>OW386288.2:172751081-174024701 GCA_936432065.2 Rutpela maculata
AACGGAACCACACATTTTCACATTCTTGGCAAATAATGTGGTAAAGATTACAGTCAACATAATTTTGATACTCCGCCTTCTGTGCGGGTATGAATACACCAAGTACAATATGTTTTAGACGTCTTATATACATTGTTCTTCGTAACAGTTTGACAATTCATATTTGAATTCGTTCTAGTCTATTTTCGCCTGTATGAATTTCTGATATACATGAATAATTAAGCTCGGAGGATTTGGATTGGATTTACTAATCAAAAGTTTGGAAAGTTTAATAGGGTCGCCGTTAAATAATATACTGGGGGTTTCTTCTCTGAATATATTTTCAAGGCTTATAAATTAAACGTCACAAAATTAAATCTTAACGAGTTGATAAAGCAATCTAACTAATTGACAAATATGAGTTATTCGCAAAATGGGATAATTTGATTCCTTGGTACGTGAAATCGGGCTAATAATTAATAGAAATAAAACTAAATACATGCTAGCAATGACAGAAATGCCAGAAGGTATAAGACATCCTCAAAATAGAAATAAAATGGAACCTAAACATATACATTCACGACATCGAATTGATCAACTTTATGGTTAATGAGCATATTGACAAAATAATTGTAAATTATAATAAACATTTACTTTTCTTGATTTCAAAAATACTTTGTAGTAGGTACAATCGGCATCACCTTAAAGTCACCACCCTTTGAGATGCTCCTTTTCTAACACGCCCCACTACAAATAATTAAATTCGGTAGTTTAGGTCAGAGTGGCGACTAACATTGTAGGATACACGACGGTCTGGAATTATGCAATGTGGATAAGTAACGTTTTTTATTTCATTTCATTTCTCTTTTCATTCTTCAATTATCTGATTGTGGGACGTATCGGATATTCAGTAGAATAAATAAAATTGATCTGAATAGGCTTGCAGTATAAATGGCAATGCATATAAAATAACTGACGCTATAAGTAAGTAATACAGAGTGATTCAGAAAATTAATGCAAATAGTCAATTAGAAAACTTTCGAAAGCTGAAATACTCTAAGGATGCACTAGCAAACATAAGTAAAATTCACCAATATATAGTGATTACTTACACCATACCTATTATACAGGGTGGCCCACCGAAAACGAAGCTGGCGTGTTTTCTCTTTCCATGATCATTTTTTCGACAAACGCTCGGATCCGTCAATTTTATTATCAAGGGAGGTACTTTTATTGGGTATTGTTGATCTCGAAACTTAAGTCCTTAAGCGGTGGTAGGACCCACCCCAAGGTCAAGTATTACATCGTTTTAAAACCCGTTAAATTGTGGTGTTCCATTTAAAAAACACAAGAATGTGTTACTTGATTTTCGATTCGAGAGATATAGAGGTCATCCAAAAATGCTAATATTCAATAATTGAAAAAGTATTACTGGTTAATTTTTGAAACATAGTATAGTTATGTTTCTGGGATCGCTAATTACGAATCTGAGGCAAAAATTTAAAAATTGAAATGGCGGCTCCAATATGGCGGATGAAATTTTTTTCTAAAACAGGTGTTTTAAACGGACAAATTGAGCATCTAGGCGGTGCCTTATATTAACGAAAAACAGCATTTTTTTAAGAAAAGAAAAGTTAATTACTGGGCAATTACAACAACAAAATGGCAACATTTTGTTAAAAGAAAATGTGAAAACCCACATTGTATCAGCCACAACTTCTTTATTTTTTATGATATAGTAAGAAACAACAAAAAATTGTTTTAAAAATAGATTAATTATTATCTTTAACTTTGTCCCATAAAATGTTTAATAAAAGTGTCACTTTCTAAGATATTCAACATTTAAACTAAATACTTCATCCTATAAGCCTTTTATAAACTTAAATATCTTCGAAACTGTCCATCCTACACAAATAAATAACAAAATCAAATTCATTCTCAATTTATAAGCTTAATTTTTCGGGTCCACTATTTTTTCGCTAAAACTAATATTTATTGAGATATTTGCAAAGAAACATGCTACGTTTTTTTTCTAAAATCCCTTTACAGTTTAAAATACCATATTTTTCTAAACCAAGCGCTGTAAACGAACGAAAAAATTTGAACGTCTAGATCATACTATATATTAACGAATAATAGTATATAGGAATATATTTTTTAATTACTGACTACTTACATTAACAAAATGGCGACGTCTTTTGTTTAAAAAGATGTGAAGAAGTACATTGTTTTTGTTATAACTTTTTCGTTTTTTATGTTATAGAAATAATCAAACAATCATTTGAAAGCCTGATTAATAGACTTTCAGTTTGATAATTGGCATTTTTAAGGTAAGTGCCATAATTTCTAAGATATTTAGCATTTAAACTAAATACTTCTTATATATTTTCGGACGCCACCTTTATACTTCCAGATCCCCAAAACTATTAATTCTAAAGAAATTAGAAAAAAAGGAAATTCATCCTCAATTTAGTAACTTTCTTATTTGTCTCTTGCATGTTTTCGCTCAATGTAATACCTTTCGAGTTATTTGACAAAAACCTATTTAAAATACCTCTTTTTCTAGTTAAAATCCCAATTTTCAAGTCGTTATAACTTCAATTTATATGAAAAATTGCATTGAACCTTTTCTTCTCAAAATTTGATTCCCCTTACCGCCGCCATGTTTAAAAATGGCGCTCTAAATAGATTTTTCTAGATTATCTCCTTTCCTGTTACTTCTGCTATAAACTGGGCATTACTAATATTGTAGGGAATAAAAGAGCTACTATTATTTAAACAATCTTTCTTTATTGTTAATATTTTACGATTTACAGCAGCCAGAAAAGCGAATATTCTGCTTTAATGCAAGATTTTGCAATTTTCTCTGCCCCTGTTGCTCCTACGTAGTAATTAGTTATTATGAATATTGTGGATTATAAAAGTTCCTATAACTATCTCAGTAACAATAATTGAGATCACGTGAAAAAATAACATTTTGCTGTTTTATGGTCAACTGTCATTAATTTAAAAGACTTTTTTTTAATATTCGATAATTTTTTTACATGATGAATAACTCCAATGCCTTGTCTTACCGTCTTACCCGCATTAAAAAAATCAACGTGCTATCAATTATTATTACTAAGGTAATAATTTTTATATAATACAACTTTTCTGTCAAAATTTAGGAAAAAAATTAATATCTCAGGAAATATTAATTTTAGGTATAAGGAACCTTTAACGGAATGTCCTTTAAATTTTCTGTAGAATCTAGAAAAAAATTAAAATGGGGGCATTCTATTTAAAATAACAAATTTCGGATCAACTTTCAGTATAACCGGAAAAATGGTTTCGTTGAATAGATCCTACCCAGTTGGGACCATTGCCAAAAATTTTCAGATCAATATTATTTTTCTTACATATATACTTCTAACAGATGGTCAAAATGAATCACCCTATATATACTGATATTCCATCGATAACCTATATCCATGAATTTATATGAAATATACGGTCTTAGCGCATAGTTTCTGTCGGAAAATCGAATAATAATAATAATAGAAATAGGCGTAATTGTAAAGGGGGAGGGTCAATAAGGCCGGTTTTCGGCCCCCCTCAAATTTGGCAAAAAGAAAAAAGAAAATGTTTTTTAACAGTCTAGGGTCAATTTAGAGTCGATTCGACCACAAGCGGAACCAACCCCAACCCCCCTCTTAGGGTCATTTCAAGGTCAAATTATGAAGAAGCCGTGAAATAAACTCGCCTTTTCGGAATGAGTAGGCTTACTCTGGGACTTCGATTTAATATATATATATAGGTTTTTTGGGTCGCTGATTCCGGATCCGAGGTCAGTTCGTCTACAGTGTGTCCCAGGATAGATGTAACAAGAGGTGTGATGGACCAAAAATTTTGGAATTTTGGAATGGTATTTGGGGATTGAGTTCTGTTTGTTGTAAAACTAAAGCATACCAAAAATGGCTTGATTTGGTGTTCTATAAGGTGTTTATAAGCAAAGTTGTAAAAATCACCACTAATAAAGTACCTCTATTTTTCAAAATATGAAAAAGTTCCACTAAGGAAAGTTATTTAGAATGCAATTTTATACCTCTATACCTTTCAGGAATATAAAATTATTTTTTTGAAACTTCCCATTTTTTGCGAATTAAGAGTTGAATTCATATTTAAAGCTGTGTAGGAGCAAATGTTAATCATCTGCTTTTCTCATAGCCTACTCATCTTATTTTTTTATTTCGCCAAATAAAAAATAATCCAAGAGAGTCAAATCTGTGCTCGAGGTGGTCATCTATTTTAATTAATTCATTAGTTAATTCATTCATCTAAAAATTTTCTTAACAATTTTTAACAATTAATAGAATGAATGAAACGCACCTATTTTCATATACTACAAACCTCACATACAGGTTCAACGATAAACTACAGTTCAACCCATCCATGACAACATAAACATGCAGCATACCACAGAATAATACATAGATTATTGCTTGAGCGCTTAGAAATTAATAGTTCCAAAAATGTATTATTTTACAGACGTAAATAATTATCTTCTTGTAATAGTTATTTATGTACCAAGGGTCGTAAGTGCACTTTTTTTTAACGAGAATACAGTTTGCAATCCGAGGCCCGTAAGACCGACGTTTTCAAGTATACGAGACCAAAAAATCGCACTCTACGACCCGCGGTGCATATTATATTTTTCATCACACCCATGAATCATTAAACTAGAGAAAAACTAGTGGAAAACTGTAATTACATGAGTAAGATTTCATATTTGCTAAGCAAATAGTAAAGGTAGCGATGTTTGGAATACCCATGGCAACCGTCAATAAAATACATTTATGACGCAGCTTCTATTCAAATGACAACTACTGTCAAGACAAATTAAATCATATTATTATAATAATAGCTCTAAACATTTTTGAAAATGATGTCGGATATAGAAGATATAGCAAGTAAGGCTTGTCTGGATTTACTTCCAAAAAATTTAAAACATTTATTACTTGTCATATAAAAGAGAAATTTTTCCCAAATTTACTTTATTTCCCTAGGGACATTATGAAAAATAACTACCCGTTGCCAATGACAACAAGTATTTGGTACACAAAGCGTCACTTACGATCGATAAAACAATGTAATAGTGTGTGCTTACCAGGGAGGTATGACGAAAACTTATTTTTCGTGGTTCATAAAGCAAGGATTTGCAACTCTAAAGACCTTTCGCTGTCCTTTGATGAGCTAAAGCATAGAATTCCAGATTCTTGCGTTACATTTTTTCTACCCACTTACCAGACATCACAGGAGGTACAATTAAAATAGCAGGTATTATTCTATGTGATACACCCTGCCAATTTTAGTACACCTCTTCATATTGGACTGGTAGAAACAATCTATGAAACGAATCGCAGGAAATTGTTTGGTATTGCGATCAATGCATCGCCATTGGAAACACACGATGTAGTACTCGTTGCCCATATGTTCATGTAAAATTGTAATAATTATGTGCTGTGACTTTTGTAAGTGCAAACAAAAGCATTTTGCAAACTGTAACAACTCAAATTGCTAACGCGTAATGATGCTCTCGAGATGGGTTTCTGGCGACGCCTGCTACTAATTCCCTGGACAGTCCATCACACTAGCCAGGCAGTACAGGATACCCATACGATATACATTAATTGTCCATATCGTATTCGCATGTCCAAGGACATAGTATGAAAATTGCAAAATATTCACATTTTCATCTGGACAGTCCCTGAGTTCAAATAACAGTTCAGGAACTTTAAGTTGAAAGTCAAGAAACAGCATTATTTCTCTTGGACGATCACCTATTCTGTCTGTATAACATCCAAGAGTTAGCAATAGAGAAGTCAACAAAGTGTAAATTACTTTTTATGCTCCACTTTTTGGTCCTGCTGCTTACTCTGTACTAGCTAATAACACGGCTGTGATATCAATGCCCCCCATAAATTCGTACTATGTTTGGTCTTGGAACATTGATGTATAATCAACACATTATTTCTTCCATCATTTTTTTGACCATCTCTTGATTCATCGATGGGGCTTTTTCCCAAAGCAGTTGATGCCAATAGAACTGATTTTTTGGCATATCATTGCACAACACGTATCTATTGGTCTTCCCGTGCGGTTAATTCACTGAATCCTATTGCAAACTTTTGAATTATTTTCTCTTGAGTTAAATATACTGGGGTTGGAACTTTTGATTTTATTATTGTTCCATTGGCAAAAATATGTTTTACCAACAAAAATTCCAACAAAGTTATTGTCATGAAATAGCGGTCGGTAAATATGCGATCCATTATTAAGTGTCTCTGTTAGGCGAACCACAGCAGAAGAAGGTCCAACTGCAAGTTTTTTTGAAGACGTATCTAGAAACGTATTTTTGCCTTGGTACACCTCAAAACCTAGAATTAGGCCCTCAGGTATATACGAAATTTTTTAACCCTTCTGGGTTCGGCTTACATTTTACAAATTGTTTTACAGCACACGTTCCTGTAAACGGTATCATTTGCTCATCTATTGCCACAATACTGTGCCTTCTTAGTGACAAACGACCCCTTCGAATTCTATCTAAAATCAGCCGTATTTTCCACAACCTATCTTTTTCCTTTCTCTCGTTCGGCACGTCCATATCAACAACGAGTTTTAAATGACTTCTAATAGCAAAATACCTGTCTCTATACATACGTTTGGCAATTGCATCTACACGGGTAGTTTTTGCCCAGTACATTTTGACACGGAGGTACTTTAGGCATGACATTAAAAGTGTAGCATCGAGAAAAACTCTTATTTCTTCAAGAGATAAGTTCATGGGCTTATTTTCATATTCAACTACATATTTGACATTTGTGCAGGAACACATATTTTCAAAATCGCTGTCATCAAGGTACACTTCTGTGCAATAGAATCCCGTACACCTATTTTTCGCTATATTAAATCATTCTTTATTTATTTGTAAGTGTTAGTGTCATATTTTCGAAATGCCGAAATTAACTGAACATGAAAAAATGTAATTCTCTCTAAAATTGAAGAGGGATGGTCTATCAGAACAGTTGCTAACCATTATCACTTAAATAAAAATACCGTTATGAGTGTGAAGAAAAGGTGGGAGGAGGAAGGTATCATAAAGAGAAAATACGCTCAAGATGAAGCGCTCCTTGGGTATTTGAGGGAAAATCCGTTTCAAACAGCAGTAGACGCTGTGCCCATGACAAATTTTCCAGCATCGAGGTCAACAGCTAACCGAAGGATAGGAAAATCGAAATTAAAAAAACTGTGTAAGTGCCAAGAAGACCATATTAACAGAAGAACATAAGTAAGCCCGCATTCTGTTTTGTTTAAATTATGTCTATGTTGGAGTTTTGGAACAATGTTGTGTTTACCGATGAAAAAGTTTTTCAGTCTTATAATGACGGACATATTCGGGTGTACCGTCCTTTAAATACCAAGTTTCACGAATTCTACGTGCCTCCGCGGAACAGGTCCGGGCGACGTTTCATGACATTCAAAGCTATTTGAACAATAAAAATTTTCAATTTTTTTTGTCGTTGATATATTTCCACTGGATGTGGAAGTAAAATTATCACAGGCAGACACGTGCAGAACAGCCATGCAGAAAACCGTTTTTTTAATGTTTTGAGCTTTCAGAATCTGGCCTTATCTTGGACACAATTTTTCAACGTCAATTTTTACATTTGTTATAAATCGAAACCATTATTGTCTAAACATTTTTCCATATACCTTACTTATGACATTTCACAATCAATGTCACTTTTTTCTAACCTATATGATAATAAAAAATCTAAATTCCAAAAAGACTGATTCACATCACTTAATATTAGTAAAAACTGGATTACTTAATTTTTCAAGTGTACGGGATTCTATTGCACAGAAGTGTACATTGATATATTATGGTGGAACCTAAAAAACTGAAGATTTGTTTTACATTGGAATAATAGCCACAAAAGAAATAGATATTTTGTTCCAGAACATTAGCATCTTCCTTTTCCGGCTCCTGGAGTCCATACAGCAACAAATTATTAAGTTTATACCGCTGCTCATTATTATCACATCTTATATCCAGATCATTTAATCTAGCCGAATTTTCTGTCACTTTCCCCATAATAGTTTTCATAGTTTGTTCTATAATGTTAAATTTATCGTCGAGTTGTTTGGTTATAGCCTCAGCTTGTTGCTTGCAAATTTTAGATATAAAGTCCTCATTTGAAGTACTGACAACTAGTGAAGCTTGCTGAGAAGCTTGGTTTCTCGTTTTCGACATATTAATTACTTTGGTCGAGCTATACCACTATACTGTTTCACCCAATAACCTCCTATTGCAATTATACACTTAACGATGCACTTACAGATTGAGTATATTTGTATATGTATATATATATAATGCCTTTGGAGGGGCAGCCCGTCACCAGATCAGTGTTTTCAATAATTAAACTTTATTAACTACCGGGAAAATCTTAACTTTAGTTGGGAGCTAACACACGTGTACTTCACTCGCACTCGCACATTTCTTCTTCTATCAGGCAATAATTTTGCTGAGTAGGAAATTAGATGCTAAAAACTAAATGTCTAATTTAATGGACGTCCTGTCCCGGGATGTATAAAAGTGCACACGTGACATGAGCTAGCGCCTAGACTAAACGCCAAAAAATGTTATTTACATCAGCATACATTCGACACACCCGTTCACAATACCCATACCGTTAACCGTTCGCCCTGTAGAGAGAAAAACCCCGGAAATTTGTGCATATAAAATCTGTCGTGTACACAATACCTAAGGAATTGTTTCAGTAAATTCCCTTTTCCGGAAAGCTCTCCCAAGTTACATCTTTATTCCTTATTCTTCAAAGTAAAACTGCCGGAAACTGAAATGAAGTTATGCAAAGGAAAATTGTATAGATAAAGAAAGGTTGAGTATTACGTTAATTTTTTAGGTAAGTCTAAATCTACAAGCGTATTATTCTGAGCGTCTCCTTTGCTCGCCATGAATTTAAATGAGGAGGATATTACAGTAAGACATCGCTGTCATGAGAGATACTCGAATCTTAACGTGTGTAGCTGAAATTGGATTTTTACTTGATTTATGATACAAATACGTGTATGCATGTCAAAACTCTATTAGAATAAAACAGTTTGCACTATTAGTTTTACGAAAATATGATGGAGTTGCAGCACCAATCATAATATGTTCGTACATACAACATAATAAGTCATAACAGTAGAGATTTATAACGAGATTACCCGTGACAGCTTGAACAACAAATAATGTCCTACATGGGGGAAATCTACGATGTATTCGTGTGAATCGTGTGGTACATTTTTTAAACATTCATAATTCTTCGGGTTATTTTAAAACATCATCATTGTTCTCTCTCGGCTTTTCTTTCGTATATAGGGGCGCAATAACTCACTGAACATAACTGCAAGGTTGAAATGCGAAACTTAATTAGAGTTGAAACTATTTGCATCGTCTATTCTCTATTTTGATATCCTAACTTTCAGCTAAACAGATACTGGATAGTCTGACCAAAATTTGCAATTATGATGAGTTTCCTTTAGATCAAGAAATTTTAAAGTTTCGCCAGCAGATAAAGTAATTCCACAGTCGTTATATGAGGTACAACAGGGTTAGTGGCCTATTAGCCGTTTCAGAAAAACTACAAACAATTTTAAGCTAAAAATTTAGGCAGAGGGGTTTTCAGGAGTGCTCTATTTAACGAAAATACCGCCATGTATGTAACACTTCCGGTTATACCGGAAACTGACATCAACTTCCTTATTTTAAATGGCGTGCCTTATTTTTTATGCCGGATTCTAATTCTATTCAATATTATAAGGTAATTCTAATATCAATCCAATGGCGAATTTATACTTCTGCCGGCTAAGGATTATCGGATACTTGCCGCCCTCCCACCGCCTTCCCACTCTCTGCTCCTTGCCTCACTAATAAAAAATGATATTCCCTCTACACCTCAGCTCCTCTTTTTAAGGGCAATTCCCTCCTCGCTCACTCCCTTTTACGCTTTCTCCCCATAGGTTTGTCAATAGCACAAAGCACAAAATCATTAGTACTAGCAACAATGGTTTTGGATAAATTAAAAACTAGATCGATATACAGGGTGTCCGGAAAGTAAAGAGACCCAGCTTAACTGTAGCTTTCTGAGGTCAAATGGAGCCGATTAAACTAAACATACCTTAGTCCAAAAGTATTTCCTTACGGAGTTATAGGGCCTTAAAACAATTTTTTTTGAATTTTATGATGGATTTATTTCGGAAAACAAATGACTAGCCGAAAATTGGAACACATATAATTTAGGAGAGTTCGAATATTGTGAGGGTATAAGTTTTGTTTTCTTTTTTTTTTTTTGTTTTCTTAACCGCTTCTCAAGGCACCGAAGTAACTCCTTGAAAATCCAGAATGATTTTGTGTGTGGTAAAGAGAAACGAGGCCCTATAGCTTATAGTGGAGTCCGAACCACTTCTTGGGGATAATTTTATAATTAAAATTATTTCGCGATGAGCAGGGATTGAACCTTACTGTTTCGCTAGGTACGCCACACAGTGGGAAATTTTTCAATTTTTTTAGACAAAAATCCGTCTACAATGCAATTATTAATGGATTTGAAATTTTTTTTTTTTTAAATAATTGTTAGGCACCCGATGTTTGAGCACTGCCCAAATTTTAAAAACGTTCAACATAACCTCAAAAATTTTCATTTCATTTTAAATACTTTTTTTCTTTCAATTGGAAAAAATGCGATTTCTAACTTACGAGCTTCTTAAAAACGTTGAAGAACTTAGAATTTGTTTCTACTCACATTGAATTGTTGTTTATTCACATTGTCAAAGTATATAAGAAATGATTAATTTAACCTTTAAAATAATTTTTATTTATCAAACAAGGTTCGGAGACTGATTTTAGTGAAAATATCGAAGAAGACGTGATTCTAAAATTTCAAAAAATTTCGAAACCTATTTTCAAATTCTACAGCCATTTAAGGGTGGTTTTCACCCTTAAAGGGGGTTGAGATACACTCTCATAGTCACAATGTACTCTCTTACCCTATTTTGAAGCAAAAACTAAAAAATAACCATTGTAACTATATTTTTTATCGAAGCGGAGGTTGTTTCAACCCCTCTGATTAACCCTAAATGTTTACTGAATTATTATTTGAATAACTAAGGTTTTATATTTATCATATAAAAAATACACTTTACTAGACTATTTTACATTTTTAACAAGAATATTTCAAAAAAATCCCTATTAGGGGTGTTTTTCGGTATGTTAAGGGTGGTATATCAATTTCTGGTTAACGGGACCATTTTTCTTAATCAGCGACCCAAAAAACATGTAGTAAAGGATATTTTCTGAGCAAAACTTTTAAAAAACAGAAATTCGCATTTTTACTTAAGTAAAATACACTAATTTCATATATTTATAGGATTTTTTGAGGTTATGTTGAACGTTTTTAAAATTTGGGCAGTACTCAAACATCGGGTGATACCTAACAATTATTAAAAAAAAAAATTTCAAATCCATTAATAATTGCATTTTAGACGGATTTTTGTCTAAAAAAAATTGAAAAATTTCCCACTGTGCGCCAGTATGCGCTAGACGCACTAAATCACTGAGCTACCGTCCCCGTTAAGTGCTTCCTTACGAAATTATGCGTTTCTAAATAAAAAAATATTTCGTATTGTTTTAGGTATAAATACAAAATATTTTTTTATTTAAAAACGCATAATTTCGTAAAGAAGCACTTTAGGATTAAGGTAGGTTTGGTTTAGTCCCTAAACTGGTTCAGTAATATAAATTTGACAAACGCTAACTTCATCGAATATCATGTTGCATGGTAGCTCTTGGAATGCGCTGAAATACATACGTGCGATTGCACTGAAAACGGTGCATTTTATCGACATGAAACAAGTAGACCTTATTTTTGTAAAATTAGTTATTACATCATAATATTAAGTCATGCGAACCCAAAATAATAATAAAAAGTTATGACAAAAAAATGTGTCAAAAAAATACGCCGACAGCGCCATCTATGATATGCAGATATACTTATACCCTCACAATATTCGGACTCCCCTAAATTATATGTTTACCAATTTTCAGCTTGATTAGTCATTTGTTTTCCGAAATATACCCATTATAAAATTCAAAAAAAATTGTTTTAAGGCCCTATAACTCCTTAAGGGAGCACTTTTGGACTAAGGTATGTTTAGTTTAATCGGCCCCATTTGACCTCAGAAAGCTTCAGTTAAGCTGGATCCCTTTACTTTCCGGACACCCTGTATAATATTGTTTATTATACTCTTCGCAAAAACGAAGAGTATATTGTATTTGATCGGCACATTTCTAAAATCTTAAATATCGCTCGTAGAGAAAAAATTTTCATATCATTGTGTTAGTGAACGAATTCTGAACAACTTTCAAAATGTCCGTCCGTCCGTCCGTCCGTCCGTCCGTCCGTCCGTCCGTCCGTCCGTCCGTCCGTCCGTCACATTTCTTGTAGGCACGATAACTTAAGAAAGAAAAGTCCGATTGTATTGAAATTTAGAAAGTAAGTTAGTGTTAGCTAGAGGAAGAACCCTATTGTTTTTGAAGAAAATAGATCGGTAAATAAAAAAATTATTAATTATTTAATTATAAAAATACATATTCTCTTAATTTTTGTCGCTTGTACTAAAATGGAAATCTTGCGAAATATTATTTCCATAATATATTTTTTTTTGTTTATGGATTTTACTAATATATTTCAGACAATCAATTTTCCTAGCAATATGTGGTGGTGCAGCGGCTAAAGTTTTGCGTTGCAATCCAAAGGTCCCGTGTTCGAATCCCGCACAGGTTGAGTATTTTTTTTTTTCATTTTTTTTTTTCATATAATTTTTTTCACAGCAAGATGATATCACATTATTTACAAGAAAACTGCGAAGAAGATCCTATAGAATGTGTTACAATTATATAAAAAGTTCTGTGAACAGGCGAAGAGTACGTTTTTAGCTTGTTTTATCATATGAGAACGAGAACAAAATAAAATTTGAAATAAACTTTGGTATGCATTTAGACATAGGGTAAATAAGCCTAGGCCAGATAGGCTTATCAGCAATCAGCAAAATTACTAATTTAATTTCTATAACAGATATTGAGAAAATTCTATGCACAGGGTGGTCGCGCGAACGTTAGAACCTCATTTAACTTCATTATTTTTGGAGTTACGTAAAAAATTACAAAAATAAAAGTGATAGAAAATCATATGTATTTTCCAAACAGAATAGCAATTGAAGGTCGCATTTCGGAGATATGAACTTTACATTGGTTTATCTAAATGGAACACTCCATATATATTTTACACCATTTGAAAGGTCATAAAAAAAGCTTTTTAATTATATATAATACATGGTATTTATCTTAAAAAAATGTTGTCTAATTTACTATAAATTTACAATTTATCAAATTAGCTATGGAATACAAAAGTATGTAAATTAAAATAAACAATCTGTTAGTTCTGTCAAAATACTTCTAATCTAATTTCACTTTATTTGAAATAAATTGGAGAATTTCAATAATTGATATATATTTTTCGGACTACCATCATGACTTAATGTAAGAAAATATTAAACTTAATATCTACTATAGCTTTTAAGAAAAATACTGTGTCATACATCATTGAAAAGGTTTTTCTATGGCCTTTCAAATTGTGTGAAAATATAAGGGGTGTCCTGTTTAAAAAAGCCATATCTCCGAAATTCGACTTTTAATTGTTTTTCTGAAATGATTTTTGGAACATACATATGATTTCTCATAACTTTTATTTTTCCACCTTTTTACGTAACTCCAAAAATAACGAAGTTAAATGAGGTTCTAACGTTTGCGCGACCACCCTGTACAGTTGACTATAATAAGGAACTCGAGTCTAGTTCTCAAATAAATTAAAAATGTTCTGATAGTACATACTAATAATAATAATTTTTCGTTTTTACGTGCCTTTGGTATTTTTCAAAAAATTTGCCGTCCCTGAATTTTGCCACCCTGGGCTATGGCCCCTATAGAACAATTTGGTATTTTCATTTTTGCGATACGACTGCTAGGACCGGAGATAAAAAGAAAAATAGCAGAAAATTTCAGTGTTGAAAAATAAATTGTTAAAATTTTACAAGAAGCAATGGACCGATTCAATCCAAAACTGCTCATAGCACTTGCTATTATATATAAAACAAATTAAAACAATAAAATTGCTGCGGCCAAACAATTCTATTAAAAATGTATTATTTATTAAAAAAAATATATTTAGAGTTTTAAACCTTGCCGCCAACAATTAGCCATCAAAATTTTAACCAAATATAATCATTGATTTGGGCTGTATGCGCAACCTCAGACAGATAAGGGACAGACAGACAGTCTTTAAAACCACTTTCTTAGGTTTAGGTAACTCCTTCATAGTTCAAATTTGGGTAAGTTGTACATCTCTTCAAGGCAACTAAAAGCGCATATTTACCTAATTATTTATTCCATAGACATGCTGATTAGGGGGTAAGAACAGAGACAGTTTTCAAGTAAATACTAAAGAGAGGTATTAGAGATTTTCTATAAAAAAAAAATATCACCACCATCTTATAAAGCATCCTTTAAAACACTTTTGAGTCAAATTATGTAAAAAAAAAAAAACTGAATCATTATTTAAACAACAAATAATAACAGAAGTAAACTACAAAGCCTTAAGCTTCCATTACTGTCAAATGAAAAATTTTGTTTACGATTTCAAAGGTGGCTAGATTTAAAACAAAAAATAAATTGAATTTGGTCCCTGGAAATGGACAAAAATTTTTTTGGGTTGTTGGTGAGTACGATGATTTTTTTGACTATTGCTTTAGACTTTTTGCAAAAAATGTGGTATAACTTTGTTTCTAACTCGCCTCCATCCGAGATAAAATTCATTATTTCTTGACAAAACGTGATATTTACCTATTTATAACTCCAAAACTACTCGGGATTTTTAACAGCAATTAACACATAGAGATCTTAAAGGATTCCCTATAATGGTAATATTTTAATAATATAATAATAATAAGAATACCATGAAGCTGAAAGAAGTAAAACCAGATACTCGTAAGTGGAAAACTACATCTCTGCTTACAAGAAGAGAGCAAAGTATAATAGCAAGACTAAGGATCGGACATACACACCTAACGTCAAGCTATTTATTAATAGGAGGTCAACCTCCAAGATGTACAAACTGCAACGTAGAATTGACTGTAAAGCATGTGCTGTTAGACTGTCCTACATTTGAACAACAACGAAGGATATCAAAAATAGCAGATCAACTTCGTCTTTGCTTAGGAGACTCTATAACAAATTTAAAAAATACAATAAATTACCTAAAGGCTACTAATCTATTCCTCAAAATCTAAATCTCTGAACGATCTACGTATTATATAATATACTCGTATTCATGGTGAATGTGATAACCTATTTTGTATATATGAGAGAGGACGATGGCTAATGACCACAGCAGTCGATGCCGTAAAAAAAAAAAAAAAAAAAAAAAAAAAAAAATAATAAGAATAACACATTTATTTTCCAACCATGTTGTTTTACAAAAAGAAATTAAATATTTTATATATACAAATATAAATTTATATAACAAATAAATGGAAAAAGGGGCATACATTCAGTTCGGCTAATGAATAGCCGTCTGTTCTTCCATTTAGCCTAAGTAAAAACGGATATAATGTGAAACAATACCAAATATTTTCCTATGTTACTAAAATAAAGAATTTCAACATATCAAATATTTACCTGAGAATTATATAATGAAACGTTACTTGAGTTAACTTTCTTTTCTGGAATTATGACATTATAATATTTTGCAATATTGTAAGCAAATGATCGTTTGTAAAAGGATGACTTATGGGAAGGGATCGTTAGTAAATTTTTTGAGCGAATATTAATACTATGTGCAGTTCGCCTAAAGCAAATTTTTTTAAATAAGTAAGGAGGAGTCTGTAGTTTTATGATTTTATGATACAAAACAGATATGTGTAATTTACGTTTATTAGACATGTTGAGCCACTTAGGAGCTTGAAGAATGTGTGATATTGGTTGCTTTCTACGTATACCAAAAATAAATCTAAGACACGAATTTTGCACTTTCTGTATACGAGATTTAACAGATTCCGTTATACAAGAGTCATACAAGGAGTCACAATAATTAAAACACGATAGTACTAAGGAGTCACACAGCAATATTTTCAGGTCTCTACTGAGACAATATCTATTTGCATATAAAATTTTTAAATTACAGTAAGCTTTTTGGATGCATCGTGCAATATGTTCTTCGAAACGTAAATCTCTGTCTAAAAAAACACCTAAATTCTTACATAAATTGCATTGCAATAGAACCTCATTTCCCACTTTTATTGCGAATTCTTGAGTAATTGTATCCCTGTTAAAAATATTATTTTGGGTATTCAGCAGATAACTTTCAAAGAAAACATTCGTTTCTTTCATATACCATTGGTGCAAGTCTGACCAAAAAAGGAAGATCGACAAGACTCCCCCTTTACGGTGACTTGTCGACTTCTTTCATACACCTACCATATCTAAAATTCAGCATGAAAAGCAATAAAACAACCACTCTTTCTATATATTGATGATTCAAGTCTGATCATGCTAATATATATAATATTAAGCATCTCTAGCCCTACCTAGAGGATACAATATCACAATAAAACGTTTATTACATTTCAAAGTCAAGAAAATACTAAAAAGCACAAAGAAAATAGTTATAAAATTTCGCTCACCGCATGCATGTCCAATATTTGAAGTATATCATATTTTCGATGGATTAATTCCTATAAACATTGTACAATCTTTTTCGTTCTCTTTAGAACTCGTCAGAAGGATATAAATCCACGAAATAAAAGTTACTATTAGAAAATAAAAATGAAATATTTTTATGTTAAAAAACTGATTTTAACAATGATGTAAGCAGAAATAATAAGTATTTATTTATTAATTGTATCCCATATACACTTCTTCCCGAATAACATGAAATCTGATTTTGAATAATTAATTTTAAGTGCATGTTTTTACAGAATTCCACAAGGTTCCCTAAATCTGAATTTATTAGAGTCATATCTTCATTTGATTGATTGTGTGAAAAATTCATATAAATTTGAGTATCGTCGGCTTACATGTGAAATTTACAATGAGTTAAACATGAATTAATATTACAAGTGTATATCGAAAATAGTAATGGGCCTAATATGGACCCTTGTGGAACCCCTTGCTTTAAGTCTATTGAATTAGATGATTTTCTTTTATAATTTACAATTTGAAATCTTTTGAGAAGGTAATTTTTTATTAAATTAATAGCTTCGATACCAAATCCAACGAATGAGAGAATTGAAAGCAAAATTTTCTGATTTATGGTATCGAAAGCCTTTGAGAAATCTAAAAGAATAAGTGCAGTTAAATTACCATCATCTTTAGCTCTAAATATGTCATCTGTCATGCCGAGAAGTGTGGTATTGCAGCTATATCCGGATCGGAAACCAGATTGTGTCACAGGTAAAATATCATATTTTTTTTAAAAATCTTTAATTTGCCTCTTTCTAACACCTTGGACATAGTGCACAGTATACTTATGGGGCGAAGGTCTTTTAGTTCTTGAGGATCTGCTACTTTAGGCAGTGGTGTCACTAAAGATTTTTCCATATTTCAGGAAAAACGCTATTTTCTATGCAAAAGTTTACAATATGTGTAATATAAAGTATCAAATGAGGGCAGCATAATTTTAAAAGTTTAATATTTATATTATCATATCCAGTGGCATTCGTTTTTATATTGTTTATTATATTTTCTACATCAGATTCGTTCACTTCCTTGAACGTAAATAGTTGGGTAAAGTTTGCTTTTCTGTTATTAGTATAATAGTCATGGAGTTCTGTGTCAATTAAAAAATTATTATCAATACACGAATTTAAAAAATAATTATTTATTTTATTTACATCTTGTAAGTTATCTGGAATAGTATTATTTTTTGTTTTATTTATTATTTTTAGTTTATAAATATCCTTCCAGATTTGACCCGACTTGCTGCAAGTTGAAATTTGATAATCTAAGAACGCCTTTCTTTCTCTTTTGATGCTGCTTGTAACCAAATTTCTCAAAGATTTGTAATAATCCCAGTGTGCCGGAATTTTGCTTTTTTTGAATTTTTTAAGAGCCTTGTCTTTAAGTTTTATCATAAATTTGATGTTATCTGTTATCCACGGTTTTTTGTCCTTTGATATCCTAAATTCTTTTAATGGTGCATGAATGTCAAACAGATTATTTAAGTTATTATTAACAAAATTCATCTTATCATTAACATCTTCCATATCAAATATTAAAAACCATGGCACCGAGTACAAATCTCTGAGAAACATATTGTAATCGAAGAGCGAAAAGTCTCTACCGAAAATAATATCTGGTGTTTTATTAAAATTAACCAAAGAGGTTGTGCAATAAATTAAATTATGATCTAATATATCACAGTCTAATACATCCTTGTTTAAAATTGTACTATTATTTGAAGTTAAGAGTAGGTCTAACAGTGATAGTGAAGATCTAGTTATTCGAGTCGGTTTATCGATTACTTGAGTAATGTATCCAACAGACTGTTGAATTTTTTTACGTAATCATCCTCATTATTTAATATATTTAAATTGAAATCACTCATACACATTATTTCATCACAGGTAGGCAATAGACTGGATATTACTTCTTCAAACATATTTAAAAATAAGGTCGCATTCAGAGTGGGTGGTTTATAAATTGTCCCAATTGCATTTTTTTTTTACCAATGTTGACGCAGACCCACACCTGCTCAAGGTTTATTTCTATATAAAGAAATTCCTAATACGATTTACCTGAAAATTTGTCCCATTACCCTAATCCGCACGTCAATGGAATAAACTAAATATGTGTATAACTTTTTAGAATACATCATTTTATTAATAACCAAGCTTCATTACCGTGAAGGTGGGACACACTATATGTTCCACCCATGGTAAGTAAAAATGAAACGATCTGAGACAAGTCGATTTTGCTCAGTATTTGTAATATCCCAACTTTTGACGTGCAGTTTATTTCCTTAACATTATTTTACCAAGCTTATTTGCACCCCATCCTATACAATATAACCCAGTGCAACATCAAAAGGAACACCTCATAGTTCTAAAGTTGCAAAGTGCAGACATATTTTAACTAACAGCGAAAGTAAATTCGGGAATGCGAAGTAAAAGTTTGCGAATGATAATGACGTAAAAAGCGGTCACATTTTATATGAAGTTCTAGGGAGCTGTATGCCTTGCTAAAATACCATGGAGAGTCGTGAAGCTGAAAATGTCCAACTAAAAGACACGTTCACTCAAACTTTGGTTTTATGAAGAATCTCGGGGGACTCGTTTATGAGATAACAATTTCAAGTAGAAAATCTGTACCGCTTCAACTACAATTTCTGTCGCCCGGCAGTCAGTTTGTATAATTTCACCACCGTATCTACAACATATGAGTCATTCGACTAGGCATTTATTCGGGCTTTTTCCCCGGGAGAAACTTTTACAATACATATAGGATTTCTTATTCCGTAGGCGTATATGCAGGGTCAGATTATTTTGATTCTTAACTTTGGGATGGGTATATTATTAGAACTTGATCACAAAGTCCGATAATAAAATAAAGTTTCTGCCAAAGCGTTTAGGGACCATAGGTCGTTCACTTACAGATACTGCCTTTAGTATTCTTCTCCTTTTTCTTTAAATGAGTTCCTGGCTAATAAAAACAATGTGGGTCATCACATACAGTTTTCGCCAAAATAGCTCGTGTTAACTCTAGTAAACGGAGAGATACGGGGAGCCATTTGATATTGTTGTTTACTTTTCATCACTTCGCCGAGAATGGACCAGAATTAAAAAGGTGTTTTATCAATACTCACGATCGGAGTTCAGACAAACTTTTACAGTTGAACAATTCTCTTTAATCGTTCAAGAGGACGAGCAGCATATTTTTTTTGTAATTGCATTTTTTTATTTGTAAACTTGGCAAAACTGACAGATGCCGTGATGTTGTCAGACGCATCATGAAACAAAGGGAGACCTACTAGAATAATGCAATGGATCACAAGACGTCCATCAAGAAGGAAACTAACAATGTGATTGTTAATTTAAAAAATCTGGATACCTTTGACATGCCCCAAAAAAACTTATTGCTTATTTAAACATTCCGCTTTGAGTAAGAAAGTCAAAGCTGAGAGGCTCATTAATATATGTAGGTATTTTGGTATTTTGTTTTTTCTTAGAATTTGCGATCTATTTGGGGTTGTTTAATGATACGAAAGCCAGAAAATATTTTTTCAGAATTTTTGACTCTGAAAACGCAATCTGTGGTGATACAGACATTTTTAATTGCTACCTGAATGCTTTAGATGTGATTTGAGGTTTTCCCTAAAACTATGGCAGACAGACAAGAACCAATATAGGTGTCCTGAGTTCGATTTTCGAAAACCAATGAAATTATGAATATAATTAGTTGGTAATACCAAAGATAGTTTACCTTTTCTGTGGTTCTAACTGTGTGTTAAAAGAAGCTTGCCTCTAAAACTCCTCAGAATTGCCTCATTTATTGCTTGTACTGTGATTGGTCTAAAGCAGTGGACTTGTAAATATTGGCCAATCAGAATTCACACCCATACAAGTTATTCGTAAAAGCGTCGGACGTTAATATTTTGTAGTTTAGGTTTAACCTTCACCCGCTTAGGCAATGACCAGGGCCTCTATTCTTGACCGTGATAGAATAGAACGTTCCCCGGGGAGCGCTCCCCGGATTTGTTCTACTGCCATTCTATTGCAAGCATTAAACTGTATTCTTGAACAGAAAGGAGGGAACAAAATATTAGGGAATAAACCGCAGCGTTGCCAAACTTATTCACCAATCATAAAAGAGCAATTTCTGACAAACGACATCGGTTATCTGCAATATCTGCATAACCATAGTTCATAAAAATAACAATATTAACAATCATATTCAAAGACACGCAGAGTTGCTAGAACCTAAAAATGAAGCAGTGTTTTGAAAGATTCGGTGTAATAAAAAATAAGCGACAGTATCATTATTATATTTTGAAAAGAGATGAGAATGTTGTCATAATATGTGCCGCAGTACCAATATGTATTCTTAAGAACAGAGTTGAGCCCAAAGTAGGTATTATTATTTGAAAAATAATGCTTACCCTGAGACCACAAAACCCGAATATTATCATCAACGACGAGGAAATAATATGGAATCCTGCAGACAGTGCAATTAAATATCTAGGAGTATACTTGGATAAACGACTAACATGAAGTTACCACATTAGTAAAAAAACTTAATGATGGTTACGCAAAGTTATCAATGCTATATCCCATTAATAATAGAAAATCGAAGCTCAGAGTTAAGGGCGCGACATTAATATATAAATAGATCTTAAGACCATCGGTAACTTACGGCTGCGTGATAAGGGGAACTACTAACAAAACTAATATGATTAAAAAGGTGCAAACATTTCAAAATAAAGTGTTGAGATCTGTTATAAATGCCCATTGGCTTATAAGAAACAGTCAAATCCATCGAGAGCTTGACGTGCCACAAATTGAAGTCTATGAAATCATGTGCAGACATTTTTCAAAACTGTAAATAACTGTGCAAGTGCCAGAAATTTAAACCTAAATGAAAAGACTCGTAATAATAGGTTAAGAAAAAGACTACCACAAGATATTTTACCTCCAGTAGCGATTGATATTAATATCAATATTCTTCTATTGTTATGTTAAACCAAATATTTTGTTTCTGTTCTTTGTTTTATTTCCAATTGTTATGTACTGTCTTACTACACACTACCATGTATAACATTAATTTGTTGATCTGGTATTTTTAAATAAACAAAAAAAATAATGCTACCTATTATTACTTAAAATATATTTTGTACATAGTTTGTACAGACAGAGAAGATTTCTATTTATTTAACGTCGGCCTATTTCCGCTACCAGGGCCTATCACGATGCCAGGAGACGGGCTACCCCCAACCAGGAAATTTTGCCGAACCTCTTCTCTTAAGAAGAGTAGGGATCTTTTACTTGCCTAACATTTAATAGACAAGGGACCGACTGCTTTACATCTATAAGATCTCTATTAAATCCTGGAAAACGGGCTTAGTCAGACAGAACAATGTCATAAATTTTTCATTTGATAATAAAAACTGATCTCTGAGGAAGAATCTCTCTCTCAACCTCTAGGAGTTTTTGAAAATCGTTCACGTTGTGGATTATTTCGTAGCAATATATTACTTCAGGCAGATTCATCTTTATATTAAGTCCAAAATCACAAGAATATTAATCAAAAGTGAAATAAAACATTCAGTTTTTGACTACATTCACTTTTCTAGGTTAGAAAAACAGAAAATGGCGGCATTCCCCGACTGTTCCCTGAAAATAACCAAGAGAAGCATCAGGGAGTAATGTTCATCATAGTCCAAGATCCCAGAGCTGCCAGACCTACGTCATTTTAGCAAAGCTAATATTTTGACAACAAATAGTGTAATATCTAGTTAAGAACGTATGCGTATTTGCTAGTTTGAAAGTGGGGCCCTTTTGCAGAAAACAGGTACAAAAGATACATAAGAATTTTACTCAGTACGTTAAATTATGATAGCTGAATTATTTTACAAGTGATACGCTAACTACATGGTGTAAGCGTCAGCCTCCAAATCCGAAGGTCCGAGGTTCGATCCTGAGCGTTCTCAGCTTTTTTTTTCAACAAATATTAACTTAAGGTGGCGATTACCAAGAAAGAGACAACCGAAAGGGAAATATTTATTATTTTTGGCCATAACTTTTTTCTTAGTACGTATATTTGAAAAAAAAAACTGATAACTCTCAGGGATCGAACCTCGGACCTTCGGATTTGGAGACTGACGTTTACACCATGTAGTTAGCGTGTCACTTGTAAAATAATTCACCTATCATAATTTAACGTACTGAGTAAAATTCTTATGTACCTTTTGTACCTGTTTTCTGCAAAAGGGCCCCACTTTCAAACTAGCAAATACGCATACGTTCTTAACTAGATATTACACTATTTGTTGTCAAAATATTAGCTTTGCTAAAATGACGTAGGTCTGGCGGCTCTGGGATCTCACTCTATCAGTTTTTGATAGAATCGACGATAGAAATAAGTTCAAGAATACCGTTTTGTGAATTTCAATAGAGACACGCCAACTTTCTCCCGATTGTTCTATTCTACTGCCGTCAAGAATAGAGACCCAGGGTGTATTAAATAGGTGATGCGACAAGGACCCGTTGAGTGGCTTCGTAAGTGCATGCTTTCTATTTAATTTAGCAGATGGCGCGACCTTTAAGGTACTACAAAATCCTGTATATAGACAGATGAATTTGCTTTGCTGCATACAGTGTTGCATACATTCCCGGTCTTTCGTTTCTGTTTAGTGAAATAAGAGTCCAGTGGCATCTAACATTAAGTAGCTAAATTAAAAATATTGAAAGAATATATGCAGCACTATATGCAGCAAAGCAAATTCATCTACAGGATTTTGTAGTACTTTAAGGGTAGCGCCATCTTCTAAATTAAATAGAAAGCATGCACTTATAAAGCCATTATTTTCATAGGAAAGTGCGGTACGTCGGACCACCTATTTAATACACCATGGCAATGACGGTACATCGGTTGACAGATAACTAACCTAAAACTTTATTTATATTTTGATGTTTGGTTTATTTGGAGTGAAAATATTATCATTTTATCAGTTTCTGGTTTATGTCTTATTAATTCTACGATCAAAATGAGTAAAGTGGAAGAGGGATATGTTAAAGGTGCCGCTGATAATTATCTAAAGTAGACTTTAAAATGATGAATAATTTTTTTATGACAAATCTTTTCCCAGATGAAATATTTGTTTAGATTTTACAGCAGGTAACCACTTTTTTCGTCTTTCAATATTAAGTGGTACTGTCAAAAATAATATTGAGACATTATTTTAATCAAAATTGATATATTTTTTTATTTTGATTAAATTCTGAATGAGTTTTATTAACAAAATTTTCCGATAAAGATATGCCTAATATGAGTTTTTTATTTTCCCCGCATATTTTGGTACCGCAGGTGGCTTTGCATTTGCAGGAGGAGAATGTTTTTCTGGTCATAAATAGATCTTAATTTGTTCCATACTTAAGTAAAATTTGATTCAAATCGGAAAAAGAATAAACAAGTTACTGAAGTGTTACCATTTCAAGTGAAACACACTGTAGATACCTATCCAATCCTCCCAAATTGAGTATTTAAATAATTTAGTGTTTCATTTGACGTATGATCTGAGGCGCCATCGTGTTGGTAAATTAATCTTTGAAATTGTCTTACAGGCATATTGTCTACAAAGGGCTCTATTTCTTGTCGTAGAATGTTAATAAAATTTTCACTATTCAAATTACCACGAGAAAAATAAATGATTATTTGGTATCCAAAAAAATCACATCATACACCAAATCCAAATCGTCCTGACGATTAACTGTAGCGGTTGCGTGCGGATTTTCATGAGCCTAATGGTGGTTATTATGCCGATTAAAAATTCTCCTCACAAATATATTGAGGTGAGGTATGGTACCGTGAGGTGAGGTGCGGTACCAGTTTCAGTGACTGGACCTCGATCACATTATCGTTTAACTCTTATCAATTTATATTCTCTGGTAGTTAATGCTTTAGCATATTTACATAAATGCATTCAATCTTAATAGGAAAAAGGCAATTTCAACGCATTTAATTTATAAAGGTTGTGCCAAGTCTCCGGGTCTCCACCAGCCCATTTTGTGGACGAATCACGTCCCCGCGCATGTAATCGTTTGCATTATATATTATATATTGTACCTATAATGAGATATTGAAATACAACCTATGAAATGTAACTTACTAAATAATAATGATACCTATATTTAAATGGACTAGATATTTACTTATAAAATAAAATGAAATGCTGATAAGTGGGAATGTGTTTACGTATGTGTGTTCCACAAAGAATACTTACCATTTTTAAAGTTATGGTGAAGGTGCCAGTGACACCGAATTATCAAAATTTAGATCCTGCATAAAATTCTGTGTCTGTTGACATATAATTTATAGCGATGAGGTTAAAATTACGCAGAATACTTTTAAATTGAAAACTTTTAGGCAACGATAGCAGATTTATCCGGTTTGGATCAGGCAAAAATGTTTATTTTTGACGTTCTTTGTAAAATTAAAGAAAAATGCTTGCTTTATTTTACGATTTTAAGAACACACTGTGTTAACAATGATATTTTACTTACAGATTTACCCGTTGTAAATCAAGCATTTTTATTCTTTTGGCATTTTTTGGAAAATAAAAAATATTCCCTCTTGTAAACTCAATCCAGTTACGTGCAGTATAAATACCGATTGAGATAACTTATCCAATAATTGTACTAACCACCTAGTTCAAACCAACGTTTGAGGAATATATTGTCATACTTACGTGAAAATGCATTTTAAATAATAATACTAAGTGCCCATAAATAAAGTTTTAAAAACTACATTCGACGTTACTCAAAGTTCAAAGTTCAAAAACTTATATTGCACGTAGGATCTAAAGTGCCTTGTTATATAGATATGGCCAATAAAGTTTCTTTTGCTAATAAAATTATAGTCGAATAAGCCGCTGAACTTTTGCCTGTAAGGTACAATATCTTTTTAAATGTAGCAGCAATATTCAGCGAATGTACAAATTTCTTTGCTCAAAATAATTATGAGTAAAGCTTTGGCTTATAATTAGTACTTTTGTAGTAGGTATATTAGCGTAACCAGAATAAGGTAGCAGTATATAGAAAGTAGATGATTACATATTAAATAAAAAAGTGTGAATGTGAATTTAAATAATTGATTTAAGTATTTTTATTATATCTTCTGTTTTAAAATGCTAAGAATACTATCAATCAATCAATACTTCGTCAGTATCAGCTAGAAGAGTAGTTGTTTAGACTGGTTCTCCAATAATGAGTGTTTTAAAGTATTTACCTAACTAGTATATTAGCGTGCCCAGATTTGGGCAACAATATACAGAAAGTGGGTAATTTCATAACAAATAAGAAAGTGTGTAAGTTGTGATTTGCTTATAGATAGATAAATAGATAGATAGATCTTTATTTGACTACATTATATACATATCATACATTTGTAGCAAGTCAACACTACTGATATTTCAGTTGAGTAAGCTTAACACATGTTTGTAGACAAAACATTTTTAAAATAGGCACATACTAAAAAGGAATTTTTTTAAAATACAAAGAACAATGTAAATTACATAAAAGCAAATAGACGAATACTACATTTACAGTCAGCAGTTTACACAATGGGCACTATTACATAATAATATATAAAAGATATAATAGTATATTACGTAATGAGAATTGTAAGAAGCATATTACGCACGAATGGAAAAGTTACGCACGATGCCGCGTAGCGGCGAGTGCGTATTTCCATGAGTGCGTAATTGCTTTACAACTCGAATTATGTACTATACTTTACCTACGATCATATTTATTTATTTATTTAGTAAAATCTGGATTCAGTTTACTAGTCAACAATGTCATTCAACAAATATTATGTCAGTTTTGACAGCGTTTGAAAATTACGTAGGCGCATTTGTTTTTTTAAACCCCGCGTCAGCGATATAAGCCACCTATAATTGGGTGTCCCGTGCGTTTTGTTTACCGTGCGATTTGTTTACAGTGCGTTTCGTTTACAATACGTAAAATTCAACTTACATGAATGGCAGGTAGTGTGTTTTTTACTATTTACAGTAGTGATCGTAGGTAAATATTTAAAATGATTTAAAATCTGTGAGTATCTGCCACACTAACATACAGTATATAAGTTGATATCAAGTTCTGTGCCCATGAATTCATCAACAGAATAAAAACAGTATGTAAGAATGTGGGTCATAATAATTTTTTTGAATTTATTTGTGTTTAAGTTTTTTATCTGTTCGGGTAACCTATTGTACAGTTTTAAGTTAAGAGAGTTTTTAACCGATTTAGTAAGACGGTATCTAGGTGGTTTTAGTAAGTTTGCTGACCTTGTGTTATGATTATGATAATCAACTGGCCTATCATAAAGACTAACGTTTTTGTGTATTTCTAGCAATGAGAAATATATATATAACGAGGGAATGGGCATAATACCATATTTTATAAATAATGGTTGACAGTGTTCATCGAGATTTACATTTGCAATAATTCCAATGGCTTGTTTTGTTGTCTAAAAATCCTGAGAGCATTGCTTGAGTTTCCCCATAGTACGACCCCATAACTTATATGAGAGTGAATCAGTGAGTAGTATGCCGATAGTAATGTATTATTATTTACCACATATTTTAGACGTCTCACAAGAAAGATGTAGCTAGCCAATTTACTACTGAGTTGCTCAATATGGGACGACCAGGTTAAAGTATCATCGAGGACCACGGCTAAAAGTTTGACGTTGTCCCCTTTTGTAATATTGTTATTTGTGGAAAAAATTAGTTTTTGAGTTTTATCACGATTTAGTTTTAGCATATTGGAGTTATATCATAGTTCAGCACGACTTTCAGTTTCACATATTGTTTCATGTAGATTTGCAAGGCATTTATCTGAATCGCGTAGGGTAGCGTCATCAGCAAACATAATGATTTGACTCGGAAACAAGTAATAGAATAAATCGTTGACATAAATAATGAATAGGAGTGGCCCCAGAACAGAGCCCTGGGGCACACCATGTGCTACTGATCTATAGTTAGATTTTTTATTACTTACTGAAATGCATTGCTGCCTATTTTGCAGATAAGACTCAAGGAGGGATAGTGGTGTTCCCTTAATACCATAAAAACTAAGTTTTTCCACTAAAATACTATGTTGAACACAGTCGAAGGCTTTACTGAGGTGACACAGCGTAATCGCTGTATGTTTGCCCTCCTCAAAGCCCTCCACAATGTCACTCTCAATCTTGCAGGCTGCATTTATTGTCGAGCACTTAGCTCGAAAACCCAATTGGAGTTTATGCAATAATGAATACTTCTCAAAATATTTAATTAGACGGTTTTTTAGAATGATTTCAATTATCTTGCCAAAAATAGGAATGATCGATATGGGACGATAATTGTCGGGACTACATTTATCGCCTTTTATCACTTTCGCAATCTTGAAAGCATCTGGAAAATATCCTTCACTAAAACATTTATTTATAATAATAGTTAGTGGATAGACCAAAAAATCTAATGTTTCCTTAATTATTTTACTGTTCAGATCATATATATCAGTATTAAATGAGTTTTTGGGGGCTTTGATTGCATCACTAACATCCAATGTGGTGACCGGCTCTAGAAAAAATAAAGTGTTTGGTGCTGGTGTATGTTTCAAAAATTGTGTTGAATTTCCATTTGTTTTCGGTAAGATGTTTATTATGTGATCAGCTACTGTGGCGAATATTCGCCTTATTCTCCTTTTAACAAATTGCAATGTATAGGAATTGTTATAATAGTATATTATATTACTAGGAGTAGAACGCACTCTTTTTTTGTGTTGAGCCCAGGATTTGCAATGTCCTACTTATACTTCTGTTTTTGGTGACATAATTTAAACATTTTAATACGCTTGAAGAAAAAATTACTTACAAACTATATAAACAGTTTTTTTTTGTAAAGCCTTAGATTTTGAGTTAGCCACCAAAATCGAGGGTTGAAATTTGGCTTTTGGAGAGGATTGATTGATTGATTTACCAGCGTGCGGTAGGCATTGCTGCCACTCCAAAGATATACCGCTGGGAGGGCTACGTCCACGCTGGGTTGGATCTGGGTCATGCTTGTTGTCAGCAGCGAGGGCCACATGGCGCAGGGCACTGGGGTGTGGGATGGGCAGTGTAGGAATTTGTGAAATGCGTTACCGCATTGTGTCATGATATAGAGTGTTTATACTCCTCTTTTTGTGTTTTTGCTTCTACAAATTTTTTTCGTCTTCTAAGTCTTATGATTTCTCCGTTTCTGATTTTGTAGAGCATATATCGTTGCGATTTCTTTGTGGTATTCATTTTTTTCCGTTTTTGTTTCCCAGTGTGCTTGGTCTTTTCCTACTTTGTTCATGATCCTCCCGTTTGTTGTTTTCTACTTGTAGCATGGTTTCCTTATTACTTCCACGTCTAGTAAAAGTATAGTAACGCAAAAAAAAATTTGAAAATTTGTATTTTTCATATTAGGCTTAGAATGTCACAAAACGTCGAGATTTTCAGTTTGAGCAAAAAAAAATTCTGTCTGTGTCTGTCTGTAACTTTTTTTTTGCGCACGATTACTTTGGATTACTTCGTTTAAGATTTTGACTTGAAATTTGGTACACGTATGTATTTTAACGAGATCTGGAACTAGATTATATTTTGATCTTACTGCGTTGAATGGTTGAAGGGTAAATAGGTAAATCAAGCAAGTAAGAGTCTATAAAATTGGTATTTAGTATAAAAGTATAAACATTTTTTGGCATTAGCCACCCCTTTGACCACCCTCACCACGGTATTAAAAAAAATAAAATTGTGATTTAGTGTGTGTACAGGATCCAAAGGCCTCAAAAATTGTTTTTACTTCATCCACCCTCACTACCATCCCCATCCCCACTACCATGTGGCATATCGTGTTATGGGTTTCTGGGGTAGACAATTTCAAATATTATATTATTAAAGTTCTATAAACAATTATTTCCACAAACAAATTTTTTTCATTGTGAGAGATTTGGGTAACAAATCTGGATGTGGAAGTAGTAATTCCTTGGGCAGCAGTTTTCAAGTTTTTCTTACTAAGTTAAAAGCATTTGTTTGTTTTTATCGAAGTCTATGTCCAAGTTAAGTTTGTTAATAAATGCGTTTTATAGTTTTTTGTGTCCTGAAAGTTTTTCCAGAGTTAATAAATAGTTATTCAAGTTCAACTACTGTATTATTTAAATCTTGCAGTTGCCCTGGTACTTGGTTTATACACTGTGTGTAGTGGCGGGCTAGGTATAGGGAGTAAGAATTACATCATCGCGTGTGCCAGCTGGCTGAAATGAAATAACTGAGAGCTGAGATCTTCGCGGACGGGCGAATTTGCTCTGCTGTGTTGTCATATCTCTCGCGCTACGTGCATGTACATACCTAATGGGCAATTACACGCACTGTATACACTATTACTAAAGAAGTAAAAACAATGTTATTACATTACATTGCAGGATTCCACACAGTATTTTATATCACCAACATCTGTTTAGTTAATCTGAAATAAAAATAGTGGTGTGGGATGCTTCATAAGTTTTCCAGGGGTGGGTCATCGCCAGTACACAGGGTGATCTACCATGACATGCGGAAAATTGAAAAATGAAAAATTTTTTTAAAATGGCAAAAAAATTACCTTATTTTTCTGTAGAAAGGCGCCGCCAATGACTTTAACCAATCTGTCGTAACATGGTATAACCATATCACTTTATCAGATTTGGGGTAGACACTATTGACAGCAAAGCTGGAGAGGGTAGAAGTGACTTTTTGGGTTTAATTCAAATCACACTACAAAAATAGCGAAATAAATCGAAAAGACATTGACCTTATGCTAGTGAACTTTACAACAACAAGTAGATATAAGAGATATTTACTTAAACCCGTCAATAACACAAAAACACCAACTTTGGCGGTGTTTTGTACCTGCCGGTGTCCTGATTATTCGACCGCAAGCAAAAAAGCGCACCGGCCGGCTTCACTTTTTATGCCAATTAAGGAAATGTAAACATCTCCAATATGTTCTTTCACAAGTAAGTTACTGACTGACCTAGTGGTGTATCTTCGTAAGTTTTAACCATTTGTAATATATTAAATTACCTCGGAGCACTCTAAAATTTTGCAGGGGCTTTCCCACATTAAAGACTAGAACACCATTTTATTTTCTGCTTACCATGGTAAATCACGTTGTATAGTTACTCGTAAGATTAAAGAAATTGAATTTGTTGGTTACTTACTGACTTTATTAATGATAAAGTTGCTTCTTGTGGTTTGGTTTTTTTACGAAGTCGTTTGCAAATGAGGATACAAAATGGAATATAAGAGTATAGGAAGACAAAGTACCGTTATTGTCAGAAGGATATCATCATAGTCTGTATATCAACTATCCATAAAACAAAATATCTAAATAATAGATAATTTATCAATTAGATGTGGAAGAGTAATTGACATATTTTAGTATAAAAAATGTTGATTTCTTAAGTGTTGCTGTTTTGTACCATTCTTATCATAATCTGGAAATGCTGCCTTCTTGAATGCCAACACATTAGATCACACTGTCTATTTTTTCGGAATTTGTCAATAGACTGATTTTTAAGATGTAAACATGCTCGTATTTCAAAACCTTCACATTTATTTGGTAGAGCCGACTTTTCAGAACTCCAATACAAGAAATCACTGTTCAGTAATCTAAATAGCAAGATTGATCGGAAATTTGCTTTCTGTGCCAGCAGCTTGTTACTCTATTATTGTCCTCTAGCCAATGTGTAGCATACTAAGCATTTCACGCCAAAATAATGTATTTGCTACTTTTAAATTCAAATGTTCTGGTAGTTTCAAGCAAACAATAGGAACAACGTAATGCTTTCAAATAGTAAAAATATTATTTCGGCGTGAAATGCTAACAGTTTGTTAAGCAATGGAGGACACAGTGCAGCAAGTTATTAATATTGTTTGAAAGCAACTTGCAGTCTGGCTATTTAGGTAAACACTATGGCCCTAAAAGCCTACAGTGCAGGATAGCATAAAAAAATCTTGTAAGGGTCCCAGGGATATCCTAAGGGTATACAAAAGTACATCCGTGAGATATCCTGAGGATACGGAAAGTAGTGGTACTTCTAGATCCCAAGGATATCCCTCAGATGCCTTGGGATATCCTCAGGATATTGCTATGTCCTAGCTTTTATATCCCTTGGATGTCCGTAAAAAATACTGCGGAAAAACCTTTGTCTTCAAAACGAATTTAAAAATTTTTAAAAATTGTAAACAGATTTCATAAACTAGGTTATGAAACAAAAATATATATTTTTTGACATTTTCATACCCTAAAAATCAGCTCCCAGTTCATAAGATGCACTACACTCTTTGGCAAATTTATTATATACAGAAAAAACCGATAGCTTATCTGATAATTGATAAATAAATTCAAAACTCTCTATTTAATACTTTATATATAAAAAATAAACTTAAATCTGTAATTATATAAAAAAAAATGTAGACACAGATCCCACAAAGCGATACTTCTCCGTCTATGGCAAAGTCAATTTTAAATCTTATAAAACTATTTACAAACTTAACAAACGGAGCATAATAGAAGATTGAGACAATGCTCCTGGAACAATAAAGTTTACGGTTTAATCAATACCGCTATATGCAACCCACAATACACTACCACGATTTGCAGGTCACGGAGAAAGTTAGCCCACAGCAAACTCAAGGCAGCATTATCAAGTACATATTTATTTACGTACATAACCTTAGTTACTTGTGTTAATGGTGTGCTTGTCAAAAACACATGTTTTATGTTATTTTGTGCGGTTTTCCAGCGAAGAGACTTCCTCAGACCAGTTTATGACAAAAAGAATAAGTATTTGGCGATTAGCAATAATGTCAGGTAAGTGAATAGTCATTATTTCACAAAATGTCTCTGTAAAAAGGGGATTGAAAGGCATAAAATTTGACTAGTAATATTTAAAGGTTATCACTGTTTATTTAACAATACCCAACAATGATAAATATGGTGCTTAAACATAAATAGTTAACAATAACAAGTTTTCATAAAAAAAACTTTTAAAACTCATTTTAAAATTTGAAAGAAATAACTTATTAAATATCCTTTCTAATTACATCAGTCTACGGTTTCTCCCCCTTAAAAATAGCCTGAATGATATTAAGTTCGTTATTATAATGTTGTGCTACAACAAAATGCTTATTATTTATAGAAAACTGGTTCATGTTTATTATGTTTGGAATGGCTGAACCCGTTATTTTTTTGTTGAAGCCAGAAATTCCTTCATACACGTAAACATTAAATGGCTCTGTGGGGTTGTCTGTTAAAATGTACAGCACTAATTCCTCCGAGGGTAGAATTGTGAATTCTATGTGGGTAGGTGCCCTCAAGTTAATATTTTGCCATGGCAGGAACTCTTGAGATTCTTCATTAAATCTGAAATGATAAAAAATATGTAGTTATACAAATCATACTCACAGTATTCTGGAAACGACAATCATTAAATTTTACATGGTATATACCTTAGTACTTGATATTTGAGAATTAGTTACCTATTAATAATATAATTAAGATTTTAAAGAACCTTTTTTTTCAACTAGATGTAATAGCCGCACCTACGTGCTAAGGTCACTTAAATTGGACTGGAAATAAATAGATACCTACTTATTATCTTATTAAGTAAATATACAGGGTGATTCATAAGTAATGGTACAACACTTAACTGTGGCTAGTAGGAATCAAAATATTAAGATTTAGCCAATCACGCGTTAATAGTACAAGGGCCCACGACCAAAACCATGTCTCATAGCATCCCGGCTAAAACTGAACTGAAATCGATAGATTAAATGATCCTAGACCCGACTAGGTGGGTAGTAACGATCAAAAACCCAGCAGCTTCGCGAAGGGCCATTTATGCTATTATCACACCCCGTCTGATAGTCCAGTCAACGAAGAGACTGTAGAGGACATGGAGGGGGGGAGAATTTTTCTCTTTAGGAATGTGTTGGTAGTTAGGAGGTAAACATACTAAAAGTCCCCACCCGTAGCCCTGCCGCTTTAGAGGGGAGGGAGGTGGAAAGGTCCCTTTTTTCGGTATTTCGTTTGTAACTCGGAAACGATGTGTCGTACGGAAAAAAGTATTCTCTTCAAAATTAAAGAGAATTAAATTTCCTACAAGAATTTTCTTCCTGTGTTTGCTAGATATTCGCCAGCGAAAATCGATAATTAATTCATAAATTAATTAGATATTTGAAATTTCTCTATCAAAGCGGTTTACCGGGGTAAAAAAAGTAAAAAAGTTGGCCTGAAATGCACTACTATGTGCAGTACTACTGATTTACAGATATTGATAATAATGCAAGAAACATCTTTAATTTTCTTTGATAATAATGAGGATGAAATTGAAGATGTGCCTATTTAAAAATGAAAACTAATATTTTCATTCAAATACATACGAGATGTCAGATGTCAGACGGTAGACCTGCCATATGACTCAGAAATTAGTTACAAGCGAATCCGGTTGGCTTAAATATGTTGTAAAAAAAACTTAAGTGATATTTTTGATATTGTTTAAATATTTATAAAATAAAAACCAATATCTTTGCTATTTTTACTTCCACATCCAGTGGAAGTATAACGACAAAATTTTTTTTTTTAATTCCTATTGGTCAGATAGGCTTAGAATGTCATGAAACGTCGAGATTTTAAATTTGAGCGAGAAAAAAAATTCTGTCTGTCGGTCTCTCCGTCTGTAACTTTTTCTTGTGCGCACGTTTACTCTGGAACCGTTTGAGATATTGACTTGAAATTTGGTACACATATGTACTTTAACGAGATCTAGAACTAGATTATATTTTCATCTTGTTCCGTCGAAGGGTTGGGGGGTAAATTGGGGTAAATGGATAAATCAAGCAGGTAAGAGTTCATAAAATTGGTATTTAGTATATACAAGAGAAGCTAAGGTCTCAAAAAAAATTTTGGCATTAGCCACCCCCATTACCACCTCCTCCCCATTATTAAAGGGGATGAAAAAAAATTGTAATGTAGTGTGTGTACAAGAATCAGAAACCTCAAAATATTTTTTTATTTTATCCACCCCCACTACCACCCCCTATCACCACCCCCACCCCACTGCCGATGTGGGGTATCGTTTTATGGGTTTTTGGGGTAGAGGATTTCAAATATTATATCATTAAAGTTCCATAAACAATTATTTCCAGATACAACATTTTTCGTTGTGAGTGACTTGGATAGAAAATCTGGATGTGGAAGTAGTGATTCCTTGGGCAGCGGTTTTTATAATTATTATATTATAACTGTTTTGATTATGCATTTTTTACGTATTTGACACTGATAGATTTTGGAAATGTATAATTAAAATTAACAAACTAAGATTTTTTTCAGCAAGAAACTGAAAAGTAGGGAAATTAAAATAAAACGAAAAAAAATTCCATTAAATCAAATAGGTATAATGATTAATGGTTCCGAAAAGCCAGGTGGGAAACTATAATAATGTACAGATCACAAGACTTTTGCCAAGACGTGAATAGTTTTAAAAAATGACTCCTTACAGACCCCTGCGACGATAACAATTTTTACAAATGTTTTAATAATCAGCGGCAATAAAATAACAGTTTGTTTCACGTTGAAAATCAATATCTATTGACAAGCTATCAGTATTAATCAACAACCCAAAATTTTATCAATTTGTTGGTTGAAATTTGATACAGTTAATTAACGTGAGTGAGTTAATCAGTGTAGTTATATAATGGCATGTCATTCTTGTTTTGAGATCGTATATTAAGATCAGATCTCGTACCTAGACTTTATTATCTCTGCTGATATTCAAGATAAAAAGATATCAATTTTTGAAGCATTTATATTTAAAAATGTTCGCCATCAATTCAACCCACTCCCTAGATAACCAGTTTTTAATAAGAAAAGGTGGAAGGCAAATATTTTTTTCAAACAAATATCGTATCTTTAAGAGCAGAAAATACCAATCAAATACTTTCACCTGTGAGGAAATGGGGTAAAGGGAAATACGGATGATGGGCCTTTCATACCATCTCGACATATTTGTAGACTTTAAAACGAATCCATTATATGAATAGTTACTTTATACATATTTATATTTTTTTAATAATTCATGGTTGCTTTGTTTTACCAAATCTAACTATTTATAAATATTTGTATATTACGAACGATATATTTAAAAAATATATAACTGAATTAGAATTGTATAATCAATTGTGGAGGAGCCGGAAGGGCATAGGGAAGCGCTTGATAAAAAAGAAAAATCGTCAGGTGCATTCGATTCTGTACGTAGGTTATTGTAGAATTTTCACAATCTCGACCTCGACAATTCTTACAGAAAATACTACATGGAATACCCAATTTAACACGACCACATCGTTTTGAACATCCATTCTTACAACTGCAATTATAATCTTATAATCTCGTGTTTTTGTTGTGTTTTTTTATGAATTGTAAACTTTTTTGGTTTTTTCCCGTTTGAGGTAGGTGGAAGAGTTGAAAACGTAATCGACTATTCTTTTCGAGTTCAGCGCCCTCAAAAACAGGGGGTGGTGTAAATATTAAAACTAAAAGAGAAAAAAGTCAATTTTCCACCCCTTGGAAAGGTTGTAACAGCCCCCAGGGGCTGCTACCGCCCTTCACCCTGTTTCAGACCTCCCCTTGTCAATAAAACTTCACAGAAAGTTCAGTGATTTCCTTCCCAAACACGCATAATCATCCCACCATCGAAAAACGGCGAAAAGGAGTGGTATCAGCTACTCTTGAAATACCTACCTACCAAATGGAATTCCGCTGAAATTACTTCCACATCCATTGGAAGTATAGTAACGACAAAATTTTTTTTTAACATTTTTATTATTCAGATAAGCTTAGAATGTCATGAACGTCGAGATTTTAAGTTTGAGCAGAAAAAAAATTCTGTCTGTCAGACTGTCTGTAACTTTTTTGTGCGCACGATTACTCTGGAACCGCTTAAGATATTGACTTGAAATTTGGTACACGTAAATACTTTAACGGGATCTAGAACTAGATTATTTTATTCCGTCGAAGAGTTGGGGGGTAAGTGGGTAAACCAAAGATAAGAGTCCATAAAATTGGTATTTGGTATATATAAGAGAAGGTAAGGTCTCAAAAAAATGTTTGGCATTAGCCACCCCCATTAACACCCCCTACCAATTTTTGCTCACCTTTACACTAGAGGTTGCTTTGATAAAATTACAATGGGACCGCCGAGCCATACCTTGCAGTTTGGAAGAGATTTCATAGAAACCGTTTAAGTCGATCCAGGGGAATGATTGAACCCATAAAAAACATATACACACAATAAATTCACTTAGTGTTAAAAGTAGACCCTTTTATCACTAGTGTCATAAAATTGCATTTTTCTACAACTGTTAAAAAGACTATACTGTAGAGTTAAAGAGCGTTAAACAATAGTACATTGTGTGTCTAATAGTAAAAGCAATACATTCCCGGACGATGTAAATTGTTGGCGAAGGCATTAAGCTGAAGCCAACTAGCATTGAAGTCCCGGAATGTGCTTTTACTATGAGTTACACATACTAGTTTTTCTGAAATCGTTCGGGAAAGCCATTTTCCCGGACTGCTTTCTGATAATTACTGAGCAACAGACTGAAATACTAGAATAGCGTATTTTGGGATCAGAAATTGCGTCGAGAAAATAGACATTCTTGACCGATTTCATTTGTGTATCTAGTAGTAAAAGCAATACATCCCCGGACGACGATCTAAATTGTTGGCCGAGGCGTTAGCCAACAAGCATCGGAGTCCGGGAATGTGCTTTTACTACGAGGTACAAATACTATTTTTTCTGAAATCGCAATCAATATTATTATCTAATATATAAAAACCTCGTGTCACAGTGTTTGTTATCGAACTCCTCCGAAACGGCTTGACCGATTTTTATGAAATTTTTGGTGTCTATTTGGTAGGTCTGAGAATAGGTCCTAGGCTATTTTTTATACATCTAGGTGATAAGGGTGGCCCTATCCAGAAATTTTCTTTTTATTTTTTGGACAAAAATTTATAATTTATATGGCAAAACAACGTTTGCTGGGTCAGCTAGTAAGTATATAAAAATAAAAATATATAAATATATGTATATATTAAAATATATATAAAAAACAATCCGGAAATAGTATATTGTGTATTTAGGTGTGAAAGCATTCCCGGACGACGATGCAAATTGTTGGCCGAGGCGCTAGCCGAGGCCAACAAGCATCGAAGTTCGGGATATGCAATCTTTTTTTTTTCAGCAGTATAACAACAACTTGTCATTGGCAGCCTGTTTGGAAACACAGAAAGAATTCTTCAAATATAAGTTCACGTGACCGATGATTTTCCAAGAAAATTTTTACTTTGAGCTTCGTTTCAAAACAAATGGCAGTCTTACTAAAATTATATCAAAACGCATAGTTTGGGAACAAATGAAAACTCATTTTTTCATATGAAGAACCCAGGATGACTCTCTGATTCATTCCTTATCGCCATAAGAATATAAGCATCATAATGCCCACCTGAAAGGCATACTGACTAAAATCAAACAAAAATCTGTCACTATAGTCCACACGATACAGAAGATTGTATAGTGAAACCTACAAGAACTTGCAAAATGAATAATTTTTTCGTGAAAGTGTATAGAATAATAGAAAGTGTATAGAATAATATCAAAAAAAAAGTGAAAAAAAAATTTTTTTCTTCCATTTTTTTCAAAATTTTGAAATTAAGTCAGGGTAGGAAAAAATAAAACTTACAGGTGGATAGACCACGTGTTTCTGAACAAAAACTATCCTAATAAAATTTATCGCTAAAGCCACGGTATTCGTGAAAAAAAATATTGAAGTAACTTTGTCACTCTGCGCGGCCAAGCCCACGATTAAATGCATATAAATACAAATACATTTATTGTAGATAAGACAAGTCAAAGAGGTAGTTTAAAACAGTAATTACGTATATATAAAATATAAAAATTGTAAAAATTGGACAATACGATAAATTAATTAAAATGTTTAAAAGCCAAACATCAATAATTTACTTACAGAAAATCCTGTAGATTGTACGGTTCAAGATTACATATATAATCAAATGTACAATTTTTAAACTTTTTAAAATTTGTACTCTTTAATGTGTTGGGGAAGCGGATTATAAAATTTCAGACACTGATAACGCGGACAATTTTCAAGAAGTGTTAGACTGTGAATGGGTAATGCATTTGGTATTATAGGGGTGATATTGTTCGTGCTCTTGAAACTGGTTACTGTGTTTTTTTACATATAAAATGCATTCATAAATAAATAAACCTGGTATGGTTAGTAAGTTGTTACTTTTGAAAACTCCCCTGCAGGAAGCTAAAAAGCCCATTTTATATATGATTCTAATTGCTCTTTTTTGTATAGTAAAAATTTCCCCAAGATTAGAAGAACCACCCCAAATAGTTATTCCATATTTAGTTTTGCCGTAAAAGTTTGAATAATATATGGTTTTAAGAGGACAATCTGCAGTAAGACAAAACATATTTTCATTGATATATATGAAAAAGGTATATACGGGTGGGCGTGCACCTTTGACCAATGAAATATGCCGACCAAGTAAAAAGGCGGAGAATAACATATTGTGTAATATATAAGAGAAATAGTTCAAATATATTTCTGTCGTACAGAGTCGAATTTCGCGTTGGGTGCACAAGAATTTTTATTTAAAATAATTTGAGTAGGAAAACTGAATGCGGTTGTAGTGATTCCTTAGGCAGTGGTTTTTAATTAAAAGAAAAAACTATCTGTAGGTACATAATGTATATTTACAGTGTACAGGGTGTCCTAGTTAACGTGTTATGTCCGATTTTCTCGGTAGTTTTTGAGATAAGTATTTTTTTTTTTCGGGGAATCTATGCCGCTAAGAAACATATAATTGAACATCAAAGAAGAATTGATCGGATTATTTATGTTCTTAATTGACTATTAAAGCATTAAAGGAAAGTAAAAAAAGGCATGTAAATTTTAAATATCACTTCCGGTTTACATGGCAATGGCGTTCTTTTTCTTGAAAATAGAATATTGATTACTTCCACATCCAGTGGTAGTATAGTAACAAAAAATTTTTGAATGTTTTTATTGTTCAAATAGGCTTAGACTGTCATGAAAGGTCGACATTTTAAGTTTGAGCAAAAAAAAAATTCTGCCTGTCTGTCTAACTTTTTTGTGCGCACGATTACTCTGGAACCGTTTAAGATATTGACTTGAAATTTGGTACACTTATGTACTTTAACGGGATCTGGAACTAGATTATATTTTCATCTTATTCCATCGAAGGGTTGGGTTGTAAATTGGGGTAAATGGGGAGGTAAACAGGTAAATCAAGCAGGTAAGAGTCCGTAAAATTGGTATTTAGTATATATAAGAGAAGCTAGGGTCTCGAAAAAATTTTTGACATTAGCTACCCCCATTACCACCCCTACCCCACTTTTTAAGGGGACGAAAAAAAAGTGTGATTTAGTGTATGTACAAGAACCAAAAACCTCAAAATATTTTTTTACCATAGGCCAAGAATTTTTATTGAAAAATTACCAAAAATCCTCGTTATGTTGGGGCGATGCCTATTACGAATAACTGGCAAAATAAGGATACATATATTACTTCAACATCCAGTGGAAGTATAGTAACGACAAAAAAATTTTTTAAAAATTTTTATTGTTCAAATAGGCTTAGAATGTCATGAAACGTCGAGATTTTAAGTTTGAGCAAAAAAAATTCTGTCTGTCTGTCGGTCTAACTTTTTTTTTGTGCGCACGTTTACTCTGGAACCGTTTGAGATACTCACTTGAAATTTAGTACACTTATGTACTTTAACGAGATCTAGAACTAGATTATATTTTCATCTTGTTCCGTCGAAGAGTTGGGGGTAAATTGGGGTAAATTTGGGGTAAATAGGTAAATCAAGCAGGTAAGAGTTCATAAAATTGGTATTTACTATATACAAGAGAAGCTGAGGTCTCAAAAAAAATTTTGGCATTAGCCCCCACCCCATTATTAAAGGGGATGAAAAAAAATTTAATTTAGTGTGTGTACAAGAACTACAAACCTCAAAATATTTTTTTACCTTATCCACCCCCATTACCACCCTCTATCACCACCCTCACCCCATTACCGATGTGGGGTATCGTTTTATGGGTTTTTGAGGTAGAGAATTTCAAATATTATATTATTAAACAATTATTTCCACATACAACATTTTTTCGTTGTGAGTGACTTGGATAGAAAATCTGGATGTGGAAGTTGGGCAGCGGTTTTTTTTATTGTTAAATTAGTGTACAATATCGATAATTCTATCATTCCCAATTGAAATTAAAATTTTGTGGACATGCCTATTGAAAGTCGCATTTCGGAGATATGAACTTTACTTTGCTTTTTTTTAAAGGAACACTCCATATATGTACCATTTGAAACGCCATAAAAAAAGCTTTGTATTTATAATATAATACATGGTACTTATCTTAAACAAATTTTGTCTAATTTACTATAAATTTACAATTTATCAAATTAGCCATGGAAAACAAAAGTATGTAAATTAAAATAAACAATATGTTAGTTCTGTCTAATTTCACTTTATTTTAAATAAAATGGAGAATTTCAATAATTGATACAGTGTGTTTCACTTGAAATGGTAACACCCCAATAACTTTATTTTTTTTCCGATTTGAATCACATTTTACTTAAGTATAGAACAAACTAGTATCTACTTATGATCAGAAAAACATTCGCCTCCTACGGTACCAAAGCCACCTGCGGTACCAAAATATGTGGAAAAAATCGGAAAATTTTGTTAATAAAACTTGTTAAGAATTGTCCAAAATGGCCAAAATTTAATCAAAATTAAAAAATGAAAAACTTGAAATTTAAAAAATTTTGAAAATAATTAGGTATTTAAAAAAAAACTGTTTTACAACTACCTGCAGCTTGGGTTTAATTTCAAACAAAATTGTCATAGTACAGTTTTCTAAACGAAAAAACCCATTCAAATGATATTTTCGGACTTGGACATTATTTTAATAAAAATTTATATATTTTTTTTGATTAAATTTTGGACTTAAGGTTTCTGAACAATTCTTTCATTAACAAAATTTTCCAATAAAAATATGCCTAATATGATTTTTTGATTTTATCCGCATATTTTGGTACCGCAGGTGGCTTTGCATTTGTAGGACGTGAATTTTTTTCTGTTAATAAGTAGATCCTAATTTGTTCCATAAGTAAAATTAGATTCAAATCGGAAAAAAAATTTAAAAAGTGAACAGACTGGGTCATATATCATTGAAAAGATTTTTCTATGGCCTTTCAAATAGTGTAAAAATATATGGGGGTGTTCTATTTAAAAAAACCGCTGCCCAAGGAATCATTACTTCCGCATCCAGATTTTCGATCCAACTCATTCACAACGAAAAAATTTAGTAATGGGGTGGGGGTGGCTAATGCCAAACATTTTTTGAGACCTTAGCTTCTCTTGTATATACTAAATACCAATTTTCTGGACTATTAGCTGCTTGATTTAGCTGGTTACCCCAAATTTACCCCAATTTACCCCCCAACCCTCTGACGGAACAAAATGAAAATATAATCTAGTTCCAGATCTCGTTAAAGTACATTTGTGTACCAAATTTCAAGTCAATATCTTAAACGGTTACAGAGTAAACGTGCGCACAAAAAAGTTACAGACCGACAGACAGAAATTTTTTTTTCGCTCAAACTTAAAATCTCGACGTTTCATGACATTCTGAGCCTATTTGAACAATAAAAATTTAAAAAAAATTTTTTGTCGTTACTATACTTCCACTGGATGTGGAAGTAAAACCAAGGTAAAGCTCATATCTCCGAAATTCGACTTGTTTGAATTGTTTTGCTGAAATGATGTTTGGAAAATACATGTGATATCTCATAACTTTTATTTTTGAACGTATTTACGTAACTCCAAAAATAAAGAAGTTAAATGAGGTTTTAACGTTTGCACAACCACCCTGTACTGTTGACTATAATAAGGAACTTTAGTCTAGTTATTATAAAAAACACGTTCTCAAATAAATTAAACATGTTCTGATAGAACATATTAATAATAATAATTTTTTGTTTTTATGTCTTTGGTGTTTTTCAAAAAAATTGCCGCGCTTGGATTTTACCCTATAGCCCCCCCCCCCCCCTAAATCCGCCACTGACTGCGCTCCGTCAGAAACCCTAAAATACCTATAAGCATGTTTGGAGCATATTTAATGTCCGATATATCAAAAAATATTACAGCTAGATCCTTATATGTTTGAAATCAGGGATAAAGGATCTAAAAGAATATGTAAAAATATACAGGGTTTTTCATTTAAAAAGCAACCTTCATTGTTATATCACGTGACATATCCAAGCAATTGTTTTTTAATTGCATTTAAAAAAATATGTATACAACCTTACAACTCTTATACGAAACTTTTTTTTGTCTCCAATAATAACATAAATAAAGGGGGTCAAAATATAGTTATAATTCGTCCGCTGTCTTGGATTCCTAAATTTTTACCAAAAATTCGTAACCCGCATCCCGAAAATCCCCAGATATCGATTTTCATTCGAATAGGATCACAGATGACAAAATTCATCCGCCATCTTGGTTTTCTAAATTTTGACCGAAAATTCGTAACCCGCATCCCCGAAAACCCCCAGACATCGATTTTCAGCCAAATAGGACCATAGATGACGAAATTCGTCCGCCATCTTGGAGTCCTAAATTTTGATAAAAAATTCGTAACCCGCATCCCCGAAAACCCCCAGATATCCATTTTCAGCCAAATAGGACCATAGATGACGAAATTCGTCCGCCATCTTGGAGTCCTAAATTTTGATCAAAAATTCGTAACCCGCATCCCCGAAAACCCCCAGATATCGATTTTCAGCCAAATAGGACCATAGATGACGAAATTCGTCCGCCATCTTGGAGTCCTAAATTTTGATCAAAAATTCGTAACCCGCATCCCCGAAAACCCCCAGATATCGATTTTCAGTCGAATAGGACTATAGATCACGAAATTCGTCCGCCATCTTAGATTCCTAAATTTTGACCAAAAATTCGTAACCCGCATCCCCGAAAACCCTCCGATATCGATTTTTAGTCAAATAGGACCATAGATGACGAAATTCGTCCGCCATCTTGGAGTCCTAAATTTTGATCAAAAATTCATAACCCGCATCCCCGAAAACCCCCAGATATCGATTTTCAGTCGAATAGGTCCATAGATGACGAAATTCGTCCGCCATCTTGGATTCCTAAATTTTGACCAAAAATTCGTAACCCGCATCCCCGAAAACCATCCGATATCGATTTTTAGTCAAATAGGACCATAGATGACGAAATTCGTCCGCCATCTTGGAGTCCTAAATTTTGATCAAAAATTCATAACCCGCATCCCCGAAAACCCCCAGATATCGATTTTCAGTCGAATAGGTCCATAGATGACGAAATTCGTCCGCCATCTTGGATTCCTAAATTTTGACCAAAAATTCGTAAACCGCATCCCCGAAAACCCCCAGATATCGATTTTCAGTCGAATAGGATCGTAGATGACGAAATTCGTCCGTCATTTTGGATTCCTAAATATCTTAGCAGTATGAGATTCCTCGGAAAACCTACGTCAGATTGGATTTTGAACCATAAACTTATCTCAGAAACTACCGAGAAAACCCAGCATAGCGCGTTGACTGGGACACCCTGTACATTTTGCTTGGTAATAATTTCGAATAAATTGATTTCTGACCTAACTAAAAACCGCATTCAAATTTTCATAATAAAATTTGTAGGAGTGTTTATACAAAACCGGTCCTCTCTATTTGGCACCTTTTATTTATGTATTAACATTTTCAAGAATTTCATCTATTAAGTAATTCCTGTAAGATAAAATAATTTATAAATAAATTTAAGATATTACCAGAACTCCTAAATGCTTCCCTGGCAAGCATTCATTCGCGTCAGGTCTCCATGACAACAAGTTCCTCCCTAAAGTCTGAGAGCGTGTAAAGCTATGCGAATGCCGAGGCGAGTGCCATCTATTGACGGCAAAATTGGAAACTATTTATTGAATCTATGTTTGAAAATTAAGAGGTTATATTTTATCCACGTAATTAATTATGGACTATCTAGGTCGTCACGATTTCGTTTTTTGTAAATTCCAATTTTTCGACGTCCATTTTTTCGTTGATCACGTGTTTTTGACTAAAACAAAAAAATAAAAACGTGACGAACTAGAATATATATTTTAATACATACGTACAAAATTTGAAGTTTCTATCTTCAAAAATAAGCCGAATAATTCGTTTCTTCATTTCACTGACCGCAGATTATACTCCGATGTGTCAAAAGGCCTTGAAAGTACTCTTAATGCATAGCAAACGGAATGTAACTGTTGACTTAAATTTTTTATATGGTCGTTCCACTTTAAGTTCGAATCCAAAGTTATTCCAAGGAGTTTTATGCTATCTTTGACAGGTATTTGTAAGTGCCCTAGTAATAAATCAGAAGGAAAGTTCAAATTTGATTTGTCAGTTCTATAAAACATACCATTGGATTTGGATTCGTTGAGTATCAGTTGATTGATACAAAACCAATCTCTCAAATTTTGCCAAATATCCCCAGCAAACTGTTCTATGTCAGAGATATTCTTACCTCTAATGAGGATATTGGTGTCATCGGCGTAATTCACGAGTCTGAAGTTGTTGTTGTTTGGACATACGTTGGATAGATCGTTTAGATAAACGACAAACAGAAGCACACTACCTTGTGGCACTCCTGTGTTATTAGTGACATAATTAGAAACGTATTTTTGCCCATGAATCAGAACTGATGTTTGTTGAGTACGATTTTTTAAGTAGGAAGAAAACCATTTGTGTGCTGTGCCTCTGACACCAAGTTTGTTCAACTTTTCAAGTAAACATACATGGTTTAAAGTATCAAACGCCTTAGATAAGTCAAGAAATAGTTCGAAGGCAATTTCCCGACCATCCAAGGCGCTTATTATTTCATCAACAAAATTAAAAAGAGCGGTATCTGTGGCCTTATTCTTCATAAACCCGTGCTGAAATTCAGTAAAAAAGTTGGTACTGTTTAAAAAGGATATCAGTTTTTGTACATAGACATTCAAGTATTTTTGAAAATACGGACAATAAGCTAATTGGACGGTAGTTTTCCAAACGTACTATTGTACATACCTCTAAAAATTCTTAGCTATTCTGACGAGTAAAATAAACCTTTTTTATCTTTCTAATTACACATTTTTAACATTTTTCTTAGTGAATAGGAGGATAATTATGAACACATACACAGATACCACACACAGCCGCTGAATCGCTCGCATGAATTTTTACTGTATTGTATTTATTACAGGTACACCTATCCACATTTCAGCTATATCCAATGGATTCCTTATACATTTCTTAATGTATTGGAAAAGTTCCAGATTTATATTCAAAACAATCAAAGAGATTTTCATAGTTATGAGGATAAGTGAAAATGACAATTTCTTATCATGATCTGATTAATCATTTTTTTGAAAAAATGCACACAAGTAAACGAATTTGTGTTTGAACATTCGAAAAGTATACATTTTTTCTGAAATAGTGATATTTTATTTTTTCCAATGGGTCAAGTTCTTAGCAAGTTACAGCCTCCAATATATATGTTTTTTAAAAAAATCATAGAACAAGGAAATTAAAATGATTTGAGATGTACTTTTTTTTTTAATTCGCGTTACTACAACTTAATAAACCATAATAATCATGAAGTGTACATACTTTTTAACAGTTCTCAGTGAAGAAAGAATTTTTTTCAAGGGCTTTTATTTTTTTTTCTATATTTTTAATTGCGACGATTGAGTTCGGACGTGATAATATATATAAGTATATTTTTCCCATCCATCCTTTGCTTGTATTGTTTAAAACATAGAAGCATCGGAAAGCTACAATTTCCATATTTTAAATGAACCAACACTTATATAGACTGAACAAATTCTAATTTAGTGGCATGTAATTCAGTGCGTCGTGTCACAATCATGCGTATTCAATCGAGCGCACGCATGGATCTGGCTCCGAGTTACAACTTTACTCTTCACTATTTTTTTCCGGGAATACCGTGGCTTTAACGATAAATTTTCTTAGGACATTTTTTTGTTCATAAATACGTGATCTATCCATCTGTATTTTTTATTTTTTCCTAGCTTGACATAATTTCAAAATTTTGAAAAAATCGAAGAAAAAAATGTTTTTCCCACTTTTTTTCTGTTCTGCATCCGAGCGAAATGTAAACTTTTCAGGATATTATTCTATACACTTTCACGAACTCATTAGAAAAAAAATATTCATTTTGCAAGTTCTTGTAAGTAAATACCTTCATCGACTGGGCTACTAACTGCTGGTCTATTATAACCATTACTAATCTGAAGACAATCCTTAAATCTTAGTTTACATTGCTTTTAAAACAACGGATTTTCCTTACAAAAATACGTCAATTTTCTTTACCATTCCTTTATCATCATAAAGGAAAATATTACTTTCATTATTTCGAATTAACAAAATAACTTCTGATTTATTTACTTCCAGGGAATGTTCTTTATAGTTTTTCATTCCGAACAATTGCATTACAGCGTTATTAATTTAATAGAGCCTTTTCCTTGTCTGCACTTAAAACTTTTTATAAATTTGTTAAGTGCAGACTCTGCACTGTTATTAAAGATATATACCTCTAACTCAGTGCTCTCGACGGTATCTGGTAAATTTAATAACTCCATCCGGCTGACCTCCCAGGCATTCCAGGTGTTAACTAATATTGATACATTTTTATATATTCATATCGTTCGTAGAGTCGGCAAATGGGAACAGAATGGAAACTCGGGGCTGGTAATATGCTGTGTGAATATTTTTCATGAAAAATGCTGTATTAAAAAGAATTACATAATACTGTTGAATAAGCGTGAAAAATACATGGCTTTGCTCATAAATCGCCATTAGGTCTAAATTAGAAAGTAAAAACTGTCCCCCAATAAAACTTTAAAACATATTATTAGTCCAGTGTATTTTTTTTTGTTTCGGAAACTCTCTGATGTCGTTGAAAATTTAAGAGGATATGCTCAAATGGTAAATAAAGATGACAATCCGAAAAGTTTACCGACTCATTTAAAAAAAATGGGGCAAAATATCCCATAGAATATGCAACAATTATACAAAAGGTTCAATAAATTGGGAAAAGTATAATGTTTATTCTAGTAGAGTGGAGTCTTGGAGTCCTTTAAAATAGTGGAGTCAAATTAGGACTAAAAAATTCGCAATGTGAATTGTTTGGTCAGGGTAGTTTTTTTTATTTTACCGTGTTCAGGGGATCAAATTTGTTTTTTTTTTTAATATCTCGAAATCTATAAGTTCTATGGAAAATAACAAAAAGAAGGAAAATGTTCGTTATGAGCTGTACAATAAAATTCATTCGTTGTTATTATTATTTAAAAGAAAAATGAATATTGCAAAATTATGCGTTTCTAAACAAATCACTCTTCTTTAAAGAGATTTTTTTTTTCAAAATTTAAAACCCTTTTTATTGCAGTTGTTTATAAATTGCAATTATAAACAAATTCAAATAACTCTTTGGTTTTTTATGAATTAAAAATGGTAAAGGAGTAATGAAAGTAGATTAAAACAGCCCACTTTTGAAAGAAAAATTAATGCTCTACTTGCATTTGGAACTGTGATACGTTAGTTTTTACGTTTGGGTCACTTATAAATAAACAAATCGATATTTCTTATTGAAGTTTGGACTGATAATTCTCCAATGTCTATTATCTTGTCTCTGCTACTTGAAAATAATTCAAAGCTACAATTCGGTGTTTTCACAAATTTTAAAATCTCATTGACTATGAAGGTAATACTTAATTATAAATAAAAACATTTGAATTTCCACAACCAGTTGAGTAATATCCAAGAAAAAGTATTTTTAAATTTGAATTAAAATTTTACCGTCCAAAACACTAAGCTATATTGTTGACGTCATCGGTCATAAACATCTAACCTCAAAAATACATATTTTTTAAAAATTTCCGAGTAATGTCACTATTATGAAAATTTCCGCTTGGTTCTCGTATTTTCAACTAAAATCTTGTTCAATGTAATGTTCATAAAGTTTTAAATATCTTCTCCCAATAAAATAAGGCGATTTTTGTAAGTTGGAAATTCAACCTATAATTAGCAGCCCATTTTCAGTAATCAACAATATTGAGACATCATCTGCGTCAATTTATAAATGTTTGCCTGGAACCATACTGGTTTCAAATGAAAAGTGCGGATATAATCTTTAAAAATGACAATAAACTTAAAAAACCTAACAGTTGAGGTTATGTTAATGCAACCGATGACGTCACAGCCCGTTTTGTATAGTACCCGTTCAGTTATTCAGTTTTGATATTTATTTGTTGAAATTTTAAATTGATAGATGAAAGAATGGTGTTTAAATATTGGTAAGTGCTTTAATGTATGGAGTACTTCATTTTAATAATATCAAAAAAGCAAATTTACATACAGTGAAAACACCAATTGTTAAAAGATGCTGTATAGAGGCCCGAAAGTGGGGTCTAGAGATTTTGTTGGGGATCCGAAAATCACCAAATATGTCTACATGTTATATTATGTTCTTACAAACCGGACTTTAGTCGCTAGATAGCCTAGTGGGTAAGGCGACTAGCACTTTTTATTCAGGATGCGGACGTCTCGGGTTCAAATCCTGCTCGCGAATTTTTTTTTTATTGTATCAGTAATATTAAAAGTTTTACAAAACTGTAAACATGAACATAAGGTTAGTTGCTCAAATTAGGTTGGTTTACCATTCATGACAAAAATTTAAAAAATTATAAAAAAATTGAAAATTTGCATGTTCTCGAAGCCGCTTTATTCGATGTTATTTTAACAATTGTAGCTTTGGTTTATCTTCAAATGGCAGAAATAAAATAATAAGCATTGGAGAATAATCCGCATCACCAAATTTTAAGAAGAAATATCGATTTGTTTATTTATAAGAGTCTTAAACGTAAAAACTAACGTATCTCAGCTCCAAATGCAAGTAGAGCATTAAATTTTTTTTTTCAATAGTTTGCTTTTTTAATCTATTTTTATTACTCGTTTACCATTTTTGATTTCATAAAAACACCAGAGAGTTACTTGAATTTGTTTATAACTAGAATTTCGAAAACTATAGAGATTCTCACAGCACTTCAACGGAGGTATGCGAGGTGCAGGCTTATTTCAGAAAAATGGTATTTCTAAGAAAACATACACTTATGCCGATGATCTCCTAATCGCCGCAGGACCAGATGCGTACGCAGGTGGACAAGGGGGGGGGGGGGCAAATGACCCCCTCCCCCCCAGGCGCGGCGTGGTTTAAGAAGTTTGGGATAGTGACAATTATTTCATATCTGTTTTTGCATACCAAATATTAGTTTAACTCCGTTTTTAAGCATATGCCAAAAAAGTGAGGTTTTAAGTTCCACTGTGCTGTGTTATGTGTTTATTTGGTTCCCTCCTGGTTACCCTCCCCCAGGCGCGGCGAGGTTGAGAATTTTTGGGATAGTGACAATTATTGCATATCTGTTTTTACATATCAAATATTAGTTTAACTTCGTTTTTACGCATATGCCAAAAAGAAAAGTGAGGTTTAAGTTGCACTGTGCTGTGTTATGTGTTTATTTGGTTCCCCTGGATGCCCCCCCCTCCAGAAAACATTCCTGCGTACGCGCCTGCGCAGGACACATCTGGACTGAAAACAAACTTCAAGAAAAGCCTAATAATGGAGTGAGAGCCGTCAACAAAAGAGAGTTGGACCAGCGGAGAGGAACACAAAATAGATGAATACTCCCTAAGAACAATGAACAAATTGAAGTACCAGAATCAGAAACGGAGGAATCAGAAGGCTCAGAAGAAGAAGAAGATGTATAGAAGCAGAAAAACAAAAATAGGAGCACAAACAGCAGCGACACAGCGCGGCAACATATATCTCAAGAAGACCCAGAACCAAAAATACAAAAAAAGGAAGCTTAAACGCTCCCTCACGACACAATGCGGTAACGCATCTCACAAATACCTACACCTCCCATCCCACATTCCTTTACCATGCGCCATATGGCACTCGCTGCTGGCAACAAGCATGACCCTAGTCCAACCCAGCGTGGACGTAGCAGACCCAGCTGTATAATCCTTGGGAGTGGCAGAAATGCCTACCGCACGCTGGTAAATCAATCAATCAATCAATCAACTAAAATTTCGAAAACTATAAACAACTGCAATAAAACAGGTTTAAATTTTGGGAAAAAAAAATGTTTTTCTCCGTGATCTTAAAGTACTTATATAATGCTACAATTTGAGTCATCATACACATTTCTTGGTCTTAATCTCCGATTAAAGAACTTATATCTAGATACATAACAGGCTATCTTTTCACTATATACCTTGTTTGCTCCTAACATAGTCACATTATATGTCCATTAAAATGGATAGATGAACATCACATCCCATAGGCAACAGTGGCGTTGTGTGTGTAGAATGGTAAATATTTTCATTAAAATGAATTATTGCAATTCCTGCATTACCGGCTCTTTATATAACGTGATGTAGGCATACGATATTATAGTAAGATAAAACAGTAAGATAAATATGTATTGAAAGGATATTAAAATTTAATTGCTATTTACTTTATACCTGTAAACTGAACTTCATCATGTTACGACTATGGAACGATCGAGTTTCTTCTTTTCTAAACTGCTTTCTGCAAACGGCACAGCACTTCACTATTTATTTGCACAAAATATATTGTCACTAAACTGTGTAAATATGAATAGAGAATATTATTTAGGTATTAAGCAAATCACAACTTAAAATAAAATTACTTTTTCACCAGTTTTTGGTCGGAGAACACGAAAAACATTTATTGACATTAATGGTCGAACTGTCAAACTGATATTATGATAATCGAACTGAAGCCGATCGTGTACGAGCGGCCGCGAATACGCCGATGGGCCAATCAGCAACTTATGGGAAGAAGTGCCTTAGAATGGGGAGTCTTTCGGGATCATAAAATTCATGCCATTATGTATCTAGATATAAGTTCTCTAATCGGAGGTCTTAATGGTAGGATTTCACAAGGGTGCAAATTTTTAAAAACAATTGTATATTTGAGCCGTTTTAGTAATCATTTTAATTTGAAATTTTAAGTGGTGACTTTACTTTATGCGAGCTATATTTTTTCAAAATTTCATTGAATATTATCCATTATTTTTATTATTTTTGAGGGAACAGTGATTTGCTTAAAAACGCATAATTTTGCAATGTTCAATTTTTTAAAAATAATAATAATTGGAATGAATTATAGTTTATATAATACTTTTATTGTACAGCTCAAAGCGAACATTTTCCTTTTTTTTATTGTTTTCCATAGGACTTATAAATTTCGAGATATTCAAAGAAAACCGATGGAAAACACGGCCTAAAAAATTAAATTGTTTAAATAAACAATAAGCCGACCTCGCCGAAACTGCAAAACTGAGCTGTGAACTTAAGTTGACCCCCTGAACACGTTAAAACAGAAAACTGCCCTGACCAGAAAATTCAGATTAAAATCCTAATTTGACTACTAAAAGTGCAAATATAAGAAATCTCACCTTCTAATGACGACTCCTCCAAGGTTCATTGTATTCTGTAAATGCCCATATGCCACTGCTAAATAATAACCATAGTTGTAGGTAATAGTCGTTATACTTATTGGATCTCCTTCATAAATTATTTGGTATATTTCGAACTGTTCAGATTTGTTATTGTATTTCCATATATTGGTACGAGGTTCGTCGTTGTCTCTTCTCGTCCTTGTGGTTATTAAATATGGAACCTCGATTATGTTTATAACTGAAACCTAAAATAAATTTGTAAATTAGAAGATTCCAACGTTTGATTAAAAACTTATTTGAAAACGTTTTAACAGTATATTCAGTAATATTCCTTGTCAATCAACATATCCTAAGGATATGAGGTACATGTGTTGTGGAGTAAATAAAAAAAATAAACGGGAAAAGAAGTGTTTAAACAAAAAATAGAATTACACATATGGAGAGAGATATCTAGAGGGAATATCAACAATTGATTTATATTAATCAGTACAACACAATGAATGACACATCATTTACGACAAGGGTGTCCGAGTGTCGCAAAATTACGTTAACAAGCGATATGTCCGTTATTTGAAAAGATAAAAATATGAATAGAAAACCTGCGAAGGGCATGAGAGACTCTGACACACCAGCAACCGTGTTGCTTCTTGCTAAGAAATAACCTCCAACTTTTTTTTCCAAGTGGAACTCTGTACAGGGAGCCGTTTGGAAAAAGTTAGAAGTTGCAAGAGGCAACAAGGTTCAAGGGGTCTTATCAGACGGGGTCTTTCATGCCTTTCGCAGATATTTATTTATGTCTTTATCTTTCCAAGTATCACCTGTTTACGTAATTCTGGAACACCCAGTATATCTCAAGGTATTTTTGACATTACCTTCGAACAGCTAAAGAGATTTTGCAAGCGTGAATTAAATCTCTAAATTGCCACTTTCCATGACTTTCTTTAATTTGTTTATTTGTTTCCTTTTTATTTATGTATTAGTAGTTTATAGCTATATACCTGTTAATGTTAATTTAGAATTAGATGACAAAATATCAAATAATTTGTTTTATACTGGTTATTCTTTAGTATTGCACTCTTTAGGTTTTTTAACCTGTTATGTACTTAATAACAATAAATAAATAAATAAATAAATAAATAGTGAACGGATTGTAGACAAAAATCAATGCATATATACTTACCTTTTCTGACGTCTCTGTTGTTATTGTTTGAAGTAAATAAAACTCTCCGCTTGGACTTTCACAATTTATACTTATCTCATAATCAACGTTAATGAGAAGTAAGCAAGTATGATTAACAATTTCTAGTTGAAAGGCCGTTATAAATATGGTCCCTTTCGAGGGGAACGAATAGTGCCCAAAATCTGTCTTGGTGGGATCATCGCTAAAGTGAATTAGTCTTCCTGAATGCGTGTATCCTAAAAATTTAATTATTTGATAATAATAATAATAAATACATTTATTCATAAATGAAATGATACAAATTCTACAATACTGCCCTCTTCCATTTGCCCAGTACTACTAACTGAACCTAAACTAAAACTAAAATATCTCTTCAGGACAATGACGTACCACAAGCTGACAAGGGTGTGCGTGAGGTCTCCGCACAAAAGTCTGTGATACATATCCTACATAACCCATAAACAACTGAAAATACAGGAGGCACCACAGACGTTGGATTAGCAACAATAGAGTTTCAATATATTTTCAATTTTTTTTTATATTTTTCAACTTTCATTTCATCTGAGAGTTCATTCCATAAATGAGCTGCCTATATACGTATATGACTTTTGAAAAACAGCCGTCCTGTGAGGGACTATTACAAAGTTGGTTAAATTTCTTGTATCATGGCCGTGGTTATGTGTAATTGATTTAGAACTTAAATAAGTTGGCTCATTTGTTTTAATGATCTTCCATATGAATCGTTACATGTGATGTAGTCTTCTGTTTTTCATATTTAAAATGTTGTGCTCATTTAGATATGGGGTGATGTAATTGCGGAAGGGAATATTGTAAATGTACCTCATACAAGAACTTTGAACTTTTTGTATGGCATGTTTCATTAAAGAAGACAGCGTATCACCATAAACCACATCTCCATAATCAAGTAGAGATAATATTAACGAATTACAAAATATTTATTTATTCTTTGAGGAAGGGGATGAGGTACGATCACCGGTTTAAGTTCCGTCGCTCGATCAGCGAGGCGTAGCAACGCTGAACGAGTCGGGCACTTGGATGGGTGACCCATGATCTCATCTAATAGTCGGTAGGCTGCCAACAGAGACAATCCTAGGGCTAGTGAACCACCTTGAAAGGCGCAGGCTGGTTCAGGAGACCCGGGAACCTCGGGTTATTGCGCCGCCATGAAAGGTGGACCAGGGTGGGTCGAAGTTAGTGGTCGAGGACCGTGGTTTGGAGTCCACGCTAAACTGTAGATCCCTAGGGCAAAATGGGCCATCCCGGCCTGATTGTCTAGTAAAATAGCAGTACTAACACAATACTCTTTGAGGAATATTATGTTTTATATTTTAAATGGTATAACTTTTTTAGACGACAATATGCCAGCTTTATTTTATTTTTAATATGGCTTTCAAACTGCAGAAATGAATCAAGAGTTACGCCCAGATTTTTTGCTTCATTGACCACTGAAATTATTTCATTATTTCATTATTTATTTTGAAAGTTAAATTCATCGATTGAAATTTTTTATTCATTAGCACTGTTCCTATTAAAATGACTTGTGATTTGGATGCATTTAATTTTAGGTTATGGTCATATGCATATTTATATATATTATTTAAATCTTGATTGATCTTAACTTGTATAGAGCTAGATCAAATGAACAATAAGTTTGCGAATCATCGGCATATTGATGGAGAATGGTATTTTTAATAACTTTAGATATATCTGAAACATATAGTGAAAACAGTAGTGGCCCTAGGATTGATCCTTGTGACACACCTGCCTTTAATAATAATAATAATAATAATGTTTATTCACTTTAAGACATACATTTTTTTGACAGAATATAAGTGACAGAATATAAGTGACAATAACATGTAAGTTTTAAATTGAGACATTTGGTTTATAACAGCACATTGACTACGTTACTTAAAATAGTTTGGCATTAACTGCAGTGAAATGTCTGAAAATCCAAAATAACTAATAATTTTGATAGCAGTAGTGAATGACCACGGGTGTCAAAAACTTTTGAGAAATTCAGCAGTACCAGACAAGTGCAATTTCCATTGTCTATTTCTCTGATAACATCATCAACTATGTGTGTTAATTCTGTAGTTGTACTATGATTTTTTTTTAACCCTGGCTGACAGTAGATTTTTTTCCCAGATATTCATATATTTGGTAATGTATATGCCTCTTAATTATCTTTGATATCGCACAGAGTAAACTGATTGGCCTTAGAACTTTGAAATTTACAGGATTATTTTTTTAGCTATAGGTTTTACTACGACTTTTTTCCATAGTGAGGGATATTTCCCATGTAAAAATGAAAAATTTAATTTGTTATTGCAGGAAGACAAAATGGCATGAGAAGTTTAATCTCATAAATTGAGAAGCCATCTACCCCGGTGGCATGAATTTTAATAGAATTTATTATCTTAGCCACATTATATTCTTCGATAGGTGTAAAACTAAGAAGTTCATTTATCGGTGAAGCAAGCAAGAGTCCATAAAATGGCATTTACCTATGTACGAGAAGTGAAGGTCTCAAAATTGTTTTTGTATCAGCCAACCCCACTATCACCCCCATTACCACACCCACCACACCCATCCCATTGTTAAAAGGGATAATAAAAAATAAAATTATAATTTAGTGTTTATACAAGAACCAAAGGCTTCAAATTTTTATTTTGTACCATCCACCACCACCTCCAGACCGATGTGGCATATCGTTCTATGAGTTTTTGGGGTAGACGATTACAAATATTATATTATTAGAGTTCTATGAACAATTATTTCCACATAATGGAATATAAATATAGTATCAGAACTTTTACTTCCACATCCAGTGGAAGTATAGTAACGACAAAAAAGTTTTTAAACATTTTTATTCAAATAGGCTTAGAATGTCATGAAACGTCGAGATTTTAAGTTTGAGCAAAAAAATTTTCTGCTGCCTGCCTGTCTGTCTGTCGGTCTGTCGGTCGGTCGGTCGGTCGGTCTGTCTGTAACTTTTTTGTGCGTACGATTACTCTGGAACCGTTTAAGATATTGACTTGAAATTTGGTACACGTATGTATGTTAACGAGATCTGGTACTAGATTATATTTTCATCTTATTCCGTTGAAGTGTTTGGGGGTAAATTGGGGTAAATGGGGGTAAATAGGTAAATCAAACAGGTAAGAGTCCATAAAATTGGTATTTAGTGTATATAAAAGAAGAAAATTTTTTGGCATTAGCCACCCCCATTACTACCCTGTAATGAAGCATTCTTTAAATTCCTGCTCCATTACTAAGATTTCGGATTTACACACGACACCAATGTGCACACGGCCCGCAAACCTACCCATCTCCCGTCTAGAGGCATGGATTTGCACACGACACTAAACTATACGCAGTTCTACGTCACCAATAAGCGAGGATTCTCGGATATAAAAGCCCGGCCGCAAATCAACATAATTCAGAGTGGATAATTCTGCCAATCTGTCTACAGCGTGCTGAGCTAGACATATTGCAGTTTTGTGCATCTCCCGACGCAAACACGACGGAACGAATGCAATCTGACCCTGGGAATCCTACAGCGTGTTGAGCTGGGACCCCCTCGAGTCGTTAGTCATTCCCCGGCGCCGTTTCGCCGCCAAAACCAGAGCGAATGAGCCTGACCTGGAGACTTCCTACAGCGTGTTGAACTGGGAAACTTCTTGAGTCGACGATATTCACCCGACGCCCGATGCCACTCCCGTAGCAACAACAAACGTCGCATCGCAATCATTACACTCTCTCTCTCTCAGATAATAGAAAATGTTGTCCTAAGAACCGTAAAAGATACGGACATATAACCTGTACCTGTATGTTATGTAACACTGCCACACATTACCTGTTTGGAAAAGTAAATAAATTGTTTATATCTTTATTGGGCTGTCTTATTAACTAATCTGGACCCTGATTAATCTCCGAACCAGCTACCCGACAACAAACCGTTACAACCCCCACCTCATTATTAAAGGGAGTGAAAAATATAATTGCAATTTAGCGTGTATACAAGAACCTAAGGCCTCAATTTTTTTTTTACTTAATCCACCCCCACCCCCACTCCTCTATCACCTCCCCCACCCCCACCCCCACTACCGATGTGGCATATCGTTTTATAGGTTTTTGGCGTAGGCGATTTCAAATATCATGTTCTTAAAGTTACCTCGAGTAGTATGGATGCGCAGTAGGTTTCCCCGAGTATTGTGGATGCGCAGTGGCTTTCGTCGAGTATTTATATGTAAGATACTTGGATAGAAAATCTGGATGTGGAAGTAGCGATTCCTTAAGCAACGTCTTTTTTGGATCATTTTAAACTTTATGGAAATTTTATTATTATTAATACAAAATAGTTTCTCACCCTGATTAATTGAAGGATCCGTTTCAGTTTCTAAATAAATATAATCTTTGTCTTTCAGGTCAACCTTTTCTACATAAGACGGGTACGGTCCTAGGTTTATAGAATGTCCTGAAACAAATGGGTTAATCTTTGTGTTTGTTAATCTCCTTGCGAGTTACTTCAATGTTTAGGAAATTAAAATTATTTTTTTTAGCACGTCATTAAGGAACACTCTGTATATATTGTTCTGTCAGCTTTTTGATCTAGAATAAGCCAAGGAATTGTCTCCTAAAATTACTTAGAATCATAAGGACCATCCTGAATGTCTATTTAACATAAAATATCTTGAAATTTTAATTTCTGTATTCTTTACTAGAATCAGCATTATATGATATTCTTACCTCGTGTTTCCGTAAATAAGTTTTGTTCTTCGTTCCACTCGAAATAACTTAAAATAATGGATCCATTTTCGCAATTAAACACCATTATTTCACATTCTCCATTGTAACTTCTTTTGTTAGATATTTTTTTAGCAATCGGAATGTACGCAATCGGTTTGAAGTAATGCAGAAAGTAGGCTTGACCTAAAAAAAAACAAAAACAGAACAAAATTTTTTCGCCCTCGTAATATAAAGGACCCCGCACCAAATGTATGGGTAATTTGTTGTCGATGGAATCGTTACAAATTCAAGGCATAGAATCCTTAGTAGTCGTAGTGGCAGAACCCAAATATAGGAAAAACGTTTCAAATAATGATAGAAGCAAACCACTTGATATAGGCGGTCTATACACATAAACAATCGATTTGACCCGCAGCACCTTACTTCAAGTGGCGTCAATTTCAAAATGGCGGCGTATTTGCAAAAGTACTGATTTTAAATGTTTTCTAATTGACTAACTTAAAAAATATACTTTATAACACTATATAAGATTCAAGATGGCGGCATTTATAATAGTTGCGGGCTAATTCCCTATTTTCCACGTGCGAAAAATTTGTTTCTGTTCCAATCAAAAATACAGGGATTGCATAGTTTCAACGACTTAACCGACTGCCCACAATAAAGGCGTCTACCAGTACTCTAGCAGAGGCAAAGTCTGACACGCCCCATAATGTACATCATTGCTTGCTTCGCTCTCGCTTGCTCTTATTGCCGTTCCAAAACAAACACTTTCCGATACTGTATATATCTACACTACGACTGGCATACCGAAAATATATCGAAGTAAATACATAACGCGTATTTTTAACCTTGGTTCATCCTCCCACGATAATGGCAACATCGCACGGAGCCTGGGTCAGTTTCTATCTGCTAATCCCACGTTGCCCACCAGGCTTCGAGTCGGGTGATATAGGATATGGGGCTGGGTTGAAAAGGGTACAATGTGGACTCCTCTATGGTCTGTTTTTCCAAATGTATGGCAGATTTGTCAAGAACTAGCTACAGGGACGGACTGGCTGGGGGGCAGGGAGGCAAAGTCCCATCGGGCCTCAGCCGATCTCGGGCCCTTTAAAGCCTTCCGGGTCCGGGCTCGGAAAATTTTCCGAAAATTTCTTATTCATTTTTTTTTTGTTTTTTTTTATTTTGTAGTTTAGAAGATTCGGAAGACTAAGGAATACTATCCGTCTAATCATATCTATGTTCCTGCCTTATAGACTTAGTCACGCCGCACAGTGGGGGATTTTGCTATACTTTTTTTCAAAATTCTGTAAGTCGCTCAATTTTGAACGAATTTTGGTGCGGTTGGGCTTAAAATGCTTGAAAAATTTCACTCTTTGACGTGTATGTGCCACTTTCTCATAAACTATCCCGTACAACCCTTAGAAAATGTAATATAAACCCCTAAAATAGGGAATTTACCTCAATTTAGGAGTTGATATTTTATTTTTTAGGGGCGTGCGTAAAAACAGAATCCAGAAATGGAAAGAGGAGACCAAAATGGGCGTGAACAATTAATTTGCAAATGTGTCATTACTTTATCTTCAGGAAAGACCTATCTGACATTTTAAAAGCCCAGTGCTATTTTTCTTACATGTAGTAACTTTAAAAAAAAATGAGATTTTATTTAAAATTTACCCTATTTTTGGGGTTGATATTGTATTTTTTAGGGGTTGTACGTAAAAATAGACTACATAAATGGAAAAGGAGACCAAAATACCTTATAGGGGCCATTCTGAGCCCCCAATATTTATTTTTTCCATTATAGTCCAAAATTCACCACCTAAATACGCCCCCCAAAAATGGTGCGTATAATTAATTTACATATATCATTATTTTACTTGCCCAAGAAATGCCCAGTGACCTTTTTCTTAAATGCATTAACTTTTAAAATGATTTTGAATTTTTATTTTTAAAATTTTCTCTATTTTTACATTTTTTAAGGGTTGTACGTGATAGTTTATCAGAAAGTGGCACTTGCACGTCCAAGAGTGAAACTTTTCAAACATTTTAAGCCCAACCGCATCAAAATCCGTTCAAAATTGAGCGACTTACAGAATTTGGAAAAAGTATACCAAAATCCCCCATTGTGCGCCGCCATTTTGAATAGTCACCTAAAATTCTATACAGTTATTTTATTTCAATTCATAGCACAGAACCTATGTCAATAGTTTTAATAATACCGTGTATTACATAATATATTAAAACTAGAAATCTTAAAATGTTATGTCTTTTTTAAAAAAAAAAGACGCCATTTTGTGAGAAACTACGTCATTTTGGATTTTTTTTTTTTTGAAAATGCTTTGCTTTTAAATTATAGAAGTTCAAATTTGGTATTTTATTTGATTTTAATCCCATTAGTCCCATAAGAAAAAAGCTAAGCAGCGCTATTTTGAATCTGACGCCACCCCTGATAAGGTGCTGCGGGCCAAATCAACCTATTATATGTAAGTAAACTTTCTGCCAAGCGGTTTGCTTCTATCACGATTTGAAACGTTTTTTTGTGTAGCGCTACGACTATAGGTAATTCTCAATGAAAACTGTTATGGAGAAAGTTCCAAAATGTCTTTATTTTAAAAATACAGCAGGTCGAAGCTCCAAAATCCAAAATTTTAAAAACGCGATTTTACGTATTTTTTATCGAAACGGTAAATACTTTTAATATTTAATTTGCCTTAAGAATATAATACTGATGTACAGTGTAACATAGGAAAATACATTATTCTAATATTCATATAAACAAATAAAAGATTCTTACGCAAATAAGAAGAATCCTATTTTTATTCCAATGGAAATCAGAAAAACAAACAAAATACAAACGAGATCGTATGATTCGTTTTCCTGATAATATATTTATAAAAATTACTAAAAATTTAAAAAGTTTACGTGCATAATAGAAAAAAGTGTATTTTTATTGGACCTCAGAAAATAAATATACCTTTTTCCTTCTGTTTTAATGGTTCTAGGCCACAAAAGTTCTTTAGCTTAAAAAATGTGATTTCGGCATTTTAAAGTAAAATTGAAATTTTTATTCCACAATATTTAAAAAACACAGGGCAAATTCACATCACGTTGCTGATGCTGTAGTAATAAAAATAAAGCATAATAATATTATTTAATTTATATATTTATTTCTCTAGTTTTTACAGGTATTTATTTAATAGTATAAAATAAATCTTTAAAAAAGTCAATTATTTTGCAATTTATGAATTTATGTTACATAGTTCAAGAAGTTAAGTATACTGTATGAACATTAGAATCAAAGAATTTGTTTAGCAAGCAGTTGTATTAATTTTTATAAGAGCCCTTTTTATAAGACTATTATAATAATGTTTTTTCCTGTATTGCACTGAATATCAGTAAGTATTTTATTCTTAATGCAAACTAAATAATAAAAGTAACAGTAAGCTTTTGCAAACTAATTTTCATATTGCAATAATATGTATATAAACATGTCCTTAACTCTGTCTTCTTTAAGGTAGACTGTTTTTATTATTTTTTTATCTGTGTTTAGACTCTGTAAATACTATTGTATTTACTGTTATTATTAAGATTTTTAAAATCATATTTTGTTTATCATAATTAAGTATACTGTATCAACATTAGAATCAAAGAATTTGTTTAGTAAGCAGTTATATTGTATTAATTTTTATAAGAGTATTATAATAATGTTTTTTCCTGTACTGCACTGAATATCAGTAAGTATTTTATTCTTAATGCAAACTAAATAATAAAAGTAAAAGTAAACTTTTGCATACTAATGACTTTTGCGCCTATTGCATCCTATTATCTACTGTACTGTACCTACTGTAACCTGGTATATAAATAAGGGCAAAAATAATAATATATTTATTTACATAAGTACACAATATATTATCATGTAACTGCTTCATCTAAATCAATACATAAGTTCGTTTCGATAAAAAATACGTAAAATCGCGTTTTTAAAATATTGAATTTTGGAGCTTCGACCTGCTGTATTTTTAAAATAACGACATTTTGGAACTTTATCCATAATAGTTTTCATTGAGAATGACCTAAGGATTCTATGCCTTGAATTTGCAACGATTCCGTCGACAACAGATTACCCATGCATTTGGTGCTGGGTCCTTTTACTCTAAAAAAAAAAAGCGACTTATATTAAATTCGTGGCGCCCCTAAGGTACGGCGCCCTCGTGCGGGGCACAGTCGCACCTCCCCTCCCCCACCCCCCAAAGACCGGCCCTGCATGTCATATTATATGTGCACGCCTGCCTAATTATTTTGGCGCAAAAACGCGACACTATGACAGACATACTATGCTTTAGCTGAACTTTTTGTGCTAGTTAAATTCAGAAATTATTATAAGTCAAAGACTGCAGTACCGTATCAGTTAACAAAAAATATCTACCTGCTAATGATTTTTCTATTTCACTGGACATTTGCAGCAAACTCCTGTAATTTTGAGTAAAGTCACTTAAAGCACCCAATGTAGAAATATTCCTTAAAAGCTGCGTGACGTTTACACCATGATATAACTTTTCTATAATCACATTTTTGGTCGTTATATTGTTATGGAAGTGAATTTCGGACTTAAATATGTTGCCGCCAGTTTTGAGAGCCTGAAATAAATACATGAAATGATGTTTCGTAGGTGGTAAAGACTTCAGTTGTATATCCCAGTAGTGGAAGACCAGACCCTCTGAATTCGACACCCTCTATACAACTCGCGAACACCCACCTACAAAATAGGTAATCTGATGTAAAATAACCTGCTAAACTTGATTTTTGAATTCGCCCATTGATTTGAGATTGCCAAAATGACCAAATTGGCAATTTTCTAAAAAAAATAAAAATTATGTGTTATTTTTTGTTTTTCATATAACACGTCATATATTTTTTATTTTACTTCAGAATCTTTAAATTTTTTTACATAACATTCTTTAACTATTCTTTGATATGTTGAAAGTAAAAAACTTTACTTAAAAAATAATTTGTTGGCAAAAAAAAAATAACAACTTTTCTTTGACGCAAAATCTTTAAAATTTGCAGAGTAAAATGTCCGATCGAGGTATCTTTTTTATTTTTAAAGTTAGGTGCCTACTATAACCGAAGAAAATGTTCCGAATGAACTAAATAAAATCTTTTATAAGAAGTTTTTTTTGAAATTTTGCTCCCTTATCGAAATATTCATTGATTGTTTCAGCGTTCGAACGAATGCGCGCTACTATGAATCGGCCGCAATCGCATCTAGAGCTAAACGCAGACACGTGCCGGGTGATTATTATTTTCCAGTGTCCATTTATGTTAAGTTGAAAGTGCTTTTTGTCTCAGTCCTATTTAGTGCGTTATAAACATATAGTTTGGCATAATAAATTATAATTACTCGGATAGGAAATCAAAGGAAACAAGCTAAAAACGTACTCTTCGCCTGTTCACTGGATTTTTATATAATTGTTATACATTTAATAGGATACTTTCGCAGTTTTTTGTAAATAATGTTACTTTTAGACATTTTCAATTTTATAGTACGATCTTAGTTGGTAAAAGACTTGGTAAAAAAACTATACCAAACCCCATTTGGCAGCAAAAATCACATTTTCACGGTTGTATATTACATTATGAAATGTATATTTGTAAAATATATAAATATTTAGATATTAAAATGAAATATCATTTCACCAGATTTCTATTCAATTACAAAAACATAAAAATTTAAAAAAATTTTCAAATTTAAATCATTAAGTAATAACATTTTTATTTACCGATCGATTTTGTTCAAATAGGGTTCTTCCTCTAGCTAACACTAAATTACTGTCCAAATTTCAGTACAATCGGAATTTTCTTTCTTCAGTTACCGTGCTTACAAGAAACGTGACGGACGGACAGACGGACATTTTGAAGTTGATCAGAATTCGTTCACTAACACAATGGTATGAAAATTTTTTGTCTGCGAGCGATATTTACGGATTTAGAAATGTACCGATCAAATGCAAAATCCGATGACATTTCTGTGGCTCTAAAACAATATTTAGAACAAAAAAATTTATTTTTATCACTAAATCCAGTTTACCATGCACGATGTAGAAGATCATATACCCGAACTGCTTATAAAAGAAAATCAGAAATTGTAAATCCTAGTACAGAGAATACAAGTAAAAATGGCATTTCTGCAATGTGCTAGTTACAAGACAGCCTACCAAATTAAGCCCAGAATTCCAAATGTTTAAATTTTGGATGGTACCTAAAGGAGGAAATCTTATTTCCAAAGATGATTTCAAAAAGCCCAAAACCCAATTTTATTGAGTTAACTCCATTTTGTAAATGTAAATTATATAACTGTACTACAAGCTGCAAGTGTAGCAAAGCAAACGTGCAATGTAACATAAGTTGTTTATGCGAAGGAAAATGTAATCTTTAGTATCCACTTGCTGTTATAATTAATGAAAATATATTTTTTAATGTGTATATTTCGAGATTATCTACATAATTTTATAACATTTAATTGCAAATAGAAACTAAATAATCCGTAGACTCACTTGATCGCTTAAACGACACCACAGATGGGCGACGTTAACAGAAGTTATACTTTAAATTAATGCGGACGAGTTGCGCGGCCGCATTCAACAGCGTCATCTCGTTACATGAGCCGAATTTCAAAAAAATCTCTTTATAAAAAAGTTTGTTTAAAGTATATGGAACATTTTTCTCGTTTATACTATAACTCTCTCTTTAAAAATAAAAAAGTTACCTAGATCGGGTATTTTTCAATGCAAATTTTAAAAAACCGCGACAATAGAGTGTAATTATATTTTTTTTAGGCATTATATTATTAGTTACACAATATTCTTTGCCGTCAGCCTGTCCAAGAATATTGGAGGGATAATGTGTAAAAAATTGGTCTAAATCGGAATTCAAATAAAAAACATATGATGTGTTATGTGTAAAACCAAAATTAACACATAATTTTAAAATTTTTCAAAAAATTTTCGAATTGACCGATTTGGCAATCTCAAATTAACGGGCGAACTCAAAAATCAAATCCAGAAGGTCATTTTACATAATATCATCTGTTTTTTAGGTGGGTGTTCGCGAGTTGTATAGACTACTTTTAAAATGCTTCCTACAGATTGGCTGCTCTCCGACTACAGGGATCGAAACAGAAAGATTGAATCAAATAGGCTTTGATAAAATATTGCTAGGATGTTAAATTAAATTAAATTTTTGCAACAAAGCAAAATTACGATAAAATTTCAGACATCAATTTCAAAATTGGCAAAAACGTTATTGGAGAAATAATAATATGCTAGTTATTTTGTCGTTGCTCAATAGAGGGCGCCACATGTGGTACAGTAGGCAACAAGGTTCAGTCTTAAATTTTAATTATAAAGATTTTAATATTTAGGTATCTAGTTCTATATGTGTTTTAATGTTGTTTGTATAATCATAACTGACTTGCGTAAATGCTTTGCAAGTATACAAACACCAATAAAATACAGGGTGTAATCAGTTTCATATCATTAAAAAAAACTGGTAATGGAGACCGACTAGATAAACAAAAAACCTTTATGACTTTTTCCTCTAGGGGCATTTTGACCTAGGTCAACAATTTGAATATTAGGGTAGGAAACATTTGAGAACCACTGCCTTTCTGGGTCAATGGACGTGTAGTTCGCGTCGGCACGCGGCCGCCCGCGGTTTCAAAGCAAAAAAGGGCGGCACCTTTGATAACCGCCTCAACGGAACCATTTATAAAAATGTAAATAATTCGTTATCTCTTTTTGCAGAACTGCAAGCAAATGATGGGCGTAGAGGTTTAAACACAGCATTTCTTTACATGTGTGTTTTTTTTAATTTAGACCAAAATAGTGAAGCTTTTATTGTTGTTTATAATTTTTCAGATTTAAATGTGATTTATTAACAATTGTAACCTAAATGAGTGTTCTGGATCGAAAGCTTAAAAATTGAGAAATTGTTGCATGACATTCGGAAATAAAGAGTTGGACGTTTGAGATACGATAACAGAAAACAATTATGTGTATTTTAAGTTAGGAAAAAATCTGATTTATTTAACGAATTGCCGCTCAGGTATCGAAAACTAAAATATTCGATAAATCCTGAACTTAACAAATTATTGTTGATTTACATAAATTGTTCGAAATGGCTTCCGTCTGCATCAATACACTTTTCAGCATGTCGAACTAAGGACATACGCACTCCGTTCAACACATTTGGTAAATTAGGATGATTTTTTATGGTTTCTATGCACATTAAACCAACGTTCTCAATAAAGAAAATAAAAATAAAAACTTGGTCCAAAATTCAAAAAGCAACACAAAAAGAACGAACAAGTAGTGTCTGTAATCAAGAGCTTAACGACTTGAACGGTAAGTCAATAAAATAAATCTTAACTGTAAATACGTGACCCAAAATTCAAAAAGAACAAAAATAACGAACGGGTTCGATCTGTGTACTTAACGAAGTGCCCACAGAAACTAAAATATTGCACAAGGGAGAGTATAGTTTTCTTCAGATGTACTAAGCACTCAGAAAACGCCGACGTCTTTCACCTTTACCGCACTGCTAAAGACCTTACCTTACCTACTTTTAAAAAACCATAAAAAAGTGTGATTATCAACTTGTGTCCTCGCCAACGCGCGGTCTCTAACAAAGGATCGCGACACTTTGAAAAAGCCGTACTAGCGTATTTGATGGTTAGAGGCGCCGACATACGCGAAGATAAAAGCCTGTCGCAACATTTCAGCAGTTCTCAAACAATATTATTGAAAATTTTCGAATTTTTTTTTTTTTTTCTAAAACTATGGCCCATGTTATATAAGTTTTTTTTGTTCGTTTAGTCGTTCCCCGCCACCAGTTTTTTTTAATGACATGAAACTGATACATGAAACTGATTACACCCTGTATCTATCTGTCTGTTTGATAGAAATATGCCTCTTATTTTCACCCCACGCTTGTCTGTATAGTTATGAAACGATTTCGAGAGCCACCCTCTACGCCGTTATTATAGATTACTAATTGTATTTGCTCAATTTACATATAATAGGTCCTTCTCAGCGAAATATGATCCCGAAGTTTGTCTATATATAACTTACCTGATTATGGACCAACTCTGCGATATCAGCATTATTAACTAAACCCTTAACTTTCAAGGCCTTAAATTTGATCTCCTCCGAGGTGTCCCTAATAAACGTTTTTCGTCCTGTTACGTTCTGTGGCGTGTTTTTCAGCATAACGATCTTCTCGCTGAATTTGTTTCCGTTCAATAGACCTGCCAAGCTGTAATAAAAATTGAGACAATCTATTCTATAAGTAGGTTAATTAAGTAATAGCTGGTTCATTTATTGCTTCAGTGGAATGTTATGTAACGTATCACGCCAGTATTTTTTTCGCAAAATAAAAAAAATTGAACCTTTTCAAAAAAAAAACACTAAAAGTATGAAATAAAATTTCATTTAGTTTTACGTATGCTTATCAACTTGGAAGTGGAAGACAATAAGAAATTGGACCTTGTTACACAATATCTACATGTGGTGATGTTTGTTATGTTTATGTTTAATATCAACTTGAATTGGTGCAAAACTGTAATTTCAAATATACACTTTTTACTTTGTTTTTTATCCCAAATTTTTCTCTTCTCCGATAGCACAGCCCAAAGTTCCCATATGAGAGATTATGAAAGTACCAAAATGATTTTCTTCAATTTGTTCACAGATTACCCTAAGGTGACAGATAAAAAACTGAAACTGTTTTTTTTCCATTTTCTGAATAAATTAAATATAGTTCAGGCGAAAACTAGTTGGCAAAAGGCGAAGAAAGTAGATGGTTGAGTTGATGTCATCAAGGAGTTGAAAAAGCTCTATGAATATTGAGCTACCGCAAATAAATACTTTGTAGTATTTCAATTAACTTGAAATTAATATCAATTAAGGTTTATAACGTGCCCGAATTTTATATTAAATTAGAATTTTCAAACATTGTGGCAAAAGATCGGCAACTTGTCAATTGAGCAAAATTTGGCGTGATAGAAAGGTCACGAGACCCACAAAGAACAGATTTTGCTAACGCCTTGGGTTTCTATTTTTATACCATCTGAAACATAGGCCGTTTAGGAGGCAAACAGACTGATTCTTTCGAGGTATGGATCTGAAGACGTTTGCTTGGAGTTCTCCGGACAGTCTATCGTGCTAACAGTTCGATTCTTCAAAAATTACATCCCCAAAAGTGACTTTCCAGTATCGTATTCTCCCGAAATCTCTCATTTGTTGGCAACACCAACCGTAGAGAGGACAATATCCAACGGTTAACAGTTTAGGGGAAATCAGATGCCCTCCTAAACATTGGGTTAATAGCAGCAAGAAGCTGATGGAAAAGAGTTTTGGGGAAGCCGTGTCAACGTCGATAGATAATAATATTTATAAATAGTCAGTCTTAACAGAGTACGCAAACTGCTTACTGAGCTCTTAAAGTCAAAATTGAATTGCAAAATACTTTCAGTGCCATAAACATGTATACTGTTCCAGCTTGACCTACACCTTTGGGACTGTGAAATGGACTATGAATTTGGAGAATATCCAAATTAAGACCCGAACGACTCTGGCTAAATTCCGAGCTCACCAGCCAAAAGCCGCTATTGAAAGGATGACACTAGCGCTCCAAAAGGGTGGTCGAGGTTAATGCGAATTAACTCGACACATCCGGTTTTCTATACGAAAGTTCCAGGGATTATAGACCGTCAAGATCAATTAAGAAACAATAGTTCAAAGAATCCGTTTATTTAACAGAATTGGTTATACAAAATTCTCAAGATAAGAATCGTGCCTTCCCCAATCAAGGTAGTGACTTTCAGACCATACAAGCGAGAGCGCTCACGCTAACGATCGATTAGGTAGAAAAGATTCATACATACCTTCTCAGAATCAAAATGCGAGCTTTTTGAATCATTTCAGACTCTGGGTAAATGAATAATTAAAGCTGACTGAAATTAACTTAAAAAAGTTTTACTAAATGATTTAGTTTCGCTAGAGACTACTTAGCTTTAATGTTCTTGTATCGTGGAGATTCACGTACTCAAACACATTCAGAGGACTTATTACTGCGTAAGTTGAGTGGCGTTCGATCAGTCCACGACTTACTAACCCTTATCACAGTCGTTCGATATTATCGATATGGCAGCTACTCACCTTCGAGCGACTTTTAGGCAAAATTGAATTTTTGGATTTTTATGCACAAGGCGTTTTCCTCTATAACTTTGTCATTTGAAAAGCCCTGTTATTGGCTTTTCTACCATTGCTTTATCTGGACCACTCAACGCGCTCGACCAAATTGCGAGCCGCTGAGTCAATCCAAACTCTTTCCATGCGAGAAACCGGCCTTGTACATGTGCATTGATTTTTATCAATTTTTGCTTATCGGCACTACGCCGGCTTTGTCAAAATCTTCTATTTTGCCTTTCGGATGCAGTGCATCGCTAAAATTTTATGCTCATACTTTAGAATTGGGCTTTCAATGACCGTACATCAAAGGTCAATCAATGTCTTTGGTGGAGGAATAAAAAATAAAAAATATTTTAAAGTATATTTTCGTGGTACTTTTTAAATTGACTTTGTGGTACTTTTGAAAAATCTATTTTAAGACCAATTTTGGCGTACTTTTGAAAAATCGATTTTCAAGCCAAATTTCAAGGTAGTTTTGAAAAATTAATCTGCGGGTAAAATTTTGGCGTACTTTTGAAAAGTCGATTTTCATGCCAAATTTCAAGGTTGTTTTGAAAAATTAATCTGCGGGTGAAATTTTGGCGTGCTTTTGAAAAGTCGATTTTCAAGCCAAATTTCAAGGTAGTTTTGAAACATTAATCTGCGGGTGAAATTTTGGCGTACTTTTGAAAAATCGATTTTCAAGCCAAATTTCAACGCGGTTTTGAAAAATTAGTCTGCAAGTGAAATTTTGGCGTACTTTCGATAAATCGATTCTTGAGCCAAACTTTGACGCCCTTTCAAAAATATTATTTTTCAAAGTCCAATTTGTGGTACCTTTGAAAAAGTATATTATTCATAAATCTTTGTCATTATATACTTCTGCTCTTATATCCTGAACCAAAAACATTTTTCTAAGTGAAAATTCGGTGTTTTTTCGAATTTTCACCTGGTCATTTCCAACGCCTTATAGAACCCAAAACGGTCCTTATGGACTGATCTGTGCCTCTGCAGACTCTTAAAAATGTCTTTAAATGAAATTTTTGCCTAAGTCGAATTTTGATTATGTCTTCAACTTAGGACAATTTTGGAGAGTTCTACAACAATATCAGCGACACATGCAGGAGATGTAATGAAGCAGCTATCCAACATAACACTGCTGACTGCAGAAATATTAGCACCTACGAGCTCTCTCCAGAGACACGACCAGATGGCTACACCTCAAAAACTGGCCATAATGCACAAATTGTCTGCTGATACGTCTTTCTACAGGTACCAACCCGACAAGGTGCTCGAAAATTACATAGGCTATATCCTAACAGATAATACTATCCCCTGTAACAGCCCAGAAAAGTCATCCAACACCACATACCTAATAGATATTGCCATTCCCAACTCACTTAAGCTTCAGACCTTATGGAACGAGAAACTAAGCAAGTACAAACCGCTTGCCGATGAAATTAAGAACATGTGGAAACAGAGGCAAGTTCACATAATTCCCATAGTCATATCGGTAAAGGCCATCACCCCACGAAAACTACACGAGAGCCTCCTCAAACTACAGCTGCAACCACTCACCGAAATCTAACTTCAAAAGTCAGTTATCCTAAATACCACAGCAATAGTTTGGTTTCACATCAACCTTCCCCAATAGCATTGATAGTTATTTGTTTGTAAAAGCCGTATATATCACCTTTCGTCGAAAGACGTGCGAAACTAAATAATAATAACAATAAATTGACTTTATTTTTAAATTTATAAATTTACAAAAAATGGCGGAGTTCAGCTAAGTTACTATCACACTCAACCATCTATTAGTACAACATATATTTAATTATTTTAGGTATACCTTAAAAAGAAAACATAAACTACGTAAATTCAAATTCAATAATAAATGGCGCGATGCTGACTTTAATGGCTTTAATATGTGACTGATTTGTTATTTATTGTTACTATTATTGAATCCTACAGACAAATTTTGCTGTTGACTGTTTGAAGTAAACTATTAATGCTTATTTTGTATATAAGCAACTGTTAAGCTAATCACTCGATCATTAAGCATCTCATAAGGCCGCTAAGTGTTGAAGCAATAAGAATTTTAGAGAATTCAAAGCACATTTTTTTTGTGTTAACTTGTTTTTTTTTTCTATTATAGCATACCTTATAAAAATATTCTTTACTGTGACTATAAGCAAACAAAAAATAATTTACTTTAAAACATACCTTATGCCTTTACTCAAAGTAACATTTTTAAATAATTTCTTTCCAGAAATACTAGAACTTCCATCGGTAACGAGCGATTTTCTCATCCAGTCGACAACATCCACATTTTGTACCCTAATATTTTTGTTATTATTCAAGTTGCCAATAATGAAATTTTTAAATTTCTTGTATCCAGTGACCATATTTGTTTTGTCATATCTCATAACTTCATTGTCAAAATTCAGCTTATTTACCAAATAATTTCCTTGAATACCTAGAATATATTATCTCTGTATTAAAATACATGTAATAATTCCTTAAAAGTTTATATCACAATCAGACAAACAGTGGTATTTTAATTGTAGATAATGTAACGATAAAACTGTGAGGTCAAATATATAATAACCCTGTGGTACACCAGAAATTACATCCCTTTTTATTTTCTAATTTTCTTGATGAATGTAGTCTTAAAACTATTTCACAACTGCCATAAATAAATAATTTCAGTTTTCTTTAAATGTCTTAAAGTGCCAGCTAACGATTACATTATCATAAGATGCGGAGTCCTCAAGGGTCTGCTTTTGGCCCAGTTCTATTTTTTGCTGTATATCAATGATTTAGCTGTCATAAATATTTCGGAAAGTTTTACGTTATTTACTGATGAACCATGGAATAATAAAAATTTAAAGATATCACACGAGGTTTGTTCCCATATCTCTTTAGTAAAAAATGGCATGAATCAAATCTTATATTTAATATTGCTAAATTTAAAGTATGGTTGCAATTTGAAAGAACTTTCCCTTGGAAGTCACATTCTGGAAAACATCTCATACAAACTTACCCATACAATCTTCTACCAATTTTACAAGAAATTCCTTAATTTTAAAAATAAAGGTACTTAAACTATTTCCCAATAATATTTAATAATAAAAAAGAACAATTTAGAAAAGCCGTATTTTTTTTTAATGTAATTACTTACTGCCCACCATGCAGGTGTCGAAGTATAGGGTGTCTTCAAAAAGTTGTGGTTTATGCAGGAGAACAGATTTAATGAATTTAGTGATGTCGATCCCATTCACTTCACCTCCCAGAATAATTTTGGGAGTTGCTATGTCATCTGCAAAAAGTACCTCGTCGAGAAAATTCATATGCGCTGGCACACTCTGATTCTTTGACTTGCTAAGATAATTGGATAGTAGTAAGTGCAAGTTGACGTCATTTACAAGGCCCTAAAAAGTATATGGATACCAGGTTATCAAAAAGTTGACAGTATCAAAACTACGTTTAAATGTTAGATTTATCATAAATATTAGACATATATATTTTTTTGAAATATGTATTGGATTTGGTGCTCATTGTACTGTTAGAATTCACTTATTTCATGTATATCTCGATAACAACTTTCATTATTTTACTTACACTAACAGTTACATTTTCTTTAAATGTAATATCATTAAATTGAATGTCTCCATTCAGTACAGTTGGTTGGTCCTTGAACCAAACGGAATCTCTCAGATTTTTGACATCATGCCCATTGAATTCACGTACACGTGGACCTCTAGCAAAATAGGCGTTTCCTACAAAAATAATTTTAAAATTAAGTTATTAAAAAAAGATAATTTTTCAAAGTAATTTTATATTGAGCCGTGAGAATTGCTTCTACCCAGTTTTTAAGATTCAATTTAACAGGGTAAATTTGAAAAGTATTCTTCTAAAACTAGAATTCTATCGTATACGTGGTGTTGCATTAAATTGGTTTCAAATTTATTAATGAACCGGGAACAGCGAATAGTTTAAAGAACCTTCGGCACAATCTGGATATTCGGATTCGGCATGGGCTAGAATAGGATGTGGCATACTTCAGGGATCAGTCCTAGGCCCGCTTCAGTTTCTATTTTACATAAATAACCTGCCATCTTGTGCATTAAATAACAGTACTTTTGTCAGTAAAATGCACTTTAATAAATATTGTAACTTAATTATTCTACCAACATATTACAACTTAATAATATTACCGTCATAGAACTTCTCTATATAAAACAAAGGAGCTGTACTGTGTAATAAATAACCTAAAACAACTAAAAATTCTGTCACCAGAAAATTTTTAAAAACAAATAAAAAACATGCTGTTAAAATAGTCTACCATTCTGTAGACAATTTTATAGAGAATAATATGTCAATGGATATATAATGAAAAGAGATCTAGTACTATCTCGTTGTTATGTTGCCACCTATATGAATCCCTTTCTAATAAACTGTGAAATGATAGAGACAGACATAGTGTCTAAAGGTTGCAGTGAGGTTGTTACATTGTCATTTTGCATTATTTTAAAATGTTTTTGAATAAAGCGTTCTATTATGATGTATTCTTCGTCAATTTATAAACTAATTATTTGAAGTACCACCTTAAGACATAATATAGAAATAAATAAATACCTTCTATAATTAAGCTCTTCATTCGTTCTGTATTAGAACTAAAATCACATATATCTGAGACGTTAAAGTCATTTAAAACTCTTCCAAAGTTCACGTTGCCCTCCACTGCTACGTTTTCGTGGAAGATTTTATCATCAATGATTGTCTGTGTTCCTTCACTATTATTTTGCACAATGTTATCCAAATCCAAATTCTCTATTTGCCCCTCTAGCTCGATAGCATCGGTTACAACAACGTGATCTGAAAAATACAGTAAATTAAATATTTTTCACTGAATTATTGGTTTGTGTTAAATTCACGTGATTAAAGAGGTTTGAAAGAGGAGGAGATAATGGAACTTTTGATGTGATGACGCCAAAATAATATTCACGAACATAAATACACTACACGCGGATGACGCTGCAATACGAAGCGATGGTAGGAAAGCCAATAGCAGGGCTTTCCAAATAATAAAGTTATAGAGAAAAACGCCTTGTGCATAAAAACGCCAAAATTCGATTTTGTCCAAAAGTCATTCGGAGGGGGGTCGTTGCAATTTTACTAATATCGAACAACTGCATAGGGGCAAGTAAGTTGTGGACTGACCGAACGCTATCAAACTTATGTAGTAATAAGTCCTCATCAATGTGTTTTAGTACGTGAACCGCCACGATACGAGAACTTTAAAGCTAAGTAGTCTCTAGCGAAACTAAATTTTTTTAGTAAAACATTTTTATGTTATAATCAGTTAGCCGTAATTACCAAATTACAAAAAGTCTCAGACTTCTCTAAAAAGGCTTGTATTTGATTCTGGGAAGGTTTGCATGAATCTTTTCTATCTAATCGATCGTAAGTGTAAGCGCTCTCGCTTGTATTGCTTTTTTTTTAAGCCATTTGCCTTGATTGGGGAACGCGTGATTCTTAATATAAAAATTTTCCTTATCCATTTTTGTATATTAACTTATCTGTTAAATAAACGGATTCTTTGAAGTAATTGCATCTTAATTGATCTTGAGACTTGTTGCTAGTTTCCAGTCCCTGGAACTTTCGTTTGGAAGACCGGACGTGTCGAGTTAATGCACCACTAACACTCTACTTTTGGTTGCCTTACGAGGGTTCGATAGGGATTTTTTTATGCACTTTTCTCAGAAATCCTTAGATGCAGAGTCTGTTATTAGCAGATAAAAACGTGACAACCACGTCAAAAATCAATCCCGTCGAAGAGAAATCTTTGATTGGGATTTTTTTATGCGAAAATTTTAAAAAACTTAAAAGCGTCAAGTCATTAATTGCCACGTCGGCCGGCACACAACAAACTCCAATCCCGTCGGAGAGAAATCTTCGATCGGGATTTTTTTTATGCCAAAAAAACAATTAATCAAAAGGTACCAAAACCCTAAACGGCAGTAAAAAATAGGAATCACGTCCTGAGAGAGCGTCGTTAACGATCTATTACTCGTCTATCGAAGTGCATCTTATCTCGAACCCGTCTGGGAGTGGAAGTACGGGGCAGAACGCGGCTGGCGCCCCTCAATAAATAAATTGGTGTCGCGTCAAATTGACGCCCGGTAGTGAGTTCTTCTACATTCACATCAAGTTTATATTGGTAGAGGCAAATTATATTGAATTTTAACGTTTTTTTTAACATTTTGTTGCATTTATCATTACCTTACAGAAATTACTCCTTTATTGAAAATATCTACATAGCAACCTGGAACTAAGTAACGTAAAATATTATCATACTTACTAAATGTTGCAGATTCAAAATGGAAAGGTTCATCGATTTTAACCGTATTGTTTTCAAATTCAGTTAAATTAACATCGTTAACGTAATTCGAATCAACGTAGACTTTCCCATAAACGGTGATTTTTTCAAATTCTTGATCACCCTCAAAAACAAGTAATCCGTTTTCATCTCTGCGGGCCTGTTTAAAATCTTTTTTTCCAACTCCATTGCACTTGCCAGTAAAATAAATATTATCGATTTTAGTTGCGTTCGGAAAATCAATGTTACCGTTTAGTTTAAAATCGTTATTTTCCAGGGCAGCCATTTGATTGTTGATTTCATAATTATGCTTTACCTTTAAGTTATCAATGGAAATATTTCTAAATATCTTATGACTGAATATTTTGAAAGTGGTATCTCTTGTGGCAACATCTTTGGCAATTTCCGATATATTTAATTTGTTTATCAGACCTTTTATTTTAAGGTTCTTTGCTGTTGTTTGATTGGAAGCTAAGTTAGTCTTAAATACTGTCGTGCCATTTATAGTTTGATCTCCGTTTGTTGTTATTACGTTCTTCCATAGGTGTGGTCCAAATTTAATATTGTTACTTTTTATGCTAAAAAACAAAAATTAATGATAAATTTATCGTCAGTTTCCTTACAATCTGTTCAGAAAAGTGAATATAGAGAAGCTTTTCAAAGCCCATCAACTAATTGTAACGTACAGTGTGTTTCACTTCTCGTGAAGACACCCCCTGTATCTTTTTTATTTGTGGCCCAATTTGTTTCAAATTTTTATCAGCCATACAACTCCATAAGATGACTTTATTCAACATATAAATTCTGCCTAGTTCTAAAACGTCGGCCTACTGCGATAAAAAGAAAATCGCAATTTCCGAGAAATCATAGTAGGCTTAAAGATAGACAAAAATGTTGTTAATGAAAGTTGTTCGGAATCACTTGATATGCTCCCCTGTAAAATTTTGTAAAAATCGGAATATTTTCAAAAAAATATATTCCCTGTATCTTTTTTATTTGTGGCCGAATTCATTTCAAATTTTTATCAGCTATAGAACTCCATGAGATGATTTTATCTAACACATAAAGAGAACTTTTTACTGCAAATGAAAGTCATGCACAATTATTATTGAAATTATTTATTATTTAACTACGCGTGTATGCAAAATTTCAGCTCGATTGGATAACGGGAAGTGGGCAAATTTGATACATACATACTTAATACATACATACAAACATACAGATTTCCAAGTATTATAAAATCAATAAAAAAAGAAAACAATATTACATTTAAGTTGATGTGTAATAATAAAAAGTGGTCCTTTTAGCATTTTATTGTATGCCGATTTTTGTTCACAACTTTCATTTGTTGGAAAAAGTTCTCTTTATGTGTTAGATAAAATCGCCTTACGGAGTTGTATAGCTGATAAAAATTTGAAATGAATTCGGCCACAAATAAAAAAGATGCAGGGGTGTCTTCACGAGAAGTGAAACACACTGTGTATAACACCGTTCAAGAGAAAATTAAACTAAATTAAAACTAGCAGGCCACTCCCATCCCCATTGTTCATTAAAATTTATATGTCTCTGTTCCTAGTGCCATCAACAACGCGCCCAAGAGAGTATAGAAGAACACTTTCTCTTATTAATTAATAGCTTTTAAACTAGATAAATCATAATTCGAGTCATAATTACAAAATTATAGTTTTAATGACACTGAAGTAATAAATAAATACCTATTATTTCTGCTTACATCATTGTTAAAAAATATTATTTTGGGTATTCAGCAGATAACTTTCAAAGAAAACATTCGTTTCTTTCATATATATTAGCATGATCAGACTTGAATCATCAATATATAGAAAGAGTGGTTGTTTTATTGTTTTTCATGCTGAATATTAGATATGGTAGGTGTATGAAAGAAGCCGACAAGTCACCGTAGGGGGGAGTCTTGTCGATCTTCCTTTTTTGGTCAGACTTGCACCAATGGTATATGAAAGAAACGAATGTTTTCTTTGAAAGTTATCTGCTGAATACCCAAAATAATATTTTTTAACACTGAAGTAATATTTTTCACTTGATCTGTAATATGCACCAAATATTGCTGATTAAATTTAAACGATCTGAAACCAAGGCGAAATCTGGAGTACCTCAGTGCTCTATGTCAGGGCCACTTTGCTCTCTAAATTACTATTTGACATGTTTCATCAAGTCGAACACTGAAACATGCAACGTTAGGCCGCTGATATATAACTGTCTTTTTCCCGACAGCTATAATCTTGCATTTAAACATATTGACGGGAATCTTTTGGCAAATCATACTTATAGTGACTATAGACGTCGATATCTTGCTTAATGTACAACATAACAAGTAAGCTGTAGGTAATATTTGCGATAATTATATCTCTATTGTGTAGAAAATAAACTGCAAAGACACTTCAACAACAGTCGGTCAACTATGTGTACACTTCCACAACACATTAGCTCTGATTCGATATTTATAGAACCAGCTATTGAAGTATAAGTTATAGAAATTATTAACATGATAACCAAAATTTACGTGGGGGTAGACGAGAGAACTTTACGTCTTCTAAAATTTGGAAAATATATGTTAGCCACTACAATTGCAACATTAATTAGTAAGTAGTAGTTTTAACAATTTGCTAAAATTTTGAAATTAAACTTAACTTAAATAGGTCACCTCAAGTGGACTATCTGTTCGAAAATTTCTGCATTTTCTGCAAACGTCAGTCTTTACTTTGTTATGCTCTACATTTTGTGTATTTTAATAGCTATAATACATATCTCACTTACGGTATTACCTTATGGGGTAATTCCAGTATATTTGGAAAATTATTTGTCTCGCAAAAAATAGCTGTCTAATGTCCATGCTATTGAAGGTACTGCTTATGATACTCCGTACAAGTTACTTTTGAAAAAATATGGAATTTGCATTTGCTTTGCATTTACATCTTTGAAACGTTATTGCAAATTCATCAGGATAAGTTTTCAAAACATTCTGATACGCATTTTTATAATACTAGGAATTCAGTCGATCTAGTTCAACAGCATTTTAGGATTTGTATGATTAATAAATCAATTGAATGTTGTATTGTAAACGATATTGTAAATTATTTTAATAACACAAACATCACAAATTTGAATTTTGATAAATTTTATAAATTAATTAAAAGATTCCTAATACAGTGTAAATGATTACCTAATTACTTCCACATCCAGTGGAAGTATAGTAACGACAAAAAAATTTTAAAAAATTTTTATTGTTCATATAGGCTTAGAATGTCATGAAGCGTCGAGATTTTAAGTTTGAACGAAAAATTTCTGTCTGTCTGTCGGTCTGTCTGTCTGTAACTTTTTTTGTGCGCACGTTTACTCTGGAACCTTTTAAGATATTGACTTGAAATTTGGTACACATATGTACTTTAATGAGATCTGGAACTAGATTATATTTTCATTTTGTTCCGTCGAAGAGTTAGGGGGTAAATTTGCGGTAAATACGGAAATCAAGCAGGTAAGAGTCCATAAAATTGGTATTTAGTATATACAAAAGAAGCTAAGGTCTCAAAAAAAATTTTTGGTGTTAGCCACCCCCATTAGCACCCATTATTACAGGGGATGGAAACAAATTGTGTTTTAGTGTGTGTACAAGAACCAGAAACCTCAAAATATTTTTTTACTTCATCCACCCCCACTACCAAATCCCTATCACCACCCCTACCCCACTACCGATGTGGGATATTGTTTTATGGGTTTTTGGGGTAGAGGCATTCAAATATTATATTATTAAAGTTCCATAAACAATTATTTCCACATACAAAATTTTTTCGTTGTGAGTGACTTGGATAGAAAATCTGGATGTGGAAGTAGTGATTCCTTGGGCAGCGGTTTTTTTTTACTAATTCTGGATAATAGCATCCAGTAGGTACTATACTTGTATGTGACCTCAATTTTACTTTTTTTATATGTAAAAAAAAACATTTTTCATTTTAAACAAAAAAAAACGGTTTAAAACAGTTTTTCCATTGTTTTAAATAGTATGTTTAAAACAGGTTTAAAACTCTATTCAACTAACAATAAATCGTGCCAAGTTACTGTGTCTGCTACTACTACTTGATGCCAGATGGCGCTCTTAGACGGATTTTACAGCACTCTACAAATAAAATGTTCAGTTTAGTGCATGTGATCACTGATCGTTTGACTCATATGAGTAAGTCTAGAGGCTATTTTTTTGTTAAATGGACCATCATCGGCACTTTTCCCTGTTTTTCTACAAACTCCAAAATAATACATTTGCATTGCGTTTTAAACTGTGTTTTAAACAGTTGTTTAAAACATCGCATTGTTTATTAAATATGTTTTAAACTTTTGTTTAAAACACGGTGCGATGTTTTAAACATCTTGTTTAAAACATTTTGTTTTAAATCCAACCCTTAATGCCAACCCTGATGTAAAGTGGTCAATAAATAAATAATTGGTATATAGTGTGGCCCAATTAAAGAAATGCACTGTTTACTTCAACACTCAGTATAGAAACATACTGTGTGTTCAAATATATTTTGTTATTTTCGATATTATTGGACAAAATGTATACGGTAATATCTATTTCATATTTTATCAACAGAAAACATAATTAGTTTTTAGTGTAATACTTTTGTCTCCGATAAATCCACAAGAGAGCTTGGTTCACCTCAACATCCTCGGAAACATTACTTTATAAATGACAAAAGCAGCGTAAATAATCACATTATTATGAAGCCTGACCCTGCACTTTTCTTAATTCCTATTACAGCTTCAAGCGAAATGTGCTAAAAACGAATTCAACATCACACTCACCTTTTTTCCGCCGCCACAATCTTAATGTAATGCTTCCCACTTATGACTTGATCGCCGTTCTGTCTAAGTACGTTCTCTTCTAATTCGCCCATGATAATATCGTTTATGTTGTAAACTCTCGTATCTCCAGTAACCTCTAAATCGCCCAGGAACCGTTTCGTCCCACGGATGATTTGAGTTTGTCTTGCCCCATTTACCACCCACGAACCGGGATCGATGTTATTAATTCTCTCTGCGGATAAATCTGAAACGGTTATATGCTGAGAAAAGTCCAAGTGATTCGGAATCTCTGAATCGGTTAATTTCAACGCTTGCTCTCGAACTCGCTGTAGTGAGTTTGTTCTGTTTGAAGTGACGGTATCGTTTGATTTTATTATTTCTTCTACTATAACGTCGCCCCTAATTCTTATGTCACCATGCAAGGCGAGATTGGATTCGATTGTGACAGCCGGATTCATGGTATCGAAATGTTTGCTTCGTATCTTCCCCTGCAGTTTTATTGGGTTCAGTAATTCTAAATTTTCGAACGACTTTATTCCCGGAATGTGCTGTGTCTGGATTGAGTCTTTCTGGAGGATATCTAGTCTTCCCTTTTTAACCGGTATACTGTTTAAATGCCTTATAACTGTTAGGTTGTTTACGTGTGGATCTTTCTCAAACAGGACATGTTTAGGTACAGTGTATCTCCCTCCAGTTATTGGAATCAGCTCGCTTACGTTCTTGCCGGATAACAGATTTGTTTTTAAATTGTTCGCTTTAATACTATCGAAATAGTAAATTTTAGTTATTGTCTGATTACCAGATTTTTTCAAGGCGTATTTTTGTAAAGTTGGAATATCTACGTGATTTATATAACCGCCAACCACAACGCGTTTTGCCTTTAATTCTTTCAGGTTCTTTGTTTTGTTCAGTTTTGCGAATATCCTCTCGACAGTTTTTAATCTGACTTCGTTTACAAGTGGGGTTTTTAAATCATTTACTTCGATGTTCTTAACTCTTAAATCACTGACATTTTGATTACCAGAACGTAATAATACACTCTTGCTATCTATAGTAATATTATTTACTGTGTGTGGTATATTTACGTGTTTTAAAAATGTGACACTGCCATTTACCACCAAATCATCAATGTTGAGGTCATCACCCTTGTGCAAGATGTCCTTTTCTGGTACATTGTTTATAATCTTGGGAAATATTGGCTCTTCTATTCTCAACGAGTTAAACTCCACGTTTGAATCGATTTCGAAGCCTTCATTTATGTTTAAAATATTGTCCAAAAGAGTGTCAACTGCAATGTTATTTATGGTGTCTATTTGTGGCGAGTTTATAATTCCACTTTTGTTAACTATGATTGTATTGGCAGTTAAGTTGTAGTCAATTACGTGACTGTTTCCGAACTGCAGGGAGTTTTGTAGTTTATCTTCCATGTCATCTAACTCCGCTTTGTAAGTTTTTATGGATTTTGAGATATGAGAAGTAACATTTCCACCGCCGTCAATTGTTGACATGCTTTCTGCTTCCTAAAACATTATTTTATTTAAATCGTATATTAGTACATTTACCAAACAATAAAATTCACCACAGCTAACCAAATTATTTTTTGTTTTCAACTAGTATTTAAGGTAATAATAAAATTTAAAAAGTTTGTAGGGGTGAAGTATCGGCCTTGATCTGAAAACCATCATAATAAAGGAGTAATATGAACCAAACGGCATTCTTGGTAAATAATTTTTAAAATAATACATTTTAGGATTATTAAATATGATAATAAAATTTGTACATTTTTTTATATTTTTATGTATACGTACAATGTGTCCCACTCTTCACAGTAACACTTCCGTAGCTCAGTTATTAGTCATCAAATTTCAGCTAAACTTGGATTGGTATCAAATGCTTTTATTGAATCTTTTTTGAGTAAAACAAGACTTATTTCAGTCGTTGGCGTGCAATTTTATAAAGAAAAAAAGTGTCGACTTTTCTAGAAGTCATATTAGGCATTTTTTTACTGAAAAAGTAATACAATATTATACTACGGGAGCCCACCCTAAGTGTCCGTGTCCGTCCCCGATCCTTTAGGACAATGTTTTTCATAAAGATTAAAGCCTAAGGAACAATTTAAGACATGTCCTAAAAAAAAATGGCTGCACTTTCAAAATGGCGTCCGTTTAAAAGAAAAATTCCAAATATGGTTTTTGTCATTTAACACAAAAACTAAAAAGATGGAGAAAAACTTTCTGCACAAGAAACAAAATGCATAAAATTTTCTACAATTTTGTTCCTATACAATATTTGCATAGGGGTTACCATTTTCCAGATAAATGATTCATCTCTTAAAGTAGAATATAAAATTCAACATAAAACGTAACACTACGGAAGCCCACCCTAACTGTCCGTACACCCCCCGATCCTTGGGGACAATGTTTTTTATAAAGATTAAAGCCTAAGAAACAATTTAAGACATGTCCTAAAAAAAAACTGGCTGTACTTTCAAAATGGCGTCCGTTAAAAAAAAAATGCAAATATTGTTTTTGTCATTTAACACAAAAACTAAAAAAGATGCTGAAAAACTTTCTGCACAAGAAACAAAGTGCATAAAATTTTCTACAATTTTGTTCCTATATAATATTTGGATAGGAGTTACCGTTTTCCAGATACCACTGTTACCGTTTTCGAGATAAATGTCTGCAAATTATATTATTATTATTATTAATTTTTTTCAGTTTATTTTATTTTTATGTTAATAATATAAAGTTATATTATACGCCTTACAATAATTGTCACAGTTATTTCCTCTAAGTGATTTACCGATATATGAATTTCCATATTTTCTTAATTTTGGACTCATTCATCTGGAAAATGGTAACTCCTATCAAAATATTGTATATGTACAAAATTGTAGAAAATTTTATGCACGTTGTTTTTTGTGAAAAAAGTTTTTGTCCATATTTTTTAGTTTTTGTGTTAAATGACAAAAACAACATTGTCAACAGTTTTTTTTAACATATGGCCGCCATTTTGAAAGTACAGCCAATTTTTTTTTTAGGGCATGTCTTAAATTGTTCCTTAGGCTTTAATCTTTATGAAAAACATTGTCCCGAAGGATCTGGCGGGGGGTGCACGTACAGCTAGGGAGGGCTCCCCGACTATTATTGATTAGCATGCTTTAGAACGCCAATATCCAAATCTTAACAATATTTTGATTTATGGTTTTTCAATTACGCCCCCCTTAAAATTACATTTTTTAATATTAAATAATTAATAACTTGTAAACGAACTGTTTTTCGAAAAAGATCATTCTTTATTTTCTATTTACAATCATTTTTTCTACCACCCACTGTCACACTTTTAATTAGGAATCAAAGACCTATTATGTCCGTTCTGAAAACAAAACTTATTTCAGTCATTGACGTGCATTTTTATTAAGAAGAAAAAGGTCAATTTTTCGGAAAGTAATTTTAGGCATTTTTTTATTGAAAAACCAGTGCAATATTATTGATCAGCATGCTCTAGAACCCCCATGTTTAAAATTTAGTGACATTTAACCGTAGCATTTGATTTCAAATTCGTAACGTATTTGAAACGGCCGACGGCGCGGAGCGAGCATCTGTGATGTCACACCACTCCACTGGTTCTATGAGTTATGAGTTATATTCAGTTTAAGAGATTTCGTTGTATACTGTGCAGGTGTGGTGTTATTTTACGATATTTAACTTAGATTTAATTCTGTTATTTTTTATACATAAAAATATGTGTTCTATACAAAATGGATACATTAAGACTGATTCCAACATTTGCCGTGTGTTGGCATTTTGATCATTATGGAATATTTTAATAATAATAATAAAGATTACATAATAATAATAATAATAATAATAATGACCTTAAACTGTATGCCTTCGGAAAGGGACCTACACCAGTCCCTCAGGGTGGTACAGGAGTACACGCAGGCTGTCGGTATGGAGTTCGGGCTGGACAAATGTGCACTGGTCCATCTCAAGAGAGGACGATGCGGGGACTACGGAGAGGACGCGCAGCTCGTAGACGGAAGCATCTTACATCATTTAGATGCCGGAGAGTCGTACACTTACTTGGGTGTCGAGCAACGCTCCACCCAAGAAGTGAGTGTAGTAAAAAACGCTCTTCGCGGTAAGTATCAGCACCGATTCCGACAGATCTGGTCTTCAGAACTGTCGGTCTGCTACCAACATGCTTGCCATTCCGATCCTTCTCTACTCCTTTGGAGTAGTGAAATGGAGTCGAGAGGAGTTGCGTCAACTCGATGTAGAAACCCGCCAGAAGATGCATCTCAATAGGAGCTTGCATCCTAAATCGTTCGTTCCACTGCTATACCTCCGCGACATCGGGGAGGCCGTGGACTCTTGAGTTTGGAGAGTCTTCATAACAGGATGGTTCTGTATGGAACCTGTAAGGTCATCAGGAGTTCTGATCCCCTCTTCTTCATGGTCCGAGACCATGAAAATGCAGGGGTAGGAGCCTTTTTGTTTAAGGCAGCACAGAGAGCAGCCGATGAACTTGGTCTCTCCTTCGACGTCGAGCGGGTAAATCCCGACTCTGTCACCGAGTTGAAACCTGTTCGACGAAAAGCCCAAATTAAAGCTGCAGAACACAATATCTTTCTGCAGCTTCGCACGAATAAGCCAATGCATGGGGTTTTTTATAAAAATAGAGAAAACCTTGGCTTATCCGAAAGGTTGACTTTTGCCTTTTTAAGGTCAGCCGGGCTGAAGTCTAAGACCGAGGGATACATAATGGCTTGCCAGGATGGTGTATTCAACACCCTCGTCTATCGAAGTCGTGTCATGGGTATAGAGGTCCCTGACGTCAGCTGCAGGGCCTGCCGCAGGGCGCCAGAGACTTTGATGCACTTGTTGTCGGATTGTCCAACATATGTAGTCTCGGCCTATATCCAGAGGCACGACGGAGCATTACGAGTGCTCTATTATTACCTAAGGCACTCGTATGGGATAGACGAGACACCAATGCTGCCTTACGCTCTGGAGGATATTGAGTCCGTTGTGGGAAACGAGAAGTGTCTAATTTATTGGAACTACTCGTTTCCCACCGCCAGGCAAATACAAGCCAACAATCCTGACGTAGTCCTCCTCGACCATCAACTTAAGACAATGTTCGTCGTGGAGTTCTCGGCTCCCGCGGAAAACAACATTGTCTTGAAGAAGGAGGAAAAGCGGACAAAATATCGAGATTTGCTCTTTGAACTCCGTAGACTCTATCCAGACCATACTGTTAAGATAGTGGTACTGATTATAGGAACCCTCGGTGAAACAAGACCACACTGCTTTCAGAACTTAAGATCATACCGGCATGCCGAAATTCGGCAGAGGTCTTAGCCGGCAGAATGCAGAAGGCCGTCATCCTCGGTTCATTACTTCTGCTCAGGGCACACGATTCTCGGACCCAGTAATCACTTACCCCACGGAGAGTGGGGAGTGGCTGCCGGTACTACCAGCTCCCCTCTGTGAGGGTCGGAGCCACAGAAGGGTGACTGGTTTTTAACTAAAAAATAATAATAATAATAATAATAATAATAATAATAATAATAATAATAATAATAATAATTCTTTATTTTCCTAAGACTTGCAAAGTACACTGTAAAAAATGAAGGATAATTTACCGTCGTTGCGTGTAAAATTACACCCAATTTTAAAGTAACTTTACCCGCAAAAAGAGTGTAAAATTTTATTTACCAGGGAGGATTACCCAAAATATAGGATAAATAAAAATTTTACTCTCTTTTTGCGGATAAATATACATTAAAATTGGATGTAATTTTACACGCAACATCGGTAAATTTACCCTAATTTTGTACAGTGTAAGCATAGAATATAGTCAAATAATAAAATAAAAAAACGACAAATGAGGGGTGTCAAATTACAGAGGTAGGTTAACTAGATAGATATCTACTTTAATAAAGTCTACCGAATTTATCTGATTTTTAGGTCAGCCAGACAAAATTACGGCTGTTGGTTATGTGCAAATAAAAGGTATTTTATAATACATATGATTTTCCATGTCCTCTTCAAGCTACAAATTGTATTATTGTACAATTTTTAATAATAACCTATTACCCTAGACTTGTTCTTCACAGCAATACTTCGTCCCTTTATTACTAACAAATCTCTAATACTTTCATCACTTGGTAATGAAATAAATATTTTATTGGGAGTAGACACTGATGTACTTTTACAGTGCGTGCCGTATGAAACTATATAGTAACAGGCGAGCGGTCGACCGCCAGGAGTGGTGTGACGCCACACTGCGTTTTCACGCACTTTTGTTTCATTATTTATTTTGAGGGAGAAACTGTTGAAAAAAAATCTAATATTTTGCACATTTACTAACTACGATGTGTACTTTCGAAATATGAATTAAAAAAAAATCTAAATGAGCCCATAAAAAAATTTGACATCTGAAATCTCTCGTCATTGTAATCAGAGAATTATGTGAAATCCAAAAATGTAATAATGTACAGGGTGTTCCATTTGAATCAACTGAAACCGGAAGTAGAAAAAAAATTATTTATGAATCAAAAAATGGCGTTCATCAGGTACAAACGATGTACCAAATTTAAATAATTTATCTACAAAAATAAAGAAAAAACTGGTGTTGTATTATGTTCCTCTTTCACCCTGTATGCGAAACTATTGTGCATTATTAAATTGCAGAAGGCAGCCAAGGGAACTAATTAGTTGTAATTCTTTGTTTTTTGTCAGAGCTTCAATGGAAGGATAAGAGCTAAATATTTGTAAATGTTTATTCTCTAGAGGAGTCGACCTATTAAGCAGAATGCTTTTATATTTTTTACTAAAAAATTATAGTACAAATATTTACTCTGGAGATTGCAACCTCTCTGCGAAAACTCGGAACTATAAACTAGTCACTCAACTCTAACGGACGGCTCCTTCTATAAACAAAACTATTACCCCGCTGAGAGTCAATCCATTGGGCTAGAGGACTTTTATTGCTTTTTTTACTGGAAAAGTATTCCTATAAATTATTAAATATTTACTGTAGACATATCAGCGTTTCAAATCTAATTCTTGAATGCCCGCTATACCAGGGATTCTACCAGTAAAATGAGAAAAAATTAAATACAGAGATTTCTTAACCCAAGTCCGTTTGGTGGAACTTGCAATAGTATATTATGCAACGACCATTTAATGATGGCTGTTAAGACGCGAGCATGGGAATTATGACATGAGCCGTAGGCGAATATAATGAATGCGAGTATCTTCTTAATAGCCATTAAATGTGAGTTGCATACACTATTTTTTTTACAATCAGTCATAATAAAATAGAAAACACTTTATTTCTGAAATTTATTAATTATAGATTGCATTAAAAATTAAAAGTGAAAGACGCTGTATATAGGAAGCAAAAATTCTTCATATTTCTAACCTTATTCCGATGGAAGTGAATTATTACTTAGCCATCTTAGAACTGGGCAGAAAACCTTTGTAATGTGAAATTCTGCGAAATGTTTGGCTGGGGCGAGGCGCCAGTTTAAAATTACCAAGTTGTTTGCCTACAATTTTCACATAAAATACATATCTATACTCATTTAAATTTTTTATATTTTGAGTAGTCCCATACTACCCGAGGATCAACTTCTTATCAATCAACATCTACAATACTTTCAATCGACGCGACGTAATGTAATTGTAAAATACTTTATTGCATTACTTAGTATACTTTCAGATTTCAAAATATGGATTCCCGTTTTTTCCCTTTTTTAAAAAAACTTGATGTGCTGTGGCATCCCGTTGCGTCATGTAAAAATAAGACAACTTCTTAAGGGATTCTAATATTCTAAAAATGTCGTTTATATTTTTGAGGTCGTGAAGCTTACATTACCAACTAAAATAAACTTACATAACGAACACTAAGATGTTTTCTGTGATGCTTTAAAACTTTAGAATTACCAGTAAAACTATTTTAGTCAGTACTATAATTATTGATATTTAATGTTGTTGTTTGGACATTTCAAAGCACGCTGTTTATTGTAAGGTCAAATACCGTGTGTGTAGTCGCGGGCTAGGCATGGGGAGTAAGAATTACAACATCGCGTGTGCCAGCTGGCTGAAATGAAATAACAGAGTTGGGATGCTCCACCGACGGACGAATTTACGGCTGCCGGTGTTGTCATATCTCTCGCGCTACGTGAATGTACATGCCTAATGGGAAATTACACGCACGGTATATACACAAAATCAGGAGTATTTTTTAAATTCTAAACATGTTTTAATCTTCATCTTTTTTTGGAAAAATGCATTGCGTCGCGTTATTGACTCCTGTAAAAACTGACAAAATAATTGACATTTGACGATGCTAGATAGGCATTTATAATTATCCTGTATATATACAGGTATTCTTTTTCAAAGAACGTGTTTTATTCAAGTTATTGTCGATTTTTTTTTATAAAAGATGCCTTAATTTATGATGCCGGCCATTTTTTTAAAATATCTGCCAAACGGATTTGTATGTTATCACCCAACAGTCAAGAAATACATTTCCATTAAGAAACTTCTATATTTAATTTTCTCATTTTCTGAATATAATTGGCCTAGAATTCCTAGAGTGAAAAATAGTTCTTACCATGTCTCCTCTTGGAGGTTTCCCTAAAATTTCACTGTTGTATGTTTCCTCGATGTTTTTTACATTGTCCAGACACCACATTAACATTTCTTTGTGGCGACGTTGCAGTTTATTCTCTGACGAGGACTTGATTTCGAGCATATTTGTCATATTTCGTTGATCGTATTCGTTTGCTATAACTGCAAAGAATGCAAATATGGGAAGTTAGTCAAAACACGTTATTGCTTCATTTTAATATATAACTTAGAAAAAAATTAACTGTAAATTCCTTAGAAGGGTGTTTTTCATAGATCATTTTTCAAAATACCTCTTCGCTGTCAAGCTACAGCCTCTTAGGGTTTTAAATTTTTTACTCAAAATATCAAAATCCAAAAAATACGAAATATTTGGTTCATTTACTGCACTTATTGAAAAATATATTGTGATTCTTTTTCCTTCTCCTGAGTGCCTTACAACGAGGTGGAATAAGCAACTCCTGTTTTTTTTTTAAATTAAATCCATTCATTTTACATTTCAGAAAAAATAATTTTTGATTCCCTGTTTAATTCTAAAGCATTTCCTTCTCTTGAAAAAATGTCGTGGTACTAACCGATTCGAGATAAAAAATAAAATTTACCTCCATGTAACTGATTTTCTTCTAATCATTAATGAAGGAAAATATTTTTTTCTACTCCCTACATAGAAAATACTATTTTGCTCCCTCATTTCAGGGAGCAAAGTAGTACTTTTCCTCCCTCGGAAGGAAAATACTTTGGCTCCCTCTGGAAGCAAACAAGTAAAAATTTCAAATAGCTGTAATAGTAGTGTATAGACTTCTTTTATTGATACACAAACTTTCTGAAAATGTATAATTATGCTTTTCTTTGAAACAGATTTTTTATTACTTATTTTTATTTATAAAAATTGAAAACAGTTTAAATCAAGGTTTAAATTAACATCAGTAACTAAATATTGTTAAAATTTATGGTACAGTTAAATTACTAATGGAGATTCCCCCTGAAGAAATATTGGCTCTGCTGGTGGAGATCAGTTCCTGTTTGTTGTTTTCCAAAGTCTTGGTCGCTGATGAAGTACTTGCAGAAACAAAATTTTCAAAAACAAAGCAACGTTTTTTGGTACTTGAAGTAGTACTTTCTCCTGTAATTATTTGGCTGGCTACCTCACATTTTTTAGAAATACAATCATCTAAGTATCATTCTGCTACTACGTTTGTTCGCCATCCCCCATGTCTTTTTAGAGTGAGAATGTCACTTCCAGCATTGACTAATAACGTAGCTGAAGTACGGCGGAAACTGTGTCCAGTATAGCCTTTCGAATCATCCAAATTTAAAAGTATTGCTATTCTGTATGGAATTTTGGCAATTGTGTTTTTGCCAATTACCTGGTTTGTACATTTCCCTTTAGCATAAGTTACAAAAAATCTAGAATGACATGTTTTAGGGGACCTACAGTCCAGATATTTTCTATACATATCCAAGACAGATACTCCATTTAAAATCTCATTTGTTATTGTAAATGTCCTTTTGATATTAGTTTTTGAGTTTTTGGTATTTTCACCACCAAAATATCGCCTTTATCACTGATATCCTCAAGTACCATATTAACTAATTCATCGCTACGGCATGCCCCAGCAATTCCAGATATACGCACGACCTGAAAAAGGAAAATGCACTTATGACAACTGCCTAAAATGTCACTTAATTGTCATTTTATATATACTTTCTAATAACAAATACTGCGTTACGTTTTTATTTATTATTCAACAATAACGATCATCTTACCTTCATATGTAAGTAAGTTTCATCTGGAGCTTCTGCAATAAACTTGTTAATATCCTCCCTTGAAAAAGTATTGGCTTTCTTGGCTTTATATCCAGCAGATTTCCTTTTTAAAAAAGCTACTAATTCGATATTGTCTTTAATTTGGAGTGTAGATCGCAACATGCTGTATTTGCTCCATAATGTTGAAGGCTTCAAACCGGCGCATTTTTTGGAAAAGTAAAATAGGATCACTTCTTCACATATTTTTCTTATTTGCCTAGTCTCCATCCAACATTTAAATAGCTGGTACTCTTTTTCATATTTTTCACGAGACTTTAACGGTAATAGATTTAACGAAACCACGTTTGCTTCTTCCAGAATATCTTGAGGAACTTCATCTTCACATTCGGAATACATTATTATAAACTTTTTGGAAGTTTGTTTATTTTGAAAACAAGAAGCAACCTTAGCAACGTTCCATGTACTTTGATTTTTTTAAATATTTACTTATCTAAATACCTATTATGACATTTTGACATATTTGTTTTTTTTTATTGTCATGCATTAGAAAATATAATAAAATATATATAAAACCAATGTAAAAAACACTGTAAATGGTCTTAGAAAAAATCATATGTATTACACAGGAGCAAAGTGCCATTTCCTCCCGTGGATATTGATGCCCTCCGCTTCGTGTCGGGCATCAAACTATCCGCGGGAGGATATTATGCACTTTTCTCCCTTGTCATACAAATAGCTATTTTCTACGATTGTGCTGAAAGTCAAATTTTCTAACTTCAAAATGACTGCAGAAAATATCACTTTGCCGCACGCCTTGATTACATCTTCACACACCGGAATAAAATAGTGTGTTTACCTTAAAGAATTTTATATTACTTACTGGTAATAACAATTAAATTCTATAAATGTACATTAATTACACATGAATTGCAATTACAAAGTCAAATTTTCTAACTTCAGAATGACTGCGGAAAATGTCACTTTAAATAAAATCTGACAGGCAGCAAATTTAAAATTTTGGAAAGGGAAATAACTTCGCAACCGTAGAAAAAATAGTATGTAACACACATGTGGCAAGCTTCATTGCAAAACTCGTATGATAGGAGTGAAATTACTTAGAGAAGATAACATACTAAAACTGCTAAGTTTACTATTTTCGTTTATTAATATTATTGGACCTAATTAATATTTTTTAATTTTCGTTCTTACCGCTTTTGACGTAAGTGCCTTAATTTCTGAGATATTTAACATTTAAACTAAATACTTCGTCTTATAGACGTTCGAACGCCACCTTTATACTTCCAGATCTCCGAAACAATTAACTCTACAGAAATTAGAAAAAAACAAAACTCATTCTCAATTTAGTAGCTTTCTTATTTGTCTCTAGCATGTTTTCTCTCAATGTAATACTTTTCGAGTTATCTGACTACCATTTTTTTAAGCTAAATCTCGATTTTCAAGTCGTTATAACTTAAGGACTATCAATTTTATGAAAAGTTGCATAGAAACTTTTCTTTTTAAAATTATATTTTATTTCACCTCTAATGTTTTCAATTATTAAATCTCGACTGTCGCCTGATCAGTATCTACATAGTGACGTCACGAGAAGCCCTCCCCGTTTTCGCGCGGTCCAACTTTGGTAATTTATTTAAGGCTTAAACGTCCGAATAAAAACCTAAAAATTTGGAAATTGCCTCAAAAAGTGTTCTACTTTCAATTTCTAAAATAAAAAAAAATGCTGAACGGGCCTATTATATGGACATAAATTTTATTTTATCTCGAATATTTTTTTCTGAAAATTTAAAAATATTTTAAGAACATATTAAGAGTTGCCTATTCCACCCAATTGTGAATCATTCAGGAAGAGGAAGAAAAATCATAAGATATCTTTCAATAAATGCAGATACACTATACATGTATCAAATATTCCGTTTTTTGAAATTTTATATTTTTAGCAAAAAATTTAAAATATTTTTTTAAGGTAACCCCGTTGAGGGACTGTAACTTGGCAGCAAAGGGGTAGTTTGAAAAATTGTATATGAAGATCCCCCGTAATTTGGGTTAAGGAATCCACAATTTAATTTTCTTCTACTGGACACCTTATAGGTACATATAGAAATTTTGCTTTTAAATGTTTCAAAAATATTTTATTAAAAATTTGATGGGTATACCAATTAGAATTAATGAATTTCATAAAAAATAACAAAAATGTTACTTAAATAACTATTTTTAACAGAGTATACAATTTATTGTAGAATTCCTTCTAAAAAGTTGTATTCTTGAATTATTCTTGTCTTTTTTAGATGTATTTCAAATAAAACGTACATCGTCACATACTCAAGATAAAAACTATTCTCATCGAGCAAATTGAAAATATCCATATACCTCTCTGTAATTCCTTATATGTACTTACCGACAACGGTCTTATCTTGAAATATATAAGAGTGCATTGCTTTTATACCTCTTGATGTAATTTTATTTTCAGATCGAATTTTGCTTTCAACAAAATGCCATCCATCGTATTGAAAACATTTAATACCATCAAACCTGGATGCGGCCAACAACAAGATATCACCATTCTCTACCTAAAAGACAATTTTAAGGATAATTTTATTAAGCATCAGTGCCAATTGAGGTTCTGCCAACATAGCAGCTTATATTTATATAGAAATAACTATTATTTCTAAAGCTGTAATTGAAAGCTTTTAGTGCGCAATGAATATTTGCTTTGTGGAAAAAAACACCTACAGGGTTTATAATAATTATAAATAAAAAATATGATTCAAATTATTTATTTCATTAGACAAAACTATTACAAAATAAACAAATTCTCCATTAACACAGTAAAATAGTATATTATATTACTAGGAGTAGAACGCACTCTTTTTTTGTGTTGAGCCCAGGATTTGCGGCTGAGGCGAAGCCGAAGCCGCAAACTGGGCGAAACACAAAAAAAGGCGTTCTACTCCGTGTAATATACACTATTTTTTCTTCAAGCGTATTAAAATGCAAAAATTCATTTATTTATCACAAATGTACAAATATTCAAACTACAGTCTTACATGTTGACACAATATGACAAGTGGCTAGTGGATAGCGCGCCACCGGTGGATTTCGGTATTAACATTATGTTACTAGTAAAACAATACCCACTACGGCGGCGCTTTCGGAACTAACATTATGTTACTAGTAAAACAATGTCCACTACGGTGGCGTTCGGTACTAACATTTTGTTACTAGTAAAACAATGTCCTACTTCTACTTCTGTTTTTGGTGACATAATTTAAACATTTTAATACGCTTGAAGAAAAAATTAATTATTAATACATTTTAAATTAAACCCGAAAATAAGCAATGAACGAAACAATAAAAAACTTACAAAATCAAACTTATACTATACGTTCTTCAACAAAATACATAGATATATAATAATAATAGAAAATATTTTTCTCTCAAGAAATAATACTTTAGCGTAAGTCGGTAAGGTATATGAAAAACCGCTGCCCAAGGAATCACTACTTCCACATCCAGATTTTCTATCCAAGTCACTCACAACGAAAAAATTTTGTATGTGGAAATAATTGCTTATGGAACTTTAATAATATAATATTTGAAATCCTCTACCCCAAAAACCTATAAAACGATACCCCACATCGGTAGTGGGGTGGGGGGTGGTGCTAGGGGGTGGTAGTGGGGGTGGATAAAGTAAAAAAATATTTTGAGGTTTCTGGTTCTTGTACACACACACTACATCACAATTTTTTTTCATCCCCTTTAATAAGGGGGTGGGGGTGGTAATGGGGGTTGCTAATGCCAAAAATTTTTTTGAGACCTTAGCTTCTCCTTAGTATACTAAATACCTATTTTCTGGACTCTTACCTGCTTAATTTACCCATTTACCCCAAATTTACCCCAATTTACCCCCAACCCTTCGATGGAACAAGATGAAAATATAATTTAGTTCCAGATCACGTTAAAATACATACGTGTACCAAATTTCAAGTCAATATCTTAAACGGTTCCAGAGTAAACGTGCGCACAAAAAAAGTTAGACAGACAGAAATTTTTTTTTTCGCTCAAACTTAAAATCTCGACGTTTCATGACATTCTAAGCCTATTTGAACAATAAAAATTTTTAAAAATTTTTTTGTCGTTACTATACTTCCACTGGATGTGGAAGTAAAATAAAATTTATTATAAATAATATACCCCTATCAAATATCGAAATAAATTCACTGACGATTAACATAATAGGAATTCTAGCCAATTTTTTTTCAAAATTTAGAGTCATAGAACACAAATCTAAAACTAGTTTTTCGTGCAAACGCATAATTTAAAAAAAATTATATTTTCTACCTTCACGCACATTTTTTATCAACGTCAACACTGAAACATTTGAACTTCGTGTTCTTCCTTTCTTGTGTTCACACTCTAAGGACCTCGGTAAGGATTTTGCAATACAATGCATTTTGTTTACGCCTTGCAAAAACTAATTTTTTCTCTTTTTCATAAAAAAATGGAATATTATTTGGCAAAACGTCATTGATTAACAGATTTAAGTCCGGTAGTTTCACTTATAGTCTATTGTCCATGTACTGTAGAAAGGAACTAAAACGTTAAAGGGTTTTTATTGTTTATTATGTTCAATTGACCCCAAGATATGAAAAAACCGCGGAGTGCTACCATTTAAAGTGGTGCGTTTTTGAGATCGAAGTAAAAAGGTTCACTTTTCATTTTTTTTTTTCTCGAAAACTATGAATTTTTTCTATAAACACGTCAATAGAAAAGTGTGTAGAGAATGAAATTTCTAATTGAAATGACACCTTCAGAAGTCAAAAATTTTTTTTTTTACAAAAATACGCCCAAAAAACAAAACAAAAAAATACGAAAAAATGCAATTTTTTATTTTTTTTTTTATTTTAGCCTGTAACTATTTTTCGGGTACATTTAGGCATAGACATTGCTGCATAACAAAAAAAGCTGACGTTTTACCCGTTAAAATGAGATTTTGTAAACAGTTTTACGATTAATAGTGACCGAGATATAGCGTTTCAAACTTTGCAACTTTTAACTTTTTTTGCTAATTTTTACTATTTTTTTTTCAAATTTCGTTCTGTAACTTTTTTCTGAGTGAATTTAGGTGTAGACATTATTATATTAAAGTGAAAGCTGACTTTACGCCCGTTGAAATGGTAGCTTGTAAAAGTCTGTACGACAAATAGAAACCTAGATACAGCGTTTCGAAGAGTGTTACTTTTATTAACTTTCTTCCAATTCTTACGTTCTTTGTTAAATTTCGGCCTATAACTTATTTGTCAAATACAGATATTACTACATGGAATGTACTCGCAGCATTCTTGTTTAAATGGTATGCAATAGAAGTTTATGTGATCAATAGTAACCAAGATTCAGTCTAGATATAGTAGATTATTGTACTTAAAAAATAACTTTTTACATTTTTCCACTTCTGAACTTTATTATATCACGTGTTTTTTTTTTGTTCAAATAACTTAGATTAATAACTTACATTATGAAATTATTCAAATGCTGGATTTAATATATTTTCAAAATCAAAGTCGATTTCTTCATCGGCATCTATGTAAACATCGTCTTCCGTTATTTGAGGTACATCAGCGTTTTCACAGTTCATTCCCATACATTCTTTGCAAAAAATGGAGCAATTCATTCCCAATTTCCTGCAACCACAGTTTCCTCTGCATCCTTTGGTGCATTTACAGGCTATTTTTTCCAGCAAAACTTGTGGTGCGGGAGGTTTAGTTGTCAAAATTGGTACTAGTCCATTTTCTGAACTTTTCCAACCCCAGATGAGAGGATTTATAATATTTCCTTTCCAATGTTGAATTTGCAAGTAAGTTCTTAAACCATGATGTTTAGCAGCATCAGTTGTTGGAGGCAATCGGGACAATGAGAATTTCGCACCTGTTGAGTACTTCTGAAATAACTTATAGCGACAGGTGCTTTGGCCATCAATTTTCATACCGTATAATAATGTTACAATACATTCAGAAGCAGAACCGATGGCTGCTGGACTTGCATTTTCACACAAAAATTCACTTAAATACTTTTCCAAAAGCAAAATATTCTTATTAATAAAATTCAAGAATTTCCTTTTACCAATACCAAAAAAGGAAGAGGTTGTATCACAGCCACTGAATGCATGGAGGAAGCCAAGGTATTTTTGTAGATGATTAAATTTGAAACTATTATGGTTATATAATTTGGCAGTTACATTTCCTATACTAGGTTTAAAAAAATATATATTTTCATTTTCTTCTGGTAATAATGATAGGATAATAAGAAGATCGACATCTTGACCAACTATAACAACATTTTCTGATGCCTTATCTTTTGCAGTATTTACAATTAGTACGTCTGCATCCTCTTCAGCTTGCCCAGCCTCAATATTATTTTCTTCAAATTTTTGAATTAAATATGAAATAATTTTTTTTTTATTATTTTCATTTGTCAAAAATTTATCAGGTTTTGATACTGGCTTTGAGTAATTGTTAATCTGAACTCCTGGCCCAACTTGCTTGGTTCGGCGTAATCTTTCTGCAGATTTCATACCTGTATTATCGTAATCACTAGGGTAGCCATCAAACACAACAGTGCAATTCGTGTAAAAATGTTTTAAGTGTTGAATATATTTTTTACTGATTTCTTCAAATGTATCGTTGGTATTCCAAACTATTTTGTGCAATAAAAATCCACCATCGATAATGTAATAAATGTTAGAGAGAGAAACATCATTTATAGGTTCGAAAAAATCATAAAGATCCGATTTTTTATTTTTTCTCATGATTCCCTCTTGAAAGATTGACGTTGGATATGGAGATAATTCAAAATCAAAATACTCTTCCAATTCTGAATCAGTTGGTTTGAATAACAGCATCCTTCTAAATAGTGTATCCACATCAACGACAACATTGTCTTTTGCTACTTGGATTTTGGAAAGAATAAGGATAATAAGGAGAAAAAAGAAAACTTTAAGATGGGTTAAACTTCTATTGCAAACCATTTAAACAAGAATGCTGCGAGGTAATTCCGTGTAGCAATATCTGTACTTAAAACATTTGACAAATAAGTTATAGGTCGAAATTTAAAAAAGAACGTAAAAATTGGAAGAAAGTTAATAAAAGTAACACTCTTCGAAACGCTGTATCTAGGTTTCTATTTGTCGTAGAGACTTTTACCAGCCACCATTTCAACGGGCGTAAAGTCAGCTTTCACTTTAATATAATAATGTCTACACCTAAATTCACTCAGAAAAAAGTTACGGGACGAAATTTGAAAAAAAAATTGTAAAAATTAGCAAAAAAAGTTAAAAGTTGCCAACTTTGAAACGCTATATCTCGGTCACTATTAATCGTAAAACTGTTTACAAAATCTCATTTTAACGGGTAAAACGCCAGCTTTTTTTGTTATGCAGCAATGTATATGCCTAAATGTACCCGAAAAATAGTTACAGGCTAAAATAAAAAAATAAATAAAAAATTGCATTTTTTCGCTTTTTTTTGTTTTGTTTTTTGGACGTATTTTTGTTAAAAAAAAAATTTTTGACTTCTGAAGGTGCCATTTCGATTGGAAATTTAATTCTCTACACACTTCTCTATTGACGTGTTTATAGAAAAAATTCATAGTTTTCGAGCATAAAATTATAAGAAAAGTGGCCCTTTTTACTTCGATCTCAAAAACGCACCACTTTAAATGGTAGCACTCCGCGGTTTTTTCATATCTTGAGGTCAATTGAACATAATAAACAATAAAAACCCTTTAACGTTTTAGTTCCTTTCAACCTTCTTTTTTTGTACATAGACAATAGCCTATTAAGTATAAATAGACTTTATCCGGCGAATAACTATCTAACGGACAAGATCAGGCCCCACGTATGGAGGTTTATTGGGTACTGAGTTTAGGGGGCCCGGGCTTCCGAGATTTTGACAAAAAATTTTTTTTGCAAATTTCTCCCACCCGCTCATCATTTATATTATTAAGTGCGGGGACCCGTTGGCTTCCGAGGGATCCATAGCGGGAGCCCGCCAGAGATTTTGACGAAAATGTTTTTTTCAAACTACACCCGCTCAACAATTATTAAGCGCGGGGGGTGGCTTCCGAGGGGCCCGTAGCGGGGGCCTGCCAGTGAATCGGGGCCTATGGGACCTGATTGTAACTATGACAGGTAACGAATAATTCCATTTAACGTTTCAGAAACTGGCCATAAATTTACTAAAAAGTTGCGAGACTGCACTCGAACTGAAGAAGTACCTGCCCGTGATTTCTTATAAACAACTGACTGTCCTCATTATTCCTAGTGCATAATGAAATCGTTATTCACTGCAGGGAATAATGGATAGCATTATCCTTGAGGAAACACATACATAATGAGTACATTATTTAATAGTCGTGGACAAACATATTTATCTGGTGGATATCACATTATCTGTTGGTGAAAATACCGATTTTTCGCTTATCTCTGAGATAAAGCTTATTCTGCAGTGCTCCACTTTGGGAATCCTTTTGAGGCGTCTTACTAAACGGAGTGTGTTTATTTGTCTATGATACAAATATGCCGTTATTACTGTTAGCGAGATGAGCTGATCATTTACCCCCAATAATGCAATTAAAACTTACACTAATAATCTAAAAAATTTGAAGTCATTTTAATATCTAATTCTAAAAAGACATTAAAACATAAACGTAAACACACCACAGATAGTAGACAACCCCCAAATCCAAAGCCAAGGCTGTCCGGAAGGGGGTTACACATTCGGAAAAACGCAGACATACATCCACACCCACCGGTGTTGTCAATACCGGTACTGGGGGTCGAACCCAGTGCGCGGTAGCGAGTCGATCAGCGTATTCGCCACTCAATACGCCTTAACCTATTGAGCTACCGTGCCGGTAAACATTCAAACCGATAAAAACCTTATAGCTATATATCTATATGGCGTAAAATATATCATATTTTACGCCATAGATACAGCTGTAAGGTTTTTTCGGTTTGAATGTCTTTTCATATAACCATTCCTAAGCCGAATACACAAATAAACCTAGCCTTCTACTGGAGGAAAACGAAAAACTAGGGCTTTTTCTAGTTTTTCTTTTTTTTCCTCAGAAAAATGTGATTGTTTCTGTTTCTTTTTCAAATAATTTAGAAATGTATGGTCATTAGTATTCAATATCAGGTCACATCAACAACTGAATTAAATTTTTTCTACTGAATATATTGTTCCTGTGTTTTTTTTTCTGGTCTCTTTTTATTTTATTCGTTCACAACTCGTGAGTAATGGTGATCAATATCTATGTTTGTCCTAATTCAATATTATTGCTTAACTTAAGTGAAAGTGGATCGAAGATGTCCCCAAATTGCCTGCTGTTTTAGTTAGAGAGCTAGTAACATTTTAGTGACTTATTTCAGACAAGCTGGAAATGTATTAATTACACACCAACGATCGAGACAGATCTTCTAGGTATAACATTTTTCGGTAGGCTCGTTATCAGTAATTTAATTTCAGAGTCGTAATTTGTCTTCCCTTTTTTTAATTAAAGCATACGAATTAGTTTTTTCAACTTTAGTTAATGATGAACTCAAAAAAAATTGGCAAATAGTTTGGATGGCCCAGAGTAAAAGGCAGAATTCTGAACCTGCAAATTTTTGACGAATTTTTTTACTTAAATCATACAAATTAATGTTTTCAAAATTACATTTAATACATTTAAACTTTTTGTGGGTTTCAAATGATAAATCGAATGGCATATTTTATTATAAAATAAATGTTATAATTGTCAAAAACTTTTTTAGGGCGTACAATATAAAGTTAATGTAGTTCTTAAGTATGCTATTACAGCTAAACGATGATCACGGGGATTTTCCTTTTTGCCGTTTAGTTTTTTTGCAACGTGTGTTTGAAAATTACTTTTTTGCAAAATGCGTATTGACAGTTTACGAGACATCTAAGTCTGAGACAGACTTAAACTAGCTTAGACACAAATGTTTCCTCAAATCTGTGATAAAAATGATAGCGTTAATTTAGCGTTGTTACCGCCTACTGCAGGTGCAGTAAAAATCACCTAAAAAGTGTATACTGCAGGTACAAACCTGGTTTAGTAATTAGCTGAAGATTGGGAATCGGAAATTGGGAACACGTTCTGCATATAATTTTTCGCGGATGCAAGAAAGGGAGCTAAGTAGAATGTAGATGTAGAAAGCTTGACTATATTATATCATTGCCTGTACAGTGTACAGCTTGCAAATTGCCTGTACAGCTTGCAACGGGCAGAATTGCTTAAACTACTGGTCGTGCGAAATTATAGAGGAAGACCCTGATGAAGAGGAAGACGAAGATTGAGATAAAAATAATGGATAATTTCATTTATGCCTAGTTTTGTTAACCTTCTTCTTTGTGTATTCTTATAATAGAATGTATTTTTTATTTAAAATATATATTTTATCAAATATTACCTGATTTTTAAATTCAGTCATTTTGGAATTTTTTACAGTTATTTAACAAACAAGTATGTTAATGAGAGCGATTAATAATTGAGATATTGTAACGTGCGAGCGCGTTAATTGTCGAGATTATTAATCGCCGATTAACACACGAAAAACTTTATTTATTTAATTATGATGACATAAATATATGGAACATAAAAAAATATCAAAAATACAATTACAAATTCAATTAATTCATTAATTATTTATCTGTGTTGTGTTTGAGAATATTTATATTTAGGTTGGTAACAGTACAGTTACTAAAATTGAAACGTTTTATACGTTTGACAGCTAGTTCATATTCATTGTTTTCAGTAAGGGCTCATTGAAAACAATGAATATGACAATTAATGTCAAAATTACCTAAAATCGTTTATTAATAGAAAACCATACATTAATAGGGGTTATTAATTAACGTTTTTTAATACATTAATCAAACCTATAAATAAACGATCAACAGAAGGAAGAATAAATATTTTTCATTTAAGAATCCGTTTTACAAATAAAAATTGTTTTTAGTTGAAAAAATTGTTTTTTGACGGCCCCTATCTCAAACACCTTTGAACCCACTGCGATGTAATCTTGTACAAAGAGGTTTCTAAAGGTGCTGATTAAGAATATCTTACTAGTTTTTTTCTAAAAATCGCTAATACTTTTTTTTGAAAATCGAAAATTTTCCATCCTAGAATCCGACGCCTTGACTAAAATCAAATGTGGTTACATCTAAACACTCACTTTATAGATATATATTCACCACCAAAATTTCAGAATATTCGGATATCAGATGAGAGAGATATGAGGGATGCTCCATGAAAAGTGGGACACACTGTATACACGTTTTATTTCTTGGCATACTTTAAAAATATGATTCGATTGACTGACATTAATCATTCATTCTCTCGGGCAAGCTGTACGTGTACAGATACGTGCTACATTATTTAAACTACTCTATATGTGAATTGGCAACTAACAAATTGCTCAATTAGGCAAAACGGACAGATTCACAAATTAGATAAATGAACTGCCTAGCAGGATTTGTTCTGCTTATTTACTAAAATAATTATTATTGTAATGAGCTGGCATTTGTGTACTTCGATGTAATTACCCAGGTACTTTGAATGCGGTGCAGAAGACGTCGAAAATTTCTGAACATTTGCAAAATAAAACACATTTGGGTGGTTTGTCATTTTGCAACCTATCGCAGGAACAGACATTTTGAATTTTGATTTTTCAGCAGTCATAATTTAATAAATAGTGTATTCATTTTAGCAATCAACGGGTAGAAACTCAATACATGTACAGGGTGGACCAAATTAGATGGGATTTAAAAACTATGGCAGATAGACAAAAACCAATATAGATGTCCTGAGCTCGATTTTCGGAAAACAAACAATGTCGCAAACCGCGATCGTCTATCTTTTTCGACTACCGAGCTACAAAGCGTTTTTGGAAAATTTGCATTTTTGGATGACCTCTACATCTCAGTTACCAAGTGTTGAATCGAAAATCGAGTAACACATTCTTTAGGTACTTTTTTGAGTAGGATCCGTTTTTGATAAGCAGAAAATTATGCATGCCTCAGTATTCGAGATATAGACATAACTTGTGTTTTTTTAAATGGAACAACCTGTAAATTATTTCATTATTAGAATTCGATCACAACTTAAATTAACTATCTAACAATATATCATACGTCATGTATCTTTAGAAAAATGGTTAATTTTCGAAAAATTTAATATATTTGTGAGGAGGCCATGGAATAACTCCTTCCAGAGTGCTCATACGCAAAATCTGCATAAAACATTTTCTGTTCTACATGAGCCAAAGAACTTTAGTTCTTATCAATTTCTTCATATCTTTTACCAATTGAAGACCTAAGTGGATAAAGGTGTTATGTCGCATTTTTAAAAAAAATTACTTTATGCAATTTTTGAACACCCCTGATATAGATTTAACACCCAATAAACGGTGAATTCTAAATTTGTAATATTTTATAGAAACTTTTTAATTATAAAGGCGCCATGTCATACATACAACCAGTAATTTTAGTGGATGTACACAGTTTTGGACAGAAAAATCTAGTTTCATAACAGCTTGATAGTTTTCTTTAATATTAGTGTAAACAAAAGAACATAACCCAAAATTATCTTATTTTATGAGGTATTATTCATTTGAATCGAAGACAAAATAAATAAATTCCAACTCAAAACCGTTTTGTTTAATTTACTCAAAACTTTAAAAGTGCGACATAACACCTTTATCCACTTAGGTCTTCAATTAAGAGTTATGATTCATTATACATGTCACTATCGGTTTAAAACATAACTTAGCCATCGGTTATTTATTAAGGGAAGAAAAATAATGATTCTGCTGCTATTTACTCACAAAAACTTTAATAATAACTAGTATTGATACATACAATTTGTACTAGGACGTAGTAGTTGTATTATAAAATTAGTTCTTAAAATAAATTATGTATTGGCAGAAAACAATATTTAATGATACTATATTATATTATTATTACTCTTCAAAACAATGTATCATCACCATCTAAGTCATCCGATGAATCTTCATGCCTTGTATGCTCATCACAGTTGTCACACATATCTTCGTCTTCTCCACACACATACATACACAATTCTGTGCACTTCAGATCGTGGGAAAAACATTTACATGGTGGAGCACATTTTCTCTTAACACAAGAGCACCGAATAAGTTGAAGAACTGTCTCTGGAGCATATGGTAGCATACACATAACAGGAGCATAATGGTCGTTTTTTGGTTCCCAGCCGAACTTTAATGACGAAGGCAGATTAGGGTAGGGCTGGCCAGCACGGGTTTGATAACGAACTCTATCAACATATGGTATCAGTGATGCTCTTGTTGGTGGCAAGTTTTCTTCTTGAATTTCTTTTTTTGTGAACATGCACCACCTCAGTTCTCCAATGTCTGATATATTTGTGCCAGGAACATAGACTTGACATATGAACTTTTATATTAATAATCTACCTGTATCAAGAAAATTTTCCAGGCTTCCAAGTTTGCTTACAGCTTCGAGAATGTTATTATCTGCTTTACTGAAAACTTTCCAAAAGGAGGGTTTTCGATTTCTTTGCCAAAGTCCCTATGGTGTCACTTCCGGATAATGCATGCTGAAGTTTTCTTTGAGCCCAGGGAATCGGTTACTTTGCTGAGATTGATCATTCTTTGATTTTGACCAACTCCAGTTACAAACATACTGTTCAGTGGAAGGAACTTACACCACCATAAAGTAAGTATGAAGACATCTCTATCAGGTGAGTAAATATGAAGCTGTGTAGCACCGCGGCGACAGGCGAACATGAAATGCAAAATTATTTTTGTATCTGCCTCCTCATGATTGCTTTTAGGTACATCTGTTTCAATCCCCATTGAACACTTTGCTGTTTCCCTCCAAGATGCAAATAAACACTTGTTTCTTCCAGTTGCATATTGTATTGCTTTCTCGAACAAGTAAGCTGTTAACTCATCTTTATACAGACCGAGGTCAAAAGTTACAACAGTTTTTGAATCTGAACCTGCAATGGAAGTTGTCAATTTTTCCAACCTTTCCATGCACGTGAACTGTGTAGAAACAGCTGTTGGACTACTGTCTATGAGAGGAAGCACAGAAACTCTAATTTTTTTCATTGGCTTGTTCATTAATGATTGATACGCAGACAACGTAGGTACGATAACACCTCTTGAGTAACTTTGATTCGCATTTTCATTTTTGTCATTAATATCGTCAGCCAGACTTGTGATCTCAGTACATCTGTTAATAACACTAACACTAGCCATCATCCATACTAAATTTTCCAGCTTGCTGCAATCCATCACTTCTTGATTTCTCTCTTTGTACTCAACCCTAGTCTGAATATTAGGCACACTTACTTTCTTGGAACTTGAAATGCTGCAGTGTGAAAGTTCAGTGATAAACTTTGGAATGGTGTTGAGTGAACGTCGGGACGGTGGCTGTGAGAGTACAATAGATTCATGAGTATCATCAAAGAGAGACAGCCAGACATATATATATTCAAAAGGCTACAACAAAATTAAGAGTTTGGATTATCTGCAAAACCTCGAGCAAAAATATATAATAAAGCAGGTAGAGAAGCTGTAGAAAATATTGTTTTAGAAACTGTTAGAGAAAATCCAATATATCGTGTCGCGAAATAGAGGAAAATTTAGGAATCCCAAAAATTCAAACCCTGCAAAATTAGGATTAGTCACCATTAGTCACCCAAACGATTTTCAAAGGCGTCTTGATTTTTGCCAATGGTTTTTGCCTTAGTGCAATGAAGTGCCAGCATTTGAAGAAACAATTATATGGTCAGACGAGGCCCATACGAGCAGTCTCGTTCCAGTCACTTCAAACCTACCTTGCACTGACGAGACCCAGCAGCTCGAAACTGCAGTCTGCAATTCGTGTGGAATGAATGGCACGAGAGCTCCTTTGAGTAGGAATAAGTCTTTCGGCTGGTGTTTGTTGCAATCGAAACTTTAGCGTTTTGCAATACATAGTTATTGCACTTAACGCGACCAGGCTTGTAGTTCATAATCTAGCGCTCGGCGGGGCATTAATCCGGAGAATAGCTGTTGGTTGCAGTCTTGTTTTGATTCCTCATATATTTAAGGGTGGCGGCGCCGTGCTTAAGAGGAGACAACGCCAATCACAAAGTTTCATCGGTAAAGCTAAAGCTGAAGTGGGCCGAAGGGTAGGCAGTGTTCTAACTTCAAAAATATGTGTTTCTTAAGATTTAAGAGTATTACGCAGCTATTATTAAAATTTCTGCCTGGCTCCCGTATTTTCAACTAAAATCTAGTTCAGTGTAATGTTTATGAAGTTCTAAATACTTTGTCCTAATCAGGCAATCCAAACCATGTGACTTCCAACATGTCGCGGAGGGCAAACATTCATTTTCATTCGTTAAACGTTTGTGTTTTTCTGTTGCCTTGGCTACGTTTCCGGAATTTAATAAAAATAAACCCGTGTTTGCCCTCCACACCATATTGAAAAAAAACTTTGACGATCGTTGGATCGCTTAATAAAATAGGACTCTTTTTGTAGGTTGGAAATCTAACCTGTAATTAGCAGTCTATTTTTATTAATTAATAATATTGAAAAATTATTTACGTGAATTCTTAAATATTTGCTTGGTGCCAGTACCGCTCCAAGCTAAAAATCCGTATACCAACGTTAAAAATGAGAATAAACTTGAAAAACTTAAAATTTAAGGTTATGTTGCAGATGCCCTATTGTAGTGCTGTAGGTGGCACCATCTATTAAAAAGCACTGTACTAAAAATCTCGACTGGGAAAAAGCATTTTTTAGCGAACTGGCTCATGTTATTAAACTGAAAAAAATATATTCTTGTAAGTAAATGAATACTACACTTCTATTGAAGAACAATTTTAGCTAAAATGTAGCGTACTTTCCAAAGCTTAAAGGCTTAAATACCTAATAAACAAATTGACACGTTTTAAGCCGAACCGACGCGACCGTCCAGTACACTATAATAAGTTTACCCTAATAAAAGTTGGAAATACCGTTACGTCACTACATCCCGGGTACGCTGGTACCTGCATAGCTAGATACAATCAGTTTTATCTTATCTTCGACAGGCTTCACCTCTGACGCGCAAATGTAAACTTGTTATATTTTTGTTAAAATAACTACCTTCCGAATTTAAAAAAAATTTTAAATTGCATATTTTTAAAGCGCTACAATTTCAATGAAAAGAGTAGTTTTTCATGTTTTTCCGGAAAAACTCGGTGAAAAAGCACTTTACAGAAAAGTTGCATATAAAAAAAGTCTTGTATTTCGATGATACATTCACCTGAATTTCATCAGATTTTATTTTCAACTTTTACATTTCCCCTCCCCCACTTTTAGGAATTTTAGAGTGGCCACATCTCGAAAAATATGCATTTTTCGAAAAATTTCACAAGAGTAAAAACATCTTATTTTGGGCCAAAAAAGGTAAAAATATTGTTGTTTTTTTTTTCATTTTTGACCTAATTCTACAAATTACGGAATCCGTGATAAAAAGGGTGTTTTCTACCCCTTCCGATCATTTCCTACTCTAATCTTTTTTTCAGTTTTTTTATTAACGTCATTACAAACACATTGCACAAAGTTTCATCAAAATCCATTCATTAGCACTCAAATTAGAGGGTTTCACCCGTCGTTGACTGGACTATAGGAACGATTACCCAGAGGTGTGCCACTTTTAAAAATCCTTCACACCGTCTTATTTTACACGAGACTTCTGTAAATATATCGTTAGACAAATATGAGACCATATAATATTATATATCAGTAGTATTTCCAGTGTGACGGCCATTAAGTTAATTCTCTTACAGAATAAGAACGAGAATAAAAAGTAACTTAGACTCAATATCCTGCGGACTCCAGAGGGCTAATAATGGATTGATTTAGTGAGATGGGTTCATACCAGGTGGATAAAAGAAACGTCCTGGAACTAAAAGCCTAATCGCGAAGAATCAAATAAAGTGAACTCTAGTTTGCCGTTAGGCGATTTCCTTCTAATGGCACCGTTACGGATATCGACTCGAAGGATGTGACAATATATTTTCATTACGCTGAATATGTAAACAACTTTGTCATTAGATCTTTGATATATGGTTGCACACAGAGAATTTGATGTTAATGTTGGCTAATGATCCATCAAATTTACAAGCTTATCAGACATTTGATGTCTTTCAGATAAAACTAGGTCGACGTTAAGATTACTGGGATATTTGAGCGTACAAAGGAGACTAACGCTCGGAGGCTCTGTGGACTGCCTAGAGACGTTCAGTGCTTCCACAGAAATAGTTAGTAAGGATCGTTTCATTTGCGCCTTCTAATTAATAATAATTGTTATTAATTTATTGGTCAAAAATAGATACACATGTATACCGGGTGTAAACGAGATCACTTTCCGGCTGCCATTTCTTTATTACTTCCACGCAGGCCCCCCGCATCAAATCATGGGCCCCGGTACCAAATTCACTGGCGGGCCCCCACGCCTAATAATTGATGAGCGGGTAAAATTGTTTTGTCAAAATCTCCGGCGGGCCCTCGCTTCGGGCCCCTCGGAAGCCCGGGCCCCTAAACTCAGTACCCAATACGGGGGGGCCTGCTTCCACGTCTGGTGAGAGTATAGAAACGCGAAAAAAATTAAAATTTTTTTTTATTGTTGAAATAGGCTTAGAATGTCATGAAACGTCGAGATTTTAAGTTTGAGCAAAAAAAATTATCTGTCTGTCTGCCTGTCGGTCGGTCTGTCTGTCTGTAACTTTTTTTGTGCGCACGATTACTCTGGAATCTCGAATTTGTATCTATTCTAACGAGATCTGGAATAGATTATATTTTGATCTTATTCCTTTGAAGGGTGGGGGATAAATTGGGGTAAATGGGGGTAAATAGGTAAATCAAGCAAGAGCAAAAAATGAAATTGTGATTTAGTGTGTATACAAGAACCAAAGGCCTCAAATTTTTTTACTTCATCCACCCCCACTATCACTCTATACTGGAAAGGGATTGTGGCAAAGTAACCAGTCTACAAATTTCTTGCAGTCACTGTTATCCCTAGTTTTTCTGGACAACCGTGCATCTACATGTTGTTCAGTGGTGCACAATGAAACACCACAAAAGCTTTCTACCTGCTGGGATACCTTCACAATTGTAGGCATGGTCGCAACTCATTTAGCCAATGTGCTGTCCGTTATTCCTCTGCCTTGACTTAAACCTCCAGTACTTTTCATAGCTCTTATCAAGCTTTGCTCAATTGTCATGTCAGACCACAGTCCTGACAAGAATTTATCCGATATTCTGATAGTAAAAAAGCCTTTATTTACAAACATTTCATAGTCCTTGGGAGTCAGGCGGGAGTGTAGTTCCAACATATCCTGAAGATATAAATGGCATGATTTTGCATTAAAAAAACGCCCACTAGCGTGAAAGTAAGGTAGCATTTCTCTTATGCTTTGAAGATTGTAGGTTCCAATCACCAGATCTTTCAGCTTGAACAAACTATCGTTACCATTTTAAAATACTGCACCCATAGCCTAGCAGTTGCTCCTCTAGACTTCAACTCCTCAAGTTTGGTTGTTTTTTGAACATGTATATCGTCCATACCACTTGACTTAATTTCTAATATGTGGTGCTCATTGGATGTAGAATTTTGTGTACTTTACTTTATAAAAGAATAAAATTTTTTTATATGTGCATCCTTTAGAAGTTATTAGTGAAAAACTGAAAAAAGTCAGAAAATTTAGAGGTTATACAGCACAACCCGAAAATTGGTGCAAACTCCAAAAAACTTCTTTTACATGCAAATAAAGAGATTAAACGATTTCAAGCTTTCCGACAATTATTTCGTCTACACCACCTTTTTTGGCCTATGTTGCCTGGCCTATTTAACGAACCTGTTGTGCTAGTTTTCGGCTCTGATGCCTTCTACAATTGTTCGTTTCGTTTCAAAATGTCTAAATGAATTTTTTACCCAAGTCGAAATTTTATTTTGTCTTCGACTTAGGTCAATTCTGGGAGGTTCTATAACGATCTAAACGCGGATAATGCCTATAAGAGGTCTATAAGAACATAAAAAGTTATATAAAGGTAACAGTTATATCTCTATCGCGTTGTTATAATACTTAGGATTATACAGTGTGTCCCAGGATAGATGTAACAAGAGGTGTAATGGGCCAAAAATTTTGGAATTTTGGAATGGTATTTGGGGATTGAGTCCTGCTTGTTTTAAAACTAAAGTATACCAAAAATGACATGATTTGGTGTTCTACAGGGTGTTTTATAAGCAAAGTTATAAAAATCACCACTAATCACCTTTATTTTTCAAAATATGAAAAAATTCCACTAAGAAAAGTTATTTAGAATGCAATTTTATACCTCTATACCAAACAGGAATATGAAATTATTTTTGTGAAACTTCCCATTTTTTGCGAATTAAAAGTTGAATTCATATTTAATATTGTGTAGGAGCAAATGTTAATCATCTCAAAAAGTAGGCTATTGGTAAATAAAAAATTGAATATACGAGATGTAAGAAGGTATAATGTTAATCGAACTAATTGTAAAAGAAGAAACAATTACTAACAGAAGATTAATGAGGTTTAAAAATTATAACAAGTAATAAATATCAAAAACATATCAGATTCACAAACAAATTAATTATTGACCAATACAAAACAATGTTTACAATTTTTTTTATTATTCGACGTAGCTACCATCCACATCCACACACATTTCGATCCTTCGCCTGAAGTCCTTAAAACTGTTTCGAATATGATCTAATGGTATGGAGTTTACGGCATTTGTAATTCTCTGCTTCAATACTGCTACATCGTTAGGAAGTGGTTCAGCGTAAACCAACTGCTTGAGGCGACCCCATAAAAAAAAATCCAATATTGATAGGTCTGAGGATCTCGCCGGCCACTTGATTGGTCCATTCCTGGCAATCCAATTTTCTCCAAAATTTAAATTCAACCACCGATTAACCATTTCTGTGGAGTGGCCAGGGCAACCATGATGTTGAAAATGAACTAAAGGCATATCTCTTAAAATATTTAAATGTTCTTCAGAAAATCTTTCAAGAAGCTGTAAATAAGTGTACTGGTTTAACCTTCCCTCAATGAAATAAGGTCAATAACTCCAACGTGATAAGGAACGCATTCACTTTTTTATAATATTGTCTTCTACAATGAATTCTAAAATTTGGATTTTCAGAAGCCCAAAACCGACAATTCTGAGATGAAACAACACCATTGGTTGTGAATGTGGATTCATTTGAGAAAATTATGAAATGATGAAAAAATCTCTCTTCCATGATTTTTTCTCCAATGGTCAAACAAAAATCCAACCTACGGCCGTCATCTCCCTCTTCAAGCGTATGTTTATAATTTGCTTTATATGCCCTAATTTTTTTTGCCTTTTAAATTCTTTAGAGTTCAGACTTGCTAATATTAATAAGAGCTGATCTCTCTCTTAGTGGCATCCTAGGATTTTCTATAACAGAGGCATGAGCTATAATAGCCCCAACATTGTCTTCATCATATGCTTTTATTTTTCTTTTCATGTTAAGAACACTACCAGTAGCCAGAAACTTTTTAATTATTCTCATAGCCTGAGTACGACACAAAGCAGTATTTGGAAATTTCAAATTAAATTCGCTTACCACTTCTCTTAGCGAATTTTCACCGCCAATTTCGTAGCATTGCACAATATAAATTTTTTCACGCACTGTGAGTACCATTTTCACTTAATTTTTTATGCTTGGTTCGTTAATTTGAAACAGAAATTAAGGATAATATTGACTACGTTTGACAGATGTGTCAATAATAAATGTGTATCCACTGCTTTTCTCATAGCCTACTTTTAGTTTCTACATAACTTTAAATATTAATTCACAAAAAATAATTTCTATGCAGTTTTAATCGAATGGTTCAAAATAAAATACTAATTTATTGAAAATATGGGAAGTTTCAAAAAAATAATTTTATATTCCTGAAATTTGGTATAGAGGTATAAAATTGCATTCTAAATAACTTTTCTTAGTGGAATTTTTTCATATTTTGAAAAATAAAGGTACTTTATTAGTGGTGATTTTTACAACTTTGCTTATAAAACACCCTGTAGAACACCAAATCAAGTCATTTTTGGCATACTTTAGTTTTAAAACAAGCAGGACTCAATCCCCAAATACCATTCCAAAATTCCAAAATTTTTGGTCCATTACACCTCTTGTTACATCTATCCTGGGACACACTATATAAGGTTGCCAAACAGTGGTAACAGTAACCCTTGTAGAGCCTGCCTTTAAAGCTCTTTAATAGAATTATATTATAATTTGGTGATATTTTGGGAAAGTTTATAATGCAAAATTAGTCCATCAGGATTGATAACTTAATTCTCGACTCATGCTCATGGGACTTGTTCTTATAGGCACTTCACCTTGTATATCTTTGTTTTTTAGATAAAATTATATTATGGTGGAAATGTACCTGTAGAAATAGACACGCTAGACGGAATAGGATAGATAATAACTGATTATGAAGGGAAAAGTTAGAACAATTATTCATAATGTGGGCTAATAGTACTATTTATAAGTTTAAATTATTATGAAAAATTTGATACAGATCTGTAATAGAAAATGTTTACGATATTGTTTTACAAGAAAAATACAGAGGCAGCTCAGTAGCAGTAGAGTATTTATGTATTTATTGTTTAAAGTAGCAACATCACCCTTAAGAAATTGTTATAAAAGAATACTAGCTTTCTTAAAAACAATGAATATTTTTGTAAAGGTAGCAGCGAATATCCTTTCTTAATATTATTGAAGTGAATGCCTTGGCGAATCGGTACGAGACTATGAATAGACAGTGCACAATCAATTTTTAAGCAGCAAGTTCTCTCTTTCCTCTCGGAGGTATAATTTTAAATATTTTCGTATTTACAGTGTCTTTTAGAAATCATTAAACATATACAGAATGATTTACGGGGAAAGGGACATATTGTTATGGTATATAGAGTTAACTTTGGTGAATTCAAAATGGCTATTAAAAAATGTCTGAGCCTTTTTTATTGAACTTCAGGCTTATTTATGAATTTTACACCATTTTCTTTCCGATCCTGGGACTCAGACTAGACCCAGTGTGTTGGTCTTTGATAGGACAGGTATATTGTACAAAAAATTTATTAGACACGGTCGAAAAATGCACCGGCTCTTGGTATATAACTTTCCGCCATCTTCAACTTTTCTTAAACTTTTTTTCGCTCACTAATGGTCACATATTTTTTCGTTATCTTCCTTGGAAGAGAATTTTGTTTTTACTGGTTACCCTATCGACATTCTGTCATGTATATCGAGTCTGTATGTATACAGTTCCACTGAACTCATTCCTTCCCATAGTAGTCCCTTACCGCACAATACACTAATCTGTTTATGTCTGTGGAATCACCTATCTTTAAGCCGGCGCGGCGCCACACATGCGGTATTCGCCGAATTCCGAACATTCGCCTTTTGGCGAACTATTTTCGGAATATTTGCCGAATCGCAAGCACATATGTATAGTTGTCAAAACTCAGTATGGATACCGGAACAGGCGAATCATTCGGCAAACATTTTCTCTAGAGAGAGGTGATTAAAATGGACAATTCAGAAATTTGTGCAGGCGCATTTTTATTTATGGGTGCTGCATACTTATTAAAGAAAAGAAAGCCTAGACAAAGTTGGTGGATGGTTTTCGCTTAATCGAAACAGATTAATGTAAATAAGAAAGGAGGAGGGTCAATTTGAGCGGTTTTTGCCCCAAATTATTTTTGGATGAAAAATCAGAAAACATTTTTTTTTAATGTCTACTAACAATAATAAGTCGGTTTTACCCTAAACAGACGATCCCCCCCCCCCTACCCCCTCTCAGTCCTGAATATGCCATCACTTGCTAACAGCGTTCTTGGGGAGATAGATATATGATAAATGAGAGCGGATACAGTTAAAAGGGAGTTAGTGTGGTAGTGTGGTATTTTATCAAGCAAGTATAAGTTTGAAAGCGATATATCTCCCCAAGAACGCTGTTAGCAAGTGATAGCATATTCAGAATTGAGGGGAGGGGCTAGGGGTAGGGGATCGTCCGTTTAGGGTAAAATTGACTCATTATTGTTAGTGGACATTAACAAAAAGATTTTCTGATTTTTTCATCCAAAAATAATTTGGGACAAAAACCGCCCAAATCGACCCTCCTCCTTTCATTGTCAAATTAAACGAAGGCGTTCCTAGCTTGTATGGAAAAGAAAACGTACCACGGCCTTGAGCGCGATTTTGAGTTTTTTTTTAGCTATGTAAACAATGTTTTTAAATAAAATTTACCAAAAACGAGTGGCAGATTTATTACTAGACGTCATGTAGACTAGAAAGAATTCTGAAATGTACAGGCAAATAGAAGGTGTATGCTTTTTCGTTGCACACAGGTGTTTATTCATTTTGATCAATATATGACATTTCAAACTGCAAAATTCGCAATTGCAAAATTTTGATACAAATCTATAAATTCTAACACCAAGTCATTGTTCCACTCCATATTTCAATTCTATTTACCCTACTAAAATAATGACAGTCGCTCTATTATGAAAGATATACTATACTAAAATAAATTAAGTTTCAACGCGTGTGTGGATCGGTGGTAAGATCTGCGATAAGGCGAATATTTGTCTCTTTGATGTATGCGCATTTACCGACAATCAACGTAACTTATTTGATGTTTTGCAAATAGCAAATATTTGCCTACATCGCATATGTGGATCTGAGATATTCACCAAGTAGCAAATATTCGTTATTCCGAAATCGGCCGGATTTAGACTTTTCGTTGCCATGTTTCCGTCTGTGTCTGCGTGATGCTGTTACGCGTACCATACAGCAAAAGGAAGCTGACTAGAATAATGTACAATAGGAATAAGAGATTCTGCACAAGAAATTAATTCCGTCAGTTTACTCTATTAAAAGTTATGAGTTATGAGTAAAAGAGTGTTCCGCCAGTCGACCGGTAACATCCTCTATCGTGTTAAAGAAGCATTTTCGCAAAAAAATGTATTCAGGTTCAATCTAAAAACACCTTGTATATAGAATAAATGACAATCTGCAAAATGCTTTGGCAAAAAATAAGAGGATTAAATTAACGGCAAGCAAAGCATAAAACATAAAATTCCAGTTCCACTTTTAAAGAAGCAAAGTCTAATACAGCCTCCGTTTTAATTTGCCCTATCCAAACATACGCAGCGCTGTTTATACAAGGAAAAAAGGCGATTTTAAACAAGGATTTAATTTTTTTCACAATATGCTTTTGGCGTAAATCCGTAATCCTTAGGTATTAATGTGAATTTTTTATTACGCGAACTAATTTAAAATGAATACCTTAGGGAACAATGAAAATGATATAGTGAAATGGGTAAATTATGTAAAATATGTCGTAGCCACATTATCTGGCTGTAAACCATTCAGGAAAATTATGTAACAATTAATTTTATTATTTACAAACCTGCCAAAATCTTCTAAATAATCCTTTAACGATATAATGATTTACTCTGAACATCAAGATTTGTTTAGTGGGAGTTTAAATAAAATAGTTTCAGTGGTTGCCAAGATAATCTTGCATTTTTTAATATCTTAGGTTATATTAGTCGTATTAGAATGGGTCAAAAACCGAGTTGTTAAGAACAAATTTTATAGTCCGGGAAACAGCGACACATTTTTGGGACTCATTAAGGCTGATTTTCACTTATGTAGTAGTTTATTGCGTGTAGATACACGAAACGGCGGTCATCTGGCGCACCCACGGTGGGGGAAGCTACGAGAACGCCACCCACGCGTAAAAAAATTATTGAAATAAAATCCCGTACACTTGAAAAATCAAGTAATCCAGTTTTTACTAATATTAAGTGATGTGAATCAGTCTTTTTGGAATTTAGATTTTTTATTATCATGTAGGTTATAAAAAAGTGACATTGATTGTGAAATGTCATAAGTAAGGTATTTGAAAAAATGTAAAAATTGACGTTGAAAAATTGTGTCCGAGATAAGGCCGATTCTGAAAGCTCAAAACATTAAAAAGCGGTTTTCTGCATGGCTGTTCTGCACGTGTCTGCCTGTGATAATTATTTTACTTGCACATCCAGTGGAAATATATTAACAAAAAAAAAAAATGAAAATCTTTATTGTTCAAATAGCATAACGTTTTCCAAAATATCCCTATAAAACTGTCCATTAAATCTACCATTACCTATTATACGCCACGCTACACCAGGGCCATACACGCTTATCCATGCCCAAACATTAACAGAAAATCCCCCGGACCTGTTCCGCAGAGACATGTAGCGTTCGTGAAACCTGGTATTTGCAGGACGGTGCACCCGAATATGTCCGTCATTACAAGACTGAAAAACTTTTTCATCAGTAAACACAACATTGTTCTAAAACTCCAACGGGTGATAGACACATTTTAAACAAAACAGATTGGAGGCTTGCTTATGTTCTTCTATTAATATGGTCTTCTTGGCACTTACACAATTTTTTAATTCCAATTTTCCTATCCTTCGGCTAGCTCGACCTCGATGCTGGAAAATTTGTCATGGACACAGCGACTACTGCTGTTTGAACCGGATTTTTCCTCAAATAGCAAAGGAGTGCTTCATCTTGAGCGAGATTTGAACTTCTCGATCGGCTTGAACCGTCTTTTCTCTTTATGATACCTTCCTCCCCCCACCTTTTCTTCACACTCGGTACTTTTATTTAAGTCATAATGGTTAGCAACTGCTCTGATAGACCATCCCTCTTCAATTTTAGAGAGAATTAGAATTTTTTCATGTTCAGTTAGTTTTGGGCAATTCGAAAATATGACACTGACACTGACAAATAAATAAAGAATGATTTAATATAGCGAAAAATAGGTGTACGGGATTTTATTGCACAGAAGTGTACCATCAAAGTTGAAATTTTGTATGTTGTTTAATAATGTTAAAAAGTGATAAAAAATCATCGTCAGCTGTTAAAATGGCGGTGGACAATACGTCCGCTGCTCATATAAACATGTTGATTAAAAGTTTAAATTTTAGTAATTTCATCAATAGTGCGGTCGGATACCATTAAAAATCAAAAAAATATTTCAGTACTGGCGGCGAACGTGCCCTTTTGGATATAGATACTATATACCGGGTGATTCAGTTTGGTATTCGCCCCCCTGTATCTTTTTTATTTCAACAGAAAACTACAATAAACCATATATATTTGCAAATCGTTTGTCAAGCTCTATCGAATGACGTCCTTAAATCATCTTTTTGATGACATATGCCAAAATAACGATAGTCAACTTTTTTTTTTTCAAATGGTATGCTATACATTTTTTTGCCGATTGTTGTAGAGCTTCTCTTTCTGCATTCAACCATGTGAAAAAAGTATACACTTCCATAAGGAAAATTTCGAGAAAATTAATAAAATAAGAAAAAACTTCATTTAAAGGTTTTGTTTCTGATTCAACATAGTTAGCCATGGAAACAATTGAATTTTGTCATTGTTAGTAATGTCAAATCGAAAATACTGTTATTTGTGACTGTCTTATTCGTTTTTGTTTTATGTTATACTTCTAAATAGATTTACACAATGGTATCTTACACTAATGAAGAAAAATTGGACATGATATTAATTTACGGAGAGTGCGGAAAAAACAAAGTAGCCAAACGTTGATATCAAGATCGCTTTCGAAATAGGCCGGTACCATCAGTCAAAATGTTTGCAAAATTGGCAAGAAATATGAGCGAAAGTGGAAGTTTTGAGAAAAAAAGAAACGTTTTTAAACACCGTTAGATTTCTTCCTTTGGTTCTACTAAAAGAAAAAGTTTACTTTGTACCTCTAAATGACGTTGAAGATCTTAAAACTAGAATACGAATTGAATGCTGCAGATGTTAAAATGTTAAAATTCATTCTTCAACATAAGGAAAATTTCGAAAAAATTAATAAAATATGATACAACGTCATTCAAAGGTTTTTCTGAATCAGCGTAGTTAGCCAAGGAAGCAATTGAATTTTGACATTGTAAGTAATGTAACTAGTACCAACTAGGCAAATCAGATTCGAAAGAGAGGGATTTTTTCGAGGATTGTGTACGGCACTGATGAGGCATAAAAAATTCGAAACAAAGTTTAATGTTTTGACCAAACAAAGTTCTGTTATTAAATAATTATGTAATTCATTTTTATATAAACAAACATTTAATGTATCTTTAGTTTATTAATGATAATAACACTCAACAATAATATTAAAATAACAACTAATAATAAATAACAATTACCAATAAAAAAACTACCAATACTTGAAAACTAACTAACAATTAAGAAAATAAAAGCATTATTTATTGCTTCATATGTTCGAAGAGTCCTCCGTTCGCTTCTGTGTTTATCACGCCCTGGATACATACATGTTGAAGAATTTCAACATTTAATCTGCGGCATTCAATTCGTATTCTATTTTTAAGATCTTCGAAATCATTTAGAGGTGAAAAGTACACGCTTTCTTTTAGATATGGCTAAATGAAAAAATCACACGGTGTGAGATCCGGTGATCTGGCAGGCCACTTGACTCCCTCACTACGATTTCCGATCCATCTACCTGGATAAGCTGCGTTTAAGTAATTCGTTACAATTATAGCATTATGTGGCGGTGTCCCATCTTGTTGTAATATCATGTTATGCCTAATATGTAATGGAACGTCTTCTATGAAATTTAACAACTCTCCTCTTAAAAACTGTAGATATCTTTCTTCAGAAAGCGTGCCTTCGTGAAACTTTGGTCCTATAATTTGTCCGTTGAGAATTCCACACCATACATTAATTCCCTAGATATTTTGGAAATTAGTTTCCTGAAGCCAGTGAGGATTATCCTGCGACCAATAATGGCAGTTATGTCTATTGACAATTCCATTATTATGGAACTGGATTCATCTGACCACATGATGCGATCTTAATAGTCATTTCTTGAGCAACTGCCAACCACGCTACAAAATGTAGACGTCTCTCGTAATCTCCTGGAAGCAAGCCCCAATGTAAATGTATTTTATATGGCCGCAGTTTATTGTCTCTCAGAATTCTTTGAATTGAAGAATATGAAATATCGGTTTCTGTCGCTAACTGACGAATAGAAATATGCGGGTAAACACGGCTAAAACTGCAAATATATGTTCCTCATCTCGTGCGGTTCTGGGCTTAAAAACGTTTCTTTTTTTTCTCAAAACTTCCACTTTCACTCATATTTCTTGCCAATTTTGCAAAATATTGTCTGATGGTACCGGCCTATTTCGAAAGCGATCTTGATATAAACGTTTGGCTGTTTTTCTTCATTAGTGTAAGATACCATTGTGTAAATTGTTTCCATGGCTAACTATGTTGAATCAGAAACAAAACCTTTAAATGAAGTTTTTTCGTATTTTATTAATTTTCTCGAAATTTTCCTTATGGAAGTGTATACTTTTTTCACATGGTTGAATGCAGAAAGAGAAGCTCTACAATAATCGGCAAAAAAATGTATAGCATACTATTTGAAAAAAAAAGTTGACTATCGTTATTTTGGCATATGTGATCAAAGAGATGATTTAAGGACGTCATTCGATAGAGCTTGACAAAACGATTTACAAATATATATGGTTTATTGTAGTTTTCTGTTAAAATAAAAAAGATACAGGGGGGCGAATGCCAAACTGAATCACCCGGTATACCAAAAATGAAAAAACGCCCCGACCCCAAAAATTTCGGACTCCCCACCACCGGTAACGACGTCATGAAATGAAAAACTGGTTTTAGGCATAGACTTATCCACTTAAACGCCATATTTTTTAATAAAATCCTTTTAAATATGTGTTGTATACTAAAACATGATGTCTGTAATGTTTTTTATTATTTCCTTTAATATGGTGGCCAATATCTAAATATCTGCATATTCATGTTTGGTATCAATTTTTGTTCCTGTGGTCAATAAATTCAGGGGTTGTAGTCAAATTTTGTTGAAATGAATCTGTCAAGAGATAAAGATTAAGCCTTCCATCCTTTGAGTCAAGAAAAAAAACAAAAGTTTCTGTAACCAACCAAAAAATTGTTTTACATCTAAAAAAGAAAATATTTACAACTAATAATGTTGAGAACAATGCCATTCACATGCGCGCAATTGCGTACACCGAAGACCGTTTTTGACGCATTTGCAGACAGAACACCTTTGTTTGCAGCTGCAGGCAATTAGTTCTTCACAACTTTTTGCGACATCCGGAATAGTAGACCACAATGGCTGAAACCCGTCATTAGTTTTTTCCCACCCCCAAATATCGGCCGAAGGAGTTTGGTAGTCTTTTTCCAGTCAGTGCTTCCATATAAGGGCTTGAAGAGTGGCTCGGTTGAAATGCTGAAGTAAAGCATTTTGCGTTGGAGGTATATTCTCAATTGGTCTACTTTTTTTAATGAAAAGGAATCGCCTATACTCATTATCTGTGTTTATGGGAGATGTTGCATCATACAAAAGAATCACAGATCTTTGCACCGTACGCATGGTATCTTATCTTCGTCTTCCCATTAGCAGCTGCTCAAAAGCAGAATTAATCTGGGTCTGCCATCCACATGTGCCAAACTCCTTTCTTGCCTACTCCACAAAATGAAGACACAGTATCGCAACCTGTTGCAAAATGAAATATCGGCAAAAAGCTACAGATCTTCTGCGATAATTGAGAACATAGGTCATGGATGCCTGTTAACCTACGATTTTTCCCAGTTACAAAATCAATCCAAAGTTGTTGAATATTTTCAAAATTTGAAAAGGCAGATATTGCAATGACCACAATATCCGAATCAACCGTTCGAATACTAACGCAGTTGTGGCCATTATCAGCTGCACGAAGAAGAAGGCGTCCGTCCGCTTCTTCATGCCATGAGGGTGAAATAGCTGATAGATCTAACTCTGCTGAAGACGATATTGCTCTTTCCTCAAGCGTACACTCTTATTGTTTTTCCTTCAAAATGTTCGTTAATTGGCTTTTCTGCCAAGAAAGTAAACAACTGTTTTTTGTTTTCATAAAAATTCGTTATATTTTTGTGGAATTATTGTGGAAGGTATAACTCGTACGTGCACTCCTGCTCCTCTTGATTGGTGGGTGTCAGCTTTCAATGATTCAGAGCTATACTTATCAAATACTAAATCACTAAATCAATTCGTTGTAAATTTTGGAATAGCCGACAAATCTAGAGCTTAAATATATTGCTATAATATTATTATTAATATTATTTAGCTTCAATATTATCGAAATGACAACATCCATCAAATGCTTTACCATTGATGGAGAGGCTATTTCCTCGGAAAAATGTGGTAGCAGTGTTGAATGGCTCCTAATTACTTCACGGGAATCAAATTTGGGATGAAATGCAGCAAACGATATACGTTCTGTTCGTTCTCCTTTTTGATTGTTATTAGATAATTACATTTGTTATTAGATAATTATATTTAACTATATAAAACATAATATTTAATATTGAATTTTACTAAAAAAAATGTCCTTAAGTAAGTTAGTCTATGCCTATGCATATTTTTTTGACCCTCAGTTTGATGATGTCATTACTGGTGATGAAGGGCATTTTTTGATCTTTGATATATGTAGAAACTATATCCAAAAGGGCATGTTCGCCGCCAGCACTGAAATATTTTTATGCTATCCGAATCCACTACAAGGTTCAAATTTTATTATACAGTATCGGACAGTAGTGGCAGCCAAAGTTCTTGGGTCGATCCTCATAATAAGATAGAGTGAAATATAAAGAGCAAAATAATGTACGCGAAAGAGAGCGATATAATAACAACGATGCCAGCACTTGTGTATGTTAAGAGTTCCGCCCTCTATCCCCTCTTATTATCCCTCCTTCAGCTTGAGACGTTTATAATGAAAACAGCAGTTTCCTAAAAATTGTTTAGTACATTTAAAGATGAGTTGGGATGTACTGCTCTTTTCAAAAATGATGTTACGCGTATTGGAGTTTGCTGGAGGGTAGTTATTTGATGCATTTTTTAATGCTCAAATAACTAAAATACTGTTTTATTTTTGCACATTTTTAGCCATGTGGCGTGAAAATTAAACTAGCATTCCGTAGGTACATAAATAAAATAAATAAAAATTCTTTAAATAAATAGGTACATAATAAATAAATAAAATAATAACACTATGAAAAATAAAAAAGTAACTCTTTTAAAAATTAACGAATTATTGGTTCAAAAACATCGCCTTCTTGTGCTAGACAATATCCCAAACGATCATAGAATTCCGTCCTGACGTTTGTTAACATATCTGTTGTCACACTTTGTGCGGCAGTAACAATTTTCTCACGTAACTCATCAAGGTTACGCGCTCTTTGATGTTCGTGTCCATAAATTTTTGTTTTCATCTACCCCAAAAAAAAAATCACTAGGCGTTACTTCAGGCGACCTTGCTGGCCACTTAATTGTGCTTGACCCACTTATAACGCGATCGTGAAATGTAGTGTCTAGGAATCTACGTATCACTATCGCGTTATGAGCAGGACAACCATCCTGCTGGTACCAAATCTCTTCGAGGTCAATGCCAAAGTTCGAACGGCCGGAATAATTTGTTCACGTAACAAATTTAAATATTTTTGTGCTGTAAGGTTGCCGTCGATAAAGAAGGGGCCAACTATTGAATTACCCAAAATTCCAGCCCACACATTGACTTTCTGTGGGTACTGAGTTCGGTGTGGCATACTTAAATATTTATTTTCCCGGGACCAATATCTAGTAATGGATGAATTGTGACGACCGTGCAGCGAAAATGAACTTTCGTCAGTAAATAAAATATTTTTAATGAAAGTTTCATTTTCGTTCGCCTTTTCCATCATGGTCTCACAGAATACCATACGTCGTATAAAGTCATCGGGAAAAATTTCTTGTGTGACGGCAAGAATATTTGTTACGTTTTAAAATTGCCCGAACCGTACGGTCAGGTACATCGAGCTCGGCAGAGATTTGCCTGCTGGAATAGGGGGCATGTGCCTTCGCAAAACTACACACATTTATTTCCCTCTGTTCCCGTTCGTCACTCATCTGTCTGCCATCGTTGTCACCACCTTCATTATTACATTTTCTGCAAGATTTTACACATCCAGACGATTCAAACTTATGATCAATATTCAAAACTGTTTGTTCCGTCGGAACGGGTCGATCCTCAAATGTAAAAACAAATCGGGCGACAACTTCTGCAGCCGTATTATTTCCAAAATACCATTTAATAATTTGCACTCGTTCTTCTGTTGTATAAATCGTCATTTTAAGAGTTACCTACGACTACGATAGTACTGTTTAACGCACACGCAATGGCTCAAATAAAATAAAAATCTGAAAGCTACTTGTCTTTCTGATTTCTCCCCTTTCCAGATCACAATGATTTTAGGTGGGGATGTCTAAGCTAATACTCTGCAATGATAGGATAAAGTGGGGTAAAAAGAAAATGCGAAATCGGATGAAATCCAATTATTGATTAATACGGCTTTATTTGCAATTGGTTTCTTGTTAAAATAATTTAATTAACAGTAGCTCATAGAAACATCATGATTTGTTAAATTTATTTAGATTTATGCTGCGTATTTTAACATGGCGTAAAATAATTTACGTTCCCAATCTTCCTCAAGGTCAAATCTCGGCATGCTTTGCCGGCAACAGGTCAGAAGCTCCTCCCACAGTCTACACGTGCCCACCTCCCGTTGGGATGTCTAAATTAAACAGGCAGGCAAATATGGGCCATAGTTCACCCATGTCCTCAAAACATAATCTTTGTCCATTTATGAAGAAACGACAGAAACAGAATGAGTTGACGCAAATGTATCACAAAGAAAATTCAGTAAAAGAGGAAGGATTACCTTGACGACTAAAAGTAGCTAGAGAGAAAAGTGGCAACAGCGTAGGTTAAATCTCTTTCTTTTCAGCATATTATTTGTCCATTTCTCTTCTCTTCTACCTTACATTGTCATCCACTCAATATTTTAACATGCCACTACTGTATAATGTATTTGACGAAGAATTGTTTATATGATGAGCAGCGCAATTTTAACAGCTGACTATGATTTTTCATTACTTGTTAACATTATTAAACAACATACAAAATTTCAAGTTTGATGGTATGTTTTTAATTCAATAAATTTTTAACGCGTGGGAAGCGCTCCAGCACGTACCTCCACCGTTACTTGAGTAGCTGACCGCCGTTTCGTGTATGTGTAAAAAAACCAACCTTAATGAAATGATTAGCTCCAAAAGGTCGCTGTCTCCCGGTCTGTAAGGTTTGTAGTCACTTTTCCTGTAGCAAAATATATACAAAATTACTTACCGTAATTGGCTGCCATTCTGTTATGCCCTTTACTCGAAGACTTTGGAAAGGAATGAAGTAATCGTCAACAAACTTGTAAATGATGGACAAAGTGTCATAATTTACGGCGCCATCGACGTCTGAAATAAATGAAAATATTAAATTCTATCATGCAGGCCCCGCTCCCATTAAATTTAAGCGCGATCGTTCCCGCAACCGAAGCCTCACCGTGAAAGTATTTTTTTATTCAGGATTTATATGGTGATAGAATTTTTATGATAACTAGCTATACCTCGAGATGAGCCGAGACGTGATAACACATGAATATTTTAAAACAAATTCCCCAAAATTTCACAAGGTGTGCTTTACTGGCCTCAAGGCTCAAATGCTTCATGTATCTGAAATTTGTAAAATTTGATTTACAATATTTACGTGATACGATTTTCTGTATGCAGAGTTCAAATTATCCATAAAGATATTTTCCCTTCGACTGGGTCTTCGGCTCGCACCCCTGGATTTCGTTAATACATGATCACGGAAATCGATTTAACTAAGAGCTCTGCACATACAAGCGATATCATGTTACATTATGTAATAAAATAATGGTTTTTCTTAATTTTAAGGAAACGAATTAGATAGATTATTTGTAGGCATAAAAGCATCCTCCGTTTTACCATATTAAACTTGTTTTTTCTTATAATAATAATAATAACTTTTATTTCCCAATCACAAGTACAATTAATTAATAACCATACAGTGACTCGGCAGTGCCTCAAAAATCTGAGCTAATATGCATAAGCAAAACACAATTCAAAATATAAAATAAAATACGTGTAAAATTGTATAAAGGATAACACGTACATAATAACAAACTACAAACATATATAAACACACAATAAATAAATAAACACATAAATATATAGATAGTCAGACTGAGTAAAATTCATTAACACCATACAAGCACTTTTCAATTAGTAAATTTTACATCCGTTGTAAAACACACTTCTTTAATATATTACTGTTGTATGCTGATGAGGAATTAGCTGACCTTAAAATTTTATTTTCCATTTTTTTTAAATTCAGTTTTGGTGATATATATCAAGTAAAGTTATTATTTTAACAATTTCTGCATAATCAATTTAAACCAAAACAATAATTTCTTGATTGATTGATGACACTTCTATTTTTCTTAATATCTTGAATATCAATAAATATTATACACATGTATTTAGAAGGAATTAAAAGGTATTTATATTTGTTATTATGTAGAAGTTCTCTTAAAAATGTAAACAAAACTTACGGCGAAGAACATTTCTTGCGTGCCGCCAGCTGACACTTCTTGTCACAATACAAGTGGAAGAGATATATTGGTTAGATTTATTTGTTGTTTGTTTATGTGGCGTTTGATTTTTACTTTATCAATAAACTATTAAGATGGAGTTGAATTTTGTGAGAGGAGATTGGTCCAATTTGCCCAAAGTTGATTACGACTTGATAGATTCTTTTTATAACAAAATTTGGATTTTTGAAGGGATGGGATCAAAAATATTGGAAGCTTGCCACCAAGTTCTTCGAATATCAATTTTTTCGGAACAGTTACAAATGTTTTTTCCGAAGCATTTCTTTCCGATGGAAATGTATGTTAGAGTGATAAAATGTCAATAAAGAACCTTTACCACAGTGATTTTTTAAGTTGGGCATACCGTAACAACCTTTACCGAGCTTCACACACAAACTGTCTATGTGAGCAGCCCACGTCACATTTCGGTCGAATATGACACCCAATATTTTAGCAGAATCTGTTACTAAAAATTTGTCGTTAGCGTTTTGCTCGATGTTGTACCTAAATGATACAGTAGTTGTTTTTTCTTTATTAAGTGTAAGCCGGTTTTTCTCTGATCAAATTATAACGCCTCTGTGTAGATCATTCGATATATTTTTTACGGCGTCAGGACTTTTTTGAACAACTAAAAAGTCAGTGTAACAAGTAATACAAACGTTGTATTTGCTTTGAATGTATAACGCAAGATCGTTGGCAAAGACAAGGTAAATAAATGGCCCCAGTGTGGAGCCTTATAGTACACCAGCGTTTATTAGATATTTATTGCTCTTTGTTCCATTCGCATAGACTACTTGCGCACGGTTTTTAATATAGATGGATAAAAAATCTAAAACAGGACCTAATACCATATCTAAACAACTTGGCAATAAGTAAGTCATAACCTACACAGTCAAAGGCTCGTGAATAATCTTAAAAAGACCAAAAACATATGATCCTTTATCTAAGGCGTCTATTACTGAGCCATGAAAGTACTAATGCAGTGTCAACACTTCTATTTTTTAGGAAACTGTGCTGAACTGACAATAAAAGGTTATTTTTAAGAAAACATCCACGTAACTGTTCTAAATCTGCAAGTTCTATAACCTTCGACATACTTGAAATTATGCTAATCGCACGATAATTATTATAAGAGTTTTTGTCTTCTTTTTTAAATAGTGGAATAACTCCACTAGTTGTTAAATTGTCAGGGAAAATTCCGTTTACTAAGCATAGATTAATTATGTAAGTTAACGGTAAAACAAAATTATTTTTACATTTCTTTAAGTGAGATAGTTTTCGCTGGAACTCTAGTCTGTATTAACCCTTAACATTGCAACTTAAATGAACATATCAATTACGCTAAGAAAATTCTTTAGATTATTAGTTCTGGCACACTACATAGTGAGTTTCATTAAAGTGAACCTTAAACATGTTCTCAGCGTTTTTGGTTGTATAGATAAATACTAATTCTCTTAAAATTACCGTTTGGAGAACGATATGTCCTGGAAAAAGGTCCCCCAGTGCTCATTAAACGAATTATATAGTAGGGCTGCATTTTCATCACTAATGACTCTATACGAGGTGTCAAAAAATTCCTGGTACTATTTAAGAGATGGATTAATCTTATGATAAATACACCGAAGTGCTTCTGATAAACTGCCTGTCACGCTTTATTCAATATAAATAAATTGATAAAATTCTACAAGCACAAAAATAATGCATAACATAATATACTGACGATAGTTTCACCAGTCAAGATGGCATCATCAGAATATGACTAAAATTGCAAGGATAGGAATTATATTTAAAAAATTAATTTATTTTCAAAAAAACTGCGAAGAGTATACCATAGAATGTTCAACAATTATATGAAAAATTTAATCGATTATTATGTTTACATCTAATCTTCTTTAATACTTGGAGAAATTTCATAGCTGGATGATGACTATGTGGTTTACAACATCGATATTTGCTACCAGTTATGGGTTATTGTTTTAATAACAGTTAAATTAAATTTGCCGTTCGTGAAATATTCTAAACTGTTCTTTGTAGGCTGGTGCTAACTAATTCTGAAAATAAATCCCAACTCTGCAGTTTTAACTATTGTCTATATATCAAGTATTAGCACCTACAAAAACTTGCAAAATGAATAATTTTTTTTAATAATTTCGTGGAAATTTAAATTTCGCTCGGATGCAAAACGTAAAAAAAGTGAAAAAAATTTTGTTTCATCCATTATTTCAAAATTTTTAAATTAAGTCAAGTTAGGAAAAAATAAAAAATACAGATGGATGATCACGTATTTATGAACAAAAAATGTCCTAACAAAATTTATCCGTAAAGCCCCAGGGTTTTACCGGAAAAAAATAGTCAAGTGTAACTTTATAACTCGGAGCGAGATCCATGCATGCGCACGCTTGAATACCCCATGACTGTGATACCGACACACTGAATTACATGTCACTAAATCAGAATTTGTTCAATCCATATCAGTGTTGGTTCATTTAAGAGATGGGAATTGTAGCTTTCTGATGCTTTTTTGTTTTAAATAATACATGCAAAGGATGGATGGGAAAAATATACCTACTTATATATATTATCACGCCCGAACTCAATCGTCACAATAAAAAATAAAAGCCCTTCAAAAAAATTCTTTCTTCATTGAGAACTGTTAAAAAGTATGTACACTTCATGATAATTATGGTTTATTAAATTGTAGTAACGTGGATTCACAAAAAAGTACATCTAAAATCTAATTTCCTTGCTTGATGATTTTCTTGATAAATATATATATTGGAGGCTGTAACGTAACGAGAACTTGACCCATTGGAAAAAATAAAATAACACTATTTCGGAAAACATGTAAACTTTTCGAATGTTCAAACACAAATTCGTTCACTTGTATGCATTTTTTCGAAAATATGACCAATCAGATCATGATAAGAAATTGGGAATTTTAACGATTTGATCCTTATAACTATGAAAATATCTTTGATTATATTGAATATAAATTCTGGAACTTTTCCAATATATTAACAAATGTATAAGGAATCTATTGGATATTGCTGAAATGTGGATAGGTGTACCTGTAATAAATACAATACAGTAAAGGCACGTGAAAATTCATGCGAGCGATTCAGCGGCTATGTGTGGTGTCTGTGTAAGCGTTCATAATTATATATTTTCCCTCCATACTCACTATTTATCCTCCTATTCACTAAGAAAAATGTTAAAAATGTGTAATCAGATTTCCTACCCTGACTTAATTTCAAAATTTTGAAGAAATGGATGAATAAAATTTTTTTTTCACTTTTTTGTTCTGCATTCGAGTGGAATTTAACTTTCCAGAATATTATTCTATACACTTTCACGAACTCAGTAAAAACAAATTCATTTTGCAAGTTTTTGGAGATTTCACTATAAAATTTTCTCTGTCGTCTGGGCTACAGTTTTTGTAAAGAACATCTAGAAAGTCCCTCCGTTTTGCGTATGAATTTTTTTTAAAGTTTATACAACTTTATACAGTAAAGTCTTCATATTTACCTTGATAAGCATTTGCTACAACGAGAAAGTGTTCTTCTTCTCTGTTTTTATATATTTGGAAATATTTGATGTCGCTACACGCATACGTCAGTATCCTTTGTAAGAGTTCATATTTTTCCGTTTGTACATTATACTTCAATATCTCTGAATATATTTTTGTGTCACCTGAAACAAATATTTCTTGTACCCTGAAAAATGCAACACCTGGTAGATAATCTTTGAATGTTTTTAATTGAAATTTAACGTATTGTATCTTCAGCAATTTCAAATCAGTTCAAGCTTTCTGAAATAAGTTCAGTGCTAAATGCTAGAACAATGTTTCATTAATTTTGTTTTAACTGAATAGGGATGTTCACAAAAAAAATAATATTCATTAATATTAGTTAAAATCATACATTAGAGTCCCGAGTACCAAAATCAGATTTTTTTTATTAATAAATATTTTAGTTTTGTCAATTATTCGTAATAGAAATCACTCAAATGCAGCGAGGCTAAGAAACGTTCCCAGGCAGAGGCTAGTTATATGACATCACTTACCTTGTAGGTACGCAGGCCTGTATGTGTAATGAGGGCCCGTTGTTTTTTATTGAAAAACGAATATAATATTATTGATCAGCATGCTCTATATCCAAATTTTGAAGATATTTTGATTTATAATTTTCGAATTACGGCCCCATAAAATCATATTTTTCAAATATTAAATAATTAATAACTTTTAAACGAATTGTATTTCGAAAAAAAGTCATTCTTCATTTTCTATTTTAATTCACTTTTTCTACAACCCAGCACCATCTGTACTTTCAAATTTTCATAAACTAAGAATTTTCATTGAAAAATTACCAAAAATATAATAAATAAATAATAAATAAACGTGTAGTCGACTCACGAAGCACTCACACGTCATGGACTTTGAGTACTTGTTTGTGAGCTAAAACCTACCAGAATCTATTTATAATATGGCATTCTTAGTTAAATTTAAATATATGTACATATTTTTTTTTCATATTTTTTCTTTACATTTTTTTTTAATATTATCTATAAGTATTTTTTTTTATTTTAACATATCGATTATATAAGGTAAAATAAATTCATTTTTTTACTCATATAAATATACTTAGTTTCTTAACTACGCAAACAAATCAACGGTGGTACAATCTGGAACATAAAATTATGTTTGACTTTCTCAGAATATATCACAGCAAGGGCTAACACCGTTACTGATTAAGACTAGGCATAATAATATGTTTTGTCTATTATCGCATGTACTACATTTCTAGGTGCATCAAACATCCATTGTTTAATTCTTTTTTTTAATGAATGGAGACTGTTTAGCGTTTTAATATCCTGCGGTAATGCGGAGTACATTTTGGAGCAAAGGTATATATAACATCTTTGACCTACTGTTTTAGTGCATTTTATGTTTCTAGAAATAGACGCAGTTTTTGTCCTGGTGTTATATTGATGTTCGAAAAAATTTAGAAGTTTTTTGTTTTTAAATATTTCAGTACACATGGCTAAACCAAACAACTGACGCACATCCAGCACTCTTGCTTCTTTATACAATAAATCAGACGAGTACGTATATTTTCTTTTCAATATTATTTTTAGGCACAATTTCTGCATTGCATCTAATGAGTGTAAGTAGTTCTTATTAACTCCCCCCCAAACTAAAATTGCGTAATTTATATGGCTTTGAATTAGGGAAAAATATATTGTTCTAAGGTCGCGAAATTCTAGAAAGTCGGTTAGATATTTTATTTTGAGATAATACCCTTGATTTTTCTTACAATGAAGTTTATTTGTTTATCCCATCTTAAATGACAATCTATAATGATACCTAGGTATTTGACATTATCACTTTCTTTCAGACTTATAGCATCATGATTTATTTCTATCGATATGGATTTATATTGTGGTAAACCGACTTTGTATGAACTGAATGCTACGTATTTTGTCTTGTCCGAGTTTAGTGTTAAGGTGTTATTGTTAAACCATGTTATTATTGTGGAAAAGTCTTTTTGTACGTCAGCCCGTAAGGAATCCCATGTTTTACCTTTATATAATATAACCGTGTCATCAGCGAAGCTTGTTATTTCCCCCAAACTGTTCAAGCTCAGTAGGTCATTGATGTATACCGTAAATAGTAATGGTCCCAGTACGGTTCCCTGTGGGACTCCATACATGACTGTTTTGGGATTACTATATACTTCTTGTATTGAAACATAATTAGTTCTGTTTTCAAGATAGCTTTTGAGAAGTTGAAGAGTTTTTCCCCTGATACCGACAGCATAAAGTTTTTGGAGCAGCTTTTCATGGCAGACAGTGTCAAACGCCTTTGCTAGGTCAACAAAGACTGCCAAGGCTGGTTCGCTCTTATCTAAAGATTCATAGATTTTAGAGGTTAAATCACATATCGCATCTTGAGTAGATCTATTTTCCCTAAATCCATATTGTTTAGCTGAAATTATTTTATACCTATTTAGGAAGCTCAATAATCTTTTTTTAATAATTTTTTCGAAAATTTTTGCAAAATTAGATATAAAGATCTATAGGTCTATAATTACTTATCTCATCTTTTGCTCCGTTTTTATGCAGTGGTTTAACAATTCCAACCTTAAACACAGATGGTACTATACCTTCATTAATTGCCTTATTGATTAGGTGAGTAAATGGTTTTATTATTAACGCACTAATTTTTTTTATTATTTCAGATTTTATGCCGTCGATGCCAGAGAGTTTATTATTTTTTAATTCTTTAATAGCCTGATTAGCTTCCAAAACAGTTATCTCACTGAGATATATGGAGTTTTCATTATATGATAATTGTAGTGGTGTTGGTACGTGTGACTGTAAGATTTTTTTCTGCAAGATTTTTTCCAAAATTTGTATAATGGTCATTAAAACTATTTGCAATGTCAACAGGATTATTTATTATAATGTCGTCTTTTTTAATAGAGGTAATCACTTCATGGTTTTTGTTTTCATTGCAGATAGTTTTAATAGTTTTCCACATTTGACTGGAGTTTCCTTCACAGTTATAAATTTTATTCTTAAAATATATTATCTTAGATTTTTTTATCAATTGTTGCAGTTTGTTTTTGTAAGTTCTGTAATTTTCTAAAAGATGAACATTGCTTTGATCGCTTTTAAGACTTTTGTACATGTTATTTTTTTTATTTATCGAAGTTAATAGACATTTTGTGATCCACGGCTTTTTTATGATGTTTTTATTGTTTTATAGTTTGATGGTATTTGTGTTCTTTTTTATGTAGAATTTTATTTTATCAATAAAGTCTGTTGAGATGTTATCTAGTGTTTCTTTGTTGTCATAGATGAAATCCCATTTTTCCTTCAATAAGTCGGATTCTAAGTTTTTATAGTTAATGTATGATTTATAATAATTAAGTTGTTGATCATTGGTTTTGTTCTCCATATCTATATTTATGCAAATTGCAACAGGAAAATGATCCGTTATTTGGTATTCATATACTAAAGCCTTATTTTTCTTGTGCAAATTTATTCTGTCTTTTAAAAATATATGATCTATACAGCTGCTGGTTGCACCGTCCATCCGAGTAGTGTTATGTACGATGTATATCCATATTCGTGAAGGATATTAAGTAATCTGCCGTATATTTATTTTCATTAAGGATATCTATATTCACGTCACCGACAAACACATAATAATCATTGTAATTTGTGTGTATTTTGTTTAAATATTCGCTAAGGTAATAGTTAAATGTTTGTATATTTATTGTTGGTGATCTGTATAATGCGGTAAAATAATATCGAACAATTTATAACTTGGAAATGAATTTCTTTTCGAAAAAAAGTCATTCCTCTTTTTCTGTTTAAAATCACTTTTTCTATCACCCACTGTCGTCCATGCTTTCAAATTCGGCAATCCTTAATGCTCGTGTAGTTTACAGGTTGCTGGTTCAAAATGTTGACAATTTTTCAATGAGAATTCTTAGCTTATGAAATTTGAAAGTATGGATGACGCCATGTTGTAGAAAAAATTAATTTAAAAAGAAAATGAAGAATTACTTTTCTTCAAAATTTGGATATAGGGGTTCTAAAACATGCTGATCAATAATATTATATTAGTCTTTCAATAAAAAACAACGGGCCCACATTACACACACAGGCCGGCGTGCCTATAGGTAAGTGACGTCATATTCCTCTAGCCTCTGCCTGGGAACGTTTCTTAGCCTCGCTGCATTGGGGTAATTTCTGTTACGAATAACTGGCAAAATAAAAACATATATATTATTTTATTGTTACATTAGTATATAATGCCGGTAAATCTATCATTTTCAATTAAAATTAAAATTTTGTGAACATGCCTTGTTATAGTCCAGTCAACGGAACGCTAAGAAGACCAAAATCTCTAATTTGAGTGCTAATAAATGGATTTTGATGAAATCTTGTGCAATGTGTTTGTAATGACGTTAATAAAAAAGTTGAAGAAAAGATTAAATAGGAAATTAGTAGGAAATGATCGGAAGGGGTAGAAAACACTCCTTTTACCACGAGTTCCATAACTTGTGGAATTAGGTCAAAAATGGAAAAAATATTATCAATATTTACCTTTTTTTTTTTTGCCCAAAATAAGATGTTTTTACTCTTGAGAATTTTTTCGAAAAATGCGTATTTTTCGAGATAGGTCCACTCTAAAATTCCTAAAAGTGGGGGAGGAGTAAAAGTTGAGGAGTAAAAGTTGGAAAAAAAATCTGAAAAAATTCAGGTGAATGTATCATCGAAATACAAGACTTTTTTTATTTGCAACTTTTCTGTAAAGTGTGTTTTCACCGAGTTCTTCCGGAAAAACATTTAAAACTACCCCTTTCTTTGAAATCGTGGTGCTGTAAAAATACGTAATTTAAAAATTTGAAAAAATTCAGACGTATGCATTGAGGCTTTCTAATTATTTTTTGTCTCTTGAAATTTTTTTGTAACTTGCTAAGTTTCCGAGTTACAGGCGGTTTTTCATGATAAATAATATACTACATTTTTGAAAACTTTTTTAAAATTTTCAGTTTAAAAAGTATATTGAACCTTTAAAAACAGTATAAATATATAGGTTTCTTATTTTTTTTTTATAATGTATATAAATCACGCTCATTTTTCGAATTTTTTATGTATTTTTAATATGCAAAAATGTAGTACATTATTTATCGTGAAAAACTGCCTGTAACTCGGAAAATTAGCAAGAGACGAAAAATGTTTAGAAAGCCTCAGTGCATACGTCTGAGTTTTTTCAAATTTTTAAATTGCATATTTTTAAAGCGCTATAATTTCAAAGAAAGGAGTAGTTTTCATGTTTTTCCGGAAAAATTCGGTGAAAATGCACTTTACAGAAAAGTTGCAAATAAGAAAAAGTCTTCTATTTCGATGATACATTCACCTGATATTTTTCAGATTTTTTTTTCAACTTTCACATTTCCCCTCCCCCACCTTGAGGAATTTTAGAGTGACCATATCTCGAAAAATATGCATTTTTTAAAAAAAATCACAATAGTAAAAATATCTTATTTTGGGCCAAAAAACTTACGTTTATATATTGTTTTCTTTTTCATTTTTGACCTAATTCTACAAGCTACGGAACCCGTGATAACAGGGGTGTTTTCTACCTCTTCCGATCATTTCCCACTGTAATCTTTTTTTCAACTGTTTTACTAACGACATTACAAACACATTGCATAAGGTTTCATCAAAATCAATTCATTAGCACTTAAATTAGAGGTGAAATCCCCCGTTGACTGGACTATTGACAATTCCAAAGTGACACAGTCATAGAAACTCTGTATAGATAACCCAATGATCGTATGCGGCATTTTTTCCAGTTTGTGTATTTTATGATTTAAACATCATTGACTATTATGTACAAAACTATACTTTACCATTATCCGTTCTCGAGTTCGCCACAGCCAGGAAATGTACATCTCCGATGGAAAAAGGTGATATTTTTAAAGCTCCCGAAGTTGCTATAAACTGAATTACATCGAAGTGTTTTCCGTGCCATTTGTATATCGGTGTTTTTACTTCGAACCTTGTTCCTTGCGGACTTTCCTTCATAAATTGAGCCACTGACATGTATATGTTCCGCTCCTCTTCCCTAAGGATGAATTTAATTAGTACTTATAAACCAAGGATAAACTTCAAAAAACTTTAAACTGTATCAACATGTAATAAATTTGTAGAAAAGAAGCTTTGGATGCCGGGCTTTATAAAAGTTATAAAAATAAATATTTTTTAAGTTCGTTAATGGGTAAAGCTTGTCAGTTTTCCATTTAGTCTTTTCATACAGGTTTTATATAATATTCCTTTTCAAGGACATTGCCACAGAAAGACTTATTTCTATGATTTTTAATATGAGTATTATACTAATGATCTATATGATTCGCAGTAAAAATATGCTTATTCTTTTATACAAAGCAACTCTCAGAGCCAACTACCGCTTTTGGTCGCTGATGTACAATAAGCAAAACTCGGGAATTTTATCTTTGTGACGTCAAAACCAGAATTGGCTCTAGGTCAGCGCGGAAAGATTTTTATGCAAGTATGACACAATATATCTTACTTTGTACTTTTTTTAGGGAATTCCGTTATATTCGAAGTTAATTATAAACACTCACTGTCACTATCAATAGAGCCCTGGTGCCTCTACTCATATGCTTTTGTGGGGAAACATGTATCTAAAAAAACAAATTAATGTTTTAGATGTCCAAGAAATTGTTTTCTTACAACTACTACAATAAGGATCTGTTTCATCAAATTGCATTTTGGAAAATTGCAAATCCACAAGTATAGAGAAACCATAGACATGTTTGTATACCGTCGACTCTGTATAATTTCTCGCTAGGACATACATACATTAGATAGATTTGTACTACGGGTTGCGAAACTGCGATCTCGGATGGTCTACCCTTTCCCTTTATTAAATGTTGATGTAAATGTGCAGAATTGCCACAGTGTAGGTATAGTAAAAGGGATTTTGCCAAAGTATTGTTTCACGGTTTCGACGGCGTCGTCTACTTAAAGGAGATAATAAAACCGCATTAGCAAAGTAAATATAAAGATACTGCACACTGGAATCTTATGTTGACACTCGGTCAGGATCGAAGGCTTTCAGTACTGAAATTGTAAAAGAATCAACTACGTCTTTAGGTAATTGTCAGTACGTTTCACAAATTTAGTAGATTTCCGATAAAAATGGTTTAATTAACATTTTGAAATTAAATAAAATTCACTTTATCACATTGTGTACATTTGTGATGTACACGGTACAAGGCAGTTTTAAGCCATTAATCCTTAACGTCGTTTGTTATGTATGATTTAATATTATATAATAAAATTATATAAAAAAAATATTTTTAAGAAAAAGCTTTTGTTTGAAAAAACTACTAAAAAGTAAAAAATTTTTTTTTAAATTCATACACATGGAAACCAAAAGCTTTGGGTGCTGTCATATAGCGATATTACATAGTTACTTTGCTCAATTGACCGCCCCCAAAGCTTTTGGTTTCCATGCGTATGAATTTAAAAAAAATTATTTTTACTTTTTAGTAGTTTTTTCAAATAAAAGCTTTTTCTTAAAAATATTTTTTTTATATAATTTTATTTTTTACTTTTTAGTCTACTTATTTTACAGACAGACAAAACCCTTTCATTTGCCACCGCCATCCACCCCTTCCCTCTCCCGTCTTTTCACCCCTCTACTTCCCACCCCTTTCCCACCTCTTTCCACCACTTCCCCTGCCCTTTCCCATCTCTCCCCACCTCTTTCCACCCTATTCCCACCCCTTCCCTACCCCTTCCCTACCTCTTCCCACCCCTTTCCCACCTCTCCCCACCTTTTCCCACCTCTTCCCCACCCCTTCCCTACCTCGTCCCACCTCTTCCCACCCTTTCCCCATCTCTTCCCACCTCTTCCTCACTTCTTCCCACCTTTTTCCCACCTCTTACCACCTCTTTTCCACCTCTTCCCACCCCTTCCCCACCTTTCTCACGTCCGTCATATTGAATTTAGAATGACGTCACACACTTTATCGTATTTTAATCGTCAAACCCTTTCATTTGACACCCATATCAACGGGCTTGTGACTAAAAAGCAGATCCGCCATCTTGGGACGTCCGCCATATTGAATTTAGAACGACTTCACATTGTTTATCGTATTTTACTCGTCAAACCCTTTCATTTGATACCCATATCAAGGGGGTTGTGACTAAAAATCCGATCCGACATATTGGGACGTCCGCCATATTGGATTTAGAATGACGTCACATTGTTTATCGTATTTTACTCGTCAAACCCTTTCATTTGATACCCATATCAGGGGGGTTGTGACTAAAAAGCCGATCCGCCATCTTGGGACGTCCGCCATATTGGATTTGGACCGATAATGGCTATACTATGTTGCATTATCACCAGACTTATACACGTGTGCCAAATTTAAAAGCTCTAGCTTAATTAGAACTAGTCGAAATTCAGCTTGCAAGATTTGACCTGAACCAACAAACATACAAACAAACATTGCAAGTTAAATAAAAGCTTTTAAAAATGGATTATTTTATTGGGAAAAAAATGTTTTATGTTGCCAGCAGCTCATTGGGTTTTTATATTTAATTATTATGAAAATAAACATAATAAACAGGGGCGAGCGTAGAGGCGACTTCAATGTGAATGTCAGTCGATATTCCGTTGAAGCAACGTCGAGCGCGGTTAGTACTTGGATGGGTGACCCATCTTGGGAAATACAGCGTTCTCGTCCCACCTTCTAGCGGCTTGTATATCAGTGTATACGCGGAAGTTACGTAATTTCAGACGAGGATTACGTAGTGGATATACCATCCTCTGGAGGGGCTGTAAAGCAGGCGGTCCCTTGTCTATTAAATGTTAGGCAAGTAAAAGATCCCTACTCTTCTTAAGGGAAGAGGTTCGGCAAAATTTCCAGGTTGGGGGTAGCTCGTCTCCTGGCGTCGGTGATAGGCCCTGGTAGCGGAAATAGGCCGACGTTAAATAGTTAAAAAAAAAATTAAAAAAAACATAATAAACACCACACATATTAAACAGAACAGGGATTTGTTCGATTCAAAATTGCTTTTTTATTTTCTAAATATGTATCACATGTTTTTGTAAGAACCATTACCGTTTTTAGGTTAGATTTATTACCAAAAATAGCTGGCAATGGTGAATATTTCACCATTTCGTCGTTTTGCTGAATGTTTCAGTAGGTGCTTGCAATATAATAGTATGTCTATATGAGAGCCGACCCTGGCGCCGAGATAAAATTCCCGAGCTCTGACAATAGGATATTGTCGAGTAGGTATTTACATTCGTCCACATCCTATTGCAACTTTGAACCATTTTATTTAACATAAAAACTATCTTTATCACGACTTACCAAATTGCAACATGACTAGAATAAGATGTATTAATTCTCTGAACAACTTCGAGGCTCTCATCCATATTAAACATAAAAATACTCGTTTGATTTTCCAAGGCTTCACGTGCTGTGTCATTTTCGGCTACAATAATAATCGTCGAAGCTGTCAATGGAAATGCAGCTACTCTCACGCCATTTCTTATATTCCTTTCGACGATTTCTTGGAAAGAATTATTCTGCAATATCAAGTAAAAGTAATTAGAATAAATTTTTAATTAAGATTTGTGCTGGGGTGTTAATAATTAATAAACATAGTTTCCTTGAAATGACAACGCAGATTTAAAGATTAAAAAGGTACGTTTGCCGGAATTGAAACGTAATTTTAAACAAAATATACTGAGTTATAAAAAATAAATTATATAGCTCTCTTTAATAATTCAATCTCTAGCCCGGAATATTAGATGAATTAGCAGTCTTAATTAAGTTTACTGAACAAAAAAAATCTGGAAAAAAATTTGTATCTCTACATGTTTTGGCCCCTTGTCAGAAAGAATCTGATACATAATATCATATAGCATTTAAACGTAGCCAATAAATATCTAATATCTTGTACAATGTCAAACAAAAAACAAAAATAAAAAATCAGAAATTTGTAAGCTCTCTTCCGAAGAATACAATAGCTGTTAAACAGAAAGGTCATTTAATATAAGATACACTGAACATTTAAAATCATTTCAAAATAATAAAAGTAATTTAAATTTTGTCAAACTATTCTTTAGAAACCGACCATATTTCTCCGTCAATAGATAAACTGGAGGTTTTACAAAATCTAAAAAATTAAATATGTTGATAATTTTGTGGATCATTCATGTTTTCTTTAAGTCGATGGTCTGTCAGTATCAAGAAACTATTATTTTGGTGTTCTATCAAAACAGACGTTACAATTTTGTTCTTTCAACGCTGTTTGAACGTAAGTGCTTTCTTATTATGTTTCTTGGTTACTGGATACGTAAATTGAACTAAATTACTATTTTTTTTGTCGTTATATAGAGCAGCAGCCACATTTGACCTGAAATGATTTTAGCAAAAACCTCAATAAGTCCTTGAACTCATTTTTGTTTTTGCTATCAGTTGTAACATGAAGCTTCATCAAGGACAAGTCAAATTAATCAAGGAGGGTAAAAAAAATACCATAAACAGAAAGTAACTTCAACGTAACTCTTACCTGGAATTTTTTAATTTTTAACATTTGACCATATTTATCTTTAACTTCACTTTCCAAACAAGCGGCGTACCAAATAGATGTCTGTTGAAAGAGCACTATGTCTTTGGAGGATATAGTTGGTATTTGAATATATGGTTTTATATCTGGAAAACAAACATTTAGGTAATAGTAAACTAAAAAATATTTATTTTTGCGTCGTTGGTAAGCGTCATTACCTAATTAAAATATATTATTTAGGTATTAAGCAAATCATAACTCACACACTTTTTTATTTAATTTAAAATTGACTACACTCTATATATTGGTACCTCAATCTCGTCATGCTAATACACTAGTCAGGTAAATAGTTTAAAATACTTATTATTGGAGGACCAATCAAAACAATTACTTTTCTAGTTAATACTGACGAAGTATTGAATTACATGATAGGATTCCTAGCAATTGAAAGCGAAAAAATATATATATAAAATACTTAAATCGTTTATTGAAATTCAGTCTGGAAATGATTTTTCACAATCGCAAAAGAAAGATCTTTAATTTAGTTTTTCTGACATGATAGAGGAATATTTTCTCTAACGATGAAGAAACTTTAATAGGAGAAGAAAATGGAGAGATCCGGCCGGTGTGGAAAATTAGTTGAACAAATAAAACTTTTAAATATTTTTTAATTCTTAAAGGATCCGTACTTTTTATATGTCATTTGGGTTTCATTCTCGGCGGCTGAAAATTGACACAGTGGTACTTTAAAACATGTCGATCAAAAGTCTCCACGGGCACAAAAATTTTATTGACAGGGTTTCGAAATATTGGCCAAAGAAGGTCATAATGTAATAATTTTTTCAACTAAAAATAATTTTTATCTGTAAAACGGATTCTCAAATGAAAAAAAGTTATTCTTCATTTTTTTTTTTCAAAATATTGCATTGTACTAGTTTGAATTGATTTTACAACAAAATAATTATTTGTTTAATAAGCCAGAAATTCTAATTCGTACATACCTACCATTTTTCTAACAAATAATCTTCAATAAAGACCCAAGTAAGCCATGTTAAAAGTTATTGCGAGTGTTATTTAGTTTAATTTATTTTATTTTACACAAAAATTATTTTTAGTTGAAAAAATTGTTAAATTATGACCTTTTTTGGCCAATATTTTGAAACCCTGTCATTAAAAATTTTTTTGTTCCCTTGTAGACTTTTGATCGGCATGTCATAAACTACCAACTGTGCAAAGTTTCGGCTCCCGGGAGTGGAACCCAATTACATATAAAAAGTGCGGGGTCCTTTACAGGCTTACATACAGAATCGGCAAACGTAGTTTTATAGATCCTGTAATAAGCGAGAGCAAGAAATAAGACAAAGAAACTCGAAATAGAGAGATGGATGTACTGCTCCCAACACGTCCCACACTTCGTGAAATCTTATTTTTATCTCCTTGCTGTGTGTCAACGTAGGGCATCGGTACCTATCGCTTCTAACCGCCTATGCGTTGTAGTGGGAATAGATACGTCTTTCTTTTCCTAGTTTATCACTTTTCTTTCTTGTGCTCGTTTGTTTCAGGACCCGTATATAAAACTAGATATGCCGAATCAGTATATTAAATGGTATTAAATACGACAATATAAAAAAAATAAAAATTGTATACACATTTTATTTTTGTACTTTTTATACTATGCATATTTCTATACCAAAAATACCATCAGACCATTTTTTCTAAATTTCCTCTTCTTTAAAAGAATTGTTAATAATAATAATGATGTTTATTTGTCGAAATAAAGATACAACTTATTTTTTACATGTATATCAATAAATAAACAAGTGCTGTTCCCTCTAAGTACAAAGTACCTATTGCGGGGTCAATGTTTTTAAACATTTTTTTAAAAATGATGCTTTGAAAATATTGTTAGAATATTAGTATACTCGAAATTCTAATTGAAGTTGGGAATCTAGATATTTTTAACTAACTTATAAAAATATGTCTACCAGGAAGAACTCAAAAGGTGGTGTTAAATAATTGGCTGTCTAGTGAATTATCTGTTAATAAAGGTGTCCCTCAAAGTTCCATCCTTGGACCACTTAATATATAATATATTCCATCTGGCCGTCACGTTTCTTGCGTGAGCACGATAACTTAAAAAAGAACAGTCCGATTATCTTGAAATTTAAACAGTAAGGTAATGTTACCTAGAGGAGAAGAACCCTATAAAATCGACCAGTAAACGTAAAAGTTATGAAATATTTTAGGAAAAGAAATAAACATGAGACTGTTATGTTTAATTATATATTTATTATGTGATCAGATTTTACAAACCCAAAATACTGCATATTATGCTGTCAAGTGATTCGCTAATCAAGATGGCATCATCGGAAGACGATTAAACATAACATATAGAGCAATTATACCTAAATATATTAACTTATTTTCAAAAAACTGCGAACGGTATACTAAACTATTTCCCGCACTTTATAATAACCAAGATTTTGCAAATCTGGACCAATAAGAACAAACTTTCAGCAAAAATTGCATTCCAAGTGAAAATTTTACATAAAAATACAGCTAAAATTGCACTGGGCTTGACAGCTTAAACAGTTGAATCGATCTAAAAATCGAAGATTTTTTCTTTCTTTTTTATTTTTCTGTGAAGATAGCAGACTTATAGAAGCAAAAGGAGCATAATTAATTACCTACTTTTTAAATATTTTGGGTTTTTCTACAAAAAATAATCATTTTAAGATTCGATTTTTAAATAAATCCGCTTAAAAATTGTGACACGGGAATGAAAGTATACCCAGCCGTGATTTTTCTACAAAGGATACCGACTAGGTTGGCTCCAGCAAATTGTATCATGTGTAGCCCCCTTAAACGCTATCATATTTTTAATAACTTAATATATTAGTTTATCATTTTACTTATGTTGATATCATCGTACACTAAAGAGACAATGGCCGAATGGCCCAGTAATTAGTTTGACTATAGACCACCAGGTGGCGTACTCCTTATCTTCAGACGCCTATTACTACAGAAAATGTTCGACAATTATATACAACATTTAACAATCCGGCGAAGAATATAATATTTACGTCCAGTTGATTTTTTTATTTGAAATATAATTTGATTAATAATAATAAATAATAATTTATTAATTTATTTCTGTGTGCATATTATAATTTACGTATGTACTAGACGTATGTACTTAGACGTATGTACTAGCATATATTATGTATACCACTGTGGAATCTAAAAACATTTCATATTTATATATAATTGTTAAATGAAATATTACAATATATTTTGTATTCAGCATATATTTATCGTCAGGATTAAGTGTAAATCATATATAAGGATCCCAGCAAACATTTATCCGCGGGTTTTTGTTGGCCCTATGTCGTACACCCGGCATATGAATTGCTGGCCTGTTACTGGCATACTTCATTGGGCCGGCAGCCGGGCTCAGATGATTTGCCATCACTTGCCGTCTTTGGGCCGGCATTGTGCCATCACATGGAAATCACAATGTCGACGCTTCTACTATGGGCCGTTAAATTAAATTTGACTTTACTTCAGTGGCCCAGCATATGGCCTATACAAGGTGTCCAGTATTGTTATGTTCAAACTTAGGGAGCGTAAAGCAGACTTAATTGCAAGAATAAAAACACAAAAGTGGTAGCTCAATTTTTATGTTTGGAAGCTACAGGACTATAAACTTTTTGACCAGTAAATACAAAAAAGCATCTGTCATCCGTGGTCAAATGGTTCGTTTTTTGTCATTTATTCCCACATGACTAAGTGTTTTTTTTATTTACTGTTCATAAATTGAATAGGCCTGTAACTTTGAAACGAATAAAAATCGCACTACCACTTTTGTGTTTTTTAGTCTTTCAATTAAGTCTACTTTATGCCCCCAAAATTTGAACATAACGATATGGGACACCTTGTATATACCTGCAACTTAATTAGGCCATAAGTAACGACCCATTACCTTTAAGATAGAATTTTTCTGTTTAAAATTTTTTTGCCAGTTTAAAAATTAAGTTACCACCATATGCATATTTATACTCAAAATTTCTTTTTTTACATATTACCCATGTACGTCAAGAACCACATGCATCACATACTGCTTGATTAGAATTGTCAACTGACATATTTGGGAACGTCTAAATGAAAGTTTGATTAAATAAATATACCCATATCGTGGTTTTTAGATTTGCCCCTTCTAAAAAAATGAAAACCGGTTCATTTCTATGAAGTCTTGACACATTATTTCTTAAGAGCTGAGTCCAAGTTATTAAGAAAAAATTAAAATTTATTCAATACGTTAACATCAAAAATCATCAAAACACAGTTCTCTGAACATAATAAAATACATTTCATATTTCAACGTATATATCTTCTCCTGGTCTTATTTCTGTTCTCTTTTGCTTTTAATTATCTTCTTCCTCTTCTCGATTAGCAAAAGATCGTACCAAACTTGTTATGGTAGTTCCTATTCCCCATTGGATTTCCTCGTATTACAGCTGAAACAAGTTTTCTTACATAATATTTCCGGATTTATTTATTTTTTGACCTGATAGTATGAAATATTAAGAAAACAAATCACATTTTTATTCTCGAGGATTTAAATCCTTAAAATTTAAGAAAACGTGAACATGTCCACTTAAACCTAATAGGTAGTCTATATTACAGGTTCAAAGCAGTACGATTCAGAATATTTGTTTTAATGTTATGCAACAAAATTTCAGACAATTAGGAATTGTTTAATATGCATATCACATATTGTGATTTTAATATATTTTGTACCATATACGTACATCCGTACTGTCCGTGTTGTACATTTTTATAATATTTACAATTTTGTAATATTTACAATTTATATGACCTATACTTATAATAGGTTACCCATATTTACTACTTTTGTATTAGTTTTGACTTACCAAATATGCATGTAATGTATCACATAATGGGTATTACAGAATTTAATTTAATATACAATACGCAACAAGTGTAGATCCGGCCATTGTAAAATCCAAAGTAAAAAAAAACACCTCGAAAACAACACTTGGAGGGTCTAAATTAAAGTACTTACTTGTATAATCGTGCATATTGGAATTTTGGTAACCGACATCTCAAAAAAATATAGGGTAATGGTCATTAATTTTTAATAGCATCAGGGGTTGTTTCTGATATTGTTAAAATAGTAATGTTTGAAAATTTTTCACGTGTGTTTTGTAAACATAACAAAAATTATTAATCAAATGTGGGAAACTACAGCAAGTAATTCTAATGTTATGTAATATGTATACTCACTTGTCCATAATAGAAGTAGATGTATGTTGACTCCAGTTTTCTTTTTAATTTGAAAAACTATCTCATCTGCCTGATGAAAATTCCAACAAATCAATCACCACTATCAACGTTTAGATATAACCTACCAAACCTAGAAAAACAGTATAATCAACACCATTTGTAGGATATATATTCCCGATGGATATTATTGGGCTTCGACATATACTGAACACAATTTGAAAATTGACTAGGTACCGCACATGATAGAAAGAAAATTAACTAAAAAGAAGTGAAGTATTAATTAGTATAGCAAACCTTCTATCAAACGGGAGTAATGGAGTAATGGAGCTGTGAGTCTTGTCCCTTCCTATGTACACACGCTTGTCTCAATTTCAATTTTATCCTGCCAAAAGTGTAATTGACAGACCTTAAAATAAAAATAAATAGAAAATCATACCTAATTTCGTTTTGAAAATAAAATATAAGATTAAAATACTTATTATTAAATTAATCGAAAAATTGTAAACATAACCTTCAAGCAAATCATGGCACAATTATAATTTATCCATAAACTGAACATGACATATATTTTATAACCATCAATTACTTACCTCTTCATGACAATAAAGACTATTCAATAAATAAACAAGTAAAACTCCAAAACTCGAAAAAATAACCGATAACGCTATTTATGAGTCTTATCCATGAACTTTGTCGTTGTGTTGATGACTCATCAATTGTGAATTTGCACTTGCCAGTGCTAGGTGGTGTTGGTATATATAATTCATATTTTTTCCTACATTAATACAAAAAAAATGTAATATTTATCCACATGTAGTCTATTTTATGATTAAATAAAACATAATAGCTATATTACATATTGCAACAGATTAATTTTAAAATAATCAACGGTCAATTGCCATTTTATCGTTGTTGGGCCATCAAAGCATATTTATCATCGCCCTATAGTTACTTATAAGACACAGGGCCAGCATCATTACACGACAAGCGACAGTTGCCCAGCAATAAATGCATTGGCCCGGCACTTTGCCGGACTTGCTATGTTTACTGGGATAAGCCTTTAATAAAGACATATTATTATTATTTTTAAAATAAATTTTATTAGCAATAACAGTTCCTAATACAAGCAATATGTTTACAGAACCAGACAGGATATCTCCGGAGAAAGTCAAGGAGAACCTCCAAACCCAACTATTCGAATTAGAAAGCCTACAGTCGATGTTCTGCAATCCGGGGGAACTTCGCGTCGAAGACATTTGCACCCTATCCGACATAAAAAATTACGTGAACAACAAGTCCAGATATTTACCCCAATACCTAGATCTAACTGTCAACTTATTGGTAGACGATTTAAAATTCGAACTGTGTGTGACATTGTCCCACGAATATCCCCACGTCGAACCCGAGATGTTCGTTAGAAATCACAAACTAAACAGATCCCGACACATACAACTGAACAAAGACTTGTGCGAGTATGTCGCTAGCTTGGAAAAAGGAGAGCCTCGCATATTCTCAGCCATTTCCTGGCTGCAGGATAACGCCCAGAGCTACATTGAAATAAAAGAGGAACCTACTTTGCAGAAAGTTGAAAAGGACAACGGATATATTAGATATTGGATTTATTCGCACCATATTTATAGTAAGACTAAGAGACGTGAAATAGTGGATTTGGCAAATCTATTGCATATTAGCGGGTTCTGCATGCCAGGTATAGTAGAACTTGTTCTATCTTATTATCGTATGTTAAGTGGGCAATTTATTGAATCGTACAGTTTCACATATTTTCTAAATTACATTATTACATCATACGAATGAGATAGTTACTTGTCGATGTTACGCACCATGAGGCAAATAGGACTTTGGCATCTTAAAAATTTGTAACTGTTTTATTTCTTGATGTAGGCACGTAAAAGGCACATACAGTATGTCCCGGGATAGCTAGGAAGCTGGTGGCAATACGGGTATATGATTTCATTGTAATTAACAATAATATGGAATGGCGGTAATGATATAACAGACCGATTAGAGCAGCTACCGAGCTTGGTTGCTGCTGATTTTTTAAATAAATGAATTTTAAATTTGCAAAAAAAAAACGCTCCTAAATTATTTTATTGTTTCAGCCATTACTAAAATTATTCATTTATCAAAAATATAAATAAAGAAATGTTTGACTGCAATCCATGACTGATTTTTTTTGGAAAACTAATTGTTAATTTTCAAAAAAAAAACGCTATTGTCTTTTCATTGTACTTCACATTGGTTTTATTTTGTTAGTTTTTATATCCATAAGTAAAACACATTGGCTGACCTATATGTTGCTGATTTTCAGAAATAATCCCAATCTACTCCAGAAAATGTCAAAGTAAGAAAATAGTCCAATCAGTGGGAAATTTTGTCGTGCAAGAGGTGAAGGAGTAATAATTTTGATATATGTTGTTGGGTCATTCGATGCCAAATCAACCAATAAAAATAAAATTTTGAAACTTGACTTCTCCGATTTTGATAATTTTTGGTGAAAATGTTGTACCTGTCAACAACATGAAAATTTCAATTTTTTTACTTTTTTTGATTATTGGTTCTTGAGTAATAGGCCTTTGAAAATTAAAAGAAAGTCAGTAATTTTGGAAAATAGGGATTTTTAAATCACAATATCCCCAAAACGGTAAGAGATATAAGGGTGAGACAAACGTCAATTTATGGTGTTTTAACAATATTTTTCTATTTGAAGTTAAAAAATGCTGTAACCTGAAATTTAAAGGTCGAGGTCAAGGTCACAAATGTAAAAGTAATTTTTCTCAAAAAGTATATTTTTGAAAATTACAAAAAAAATTGTATTTGTCCCTAGTGGCCATATCTACCATTGCATAGAATTTCAAAGTGGGGCAACAACGGGAACATTGTACAAAAAATATTATTTTAGGACAATGTGTACTTTCAAGACACTAACCGCAAAGTTTAGTATTTTATTTTGCAATTTATAATTTTGAATTTACATATGTCAAAAGAGTTGTTATTATTAGTCTTGGAAACAGGTTTGTGTAACCCCCCACCCCCCACGTTTCCCTGCCACAACCACTTTTGTCATACATGATAACATGATTGCGATAATAAGCATAATTAAATACTAAATGAAATATGTTGTACGTAAAAAATACATTTATTGGTGGTACCTAATACAAAAATTTGATTGTTTAATAACTGTTATTTATACAATTTTGAAGCCGTATCAGATAATGCAATTTCAGCTTCACTAAGCTTGTAGACTCTTCCAGTTTCAGTGACAGGATCCACTTTAAGTAGTATTGTTTTTGGGTTGACATTTAAAACATCAGGTTTATTTGGAAATGATCGGGAAGGGACACTTGGATGTAAAAAACTGATTGTCACCTCCTCAGTTTCATCATTTTTACCTAGTACACACAAGACCGTACCCAGGAGTTTGTTTCAGAGGTCGACTAACAAAAAATGTTTGTAAATGTAAATATACACTTTTCCTTTAACAATTTCCACCAAAGGTTAGCTTTTGGACATGAAAAGTATATATTTTCGTACCATGTGGGTACGACCTTGAGTACACATCCTAGCCACCAGAAATCATCATATATGGCAGTGACAAAGCCAGAAATTTCCTGAAATTCAATACTAGGTAAACCATGGTGTTAAATTCAGTACTTTTACTGCTATTTGAATAGAGTTTTCCTCTCAAAACCACATCTTTCTTAGGTATGAAACAATGGTATTGTTGAATGCCATGAACAGGTTTCGCTTTATCAAATCTGCTTTCAAGAGATAAAGCATTCTGCTGATGGTCATCATCTGTGCAATAAATAATAATATTTTTTTATGCTCTCAGTCACAAAGTTGCACAGCTGTCGATGTGTTAAAATTTGATTAGAGTAAGTTCGCTGTAGACTTGCTTTCGCCACAAGTCATTTTACAGTTCCACCTAGTCCATCACATACATTTTTGCCATGACTGGTAGCAAAAAAATGCCATTCTTCTTTTACGTTATAATAATCAGACTCGTGAAAGCACAAAGGGCATAGCAGGATAAGCATGTGTTAAGTGCCCCCGCACCAATCGGGTCGAAATTTTTAGCACAAGTTGATAGTAGTGTTAGATGAAATTTCCCAAAATATTATTTTTGGAAAACCATTTTTACGGGAGTTATGGGGGTAAAAACAAAAATGAAAAAAAATTTTTTTCTCGAGAACGGATAAACCGATTTTCATGAAAAAAATATATGTTATGGCTTTTGATGGTGCAAATGTGGGAAAAAATTATTGAACCCATTTGTCGAAAAAAAGTGGTGAAAAAATTTTTTCAAAATAAAAAAATTTTTTTTTTAGGGGATGTTTCAGAGGCACACCCACCATTTTCTTCCAAATGCTTATATGCCCTTTAAAACATATCCAATTTTCAAAGCGATCGGAAGGGTACAACATATTCAAAATTGATAATCATTGGCAGACTGCGGGCGGCGAGTAGTCTATGTAATGAAGCATTATAAGACGACTTTTTTGTAAATATTTCGTGCAAAGACGAGATTCCCTCCCCCCCTTCGTTTTCGAGGGTGCTAAACACGATGCAGGTGGTGGGAGAAGTTTTTGACCGCCGCAACCCCCTGAAACGGCCATCCCTCTTATGGATCCCTTTATGTTTTCATATATAAACGGGTTTGGGGAGTGATTTATCAACGGGTTATACTTGAAATAATATGGAAGGGGGTTATAGAGCAAGTAGAGTCCAGACAGCGGGCCTAGGGGGTTGATTAAACCCTCCCGAGAGGTGTAGTTTTTTTTTTCAAATGATTCGGTTCAAATACGTATACCCCTTTTTTGGGGTCGCTGATCACGGGAAAAATATTTATTTTTAGCCCCAACCCCCTCAAACGGGCAGAAATCACCTCTCACTCACCGTTTGAGAGATGAAGAGGGGTTGGAGCTAAAAATAAATATTTTTCCCATGATCAGCCCAAAAACGGGGGAAACGCGTTTAAACCCGAATTATTTGATAAAAAATGATTTTCCACTCCTCGGAAGGGTTTAATTAACCCCCTAGACCTGCTGTCCGGACTCAACTTACTCTATAATCATCTACCATGTTATTTCAAGTATAACCCGTTGATAAATGACTCTCCAGACCCGTATAGAAAACATAAAGAGATCCATAAGGAGGTTTTCGGCGGTCAAAAACTTCTCCCACCACTTGCATCGTGTTCAACACCCTCGAAAACGGACGGAGGAAGGTAATTTCGTCTTTGCAAGAAATATTTACACTATTTCTGCCTTTATTACATAGACTAGCGGTTCATTACTACATCTTACTACAACGGTCACTGGCGGCCATTACAACCCTACCATTTAAATCAGTATCAAACTTCAAGAAGTGTGGTGCAAAAATTCTCTGACGTCAACTGTGGGGTCAAACAAAATCTAGTTTGAAAATCTGAAGATTTTGCAAGGATGACGTCCGCAGTCAGCCTACGAAAGTACTAGTTTTCAAAGTCCACTACGAGGAGGTTACAGTGCCTTTCACTAGTGAAGGTGCCTGTTTATTGTGAGTCCCCTTGCCTCTCACGAGTCGGGGTGTTTATTTATCGTGAGTCTCCTTGCCTCCAAATAGTCGGGGCGCTTGTTTATTGTAAGTTCCCTTGCCTCTCATTAGTCGAGGTGCTTGGTTATTATGAGTCCCCTTGCCTCTCACAATTCGGGTTGACTTTTTTTGCGTGAGTCCTCCTGCCTCTCACGAATCAGGTTACTCTATATTGATGAGACTTTTTTTAGTCTTCATTCTTCGAGAACATCCCATAAAAAAAATTTTATTTTGAAAAAATTTTTCAAAAAAGTTGCACAGGTTGCGGCGGTCAAAAGCTTCTCCCACCACTTGCATCGTGTTCAGCACCCTCGAAAACGAGGGGGAGAAGGTAATCTCGTCTTTGCACGAAATATTTACAGAAAAGTCGTGCTTCATTACATAGACTACGCGCCGCCCGCAGTCTGCCAATGATTATCAATTTTGAGTATGTTGTACCCTTCCGATCGCTTTGAAAATTGGATATGTTTTAAAGGGGTATATAAGCATTTATTTGGAAATGGTGCGTGTGCCTCTGGAACATCCCCTAAAAAAAATTTTTTTTTTATTTTGAAAAAATTTTTTCACCACTTTTTTCGACAAATGGGTTCAATAATTTTTTCCCACATTTGCACCATCAAAAGCCATAACATATATTTTTTTCATGAAAATCGGTTTATTCGTTCTCGAGAAAAACATTTTTTTTCATTTTTCTTTTTACCCCCATAACTCCCATAAAAGTGGTTTTCCAAAAATAATATTTTGGGGAATTTCATCTAACACTACTATCAACTTGTGCTAAAAATTTCGACCCGATTGGTGCGGGGGCACCTAACACATGCTTATCCTGCTATGCCCTTTAACATATTTTGTCGGTTTTTATATATAATTTAATTTCATTTCAAATGTTCAAAACCTGATACATATACATCTAAATATGCACTATCCGCGGCAAACGACGGGTTTATAGGCCGGGAGCCCGCGTATAAAATGGCTGACTATCCGGCGAACTTTGAAAATATGAAAAATGGATTGTTCTTATATTATAAGTTAGCAATGAATGGACCGTCAGCTGGTTGGGTAGCGGTGGGGGTGGCTGTCAAAGGGTTGAAAACACGTAAAAAAAATTGAGAAAAAAAACTATCCGGCGAACGCTGAAACTTATATGAGGGGAAGGGGCTTTAAGAACTGTTGTATGTATGTATACGATTTGGAACAACGCACACAAACAAGTGCCATCTACATTAGATCCCTTGGTTATGGGTGACAGCTTGAGGAAAACAAATTTAACTTGCAAGTGGTTTGATGGAGATCAATTACCTTCATAAGTGTAAATAATTAACCAAGATGCCGAAAATGCTGAAGGTATTATATCATTTGTGTTTTTCACTTTTCATCCTATTATAATCTTAATCAATTTTTTATAAATAATTATTTTTTTTAGATGCGAGTGACAAAGAGAAAAATGATCTTTCATCCACTGAGCATCAGGAGAGTGATGAGTTGGATGAAAATGAGAATGAGGAAGATCTGTTATCGGAAGTCGAATAAATTTATTTTTATTTTCACTAAACTAAATAAATTTTTTGAGCAGATCATCCTGTATAATTTTGAAACGTACGAATGCATTAATTTGTATTCTCATAAAATACTGTATATTAATAACAAATTGAATATTTAATCAAATTAAAAAAAGAAACTCGGAAATGCCGCACGGACGTTTTCTAACATTAAGTTATCGATATCGATATTACTAATTAAATCTTTATGGTGAACTTTGAAGTTCGGGTATATGATAATATTCATACTAAGATTAACGATAAACACAGTCAGCTGCAAGTATGTGGGTGGAAAAGTCGTCAGCTGATGCAAGAAAGGTGATGGGCGCTGCCTCGCAGGTGATCAACACTCAGCACTGTTCTGTACCAGCTGACGACTTTTCCACCCACATACTTGCAGCTGACTATGTTTTTCGTGAATCTCAGTGTAAATATTATCTTATACCCAAATTTTAAAGTTCGTCGAATAATTTAAATTTTTCGTGTTTTTGGACTTGTTTGATCGATCAGCTGACGGTAAATCCACCGCCCCCCCGTCCAGCTGACTATATTCTACTTTCATTATACAACATAATCTTCCCCTCATATAAGTTTCAGCGTTCGCCGGATAGTTTCTTTTCTCAATTTTTTTTACGTGTTTTCAACCCTTTGACAGCCACCCCCACCGCTACCCAACCAGCTGACGGTAGATTCATTACTAACTTACATGAGAACAATCCATTTTTCATATTTTCAAAGTTCGCCGGATAGTCAGTCATTTTATACGCGGGCTCCCGGCCTATTAGATTAGTCGCGCGCCGGGTCTGAGCGACGTGGTTAGGCGATATTTTATACAGCGCATGTACCAACACTTTTATTATTTATTTACTTACTTATTTGTCATCGCCCCACTTTCAATATTGACACAGAGGTACAGGAAAGTTCAGTTAACATTACTTAATTTTTTGAGTTGAAAAAAAAAATTACTTTTTTAGATAATATCATTAGAGTATTTATAATCTTGAGAGTGACCTTGAGACAAAGAAATTATGTCAATTTTTTTAAATAGAAATAAACTTTAGTCCATAAGCTACAGAACGAGTGCTTACACAATAAGTTTCTTCTTCACCATCCTGAGATAATAATTATTAAAAATACCCCTGTTGTAATAAAATGTGTTAATTTTTTATTTTTTTGAGTCCTATAGAAAAAAAACTACTGGTTAGAAAAATTTGAAATTCTGGATTTTTAATACCTTGGAGGGGTTAAACATGTGTACCAAAATTCGTTAAAATCCGAGTGACCCTGACCCTGACCCCAACGCCGTAATGACTAAAATGGTTTTTCCTGCTTTTAATTATGATGTCTTTACACTTCGATGACACAATAAGATTATATAAAAATTTCTTCCACCAGCTCCCTAGCTAGGATGGACCTAACTATACTTGTAATCTTTCTTAATTTGTATTTTAAGAGAGTCATTCTTCATAAAAATGGTGCTTATTCTGAAAACTCTTTAGCCACAGTCAAAATTTCGAATTAATGTACAAAGTGGTAAAAAAATAAATAAATGTGAAATTATGCCAAAAGTAAAGTATACGTTTTTTGAGAGGAAATTAAAAATGTTGCAGGAAAAATATGTCAATGAAAGTTCAAATATGAAATTTGAACGTTGTATCTTATGATTAAACTGGTTAGATACCATTTCCGTGATAAAAGCATTGGGTATTTTAGTCCCTAGAAAATGACCTGCTTCCCTGACATCCCACTTGATTTTTTTTAAGGGTACACATAAAGCAAAAAGCTTATGAGCATAATCTCCACGGTAAAGGAGATATTTTAAAAGAGAAAATTACAGAAGCAGAAGTTATCATTGTTTTAATGTAGGAACAATTTAGACAACATATTGAAAAATATATAGCAATAGGAGTACAACACAGTAATTTTTTTATGTTTTGTATTCATATTATTCAATAATGTATGCAATTTGTTTGAATTACTACAATTACTATAATCATAATTATGGAAAAAATATCAACTTTGAGACAAAACGTTCAGATTTCGTACCTGAAATTTCATTGGCATTTGAAACAACTTTTCACCGTAACATTTTTAATTTCTCAATTAACTTATGCTTTACTCTTGGTACAACTTCAAGTTTCCTTATTTCGCAACTACTCTGTGCGTTATTTAGAAATTCTGACTGTGACTAACAGTTCAGTCATGTTAGCATATTTAGAACAAAAATTTGGGGGAAAGCTGAATTTCTTACAGGTCAATACTAATGTCGTATACAACGAAAAACTGCAGAGTCCCCTCTCCTCCACCGCTTGCTTCGTCAGCCATCTTGATTTTAAAATGGCGGACTCATAAAATTTTGAAGCTTAGGTATTGTGTGGATTTCAATGATTTATTTTTTAATGAAAGAGAATGGATAGCTCTTGGATTGCATAAAACTTGGATTTATTACTTTTTTTGGAAATTCGTCTGAAAATTTAGCTTAATTAGGATATTAGCAATATGAAAATATCTGTGTCGTCTGCTACTGTAATAACATTTTTACCGGAGTTTACAGTATTAATGGCCGTATTGACAACCAAATTATCACAATCACTCTCTGCTTGCAAAACAGAAACATTATTTTGAGTGAAGTAGTCACTGGAGTAGTGTCTGTAAAATCTACATTTGGAGTAAACTTTGTTTGACGACGACGATGCTCTTCATCTTTTGTTGTGGGCTTAGAGTACCCATCGAAAACGACTACGACGTCGCCTTTATAGTTATTACAAACGTAATTATAGTAATATTTATACAGTTGTCCAAAAGTAAAATATTTAGGCCATACTAGCTTGTACAAAAGTTTACCATCATCTATGACAAAAGTATATGTATCTGTATCTGGTATATCAAAGGAAAAATTGTCTTTTCCTAGGTAAGATATTAAAGAAGCCTTTTCTCCCTTTCGTAGTTTATTGTTTTAAGGCACTTGTCGAACTGACCGCTTTACTTCGGTGTTTCAGACATCCAGACAAATAAAAACAAGGCAGCCATAGAAAATGTGGATTATCTAAAATATTCCAGAATTGTACTTATATTGACCAATATAATGTTTAGGAGTTGAAAAATATGCCTCTTTATAAAGACTAAGAAAAATCATGAATATATAAAAAAAAACGTTGAAATCGGACTACCTGTTTCGAAGATATTACGTTTTAAAATTTTATTGATTCACCATCTTAAATTCAAGATGGCGCGTGAAGTAAGCGTCTGTAGAGGGGGAACGCACTGGTTTTATGATACTTGTACTGTAGTTAAACACTGGAAAAAAAATCAGCTTTCCCTCAATTTTTTCTTCTGAAAGCCAAAATCTCATCTAAAATTACTGCACTATAATAGTCCAGTCAACGAAAGAGTTGTAGAGGACATGGAGGTGGGGAGAATTTTCCTCTTCAGAAATGTGTTCGGGGTAGTTAGGAGGTAAATATACTAAAATAGTCCCCGCCGCTTCAGGGGGGAGGAGGGTGAAAAGGTCCCTTTTTTCGATTCTTTGCCCTTATAACTCGGAAACGATGCGTCGCGTCGTATGGAAAAAGGTAGGTAGACTAGTATTACTATCAGAAGATGCCAGGGCGGAGCCAAAATGCGCGAATATTTTTACCAGTGGCATAGCTTTATCTGGGTATAGGGATGTGTAATTGCAATAAAAGTTTCGCGGTGAAGGAACTGTGAAAATGGAGTATATTAAAACTTGCCAACTGTTACGACTATCTTTTGTTCAGGAGAAGTGTAAGAATAGTAAGTTCTACTAAACTTTGCCTAATAAAGTTTTTATTATTATTATTACCGTCGCCGCCGCTCTACTGCAGGGCACCGCCGCCACTGGTGTTGACATTGAATGTCACGTAATTCTTTCTCATTGGCTTAGAATGATGGAGTGCACAAACTCGTTTCTGCGCATATTTTTTGCTGGCATCTTCTCATAGTAATACTACTTTAACACAGGTCTAAAAAAAAAGTCTTGTCTTAAAGTTCTAATCTAACTTTTCTGAAGTATTTTAACGCGCTGAAGATAAATTTTGGACAAAAAAATTTTCTATCGGCTCAGTTTCCCTCTACCACCCCTTCATCCCTTAAAAAGGTCAAAAAAAGATCTTGTCCTAAGGTTCTCATCTAACCTTTCTGAAGTAATTTGATGCGCTGAAACTAATTTTGGACAAAAAAAAATTAGGGGATGAAGGGGGTGGTAGAGGGAAACTGTGTCCAAAATTGGCTTCAGCGCATCAAAATACTTCAGAAAAATTAGGTCAGATCCTTCGGATAAGACCTTTCTTTGCCGTTTTTTAGGGGACAAAATGGGTGGTAGAGGGAAACTGACACGATATAATTTTTTTTTATCTGAAATTGGCTCAGCGCATCAAAATATTTCAGAAAAGTTGGATCATATCCTTAGGATAAGACTTTTTTTTGCCTTTTTTAGGGGATAAAGGAGGTGGTAGAGAAAAAATGAGCTTCAGCGCGTCAAGATCTTTCTAAAAACCGCTGCCCAAGGAATCACTACTTCCACATCCAGAGTTTCTATCCAAGTCACTCACAACGATAAAAATTTGTATGTGGAAATAATTGTTTATGGAACTTTAATAATATAATATTTGAAATCCCATAAAACAATACCCCACATCGGTAGTGGGGTGGGGGTGATAGTGGGGGTGGATGAAGTAAAAAAATATTTTGTTTCTGGTTCTTGTACATACACTAAATCAATTTTTTTTTTCATCCTCTTTAATAATGTGGGGGGTGGCCAAATTTTTTTCTCTTGTATATACTAAATACCAATTTTATGGACTCTTCCCCAAAATTTACCCCAATTTACCCCCCAACCCTTCGACGGAACAAGATGAAAATATAATCTAGTTCCAGATCTCGTTAAAGTACATATGTGTACCAAATTTCAAGTCAATATCTCAAACGGTTCCAGAGTAAATGTGCGCACAAAAAAGTTACAGACCGACAGACAGACAGAAATTTTTTTTTTCGCTCAAATTTAAAAGCTCGGCGTTTCGTGACATTCTAAACCTATTTGAACAATAAAAATCTTTAAAAAAATTTTTGTCGTTACTATACTTCCACTGGATTTGGAAGTAAAAGTTAGATAAGAACCTTAGGACAAGACCTTTTGTTGTAGACCTGTGATAATCTATGCAATTAGACATAATTTAATTTCCTACAAGAATGTCTATATTCATTTTCTTTCTTGTGTTATAGTTTCCGAGATATTCACCAGTGAAAATTGATAATTAATAAATTAATTAATTAGGTACATGGAATTTTAATTTAATTTAAAATATGCGGAAAAAATAAAAACAATTTGAATGTTAAAAATTCTAAAAAAATGCATCGGATCGGCGCCAAAAACGTACATACGCCAAAATTTGATTTGGTTATTGATGGGGGATTTCTCATACATAAGCTCATCTGGCAAAGGGGATCCTCAGTTTCCGCAAGTTGTGGTGGATACGTGAAATTCGTCAAGACTCACTAATATGAATTTTCCGCACATTTTGGTACCGCAGGTGGCTTTGCCTTTGTAGCGGGCGAATGTTTTTCTGGTCATAAGTAGATCCTAATTTCTTCTATACTTCAGTAAAATTTGATTCAAATCGAAATCAAAATAAAAAAGTTATAAGGTTATTTTCATTTTAAGTGAGTCATACTGTTTATTTAATGAAATATATATACAGGGTGACAATTGGGAACCGGATGTTTTTTGAACGCATAGTATGGAGCTTAGCGCGGTTAGAGGAGGGCAAATGCGATGTTACTACCTTTGTAATGTTATGCCATTTCAGTAGCTACTAACAGCCATGCGAAAAATATTACATAACAATGATCAATATGTACTATAAATAAAAATGTAAGATTTTTGGTAGAAATTATTATTTTTTTTTTTAATTCAACCCCTACAAACTACAGATTGTTCAGGAATTAAAGGAAAGAGATTTTGAAACTCGTGAGGATTTCGCTACGAGAATGCAAGTGATTTTGGAAGATAATTTAGATCTGCAGCTTCTAATGAGCGACGAAACTCATTTTCATTTAGATGGAGCAGTTAATAAACAGAACTTCAGGTACTGGGCCTCTGAAAATCCACGAAATATCTATGAATTACCTCTTCATTATGAAAAAGTCACAGTGTGGTGTTTCGTTGGCCCTACTTGCATTATTGGTCCCTTTTTTTTCCGTCACCGTTAATTCTAACCGCTACGTTCAGGTGATCCAAATTTTTTTATGCCAGAACTACTTAGAAAACGGATAAATCCAAGGAATGTGTGGTTTCAGCAAGATGGTGCCACGGCACATACTGCCTGCGCATCAACGAATGTTGTCCGCAACATGTTCCCAGGATAAGTCATTTCACGTTTTGGAGATGCGCCGTGGCGTCCAAGGTCTCCAGACCGTCAATGTTTGATTTTCTTCTGTGGGGGTATTTAAAGAGTCGTGTAGATGCTCAAAAGCCCCGTAATTTGGCCGACTTGAAGAATGCCATTCGTCAGGAATTTATGACTATTGATGGAGCGATGTTAGAGAGTGTTATGGACGATTTCATGAAGAGGGTCGAAAACTGCATCCAACGCGACGGACACCATCTCGATGACATTACCTTCCATACTTGATACACATCGTAAATGGCATTGTGTAAGCTTCATTATTATTATCTTGCATATTCTTTGTGTAACACTTATTTCAAAATCGTCCAATATATTCATGTGGCTATTAGTAGCTATTGAAATGGCATAACATTACAAAGGTAGTAACTTCGCATTTGCCCTCCTCTAACCGCGCTAAGCTCCATACTATGCGTACATCCGGTTCCCGATTGTCACCCTGTATATTTTGACAAAATATTGCGTTAGTAAATACATCGAGTGTTGTAAAATAAAGATTGTTTCGTGACTGTGATTTATTAGCAGACCACGGTAAACCGGTTTGATAGAAAAATTCCATGTACCTAATTTATTTATTTATTAATTATCGATTTTCACTGGCGAATATCTGGGAAACTATAACACATAGGAAGAAAATGAATATAGATATTCTTGTAGGAAATTTAATTATGTTTAATTGCATAGATTGCCTTTTCCCGTACGACGCATCGTTTCCGAGTTATAAGCAAAGAATCGAAAAAAGGTCCCCCCCCCGAAGCGGCGAAGACTTTTAGTACGTTTACCTCCTAACTACCCCCAACACATTTCTGAAGAGGAAAATCCCCCCCCCCCCCCATGTCATCTACAACTCTTTCATTGACTGGACTATTAGTCTTAGTCAGAATTTCTAAATAACATACCATGGGGGTGTACCATGATCCTTTTGCACGCGGTATATTTTATTTTGTGTTTATACTATTTTTTTCTATTATTATTTATACATTTTTTTTGTAAAACAAAAGGCTTTTGTTATTGAACAAATGCCTACAAAAAATGTCACTCACTGTCAAAAATTATATTTATAATTATTTATAATTAAATATTAAGGTCGATAAAAATCATTTTTGCCCAGAGCGGCGGCAGAGCTAGATCAGGCCCTGCCCTGCCCTGCCTAATTTAGATGTGTTAAAAACCAACCAACCGACCAAAGTATGGGGGTCAATATACACATTCGTAATGCATACAACTCGAAACTTTCTAAAAGTTTATCAATCAAGAAACAAAGTTTCCGTAGTAAAGTTTCATTTGACATATTATTGCAGGAAAGCCAGGAATTATTTGTGTTGAAGGAACTGTTTCTGACTGTAATGAATGGTGGCAATCGATTAAGTCAATGAATTGGAAGAAGATTTTTTGTAAGGTCACGGAGGAAGACAAAGAGGGGAAGCAAGAATCCTTTTTAAAATTCAGTAAGTTTGAGGAGGTGATTTTTCAGAACAGCGGTGTCAAATGTAATCATATGGACATGGGAGAATTGTATAGATATTTGGAGGAGCACCGTGTGGGGTTTATTTTCAAGGAGCTTTTTGGGGTTGAGGCTAAATCGAGTACGTGAATTTTAAACGGTCATGTTTTTTAATTAATTTTATGTAATTTTTTATATATATATAGAATACGGAAATACTCATTAAGTATAGAATTGAATTATGTATATTTTGTAAGATATATTTGTAAATTGCTGGTAAATAAATTTAAGGTTTATTAAATTTGAGTCGCTGTTGCTTTATTTATCCGAAAATAAATTAAATATGCACAGGTGCAGGAAACTGGCCCACAATTTTTCGAAACAAAATTTTCAGATCTCTAATTAGGACCTTTTATTGCCACTGAAACAAAATCTTACGCCCGAAGTGGAAACAAGTTATTTAAATAAATATAAACCTTATCTTTAGGTTTTTTAAGTAAGCGTTAGTCATTTTTATTTTAGAGAATTGTATAATTCATTAGTCTTCATATAAGTACAAATATTAACAGTTTCTTGCAACATAATTTTTTTGAAATATGCTTTTTAAGTTAAACAAGCTAAAAACGTACTCTTCGCCAATTTACTGAGCTTTTTATATAATTGTTACACATTCTATCGGATACTGTTCGCAGTTTTCTTGTAAATAATGTTAGTTATTGGATATTCTAAATTTTGTGATACCAACTTTGCTGTGAAAAAAAAAATATATGAAAAAAAAACATCCAACCTGTCTGGGATCTGAACACACGATCAGCCACTGCACCGCCACAGATTATTGCAAGAATTGAATGTCTTTCGAGAATCATATGTTAACGCAACAGATATACAGGGTAGCATAAAAGTATAAGAGTATGGGAACAGTAGGATAACTTGAAAAATACGAATCTTAAAAAAACTTTAAATACAAAAGTTGTAGGAAATTTCATTGGCTATCTAGCGGTGACCTTGGATTTGATCTCGACCATGACCTTGAAGGTCATTTGAAGGTCAAGCCGATTTTCTTAAACCCCGGAAATGAAACGAGCTGAAAATTATACGTTCGGATATGACCTTTGGCACTTAGAAAATTGATGGTCATCTGAACAGCAGGATAACTTGAAAAATACGAATCCTAGAGAAAAACTTTAACTACAGAAGTTGTAGGAAATTTCCTTGGCTATCTGACGATGACATTGGATTTGACCTTGACCTTCAAGGAAGTGGAAAATTTTACGTTCGGATATGATCTTAGGTACTCACAGAATTGACCTCTAAAGGTCATCTTTACTTTATTCTTGAACTTCAATTTTGTAAGTGCCGAAGTTCATATCCCAAAAACGTAAAATTTTCCGCTCGTTCCATTTCCGTTCCATTTAAAAAAAATCGACTTGACCTTCAAATGACCTTGAAGGTCATGGTCAAAGTCAAATCCACTGCCAGATAGCCAGGAAAATTTCCTACAACTTTTGTATTTAAAGTTTTTTTCTAGGATTCGTATTTTTCAAGTTATCCTGCTGTTCAGATCACCAACGTAAAATTTTCCCTTCGTTTAATTTCCGGGGTTTAAAGTAGGGGTTCCATTTAAGAAAATTGACTTAACATTCAAATGATCTTGAAGGTCAATGTCAAATCCAAGATAGTCAGATAGCCAGGAAAATGTCCTACAAGTTTTGTATTTAAAGTTTATTGCTAGGATTCGTATTTTTCAAGTTATCTTGCTGTTCCCATACTTTTATGCTACCCTGTATTATGAAATATATAAGTAATAGTAAAATGTATAAAACAAAAAATATATTATCGAGATAATATTTCGCAAGATTTCTATTTAAGTTCAAGCGACAAAAATTAAGAAAATAATTTTTTTTTAATTAAATGATTAATAACTTTCTTATTTACTGATTTATTTTCTTCAAAAACAATGGGGTTCTTCCTCTAGCTAACAATAACTTATTTTCCACATTTCAATACAATCGGACTTTTTTTTCTTAAGTTATCGTGCTTACAAAAACGTGACGGACGTACAGACAGACGGACGGACATTTTGAAAGTTGTTCAGAATTCCTTCACTAACACAATGATATGAACATTTTTTCTCTACGAGCGATATTTACGGTTTTAGAAATGTGCCGATCAAATGCAATAAATATACTCTTCGTTTTTGCGAAGAGTATAATAATAATGCATCGGGGCCTAATTATTATTTTGAAAATTTTCCTCAATTTTGAGATCGTGTCTTGTCAATTGCACATTAACTTTAAGTTTTTTTTTTTTTGTTATTTTTGTTTGTTTTTTAAATTATCCCTCCAAATGATAAAATTTTAATGAAACCAAAAATCAAATAAATTCCAAAATTTTAAACTCAAATTTAAGTGACCAGGAGGAGCATTTAATATAAGGAAGTTCTCCGTAAAATTCCATAAAACAAACTCCTTAAAAAGTTATCTTTGTATGGTATATTTCAACTCCTTTTGTTTCAAATATATTTTAAATCATTTTCAAAGGACGTTAAGAGGCTACAAAAATATATTAAATTTTATAACCAAAGTAATGGAGAAAACGTATTGTTCTCAGACTTACCTACAAAATTATTTGCTGGAGTGGCTTCAGATGAGCTCCTTTTCGATCTGGAGTAACCATTTTCATCCGATTTCAATATAAGATTCATATAGTTTTGCACCTGTTTGTCGACAAATGCCTTTGAATTCTCTGAAAATTCTAAGTCACCTAAAACAGTAAATGTATTGCGTTAAACTGTGGGAAGTCCAATTAAATACAGTAATAATGATTGATTTTTTTTTTCATAGCTTTGTTCATTATCATCTTCCTAAGCAACCCATAAAAATTTTCCAGCAAACCACCATCTTCGAATAATGGGGGATTTTGGGTACCCTTGTTGGATTTTTCCCCATTATCTCGAAAACAGTTCATTTTACGTAAAAAATACACAGCACAAAGCGAGGGAACATAAAGTTTACTCCAAGACAGTTATTTTAGTTTTCGTCTATATTTTCACATTGTCAATTTTCGACAAAAAATTTGAACCCAAGAAATTTCGAAAAACCTAACCATCTCTTTAATATGGTGGACTTGCACATGTCGGTTTGGTCAGGACTTTCTATGGGTTGTTCAGGAAAATAATTAAAACAATCCACAGTGGTTTCTGAGGCCATTTTTTTGCCCAAAACTAAATTTTCGTTATAATCGTGAAATCTGTTAATGTAAATGCACTTTATGTGCAAAAAATGATGGTAATGGTGGTAAGAAATTGAAAGTTATTAGATGTTATTTCTTTGTATGGGTGAGACAAGGTCGTGGTACATTCCCTTGTCTTTCATTATTAAAACTTGACATAAAATAATATTTCCAGTCACTTCGGGTCTGGTTTTTTTTCACGTACTGTATAAAAACGAAAAAATTTTGTATGTGGAAATAATTATTTATTTAACTTTAATAATGTAATATTAGAAATCCTCTACCCCAAAAATCCATAAAAAATACCCCTCATCGGTAGTGGTGGTAGTGGAGGTGGATGAAGTAAAAAAATATTTTGAGGTTTCTGGTTCTTGTAGACACACTAAATCACATTTTTTTTTCATCCCCTTTAAAATGGGATGGGGGTGGTAATGGGGTGGCTAATGCCAAAATTTTTTTTCGAGATCTTAGCTTTTCTTGTATATATTAAATACAAATTTAATGGACTCTTACTTACCTGCTTGATTTACCTATTTACCCCAATTTACCCCCAAACCCTTCGACGGAACAAGATGAAAATATAATCTAGTTCTAGATCTCGTTAAAGTACATATGTGTACCAAATTTCAAGTCAATATCTCAAACAGTTCCAGAGTAAATGTGCGCACAAAAAAAAAGTTACAGACTGACAGACAGACAGACGACAGACAGACAGACATTTTTTTCGCTCAAAGTTAAAATCTCGACGTTTCATGACATTCTAAGCCTATTTGAACAATAAACGTTTATTAAAATTTTTTTGTCGTTACTATACTTTCACTGGATGTGGAAGTAAAAGAGATACAGAAATATGCAAAATTAAAAACTCATTATTTTTATATTGTATGAAAACGTGTGATGTATGATAGTTAAATATCGATATCTAATAATAGTTCGTCTAAATGAGTAATAGGTAATAAGTTGAAAATTATTCTAATTCTCTTATCAGCTTATAATCAGTGAAAACAAATTATTTTCTACTTTTTAGTCGAATTAAAAACAATAAAACCATTGGTTTCAAAAATTTGTTTTCATTTATTTGTTTTTAATTAAAACTAAAAAAAAACCTTTCATTTGATACCCATGTCAAAGGGGTTGTGAAGAAAAGATAAGCCGCCATCTTGGGTCGTCCGCCATATTGGGTTTAGAACGATGTTAGATATACTACATTATATTGTCATCGGAACCAAAGCTGTGTGCCAAGTTTCAATCGCTAGATTTGACACATACATACATTATACAGATTTCCATACCTAATAAAACCATTTTAAAAAACCACTGCCCAAGGAATCACTACTTCTACATCCAGATTTTCTATCCTAGTCTCTCATAACGAAAAAATTTTGTATGTGGAAATAAATTGTTTATAGAACTTTAATAATACAATATTTGAAATCGTCTACCCCAAAAACCCACAAAAGGATATCCCTCACGGCAGTGGGTTGGGGGTGGTGACAGGGTGTGGTAGTGGAGGTGGATGAAGTAAAAAAATATTTTGAGGCTTTTGGTTCTTGTATACACGCTAAATCACATTTTTTTTTTCACCCCTTTAATAATAGGGTAGGCTAATGCCAAAAAAATTTTTCAAACCTTAGCTTCTCTTGTATACACTAAATACCAATTTTATGAACTCTTACCTGCTTGATTTACCTATTTACCCACCATTTTACCCCCAACACTTCGACGGAATAAGATGAAAATATAATCTAGTTCCAGATCCCGTTAAAGTACATACGTGTACTAAATTTCAAGTCAATGTCTTAAACGGTTCCAGAGTAATCGTGCGCACAAAAAAAGTTACAGACTTACAGACAGACAGACAGACAGAAATTTTTTTCTTCGCTCAATTTTAAAATATCGACGTTCCATGACATTGTAAGCCTATCTGAATAATACAAATTTTCAAAAATTTTTTTGTTGTTACTATACTTCCACTGGATGTGGAAGTAAAATGTGTATTTGTAGATGATATCGCAAGTATACGCCTCATTAAAGAGAAAGAAATTCTTTAACAATCTATCTGTAAATTATTGCTGCCTCATCCTGACAATTTTTTGTATGCCTTCCTAAATGTACGCATTCAGTTTTTTCTTTTTTTTTTTTTTTCAGGGAAATGCATCGGTTTCATTCTTATTGCGACACCGATTTACAGATATTATGTAAGGATTTGCATTAGAAATATAATATATACATATAATAGGTACCCGAACGATAATGCAAAAATTGTTACAAAACAAAAATTTTCAATCTTACACTGACGACACACTTTCAAACTAGATGTTTATTTTTATACGTATAAAGCGCAACCGAGACATTCACTAAATTATTAAGGGATCGTACCTCCGAGTTGGTTCATCATTATAGGGTCAATTATTTATTTACGGTAAGTACTTTAAAAATATCGGTTTTGGCCATAAAAATGATCTGTAGAAACCATAGTGCAATCCGATAAAAAAAACCATTAGTGATTTTGTCATCGACATCTACGTATAAAACAGCTATTTTTATTATTAGTATTGTTAAATCAATTTCCAAACAATCTGAAATTTATTGAGTGTAGTAAATAGTTTTTAGGATTGGGTGGAAATATTCATACCTAAAAATAAAGTCAACATACTAGATAAAATTATACCATTCCAGTATACACTCTGTAAAGTGAGTAAATATTTGTGTCGTTATACCCTGCCGACCTCTTGCAATTTGACCCTACAATATCCACCTTAAGTAATTTAAAGTTTAATGCCGCAGATGTTATTTGATACTGCAGGCAGGGCCAAAGTTTCAACAATAAGCAAAGTGATTTTTGCTGCATAATTAATATAGTTACTCTCCTATTTCCCAATAATGTCATAAAATTCAATTATATTCTTAAGCATGATATGTAAATAAATTTAAATATTTTTTAAACAGAGTGACCTACTAAAATGAAAATGACAAAAAGTTCGTGTCAGAGTTCACCTTTAACTGGGCTTCAAAAAGGAGGTTGTCAGATCTGCACGTTTTTTAGAGTGGAGGAAACGGGGGTGAAATGCCTTGTTGGCAAGTAGCTTCAGAAATAAGCGTTTTAGTTCAAAAATTCAAAATTGAAAAATGTTTAATGTGCAAGAAATATACAGTTTTACACAAAATAATGAAGAACAAAATATTTTGATGCCAACTCCATACGTTGTAACCACATAGATATAAACAACCAGTAATCTACCATCCATACTCACACAACTTCCATCTTTAACTCTTTCCTGTCCTCCTTTTTATTTTATTTATTTATTTATTTTCATTTTTTTATGTCATTCGTTGTTTTGTTGTTTTAAATTTTTAAAATCGTTTTCACTGCCACAATTTCGAATGATCAAAAAAAATTATACGGCATAATTTAACCTCACGCATTTTCACATTGCAAGAATAGTTATTTTCCTAACAAGTGCGGAAAGTGGTACTTTTCCCCATGTGTTAGGAACAACATTTCTTCTACCAGCGTGATGAAAATAAAAAATAAATAAACATAACATGAACATTTATTATAATGGAAAAGAAACATCATCTAATATTGGTTGTTGTTAACATTGTTTATATTGAATGTATAGAGCCTCTAGCATTTTGCAAGTTAATAGCAAATGCTAACTGATTACTTAATGGTACAGTTAAGGTTGATTAATTGGAGGAGGAGTGTATACTTGTCTAACTCCAACGAATTTGACAGGATGTTTATAGATAAAGTTTTTATTTGATAAGTCCTTTTTGTGTTTAGTAGATTCCTCCACGGTAACAGATGTTAATTGCCAACCCCAAATCTCTTTATACTAGTTATTTCCACGCCAGAAACAGTCAATATTGATGCCGAGGATCGACGAAAACTGTGCCCTGTATTGTTTTAATGTTACTAATTTTGTATAAAATAGGAAAATATAAGAGAAAGACGTTGGCATATATTATCTAACACGTTTTCAAAATAAATTGCACGAAAATGAAAATATTACTTTTCCGCACTAGTGCGGAAAAGCGCAACTTTCGGAATTAAAATGTGTGCGGTCGTGCGGAAAAGTATAGTTTTCCGCAAACTATTTCTAATTTGAGTTAGGAAAAGTCGAACTTTTCCTAACGAGTGCGGAAAAGATATCTCCGCACTAAAAAAGTTGTAAATCCTTGAAACAAAATAACAATTTATTGTCAAAAAAAGTAATGTCAAATATAAAATTCAAAGAAAATCTCGATTCAATCATTTTTCCAAACGTCAGTAGAAAAAATCATGTGTGCAACATATAGGAAGTAGTACATTGTGTATCTAGTAGTAAAAGCAATACATTCCCGGACAAAGCTGTAAATTGTTAAAAACAAGCATCGATGTCCGGGAATGTGCTTTTACTACGAGGTACACATACTGTTTTTTCTGAAATCGCAATCAATATTATTATAAATTAAGGAACTTGTATTAATGAATATACATAAGAATGTTACTTTTTCTGAAATCGATCGACAGTGTCTACATTTTCGGCGCGATTTCAGATCGAAAAATGCACAATTCCAGTATTTTAGTCCGTTTGCTAAGAAATTATCAGAAAACAGACCAGAAAAGATTGTTTGCCAAGCAACGATCAACAGAACCGTACGGGAATGTTACTTTTTCTGAAATCGATCGGCAATGTCTACATTTTCGGCGCGATTTCAGATCGAAAAATGCACAATTCCAGTATTTTAGTCCGTTGCTAAGAAACTATCAGAAAACAGACCTGAAAAGATCCGTTGCCAAGCAACGATCAACAAAACCGTACGGGAATGTTACTTTCCCGGCCTAGGCCGGGAAAGTAACATTCCCGTACGGTTTTTTATGTATATTTTAGACAGTAAATAAATACACGCAGACAAACCAACTCAACATTAAAATTGCATTTATTAGTAAGCAGTTAGATTGTACTGAAGAAATGTTATGCATTAATACAAATTCCTTAAGTTATAATAATATTCATTGTGATTTCAGAAAAAATAGTATGTGTACTTCGGTGTGAAAGCACATTCCCGAACTTCGATGCTTGTTGGCCTCGGCTAGCGCCTCGGCCAACAATTTGCATCGTCGTCCGGGAATGTATTGCTTTCACACCTAAATACACAATATACTATTCCCGGCCTACGCCGGGAAAGTAATATTCCCGTACGGTTTTTTATGTATATTTTAGACAGTAAATAAATACACGCAGACAAACCAACTCACATTAAAATTGCAATTATTAGTAAAAAAAAATATTTTTAGCAAAAAACATGTTCAAAATTGACTTGCAACATTTAAATTGATTGTTATTTCAAAAAAAATAGTACTTATGTGTACTTCGTTGTGAAAGCATATTCCCGGAATTCGATGCTTGTTTTTTGCATTTCGTCCGGGAATGTATTGCTTTCACACCTAAATACACAATATACTATTCCCGGCCTAGGCCGGGAAAGTAACATTCCCCTACGGTTCTGTTGATCGCTGCTTGGCAACGGATCTTTTCCGGTCTGTTTTCTGACAGTTTCTTAGCAATGGACTAAAATACTGGAATTGTGCATCTTTCGATCTGAAATCGCGCCGAAAATGTAGACATTGCCGATCGATTACAGAAAAAAGTACTTTTACCTCCATTGTTAATGGTAACGCACAGCCGTCTAAAACGTCAAACTTCAATGTCATGGAATGAGTTAAGTGTCATGATTTTCTGACGTTTGAAGAAAAAGTGTTTTTTCTGTATGCGGCATATTTTTGTCTACGCCTAATACGAAAAAAAAAGCACTTCCAAACTTGTTGCACAAATAGCTATTTTGACTAGCGATTTTTTCCTGACCGCCAACAATACTTTTATACACATTTTACAATACAATTTCCTCAAGTGGTTTTTCTTTATACCTTGTTAATCTTGAACACATTTCAATTCGCTATACTGTGAAAGAAGTTTGTGTTTGCCCTGTTAATAGTTCTTAATCTGAACTGGTCTCTTTTTATCCAACCTTTCAATTGCCACGACGTCTCGCGCCGTGGATGTCTGGCTGGCTTCGGTGCGTGTGCTTGGAAAGAGAATGTTATTTATCATTCAATATAAAATAGTGTGTATTTTATTTGATTTTTGACATGGAAGACTAAGTTGTTATTGTCTTGCATAAAAAAATTCTTGATAAAAGGTCTCAAAACAAAAAACGTTCAATTTTGTTTACTATATGATGCTTTCGTTGTTTTGGAAAAGTTACTTGGAAATATCAAATATGTTTTCTGTATCATCATGACATGTAACATCTTATGTCACGTACAAAATAAAATTTCAGTTTTGTAATAAAATATGTGCATATAGTTGACTTTATATTTATTTTGCATATAAAAAATGTCGGTGTGTTTGATGGTGCGGTAAAAATCAAAGACACCGACATTTTTTATATGTGAATAAATCTGAAATCAACTGTACCTATTAAACTTTTGAGGATAATGTTATCTTGCCGTAAAATTGTCGTCTGTGAAATATGTGAGGGAGGTAAACGTGGTAGCGAAAAGTTGTAAAACTTGTAAATCGGTAAATCTTCCCCTTATTAAATTTAATTATCTTATAATAGGAAAATATAAGGCCACTACTTCGCGTGTACTTTCTGTCTCCTTTAATGTGCGTTTTATACTCTACCAAACTAATAGTGGTAATAATTCTTCTGTCTTTTACCGCAAAAATACGTAGGTAAGTATATTTTATGATTTTACTCGAAAACTAAAACAACTGAAACACTCCCTATGAAGACAACAAGAGTAAATATATTTGTACGTATGTATTAAAACGTTTTTATATGCCGTTTAAACGTTTAAAGTGGACGTCCAACGAATTATCAAAGGCAATATTTTAACATATAACCATACAATATAATAGGCTGTAATTTCTGTACAGTCTGATAACTTGTAAAAAAAGAATTCATAGTAAATTTTTCCCAAGTAGTGGTTCGGATTTCACTATAAACTGTAGGACCCCGTCTCCTTTCTTAGACAAATCTGGATGTCCTAGACTCAAGAGGGCCATTGAGGTGACATGGAAGGTTGTTAAAAAACATCTTAAAACAACACAACTTTGATTGAAGCTCAGTTACTAATGCAGAGGCGAAGTCCTTTTCCCCTCACAATTTTTAAATTCCGCATTTATAACGCTCATTCTTAATCTATCTGTAATTATGGTCTAAGCAAATATAGAATACTTAAAAATTATATATTTGTGTAATAGTCAGGGTTGGCCTTTGAGCGAGGCAAGCAGAGCGAACGTCCCGGGACGCCGCACAGTGGGACGAAACCCTATACTGTGCCACCCAAATCACTCTACAGGTCGTCAAGTTAATGTTATCAAGAACTTTTTTTTTTTAATATTCGTTTTGAAATTCTTAATCTGTCGAGCCGGATTTTTGGTATAATTTTTTATATTTTGATCTAAAATTGAATTTTTACTAGAAAATATCGTCTTTTTTTCAATTCGGTCTACATGTCATAAATATATAATGATTCGCACAATTCTAGTTTTAAATCTTTACAAATATATAAACGATCTGCCAAAGTAGATTTTTCATTTCCTTTTTTTATTCTAGACAGCTGCCAAATCGCTGTCAAATTTAAAAATTTACAAGTATGTCTCGTAATTTTGAAAATAATGCGAGTTTTCATAGAAGAAGAGATATAAAGTGTTGTGAAACTTTCTAGTTCCATAATTGATTGATATTAAATTAAAGTTTTCACTTTTGGCAGCTGTCAAAATTTCTGTCAACTTAATTAAAATGCATGCCATTTAATAACACAGGTTTACGAAAAAACGGTCTTATCCTAAGGTTCTCATCGAACTTCTCTGAAGTATTTTGACGCGCTGAAGCCAATTTTGGAAAAAAAATTTCTATCGCATTAGTTTTTGTCTACCACCCCTTATTATAACTAAAAGAAAATCCCCTATAAAAAGGTTTGTCCTAAAGTTCTAACTTAATTTTCTAAAATATTTTGCCGCGCTGAAGCCAATTTTGGACAAAAAAAATCTATCATGTCAGTTTCCCTCTACCTATCCCTTTTATTCCCTAAAAAGGGGCAAAAAAGGATCTTGTCCAAAGGTTCGGACCCAACTTTTTTGAAGTATTTTGACACGCTGAAATAAAGAGTATGAGCGGGTAGCAATGTAAAAAGTGCCCCCGCACCTACAGAACTAAAATGGCTTCCATAAGATGTCTCGTATGCTGATTGTCTTGTGTACAAAGTTTTTAGCTCGTGGACTCTGCATGGAAAAAAATAATTTACCCCTAGATGTTTTTTTTCTCACCTCCTATTTGACGGATCGCTTTGTAATTTGGCACAAATAATATTAGTGTTAGGATAGTTTATTTTAAAAAATGTTACTCTTCTACGATGATTTTATGCATTAAAAAAAAAATAATATATTTTTTCAATGGCCTGAAGGGTAGTCACCCCGTTTGACACTATTACCATATTTTGATATAATATGTATTTAAACTATAACTATAACATATTACAGTTACAGTTTTATTAATGCGGTGGAACAGGATAAAAATAAAGAAAAATTATCTGAACTTGCAGTATTACGAGTATATTATTTAATATTTAGATAGGTAATCATATAATTCATTCATGTTTAGTTATTTCACTGCAGAAAAGACATCGCAAAGAAAAAGAAGAACAAGAAAAGCGACGTCAAGAAGAAAAAGAAGACGTCAAGAGGAAGAAAGGCGGCGTCAAGAAGAAAGACACGAATTGAAGGAAATAATGGAAGACCTGGAAATAAGGCGTCAAGAGGAGAAAGAAGAACAAGACAGACAGCGCCAAGAAGAAAAAGAGGAACAAGAAAGACGCCAGGAAGAACTGAGGAAAATCCTGAGCGATCAAATGAAAATCCAACAAGACGCTATGAATTCAATCACTAACGAAATCAAAGAAGAGATAAACAAAGTCGAAGATAAAGTAGGTGTGGTCAAGACAGAAGTCAGTCAAGTCAAAGGGGAAGTAAGCGACATCAAAGAAAAGATGAGTGAGGTTGAAGGGGAAGTGGAGCGCCTTAAACGACAATTGAGAGAGAAAGGAGGCCAGCTGATAGCATCATCAGGTCCTCGTTTAAAACCTCCCTCATTTGACGGCCAAAGCTCATGGACAACGTACAAGAGACAATTTAAGGCGGCTGCAAGTGCGAATAACTGGGATAACGAGGAAAAGGCTTTGGCATTAGTTCTGGCGCTAAGGCACCAAGCCTCAGAGTTACTTCAGACTATCCCGGTGGAGAAACAAAGCTGAGACCAACACCTTGCGCAAGTATACCAGGCTCAGCTAAAATCAAGGATGCAAAAGGTTGGGGAAAGCTTACAAGAATTCGAAGCTGCGATATAGAGACTGGCACATCTGGCATATCCGAGTGCACCAAGAGAATTTCAGGAACAATTAGCCGTGGGTTTTAGATGGCATCAGGGCCGAAGAGGTCAGGCGAATTCTTGGATATCGCGGCATGAAAGTATTAGCGAGGCTTTGGTGGCTGCCTTCCAAGTAGAAGCTGCCTTTAAAGACACCCCCTGGTCAGAAGTGCGTGCTGTGACAGTTGAAGAGGCATAATACAAAATAAGTCATTTTTCAATTGGCTGCTGCACCGCTGACTACTCACGCCCCCGCTCTGTCGCAGCCGCATCTGTCTTACAAATCTCCGTAGCTCCATCTCATACTGTTACGTTCTCATATATATTATCTTATCTCCGGAATTTTACGTGTGTATCGTACTCGTGGTTTTCTTATGTTGTTTGTATTGTACCTAATACTTACTTTTTCCCTTTTTAAAAAACTTAGTAGTTAGTGTTATGCACGAAATGGAAAGTTCTACAACGAATAGCAATAGTTCTGAGAGCAAAATCAGCTCACTTAATTTAAAACGCAAAAACAGTAACAATGTATAATATGTAAAAAAAATTGGAGGTACTATAATCGAATCAACCAATAAAACTTTCTTTACTGCCACAGTTAGATGAGGAAAACGACTTGGATAAATAATTTTGTTTCTTATGAGTTATCGTGTTTCTAATGATTAATAAAATAAGAGTTCGTATGTAATAATAATAATAACAGCCCATCTAATGCTCTAAGTGAATCCCATTGTGACCACAAATCCTTCAATCCTACTCTCCTCTGTCATCGATGAGACATCCTTTTTCCTTTGCTCGCAATATGGGTCTAATTTCTACATCACTCAGTTACTCTTGACTGAATGAATTATATGATTACCTATCTAAATATTAAATAATATACTCGTAATATTGCAAGTTCAGATAATTTGTATTTATTTTTACCCACCGCATTAATAAAACTATAAACTGTTACATGTTACAATTTAAATACATATTATATCAAAATATGGTAATAGTGTCAAACAGGGTAGTCACCCTTCAGGCCATTGAAAAAATGTATTAATTTTTTTTTAATGCATAAAGTCATCGTAGAAGAGTAATATTTTTTAAAATAAACCCTCCTAACACTGATATTATTTGTGCCAAATTACAAAGCGATCCGTCATAGGAGGTGAGAAAAGAAATAAAACATTTAGGGGTAATTCTTTTTTTTTCCACCCCATGCAGATTCCACGAGCTTAAAATTTTATACACAAGACAGTCAGCATACGAGACATCTTATGGAAGCCATTTTAGTTCGGTAGATGCGGGGGCACTTTTTACATTGCTACCCGCTCATAATCTTTTGCTCAAAAAAAGATTTTGAGGAAAAAGTTGGCTTAAGCGTCTCAAAATATTTCAGAAAAGTTAGATGAGTAGGTATTTTAGGTCCTTTAGGACAAGACCTTTCTTTTGCCCTTTTTTAGGGGATAAAAGGGTGAGGGAGAGGAAAACAGAGATGTTTAGGAGATGATAGCGATGGTACAGGAAAACTGGTACGATAGAAAATACTTCATAAAAGTTAGATGAGTAGGTATTTTAGGTCCTTTAGGACAAGACCTTTCTTTCGCCCTTTTTTACGGGATAAAAGGGTGAGGGAGAGGAAAACAGAGATGTTTAGGAGATGATAGCGATGGTACAGGAAAACTGGTACGATAGAAAATTCTTTTTTGTCCAAAATTGGCTTCAGCGCGTCAAAATACGTCAGAAAAAATCAGAACCTTTGGGCAAGACCTTTTTTTGTAGACCTGTGTTATTAAATGGCATTTGCATTAAGTTGACAGAAATTTTGACAGGTACCAAAAGTGAAACCTTTATTTTAATGTCAATTATGGAACTAAAAAGTTTTAAAACACTTTACCTACGATCACTACTGTAAATAGTAAAAAACACTCTACCTGCCATCTATGTAAGTTGAATTTTACATATTGTAAACAAAACGCACTGTAAACAAATCGCACGGTAAACAAAACGCACGGGACACGCAAATATAGGTGACTTAGTTCGCTGACGCGGGGTTTAAAAAAACAAATGCGCAGGGCCGTACCCAGCTTCCGGGCAAAGTAAATCTTCCGGGCCCCCTTATTTTGGAAAGGATTAAAAAACAAACGTCCTAAAAATAAATAAAAATTCTGATAGGGGCCCGTCAGGATTTTAAATTTTTTTGCAGGCCGGGCGGGGCCTCTTATAGGGCCGGGCTCCGGACAAATTACCCGAGAAAACCGGTCTGAGTATGGCCCTGCAAATGCGCCTACGTAATTTTCAAACATTGTCAAAACTGACATAATATTTATTGAATAATATTGTTGAGTAGTAAACTAAATTCAGATTTTACTAAATAAATAAATAAATATGATCGTAGGTAAAGTATAGTACATAATTCGAGTTGTAAAGCAATTACGCACTCATGGAAATACGCACTCGCCGCTACGCGGCATCGTGCGTAACTTATCCATTTGTGCGTAATATGCTTCTTACAACACTCATTACGTAATATACTATTATATCTCTTCTATGAAAACTCACATTATTTTCAAAATTATGAGACACACTTGTAAATTTTTAAATTTGACAGCGAATTTGGCAGCTGTCAAGGATAAAAAAAGGAAATGAAAAATTTGCTTTGGTAGATCGATTATGTATTTGTAAAGTAAAGATATAAAACTAAAATTGTGCGAATCTTTATAAGTATACAGTGTCCGTAAAAAAGCCTGCACCATATGGGAAATTCTGTTGTTATTGACTTTCTGAAAAATTTTATTTTTGATAAAAGTTAGGGCATGTTCTCAAATGAAAAATGTGTGTTAGTCCCGGCAATTAGGTCGGAATTTTTTTTTTTTAAATTGTCTCAAGAGTAAACTACCTTTATTTTTGAAGATATCGAAGAATGTTATTTAAGGAAGTTGCTTACAATGCGAAGTTATATCCAGATATCAAATTTGCTTTTTCTATTTTAAAAATAAAAATGTTTCACTTTTTTACGCATAACTCCTGAACAATATTCTTAAATATTTTTCTGTTATTAATATTTCTCTCTATTTAATAGTTTCAGCCTAAGTAATGAATTAAAATCCACTTTGAAGAACTTTAAGCAGTACTTTTTTGACCAAATCAATATTTTGGGAAAAAAAAGCTCAATTTCTGGTGCAAAGTTTTTCTCTTCTTTTCTAATGTTAACTTTTTCGAAATTTTTTAATACAAATCGCTCAATAAAATTCTTGTTAAGTGATTTGTAAGCGAACAAATGTCAAAGCACACTCGAGTCTTTAGAACCGAGAGAAATACACGGAAAGATCAACAAGACCCTATTAAGCCATGACACACTATGACTTTTCGAGTATTAAGTTACTACACTCTGATTTCATTGTTAGTTACGTCAAATAGAAAGTGAAAGTAATGTTAGATTAGGAAAAAATGTATAATGAACATTAAACGAATCCAACTTTGTTAATTTGTAAGACCAAATTACAACAATTTCAATATGTAGACTCTACAGGCATTTTGTTGCTTTTTTTTATTATCAGCGTTATTCGTAGAGCCATAGCCAGAGCCAGGACTATTGAGCGGGAATCATTATCTTCTTGCCATGGCTAATAATATCAACATTGACATTAGTACATAAAGAAACGTTCGCCTAGTTTTTTTTTTACCAGGACTCATTTTTTTTACCAGAGTTTACCTCGAGCCAGCCTCTGGCTGTCTGCATAAAATATTCAAAAATCTACTACGTAATATAATTACTAATAATACACCTACTTACCTATTAAAATAGGATCCGCTCTGAGATTTTCAAACAAATTTTTCGTCAGTTCGTCCACATCACTTCCCAGTTTATTTTCACTTGCAAATATCACATGCATTAAAAATACGGTTAGCAATAAAAATAAATTCAACATTGTTGGCTTTACAATTTACTCATTGTACAAAGAAACGCAAACTGAAAGAAATCCTCGATCGAATTGAATAGTTTTTATTATAACTAAAAAAAATCATAAAAAAATTATGAAAATGATAAGAAATTGTAAACAGAATACAAGGTGATCAATTAACTCTATGGCAAATTATATGCTAGGAGAAAAGTGTTGTAATTAAATTGTAATTGACACATCCTGGCAGACGTTTTGTGATCCGTGCATCATTCCAGTTGGTCTCCCGTCTCCATTTGCTGAATCGCACGTTTGACAGCATCATACGTCATCTGCGTGGACGTTGCCTGTTAAGCATACGCTTCCAATATTAAAACTCTTCCCCATCAGGACTCACATACTCTAAATGTGTTTAGCTGGTTTTCGTTTTAATTTACACTTAAACCGTACTCAGAACTTATTGCTTGAAAATTGCTTTATTGATATATGATGAGCTTATCTTTACTTGTTGCAACTAAGACGGCATCTGCCAATCTGGTTTATAAACATATGGGCTAGACTATTAAAAAATGTAATTACAAAAAAATGTGTTTTCGCCTTTCAATTTTGTAAAGAATTCAGAAATGAGTGGGTATATCAAAATTTCGTTGAGAAAACACAATTTATTAGCTTTATAAACTATAAAGTGTTTGTGTGTGTGTATTCGAGAATTTTAGCCAACAGATTTCTTAGGGAATTATATCATTATGTATTCTCCTCAAAAATTACTTATTATTATTTATTCATAAGAAATATTATTAATCGACAAGCTAAAAACGTACTCTTCACCGGTTTACTAAACTTTTTATATAATTGGTACACATTCTATAGGATACTCTTCGCAGTTTTTTGTAAATAATGGTAGTTTTAGACATTTTTAATTTTATAGTACGAACTTAGTTCGTGAAAGACTCAGTGTAAAATAAAGAAAAAATAAAAAAAAAACTATACCATACCCCATGTGGGGTTTCGAACCTGGGACCCTTGGATTCCGAGTCAAAAGGGTAAGAACTACCTAACACGTAAAAAATGTAAATTTTTACAAAAACATAAAAATCAAAAAAAAAATTCTTGAATTTAAATCATTAATGACATTTTTATTTACCGATCGATTTTGTTCAAAAACAATAGGGTTCTTCCCCGAGTTAACACTAACTTACTGTCCAAATTTCAGTACAATCGGATTTTTCTTTCTCGAGTTATCGTGCTTACAAGAAACGTGACGGACGGACGGACAGACGGACATTTTGAAAGTTGTTCAGAATTCGTTCACTAACACAATGATATGAAAATTTTTTGTCTGCGAGCGATATTTACGGTTTTAGAAATGTGCCGATCAAATACAATATACTCCGTTTTCGTATTTGCGAAGAGTATAATAATCACCGAGATCTCTTTGTTCAATTGTTCAGGTTCTTCAGCATTGCTGCAGCTGTTACATTTACATAAATATGAGCAAGATAACCCTTTCCTTCGACTCAAATGTAAATAATTTTGGGAAAATCACAAAAGCTTTTCCAATCTGGCAATACTCAAATCAATTTTTTTCACTATTGAATATGATACGTACTTACCAGGACAGTATCTATTAAGAGCTGTTATTATTTGATCATTTGATTTATTTATATGCAGAATATCCCCATAACCGAATAAAGTAATACATTTTGTAATTAAAAATGAGAAATGTTGGCTATATATGTATCGCCATCTATAAGTATTTGTTCTAAAATGTATTGAGAATTGTTCACTGAGCTACAAAGTCTATGAAACTGTTAACCATAGATATCTGTTAGCCCACCATTGTGCTGCCACCTGTTAGCAAATAGTCGAATGTAAAGCGTAGATAAGAACAAAATATTGCATCCAACTTTTCTTGTTCATTCTCTTTATTGTTGTTATTTTGATTTTTTGATTTTCTGTTATTTACAATCACAAAATGTCTTTGAAAACAGCAAGTGATGTGGACCCTATTAAAAATGAACGAACAGGTAATGTCAGAGAAGTTGGTTCTCAGGCAATTTGGAGTCTTTCTTCATGTAAACCAGGTATGTAATTGTAAGGTTATGTTTGTAATTATTGTTATTAGATTTATTTATTTTAGGTTTTGGGGTGGATCAGTTGCGGGATGACAGAGCAGACACCTACTGGCAATCGGACGGCCAATTACCACATTTAGTAAATATACAATTTCAAAGAAAAACTACTATTAGCGATATATACATTTACACTGATTATAAACTGGATGAGAGCTACACACCGAGCAGGATTTCTATAAGAGTTGGGACACACTTTAATGATATACAAGAAATTGAAGTGATTATGTTAACAGAACCTTCAGGTACTTATATTTTTATTGAGAAAACTTCCACTCATTATTAGTCTTTTCTATTACATTATTCATTATCGTTATACCAGTTATGGTGGTGTGAGTTAATTATCATTAATGTTGATTTATTTTCTAGGTTGGGTGCATGTACCAATTAAAGATATCCGAGATAAACCCATTAGAGTATTTATGATTCAAATAGCTGTAACTAGTAATCACCAAAACGGAAGAGACACGCATATGCGGCAAATCAAAATACACAGTCCTATAGAGAATCCAAGTATACCTGTGGAAAATTATCTAAACTTTTCGACAGTAGAATTTCAACAACATGCAACTATTAGATAAATAGTATTCCATAAATCCAGTATGTTAAGATTTTTTTATTTCGTATAACCATTATTTTATTGTATAGCTGTTTATTATATTAAAATATTTTGTTGACTTACTGTGTTATCTACAATCTAATAACGAAGGATCTTTTTAGTGTACACTCGAGTGTACATTATAACGACTTTCTAAATTGCCTAAATAATAGTAAAAATTTGCAGATGATACAACCCTGATGTGTTTTGATAAAAATGATGTTCTTGCTCAACAAATTGTTCTAGTTGTGAATGGGTCTCAACACTCTCGACATGGTTCTCTAGTAATAAGTTATATTTAAAGAGATAAAATATACTATTCTCATTTCTCATCTAATCAAAATGTTGTGAAAAGTGTTAAATCGCTAGGTATTATTATTGACGATGATCTCGGATGGTAAAAACACATTGATCAAATACGTGAAACACTGCATCTGCCTATTTGTTTTAAAAAAGCTTCTATTCTAAGGTGCGTTAGGGTACGAACATGCCGAAGATGCCTAACAATTCAGTGTGTAGTTCACTACTGCAGCCGCTAACTACATGCCATCAATTTGTTAAACAAACCTGTACAGTTAAATGAGACCGCACATACTGAGGATGCTAACCTGCTATTGGATTTTATTTATTAATAAATCATTAGTTCAACGCCAAGGCATTGTTCTATAAGGAAAATTGATCACTTCCCACAAAGTGTTTTGTGGTACAAAAATGTGCCGTTAGATTCTAGATAATGTTGAAGAAACTTCTTAATATAATGTCTCTGCCTAGCATGTATATTTTTAACTGTTTAATAATGAACAATTTGCTTCCTATTCTAGTGCACACGCACTCAGAATAGGATAAGAATAAATTTAGTAATTCCAGATATAGACTGGCCAAATTAATAAACAGACTTAAATATATGTCTGCTCATTGGAAAAATATAAATTTCAACCGATTTAATAGCACCTTAAAGAGGTTTTCTTGATAATAGTATATTATTCAGCGAGCGTATAATGATGGCTATTACTGGCGAGGGAGATGTTTATGGGGCGAGCTGAAGGCGACTGTTGTAAACCATCCGATCATCATCCAATAGCTATTACATGCTCGGATGATTTACGACATCTGCGCTAGTAATAATAGCCATCATTATATGCTCACTGAGTAACATACCATTATTCTACTGAGGGATATGATGCAACAAGGATGGGTTGGAATATCTATATTGACTATTTTAGTTACACATTTTGATTATATATAGATTTTATTTTATGTATATATGTATAGGTTGCCGACTGCTGTTACATGACCATTTATTTCACTTGTTAAAATTTCCTATTTAAGACTTGCTAACTTGGTCAATTAAGATTTATTTATCTATCTTATACCTATAAGTAAAATAGAATTTCAGTATATGTAATACCAATAACTGAATAGTTTGGACAATGGACATCAGTGGTTAATAATAATTGGAACAGCTAGGTTATTATATCTAGTGAAGTGACATCTTGTTATAGGAATATCTTAGTTAATGTCAAATATACAATCATAAAAATAACACAATTGTATAAATATAAGTGATTTCAAAAGTTTAAAAGATGACCGACAGGAATATCACAGACTGCTGTAGGATCGCAAACGTAGTGCCATTTGCACTGTTTCTAAGGGATTATTTCCTATTTTAATGCTAAACAGCATCTGTATAATTTGATTGATGCATCAAATGCCTTAAAGTGGAGGAATTATTATTGTTTGTTTACAGAGTTTACGAAGTTGGCAAATTTGAAAAATAGCCCCCAAAAAAGTTGGCTCGCTACGCCTCTGGCAGAACCAAATGATATAATAGGCCTGTTCAGCAATTTTAGAAATTGAAAGTAGAACACTTTTTAAGGCAATTTCTAAATTTTTAGGTTTTTATCCAGACATTTACACCCTTAAATAAATTACCAAAGTTGGACCTCGCGAAAACGGGGCTGAGTTTTGCCTGACATCACTTTGTAGATGCTAATCAGGCGACAGTCGAGATTTAATAATTAAAAACGATGAAGGTGAAATAAAATTTTAAGAAGAAAAGGTTCTATGCAGCTTTTCATAAAAATTGATAGTCTTTAATTTATAACTACTTGAAAATTAGGATTTTAGCTTAAAAAAATGGTATTTCAAAACAATATTCATCAAAGTATTACTTTGAGCGAAAACATGCTAGAGACAAATAAGAAAGCTACTAAATTGAGGATGAATTTTTTTTTTTTTCTAATTTCTGTAGAGTTAATGGTTTCGGATATCTGGGAGTATAAAGGTGGTGTCAGAACGTCTATAAGACGAAGTATTTAGTTTAAATGGCACTTATGTCAAAAGCGGTAAAAACAAAAATAAACGACTATTAATTAGGCTTTCAAATGATTTTTTTCTATTTCTATAGCATAAAAAACAAAGAAGTTATGACAGAAACAATGTACTCTTTCAATTTTTGTTTGTAAAATGACGGCACGAGTCAACGAAGCGCTTTGTTCCGAAACCCAATCTTTAACATTGAATTCTATTGAATACCATAAAAAAAAAGAATGAAAAAAGTTATCGGTAACAAGCCCATTGAAGATATTAATTAATTAATTTTTTTGATTTCTTAATTTTACACATTTTCATATACCTACCCTATATACATTACTTAAAATACTAAATCGTGAAAAACAGTGGAAAACAAAAACTATGTCTGTAATTATTTCTTTGTCATGTAGTCCACCCGTCAGGTATATCAGAAGGCCTTACTAGGAATTGAGTCGGGAAGTTTTAAAATTTTGCAGGGTTGTAGATTTAGGTATCTACAACTAAAATCCACATTGTGCACAAAGCAATATCTGCCGCCGGCGTAGCCATATTGCCAAAATGGCCGCCAAAAATAGGTTTTTTTTTAAATATCTCCTTTACCTGGGTTTTAGAGTTAAAAGACTTATTACAAAAATGAAAGAGGAGCAAATTTCCTACAAATTACATTATACATATGTTCTTTGTAAAATCAATAGTTTAGACACAAGACGATTAAAGGTAAACATATTCATTTTACTTTCCCTAACGATATGCTTAAATTTATGAGTTTTCAACTGAAATTCTACCTACTTCTTACCTGCACCGCGTCTAAAAAGCAAGTCTCCGCTGGCCGGGCGCCATCGTTTTTATAACGTGCATAGTCGCTGCCTTTATCGCTTTGACAATAATGCAAGCATAACCTTTCGTATCTGTTATTTTTGTTATCATTGCTCTGGGACATATTATTTTACAGACTGTGGAATTTACAGAAGAACAACGCCTGGCTATGGAAAACATTCTTTGTAATTTGAATAGATCTACGATCTTCTCAACGCATCACTAAGGTTTGTTTAAAACGATTACTAAAAAATTTGAAGGACTAGCAAAACTGGAAAGTAATGGACCTATCGCTGAACTGTGGGTGCAATATTTTCGCATGGTAACTTTATTGAAGCAGTTATAGAAGCAGAAAGAATAGGTAATTGGCAGCTTCACCTAGAAACTGCCCAGAAAATGCTGCCTTATTTCCACGCAAGCGGCCATCATAATAATTATGCAAAATCGTGTCATATATTTGCAAGATATGATATCCTTAAAAGACAAAATGACTCCTGATGAGTACAACAAATTTACAACAGCTTTTTCACAATCAGGCGCACCAATAAGTTTTGGTCTGTTGGTCAGATATGGCCATTGAACAAACACTAATGAGGACGATGAAAGCTATTGGAGGGCTTACTCATAAACGAGGAATCACGGATAGCGTGTTAATAATGTGGACATTGGGAATGGTGTATTTGCACAGCGTATGCAATGAGATTTTGCAACGTTTCTTTTGCATCTACAGAACAACATGTGGCTATGAGAAGTCGAGACAATGATGATGTGCAAAAGCTGTTGGCTTGGCTTACGCAACACCCTACTCCTTTCCCAGACGTAAACGAAATGATGTCTATTTCTTCAGGAGTTTTTGGAGATGAAAAAAACACCTTTAGACGAAACTAAACGAACATTTTCAACTTCACTCCACTGCTGTACGTAAACCGTTGATTTTAGAGAAAACATACATATGACATGTTTTATAGAAAATTTCCTACTCTTTAATTTTGGTTATAGGTATATTGACTGTAGAGCGTACGGTAACGGAGATATTTGAAAAAAAACTTTTTTGGAGGCCATGTTGCCAATGTGGCGGCTCGAGCGGCAGTGCTTGCTTTGTGCAAATGTGAATCTTACTAGAATTATACCAAATATCAAAACTTCCCGAGTTAATTCCTCCTAAAACTACCTGACGGATGGACTAATGTTTAATAAATTTTGGCAAAAATGAAGTGAATGTATGTATGTTGGGTTGCCTACCCATTGACTAGAGATGTAAAACAATTATGTGAAAACAATATGTACATATATATATATAGGTATTTTATTTTAGAAAATAATAATACATTTTAAAGCAGATTTTAATAAAAACTGCTATTGCTTTTTAAAAAATGCCGTTTTGCCAGAAAGTTGCAAGTCGAAATTTTTACAAAACCTTTTAAAAGTCCAGGCACAGTTTTCGTAGTGTTTACAGATATACCAAGCATTGGTTCTGGTACGATAAATTTCGATACCCCACCTTCCAGCGTTACCACATTTGGTAGATTTTCATTTCTTTTTAGTAGAATTTTAAGGATTTTTTTAAAGTTTGGTAGGTAAAATTTGCTGGTAGATTTCTGATAATAATTATCCGAAATCTGCCAGCAAATTTTACCTACCAAACTTTACAAAAATCCTTAAAATTCTACTAAAAAGAAATAAAAATCTACCAAATGTGGTAACGCTGCCACCTTCCCTGGCTAAGGAATCGGCCATTTCATTGCCTTCCATGCCAGATTGGTCCGGTATCCAGAACAGAGTTAACTTGTTGTTTCTACCCAGTCGTGTTAGAGCCTTTTGGTAGTTCCACACAAATTTAAAATTTCAACGATATGAGTCAAGAGCTTTAAGAGCTGCTTGGCTGTTTGAAAAGATTCTTATTGATCTGTGTCTAGGATGCATCTGTTCAAGCCTCCTTGTACACAGTTCAATGACACGCCTGAAAGACAGTTGCATTGTTACCCAGGCTCGAACATATTCTTACCTTTGGGTTGCAACTGCATACTCCGGCTCCAGCTCCTCCAGGGGCTTTGGAGCCATCTGTAAACCAACAACTGTCTGCTCTTTGTACGTCGGTTTTATTCCGATTCCATTCACCTCTTCCAGGAAACAGGGAGTTAAAAGGCAGTTCATAGTTGGTCACGGTAGACATCACATCTGAAAGCATTCCCAGGATGTCGTAACTATCTGTGTCATCTGACAGCCTGTTGCGTTCCATGATGCTAGTCTGTGGAATGTTAATGACCGCCTGTTGAAGTCTGTATGTTGTCCACCTGGCCTCTCTCTCTAAATAAATGTAGAGAAGGGGGAAGGGGGAGGGGTAGATCCAGGAGAATTTCCAGAGCAGCTGACGGTGTGGTACTTATTACGCCAGTATTGCCAGGCATACTTGTCTCTAATCCAGAGAGTTTGGCTTTGGTCGTTTGTTGTAGCCCTTTCGACCACCAAACTATGGAGGCATACGGTAGCATTGGTCTTATGACCGTAACGTATATTCAATATATCTGTTGGAACCTATGCCCCAGGATTTTACACAAATTCTAAGACACGTCCGCAAAGACAGTCTTGTTTTGTGGATCACCTTTTCCAGATGAGAGTTCCAGTTAAGTGATTTATCTAGTGTAACACCTGTCCGACCAAACGGAATAGTTTCACCTGCTAAGGAAGGCGGTTCTAAGTTATCCAGCCTCCTTTTTTGTGAAGGGTACTATTACAGTTTTGTGGGGGTTAACAGACATCTGCTCCCTCTCACACCAAATGTGAACTATATCTAGCACCTTGAAGGGTACCTCCAGATTTTCCTCTAACCATAACGACTAGATCGTCCGCATATATGCTTAAATCTCAACTTCATACAGAGAGAAGACGAGATTCAAGCATATGCAGACGATCTAGTCATTAGGGTATAAGTACTGATTTATTTATTTATCGAACAATATCCAAACAGGCCTGGTCGGCCTAATTACAAGGATAGTATTTTTAGATAACAATTGAGTAAATTACTGATTACATAATATAGAAAAATAATACATTATTGATATACATTGTACAGTATCACAATTATACACACAAATTAAATAAATGTGTGGCCACAATGCTATAGTACTTTTTAAGAGGTAGGGTCCAATCCAAATCTATAAGAGTATTAATATTGTTAGCCAGTCGAAGCATGGTGTGGGTGGAGTTAATTGCTATTGGTACAATAAACATTAATGCGTAGCGAGTTTGTCATGATGGTACATTAAATGGTATTAATTCTAAAATGCTCAGGCTGTTAATTAAACTATTTATAACTTTATATAAAAACATGAGTATCGCTACCTTACGTCTCATATCAAGAGACATATATTAAATTCAATTTGCAAGTGAGCAGATCTAACAAAATGATAGTTGGGTTGATGAATCAAAAATGGCATGTAGTGCCTGTGGAGTGACAGTCAATTAACTGGAATCAGATATGAGCAGTGCCACAAAATTGTTCCATGCAGAATTTACACCCATAAAAGTTAGTGTATAGAAAATGGTACAAACGTCATATACACTGGAAGCAGTATAGCAGCATGCTTTAAAATGGTAAGAGACTGCCCGAATCGGCTACGAGGCAGTCACTAATGTTTATTGGTAAACTATCCAAATTAGTTGGTAAACCTAATCAGAAAACATCTAAAATTCGCGATAACATATAGATTTGCTAAAGTTCTTATTGCAACCTACAATCGTTGATTGACTTCACTCAACGCTACAATAAAATAAAAACCAGTTGATTCTGCCCACTGTTCCCCCAGTTTAAAACACCATTTCTCATATGAGAGTGATAGGATGAATAAAACAGTGTTTTAAGGATGTCGCTGCTGCAGAAAATTTTTAGAAATCCTAATGCATAGCAGGATTTGCTCAGTTTTCCAAAGAGTTTCAATGTGTGAATTCCATTGCAGGTGACTGTCTAAGGTGATTCCTAGCATTTTGACACAGTTTGTGGTTTTTATAGGAAAATTATTGTTCAGAGAGTATGTAGATCTCTACGATCCACGTTTTATTTTCACTTAGGCATAATAGTCCAGGAGGTAGCCTCAAATATAATTAATCACTTCAACAAAGCTCATTTTTTCAGTACAGGTTGTTTTTTCATTGCTTATCGAAGAATCGGGTGTCAGCTACTTCAATGGCGGAAATTAAAGGCATGGGGGGCTGCGTATCTGGTAAAATAATTTCGTTTTTCGCGTCAATCCAACAAAGCTACTAAACTATATAATTTATTTGTGTAATATAAATGAAAAAAAAAAAAAAAAGGTGTCAGCTGCGTAGATAAGGAGCGAAGGTTGTCAGCTGCCCTACTCAATATGTATGAAAAACACGTGAAAATTCGTTATTTTAACAAAGTGAAATTTATTTACATGATAGTTTACGATATAAAAAACAATTAAAAAGTGTCAGCTGACAATATCATGGGACAAAACCTGTCAGCTAGGCCTTTTAAGTGTACCGCAGCGTCCAGGCGCTCACCGCGCGCGTTATCTTTTATGCCTCAGCTAACGTATTATTTCATTTTTTCTAACCGCCTGATGATCAATTTCAAGTTTCTCTCAACACAAACTAATGAAATACTCTATTTCACGCCTGCTGATATCGTTTTTCTCATATGAAACTTGAAAGAAAATCATATTTGTATGAAATATTAGATAATCATATTATGTACAAATAGTAAAGTATTTTGTAAGTAATACATTTATCGATGCTCAAATGTCGATATTCTGTATTTGAAACAACAGGAGGCATGTTTTTTAATACATAACATTTCTCAACACGCACCAGAAAACTTGGAAGAGAATTCTACTATTCTGAAGGAATTTGTTTGTCATATTTACGGTTCTAAAAGAATCAAGAATATTAATCTCGTACGCGTAGCTAATTTCATGAAGGCGTATAATGTCAATCAGAAAGATGTCTTGAAGATTGGCCAGAATTTCGAAGGATCTGTTACCTGAAACAGCATTTTTTGCGAATTTCTTACATTGCTCCATGCACATCTTCATACGCCAAGTTTGTCTTTGCCAACTGATTATGGATAGGAAGTATGTTTTCAAGTGGTTTCAAGGTGATCAATTACCAAGAATTGAAAATATCATAAATGGTATTCTATGGATATATTCTTTTACTTCTACATGAATTCTCTTTTATGACACTCGAGAATCTGAGGAAAATCTAGATTTGGAAGACCATACAGATAGCACTTCCGAAGAGGAAGATAATTTAGAATACAGCAGTGAGAGTGATTCAGATGAGAATTGATTTGTTTTATTCGTATTGAATGTGCCAAAATAATAGAAACATTAAGATTTTTAGATTGATTATTTAATCCTCACTATTCTCAATCAATGATTGCAGTCTCTAAGTATTCTCTAATATGTATTCTATATATTTCATACAAATATGATTTTCTTTCAAGTCTCATAGGTTAACTGGGACATTAAAGATACCGCGTGCGGTGAACGCCTGGATGCTGCGGTACACTTAACAGGCCTAGCTGACAGGTTTTATCCTATGGTATTGTCAGCTGACACTTTTTAATTGTTTCTTTATATCGTAAACTATCATATAAATTTCAACTTTGTTGAAATAACGAATTTTCACGTTTTTCATACATATTGACAACCTTCGCTCCCTACCCTAAGCAGCCGACACATTTTTTAAAAATTTATATTATATAAATAAACTATTTATAGTTTTGTAGCTTTGTTGGAGTGACGCAAAAAACAAAATTATTTTACCAAATGTGCAGCCTCTCATGCTCTTAATCTCCACGGTTGTGTCAGCTGACACCTATTTTAGTTGTTTTTGGAAAGAAAACTAACATTAAAAAAACAAAGAAATCATGTTGAAATGACGCATAAAATATTGACGCTACCTCCCAGACTATAAGTGATTTTGCTGAGCCCACTTCATAATTATATAATAATTATATTCAAAGAATATATTAGAAACAATATTTTATTATTTATTCACGAAACTGCTTTATACAGAACATAATAAAAATAATAATTCACCAACAAACTTCTTTATTTGCTGATCACGTACAGTTATATAAAATTATTTTTATTAAACTTATTGTGGAGCTCTTCCTCGGCCAAAGCCTTGCCTAAACTCAACATCACCTGTTCCTGGACCAACATCAGCCTTCTTGTCTGCACCAGGGCCTCCAGGAGTCCTTCTGTAACCAGCACGGTCTTCCGAGGGCTTCGAAGTTTCTGACCTGAGGGCAGCTGGTCGTGGGCGAGTGGTTTCAGTACGAGCCGGTCGCTTAAGGGTAGATGGAACTATTTCTGGGGGAAGGTGCAAAAATGTACGGAGGTATTCAATACCAGGGTTGGTTAGGTACCTGTAAAGTGAAGTAATTAATTGTCTAAAATTCTGTTTCCAAAATGTCGTTATATGCTAATCAATAAAAACATTAGAAATAGATATTTTACAGGTGCTTCTAAGGCACAGAATATGTTGAAAAATGCTAGAGCCCAATTTGCAACCCATCACAAGAATTTTCAGTAATGTTTTTATATAAAATATTATATGGCGATACCATGGTTGCCTACTCCACTCCGCACGAGGTCCTGTTCGCCTATGCTACTGTGCATGTGACAATAGGAAAGAATTCTTTACCTGCCAGATTTTACATTTTTCTTATACAGCTATTTTTGGCCAGTCTCTGATCTACAAAAAATTTCAGCAGGGTGTATAATTTTTGAGTTACAAAAACAAAAGGGTTAATTTTTCCTAATTTCCTTGTTTTCTGCATATTTCTCCTACATTGCAGTCGTACAACTCAAAAAAATCATGTGCAGAGTGAGTATAGGATTCTGCACCACATAAGATTGATGGCAAGCATTTTTGTCCATGAGGCTGTAATTAGTGTCGATATTTCAGTCACGTGAAAAACTGTCCACACAATTTTAAAAAGACTAAAGTTGTTTGTGCACAACAGATTGCTGACAAGTGTTTTTTTTTCATAGAACTGTACTGTGAAGAAATTTTTTTGCAAAAAAACTTGGAAAATAAAAATAAGAACTCCTTTGTCAGTTGCGAAATATACACCAACGAGCCTCATAAGTGGTTGCAAATTAAACAATACGTAGCAAAAGAACATGGGAGCGGGCATTACTCTAACTAAATTTTATTCATTTTAAAAAACTATGATTAAAAAAAAATGATTTTTATCAACTATAAGACTTCCCAAGCATTCAGGAAACAGTTCCCAACATGTCTTTACAGAAACTTTTCTCACTACCCAAAGAGGAATGCAGAAATTTTGGGACACCCAGTATATCATGGTGTCTACCAAATCCGGACGTGGAAATTCCCGACTTTTTCCCGGACCTTTTCCCGGTTTTTTTCCAAGCTTCAATATAACAGACTAGTACAAACAATAAAGAAAAAGTAATGAACGAGAAGCAGGTTTTTCTAATTATGTCAGTCACAGCTCCAAATGTACCAGAAAAACCAAACATTCTAACATTTTGAGATGGAAGATACTTGCCATCTCAGAAAGCAGTAGTGCGCAAGAACATGGTTTGTTCATTTCTGTTGATTTCTAGCAATGACTATATTTGCATACCTGTAATCTATAATAAGGTGAAAATTAACCACAAAATAATTAATAGTCGACGATTACTATAGTCATAATAATAGTTTAATCACTAATTAACAATCTTTATTCTGCTGTTTCAAAAAATCGCGATGAGGTAATAATGGTACAAATTGCAATCCCCGTAATTATCACTGGACTTCCTGAAAGTATTAAAGTTGAAAATCTGCAATTAAGTATCTATAAAAAAATATTTCATTCATTACGTCATATACAGTGTGTCCAACTTAAGTCAGCACCACATGGGAAACTTTTTTATTATTGGTTTTATGAAAAAAATTTATTCTTGACAAAAAGTTTTGCATGGCCTCCAATATAAAATAATCAGATATCAATTTTTTGCTGTCGTATACGGGGTTTGTCGAAAAATGTAAATTTTGCTCAAGAGTAAAGTACCTTTATTTATTACAATATCGACAATCGTTATTAAGAAAAGTTGATCCTAATTGAAAACTACGGTCAGATATCCAATATTATCCATCTACCATGAAAAAACGATCTTTAATAATTTTTGGGTATATCTGTTTTTTCGTGGTAGATGGATAATATTGGATATCTGACCGTAGTTTTCAATTAGGATCAACTTTTCTTAATAACGATTGTCGATATTGTAATAAATAAAGGTACTTTACTCTTGAGCAGAATTTACATTTTTCGACAAACCTCGTATACGATTGCAAAAAATTGATATCTGATTATTTCATTTAGAGTTTTAGGCCATGCAAAACTATTTATCAAGAATAACTTTTTTTCATAAAACCTGTATATTCTCATATTACTGGGTAATCTAATCAAATATATAGGGAAATACAGTACAGTATAAGCTACCCAGCATCTTGCGAATGCAAATATACCTATAGTTATTAGCCGACGTTTGCAATTCCCTTTTTGAAATTCCCATCTTTTTCCTGTTTTTTTCCCGGTTGGACTAAATCCCCGTCATTTTCCCGGTTTTCCCGGTTGGTAGACACCCTGTATATGCTAAAACATTCTAGAATACAAAAAACAATGCGGCTCCACTTAGAGCACCTTAATCCTTTTGTGAACTATTCAGATCATGGCAGTCTTGTTGGAGCATGACAAATCCAATAATTAAATTTTACCTAGTATATAGGTACTTGCAAAAAAATGGAAATCATCCCAACTTGAAATATCCTTAAGTCCATGTAGGTACATAGCTTTTTGAAACTTTAGGGCCCGGTACAAATAAACTTCATCCGCCGAATAACTATCCAACAGATAAGAACCGGAGCTTGCTATCTGTAGGAAAACTTGCTTGCGTATTTTCATTCAAAACATACCCTCGGTTAACTACTCCATAGATATGACTTTAGATACTTCCCAAAGTAAGTGTTGCCAACTAAAGACCAGTGATGGGATAATTCAAATCAAAAATAATCTGTAATCCCATCATTTATATAACCTCCATAATTTGATCATAAAGTTTCGTAATTCAAATTAAGGATTAGAAAATAATCAAAATGCAGGTCATAAATTACGAAATACGAATAATGAATTCTGATTACTGAACGAATGGAAACTCGAATCGTTAATCGGTTAACTGAATGATTGAATCTTTGAATTTCAATTCGATTCTGCGACTCTCGGTGTGGCAGCACTCGCTGCCTGCATCTGTGCCATGCAGTGTACCCGCGAATGCAAGCGAACTTCGCAACTAACATAACATTACTCTCATCAATGCTGTGCTCAGATATTTCGCTTTATTGCCTTTATTTTACTTTAACTAACTAGAGAGAGGTGTATATTAGGGTCGCGTGATTTTGCTAACGAATTAAAATTCATTTCAATTCTCATCCCATTATGCCCATCACTACTAAAGAGTCCCCTAAGTACTGTCAGACTAGGGGTTCGCCGACCACTAATTCGGTGTTTTCACAAATTTTAAAATCTCATTGACTGTGAAGGTAATACTTAATTATAACTAAAAACATTTGAATTTCCACAACCAGTTGAGTAATATCCAAGAAAAAGTATTTTTAAATTTGAATTAAAATTTTACCGCCCAAAACACTAACCTATATTGTTGACGTCATCGGTCATAAACACCTAACCTCAAAAATACATAACTTTTAAAAATTTCCGAGTAATATGTCACTATTATGAAAATTTCCGGTTGGTTCTCGTATTTTCAACTAAAATCTTGTTCAATGTAATGTTCATAAAGTTTTAAATATCTTCTCCCAATAAAATAAGGCGACTTTTGTAGGTTGGAAATCCAACCAGCAATCCAAACCACGTGACTTTTAACATGGCGAGCGCAAACATCCGGCAAACATTTGTTTTCATTCGTTAAACGTTTGTTAAAGAGTTTGTTTTTCGGTTGCCTTGGCTACGTTTCCACGAGTTAATTAAAATAAACCCCGTGTTTGCCCTCGACGCCATATTGCCAAAATAATTTGACAGGTTGTTGGATTGCCTAATAATTAGCAGCCCATTTTTAATAATCAACAATATTGAGACATTATATGCGTCAATTTTTAAATGTTTGTATACTGGTTTCAAATGAGAAGTGCAGATATAATCATTAAAAATGACAATAAACTTAAAAAACCTAAAAGTTGAGGTTATGTTAATGCAACCGATGACGTCACAGCCCGTTTTGTGTAATACCCGTTCAGTTATTCAGTTTTGTTATTTATTTGTTGAAATTTTAAATTGATAGATGAAAGAATGGTGTTTAAATATTGGTAAGTGCTTTAATGTATGGAGTACTTCATTTTAATAATATCAAAAAAGCAAATTTGCATACAGTGAAAACACCTAATTGTGTGTTATAAGTTTACGCCCAAAATGTGTTAATTGTTGTTAATTTGGGGTAGTAGAGCACAGAAATATTGATGCCAGCCCTGTTTTTGGTACAGGCACGTAGGACAGGCCCCCAAATGTGTAAAAAATATGACTTGTAAAAGTAAAACAGCCACAAAAAAGTCATGAATCCAGACTCCCATTCATTTTGGGTGGTAATGTCATGCGCAAAAAAAATGGTACAAGTCTTATAACGTATTTTTGCTAAAATCTAGTTGTGTACATCTAACTTTAATTTTTGTGACATTGCCAGTTAATTGTCAAAATTCATTCAAATAGAGACAGATTTACATTAGAAAAAGTCAGGTAAAAGAAATGATAAGTTTATGAATGGCAATCAGGAACTTGGTAAGTATGAACCTACTGAGTGTGAAAATATATTCACCTTCTCTGAAAAGTTGCCATAATTGATGCCATACCAGATATCCCTAACGCATATATTAGTGCGAAAAACATTTCGCCATCTTTGAAAAGTGGAACGAAGGTCTTGCCTTTCACGATAACTGATGGCGTATCGGAGCTTGCTACCACATATACTGATTACTCGTGTAATTCGATGAATACCATAAATTTACGGCGGGTCTGGTGCACTTTAGGTATCTCCGATTTTTCAAATTTTCTAACAAGTAATTAATAAAATATAGTGAATAGGTCACATTTAAGCAAAAAAATTTATGGATGAACCATAAATTGATGAGAAAAAAAATGTGAAAGTTACGGGACCGAGGAGCGAAAAGGAGTACTGGGTGGAATAACAGTGGATTGTAAATCATGAAAATGGAAGTAAGTACTATTACAATAAAGTATTGCAATTACCTCGTAACCTATGTTGCTTTTCAGTATTAAAAAAAGGAACATAACACAACCTTAACCTAACCTAACTTTACAAAGCTCACGCATAAATCATAAATTTTAGGGAGCCGAAATGTATTAGTGCATATATTAGGACAATATACTACTATATAGTCCTTGCCTCATATAATATTCATAATGGCAATACATTTATCGGAGACACCTAAAATGCACCAGACCCTTTACGGCTAGCAATCACTACACCGGTAATATTTTTCACACTCAGAAGGTTCATACTTACCAATTTCTTAATTGCCACTCATCAACTTATCATTTTTTGTATCTGACTTTTTCCAAAATTGAGCGTATGGTTCATTCATAAATTTTTTTGCTTGCCATTCACACTACAGCAAATTAAATTTTAAGACCAACAAACAGTTACCAGCTTACCAGTAATAATGCCTCCACGCAAACTGTTCCTTAACATATCCCTTGGATTTCAAAGACTGTAGTGCTTTAATTACTTGTAAATTAGGAATAGTTTCTAATTCTGGGTGTTTGGGAGCATGGTAGTCCTTCTTGGCTACCATAACACCTTCCTTGAAAAGGTATTCGTAGATAGCAACTCTATTCTTTTTGGGCATCAACATTCTAAAAACAAACAAAAACAAAATAAGTAAAATGATTACCTGGCCTTAAGTAGTAATCTAATTATTATATTTCGTTGTAACAAAGTAACAACCCAGCCTTTATTGCATTAAAAACAATAATTGGTATACACAACATAGGTTAGGAAACCATGAACACCTTAAAATATTTTTTCCACTATGTTGATGGAAAAATATTGGTGAATAATGCACTGATTAACTACAGAACACCAATTACTATCAAAATATTAATATCACAAGCAACAAAATGGAAAGATGGTTTAAATAAATAAAGATTTAAAATATTCACGTACTTGAAGCACCTATTTTACTGGCTGTCAAAACCGAAAGGGGAACTTTGTACGTCTGCGCGAACTCTAGCGCTAAAGGAAGCCAGTATACGGAGAGCGTTCCGAAAGTCCCAGTGTCGTCGGAAGAACAGGTTGAACTGAAACTTAGGTGCGACAGACCGACAGACACAAGGGGAATGCTCTGACGTCATTTGATGAAAGCGATCCATGTACGCCATGTAAATGGCATCGTTCGTTGTGTTTTATTTTCGTGTTTTCACATTTTTGGGCGAATATTGGACGTATGTATAAGTACTTGTACATCCACTGGATGTCCAAAGTATGTACAGTCGCACTTAAAACGGTAGTTCACTGGACGAAGTATGTATATGGGTCCTAATTACGTCCAGTAGGTATTGAAATATAGGTCTTGGCTATGTCCCACGTACGTTGCAAAGTTTGGAAATTAGACGAGTTGGTCAACATGTGCAGTGAATTACAGTGATCCCAATCTAGACACTTTTTACCAAATTTTCTTTCGTGGAAATCGTCAATTGACGATTTGCACGAAAGAAAGTTTGGTAAAAAGTATCTAGATTGGTATTACTGTAATTCACTGCACATGTTGACCAACTCTTCTAATTTCCAAACTTTGTAACAATTAACCTTTTAACTGCTAAGCCTTCGGTGTGCGGGCTATCCCGTGTGCGGCAAAATTTAAGCGCTGCGTTTTTATACGTCTGGAAATTAGACAAGTTGGTCAACAGGTGCAGTGAATTACAGTGATACCAATCTAGACACTTTTTACCAAACTTTCTTTCGTGCAAATCGTCAATTGTTCGAGCTCACTCCAGTATGTATAGAGCTTACTGTGTTTTACGGACATAGTGAAAGCACGCCATTCTTGCTCAGTGAGCTGTTCTATACTTGATTGGGCCCTAATAATGGGAAACGATCGTTTTCTTTCGCAAAACTATAGACAGAGAGGGATATATGAGGAAGGTACTCTGTCTTTCTCGCATTTGTAAAACTATGATTTCAGGCACAGATCATTTCAGGCAACAGAGGGCCCTTCTCTATCACCGCACACTCGAGTATGTTATTCATTCAGCTCAGTGTTCTTGCTCCTTGCCTCTATTCTTCATGACGCTGTTCGAAAGTTCGGAACAGTTTTATGTAGACGATCCTTTATATACCTGCGTGTATTCACTGTTGCATATACTAAAACCGTTAATACAAATTCTAGAAACTTTCAGCATTTCGTTCTTGTCTTCGACCAGATATACCGGTCGGTCGAAAATTATTGTGCATAGGACGACGGACACGGGCAGGGTACAGATGCAAGATTTGTAGAGGGTAATCTTGGTAGGTACACATGTAGCTCGCTCGTGGTGGCATCAACAGCCATATTTATAATTTAATAAAACGGATGAAAAATTAAACATTGCTTCATTCATAAAAGCGTTTAGCTTTATTTTTACCATTTTTACGTTATAAAATGTCTCATAATTTTTTTAATTGTTAACTTTTGTAGGTATTTTCTTCAATATTTTTCATTCCTACCTAGGTATCTCTATTTATAAAACAATTATTGTTTAATATAGATGCCTACCGAGTTCCTACATTTAGTAGGTAATCTAGGTAGGTAGAACTATAATCTACATATCACCTACGGCTCCTCTGTTTTCAAAATTTTTTATTCCTAGTTACACTAGATTTTCATCCCCATGTTTAATATAACGTTTAAAAATGTTGCAGAAATAGAATGTAGAATTAAGCAGGCTGTAATTTTATATCTAAGTAGGTAGTTGGTCAGCATTTGTTTCAACTTTTGGGGTCGGTAGGGATGAATCACGTGAGCTATTTAAGAAAAGTAAGGTTACGCACATTTTCGCGCTTTGTAGTTTAATAATTTTAATAAATCTAATAATTCAATTAGTTAAATGCGTGAAGTGTATATTTTCTTTTGAATAAGTGATAGTGAAGTGAAATAATTGTATATAATATACCTATTTTAAAAAGAGTGAAAAAGTAGTGTGTGGAAAATGGTAAGTGTACGAATATGTGGATATCAAGGATTATTTTATGTTACACTGGTAGTACTGGTACCTAGACATCAAATGCCCAATATTCTCCCAATTAAAATCGCATTATACTAGTGAAAGAGAAGTGTAGGTAAGTATATCATAGATCTAAAACTTTAAATTCTTTTTATATTTTGTCATTGTTGTTTAAAAACATTTTTTTTAAACCGGCCAGATTTAGCACTTTCCAGTTTATTTTTAAGTGAGAAAATCGCATTTTATCAGACTCTGCCAGAAAATGATTGTGAGAGTCGGGTAAAAGCTTTTTTCTACGACTGCCTTCGAAAACGACAAATAACGCACAGTAACCATCACTCGAAACTGTCTTTTTTCACACGATGTGTGCAAAAATCCAAAAAAAAACACAGTACGGTCATATGTTTTTCACCCAGTCATGCCGAAAACAGAACCGACACCTTTTGTTTGTATTTTTTGAAGTAGGCTAGCCTATTCAGGTTCACAGCAATAACCGACTTGTTTAACTGCTCCAATTTTACATTTAATTTTTTTTTAGAGTTTTGTTATAGTTATTAAGGTACCAAGGGTGTTATAAGGATAATAACGCACCGAGGTCGGCAGTGTACAATCCCGAGGGCCTCTGGCTCGAGGGAATGTACGTCGACCGAGGGCGTCATTATCCTATAACACCCTTGTGGTGCCTTCAACGTTTAATGTCCTGCAAGTCTGTTATTTAATTCGAATTTATTTTTTTTGACATTTACGATTTATTAATTTGACATCTATTATGTTCAGAACGATTTGATTTAAAAGAGAGTAAAAATCAAAATTGTTTGTAAACGCCGCCGTTGCATAGCAACGCATTTTGTTTGTCAATAACGCTATCATAATTTGCTTGTTTTGGGTTGTATTATAATTTTATAATGCCCTAGGGCGTTATAGATATTCATAACGCCCTAGAGCGTTATTTTTCATTTAATGTACCTCAAAATAGGGTGGTTATTGTAAAATAACAGACTTGTAGGACATTAAATAAATAATATCTGTTTACTTATGAAATTGATTGTTTTCCTTGCAGTCGTAGAAAAAATATTGTAAACAACACGTTTGAAAACATATTTTCACACTAATTCGACTTGTCACCTGTCTCACTCGTGTGGAAAGATTCGTTTTCGAAACTTGTTGTTTAAAATACTATTACCAGACCCATTTTTCCCCATAGTATCCTGTAAAACTATAAAATAACTTGACATAGGTATCTATTTTGACATTTAGTTGAAAACGCGACAATTGTTATAAAAATGTAAACTGAATAATATGGTGTTTACGGTACAACACTGTACCCGACGCCCGTTTTAAAAAATATATTGTACGTAACACATCCCAAAAGTCACTGGATTCGCAGACTTCCAAGTCTCGCCTGCGGCTCGCCCTACCCAACAAACACATTTACATTGGGCCGCTGTCGGGGGAATAACCCCTTGCCGGAAAACGAAACGTTGGTACAATGCTGGCTTCCAATGCATCTCCAGAATCAAAATGCGCCGGCGGCCGCTATTTTTACGACTTAAGCGGCCCGACGTTAAATTCCGACTTAAACCCATCAAACTTAATGGCCCTCTTCAGGCAAGATGCCGTTGTTCTGTATTTTTTGAAGAAGTAACGATTGACTACCAATGCTGGACTTACGTACTATCACATAATGTTTAAATAAGGTTCGCCTACAGTGAAATGTCGTTGGTCACACAAATGATGTACATTGGCATTACATCGGTCTATGCTTAAATAACTGAATCGTCCAGATTACTTTTGAAAGTCAGACCTGCATTGCACCATGGACCACCTAGGAAGCTCCTATAGCAGTTTATACATGGAGCATGGGACATGGTTGCTTAAACAATGTTTCGACAGAATTACATATGCCATCTTTAGGTTCTCACTGATATATCAGTGAGAACCTAAAGATGGCATATGTAAAAACGTTGTTTAAGCAACCATGTCCCCTGCTCCAGGGGTAAACAGCTATATAGGAGCTTCCTAGGTAAGTGCATGGTGCAATGCAGGTTTGACTTTCAAAAGTAATCTGGACGATTCAGTTATTTAAGTATATATAGACCGATGTAATGCCAATGTACATCAATTGCGTGACCAAAGACATTTAGCTGTTTACTCTACTGAGGTTTCTCTTTATTTGAACTGACTTAGTTCAGAAATTCTCAGTTCATGTAACGATGGTCCGTAGTAAGCAGCTACCAGCGAGAACCTAAAGATGGCCGATGATTCTCTCGAAATGTTGTTCAAGCAACCATGGTTTCTCTAGAAGCCTATTAGAGTCGAGAGACTAGATCCTCCATAGACAGAGACACACACACACACATATGTATATTTATACATAACACAAATCAGCTAAAGTTAGAAATTAACTAATATTTAAAATGAAATGCCTTGTATATTTTCAAATATTTCGGAAGAATAAAATCGGAACAAAAATAAGGTGTTCATTTTGACACACTGAAAATTATATTTCTAAATTTAAAAAACTGTCATAATGTTTCTATTGTTCAGATTATTATACTCTTTTTGTTCAGTATTAAAAACAATTTTTTTTGGAAATATCTGAAAACATAGAGGATGACCCATGCAAAAGAAATATGCTACATTTAAATTTTTTGTTTTCAACATTATAATCTGCAAACCAATCTTCAATACTTGTGAATCAACCAATGCAACTAAAAATAACAAGTTAATAATAGTGCACATACAGAGAACGACATTAAAACCTTACTCATTTTTAAAATTTTTATTTTTCATCATAGCAATGTTTTCGAGACATGGAAGTTATAGGACTATAAAATTTTTGACCAGTAAATACAAAAAAAGATCTGTCATCCGTGGTCAAATGGTTCGTTTTTTGTCATTTATTTCCACATGACTAAGTTTTTTTTAATTTATTTACTGTTCATAAATTGAATAGGCCTGTAACTTCGAAACGAATAAAAATCGCACTACCACTTTTGTTTTTTAATCTTACAATTAAGTCTATGCTCCCAAAATTTGAACATAACGATATGAGACACCTGCAACTTAATTAGGCCATAAGTAACGACCCATTACCTTCAAGATAGAATTTTTCTGTTTAAAATTTTTTTGCTAGTTTAAAAATTAAGTTACCACCATATGCATATTTATATTCAAAACTTCTTTTACATATTACCCATGTACGTTAATAACCACATGCATCACATAATACATACTGCTTGATTAGAATTGTCAACTGACATATTTGGGAACGTCTAAATGAAATTTTGATTAAATAAATATAACGTGGTTTTTAAATTTGCCCCTTCTAAAAAAATGAAAACCGGTACATTCCTATGAAGTTTTGACACATTATTTCTTAAGAACTGAGTCTATTAGTCCAAGTTACTAAGAAAAAATTAAAATTTATTCAATACGTTAACATTCAAAATCATCAAAACGCAGTTCTCTGAACATAATAAAATACATTTCATATTCCTTCTCCTGGTCTTATTTCTGTTCTCCTTTGCTTTTAATTATCTTCTTCCTCTTCTCGATTAGCAAAAGATCGTACCAAACCTGTTATATGGTAGTTCCTATTTCCCATTGGATTTCCTCGTATTACAGCTGAAACAAGTTTTCTTATATAATATTTCCGGATTTATTTATTTTTTGACCTGATAGAAAACAAACCACATTTTTATTCTCCAGGACTTAAATCCTTAAAATTTAAAAAAACGTGAACATGTTCATTAAAACCTAATAGGTAGTCTATATTACAGGTTCAAAGCAGTACGATTCAGAATATTTGTTTTAATGTTATGCAACAAAATTTCAGACAATTAGGAATTGTTTAATATGCATATTGTGATTTTAATATATTTTGTACCTTATACATACATTCGTACTGTCCGTGTTGTACCTTTTTATAATATTTACAATTTATATGACCTATACTTATAATATGTTACCCACATTTACTACTTTTGTATTAATTTTGACTTATCAAATATGCATGTAATGTATCACATAATGTAATAAAGAATTTAATTTAATATACAATACACAAGTGTAGATCCGGCCATTGTAAAATCCGAAATAAAAAAAAACATCTCGAAAACAACACTTGGAGGGTCTAAATTAAAGTACCTACTTGTATATTCGTGCATATACAATATAACCAACATCTCAAAAAAATATAGGGTAATGGTCATTAATTTTCAATGGCATGATAAAAGAGTAATGTTTGAAAATTTTTCACGTGTGTTTTGTAAACCTAATAAAAAACCGCTGCCCAAGGAATCACTACTTCCACATCCAGATTTTCTATCTAAGTCACTCACAACGAAAAAATTTTGTATGTGGAAATAATTGCTTACGGAACTTTAATAATATAATATTTGAAATCCTCTACCCCAAAAACCTATAAAACGATACCCCACATCGGTAGTGGGGTGGGGGTGGTGCTAGGGGGTGGTAGTGGGGGTGGATGAAGTAAAAAAATATTTTGAGGTTTCTGGTTCTTGTACACACACTAAATCACATTTTTTTTCATCCCCTTTAATAATGGGGTGGGGGTGGTAATGGGGGTGACTAATGTAAAAAATTTTCTTTGAGACATTAGCTTCTCTTTAATATACTAAATACCAATTTTCTGGACTCTTACCTGCTTAATTTACCTATTTACCCCAAATTTACCCCAATTTACCCCCAACCCTTCGATGGAACAAGATGAAAATAATCTAGTTCCAGATCACGTTAAAATACATACGTGTACCAAATTTCAAGTCAATATCTTAAACGGTTCCATAGTAAACGTGCGCACAAAAAAAAGTTACAGACTGACAGACCGACAGACCGACAGACCGACAGACAGAAATTTTTTTTTTCGCTCAAACTTAAAATCTCGACGTTTCATGACATTCTAAGCCTATTTGAACAATAAAAATTTTTAAAAATTTTTTTGTCGTTACTATACTTCCACTGGATGTGGAAGTAATTATTAATCAAATGTGGGAAAGCTACAGCAAGTAATTCTAATGTTATGTAATATATATACTCACTTGTCCATAATAAAAATAGATGTATGTTGACTTCAATTTTCTTTTTAATTTGAAAAACTATCTCATCTGTCTGCTGAAAATTCCAACAAATCAATCACCACTATCAACGTATAGATATAACCTGCCAAACCTAGAAAAACAGTATAATCAACACCATCTGTAGGATATATATTCCCGATGGATATTATTTGGCTTCGACATATAGGTACTGAACACAATTTGAAAACTGACTAGGTACCGCACATGATAGAAAGAAAATTAACTAAAAAGAAGTTAAGTATTAATTAGTATAGCAAACCTTCTATCAAACGGGGGTGACATAATGGAGCCGTGAGTCTTTTCCCTTCCTGTGTACACACGCTTGTCTCAATTTCAATTTTATCCTGCCGAAAGTGTAAAAATAAATAGAAAATCATATCTAAATTTCGTTTTGAAAATAAGATATAAAATTAAAATACTTATTATTAAATTAATCGAAAAATTGTAAACATAACCTTCAAGCAAATCATGGCACAATTATAATTTATCCATAAACTGAACATAACATATATTTTATAAAGCCATCAATTACTTACCTCTTCATGATAATAAAGACTATTCAATAAATAAACAAGTAAAACTTCAAAACTCGAAAAAATAACCAATAACGCCTTGTCCACGAACTTTGTCGTTGTATTGATGACTCATCAATAGCGACAGTTGCCCGGCAATAAATGCATTGGCCCGGCACTTTGCCGGATTTGCTATGTTTACTGGGATCGTGTTTGATCTTTCCCATATCCAAAGAACATGAACTAGCCCATGACATCAAATAATGCGCATCAAATCCCAATAAATATGCGATTAATTCTAGACGTTTGATTTCGATGCCAATCTGCCGTTCAAGTGCCAATTTCGGGCCAACGTTTACCATAAACGTGACTTTTTGCCACCGCTAGAAAAACGTTGTTACTTACTTGGCATTTGATGCCACCGATTCCCCATCATTTCCATCATTAAACCGCATTTCGGCCGATGCTTGTGTGTTTGCTGGGTAGAGAATTTGCCCACTTGTCCAGTAAAATACCACAGCTTGCAAAACTTTTTATAAAATGTTTTTGATATGTGTACATAAGAAAACGATGATCCGTTATGAACAAAAATAGATAAATAATATACTTAATATCCTGTACGACATAAAAAATTATTTTAATCGTTCGTTAATTTAACCACCTTTTAATGTGGAAACCTACCTCTATTAAAATTATAAAGAAATTTCCAGACCACCTACCGGCTTGTGAGTAAAAAAAAATCAAGAAACAATAAGGTATTTTATCAAACATTTTATTATTATTCATAAATAGTAGTCACATGAATACATCCTTAAAGTATACAAATATCTATAAAAAATAATAGATCATAATAAAATTCTAATTAGGTACTAAAAATATCATTTCATTGTCGTGTAATGCCAAAATACAGACTAATTAATATCTAATATTACTTTGTAGTGGAACGTATTTGGCAAGAAAAACAGGAGTTTTAAAACCATCTTTTTTTAAAAAACACTTTTTGACAATTCGGTTATACGCGTGCTTTCTTATCATTTTATCAAGTTAGTTCAGCTTAATCACAAGGAGTGGGAAAGGAATTCGCAATTAAAAAAAATTGATCTCGCGGAAGCGCATAATGGGGAAAAAAAAGGGAAAAGAGTTCAGGGGCGGCTCAAGGTAAATTTTCCACCCGGGCGGGAGCACTTTTTGGCGCCCTTTCTGAGGTAATCACGGAAATTTCACGGACGTACTTCATACTAAAGTACAATGATATCCCTTCGGACTCCGCGATCACTACTTTTTATCGCCCCATTGGGGCTCTTAAAAATCCGAAAAAAATTTTCTTTATCGCCTCATGGAGAATGATACTATTAGAAATCAAAAAAAAAATTATCACCTCACATGGGGGAAATCCGAAAATTTTTTTTATCGCCTTATGAGAAATCCGAAAGAAAATTTTTATCGCCTCATGAGGGGTACAAATAAAAAAAAAATTTATCACCTCATTAAGGGACGAGGGGTATTCCGTAGGGGAATTTTGGTGTACAAGCTCCAGGAATTAGTAGGGAATTAGTTTGGAATTAGAGGAATTAGTGAGGAATTAGTAGGAATTATTAGGGAATTAGTGGGGAATTAGTGGGAATTAGTAGGAATTAGTAGGCAATGAGTGTGGAATTAATAAGCGGCGCGCGCAACTCGAGACATGGTAGCGCTCGTATATAATAACATGCGCCAAGACGTGCTCGCTATCTAGCTCTATCATATACAGATTCGGCAAATCTAATTATATATATATGCATTTAGGATGCATATGCATCGAGTGAAAAGAAAGAAAACAGAGAAATTAGAAAAGAAAGACGGAGATTATCCCAGTACAATATGCGCTCGCTGTTAGAAGCGATGCCCTGCGTTGACACACGACAAGGTGATACAAATAAGATTTCACGAAGTGTGGAGCGTGCTGGGGGCAGTGTATCCGTCATTATTTTCTTAATTTTCCTGCTTTCTCTCTTGCACTAAATTTGCCAAATCTATGTGATTTGCACGTGCACCAATTTCGCCATTTTAAGCAAAACTAAACAAAACAGCTTTATAAACAGTGAAAAACAGGTGACTACAGTGAGCAAAGCTTAATTAAATCAAATCATCAAGTTAATGCACTGGTTTATTTACCCATCTCGCAATTAGGCCGTGAGGAGAATCCATTCCAGCAATTCAAAAATTATAAACAATCACAACCTTCAGTCACTGTTCATGTTCTTAAAAGTTTAAGAAATAATTATATGAGAAGTATAACTCAGTTGCTTCATTTGTTTATTTAACAAATAAACTCAAAAGAAATAGTTTTTTTTAAATAAAACATCTAAAAAAATATTGCCTTTAGCGAAAAATAACAAGAATTTTTTTTTAAAACCCAGTCTTTCACTGTTTTCGAAGAAGCATATTTTGTCGCCAGCCATAAACTGTGGGCCATGCGTAAAAAATGAGCTAAATAAAATCAGAAGCTTTATTCAATTACCTTTAATTTGTTGTTTATCGCTTTAAAATGAAAATTGTCTAACTTGGATTCAAAACTCTCAGAAAATCCAGAAAAATAAATATTGAATGAATATTCGTATATGTATAACATGTTAATAATGCGTGCTATCTAAAAATTGCTTGGAATCGTTTTGGTTAAATTTTTATAGATAAATTCATCAGTGTATGCAGTTTTTATAAAATAAATATTTTTAGCAAAAATCCCTTTGGTTGATAACAATCAAGGCTTTTTGTACAATCTGTTATGAACAAATTTTTTTTGGGGCAGACAAATAGTTTACTTATCTTCATTTTCTCAGCTTTTATAGTAGTTTAAATTATGGCAATGTCTAAGCAAACTGAGATTTTCATATATATTGCAAAAAAATATACAAATTTTTGAAAAAATATTCATGGTTTGATTTGCTCATTTTGTTGAAATATGTTTTCGAAAAGGGTATATTTTTAATCATTTCCGAGAGAAACAGGAATTTTTTTGTTGCCAAACTATTGGTTTTACGGAAAAATGTCAAAGGAGATAAAATTCCCTTTATTATACTCTTTGCAAATACGAAAACGAAAAGTATATTGCAATTTGATCGGCACATTTCTAAAGTAGAAAATACTGCTTGGAAAGAAAAAATGTTTATATCATTGTGTTAGTGATCAAATTCTGAACAACTTTCAAAATGTCCGTCCGTTTGTCCGTCCATCCATCACGTTTCTTGTAAGCACGATAACTTAACTGAAAGCCCGATTGTGTTGAAATTTGGAAAGTTTAATGCAGGAAGAATCGTGTTGTTTTTTTACAAGCTTTTATTTAACTTGCAATTTTTGTAACTAGGTCTTTCCGGTTCAAAATTAGTCAGTTTTTGAGATATAGACATACTATCGGTGTTAGCTATTTATGGATGTAGTGTATTAGGGGAATTGCTAGGGAATTGGGGGAATTACTAAGGAATTAGAGGAATTACTAGGGAATTAGGGGAATTACTAGCTATTTTGGGAATTAGTGTACACAATAGTTTTCTGCGGAATACCCCTCGTTAAGGGAGGACTGCTAGTGAAAATCCGACTGCCTTGAAAAAATAACGAATACTTTTGCCGTTTGGCGCCCTCCTTTACCTCAATTTGGCGCCCCTCTGAGCCGGCGCCACGGGCGGCCGCCCGGGTTGCCCGGCCCTTAAGCCGCCCCTGAAAGAGTTTTAGGGGGTCGAATGATTTTCCTTTATTGCAATTGTATCAAGCGGCCAATTCTCTATTTTGCGATTTTTGTGCCCCTGCACAAATTGATATTTTACTAACTGCTAGGTTAATTCCTTTAAAAATGAGTTTTTCTATATGAATCATTGGTGATTCAAAAGCCAGCACCCAAAGTATGGACAATCCGAAGCTGAACATCGTTAGACCCCAGAATGAGTAAGCCTGAGAAAAAAATTTGCCTGTGTTTTAATTCGGCCAGAAATCATATATTTCAAACTTACCACGTTGAATACGGTAAAATATGTGCCTGTTCTTAAACTCAACCCAATCATAGTAATTATTGTTAAATGTAGAAGATAAATGCTGTATGTGAATCTGTTCAATACTTGATAAATTGGAAACGATAATATTACATTGATTGGACCTAGAAAAATACAAAATGTATATTTACAAAAAATGTTTCCTCAAAAATCGCATTTTTTAGATTTTATGAAATGCAGTTGTTCCTGATGATCACACATAAAAGTGGTCTAAGGGTGAGTTAAAGAACATACAATTTCTAATAAATAAATTTTAAAAATCTCTAACCCGAATAAGTCCCGAGACATAGAAAACTTCTAATTATTTTTCAAACCACTTGAAAATCATTCCTTTTATAGATGAAGCAATCACATTTGTGAGGCAAGGGGTGCAGAACGTAAAGCCGGATTTAACTATATTGTAAATAGATATAAAATAATAATAATTTATAATATTACACTTACAATATCCCCAAAGCAGTGCTATGAACTGGTAACAAAACTTACTAAAATTATTTTCAAAAATACATTACCATTACCAAATAAAGAAATATAAAGTAATTATCGAATTATAACTTCACCCCAAAAGTATAAACGGTGACAAGAACAAAGGCATTAAAATATTTATTTTTAGTTAATATATTATGTTATAGTTGATCAGCATCTATGAGAAATCAAAATAGCCTACATTGTGGCAATCATAGAAATTAAAATACTCTAAAATTATTTTACAATTTCGTTCTAGTTGGTATATTTTTAGGCGCAAGACACTATATGGTAGTCAGAAATATTAAAAAACTAACTAATTTCTAATCCATTTGGCGCAGAGGTGTTTTTGATTGAAATTTTTAAATGCTTTTTCCGAAACAGCGGCAAAATAATCAATAAAAAGTGAGAAAATATCCTTTAATGTCCCTGGGCCTTTAGGACAGTCAGAAATTAGACCTATCTTACCTCCATAGCCTGCCACACAGGCAAAAATAACCCACGCCAGGCTAACTGACCATGCAGGTCGTTGAAAAGCTATGTAGAAAACATTACCCCATTTATCGTAATCTTCACCTCTCAGAGTGCTGTGTCCAGCAAATATACAAGTTAAAGTAACAGCAATGCATATCGCCCACAAGAGGAACACTGTAGGCTGAAAAATAGAAATTGTTGGTAATGGAATGTTATTAACGTTAAAAGTTTGATTATGGCATTTTATGAGAATTTTAACGAAAGTTAAATAACACGGGCACACAAAAAATATAAAAAATACAACCACATCCAGTGGAAGTAGTTATGCAAAAAAAATTTTGAAAATCTGTATTGTTTAAATAGGCTTAAAATGTCATGAAACGTCGAGATTTTAAGTTTGAGCAAAACAAAATTTCTGTCTGTCGGTCGGTCTGTAACTTTTTTGTGCGCACGTTTACTCTGGAACCGTTTAAGATATTGACTTGAAATTTGGTACACGTATGTATTTTAACGAGATCCGGAACTAGATTATATGTTGATCTTATTTAGTTTAGTATTGGTATTTAGTATACAGGGTATTTCATCTAAAAGTCCCCGGATCATTATCTCGTAAAATAATAAAGATAAAGAAAATTTGTAAATCGCGGATAATTGACACCAAAAAAGGTATTAAATAATTGTTATAATTGTTCTTTCGCAGTGCACAGAGATGGCGCTGTGATGAGAAATTATTTTTCGATGGCTGGAACCTTGAAACATGATTCATACGATTAATGAATAAATTGTGAATAATTTTGACTATGTAAAAAATTTTGTAAATACCAGCCGTTTTGGAATTTTTTTCTCCATTTTTTTGTCTGTAAATTTTGAAAACTCCTTTTCTCTTTATCATTTTAGAACACCAATTATTTAGAACTTTTATCTTATTATATTCCATACTTCCTATATTATTACATATTTTGAAATTTTTTATAATTTTCAGAATTTTTCAAATGCAACTAATTTTTAAAATTTAAAATTAGGAAAAATTTTCAAAATATGTAATAATATAAGGAGTATTGCATTTAACAAGATAAAAGCTTTAAATAACCGATGTTTTAAAATTATTAACTAAAAAGTTACAGGAGTTTTAAAAATTTACATAAACAAAAAAATGAAGAAGAAAAATCATGTACCTCCAAAACGGCCAGTTTTAAAAAAAATTTCTATATAATCAAAATTATATTCACAATTTATTCATTAATCGTATGAATCATGTTTCAAAGTTCCGTCCATCGAAAAATAATTTCTCACCGCAGCACCATCTCTGTGCACTGCGAAAGAACAATTCTAAGTGCAGTTATTTAAGATCTTTTTTGGTGTCAATTATCCGCGATTTACAAATTTTTTTTATCTTTATTATTTTACGAGATAAAGCGAAGTTGAAGATGTGAAAAACGTAAAATTGTCATATAGTGTGTGTACAAGAACCAAAGGCCTCAAAGTTTTTTTTACTTTATGCACTCCCACTACCCTTCCACCACCCCCACCCTCACTACTGATGTGGTCTATCGTTTTATGTATTTTTGGGGTAGACAATTTCAAATATTATATTATTAAAGTTCCATAAACAATTATTCCCACATATAAATTTTTTTCGTTGTGAGAGACTTTGATAGAAAATCTGGATGTGGAAGTAGTGATTCTTTGGGCAGCGGTTTTTTTGGGTCATGTACCAGTACACTCACTAGTCTACTCGTAGGTAATTTGGTCCCCTGAACTCGAAAATGACATTGGTCTGGCCCGCTCAGCTCACAGTGACCAGGGATGGATAAAGGAAATTCTCCGATGAAATTTTCGGGAGTTTTCAAAACGAAGTTTTGATAAAAACGAAAGTTTCCAATAAAATATTTGAATATTCCCAAAATTTCCAAAGGAAACTTTCCGCAAATTTTGGAAACTTTAAAATATTCAAATGTTTTTTATTGGAAACTTTAATTTTATCAAAATCTCGTTCCGGAAACTTTCAAGTGGAAAGTTTCCTTTACCCATCTCTGCCTATGACCTAAAATAACCCCAAAAATGTTGTTAATTGATTTAATTTTGGAAAAAAAATAAGAAAGTAGGAAGAGATCTGGTAGATGACAGACGTGCTTTTTGTGATGCTTTTACTAATATGTGCATAAGTTCGGATCTTTGGTTTTGATTTTACTGTCAAATTTAAAATGGTTGATGGTTAATGAACCATAATTATTAAAAAAATATTTGGTATACAAACCTTTCCAAGTTTTGTTATCCTTAGATTCTTGTTTCTGGAAAATTTTATTTCAGCCAATATATATCCAAGAAGCGCTCCTATAACATAAGGTGCTGCCCTTGTGTGTGTTTTGTAATAGTAATTATCCATATACTCTAATACAGGTGTTCTAAAAATAAGTTAACTAATTAATTTCTTCCTCAATTACTGTCCACAAATAATATTGCCAAATGGCATATTAAAAACTTTGGGAATAAATAATTTGTTATTTACAAATAACTCAAATCAAATCAAATCAAATTTATTGCATTATTGTTCACAAATAATAATAATTACACATACCATATATATTGTATAATCTCTTTAAAAATTAAAACGATATAAATTTGTAGCTATCTCATGAATATGTCATTATTCCTCTCTTTAGGGTACACCTAGACTATATATCTAGCCTGTGTGTGTACCAATGATGATGTTGTTTGATATTATTAATATATGTATGTATGCATATATACATATGCACGAATACACAAATACACATGTACAAACATATTCATTATCTACAAGTATAATAGCGTGTGAATAAGACGCGAAAGAAAAAGTTTTATATTTTGTAAGAGAGTTTATTTTTTTCTTTAACTTTAACTTTAACCACCTGCCAATAATCTCACAAAGCCAAATTTATTGTTTTTTAAATGTTCAGATACTTTACGAGAGAATAAATTTATATTGTTATATAATTTAAAGTGGGTTGGTAAAAGATTATAAAATTTAGGGCCGTAGTAAGTTACAAACCTTTGAGTTGTTGTATACCTGATTTGAGGTATTATCACACTTAAATTATGTTTTTGCCTTGTATTGTGACCATGTTGTATGATGTTTAATAAATGTTTGTGCTTATGGGTAAATATAAGGACAGACTTAGTATATAAGAGTTGTAGATTAAATACATTGAATTGTTTAAATACCAGTTCAGAAGAGTATTGTTTATTTTTTCCTAAAATGATTTTTATTATATATTTTTGTGATATATTTAAGGGTTCTAAGTTTGTTGAATATGCACTTCCCCATATTATTATTCCATATCTAAGAATTGATTCGACTAAGGCATGATACAGTGTCTTTAAGGTATTGAAAGGCAGTGTATTTTTTAGGTGGTAGAATTTCCAAACTAGCTTATGCATTTTCTTATTTAATTGTTGGATATGATCTGTCCATTTTAAGTTTTGATCTATTACCACTCCAAGATATTTGGTAGTTTTTGTTTGCGATAACTTCATATTACATTTACAGTTATATTTTTGTTTATTTAAGCAAGTGTATGTATGTAACTGCAGTATATTAATATTTGGTACATTTTTGTCATAGATGCTAAAGCACATAAATTTAGTTTTATCTAAGTTAACTGTTAAAAGGTGTTCAGCTAGCCATTGTTGTAGTTTAGAAAATTCTACCACCGCTTTGTTGTTTACATTTTCCCAGGAGTCATCTTCAACCAAGAGAACAGTGTCATCGGCGTACGCTACAATTTTTCCATCAACTGGGATATGAAGTAATTCATTAATATATATATTAAAAAGAACTGGTCCTAGGACAGTTCCTTGTGGTATGCCATATTTTATCTTTTTTAATTTACTTCTACTTTCTCCAATTTTTACACACTGTTCTCTGTTTTGAAGATAACTACTGAACAAGTTACTGACAATACCTTTTATACCATATTCATTGAGTTGAGTAATTAGTATTTCATGGGACACTGTATCAAAGGCCTTAGCCAAATCTAAAAATATCGCAATTTGTTTTTTTTTACTATCAACAGAATTATATATAGTTTTTACTACCTCATACATACTGTCATCAGTACACATACCTTCTTTGAAGCCATACTGGTTAGGGGAAAGAATTTGATTATAATTTAAATGTTCTAATAACCTAGATTTAATGCATTTTTCTAATATTTTTGCTATATTACTTATTACCGAAATAGGTCTGTAGTTACTTATTAATGCCCTATCACCTGCTTTGTGTATGGGTGTTACAACAGAAACTTTCAACATATTTGGAAAGCAACCCTTTTCAAAACATAAATTAAATATATAACAAAGTGGTTTAGCTATAACGGAACTCAATAACTTTAATATGTATGAGGATATTTTATCTTCCCCAGAGGAGGATTTATTTTTCAAGGTGTTCACGTTCTTTATAATTTCGTCCTCAGAGATAGGTTTGAGAAATATATTACTGCAATTTATGTTTCTGCGTTTCAATATTTTGTTGACGTTTATTTTATTTGCCATATTTTCACCAACATTTATAAAAAAATCATTAAATATTTCACTAATTTCAGTTTCATTTACTATGTCCACATTGTTATTTTTTATTATAATTTTGTTGTTAGGTTTTTTCTCATTAAGACACTCATTCACCGTCTCCCAAATTCTTTTTATGTCATTCTTATTTTCTAGGATTTTATTATGATAGTAGTCCTTTTTTACCCTTTTTATTAAGTTGTTTGTTAAGTTTCTATATTCCTTGTAGTTGTTTAATAGAATGATATTATTTTTATTTCTTCTTAAATCTTCCTTCATTTTATCCCTTTTTCTGATTGCTAATACAAGACCTTTTGTTATCCAGGGCTTAATTTTCCTATCTTTAGAGTTAATAATTAAGGTTTTTGTAGATTTTTTTATATTGTTATTTAGTATATTTGCAAAATTTTCATACGCAAGGTTTACATCATTTATTTGATATATTTGTTGCCATGTTTCCGATTGCATCATTTCTTTGAGTAATTTATAATTTATTTGTGTTATTTTATCATTATTCGTTTTTTTTCGATCCTTATTTGTATTATCATTGGAATTTATATTTTTAGTTTTTTCTTCAAATTTTATAATAATGGGATAGTGGTCCGTAATATCATGTTTAAGAACAATAGGTTTAATATTTATTTTGTGTGTAATGCTCGGAGAAACGTTAATGAAGCAGTGATCTATACAAGATTCATTTTCATCACTTTTTCTAGTTGCAATGTTTATATAAGAAAGAAATCCGTGTTCAGACATTGTATTTATGTATTCATTAGTCAAATTATCTTGTTTTTTAATTAAATCTATGTTAATGTCACCTAAGAAAATATTTATCGCATTTTTTTTTCTAAACTAAATTGCAAAACATAATATGTCTGTCTGGGTCCTAATATAACTAGTCGTGTTGCTGACTAGTTAATATATAAAAGCAAAATAAATCATGCCAAATTAGAATCAAACAATAAGCGAATTCTAACTTCCAATAACAAACAAAAAACAACATGGGACATTATCAACAAAAACAGAAAAAATAAAAACACGTATGTAACTTCTGACTTAACGGCTGATTATTCTGTTGATGCTATAAAGAACTTAATGACTAACTTTGATAATGTTAATAATACAAAGTTTTCAGATTTTCTAAAGAATGCACCTAGTGCAAATATCAATGGCGGATTTACAAAAGGCACATGCCCAGGACCCCCACGTAATTGGGGCCTCCGAATATATAAAAATGGTTAAAAAAAATATTGAAAAAATGAAAAAATTACAAGTGAAAAGAGATGAAAACGCAAGAGGGGCCCCCACATAAGAAGTGCCCAGGGGCCTCACAAACGTAAATCCGGACCTGGCAAATATATCTATTTTTCTATTTCCAGTTTGTGATCTGGAAATTTTAACTATTGTATCACAATTAAAAAATAGTAAATCTAAGGATATATATAATCTTAACAGTGAAATTTTAAAATTAGCTGATGATGTTCTTGCAAAGCCTATTGCACATTTAATAAATCTATGTACTGAAAGAGGAATTTATCCTGATATATTAAAAAAATCTAAGTTACACCTGTATACAAAAAAGGTGACTTTAATAATACAGACAGTTATAGACCTATTTCTATTATACCTATTATCGCAAAAATATTTGAGATCGTTCTTAAAAATAGACTGCTAGATTACTTCGAAAAAAACAATTTACTAACTGATGCCCAATTCGGCCATTGACAGAAGAGATCTACTATTGACGCAATCTGTGAAATGTACGGAAACATTATAGAAGCTTTTGAGAAATGTGAACTATGCACTGCAAAATTTTACGACTTGTCTAAAGCATTTGATATAGTTAACTATGGTGTTCTAATACAAAAATTGGAATATTATGGGATCAGAGCAAAAGCCTTAAATCTATTTATCTCTTATCTTGCGGACCGTCAACAGTGTGTTAAGTTTAATGATAAAGTATAAAAACTTTCTAGTGTTGATTACGGAGTGCCACAGGGGTCAGTTCTGGGTCCTGTGCTGTTTATAATATACATTAATGATATATCATTCATTTGTGCTACTGAAGTGTCTCCAATAATGTATGCTGATGACATGACATTTTTGCTAAGCAACGAGCTGTTTTCCAACCTATGCACCAAGGAAGAAGAAGCTGATGGATGATTTAACAAAAAACTGGACAAGGAGTAATTATCTTACCATAAATAATGGCAAAACAAAAACTCTAAATTTTGCAGTGAAAAAAAAGGAAATAAATAACGAACCTATTTAACTCCTCGGTGTGCATTTGGATAATTCATTGAACTTTCAGTTCCAAATTCACAGATTATAAAAACGGTTGTCGACTTGTATTTATGTAATAAGAGAACTCAAGAAAAAAAATTATAGCAGATTGCTTAAGAGTAGCCTATTTTTCCATTTTTCACAGCATAATGACGTACGGAGTGATAGTATGAGAGCCATCATGTCATTCGAGCAAAATTTTTAAATTACAAAAAAAAGTTATAAGAATAATGACTCAAGCTAAATATGATGACCACTGTAAACCCCTTTTTAAGAGTCTCCATATATTAACACTGCCGTCATGTTATATATATGAATTTTTGTGTCATATTAAAAAATTAAAAAGTAACAAAATCACCAAGCAGGAGGACATATACATACATAACCATGACACTAGCACAAAAACAAATTTAAGATTGCCCAAATATAGATTAAGTAAATCTCAAAATTCCTACCTATATCTATCAATAATTTTTGAAATGCTTATTTTGTCAATCCTGACTCGAGAAAACAATAAGAGTTTTGTCTTATCATATGAAGTCTTGTCTTGTCTTGATAATCTAAACAGAGCAAGATAAGATGTCTAGAAAGTCTATCTTGATCTTGATAGCGCTACTAATGACTACATTTATTCAGGATGACCCGAATTGCACAAGCAACTTCATTAAGTAGCAGAACTTTTCAAAATAAGAAAAAGTTCCTACAAGCATGGGTAGGGAAGTGCTCAGTTCTGAGATAAAGTTGTTCAAGTAAAAATACTGAAAATTGTTTTTTATGTATGTCTTCGAAATGTCTGAAGATGAATAATTGATAATTTACACAGATATTTAACTTTGTATTCTTCATAATCAGAGCGTATATTACATTAAAAAATACAATTAGTTTAAGATATATGATCAAAAAGTGCTCTGCTTACAGCTTGGCTGTGTCTAATTCCAATAACAAATTCTTTTTTCTTCGGCTCAATATTATTTGGATCAAAATTATTCCAACACGTTATAAGGCAATAGTGAGGCTATTGAGTGGCGCATTAGATCACCAAATCTAACTCCCCTTGAGTTTTTCTTGCAGAGGTATATAAAAACTAAAACGAAAAAAATATGCTCATCTCCAATATTATCAAAGTCATGACCGTTGCAAATTCAATCATTAAAAATATGTATTTAGTACTAGTATGTCTTACTTGGGATAGAAACTAGTTAACAATCCTGAGAGCTCCAAATCATAAGCAATGTAAAATGGAATAATTATAAACGTTAAAATCAGCGATATGATTAAAGTCACTCCTATTTTCGGATATCTCCATAAAGGTAGCAAAATCAGGGGCGATAATATATACAGCTGCATATCTGCACTTAGATACCATGTCTGACCAATGCACTAAAACAAAAATGAAGAAAATGGGAACGCATAAAAGGCAAAGTATCCATGAATCCGATGTCTGAATCGGAATCTTATTTTTTTCATGGTATAGAGGAAAATATCAATTCACATGATTAAATGCTTACCAAATCGTTATCATTAACGTAAGTTTGAACATAGAGTAAGGTGGACCACCAGTATTTTCGACAACTTTCTTGCAAAGCGATGTCTACAGAATTCCATCGCGGTCCTGAACCCATATATACCAACAGATTTGCGCTAACCAACACTACTGCAGCAAGAGCTGGAGTTAATCTAGAAAATAAAATACATTTACTCAAAATGTAGCGAAATTCATTTTAAATTATCTATTACTAGACCAAAAGGTTGAAGAAATTCGAGGAGGAAATTGAAATTAATAGTCAAATTATCTGTAAAATGCCTGTTCACCTTAAATATCGATGAAGATAGAAGTAGAAAATATTAAATTTTACTCCATTATGTTTAGCTTTCAAGAATCCATAAACTACAAGTGCTCCACCAACAAGAAAAAATGAATCAACTGATAAAGTTCCACTGACAATAATCATACTTTGTAAAGAATCCGCCCACTAAAAAAAATATATGTTTAAGATTTGTTTGTTAACAAAAAAAAGTAATGTGTTGTCTTATACAAGATGTTAGGTACTTGACAAACAGTTTTATATTAGAGTGCAAGCACTTTGTATTGTGGTAAAGTATGGGCTAGATAAGCGCTACGTTATTAGGGCATCGTTTACTACGATTCAGCGTATTATACTGCTATTACAACTATCATTTTCCCAATATTTAAAAAATGTTAATTAAAGAATTAGACAACACTTTTTAACAACAAAAGTTTACAATATCCTACGTTACAACATATTTTACTTACGGTCACAAGGTCCTTATAATTATAGAGAGGAAAAAGACTAGTATGTGCCGAAAAGACATGGCCAATAATCACCCAGAGCATACTTAAAAATTTAATGCCGTTCAGACACGACAGTTCAGCAGAATTTTTACTTATTTTAAATAATTTTCTTCCATTTTTATAAACAGAAAATGCTACAAGGATGTCATAAGGTGGTTCTGAAACATAATATATATATTTATATTAAACTCAAAATATTTTAATATTTTTGTATCAAAAAAGGTGCTGACAATGTCGACTATGGATGTATGTCTGCGTTTTTCCAAATATGTAACTCCCATCGGACAGCCTTGGCTTTGGATTTGGGGGTCGCCTACTATATGTGGTGTGCTTATGTTTACCTGTCATCTCAATCAATGTTGTGTTTTTTATTTATCTCTATGTTTAAGAAATGATCCAAACATACATGGACTGTCCATACAAATTTTTTTCTCGCAGTTTTTCTCTTACGTCGTACATTTGCTACTAGTCCATTGATATTAGGAAAAATAGGGGAAATAAAATATGGTCTTTTGTCCTTTGGAAATTATACACTCCATGGGGCTACATTTAAGAAACAAAAGAGTTCCCAAGGCACAAGTGTGAGCTTTACCCTTAAAAGCCACCCCTATGCGCCCCGCCGCGGTTTTTCGCATTTTCCGGCGAAATGGTTGTTCCTACAGAAAATTTTATAGTCATTAGATAATATTTTACACAAAATTTGCTACAAATAAGGTCTTATACTTATTTCCGATAGGCGCAATGGTTTTCGAGCAATACGCAAACGAACTAGGGGTTTGATCCCCAATGCAATCCCCAGTCGCAGGTGATTTCAATTAAAAACTTAGTTCTCGATTTATAACAATGATAACACAGGCACCAAAATAAAAAAAGTGGTTTGTTCTTGGAACGGAACTCCATTGGGTGACTCCTATGTATCTCGACGAGCTGAACACGAATCAGTGTCCGTTTAGCTCCATTGTACACCATTTTTTTTGTAAATCGCGACAAGAACCTAAAAAACTCATATTTTAGGTTATTTTCGTGATTTATTAAAAATTGGTTAGTGATGGAGCTACACGGACACCCGATTCGTATTTAGCATGTCGAAATACGTAGAGGTTACTCAACAGAGTCCCGGAAAGAACCCTCTTTTCACTTTTTTTGTGTGTGTCTGTGTAATATTAGTAGCCCAGTCGATGAAGGTATTTACCTACAAAGCAAACTGAATCATTTTTTTTAAATAAGTTCGTGAAAGTATATAAAATATTATCCTGAAAATTTTACATTTCCCTCCGATGCAGAACATAAAAAAAAGTGAAAAAAAAATGTTTTTCATCCATTTGTGTTTATGTTTATTTTTTCAAAATTTTGAAATTAAGTCAAGAGCTAGGAAAAAATAAAAAATATAGATAGTATTTATGAACAAAAAATGTCCTAACAAAATTTATCGCTAAAGACACGGTTCTCCCGGAAAGAAATAGTTAAGTGTAACGTTATAACTCGGAGCGAGATACAAGCGTGCGCGCGCTTGAATACGCATGACTGTGACACCGACGCACTAAATTACATGTCACTAAATCAGAATTTATTCAATCTACATGAGTGTTGGCTTATTTAAAAGATGAAAATTGTAGCTTTCTGATGCCTTTTTGTTTTAAACATTACAAGCAAAGGATGGATGGGAAAAATATACTTAAATAAAATATACAGAAAAAAAAATAAAACCCCTTCAAAAAAATTCTTTCTTCATTGAGAACTGTTAAAAATTATGTACACTTCATGATTATTATGGTTTATTAAGTTGTAGTAACGTGGATTAAAAAAAAAGTACATCCCAAATCATTTTAATTTCCTTGCTTGATGATTTTCTTAATGAATATATGGAGGCTGTAACTTGCCGAAAAATTGACCCATTGGAAAATATAAAATATCACTATTTCAGAAAAAATGTATACTTTTCGAATGTTCAAACACAAATTCGTTTACTTGTATGCATTTTTTAGAAAATATGATTAATCAGATCATGATAAGAAATTGCGATTTTCACGATCTTATCCTTATAACTATGAAAATATCTTTGATTGTTTTGAGTATAAATTTTGGAACTTTTCCAATACATTAACAAATGCATAAGGGATCCATTGGATATAGCTGAAGTGTGGATAGGTGTACCTGTAATAAATACAATACAGTAAAGGCACGTGAAATTCATGCGAGCGATTCAGCGACTATGTGTGCTGTCTGTGCACGCGTTCATAATTATATATTTTCCCTCCATACTCACTATTTATCCTCCTATTCACTACGAAAAATGTTAAAAATGTGTAATCAGAAAGAGAAAAAAGCTTTATTTTACTCGTTAGAACTGCTAAGAACTTTTAAAGGTTCTGTAGTATGCATTTAACCTTGCGCTTGTCCGCGCAGAGAGACAAAGTTACTTCACTATTTTTTTCCAGGAATACCGTGGCTTTAGCGTTAAATTTTATTTAGACATTTTTTGTTCAGAAACACGTGGTCTATCCACCTGTATTTTTTGTTTTTTTTTTCTACCCTGACTTAGTTTAAAAATTTTGAAAAAATGGATGAGAAAAATTTTTTTTTTCACTTTTTTTTATGTTGTGCATCCGAGCGGAATGTAAACTTTTCAGGATATTATTCTATACACTTTCAAAAACTCATTAAAAAAAAATTATTCAGTTTGCAAGTTTTTGTGGGTTTCACTATAAAATGTTCTCTGTCGTCTGGGCTATATTGCATACACGGTTTTCTATAAAATGGTGGAGGATCCTCATGTATTACACAGGCACACTAGTAAATCTCGAAAATAACCTAAATTATGAGTTTTTTTTAGGTTTTTGTAATTTTGAGTTGGTACTTGATGACGTCAAAATATCACTAGGGATGAAGTGCACTGCTTGATATATTGGAATTACTTTATATTTAAAATCTCCCCGCTAAGCGAAATTTTCGGTGACGTCACGGTGTTTGAGGGTTTCAGAGAAAGAGCAGACCATGTATGTTTGGATCATGATTTGAACAGCATCTTTACATCTACCGACATTGTAACACCATGACAGAAATTATAGAAAAAAAAAATCACTTTAAGTTCTTACCTTTATTAATATGGATGTAGTACAGGTCACATATGGTTGACGCTACCAACAAAGCGGCAAAATAACTCAATATAACGCTAAAAAAAACAAGGCTTTTTACTTTTTCTGCATATTTTTGTACGAATCTACGTACATCGTAGCAATAGCTCCATTAGATAATGGAGGACTTAGGTCTTCTTTTGTTTGACATTGAGCCGTTGGGGAACCTATCAAAGTTTGAAGAATTTCTGTCATGTCCTGATCAGTACAATCACTAGGAAGACAAATAGCCCAAGTCATACCAGCGGAGCTATCAGGTGCATTTCCGCCTCGAGGGCGTATATTTGTCATTTGTCTTGCTGCTTCCCTTAGCTGTACCTGCATATGATATGTAATAAGTGCACTGAATTCATAAAGTACATAGTTAAAACCGAACGAGAAGCTCAATATGCGTGTAGTTCACATTAAATGAAACAAGAAACGATGGATTTGTGTACCCTATCGATTAACTGACATGTATTGTGATCGTAAAAGATTCGACAAACTATATCTTAATCATAAAACGAAGATAGTGGTGAGAAGTTGAACTGCCAAGAGTGTTAAGCGGTACATGTCATTGAGCGACTTTGATTTGATAAGCCTCTGAAGGAAATTATTTTCAATTACAGCCACTCCAAATTCAAACGCCAATAGGTCCGTTATACGTGCTGATCACATGCATCAGTTACTATCCCCCCTTTTACTGCTAAGCTACTTATAGTGACTAATAAAATAAATTAAATTAACTGCTTAAAGTATTAAGTAAGTTCAATAAGCTGATAATAGTCGAGTCAATGAAGCATAAAAATCATTAAAACCTCTTAATTCTCAGCAACAGCTTCGATTTTGATAATTTTTTTTTAAATGTGTTTTTTAATGTTATTCAAAATTAGAAACATCCCGAGTGGCGCAGATAATTATTTATATTGTTCAAACAATAATAAAATTTATATAAAAATATTTTTTAAATTTTTTTTTCGCGATATTTATAAAACATTGAGTTGTTTTTATTGAAAATTTAAAAGAACAGTAATTAGGGAATAGCTCAAGGAACAAAAGTTATACAGTGCCGATGTGTGCTTTTACCCTTGGGGGGGGGGGGATTATTATGTTCAAAGTAACTGCAGAAATCAATAGAGGAATGAATTCTAAGCAATTAATGTTGTGTGAAATTCATTCGATGAGTCAATACTTTTTGAGTTATTCTTGATTGAAAATGTTGATTTTTTATCTAGAAAAGGCATGTTTTAGAACGATTTTTCACTAATAACTCGAAAACTTTACGTTTTACCAAAAAAATGATTATAATCAAAAGTGAAGCCTATAAAATAACAACTCGATTGGCTTTTTTGTTTATTTCTGTAGATACAACACGAACCGAGTTACAGCTCGTTGAAGTTGACTTTTTGTTCGCCGAAAACTGAATTCGATCCTTTCAGCGTTAAATAACGGAAAACGGAAAATTTTTGGTGGAAAACATTAAGACATTTTTAAAAGTATTTGAAAATACCTTTAAAATGAATTTTGGTAAAAGTCGTTAGCATAAAAACTAACGGAGTTATGATGAAAATAAGATGGTTGTCTCTTTTCTTCGGAGAAAAAATCGGCAATGAAACCAATGGCTTCACCGCAATAATTGAAATTGAAAGTAATCCATTTACGATTTACTTTATTTAAGTACTAATAATATGTTCTAGAAGTTTGACCGGTTTAGGACGCCTATATTTGAAAAAAAGTTTGATTCAAATTTGAAATGATTTTTGAAATTTCTTAAAAAATTTTCAATTTTTCACAATAATTCAAAGACGTAAAAAATACTAAAGAGTCAATTTTAGAAGCCGGTACAATATTACTGTACGGAGCTGCTAAAGAGATACAGTTAAAAAAATTGAGCCGTGTCGAAGACTTATCAGTGTTTCTCGAGCAGATGCGCTATGATTGGTTTTTCAATGATAACTTCCTTAATTTTTAAGCTATTCAGTCGCTTCAAAAATCATTTTTCAGAGAACTTTAAGGGCTATAAGGCGTGTAAAATTGAATTTCCTTGAATCTCTCGTTTTTGAGATTTTTGTGTTTAAGAGTCTCGGGGAAGGTGGTCATCTCACTCAAATGCAAACTTATAACGGTGATATCTCAATTAATTTTTATCCTAGAGAAATAAAAAAAAAACAGAATTTTTAGTAAAAAAATCCTAAATTTTTATACTCTAGCATTTTTTACGTATCTTCTTTAGCCTTTGAGAGAAACAAATTTCAAATTTGAATCAAACTTTTTTTCAAATATACGCATGCTAGAGCATATTGTTAGTACTTAAATAAAGTAAATTATAAATGGATTACGTTCAATTTCAATTCTTGCGGATAAACTATTGGTTTCATTGCTGATTTTTTCTCCGAAAAAAAGAGATAACCATTTTATTATAAATGGATTATGTTCAATTTCAATTCTTGCGGAGAAGCCATTGGTTTCATTGCTGATTTTTTCTCTGAAAAAAAGAGATAACCATTTTATTTCCATCATAACCCTGTTAATTTTTTTGCTAACGGCTTTTAGCAAAGCTCATTTTAATGGTCTTTTCAAGTACTTTTAAAAATGTCTTATATGTTGTCCTCCAAAAATTTTCCGTTTTTCCTTTCTTTAACGTTGAAAATTTTCGGCGAACGAAAAGTCACTTTCAACGAGACATAACTCCGTTCGTATTGCACCTAGAGAAATAAAAAATCAATCGATTTGTTATTTGATAAGGTTCATTTTTGCTTATAATAATTTTTTTGATAAAACGTAAGGTTTTCGAGTTATTCGTAAAAAAACTTTTTTAAAAACAAGCTTTTATTATTTAGGTGTACTAAAACGAAAAATTTGTGGGACAATCTATTATTAAAAACGTTTATCAAAAATAGTCACTAAATTTATCCCCTTACAAACTATCCCTTAGAACTGACCCCGATTCTATCTTTTCAAATTGCACCTCCACCCCTTAGAACTGACTCCGATTCTATCTTTTCAAATTGTACCTCCATCCAAGCATTTGAGCTTCCAAATGCAGGGATATATCACACTTGCCTTGATATAAATAATTCGCAAAATTACTACAAAACACTCAAAACTAAACAGCCCCTTGTGAGAACTATAATATTACAGACTCTGTCGTGATTATTTAATTCTGTATCTCGGACTTCATTGGTTTTTAATATCTCTTCGGAATATTCATGGTTTGACCATTGCGAACATCAAAAGGATATCAATATTTTGTACATCCACAGTGGTTCTACTAGAATATCCATAGTCAATCAGTTACTGAATGTTTATAGAATTTCCAAATTTGAATCTCTGCAGTATATTTATATCCAGTCAGACTGATCTTCGGATGACCGATGGATATTTTTGTAAGATATAGAAATTCAGGATTACCGGGATTATAAAAGGATATTCTGCATATAGCTTATATTGTCTGGAAAAAATATTTGTATTACAACCAGTAACTTAATAGCAAACATTTTTGAAAGTATGCTATTTGGGAATATTTTTGATCAAAATTACCTGAAATAACTGCCATAAAAATAAACAAATGACACCTTCAACTCTCGTGACCTATCAACCTTTCAAGCCTTTTCCTGAAAATCATTTCCTGTTATTCAGTCAACATTATATTTAATTTGTCTAGTTTGTACCCGTACAGGTTTTTACTGTGGTCTTTTTTCAAGGAATTCTATCAAAGGATAAAACACAAATTAACAATGTCGGTCCCATGTGGAGTGTAATTTTACACAATTTTGCACTTAATTATACCATATCTGTCTATATTAAATCTACCTTTATTACATTACTTACATGTTGACGCAATACTGTCAAATTAGTTTTTTTCGTGTTAAAAGAGATATCCTCCAGAGATATAGTTCCGAGACAGTATTTTGCTTTAATAAGTCCATCTTGCGATTCGGTGTCCAAGCACTGGTCAAATGCTCCCAGCTCACCAAAATTGTATGAAAAAAGCAATCCAACAGGAATTTTGGACGTAGCATCCAGCACTAAAACAAATATTATGAATATGTATTATCCAAATTTTTTCTCCTTCAATCTACAGGGTGTCCCGAAATGTTCGCATTCTCCTTTCTGATTCTGCTTGCAAGAATAGTAAGAAAACTTCCTGTAAACATGTGTCCGGAAATGTTTCCTAAGGGAGCTACGGTCCTCTAAGAATCGCGCCTAATTATAACCTATATTTGGGCGAAATTATACTGGAAATACCTACTTTGGGACAACTTGGTGTGGTGGATGAAGTAAAAAATATTTTGAGGTTTCTAGTTCTTGTACACACATTAAATCACATTTTTTTCATCCCCTTCAATAATGGGGTGGGGGTGGTAATGGGAGTGGCTAATTCCAAAATTTTTTTTGAGACCTCAGCTTCTCTTGTATATACTAAATACCAATTTTAAGGACTCTTACCTGCTTGATTTACCTATATACCCCAAATTTACCCCAATTTACCCCCCAACCCTTCGACGGAACAAGATGAAAATATAATCTAGTTCCAGATCTCATTAAAGTACATATGTGTACCAAATTTCAAGTCAATATCTTAAACGGTTCCAGAGTAAACGTGCGCACAAAAAAGTCACAGACAGACAAACAGACAGACAGACAGACAAACAGACAGACAGACAGACAGACAGACAGACAGACAGACAGACAGAAAATTTTTTTCGCTCAAACTTAAAATCTCGACGTTTCATGACATTCTAAGCCTATTTGAACAATAAAAATTTTTTTAAATTTCGTGTATGGATGTGGTGAAATCATCGACTGGAGTGAAATTTTTGGGGAGTTGCCTTTGTATGTTAAAATTTATTACAACAGTTTTGCTCTCATTTAAAATGAAACTATTTCGCTGGCACCATGCTCCGAATTCATTCATAACCGTTGATACCTTGTCCCGAAGTTCCTCAAGACTGCCTGCAGAGACCGTGATTGTTATGTCATCTGCAAACATGGTCACGTGCCCATGCGTTACTTGACTCGGCAAGTCATTAACATACAAAGGAAAAGCAGCGGACCTAATACAGACCCCTGAGGGACTCCTAGACTTACATCACAGGTTTCCGACATGGCTTCCTTTAGTCTAACCTTTAAAGTTCTGTCTTTCATGTAGGACATTATCCATTCCAAGATATGTCCTCTGATACCCATATAGTGCAATTTTTCCTTTAGTAACTCTTTATTGATGGTGTCGAATGCTTTGGATAAGTCAAATAATAGCAAAACGACATATTTACCCTTATCCAAACATGAATACACATACTCTAATAAATGACAAGATGCTGTCTCAACAGACTTCCCCGATCTGAAGCCATGTTGTGACGCAGTGAGCAATTCGTTTTTTTTGAGCATAAGAACATAATCGATTGTATACAACTCTTTCAATCAATTTGGAGATTATATGATATTTGACGATAGTTATCAATATCTTCAGGATCGCCTTTTTATATACAGGTGTAAAAATAGCTAATTTCAGTACATCTGGGAAACAACCACTTTCTAATGATTTATTTATCAAGTTTACCAGTGGGGTTAATATATTTGTTTTGATATTATTTAATATATGTAGTGTGAGGCCATCAAATCCAGAGGATTTTTTATTTTTTAGTTCATCTATTACTTCATTTAACTCTGTTTTTGTAACATCACCAACATATATTGAGTTCTCCCTATAGTTTCATAAGTGTACAAGGTAATGATAAATTTGACCCGAAATGTGAGGTATTTTTTTTAGGAGCGGTAAGTAATAATAAAACAAACAATTTTTGATAGTAACATTTTTTCTCTAAATCGAACGGTTTTTGAATTATGAGGTGCAGAATGTTACTGAATTTTCAAAAATCCCAAATGTGTACAAAATGCACTGTAAAATGTGTTTAATATCAAAAATTGTTTGTTTTATTATTGCCTACATTTCTTATTAGAAACTTTTTTCCTATCTGCAACGGTAAAGGATTTATATACAAAAATCTGAAAATGGGCCGCCATTTTTCAATATGGCGGGCGTAGCACAGATGACTTTTAGTATATTCAATAAGATGATAACTGCAACATCTCCACCAAATTTCTTGCTTGTACTAATTTTTTCAAGATTCACATACTTTTAGGCTTATTTTTCTTGCACTATAATTCAGCAAATCATAAAGCTTATTACCAAAAGAATCATCAACATTTCGTTTAAACTTATTTTCCTTGCAGACGGTTTCAAATTTCAAACAAACACAGTTATAGGGTCATTAAAAACGTTATTGTCACCGGTGCTTCTTTTTTTACGTGATAATGATCCATAATTTTTGAAATTACTTAATCATTTTCTTACATATTTTGCTGTAATTTATTAGTTTCTTAAAAAACGTCTTCTTAAGAAAGAAACAAGCTAAAAACGTAGGTTCTCTTCGCCAATTTACTGAGCTTTTTATATAATTGTTACACATTCTATAGGATACTCTTCGCAGTTTTTTTGTAAATAATGTTAGTTTTTGGACATAAATTTTGTGATACCAACTTTGTTGTGGAAAAAATATATGAAAAAAAATTGAAAAAAAAAACATCCGACCTGACTAGGATTCGAACACGGGATCTTTGGATTGCAAAGCTGAAGCTTGAATGTCTGTAATATATATCTTTCGAGTCATATTTCAACGCATTAGACATATTATTATGAAATATGTATTAGTAAAATGCATAAACAAAAAAAATATATATTATAGAGATAACATTTCGCAAGATTTCTATTTAAGTGCAAGCGACAAAAATTAAGATCTTTTTCTTTTTAATTAAATGATTAATAACTTTCTTATTTACTGATTGATTTTCTTCAAAAATAGGGTTCTTCCTTTAGCTAACACTAATTTAGTCTCCAAATTTCAATACAACCGGACTTTTCTTTCTTAAGTTATCGTGCTTACAAGAAACGTGACGGACAGACAGACAGACGGACAGACAACGGACATTTTGAAAGTTGTTCAGAATTCGTTCACTAACACAATGATATGAAAATTTTTTTCTCTACGAGCGATATTTACTGATTTAGAAATGTGCCGATCAAATACAATATACTCTTCGTTTTTGCGAAGAGTATAATAACTACAACTGGAAGGTTCAGAGGCATTTTGGGCCCCCATATAGACAACAGTGATACGCAAAAAGGAACAAAAGATATAATTTTCTTTTAAATCTAACCGGCTTCAAAATCTTCAAAAAATGTCTCTGAAAAGTAAAAAATAAAATTCCTCTCAGTTTTACTAATATCTAATTTTAAAAATACGTTTTGCACCGATTTCAAATTGATATTAGGTAATAAGGTACAGTTCCTTGCTACTTTCCACCAATAGGTAGGCATATATTAGTAAAACTGCATGAAATATTATTTTTTTACTTTTTAGAGATATTTTTCGAAGATTTTTTGAATAAAATTTTTTTTTTTCGACCTTTTTAGTAGCTTCTATTATTTATTAAATTTCTACATAGTGAAGGAAACTATTTTGAAATTCTCTTTATGTTGGGCACTATGTGAATGTTACCAGGAAAATAATACCCTGTTGTTTGTGAATTACTCGAAATTACCGGCGACTCCGCCAAATTTTCGAATATTCGCGTAATATGAAGCCGGTTAAAAAAAATGTTTCCTATTTTTGTTCAGCTTACACTAGATGCCGCTTTATAAATTTAGTGGGGGACCACCGCCGGACCATAGCCTACAGTTTGCAACAGGTTTGACAGAAATCGCTTAAGCTGCGTCAGAGTAATCAATGACAGATATTTAAAAAAACATACATACGGGTCGAATTAAGAACCTCTTTTCTTTCTTTTTAAAATTTTTATTTGAAGTCAGTTCGCATCGATCGTGTCCCGCGATGTATTCGAGAAGCTCGCCTTCACTCGGGGAAGACGGTAAGTTCCGTATATACAGTAGAAATCACACCGCTGCGAATGCACACACGATTTTATTACCTATTTATTTTTAATATTATTAATATTTCGGGGAAATCACACCGCTGTGAATGCGAACACAGCTCAATATTAATATTTAGTGCGACTCGGAGGGGTCCCTAAAAGCCTGGGGCCCCGGGCAACTACCCGAATTGCCCGTGCACAGAGCTGGGCAAAGTACTCATTTAAACTACTTCAAGTATCAAGTACCAAATAGTTAGTTAGAGTACTTGTTGTATCAAGTATCAATTACTTTTCAAAAAGCAGAATACTTCAAGTATCAACTACTTCAAGGTAGCACTTGCAATTTTGGGTGTAAGTATTACTTGTACTGCTTTAATTAGTCATTTAATTCTAGATTAGAGATTAGATTATTCTGAAGGAGCTGGCGATTGGCCTTTTCCACTGCGACCTATAAGGTCTATTGTATACTCCCTTTTTGTACCTTGGGGTTCCCTATCCAAACATGGTCTTCCTAGACTTCGAGTCTGATAAGGACCTCTAGGCACAGTTATCAGCCTCTGTCTTTCTCTCGCCGAGGCACGTCAGTCCAGTCAGGCTTTTACAGCTCAGCATATGGACTGAGATCTCCAACGAGAACTTGGGTCACCAATCCAAGCGCTGGACGCGACCGACGTTGCTTACCTTCGCCGATCGAGTGCCAAATTGCCAAATTGTGTATTTTACTTCCACATCCAGTGGAAGTATAGTAACGACAAAAAATTTTTTAAAATTTTTTACCGTTCAAATAGGCTTAGAATGTCATGAAACGTCGAGATTTTAAGTTTGAGCGAAAAAAAATTTCTGTCTGTCGGTCTGTAACTTTTCTTGTGCGCACGTTTACTCTGGATCCGTTTGAGATATTGACTTGAAATTTGGTAAACATATGTACTTTAACGAGATCTAGAACTAGATTGTATTTTCATCTTGTTACGTCGAAGGGTTGGGGGGTAAATTGGGGTAAATATGGGGTAAATAGGTAAATTAAGCAGGTAAGAGTTCATAAAATTGGTATTTAATATAGACAAGAGAAGCTAAGGTCTCAAAAAAAAAATGGCATTAGCCACCCCCATTACCACCCCCAGCCCTTATTAAAGGGGATGAGAAAAAATTGTGATTTAGTGTGTGTACAAGAACCAGAAACCACAAAATATTTTTTTAATTGATCCACCCCCTCACTCCCACCTCCTATCACCACCCCCACCCCACTAACGATGTGGGGTATCGTTTTATGGGTTTTTGGGGTAGAGGATTTCAAATATTATATTATTAAAGTTCCATAAACAATTATTTCCACATACAAAATTTTTTCGTTGTGGAAGTAGTGATTCCTTGGGCAGCGGTTTTTATTCTATTTAACTAAGGTTAACATTTCATTTGTATCTCATTTATCTCATTTTACAATCATAGATATAGCATTGCGTCACAAATCGCGTGCTAGACACGAAAAGTGACACAACGGCCGGGTTTTTTGGCAAGTGAGATTTCCAGAATATGTTTGTATAAATATGAATGGTCCTTAGGTAGCTTGACCATATTAAAGAGAAACATATCAGGGGATTTCACATCTCAATAATTTATTTAGTTTAAATGAGGGGGGAGGGTAATAATAAATATGCAGGGAAAATGTTCTTAAAAACCCTGCTGCAGGGGCAATTGCCCCCCCCCCCGAGGACCCCGGGAAGAATAGGATCTAATATTATTTATTATTGAATATTGAAAATGTCGATATAATTATTGATCGTTCGGCGGTTTTATCTTATCCTTATTGATTGATAGCCAAAATAAATAACTGAATTTAAAAACTGAAATACATCTGCCAATTCGCTACATTACAAAAAAATTGTTAGTTTAAAATGTTAGTGCCCCCCCCCCCCCGTAACCTTTCTGGATCCGCCCTTGGCCCAAAATTGGACTTTTTGCCAAAAACTGGCTAAAACTGGTGCTTTTCAAAAAAAAATGTTGGCACCTTCTCAAACTTGTAGTTTCGGTACCAAAGAATACACATTAACACATAGTATGAACACTCTCAATATAGGACTACATGTTTATTACCCTCACACTATGTCTGTCTAATACAAACTAAAGGCAAATGCTTTTTTTAGCAATAACGAATAACGGCTCTTACCAGTCTGCAGGTTTCAACTGGATTGTACTTACTTGCAGTACCTAAGGTACTTGAAGTAGTGATCAAGTACTTTAAATACTTGAAGTAAATTGTAACGTACTTTAAGTACTGTAATTTCGTTTAACAAGTAGTAAGTACTAAGTACTATTCTAAAATATCTGCAAGTATCAAGTACCAAGTACTCAATTCTTCGGGTATTTGAAGTAAAATGCTTCAAGTAATAAAACTAATTGAAGTACAATTTATAGTACTTTTACTTGAAGTAGTGCCCCGCTCTCCCCGTGCATAGCTACACCTCTGGGAATGATACAAACATAATTATGACGTTATGTCAAAGCCTGCTTAAAATCGATAATGTGTCGTTCAAATAATTCTGATTTTGCAGGATTTTTTTTTTTTGATTAATTTTTTAGGAGTTATCCATGCAGCCAGACACAAGTTGTTATATATAAAACTAATCGAATAAACACATTTGCACACATACTCACAGCGCACACCTCTACAATTGCCCTAAATCTATCCTAATCCAAAAAAATTTTTATAGAAGATCCAAGGGGAGGGGGCACGTTTTAATTAATTCTTTAGTCAGTTTCGAACAGACTTTAAAAAACTAAACGTCGTTGAACAGCTTTAAAATATAGCTTTCAAAAAAAAAACAGCAAAATGTTGCATATAAAAAATCTTTTGACAAAAGCAATTTGAAAAAACGTGATTTTGCTTTGGAGATTTCCAGAAGTGCGAAAAAAATTGAGAGCAGGCAGGGAAAAACTTGCGAGCATTTGAAGTAGTAAAAATCACACAATGTTATTTTAATCCATTTTAAAAAAATCAGCAGCTACTAAAAGCGGTGGATCTATTAAGCCGAAAAGAGCTCAGAATATTAACGATTTCGTTTAATTAAATTTATTAAGTTGAAATAATTTATTCATATTAAAAAAAATCTTTCGATCGATAGGATTTGAACCTGCGAACCTCAAGTTTAAACTTTATAGTCTTTCAGCACACCATTCAGAGAGTTACTTTAGGTAGTAAAATATGTGATACACAGAAGCGCGACTCTATTTATAGATTGCTATTTTGTTTTTTAATTTTTTTCACCAAATCAAAAAAATGCTTGTGTGATATATCGTTGAAATCAGAATTTTATCTACTTTTCAATGATTCGATATAAATTTTAGGTTAGTATAAAATAAATAACGTGTTGTGCCAAAACGGCACTAAACATAATCCGATCTCAATCAGATCTTCTGGAGCACTAAAGAAACCCTCATGCAAAGTTTCATCCAAATCCGTTTAGTAGTTTGGCCGCTATCGTGCTAACACACATGCACACACACAGACATTTTTCAAAAACCACTTTTTTGGGTTCCTGGGACATCAAAACGTAAAAGATCTGGTGCTATCTCGAGTGCTATCTCAATTTTCGATTTCGGATCAATTTTAGTAACCTCCCACATTTTTGTGGGAAGGTTAATATAAGGTATTAAGATAGGGGAAAGTACAATTGGACACGCGGCATTACAAACGTTTGACGCAAAATTCAAAATAAATAAATTATTTGCAGCTTTAACAAAGTGACCGATGAAAGAACAATGTTAAAAATAGCTTTTCTGGCCCATCCGTGGTAAAGTGTGGAAGCCATCTTTTTTTACTAATTTTTGGGTGCTGAAAACGAATCCGTCACCCGTTTGGCGAAAAATCTCGGTAACACATTAAAAAACAACTCTTATTTGGTGCCATAAAGTGAAGATTCTCATTTTCCCAATCAAAAGTCATTTAAATAATTAGATAATTTTTTAATACAAAAAAAAGTAATATTTTCTGGATAGTGATGTGTACACCGTACACCCCAACCCCAAAAGTGTGAGAAATATTCATCTGAATTGACTAAATTACCTTATTATGATGAAAAAACATAAAACTGGGTAATTAGGGATTTCTTTTGCAATTAAAACCAATAAAAACTCTAAAAAAGATAAAATCCACCACCTTAATTGGTGGGGATAGGTGTAAGAGTATTCAGAAGCAATCACATTATAACATGATAATAGCCATTTAACAAGGAGTTTTGTTTTTTTTTAATAAATAAATAACAGTATATTAGATATTGTAACTTACATTGTTCTTATGGTTGGTGAAGGGTGAGGGAAACAAGGGGGGGGGGGTGAATTTAGAATTTTTTTGCTTTTTTTACTCACCTAACGAAACCGAGTATTTTGAAAGAATGCACTAAAGAAAGAATAACTTTTTGTTGCAAGTTCTAATATCAATTTCAAATAAGGGTTGTTTTTTACTGTCTTCCCGATGTTTTTAGCCAATTCAGATGACTGATTCGTATTCAGCACCCCAAAATTAGTAAAAAAGATGGTTTCCATACTTTACCACCGGTAGACCAAAAAGCCTTTTTTGGCTCAATTTTTACAATTTTTACTGGTTAGAAATGTTAAACATTAATTTCTTCTATTTACTTTTTAAAGCCCATGGGTCATCTGTTGTTGAGTTTAAGTTTTCAACATATAAAGCCAAAGCGTTTGTACACTGATCTGACATTCGACCGTTGCTTCTGACATCTTTAAAAGCTTTTGTCAACTCATCTTCTAAAGCATTCACTGAACTGTGCAAGAAAATAATTATAATCAACACCCAAACGCACTTCATGTTTCTTAGACTGACTCTTTCGATCACATCGCACTGTACTGTCTTTTTTGATACTTTATCGGGTATTTATATTTATATTTAAATTTTTATTGTTACTGATACACTAATTTGGTTTGATCAGTATTTGATACAGATCAGCCAGGTGTTTCACAATTTACCTTGCGCACAGAGTGAGAAATCATTTTGACAAATTTTCCGCAATATTGTGGGAAATGTCTCGAAGAATTTTTTTAAACAATTTTGCATTTTTTTTAACAAAATTGTGACACTGCGCAAGATACTCTAAAAATATATTGTTTATTTGTCCAATAGTTCTTGTTACTTCTTATGGCCAATTTGGAGTGCAACTTTTTATAATTGGGGTAAAATGTCACACAGGAGTAGTACTAAGTATTGCTAATATAAACTGGCCACTTGTAACATACAAGTAGTCCAGTCGAATTGTACTTTGACATGGCGAAAATAGATAACTACGATTTTATTCTTTTACATCCAAAACAAGCCCTTATAGTGTGTCAAGTGATATCATAACGGATAATGGTGGTGGAGGAGGATGGTAAAGTTGGAAAATCAGTTTTTCGCGTTTAAATAGAAGGCTATAATACAGTCACTAACTCCACAGGTCGTGGAGAGTGGCTGTAATTAATTAGCCGGCGCGGCTACCGTGTGGTGTCGGAGGCCACGGAAGCCCTGTCCGGCAACGGGAAACCGAAAGAAAAAAAAAATAATAATAAACGCCTTTATTTGTTGAGGGCGAAGTTTGTCTATACGACACTCTTCCACTTAACCCTCATTACATATTACATTACATATAATACAACTGTGTAATATAATCAATGATAAATATTATATAATAAATAACAATAACAATAAATAGTGACATTAAATATAGTAACAGAGGTTAAAATCCCATCTAATCACGAAAATTAATTATTAATGACTACGTAGTTAACAACATACTATGACAACCTATATTTAAAGAAAAATATATAAAAAAATATACACTATTGAACAAATATGAAAAAATGCTTTCTAGAATTATTTACCAATGACCTTCCAGATGAGTTCGGATAGAATTTCTGAATGCAACAACAGATAAGGATTTAAAATTTTCTGGTAATTTATTACAAAAATGACAAGCTGCATAAGTAAATGATTTTTTAAATAACATACTGTGAAATTGAGGTACGTAAAGTGCACTATGAGCTCTGATATTTATGGAATGTAATTTCGATCTTGAGATAAGTTTATTTTTTAAATATTTGGGCGATCCCATTTTCATAACTTTATGTACGAAATTAATTAAATGTAATTCTCGTCTTTGCTGCATTGTTAGCCAATTTAGATCTTTTAATTTGTAGGAAACATGATCATATTTATGTAAGTTAAAAATGTAGCGTAAACAGGATCTTTGTACTCTTTCAATTTTGGTGCTCACTGTTTTATTTATAGCAGGCCCATATACTACATCAACATAATTAAATTTTGACAATATTAATGAATCACATAATAATGCCTTCAATCTTACTGGGAGAGAATCTTTATAATTATAAAGGAGTCTAAGTGTAGCATAAGCCATTCTTATTAAATTGTTTACGTGATGGTCAAATTTAAGGTTGTCATGTATTATCAGACCTAGATTTTTACAGGTGTGTTTTATCTCCAAGGGAGTATCCGTAATGGTTATTGGTGTGTTGGTTTCAGTAAATTTCAGTTTGTTGTTTTTGCTTCCAAAATACATTACACAGGATTTGCTGATATTTATATTTAAATTGTGATTTTTTGCTATTATAACTAGATCATTCAGGTCACTGTTAATGTAATTTGGAGAGTTTACTGTGTTAGATGTGGAGAATGACTTATACAACTGCAAATCATCCGCATAGAAATGAGCATTCATGTTAGTCACTGTCTTGTCAAAGTCGAAAGTATATATATTATAAAGTAACGGCCCAAGAATAGAGCCCTGTGGCACTCCTTTGGGCACAATTAGGCTGTTTGATACACAGTTGTTCAAGACCATTTTTTGTTGTCTCCGCCATAAATAACTAATTAAAAAATTTAATGCACCGACATCAAATCCTATGTAATGTAATTTAGCACAGAGTAGTTCATGGTTAATCGTGTCGAACGCTTTGCTGAAATCAAGTAATATTAACACCTCATTCTTATCTGTAGCTCTTATAATATCGTCACTGATTTTAGTCAAGGCAGTGGTAGTGGACTTACCCTGACTAAATCTCGACTGATATTCAGGTAAAATATTGTTAGCATTTAGATAAGTTACTATTTGTTTATTTATAATTTTTTTCAATACTTTTGACAAAACTGGTAAAATGCTTATCGGACGAAGATTTGATAAAGTTTCCGGCTTAGTATTTTTAGGTAGAGGTCGAACATAGACTTCTTTCCATTTATCAGGAAAATATTTTTGTTCAATACATGAATTTATGAAATGTACTAATTGAGGTAGCAAGTTAGGTAGGCAGTGTCTTATCATTTTTATATTTATATTGTCTGATCCATAAGCATTAGATTTAATACTATTAAGTGAACTTATTACATCTTCTACTGAGGCTAATTGTAAGCTAAAAGTGTTTTCGTTCATTAAATTGTTATTATAATATGTAATGGCATTTTTACAATCTGATACATTATTTGTTGATAAGTTCACAAAGTAATTATTAATATCATCCACATTTGAAAGATGCATAGGAACTTCGGACTTATTTTTATTTGAAAAACCTAATTGCTTTATGACGCTCCAATTACTTTTACTGTCATTTTTCCCAGAATTTTGATGTGTAAACGCATATTTTTCTCTTTTTATTGCACTTTTTGTATAGCATTTGTAAGATTCCCAATCTGCATCTAATTTTGTTAGTTTATATTTCCTGAGTGCATTGTTACGTCGCTTTTCCAAAATTCTTACCGTATCAGTTAACCAAGGAGCCGGTTTTTTTGTAATGCGTGCATTGATGACAGGGGCGTGTTCATTGAATAATTCTGTGATAGCCGAATTAAGAAAATCAACCTTGAAATTTATGGATCCTGAACGATAATAATTATACCAGTTTACTTCATTAAGGTCATTTAAAAATTGGTTATCATCAAAATTTGAAAAGTCTCTGTATGTGTGATACTTAACAATTTTATTTTTATTTTTGAGAAACTCACAATAAACTAAATCATGATCTGAAATTCCATGTGAAGGTACGGTACCAGCCTTAATAATTTCCAATGTGTTATTTGTAATGATCAGATCTATAAGAGTTTGTGTATCACCATTTTAATGAAAATATTTACCATTCTACACATTTTCTACACACACAACGCCACTGATGCCTTTGGGATGTGATGCTCATCTATTCTTTTTAATGGACATATAATGTGACTATGTTAGGAGCAAACAAGGTATATAGTGAAAAGATAGCCTGTTATGTATCTAGATATAAGTTCTTTAATCGGAGAATGGAATGCGGTGCCGAAAAATCATGTGTTACATTTTAAAGTGCTATTTTTTTAGTTCACTTTTAAAAAAACACAACTCTATGATAATTGGTTTTCGAAAAATATGACAAACTAGTGTGTGCGAGCGTAACGGTGCGAAGATTGGGCAGTCATAAAATGCGTTCAGGCATAATATTAAAATATTAGCTATTTATTTTTTATATTTTATATTGTTTTTTTTTATGCAAAAAATCTTATTTTTCAAATTCAATTTTAACCACTTTTTTCTGAATAATGACCATAAAGAAAACATTTGTAATTGTTGAAAAACTCTCGAAGAATACAATTTTTTTTCTCATAGCAAAATCTGACAGAAAGTGAAATACTTAGAGCCATTTTTCGAAGGCCCTTTTTTTCCAAAAAGTTGAATCTATCGAAAAATATTGCAGATATCGATCTGACATTTTTACCATTTTTACAGATATTCCCTTCTATATAACACGTTCTTTAGAAAAATTCCAAACATTTTTCTAAAATTGAAAAAACGTCAAAATTTCCATTCTTTTAATTTACTCCTGACGTAGTAAAGCTATCTTAACGTTCGGGGGCTCATTTTATATATTTTTTTAATACCTCATTTGAACTTTCCCTCTCAGATTATTAGCATTCTATTTAAACGCGAAAAACCGATTTTTCAACTTTACCACCCCTCCCTTATCCGGTATGACATCACTTGGCAAGCTATAAGGGCTTGTCTTGGATGCCCAATCCATCAACTTAAAATAATAACATCGTAGTTATCTATTTCCGCCACATTTTGATACTTTTCGTGACAGTCGACTGGACTAAAGGTTGTCCAGAGAAGTTAAAATTTTTCTGTGTAAAAATTCCCAACAACCTAAAGTGCATGGACCATTATTTCGTCGTTTTAAATAATATCTCAAAAGTTTACCTCAATGTGCTAGAAAATTACAGAGGGTCAAAGGTCAGAAAAAAAACAGTTTTCGCGAATATCTCGTCATCTATTCTTCAAACATAGTTTGATTTTGATTTGCTTTATTAGCGTACGGTAGGCATTGCTGCCACTCCCGGGTTTTTCGCTTCATTGACTCAGCTACAAGCTAAAATGGTTGACGTGACGTGTGTTTGCATTCCAAATTATGCTAACTTCTATTTAGAGGTCTTGTACTTGCTCAATTTCTATGTTTTCCTGATAGACTGGCGGTACATGACCAGTCAGGTGCAACGTTTTTAAAATGTATGCCAATCATATATATGAATGAAATTACCATGAATATGCCAGAAACGCAAATTTTAGGCAGTCGTCGCGTGCAGAAGGGTGTGCAAATCGATTTTTTGTTTAGTTTTTTTTGTGTTTTTTTTTATTTTAAAATGGATGCCAAAATAGTGCCAAATGATAAGCCGTGAAAAAGAATCCAGCGAAAATTCATTGGCATGCAGTTTCCGCGGGCAAAACAATTGTTAATGCGCACATTAAATCGTAAAATTTTTCGGTGTTCTTGATTTTGGATGATTTTGATTTTGGATTTTTTTTCAAGGCTTTTCGTTTGGCACTATTGGCATCCAATTTAAAATTTAAAAAAAAACACGAAAAAACAAAAAAATCGATTTGCACACCCTTTTGCACGCGACGACTGCTTAAAATTTGCGTTTCTGGCATATTCAGGGTAATTTCATTCATATATATGATTGGCATACATTTTAAAAACGTTGCACCTGACTGGTCATGTACCGCCAGTCTATGAGCATCTGTATTTTTCCTCTTCATTGCCTTATCCCGATTAGCTTTCAAGTTTCTGAAATTCATGCGAATTACAGTGTAAGCAGGCGAAGCGTTGAAGTTTTTGACAAAAATTGACAAAATTGTGTCAAATTTATTAAAAGCAAGTCGTGGAAATGAAATGCCTGGTTCAAGGAAACATACGTTTTTATTTTTCTATACGGCGGATATTTATCCTTGATTCCCAAGAGAATCTGATAAAAAATTATCTTATCGTTCACGTAATTAATGAATGCATAGCCAAATCATACTTTCCAAGATACTGGAAACATGCCTATTTCGAAAGTTAATCAACCTACCGAATTAAAACATCTTAGATATGTTAGCATCCTCCCAACACTATCCAAAATTTTAGAAAAAATCTTAAAGGCACAAATAAGGTCGTATACTTACTGACAAGTTTCTGATCCTGCCTAAAAATCAATCTGGTTTTAGATCAGGCTATTCCTGTGTCACAGCTTCTATAACAGATGGTATTTTTCGTTCCTTAGATAATAACAACTTATGTGCACTTATTCTTTTAGATTATAATATAAACCGTTCGACATTTTGAACCACGACATGCTTATTTCAATTTTGTACTTCATAGGGTTTGGGGATAGCGCCTGCTCTTTGATGACATCCTATCTTTCAGAAAGATACCAGCAGGTCTCACTGAATAATTGTCAATCTGGTGTGGAACTAGTTAATCAAGGTGTCCCTCAGGGGAGTATTTTGGGACCCCTGCTGTACACAATTTATACATGCAATTTTTACAATAACTTAGAACATTGTGATTACCACCTATACGCTGACGACACCCAACTATATTATTCATTTCAATTGTCAAAATTAGCAGAAGCAAACGAAAAAATAAACCAAGATTTGAATACTATTTTAGATGTTTCTAACAATCACGCTTTAAAAATCAATGCTGATAAATCTTGCGCTGTTTTGTTTGAAAGTGAGAGTCAAAGACGTACTGCTCTAGAAAATTTGGAAATACACTTTGGGAATGACACGATGCCTATCATTTTGTTATCATCAATTGATGTAAAACGATTCAAATATGGTCTAAACTGAACCATATCATATGAAATATTTTCATAAGTTATTTAATATCAGAAATAGGACGAACATTGTTTAACTTCAAAATATTAATAGCAATAATAGTCAGGTTGATAAAGGAGTACCCCAAAACTCTGTTTTAGGACCTTTATTATTCATGACTTTTTCAAACATTTAATTTACCATGTAGAAAATATTTCCATGTATACCTTGTTTGCTATGCTGACCATACCGACATATTTCTTACTGAAGAATTCGTAGAACTTTGGCCAATCTTCACTCGGAAATTATATTAGAGGAGATGTGGGAGAGTTGGTACCGTGGGAGAATTGGGACAGTGACTTATTATACCCATTGGTTGGTAGTTTGATATTGTGTGTCATACGAGTTATGTATATTTGTGAGAGAAGTAAATAAACTGCCATATTTCGCCCGTGTGTTGTGTACTTCAAATCTCAGGAAATTTTAATTGTTTTATGTACTGAAAAGTAACTTTTTTTTTTGTTCAAATTATCAAATTCATTGCGTTGTGGGTGCAAATGTTGCTGAAGAGTTATTTTACATGTAACGACCAACGTTGAGAGATGGGTAGTAACTCGTATGATTCGTATCATTGGTACGAATCTTTGCAGTGATTTTGCAGTATCAGTTTGTATAATCTAGACAGTTCAGATTCCTGGAAGGAATCTTTCAGTACGAATACAAGAACAAAAAAAAACAATCCTGTCGTTCAGTGGCGGCTCGTCAGAGGAGGCAGGGGAGGCTGAGCCTCCTCTAGCAGCATATCCAGGGGCGGTGAGGAAATGTACAAATTGTAATCATATTGCAAGTTAATTGTCTTTCAAATATCAAGCCTCCTCTGCACAAAATATCACGAGCCGCCACTGCTGTCGTTCCAAAAAATATTGTCGAGTTTCCACGAAAATTTTTTTTTATCGTTTATTGCAATATATTTTTGTTTTTCTTCTGAGCGTTTGTCAGATTTTTTAATTATCTTCATTCTTTCTCGTTGTTTGTTATTTTTTGCAATAATAAAATATTTTTTCATATCTTTGTTTTTTTTTGCATTTTCCTAGACGGAAGAAACATTTTCTAGAAATAAGACCACCTTTACTCTTTTCGAAACAAATAGTAACATAACCAAATTTATTGCTAATACAAATGTTATTTTATGCTGTTCAACATAAATTTTTGAACTTTCACAGAAATTTGCAATAGAACTGTCATACCTATAACTAAATAAGTTGACAAGTTTCTGATACAGTTTACAATTTTTAGCTAACTACCTAAGTAATATTCTGTTGAGATTATATTATGCAAGCTTCCACTCTTATATGAGATAAGTCACAATCAACTGAAGTAATGGTACTCAAGTTCATCGTATATTTATTTCTATTACAAAATACCTATTTCGAATTATTACAAAATTAAAATAAACAATTGTGAAACGATTCCTTCAAACTATTAAATATATCTTACAATTGCTAGTACGTATAGATATATAAGAAAGTTCTTAAAATGTAAAAGTGTAATAATAGTCTGTGTGGAAGACTCGTAAACTGGTACTATTTTACACATTTGATTTTATTGCGATAACATAATTATTATCTATCATCAAATTTAAGGTGTTTACCTCTGAGATAGATGAGCCGAATATGGTAATAACAACATAATTTCGTTTTGCTCGGGCTTGTCCATTATCGATTATTCCGTTGATTCCCATAATGATACTAGCGATCATTTATTGCCATACCGGGTAACACAGGAGATATGTAACACCCCGTAGCATGTTTATTTAAAAAGATATTATTTTGAAATTTGGTAGACTTATATAATGCGTGATTGTCCTTTTTTTGGTACAAACAAGAAATTTTTTCCACTTCCGGTTTCACCAGAAGTGACATCTACTTCGTTATTTTAAATGGCACCCTGTATATATTTTTTCCTATCTGATTCTACTTAAATTTTTCTTTTCAACGATGTATACCAAGATGACATTCGTTTTTAAAATGGCTGCTGAAAACCATTTTATTTCACTAAGTCAAGTTGGCTATGGAATGAAATGTGGCGGTAATTAATTCTTAATGTGCTGCGATATCAAAAGAACCCTGGTACACAATTTTGTGTTTCATATTTGTTTTGTTCTAATCAGTAGCCGGAGAGACTTTGTAGAATTTTTATATTAAATAAAAATCTCTAGACTAAATCCCCGAATCATAAAAACTAAGATAGAAACACTCATTTTAAATTTGATCCATTTGTAAAATATTTATTCATCTTTCACTTTTACCCAAAACAATTCGTTGTTATGTCTGATTTTGCTTGCTTTTAAATAAAATTGTTTTCGAAGAATCTCAAAATGCTAGCTATTATTTTCCCTGCAGCGTCGAATTCTTGTAACCAGTACCTCTAAGCACATTTTCTAACTGCAATTCAGTAAACTAATTTATTGCTAACCGAACTCTCATTTTTAAGTCTTCCCTATTTTGCAGTGGAGTTTTGTAAACCATTTCCTTGAGATGGTCCCATATAAATAAATCAAGTGGCGTAAAATCCGGACACCTCGGAGGCCATCTAATTGGTAAAAGTGAAATATGAATAAATATTTTACAAATGGATAAAATTTAAAATTAGTGTTTCTATCTTAGTTTTTGTGCTTTCGTAGATTTAGTCTAGAGATTTTTCTTTACTATAAAAATTGTAAAAAGTCTCTTCAGCTACTGATTAGAACAAAACAAATATGAAACACAAAATTGTGTACCACGGTTCTTTTGATATTGCAGCACACTAAGCATTAATTACCGCTACATTTCATACCATAGCCAACTTGACTCAATGCAATAAAATGGTTTTCAGTGGCCATTTTAAAAATGAATGCCACGTTGCTGTACATAGTTGAAAAGAGGAATTTAAGGAGGAACACATAGGAAAAAATATATACATGGTGCCATGTAAAATATCAAAGTAGATGTCACTTCCGGTGAAACCGGAAGTGGAAAAAATTTCTTGTTTGTACTGAAAAAAGGATAATCACACATTATATAGGTCGTGTACCCTAAAAACCCATAAAACGATATCACACATCGGTGGTGGGGGGTGGGGGTTTTGTACACACATTAAGTCACAATTTTGTTTATTACCCCTGTAGTAACGGATGTGATAAGGGGATGATGGAGGGGTGGGGGGAGGGCTGATGTCAATAAGAACTTAAGACCTTGGTTTTTCGTACACAGGTACACTAAATGTCAATGTTATGGGCTTTTTTTGCTTGGTTTACCGCCAACCCTTTAACGGAGTAAGATCAAAATATTGTCTAGTTCCAGATCTCGTTATATTACATACGTGTACCAAATTTGAAGTCAGCATCATAAACGGTTCCAGAACAGTCGTGCGCCCAGAAAAGTTACAGACAGACATACAGATTTTTTTTTACTCAAATTTAAAATTTCTACGTTTCATGACATCTAAACCTACTCCAACAAAGAAATTTTATTTTTTTCTTTGCCGTTACTGTACTTCCAGTCCACTACGTGCAATTAACAAAGAGTACATTGCATGAATTGCACAAAAAGATTCATCTACGATATAACAATATTTAATATTTTTGTGTTTTCAATTATTTAAAAAAATATGTACATAGTTCTTAGGTTGCAAAAGTCATATTCATTAGTTAATTTATATACAGGAAATACAGATTTCTATTGTGAATGAAGGAGCATTCCTCGAAGACACGTCTAGCAACAGTAACACAGTAACAGCAACAGTAAGAATAATACTAACCACCCCCACTACCACTCTATTACCACCTCTACCCATTATTAAAAAAAAATTGTGATTTAGTGTGTGTGTGTGTGTATGTATGTGTGTGTACAAGAACCAAAGGCCACAAAATTTATTTTGATATCAACCATCCCCGCTACCTCCCCTAATACCACCCCCATCCCGATTAAAGGTAGTAAAATAATAAAACTGTGATTAAGTGTGTGTACAAGAACCAAAGGTTACATTTTTTTTTAGCATCCCACACCTTCCATTCCATTATTAAAGAGAGTGAGAAAATAAAATTGTGATTTGGTGTGTACAAGAACCGAAGAACTCAAAATTTATTTTAACTTTAGCCGCCCCTATTACCACTTCCACCCCATTATTAAAGGGAAAAAGTAAAATTGTGATTTAGTATGTGTACAAGAATCAAAGTCCTCCAAATTTTATTTGACATCAGCCATCACCACTATATTCTTAAAGGTGGTAAAAAATGAAATTGTGATTTAGTATGTGTACAAGAAACAAAGGCCTAATTTTTTTTTTAGCATCAGACACTTTCAATAATACCCTTACTGAAATTTGGATCTGGAAGCTGCGGCTTTTTAGACAGAGCTTTTTTTGGAAATATGAGTATACAAAGAACTTGAGTATTATTGCTCCTATTGATTATACAGTATATCATATGTTAGTGGAAATTTGTATTGTGTTATGTTACCATATATCATGATTACAAACAGTAAACCCCAAAAAATTTTTGTCGAATTGGATAAGACAACATCGTCATTAAAGTAAATTCATTCAAGTGTTCGGTTGTTTTTTGTATCGAGAAAGGTAAACAGGTAGTCTATTTCTATTTAAATAGATAATATGTTTCCCACCCAGGTAATTGCCATGTTATAAGTTTTTAGTGAAGTCACAAAAGTTGAACGGATTTTTAAGTGAGATATATGTTGGGTATCGACAGTATAGCAACCAAGGTGTAAACAGAAGGTGTTTTTTATATAATATGCCAAATCGTTGAAAAATATTATGCATATAAAAACTCTGAAATAGACCCTTGAGGTACTCCCTTATCAATATTAATGCTATAAACGTTGCTAAGTTTAGTAATTTACGTTCTAGTTTCTTGATATAAACTGAAAAATATTAGAGGAACGCCTCCAATATCATATGAACTTACTAATTTAAACCAACTAGAAAAATTGAATATCGAAAAAACAAATTCAGAACGAACGACAATGGCCACTACATAGAGGAATTGACATATTTAATCAACTTATTTGATATCTTATCGTATCCACACGTGCTTCCTTTTTTAAAGTTAATAATTAAAAATGTCTGTAATGATGACATACCAGACAGCTTCTGACAAACTGGTACATTTGATATGAGAAAATCTAATCTCTTTGAATATTTATCTTTCTCTGCAATTTTAAATCAATATTCTACATAGCTATCGTATTATAACTAGTACTTTATTTTTGTCAGGATATTTTGTTTGCTCTTTCTAATTCGATTTTACAAATGTGTCTTGTTTTACGATTGTAATTCGTAAATTCCGGATATTTTTTTGCTAGTTCCTTATATAAGCTGATACAAATCTTTTAGTATTAATATATTTAACTGTTATTTGTTAATATAAAAAGACATCACATTTATGGCACTCATTTTAAGGCGCCATAAACCTGATGTCTTATAAGGCTATAAAAGCATTTCTAAATTTTGCAGAAAAAATGCAATACATGGAAGATCAGTAATACATGCAAGAGTGGATATTGTTGAAACCTGTAAAGAAGTAATATTTATAAAAAATATTTCCCGGGAAGAATGCATAGAATGTTCTGCAGTAAGTATAGATAATAATTTATGTATAATTACAATATATAGGCCTCCAAACCAAAATAACTTTGATAACTTTTTGATCGGTTTGGAAAAGGTATTTAATTCTGTAATAAATAGATATCAGTATATCATAATGTGTGCAGACTTTAACATAGACAAACTAACTATTTCAACCTACAGTAAAAAACTGCAGGATCTGATTTGCTCATTCCAACTTAAGTGTCTAGTAAACGAACTGACTAGAGTCGCCATACATTCTAAGAATGTCATAACTTCTACGATTATCGACTAGTGGGTAACCAACATTGAAAATAGTTGCTTGGAGGTACAGAATCTGGGTGTGTCCGATCATTTTGCCTTATTTTTTAAATGGGGAACACTAACTTCTGAAAAAGAGTGTGCTTCAACGGTACACCAACGACAAAGGCGCTTAGTAAACAACGAAACAATCGATGAGTTTATTACATTATTCAATAAGGAGTCAATAGATATTAATATAGATGATAACATAGATATAGATGAAACTTTCGAACGATTCTGGAGTAATTTTGACTGGTGCTTTAAATTATCTCATCCCATAAGAACATCAAAAAAAATATTTTCAAATAGAAACGATACATTCAAAGTTTCGGATGAACTGAAAAATGAATCTCGCTAACTCAAAGAATTAAACTGGTTCAGAAAAATCACTAAAGATTATGTCGTACATGAAAACTATCAAAACCCTAAGAAACAACTAGGCAAAAAAATTGATTTGGAGAAAAAACTGTATTATAATTCTGTAATAAATAATTCCGAAAACAAAACAAAAAAATGATGGGAGCTAGTAAACATGAAATTAAATCGAAAAAACACTCATACAAACAAAATAAATATTAAAATTAATTATTACAGATACTAATGATGTAGTAAATCACTTCGGAAAATATTTCGCCAGCTCGGTGGCCGAACAGGTCAAAATAATGTTCTCCAAAAGTAGTGTACAATGTACTTTAGGTTAGAAATAATTACACTATGTTTTTTAGACCTCTTATTCAAGATGATACTGAAAAAATAATTTCCCAGCTAAATAATAAACCATCAACAGGATTTGACGAGGTACCTACGCGCTTAATAAAGGAATGTAACAAAGAATTAAGCCCTTATATAACAGATATAATAAATAAGTCGGTCACTAGTGGTAAAATTCCAAACATTAATTTAAGAAATTATACACGATGGAAATGCAACAAAGAAAGTTTCCAAATAGAGAAGGAAGTTTAGTATCGATATTTGATACTAGTAAAAATGGCCTGCTAAAGTAAAGTTAGTAATTATTGCTTCAATACTATTTTTTGTAACAACCAAATTTCTATGGAAGTCTCTGCAGTTACAGTCTAAGCGACGCGCAGTGGGATGAAGCACCACCCAAATGAGTCTACAGGTCGTCAAGTTTAAGTTATCACAAACTTTATTAAAGGTTCTTTTTGAAATTCTCTATCAATCTGTCGAGCCGAATTTTTTATTTTTAGCTATAATTTTGATCTAAAATTGATTTTTTTTTATTATACCATTCGAAACGATATATCACACTTCACTCTTTACTACCTACTTGATTAACTTCCGTGATTCCCTATACTCTGCCAAAGAGTAGGAAACAAATAACTGTCAATATTACATTGTGAGTAAAAAATGTTAAAAACGAGATATTTTATCAAACATTTTATTAGGCATTCATAAATAACAGTCACAGAAATTCATTCTTAAAATTACATAAGAACCTATAAAAAATAATAAATAATAAAATCCTAATTATTAAAAATATCATTAAATTTTGTTGCGTAATACGTAACACTATAGACTGTATAATATGCCCAATATTACTTTAATAAACTAAAGGAAACGAGAGCTGCCAACTAACAAACTTGGTTGCTGCTGTGAATTAGTATTACCTGAAAATTGTTCCAAACATTCCACGAATTGTACTTTCATACACTTGATCAATATATTTTTTTCTGATTGTTAAATAGTATTCTTTGGAGAAGAACTTACAGGGTTCTACTCTCCTACTGGTAACATAAAATCTAAAATTATATTTACTTCAAAATATAGAACAGTTTAAACTTTTTATTTTGTCGTTATAAGTATATTAATTTAAAACAATCAGGACTGGACTAGGCAGGCAGGCAATTCGTGATTTTTTAGTGGGGCTCACTACACGAGAGTGCTCACACAATGGTACTTATTAGTACAGTAATATCTAGTTCAAGTAAGTTATTTATATTCAAATGAAAAAAGTAAGTGTCTATTTCTCACTAAATTCTTTATTTTTTTGTAGTTGTAGCTCAGTTTTCTATTACCAATAGTTCTGCGAAAAAAGCAATCAACAGATGTATTACACAAAAAAAATTCTATTTATTGTTAACTGATTCCATAACATTTTATAACTCTCTCTACATTTATAACTTATTTTCTCGTAACGTAGCACCAACTTTACGCTTATCCTAAAATGATGTGACCTTTATATCAAGCGGCCAATTCTCTATTTTGAGATTTTCGAGCTCCTACACAAATTGAGATTTTATTAACTATTAGATTAATTCCTTTAAAAATGAGTTTTTCTATATGGATCATCGGTGATTCAAAGGCCAGCACCCAAAGTACGGACAATCCAAAGCTGAACATCGTTAGACCCCAGAATGAGTAGGCCTGAAACAAAAGAAATGTTCTTTAATTCGGCCAGAAATCTCTTATTTAATACTTACCATATTGAATACGCTAAAATACGTCCCTGTTCTTAAGGCCAACCCAATCATAGAAAAAATTGTTAGATGGAGGAGGTAAATGCTGTATGTGAATCTGTTCAACACTTGATAAATTGGGAACGATAATATTACATTGATTGGCCCTGTAACAATACAATAATATATATTTACAAAAATGTTTGGCTAAAAAATCGTATTTTTTAGTTTTCTTAAGGTGCAGTTGTCCCTGATCAAACGATTAATATGAATACAAAGATGCACTACAAGAAAATATGTACGAGGTAACTTAAAACAAAAATCAATATACCCGGTATATGTTATTTTTTTAAATATTGAAATTGTGCAATGTTCAATTTTTTATTGTAGTTAGATTTAAAAAAATGGTTGGTAATACTGTCGGTCTTAGAATTAAGTAATGTTCAGAATTTAATAAAATTCGGCATATTAGTAGATCCTGGTAAGATAATGATCCAATTAAATTTTTGAAGAGCTACAGAGAACCAGTGAACATTTGAAATGTTATGCTTTTAACAGTGATCTTTATGAGAAATCACAGGTTTTATCATATTTTACAAAAAGTACCGTTCAGATTTCAATTAAAAAGGAGAAAACGAGATAAAATAATATACAAAACATTTAAGACACTTAAAAGTACAGCGTTAAGGCATGTGATAGTAGTAATTATTAGCGAATTAACATTGATCCTTCTGAGAAATCACAGGTTTTATCATATTTTGCAAAAAGTACTGTTCAGATTTCAATTAAAAAGGAGAAAACGAGAGAAAATATACAAAACATTTTAGACACTTAAAAGTACAGCTTTAAGACATGTGATAGTAGTAATTAGCGAATAAATGTTAAAAGTCTACTTTTTACATTGTAGTTTATTAGATGTCGCATTTTTCTCATTTTCTCGTAATAATTAGTCGTAAAAATCTAAAAAATATCTGTTTTTTTTTTTAAATCATCTACATAAATAAAAAAGTTATGGTCCTTCCAAGTTTAAAATGCTGCGATCATCTGGGCTGAGGCTCGATTACGTCACAATACATGATTCCGCCAACAGCGAGCGGGCGCGGCCACCTTTATACTCGCTGGCAGGTACCGGTAGTTTATAGCCAGCTTGCATTTGAGAGCCGAAAAAATTGCTAAAACATACAATTTTGGCACGTTCATATTTTTTGAAAAATACCATTGGGACAGCCGTATGATGTCGCGACGTAAAGAGGAAGTCTTCCAGATAAACCTGATTGTAAATTGCACCGCGAAATTCGAAAATTCGGCTCGGCACGAACGAATCAAAAGTGACATTTTGTGACATTTCAGAAAATCGAGCACATACACTAAATAAAGGGAACATACGGCGGGCCGCCGGCATGGCAAGTCAGCGCGTTATGTATTGTGACGTCACGGTGCACTTCAGCCGAGGCGAAGTATTCAAATAAGAAATTGAATAAGTTCGTGAGTTTTTCAGATATCGAGATATTTTTTTTTTGTTTGACTAGTTATCTGAAAGACTACTAAATGAGGTTGAATGTACATGATATTTCTAAAATAGGAAACTTCCTAATTGGTTGTGAAATGTGAGTTTTAGGGTGCTTACAAACATTTACAGCGAGTGCAGTATTCATCAAAGTCTAGAGTTCTTATAAATATCTGGCATAAAACGTCCCCTATGATGTTTGAAATTTATTTATTTTTCTGTTATTTCAAGAATGGCAAAAAATCATGGAGACCCCCTTTTTAGGGAGGGGGGAACAAGGGTATTTTATCCTGCAATTTTTTTGTTCAATTTTGTTTTAATTTTTACCATAAATTTAGAATTATTTGACATTTTTTAAAAAAAGTGATCTATAAAATATGGAAGAAGGAACTATAAAAAATATTCATCTCCAATCTTTGTATTATTTTGCAACCTACGTTCTGGTTATCCTAAAAATGAAAAAACTCTAAAAAAATCTGTTTATAATATATTATTCAACGAGCGGTAATGTAGGTAATAACTCACGCAGATGAAAGTTTACAGCACTAGCCGTAGGCGATAACAATAAATATTAAATTGAGAAAATTTTGTTTAAATTACTGAGTTTGTTTATTAATAAAATTAACTGTAAAATTTAATTTTTGTTCACCCTTTTATATTTGTTGTCTTCAATGATTTAGCCACCTTTAAGCGGAGGTAGAATGTGATTTTTAATCGAAATAGTGCACAAAATGCTTGTAGACAAAAAATCAGCTTTGTAGATTAATATTACGCGGCGGAAAATGCAAAACTTCTCCGCGAACTGCAATAGCCCGAAGCGCATATTCGGTCAAAAGTCTTGTTTTTATGTTAGAGAAAAAGCTTCGGAAAGCTCAATCAATTCTCTTTACATAAGCTATCTACAAATTTTTCGAAAAAAACGATAGTTATCGAGATACGTTTTCCTATAGAGCGTATGCAAATCTTAAAAAAATAATTTTTCTCAGAAACCTTTGTTTCGAAGGGCCAAGATTAACGAAGCGTCAAAGTAGTACATGATATTAAGTGAACATCGTATATGAGATCGATTTCAGTTAAATACCGATTAATGACGGTGACAAAATGGAGAAAATTTACCGAAAAAAGAAGTCCCAAATTCCGCCCCCTCTAATTCCTTCATTTGTCGGAATTCAAAAAATAAAAAAAATAGTTTTAGCAAATTTAATTCTGTTAAGTTAACTGGAGTAGTCTTTTGGCGTAGGGGCCAAGATTAAAAAGTTGCCAACTATAGAAGCTCAAAATTTGCTATTTTTTGCCGTACATGGCCAACATTTCAGTAGTTATCTCCGAAACGAAAAAAAAATCAAAATTCTTATGGAAGCAAAAGATTCTTAGTGGAAAATAGTCGTTTGACCTTAATTTTTATTTCGAGCTAACTCCCACCGTTTCGGAGATATCTGCGAAAAATAGCAGAAAACAGCTTACATTTCGGAGCCGAAAAAATTGCAAAAACATGCAATCTTGACAAGTTCATATTTTTCGAAAAACACCATTGGGACGGACGTACGATGTCGCGACGTAAAGAGGAAGTCTTCCAGATAAACCTGATCGTAAATTGCACGGCGAAATTCGAAAATTCAGCTCGGCACGAACGAATCAAAAGTAGCATTTTGTGACATTTCAGAAAATCTTTATAGATATTAACGCGAATAATCTGTCACTACCTCCCTGGCTCCACCTTCGTGTGTCGCGCGTTACGTCGATTGGACAGGCTAAGCATGAAGGTAAAGGTGATTGGCTCTGTACCTAGCGTGAGTTATAATAACTCACGCTGTTTGTTTATGGATACTAATAATTGATCAAAAGCAGTTCATTAATTAGTATATTATCTAATAAGGGTAGATAAACAGTTTTATTCTAGTTATATATATTTTTAGATGTGAAACACTTTGTGGTAACCAGAAATATTAAAAAATCAACCCCCTCTGGTCCATTTGGCGCAGAGATTTCTTTCATTAAAATGTTTAAATGTTTTTGTTGGAATAGCGTCAATATAATCAATGGAAAGTAAAGTCTTCCTTAAGGCTTTTAGGACAATCAGAACTAAGACATATTCTTACCTCCATAACCTGTCACGCAAGCAAAAATAACCCATGCCAGGCAAACTGACCATGCTGGCCGCACCAAAGCTATGTAGAAAGCGTTACCCCATCTGTCATAATCTTCACTTCTCAAAGTACTGTGTCCAGCAAATATACAAGTTAAAGTAACCGCAATGCATATTGCCCACAAAACCAACGCTAGAGGCTGAAAAATAGAAATTGTTAGTAATGTAATAGTTACCGAATTGTTCAATATTTTTTCTTTGTGGGAGAAAATAATAAGTTTCCATTTTATTTTCGTCGGTGATAGCAATATCTTTTGTCGAGAAAATCAGTAAGTAGATATGTACTCAAATATCTTAAATAAGGGGAGGGATAATGTCTCATTTGTTTTTTGTTGTTGTTAATATTATTGTTATACAGTGTGTGCTATTTAATACCGCAACACCCCGTTATTTTGGAACGCGTTGGTCGATTTTAATTTTTTTTTTGAGATAACCTTTATTTGGCGGTTTTGAAAAATTTGTAATTTTCATAGCCTACTAAGCTCCTCTAAATGGGTTTTTTATTTGCAGTTGTCTCAAATACCACTATACAAAATTTTAGCTCGATACCTCATATAGGGTGTTTGTTATTGAATAGCCAAATTTAAAATTTCTCACTTTTCGACTGGCGCTGTATAAAAGTCGGTTAGGTTTACTAAAAAGGTAAAGTAGTCATTCGACTTAAGGAATATGAAATACTAAATTAGGCAGAAAAAACAAAAGTTATTCTTTAAACAAACAGTGCTTCTATACATTGTTGCTGTACGTAGGTGCCTTAATGAAATTTTTTCAGTAAATAGTGCTATTTTGAAAATATGCCACGAGATTGTGTAAATACACCTAACAAATTTGTTATATTTGTGGTGAAGTGACTTTTGCGGATCAAAAACATAATTTTACTCCCAAAATTAAGAAGGCGTACCAGTTGTATTTTGGTTGTACAGTTGGAGATGAAGACAAAAAATGGGCACCTCATATATGTTGCAGCAATTGTGCGAACAATCTTTGCAGTTGGCTAAGTGGAAGAGGACGTTCAATGGCTTTTGCTGTGCCCATGATCTGACGAGAACCTACAGATCATGTTACCGATTGTTATTTTTGCGTGATACCTCCTATTAGACAGGGTATTAACAAAAAAAAAGGATGGTAATACAATATCCCAATTTATCATCTGCCATTCGCCCGGTTCTCCATAGTGATGAACTACCTATTCCTAATCCACCTCAAGAATACAGCCTTGATTCTGCCGAAGAATCGGATGATAATGTAGATGACGACTTAGTCCAGTCATCAACAACACAAGATTCCGATTTCTCTGCCGAAGTGTCCGGTGGTGAACCACACAAAATTAATCAACGCGAATTAAGTGATCTTATAAGAGACCTTCAACACTGGAGACCTCAACAATGGAATTTACTACAAGAAAATGTTAAAGTTTCCATGTATCGAAGTCGTCAAAAAGATCTTATACCTTTTTTCAAAATGGAAAATGACTTGGTTGCCTGCAAGAACCTTGACGGTTTAATGAGTGCTTTACACATTCCCCATGATCCTAGTGAGTGGAGACGCCTCGAAACTTAGTCTAAAAGCTGTGTTAATCCACAATGGAAATAAATTGCCATCAATTCCAATCGCCCATGATGTCCACATGAAGAAAAATTACAGTAACATGAATGTATTGCTACAAACTATAGAATATAACAAGTATAAGTGGCAGATTTGTGCAGACTTAAAAGTGATAGCTATCTTACTTGGTATACAGCAAGGGTATACCAAACATTGCTGTTTTCTTTGTGAGTGAGACAGTCGAGCGCGATTAGAACATTACAAAAGAAACATTTGGCCGCCAAGACTGGGTTTTGAACCAGGAGAAAAAAATGTTGTTAACATTCCATTAGTTGATTCACAAAAGGTAATACTGCCACCACTCCACATAAAACTGGGGCTTATGAAAAACTTGGTAAAAGCTATGGACAAAGAAGGACGTGCTTTCAGTTATTTAAAACAAAAATTTCCCAGACTTAGTAATTCGAAAATTAAAGAGAGAATTTTTGTGGGTCCTGAAATCAAGAACCTTTTCAAAGATGCTGAATTTGACAACATTTTAGAAGGTAATGAAAAAGCTGCTTGGAATTCCTTTAAAATGGTAGCAACACAATTTCTCGGTAACAAAAGAGCAGATAACTATAGAGACCTTGTTGAGAATCTTCTTTCTTGCTACCAGAAATTAGGATGCAATATGTCATTAAAAGTCCGCTTTCTACATTCACACCTAGATTACTTCCCAGAAAACTATGGTGCAGTAAGTGATGAGCATGGAGAGAGATTCCACCAGGATATTCAAAATATGAAAAAAAGATATCAGGGCAAATGGACTTCTGCGATGTTGGCAGACTACTGTTGGACATGTATAAGAGATGCTCCAGAAGCATCTTATAAGAGACGGGCTAAGAAGCACAAGAAGAATAATTAATTTTCTGATTAAAGGGCTTATATTCTAATTAAATATATAGTATATAACATGTATTTGAAATATATATCAAAATGGCAAATATTTTTTCGCATGATGTAATTAATTCCTTTTTTTATTAAAATTATACCATAATATGTGAGTTAGATCAGTTATTACAATTTTTAGAGCCAACAATTTTTTTTTATGACTATGTTAGACGTAGCTGGGACAAAAACAATGCAAATAAGTGGTTTTGGTTAATGATTCAAAATAAAAGTTAAAATTTGTAGGTGTGTGATTGTTATTAAAAAGTGAACACCTATCAGGATAGTTCTGTTAGGAAGAAAATATAAGCTCGAAAGCTCGATTTTAAAAAAAGTTTTTCCTAGGTTCTTTTAATAAGTTCTGACCACTTGCCCAGATGACATCAACTAAAATTTAATCTACAATTTCAGCCCCCATTTTAGTGCAAAATAGTGTACCTATTCTCGAGAGATTAGATGGCACAACCAATTACAATAACTGGAAGTTTGCAATGAATATGTCGTTAATATTGGATTGATTATGGAATTGTGTTCTTGTAACGAATACAGATTCTAATCAAGATCAAATGGCTCTAGCTAAAATATGTCTTTTCGGTCCTCATGTTAAGCTCATGTTAGAAATCCACGCACTTCTAAAGAAACCTGGAATAATTTACAAACCGTTTTTGAAAATAAAGGTCTTTGTCGAATGTTATAATATTGGGTACACAAACCTTTCCTAGTTTTGTTATTCTTAGATTTTTGTTTCCGAAAAATTTTACTTGAGCCAATATGTATCCAAGGAGTGCTCCTATAATCCAAGGTGCTGCTCTCGTGTGTGTTTTGTAATAGTATTTATCCATATACTCCATTACAGGTGTTCTGAAAATTAGTTTATTTTTTCATCAACTAGTGTTCACAAATTTTATGGCCAAATTACTTTTAAAATTTCACGAAAAATTATTATTTCAAACCACAAAATATAACATATCTGGGTTCTTAATGTAACTATGCGGGGTGATTTACCCCGACATGAGGAAAATTTATCAGTAAGTTGTCCCCACCGAAAGGAGTTAAAAAAATGGAAAATTAAAAAATATGACCAAAAAAATTACCTTATTTTTTTGTAGAAATGCGCCACCAATGACTTTAACTAATCTGACTTAACGCGGTACAATCATATCACTTCCCCTCCCCCTTTATCAGACTTGAGATTGACACTATTGACAGCAAAGCTGGAGAGGGTAGAGGTGACTTTTTGGTTTTAATCAAATCACCCTACAAAAATAGCAAAATAAGTCGAAAAGACATTGACCCTATGCTAGTGAACTCTACAACAACAAGTAGATATAAGAGATATTTACTTAAACCCGTCGATAACACAAAAACACCAAACTTCGGCGGTACCTTGCACCTGCCGGTGTCCCGATTAAGGAAATGTAAACATCTTCGACATGTTCTTTCCCAAGTAAGTTCATTTTCCTATCATACTGACCGCAGACAAGTAACAGTAGCGTATCATTGTAAGTTTTAATGCAACAAAAATTACTAAATTACCTCGGATCACTCTAAAATTTTGCAGGGACTTTCCCACATAGAAGACTAGTACACCATTTTATTTTCCGCATGTCGTGGTAAATCACCCTGTATAGTAGTGTCGTCGTATAGATGAGAAAAAAACCAGAGTTGTCATACCCTCGTCTTTGTCTTGTCTTGAAATTTTAAGCAAATACTAGATGTATATTTTTTCTAATTTTTGCTTGTTAGTGTAGGTACTTTCTACCTAGGCTTTTAAGCACTGTACTACCCGAGGTGCATATTATGTTTTTCGTCTTACCCATGAATCATTAAACTAGAAAAAACTTGAAAACAACTATAAATTATAATATAATATGCACAGTGCGATTTTTTGGCCTCGAATATTTGCAATGATCAAAAAAAGTGCACTTACGATCCTTGGTACATAAATAACTATTAGGACGCGGTTCCTCTGTCTTGAATGACAATTACTGTCAAGATAAATTAAATCATATTATTATGATATGAACATTTTTGAAAATAATGTCGGATATAGAAGATATAGCAAGTAAGACTTTAGCCTGGATTTACTTCTAAAAAAGTTAAAACATTTAATTTAATACTTGTTATATAAAAGAGAACATTTTCTCAAATTTACTTTATTTCCCTAGGGACGTTATGAAAAATAACGACCCGTTGCCAATTTCAACAAGTATTTGGTACATAAAGCCTCACTTACGATCGACAAATCAATGGAATTAGAGTATACTTACGAGGGATGTACGACGAATATACTTTTTCCTCAGGATCAATAGGAAACGAATTATTCCGAAAGAAATTATTTTACCCCCTGTATATAACAGGATGGCGACAAAAGTAGCCCCCCTCGAAGTTGAAAACTTGTATTATTAATGAGAGCCATCTCCTCTAGAATACTGGAAATATGTTTGTATTTGATGTTTTTCAGAACTTATTTTATAAACTGGCCGAAAGAGAAAATGATTAGATTTTAAATTGCCTAAAGGCGACTGATGTCCCAAATGATTTTTTATGATTAGATAGAGTTTTTCTTTACATACGTTAAAACCAAAAATGTTAGAGGTAGACATTAAACATTAAATTAAAATCAATGACTCTAATGCAAGTGTTCAAAAAGTGTTTCCAGCTTGACAGTGCCTGATTCCAGTAATAAATTCTTTCCGAATGTTGTCAATGATTTCGGAAGATATAAGATTACTCCCTTTTCTTCTGCTTGAATTATTTGGATGATGATTATTCTAATACGTTGAACGGTAGGGAGGTTATTGAGAGGTATACTATATAACTAGATCTAATTCCCCTTGAGTACTTAAAAACTAAAACCTACGACCTACAAAAATATGCTCAGAAATTTTCGCCTCTAATATTACCGAAGCCATGACAGTTGTTGAAAATTCAATCATTAAAAATATATAGGTATTTTAAATATTTCTTACTTGGAATAGAAATTAGTTAATATTCCTGAGAACTGCAAATCATATGCAATGTAAAATGGAACAATTATAAATATTAAAATCAGTGATATGACTAGAGTCACTCCTATTTTCGGGTATCTCCATAAAGGTAGCAAAATCAGGGGCGATAATATTTATAGCTGCATATCTGCACTTAGATACCACGTCTGACCAACACACTAAAACAAAAAGGAAGTAAATTAGAATGTATAGGTACTGTAATGGCAGAGTAATAACTTCGCGAGGCGCTGCAGAGAGAAATGATCGCGATAATGCGCTCGTGGTAGTCATTTGGAAAACTACAAAATTTATTTCTAATTTCTTACTTTTAGCATTTTAGGGCAAAGAATAAATATATTTAAAAAAACTACATAAAAACAATAATTTAACAAGTGCAGACTGACGTTTAATACTAACTTATGTTGCATATGCTGCTTTTCAGTAATATAAAAAAAGGAACATAACACAACCTTAACCCAACCTAACCTAATCTGCACATTCAGGTATGAAAATAATTTAGGGCAAGGAAAAAATATCTGGGACACAGAAAATAAAGTTGGAGTCAACAAAGTTTGAACACAGAATATTAGTACTGAACTACCTTACACACCAACCTATGTGGTGCCTGACTCAAAATGTGTAAAACTTGAACATAACAAAAGTGATTGAATTTTCACATTCGCGCGATGGATACGTAAACGTTTTAGTTCTTCCAATGACTACTACGCGCGCATTATCACGATCATTACTACCTGCAGCGCCTGTTATAATTTCACTATCACTTGAGCAGATTTTTAGGCGTTGTTAAGAAATGTCATTAGATCTACGATGATTAGATCTACCCAGCGAATTTTACAATAATTAATTTTGTAAACTGAAAGAATAAAATACTTACCATATCATCAACGTTAACGTAGGTTTGAACATAGAGTAAGGTAGACCACCAGTATTTTTGACAACTCTGTTGGATACCACTGTCTACAGCATACCACCGCGGTCCCGAACCCATATATACCAACAGATTTGCGCTAACTAACACCGCTGCAGCAAGAGCTGGAGTTAACCTAAAATAATTTACTTAAAATACAACAAATTTAATTTTAAATTACCTATTCTTAGACCAAAAGATTGAGGAAATTGAATTTACTGCTCAAATTATTTATTAAATAGGGACACATTTACCTTAAATAACGATGAAGATAAAAGTAGAAAATATTAAATTTTACTCCGTTATGTTTAGCTTTCATGAATCCATAAACCACCAGTGCTCCACCAACAAGAAAAAATGAATCAACGGATAAAGTTCCACTGAGAAAAATCATACTTTGTACAGAATCGGCCCACTAAAAATTGGTACATTTAATTAGTAATTATTAATAAATATCACTAAAAAATTACAATTACAATTTTCCCTTATGTTACATTACGATCTATTTTACTTACGTCCACAAGGTCCTTATAATTATAGAGAGGGAAAACACCAGTTTGTGACGAAAACACGTGGCCGATAATCACCCAGAGCATACTTAAAAACCTAATGCCATTCAGACACGATAATTCGACAGAATTCTTGCTTATTTTAAATAATTTGCTCCCATTTTTATAAACAGAAAATGCTACAAGAATATCATAAGGTGGTTCTGAAACAATATATATTTGTATTAAACTCAAAATATGAATGTTTTTGTACAAAAAAAGGATGTAATGATTATCGGAATTCCAAACACAACAAAATAATGTTTCATAGAAAGTGGTTCGGATTCCTCTGGAAACTGTAGGACCCTGTCTCCTTTAATCATACAAATCTTAGATATACTAGATCTTCCAGATTTCAATGTCATTAAGGTGACTTAAACCATTTTCAAACTTGTCATTTTTAACATTAGAGAAAAAGATGTTCAGCTCTTTCACGACTAGTAATACAGTCTGTGGAGGAAAAATGCCCATAAATAATTGCTACAAGGAATTTTTGTTTGTATAATGCAAAGAGGGCTTAATGAACTTTTTTAATAGACTTTAAATATGAGCTTTATCAATCAGATTTGCTATATTTATGTTTGACTAATCTAAAGCTAACGAAATATGAAGGGTTCATTCATTTTGCTGATAGGGTAAAAAAATACTTTTTTCAAATTGTGTCTGCTGGACCCTAAACAAGAGCTTTATCAGTCAGATTTGATATATTCATGTTTGAGTAACCTAAAGCTAAAGAAATATGAAGGTTTCATTCATTTTACTGATGAGGTAAAAAAATACATTTTTTTAAAAAAATTGTGTCTGATGGACCTTAAACAGGAGCTTTATCAGTCCGATTTGACATATTCATGTTTGGCTGACCTAAAGCTAACGAAATGTGAAGGTTTCATCCAGTTTCCTCATGAGGAGAATAAATGCAAATATTTCATCACATTCAGGTCAGTCTGGTTTAATGATTGCAAGGGACTTTTCAGTCAGATTTGGTATATATGTGACTCTGGGTATAAGAGCTTTACAAAAGCGTTGATTTTACCCATTTTACTCATGACGTAATTAAATGCAAAATTTTATGATTTCCCCCCCCCCCCCCCCTCCCGTTCTGTGATAACGTAAGATGTGCGGCCAACAGACAAATCCGATTATTGTATTGCGAGACAACCTCTACATATTCCTAGGCTCAAACATTTTGCTTATGAGGTAAATAAATCGTTGGTAGCTCTTGGTCTATTAATGGATGCTCGTATGTATGGCTTAGTCACACCGCAAAAGGGTTCGGGTTTTACTAGGACCTTATACGCGCCTTTCCTGGCCTTAATTAACCTTTTCATTTCCCCTGTGTGTCCCTCATGTGCTAATATACCTATGCTACGGTCACTTTGTTCTCACTTCCTAGGTCCGTAAGGGCATTTATACAATCCCATGCTAGTCTTGAGTCGACCTAAATGAAATCGATTGCCTTTAGCGCTTCTTGGCTGTTGGAAAAAATGGTAATTAACTGGTTAACAGTTCCTTACCTCATTATTTCCTTTGCACACCACTGTAAAGTGGCCACTTCGGCCTGAAATACTGTGGCGTGTCTTCCTAAACTTATCGAGATTTTCGTTTTCGACTTTATCTCGTAATTACCAGCTCCAAGTCCCTGTTCTGTCTTGGAGCCGTCCTTATTCCAGACCGTTTGTGCTGATATTGGAAGGCCGTTTTTCAGTCCTCTCTATCTGGTATTTTGATTTGAAAATTTTGTAGAAGTTATACTTTGGGATCATAACATCCTAGGGCATCCCTAGAATCTGCCTTCAGCTCCGAGTATAACTTTTGCTGCTCTGTTCGCGTTGTTGCCTTACATTAGTCTGTATATCACTCGACGAGCTTCTCCTTGGATAAATATGTGCAGTGGTGGCAAGTCTAAAAGGACTTCCAATACAGCCGTGGGAGAAGTTTTTATGGCCTCAGTGGAGCAAGGGCATGCAAGCCTTTGTACGCCACTTAAAAGCGTTATTTCTCTCAGTTGCATTGTCTTGGTTCACCACACCACCGCTCCATAGGTTATCATAGATTTTACGATCCTAACGTATAACCATAGGGCCATCTTGGAGTTTTTAGTTTTTCCCACACATCTGCCCGCACCTCCCCAGGGCAATGGTTCTGTGTGACTTTTTGGATGTGGAAATTCCATGTCAGCTTTTGGTCGAAAATGACTCCTAGGTATTTAACCTCGTTGTCAAATGCCCACTCCATTGAGCCTTAGCTCAATGAAGTGGAAATGAAAATGGAGTTTTAGATCTCCCAAGGCTCTTTTCGTGTAAAGTTGACGACTATATTTTGTGAGCATTCATGGAAAATACTTTCTTACTACACCACTTGTCGACAATATTTAGAGCTCTGCGAACGCTCCGATATCGTGTCTAAGTTTAAACAGCATCTTTACACCTAGCGACATTATAACACTACAACAGAAATTATAGAAAAGAAATCATTCTGAGTTCTCACCTTTATTGATATGGATGTAGTACAGATCGCATATGGTTGACGCTACCAGCAAAGTGGCAAAATAAGCCAATATAACGCTGAAACAAGAAATATTTTACTTTTGTTCTATATTTTTATATGAATCTACATACATCGTAGCAATGGCTCCATTAGTTAATAGAGGACTTAGGTCTTCTTTTGTTTGACACAGAGCTGCTGGTGAACCTATCAAGGTTTGTAGAATTTCTCCAACGTCCTGATCTGTACAGTCACTAGGAAGACAAATAGCCCAAGTCATACCAGCAGTGCCAGATGAAGGCACATTTCCTCCTCTAGTGCGTATATTTGTCATTTCTCTTGCTGCTTCCCTTAGCTGTACCTGTACAACACGTAAGAGTTGCATTAGATTCATGAAGTAAGAAGTTAAAATAAAAAGATAAGACTATTATTTATGTGCAGTTTATATTAAATGAAACAAGAAACGATGGAAGGTGAAACAAGAAACGATGGAAGGTTAACGATATATGATCATAAAAGATTTGACAAACTTTATCTTAACCGTAAAAGGAGGATGGTGAAGAGTTGAACTGTCAATAGCGCCAAGTGGTATATGTAACAGAGCGACGTTGATTTCATAAGCCTCTGTAAAAATTGTTTTGAATTACACCCCCTCCAACCTCAAACTCCAAGTCTGTTGCACGCGCTGATCACGTGCATCAATTACTATCTTCATTTTACGGCTAAAGTATAGTAACTAATCCTCAGAAAAACGGCAATATTCTAGAAAATATTATTTTCGGAGACTTACTTTAAAGAACACGTTATGTAACAGACGCAGTTTTCTTTTTTAGTATGATTTCTTTTTTAGTATAATTCCAGAATTACGTATAGTTATTCATGCAACACATTCTGCGTCATTTACTTCAGCGCTACAATCGGTACGTAGAGTCTAAGCATGTAATCGAATTCGAGTTGCATTAGACAGTTTAATAGTTATGTACCAAAAAGTGTGGATAACCTTTCTTATCGTTTCTTTTTCTTTTCTGCATAATTTTCATCTCAGCGCTGCAAAGGATATTTTTACAGAACCAGCGACTTAGTCGCAAAAACTGTTGAAAATATGCTGTGGGTATACTTTTGAACAAAATTATCCAAAATAACTGCGGCGGAAATATAAAAATGACATTTGCAACGCTCGTGATCTAGACGCAACTTCTCCATTCTCTGCTTTGTTCCTGTTATTCAAATCTATAATAGCAATATTAGATTCAATTTATTGCATTTATACCCGGGTACTTTCTTGCTGTGGTACCTATATTTTTTCAAGAAATTCTGTCAAGGAATAAAAAATAAATTGAAAATCTGTGACATGTGGAGCATGTAACGTAATTTTACACAATTTTGCAGTTAATTATGCTGTATCTGTCTATACTAAATCTATTTTTGTTATATTACTAATCGATGACTTACTTGTTGATGCATTAGACTCATATCAGCTTCTTTCATGTTAAGAGAGTCTAAGGATATGGTTCCGAGGCAGTATTTTCCTTTAATAAGCCCATCTTGCGATTCGGTGTCCAAACATTGATCAAATTCTCCCAACTCACCAAAGTTGTATGAAAAAAGCAGCCCAACAGGAATTTTGGACGTAGCATCCAGCACTAAAACAAATATGAAAAATTGGTATTTTTCTTCGTAGCTATATAGAGATTGTTAAATACCAAGGTTAGGAAATAAAGGAAGGAAATAAAACTTGATGGCGAGGTTGCAATTAGATTAGAATAGAATAGAGTAGAAGAGGATTGAGTAGAATAGAACAGAATAGAACAGAATAGAATCATGCTTATTGCTGATATATATATATAAACGTAAATTATATTAAAAAGCATATAAAAAAGTGTACGCATATAAATATGATGGATTTACAGAAGCATTCCCAACCGGCAAGCAAGCAATACAAGTAGACCAACTACTAAGTCAAGAATAATTTCATGAAGTCGAGATTTATTTAATTTTGTCTTAATAACTAATGAAGTCATAACAGTTTGAAATTATATGCTTAGATACAAGGTACTTATTTTCTACTTAGAAGATTTCTTCAGAGTACAATGGCCTTGTGCGTTATTGTGCGGTGTTAAAAATTACCTAAAACTTCTCTCAAAAATGTCGTAATAGGTCATAAACAAATTAAGTTATTTACAACTTCAATTTAACGTTAGTCTTACTTAGAAAAATGCCTTTAAAGCCTACTGGCTTATTAGAGCTTTTTGCAAAGTGAAAATGTACCTAGATTGATTGTAGATTGGTCGTTGATTAGTCGTAGGGGTCGCTTGGACCTGAGTTGGCTTTTCTTCACCTCGACCTCTTTTCTGAATTACCCTCCAACTAGGTGTTACCCAGGATTCCAAGACTTTTTGCAAAGCTTGTGACTTTCCAGACTAGACTACTCAGGCGCGGAATTATGGGGGGGGTAACGGGGTAATTCCCCCCCCCCAAGATTCTGTAAATTATCAACTTTTGTTTTAAAATGTTATGATTTTTGTTAATTTTGGGAAGAAAAAAATTTTAATAGGGTAATTACCTCCCCCCCCAAGAAATTTTCATTGTAAAATTTTATTTTTTTAGGATGAAAAATTTTTTTCGGAGTTGTGCTTTCCGTTCTTCAAAAAATTTTTTTTTTGGATTTCTCTCCCCCGCTCTTCAAAAAAAGTTTGGGACGAAAAAATTTTGGGTTCAGTGTCCCCCCCCCCAAGCTCAAGGTCCAGATCCGCCCTTGAGACTACTGCTTGTCCATAAAAACGGACATAATCGAAGAACAAAACAGACAGCCAGTGAGAAGATCATTTGAAAACAAGACAAAGAGGTACTTCAAGAAAAGAGATTGAGAAATATATTTTGTGCCCAAAAATACAAGTTTATTGCAATTTATGCCTGTGTACAGGGCCGCGTCTAACGGGGAGCCATTTCGTGCCACGCATGAAGGCGCACTAGGCCATGGGGCGCCAAAAAGCCAATTTCCACTGCATCCTAGACTATTTGTGGGTAACGAGTGGGACGAACAGGTAGAAGTCATTCTGGATTCATACACTTTACTCCAAACTATAAAAACTTCAATAATTCCCACGATTCATGGGCATTTGTGGATTTTATTTTGATATAGGAGTAGTTTCAACCCCATTATAGGGGGAGATTTCGGGTCATGACAAGTGGCGCATGAAGTCACTCCAGATCCATATACCATACTCCGCACTATGAAAACTTCAACTTTCCCCACGATTTATTGGCATTTATGTAGGTATTTTATTTTTATATAGGGGTGGTTTTCTTTTAGTATTTCGTTTTCCACAATATATTTCTTTAAAATGACTTATTGACACCAACGAACTACATTCGTTCAGAGTGTATCTTGAAAAAAGGCCAATGCCAAACTCTCATACATGACTGAGAATTTTAAATTTCTAGGGAAAATGTAAATTTGTAAAAAAATATTTGTAAAACAGATAAAAGGGCCAATTGTAACATAGACTGTATTAATAAGGTATGTTTCGTTTCTAGAAAGCCCAAAGTAGACTTTGGCCGTTTTATCATAATAATAATAATATAATTTTCCATAAAAACTTTAAACCTCATTTCCTCAAATTGTAAATTTTTGACATTGGCCCTTTTTGCACCAAGCCACAGATTTGTATCCAGTCACTTTATCCCGACGTATATGGTGGTCTTACCATTTTATGGATTATTTTGGCTATAGCGCATAATTTTGGGGATGTACGTTTTTTTTATTATCTGATTCGGACTTGGCGTCGAAAAATACATCAGGGATCAGAACTTTATTTTTTTTGTGGGGCTGTGTTATGTTCCAGAAGACGTGTTCCATGAAAATAACGTGACAGGCCTTCTTTGGAAGGCCAATAATGCTAATATTCAAGTCGTGCGGCATATTCTTACACACCTAGGTCATGGATGTCATGAAAATTACCAAACTGGGACATTTGACCGTTGAAAGGTGGCGGTGCCGTGCTTAAGAAAATGCTTTCGTAATTTGACAATTTCTCCTATATCCCTGAACCGATTGAAAACATTTTTTTAAAGAAAACTTGATTGAAGTCAACAAAATTTTTTTTTTTATTTTCGCACGGGGATTTTTTTTTCCTTTAGTTTTCAATAGCCTATATCATTCCATAAAGTTGTCTCCAAAAGTCCATCAAAAAATTATTTGAATCGATTCAGGGATGTAGGAGAAATTGTCGAAATACGTTCATCGAACCGCCCATCTTATTTGCCCAATATATTGATATTATTTACTTTAACCCCCATTTTCCTTAATTAGAGAATATCATATCTCAAAGCCGAAGACATTTTATAATTTTACTTCCACATCCAGTGGAAGTATAGTAACGACAAAAAAATTTTAAAAAATTTTTATTGTTCAAATAGGCTTAGAATGTCATGAAACGTCGAGATTTCAAGTTTGAGCGAAAAAAAAAATTTCTGTCTGTCGGTCTGTCTGTCGGTCTGTCGGTCTGTAACTTTTTTTGTGCGCACGTTTACTCTGGAACCGTTTGAGATATTGACTTGAAATTTGGTACACATATGTACTTTAACGAGATCTAGAACTAGATTATATTTTCATCTTCTTCCGTCGAAGGGTTGGGGGGTAAATTGGGATAAATTTGGAGTAAATAGGTAAATCAAGCAGGTAAGAGTTCATAAAATTGATATTTAGTATAGACAAGAGAAGCTAAGGTCTTGAAAAAAAATTTGGCATTAGCCACCCCCATTACCACCCCCACCCCATTATTAAAGGGGATGAAAAAAAAAATGTGATTTAGTGTGTGTACAAGAACCAGAAACCTCAAAATATTTTTTTACTTTATCCACCCTCCACTCCCACCCCCTGTCACCACCCCCACCCCACTACCGATGTGGGGTATCGTTTTATGGGTTTTTGGGGTAGAGGATTTCAAATATTATTTTATTAAAGTTCCATAAACAATTATTTCCACATACAAAATTTTTTCGTTGTGTGACTTGGATAGAAAATCCGGATGTGGAAGTAGTGATTCCTTGGGCAGCGGTTTTTCGATTTCGGCCTAAGAGAATTTAACTTATAGGTTCATAATTGAACATTATTAGACTTTCAACGTGTAACATACCTCAATTTTAATAATTGAACTTATTCCGCCATGATGAAAGGTATGTTATTATTTTAAGATTAAAGATTAAATCAATTATTTTACAAAAAACACTTGATAGAAACTTGATAAATTGCTTTTACGAAATCAACTATTAGAACTTGTTGGATTATTAAATAAATACACTTGAAAAAACCGCTGCCCAAGGAATCACTACTTCCACATCCAGATTTTTTATCCAAGTCACTCACAACCGAAAAATTTTGTATGTGGAAATAATTGTTTATGGAACTTTAATAATATAATATTTGAAATGCTCTACCCCAAAAACCCATAAAACGATACCCCACATCGGTAGCGGGGTGGGGGTGGTAGTGGAGGTGGATGAAGTGAAAAAACATTTTGAGGTTTCTGGTTCTTGTACACACACTAAATTACAATGTTTTTTCATCCCCTTTAATAATGGGGTGGGGGTGGTAAGGGGGGTGGCTAATGCCAAAATTTTTTTGGGGACCTTAGCTTCTCTTGTATATACTAAATACCAATTTTATGGACTCTTATCTGCTTCATTTACCTATTTTCCCCAAATTTACCCCAATTTACCCCCCAACCCTTCGACGGAACAAGAGGTAAATATAATCTAGTTCTAGATCTCGTTAAAGTACATATGTGTATCAAATTTCAAGTCAATATCTCAAATGGTTCCAGAATAATCGTGCGCACAAAAAAAGTTACAGACAGACCGACAGACAGAATTTTTTTTTTTTTCTCTCAAACTTAAAATCTACGTTTCGTGACATTCTAAGCCTATTTGAACAATAAAAATTTTTAAAAATTTTTTTGTCGTTGCTATACTTCCACTGGATGTGGAAGTAAAATAAGTCATCTTTAAGAGTTTTTGTTTATTTTTATTAAGTGCAGTAAGCTATATTTACAGATTTTTTTTACAACTAAAGGACCCTCACACATTTTCTTATATAAAATGGCTCTTGGTGAAATTTTCTAAATTTTTAATATGGTATAAATTGAGATCCCCTGATTAAAACTATAAAGATCGCAACTCAATCCTATGACTAGTTTTTGAGGTACAGGAGGTTAAAGTTAAAAAGTGGCTTATTTCATAAAACATGTTTGTGACAATTTAAGGATTAGATTGCAATTTTCTTGCATGAATGTTATTTAATTAACTAAAAATAATATATTGTGATAAAATATGTTGATCCTTGTAATCCAGTCATCTCAGTCAAAATAGGGTAAGAATCTCGGAATTCAAGATAACCGGCTGTAAACTCGTATAAACCTTTATTTTAACATCCTAAAATTTGTCTCAAAACCTACTTACGATAGCGTGGACGCGACTTGTAGAAAACTAAGGTCAAAGGTCAAAAAATCGATTTTTTGCGCATTTTTTGCAAATATCTCGTTCCCTGTAAAATTTACGCTATTTGTATTTATTATAAATATTGTAGGGGATAAAATTCTCTACAACTTTTGTTTCAAAAAATTTTTTATACCTCAAACCGTTTTTGAGATAGAGGGCGGTGAGCACGCAGTCTTTCACTATGCACGATGTCATTCAAGTTCGATCTGTAGGATAATGCGTAATGGATTCCTGGAACCTACCACTACAATTCTACCTCCAGCTCCAGAAGATTTGCTGAACACAATATTCTGCAACTGCAAGAATGGTTGAGGTTCGCGATGTGGATGCAGGAAATCGGGGTTGCCGTGCTCTTTAGCTTGTGGCCAGTGTAATGGGCAAGCTTGTCTCAATGCTTCACCCTATCAGAGTGATGTCAATGGAGATGGTACATTTGACCCCGAAATCCTAGAAGACTTGGAGACAAATGTCGTTGAAGATGAAAACGAAGAAGAATTTAAAATTCCACAACGACCAGACGACGATGATGATGAAGAAGAAGAAAACTAAAAATAACAACATGGAGTTCTTCTTATTTTTATTCAATTTTTTTAATTTCAACCATGAAAAATGTATGAAATCGTATTTTTTAATAAAAATACAAATTAAAAATTTATTTATTGTCTTTTTATTTACTTAGGAAGTAATTAGTGTAAGTCTGAATATAATTAAAATGTAATTAAAGTATTTCTGTTAATAATTTTCTAATTGTACAAAGAGGTAAGTGTTATTAAATGAAGATATACTTAATTTATGAAAAAAATTATTATATTAAATGTGATATTTAATGAAAAAATGTAAATTATTTATAATTATATATTTTTCAATAATTAACGGGCTTTATACGGCGTGTTTTTGACCGAGACTACAGATCGAACTTGAATGACACCGTACATAGTGACTGCGCGCTCACCGCCCTCTATCTCAAAAACGGTTTGAAGTATAAAAAAATTTGTAAAACAAAAGTTGTAGAGAATTTTATCCCCTACAATATTTGTAATAAATACAAATAGCGTAAATTTTACAGGGAACGAGATATTTGCAAAAAATGCGCAAAAAATCGATTTTTTGACCTTTGACCTTAGTTATCTACAAGTTGCGTCCACGCTATCGTAAGTAGGTTTTGAGACAAGTTTTAGGATGTCAAAATAAAGGTTTATACGAGTCTACAGCCCGTTATCTTGAATTCCGAGGTGAAACCACTAAGATGACTGGACTATTGTGGCACTCCTGCCTTTAAAGTTTTAACTTGAGACATTTGATTTATAACAACACATTGAGGTTGACATTAACTGCAGTGAAATGTCTGAGAAGAGAATCCAAAATAATGTAACTTTGATAGCAGCAGCAAGGGTGTCAAAAGCTTTTGAGAAATCCAGCAGTACCAGACAAGTGCACTTTCCATTGTCTATTTCTCTGATAATATCATCAACTATGTGTGTTAATGCTGTAGTTGTACTGTGTTTTTTTTTTGAACCCTGACTGACAAGTCGGCAATAATTTATTTTTTTGTAGATATTCATAGATCTGGTTATGTATATGCCTCTCAATTATTTTTGATATCGCACAGAGTAAACTAATTGGCCTTAGATCTTTGAAATTTACAGAATTATTTTTTTTAGCTATAGGTTTTACTATGGCTTTTTTCCATAATGAGGCATATTTCCCGTGTAAAAGTGAAAAAATTGTTATATGTGTTATTGCAGGAAGACAAAATGGCATGAAAAGTTTAATATCAAAAATTGAGAGGCCATCCACCTCTGTGGCATGAATTTATTATATTAGCCACATTATATTCTTCGATAGGTTTAAAACTAAGAAGTTCATTTATGCTTGAATGAATATTACTGTTATGAAAATTTAAACTAATAACATTTACTGTAGATTGAGTATTTATTTCAGACACAAAGTAATCATTTAACGAATAATAGTTCTGCAAATGTGACGGTAAATTCAGATGTTTTAGTTAAATTTAATTTTTTTGCAGCTGATCAAAAAATTTTTGTATCATTTTTTATTTGATTGAAGTGAGCCACTTTTAATTATAATTGCAATCTGTTTTGTTTTTTAGATATTTTTCACGAGCCTTGTCTCTAAGTTTCATCATAATTTTGATAGTATCTGTAATCCACGGGGTAAATGGTCGGTCAATAATTTTTTTACAAACAATAGGTGCATGGATATTTAATAAATATAGTAAAATACGATATTTACTTTTTAAAGCCCATGGGTCATCCGTTGTTGAGTTTAAGTTTTCAACATATAGAGCCAAAGCGTTTGTACACTGATCTGACATTCGACCGTTGCCTTTTGCGTCTTTAAAAGTGTTTATCAATTTGTCTTCCAAAGCGTCCACTGAACTATGCACGAAAACAATTACAAATATCCAAACACACTTCATATTTCTCAGACTGACTGTTATGATCAGATCGCACTATACTGTCTTGATTTATATTTTATCTGGTATTTATATTTGTATTTAAATTTTTTATTGTTAAGATACTTGGTTTCCTACCTAATTAGATTTAATCGTTATTTGATATAGATCACTAACGTGATTCACATATTACCTTGCACAATATCATTGCTCTAAAAATATATTATTTATTTGCACAATTGCACTTTGTTGTTTTCTTAAGACCAATTTACAGTGTCATTTTTTATAATCGGAATAAAATGATTTTTTTTAGTGCAGAAGTAGTACTGTAGAAGAATTTACCATTCTGCGTCTGAATGACGCGACACCAATCCATTTATCAAGGGCGCCAGTCGCGCGCTCCTCTTGTTCTTCCACTCTCAGGTGGATTCGAGACAAGATACAACTCGATAGAACAAGAAACAGGTCAAGGCAGTATTACCTCAGATTATCAACGACGCTCTCCCTTTCAATAATAATTGATCCTCCTCTCTGACCGTACTTTATTCTGACGGGATTTTACTCATTTACCCAACAATAATGGATCCTATACCCAAATACCTCTGATCCGTTTTCATAAAAAAATCTCTATCAAACCTCCGTAAGGTAACCGGAATATTGAGCTTCAAACTTGTTTGAACAAGTCATATTATCAATAAAATCTCTTATTTACCAGGTCCAAAATAAGTATAATGAAATTGTGCAATATCCTATCCAATAAATTATACAATCTGAAATGAATCGCCTCTCCAATTAAGGCAAGGCAAATCCCATCATACAAATGAGAGCGTGCGCCAAGAATCAATTCCGTAGAAAATATTCACGCAACCTCCCCAGAATTTAACGCAAGCATCCATGTTTTTATTGTGGCTGACTGAAAATAATATAAAAATATTTTACTTAAAAAAATTTGTTTCGCTTGTGATCAGCTTTTTTCGTCTGTGACCTTATCATTCACAAGAACGAAGTTCAAAAGTGCGTTCAACCAATACACGAGTTATACAACCTTCGGTCAGTCTCACGACGTACTGGTCCCCATGCAGATTCAATATAGGGAAATTAACACGACTTCGCCTTCGAGCGACTTTTTAGCAAAATGGTTTTTTGTCATAATTAAGCACAATGCGGTTTTCTCTATAACCGGCCTTGTGCATTTTTACTATTTTTTTGGTTAATAATTGCCTATAGACGCTACGCGCTTTTGTCGCATTTGTCGGTTTCGCCCTTTTGTAGTACGTCGCATCGTTAAAATTTTATATTCATTCTTTTGAATGATACCTCTAATGACTGAGTCTTCATTTTCATTGTATTTTATGAAGCTTCGTTATATTGTTTCTTTTTCTTTGGCCAAAAATTATATTTTTATTTTTGGTACATTTTTCTATGACCACAATATACTTTCACTCCCATGGCCTGGACCAAAACATATTTTCCTCGAATTTTCACTTGGTTGTGCCTTATGTTTTAACGAACGTCTATAAGTCCTTTTGTGCCAGCTTTCGAGTCTGATGCCTTCCAAACGTATATGTTATGCTCAAAAGTGCCTTTAAATGATTTTTTACCGGCGCGGTTAAGGCGTATTGAGTCGGTTAAGGCGTATTGAGTGGCGAATATGCTGTCTACCGCGCTCTGGGTTCGAACCCCAGCCCCGGTATTGACAACACCGGTGGGTGTGGATGTATGTTTGCGTTTTTCCAAATGTGTAACCCCCTTCCGTACAGCCTGAGCTTTGGATTTGGGGGTTGTCTACTATCTGTGGTGTGTTTATGTTTTTTTTTTGAGTGGAAATTTGTTTTTATCTTCGACTCAGGTCGATTCTGGGAGGTTCTATAACAGTGCCAGGTATTGCTAATATAATAGGAATCTCCTTTCTCAAAAGACGCTTTCAAAATGTCAGAGTGTGAACTCAAAGATATAGTTTTGAAATAATTCGTAAATTATCTGGAATCACCTTGCGGACCTAAATGTGAAGGGCGCCAGCCAGCGTTAATTTTTTTTCAGAAAATATTTGTGTTACTGACAATTGATTCATTTTATGTTCCCACCGCATCTACATGCTTGTTTTTTAACATTTGTTAATGATTTTCATACGAATGGAAAGTGTATTCTTTCTAGATTCAGATGCTGTCCAATAGGGTCATTTAGTGATATGGCAGTTTCCTACTTTTTCTTCCTCATTTTAAAGTATAACAAACCAATAGCCTCAGAAAAAAATTTCAGCTCAATTGAATCAATAGCCACAGAGATATTCGCATTTGAATAGAAACACGCTCGGCCGGCCAACAGTCCGTAGAGTGACGTCACTTGGCGTGCGCCGATACCTATATTAGAGCAGCGATTTCGTAAGTTTATCGTGTCGTTTTTTTTTTGGCGTAGAACCAGGTCAAACATGTTAGGTTCCTTTGAGTATGTCACCGGGCATATGAAATCATGTTTTACATTTTTTTGTGGTCTCGAACTTTTTAAATAAATAAAAAGTGAAAAAAATGTATTTTTAAATAAATCTGTTTTTTTTTTGTTTGCATCTTTAAAACTATTAAAGGTACCGAAATTTGTTTTGTGTCAAATTAAAGCACACACTGTAGCGCATTTACCAATATAAACGGTTTGGGCACAATTCGCACTTTCATTTCTCTAAAAATCAGATAAACTAAAAATGTATATTTTATGTATTGAAATCTTCACCAATCGATAAACTTTTTTATTTTTGAAAATATTTACATATATGCAGCGAAGAAAATAAAGCCTAATAATCACAAAACTTTTTGAAACAATATATTTTTTCCTAAAGTGTGCCGTTTGGCAACAGCGATTTTTTTTATCAGCGCTAAATGAGACATTGGGACGCAATTAATACACCTGGCATGCAGGGTTGGTCAGATTAGTCGCGTAGAAGTGGCGTTTGTCGAAAATCATTAAGTATTCATTGTTTGAATAAAAATTGTGACAATCGAAAATGTGCTTGTTTTAAGGAAGGCCTAAAATGTTGCAACGAGTGCAAATGTCGTTCCTGTAACAACATTATTAAAGATTTCGAGGCAGAATGAACGAATTAGAATGCTATTAATGTAGGGTCTACATAAACTACATACTACATATTTATCTATCCAAATATAAAATTTATTTCAACAATAAAACTCATTTTATGCGTACTTACTAATTAGGTGGGTAGTTAGTAACACTGATTGATATTTATATCTACCTACCTGTCGTTTATTATTAAAAGGAGACTATTTTATATCAAGGGCGGATCCAGAGGGGGGCAGTAGGGGCAATTGCCCCCCCCCCCCCCCCCGAGAAAAGTATTTGTTACGTTTTCAAGGCGATTTTAAATTTTTTTCCGTATGACGTGGGGGGAAAAAATTTTTTTTGGAGTTTCATTTGCACCCCCCCCCCCATGAGGCGATAATTTTTTTTTGATCCCCCCCCCCAGTAACCTTCCTGGATCCGCCCTTGTTTTATATTTATTGTATAATTTCTTAATATTAACAACATATGATCAATACTACTGTACAATATATGAAATATTGAACAATAATATTGAGCCCCTAGATGCTTTTGATCACTATTGGTTTTGTACCTATTGATATAAGTTAAACTACTACATACACCCCGACCGGGACCGTCAGATCGTTGCAGTCGGCAGGCTTGCTACAGCCGAGCGCGCAAGAATATGACTTTGGCCCGTTAAAAAAAATCGCTGACTCAATACTATGAACGGGACATGAAAAATTTTTATCCTAAAAACTTTTTTCAACTATTGGCTTCAATTTGTACGCAGCATGTATATACAAATTTTCATAAATACATTTTTTTCTCGATTGTCTAAAATTATGCTACTGAAAATAACAAGTTTGAATTTCCTATTATTTTTCCAACTTAAAAAAAATAAATTGGGTTCACGTGGGACGTTGTTTGAAGCGCTATTGTGTCTACTTTAATCTAAAAAAAAAATAGCTTGATAGCACAAATATTTTCAGAGATATAGCGGTGGAGACGTTAAAAACATATTTCATTAAAAATCTATTTTTTTGAGTTTTTCCGAAACAAAAAAGTTCTCGACAACCAAAAAATGTCGTAAAAAATGATTTCGTGTACACGATTATCTTACTAAAGAATCCCACTAAGTCTGGTTTGGTTCTACGCCGTTTTTTTTTCTCGAAAACTAAGCGACATTACTTCCAGATTTTACTCTACTAACTTGCATTCACAGCCGTGTTCACTGGGCGGTTCAGCCATCTGACGTCACAACTCGACTACGTGGTTATCCCGAGCGTTTTTAAGCGCGCCGACTTTAATAATTTTTTTATACATGAAGGCGGCGTCAGTAAATTCTAATTTTTGACATACTTACTATACTCACCAAGCTCTTTCAGAATATGTAATAATAAAAAATTGCTAAATGAGCCTATTATTTTCGACATTTTTTTGTTAACAAATGCGACAGAAATTGTTTAAACAAAGCGTACTAGAATAGTGTAGTGCATTTTAAACACTATTACAGAGAGATGCATGCTTCTATGGTATGAAACTGCAGAAAAAAATGGAGCAATTTTTAATCAAAAAGTGATCTACATTGCTTATTGTTGTAAAATATGATTATTTTTGTACAGCCCCGCTACCGTTTTGAGTATATAAGTGCACGTCTCGTGCGTTTGGATTCATCAGTACCTTCTACTACAATATACTATGACTGCAAAATATTTACAAAGCATTCTTAATATGCTTATTACTTATACGTAAAGATTATCATTTGTTATCGTGAAAAAAAAAACAGAAAAATTTACAGAGTAATTTATTTGAGAACAGAAATTCTTACGTTGTAAATGATAACGTAAAATATTCATGAGATACAGAAAACAACGTGCATAATACTAATCAACTTTCAGTAATACGCACATTTCTTATGTAAATTGACTTGCAGTCAAATTGGCTGAATTTTTAATGTGTTGTAGATTTCGACTTTCTGATAAAAAGTTCTCATGCCCAACTCGATCCCATGTCAAGTTTCCGATACAACTATAAATTCTTATCGAACTATCAGTTTATTGACGGGGTATTAGAGGTCAAAGGAGCAATTTCCGAAAGTTTTTCAATTAAAGTTTTTTGGTCGCTTGTTATTTTTATATAGATTTCCCGGCGCCTTCTCCAACATTTTTCAAACTTTAATTTTTTTATACGCTATTTTTATTAAAACAACAAATGTTTTCAGTGCAAGATATTATAAAGGGCTTTTAGAATTATCACAATATAAAATGTATGAAAAAATCGTGAATTCAAAATTTGTTAATTTTACAAAAGTCGTCCTTGTACATTTCTTGAGCTGTTTCTCGGAAACTAGATATAGGATCGAGTTACGCCCATGAGAGCTTTTGATCAGAAAGTCGAAGTCGACAACATATTAAAAACTCAGCCAATTTGACTGTAAGCCAATTTATATAAGAAATGTGCTCGGTCCTTTTCATAAAAAAAATTTTTACACCTTCTTGCAATCGCTGCCAGGCTGGCGCCCTTCACATTTAGATCCACAAAGTTATTCCAGATAATGTTTGTATTTTTTCAAAATTATATCTGAGGGTGTACACCGTATGGCCGAATTTAGCACTCCCAACTATAAACTGGCCACTCGCTGCAAATAATGTAATAGCACAGAGAAATTGGGGTTTTTGTGCTGTATCTCGTTACTTATGGAACACCCTGTGTATCTATAGTAAACTCCTACAATTTTTGTTGAATTGGATAACATCGTTATTAGCAGTAAATTCGTCTGTAGAGTTCTCAGTTATATTTTGCATCGAGAAAGGTAAACAGGTAGCAGAGGTGGAGCCAATTTTTTTGGAGGGGGTTATTTTTCAAATTTGCCAACTTAAGAAACCAACTCTGTAAATAAATAAATAATAATTTCTCCAAAAAATTGATGAGCGGGGGGCAGAAAATCTAAAAAAAAAAAAATTTTCCCACCGAAATAAAAATTGATAAAATTAAATTACAAATTTAAAAAAAAAAAACCGACATAAAAATATCGACTAAATAACTAATATAAAAAAAATAAATTAACATTCCATATATGTACGAACTCTTATGATTTATTTAAATCCAGCTTACATTTTCGATATATCGGGAGCTGCTATTTTGAATATAATTACTTAGTCGTCTTTACAGCAGCCCCCGACATATTCATGCGTATAAGAAAGCAAATCTCGAGGATATAAAAAAACTGTAAGCAGGATTTAAATAATTCATAAGAGTTCGTATATGGAATCAAAATTATTTCATAATTTTTAAAGTTTTGTTAATTTATTTTTTTTACATTAGTTATTTAGTCGATATTTTTGTGTCGGTTTTTTTTTTAAATTTGTAATTTAATTTAATTTTATACTTTTTAAACTAAACATATACATATAACATGGTGTATTATTATATCACGAGTCCCACAGAGAACTTTTTAACCTTTAAGCCGACGCGGTCCAATTTTGTATTTTACTAGTCGCACAAGGTCTACAAGACCAGTTCTATTATAAATATATTTAAGTGTTATATTTAATTTTAGTAAAAATTGCATCTCTCCCGTTGAAGAGATATAAAGCCGCAGACAGACAGACAGACAGACAAACAAACATACGAACATACGAGTCAAACTTATAACACCCTTTTTGGGTCGGAGGTTAAAAAATTGAAAATTTTTAAAAACTCCCGATCAATGTATCTAATCGTACCAGTTTCATATGACCGAATCAAAATGAGGCCGAAATCATATTCGGCTACTATAATTGTCTGCACATTTTCAATTTTACTTCAATCGGACAATTTCTAGAGAAGTTCAACATGGCGAATTCAAGATGACGACCAAACATCAAAATCTAATATGGCCTAAAACCTTCTCAACAAAATACTCTTTCAAATAAAAAAAAGTGCATTAAAATCGGATCACCCGTTGAAGAGATATGAAGCCACAGACAGACAGACAGACAAACATACAAACATACGCGTCAGACTCTTTTTGGGTGGGGGGTTAAAAATTAACTAACTTCAAACTTTTGGTTATTTTCTGGTGGTGCGTTAATTTCTTGGAGAAGTGTATATTCACTGCGTCGTTCCTGTCCGATATAAAACTTATAGTTTAAACCGAATCCTTCACCATTTCTTAGAATGCAACGTATGAGCGAATACACTATACGATCAAATTATAGTGTTAAAACTAAAAAATTTTGTCCGCCATCTTGGGGCGTCCGCCATGTTGAATTTAGTGTGACGTCATTTTATTTTCGTATTCTTCTCAGCAAACCCTTTCATGGGGGTACATAAAAAATAACTGGTCCGCCACATTGGATTTGGAACGACGTCACTTAGCTAACCATACATTGTCATCCAAACTAAACGTGTATTCAAAATTTCAGCTCAATCGGTTGGGGATAACTGTTTTAAAATTCAGTTGCGTCCGCCATATTGAATTTAGTGTGACGTCATTTTATTTTCGTATTCTTCTCAGCAAACCCTTCCATTTGATACCCATATCATGGAGGTACATAAAAAATAACTGGTCCGCCATCTTTGGGAGTCCGCCATATTGGATTTGGAATGACGTCACTTAGCTAACCATGCATTGTCATCCAAACTAAACGTGTATGCAAAATTTCAGCTCAATCGGATGTGGATAACTATTTTAAAATTCAGTTGCAAGATTTGACCCACAAGAACAAGACAAGTTAAATAAAAGCTTGTAATCAAGATGGCGGCCAAATATAAAAATCTAATATGGGAAAAATCTTCTCGACAAAATACTCTTTCAAATAAAAAAAAGTGCATCAAAATCGGATCACCCGTTGAAGAGATGTGAAGCCACAGACAGACAGACAGACATACAAACATACGCGTCAAACTTATAACACCTCTCTTTTTGGGTCGGGGGTTAATGAGCGGTGGGAAGAAAATCTATAAAAATATTCTTTGCCTTGCCAACTTGTGTCTCAAATCTCAAATTTCCAACTTTTGCCCAACTTTTGTCAAGTCCGACTCCCGCCTTGGCTTCTTTACTACGCCCCTGACAGGTAGTCAATTTCTATTTAAATGGATAATATTTTTCCCAGGTAATTGTCAAATTAAGTTTTTTAGTGAAGAGTCGGAAAACTTCAAAGGATTTTTCAGTGAAATATACGTTGGTATCGTCGGCACACCTACCAAGGTTAAAACATGAGATATTTTTGTATAATATGCTAAATCGTTGAAAAATGTTACGCATATTGAATGTCCTGAAATGGAGCCTTGGGGTACTCTGCCTTTTGTTTTTAGTGAACCATAAAGAATCGACGAAAATCTACTGTTTTGTTTTAAAAATACTATTAATTGTTATTTAATACCATCCGCAAATAGTTGTGGAATGCTTGATAGTAAGTTTATGGCTCTACAGTTTGCATAATAATTAGTTAGCTAGTTAGTTAGTTAAATGAAACCATCAACTAGAAAAAATGAAGTTTGCAAAGGTAAATTCAGAATGTACGGCAATGGACACTACACAGAGGAATGTACATTTTTTTAATAAACTTATTTCATATCTTATCGTTTTCACACGTGTTTAAATTTTTAAATTTATTAATTAAAAATATCTGTAACGGTGACATATTAGATGACTTTTGACAAACTTGTAAGTACTTTATGAGAAAGTCTTCATATCTTTCTTCTGTTTTGAAATAATGTTCGTCACAGATTTCGTGTTATTATTAGTAGCTAATCTATCATGATCTATGTTCTCTTACTAATGATTTTACAAATGATTCTAGTTGTTATATAAGCTGATACAATCTTGCATTTCAAGTAACTCACCTGATAATTATATTTATGTTCTATGAACGTTTTACCGGGATGACAATTCCATCTAATAATAAACTATATTTAGAAAACTATGAGCGACATCAAAATACTAAAGGAAATTATCAAATTATTTGGATGCATTTCATTTAGTAGAGCGAAATCGACCTAGAACTGTCGCGTTTATCTTTTTTGGCGTAGAACCAGATGAGACCTTGTAGATCTTGTAGAGTAGGTTATTTGGGACCTGTAATGGATAATTACGATATTTCTCTGTGGTACAGAACTTTTTTATTTCGAAAAAATTTCAGAAATCGACTGTTCAGAAGATTCGTGTCTTTTTAAATTTACATCGCCATATCTTGAAATCCAATTGAGCTATCGATGTGATTTTTTTTTAATTCTAGTACACAAGCAAGCGCTTCCAACGGTTCTTTTGTTTTTATCGATTATTGCATTTATTTTCTTTAACTAACAATGAACTTATTACTTCGCTAAGAACGTACTCATATTTTGGCTAAGCGACAAACTTTTTTATATTTGCAAATTTTCATATACATGCACAGAAGTAATTGAGGCCAAGAGACAGGAGAAGTATTTGAAAAAAAATTTTTTCATGCATATGGCATACATCCGGCAGACGCCACTACATTATCAAATATTACTACTAGTATAGATAAAAATGTACGGGAAGTAGAAAGTATCAATTTTAATCAAAGGTCATCTTAACATACATGTTTATTATTTTATACATTTTTAAATTTTAACGACAATTTAAAAAATGTTTCATCATACGGTTCTATTTGAGAATCAGTTAGTCAAGCACCGATTTTACAAATAGAAATATTTATTCATCATGTAGAACACAATCCATGTATGTACATATGACAGGTCAGTTATAATACAGTTACTTATATATCTAGTAAAGGACAAGGAATTAATCAAAATACAAATATATATAAAATATATACAAAATATATAAAAAAAAATATAGTATTATATAAAGAATTAGCATACAATAGTAGTTTGTGCAACAAGAGTGGATATGATATCCATGTCGCACGATAAAGAAGTTTGAGCACGACGCCGTAGGCGGAGTGCTTCAAATCTTTTGAGTGCGATATGGATAATTCACTCGAGTTGTACAGTGTACTTTTTCTACGACCAGCTTAAAAAAATTACAAAATTTATTAAACATTAATATATTACACAAATACACACTGGCAGTACACACTGACAGTTACTTTGACAGCTTACGCACTAATTTGATTTTAAAACGAATAGTTGTCTATGTACTTAAAACACGAACTGTGATTGGTCGGTTTCATTTTTTATCCATCCGAGAACTGATATGAAATATATCCGTTCAGTTAACTGGAATTGCCTACTTATCCATTCTACAGACTGTACAGAAAATAGAAAATTTACATAAGGGAGTAGAAAAAGATAATAGTATATTATTCAACGTGCGGTAAAGTAGGTAATAACTTACGCAGATGAAGTTTACAGCACGAGCCGCAGGCGAGTGCAGTAATTCATCAAATGAGTTATTACCATTACCGCAAGTTGGGTGGTGAGGGAATGGCGAGGAGGGTTGAAGGGGTGAATTTGATTTTTTTACTTCTTTTTCTACTTAGTTATCGAAACTTAGTATTTAGACTAATATCAATTCCAAATAAGGGTTATTTTTTAATGTGTTCCCGAGATTTTTCGCCAAAACGCATGACGGATTCGTTTTCAGCACCCCAAAATTAGTAAAAAAAGATGGCTTCCACCAGGCCCGGACTCACAAGGTCGGCTGGTCGGCGATCGCCGAGGGCCCCCGACCTAAGGGGGCCCCGAAGGAGTCAAAAAAAGTGGTTCATGATCAAAAAAAGTGGTTTGTATTTTTTATTACTCAGATACTTTTTTAACTACACTACTTTATAATTAGTTGCACTAGAGTTATTTTACTTTTTTCCAGGAAGCGTGTACAATCAATTTTAAGCTTTTGTTAAAACGCCACTTCTACTTTAAACCATGACCTTATGTCTAATCTCCTATTTTTTAATGTAGAAAGAGACTTATTTTATAATTTAGATAAAAAAACCGCTGTCCAAGGAATCACTACTTCCACATCCAGATTCTCTATCCAAGTCACTCACAACGAAAAAACTTTGTATGTGAAAATAATTGTTTATGGAACTTTAATAATATAATATTTGAAATCCTCTACCCCAAAAACCCATAAAACGATACCCCACATCGGTAGCGGGGTGGAGGGTGATAGGGGGGTGATAGTGGGGGGGTGGATGAAGTAAAAAAATATTTTGAGGTTTCTGGTTCCTGTAAATACACTAAATCACAATTTTTTTTCATCTCCTGTAATAAGGGGGTGGCTAATGCCAAACATTTTTTGAGACCTTAGCTTCTCTTGTATATACTAAATACCAATTTTATGGACTCATACCTGCTTGATTGACCTATTTACCCCATATTTACCCCCCAACCCTTCGACGGAACAAGATGAAAATATAATCTAGTTCTATATCTCGTTAAAGTACATATATGTACCAAATTTCAAGTCAATATCTTAAACGGTTCCAGAGTAAACGTGCGCACAAAAAAAAGTTACAGACAGACAGAAATTTTTTTTCGCTCAAACTTAAAATCTCGACGTTTCATGACATTTTAAGCCCATTTGGACAATAAAAATTTTTAAAAAATTTTTTGTCGTTACTATACTTCTACTGGACATGGAAGTAATTTAATTATAGATGAAATAGCCAGGACTAGTGAAGAACTGGCCAAAAAGCTGTTAGCGGTTATTTCTTAATTTAAATTGTAAATCATTCATTTGTATCATCTATCGTAGTAAAATACAACTTTTTTTCTTTACATATGCTTGTCTTACTCATTAGTGGTTTCCCTAATTATTTTTTTTTTACTTCCACGTCCAGTGGAAGTATAGCAACGACAAAAATTTTTATTGTTCAAATAGGCTTAAAATGTCATGAAACGTCGAGATTTTAAGTTTGAGCGAGAAAAAAATTTCTGTCTGCCTGTCGGTCTGTCTGTCGATCTGTCTGTCGGTCTGTCTGTCGGTCTGTCTGTCGGTCTGTCTGTCGGTCTGTCTGTCGGTCTGTCTGTCGGTCTGTCTGTCTGTCTGTAACTTTTTTGTGCGCACGTTTACTCTGGAACCGTTTAAGATATTGACTTGAAATTTGGTACACATATGTACTTTAACGAGATTTGGAACTAGATTATATTTTCATGTTGTTCCGACGAAGGGTAGGGGGGTAAATTAGGATCAATTTGGGGTAAATGGGTAAATAAAGCAGGTAAGAGTCCATAAAATTGGTATTTAGTACATACAAGAGAAGCTAAGGTCTCAAAAAAATGTTTGGCATTAGCCACCCCCATTACCACCCCCACCCCCCTTATTAAAGGGGATGAAAAAAAACTGTGATTTAGTGTATGTACAAGAACCAAAAACCTCAAAATATTTTTTTACTTCATCCACCCCCACTACCACCCCTATCACCACCCCCACCCCACTACCGATGTGGGGTATCGTTTTATGGGTTTTTGGGGTAGAGGATTTCAAATATTATATTATTAAAGTTCCATAAACAATTATTTCCACATACAAAGATTTTTCGTTGTGATTGACTTGGATGTGGAAGTAGTGATTCCTTGGGCAGCGGTTTTTATTGAGGTATGGCAGTAGGATTTAGATGATGGCTTTAGCCTAAATCTAAAAATATTCTTACTCTCATTTTCAAGTAATAAACCACTTGTAATTGATTACTATTTTTTCTCGTGTGCAATAAGATTAGATGTAATAATAATAATATAAAAATGTATTGCAAACGTAAGTAAACTACAAGAGAATAGCTTAACTTTTGATAAAGATCCTGCCTTTGCTCAAAAACTTTCCAAGTGTCAAAATAGCGGAAAACGTGGTTTTCAGGCATATGATTTTAAAAAATTGTCCGGAGGAGGACCCTCGGACCCCCCCCTCTTGGAAAGGGGGCCTCTCCTCAGTCTCTAGCCGAGGGCCTCCGAAGGAGCCAGTCCGGGCCTGGCTTCCACACTTTACCACAGATGGGTCAAGAAAGCCCTTTTTTAACATCGGCATTTTTTGAACGCAAGAAAGTCGCACTAATTTTTCGCTTATATTTTGAAAACTATAACAGTTAGGCAAAAAAAATGCAAATATAACTTTTCAAAGCACATGTGATTATCTTTCGTTTGAGAGATCAACTGTTTTACTAACTTTAAAATTAACGAAGTTATGATGAATTGTATATAGAAAAGTTCATATCCTTTATATTAACTCATCGGTATTTTCAAAAACGCCATGGTTCTTCCTCTGACTTACGCTAACTTCCCGTCTAAATTTTGATAAAATCAGATTTGTATGAAGCAAAAAAATATTTTGAGGTTTCTGGTTCTTGTACACATACTAAATCACAATTTTTTTTCATCCCCTTTAATAATGGGGTGGGGGTGGTAATGGGGGTGGCTAATGCCAAAATTTTTTTTGAGACCTCAGCTTCTCTTGTATATACTAAATATCAATTTTCTGGACTCTTACCTGCTTCATTTAGCTATTTACCCCAAATTTACCTCAATTTACCCTCCCAACCGTTTGACGGAACAAGATGAAAATATAATCTACTTCCAGATCTCGTTAAAGTACATATGTGTAGCAAATTTCAAGTCAATATCTTAAACGGTTCCAGAGTAAACGTGCTCACAAAAAAAGCTACAGACCGGCAGACCGACAGACAGATCGACAGACAGAAATTTTTTTCTCGCTCAAACTTAAAACCTCGACGTTTTGTGATATTTTAAGCCTATTTGAACAATAAAAATTTTTAAAACTTTTTTGTTGTTACTATACTCGTTACTGGATGAATGGTTACTGGTTACTATACTCGTTCCACTGGATGTGGAAGTAAAAATAACAATAGTCCAGTCAACGGGAGTTTCACCTCTAATTTGAGTGCTAATGAATGGATTTTGATGTAGCCTTGTGGAATATATTTATAACGACGTTAATAAAACAGTTGAAAATAGATTAGAGTAGGAAATGATCGGAAGGGGTAGAATTAAGTCAAAAATGAAAAATACATTGCAATGCATTTACCTTTTTTTGGTCCAAAATAAGATGTTTTACTCTTGTGAATTTTTTCGAAAAATGCATATTTTTCGAGATATGGCCACTCTAAAATTCCTAAAAGGGAGGGGAAATATTTTTTTCAACTTTTTTATTAACGTCATTACAAACACATTGCACAAGATTTCATCAAAATCCATTCATTAGCACTCAAATTAGAGATTTTGGTAGTTTTAGCGCTCCGTTGACTGGACTACTAGTTTCGACAAGAAAGTGTTATCGTTGATAAATTTCAAGTGCGAATTACTCATTTACCAATTAAAATGAATCTAAAAATGGTTGAAAGTAAAGTATATCAGAAATTAATTAGGATAAATTGACTCATCAATGCTTCTGTGAAAAAAATCAATACAGATAAATATTGGGAACTACATGTGCATCTACTTTCAAATGTTTTTAGATTATATCATATCTGAAGATAGTCTATGTAATGGGAGAGTAGATATTCTTTTAAAATTATATTAATAACATCTACACACGGAAGTAGTATTTTTCTGTTCCATTTTCTTAACTAATGTCCTATAGAAAAAAAATCAGAACGTTTAAACTTTTAATAATTAGATAGTGCCGTTTTCGAGCTTATTCTATTTTTTTGTGACGTGATAACGTAGTTTCCAATCCTAAACAGAGAAACGAGCACTACGTTGTCATGTACCTACAGATAATGTAAGAGATTCCGTATTCAGTATTTCAGTATTTAAAATTGCGTTAAAAATGTATGTTAAAAGTTATATTAAAAATTATTTCACTAGATGTACTTTCATTTTATAAATTTGGCAACCATGCTAATTACTGCCAAATATAAATAGAATCCGCATCCCCATCATAACATGGCGCTAAAAAAGCTTACACTAGTCGGACATTCTTTATCAGTTACACTGCTATTTGTTACATATCTTTCTTACAGGAAAAGAACGTCGCATTTAATGACTTCAGGCCTGTTGAATACCTTGTAATGTTATGAGTTCCCTAAGGATCTGTCCTCGGCCCCCTGCTTTGAAGCTTTATATTTGTCTCATAGCTATGTTTCACTGTGTTCTCTTTGGTATATTACAATTACATTTATCGTACTTTTCTTTTCCGTAATTGAGTATTTCACCCTCTAGTCCAGTCAACGAATGGCCCAAAGGGTGGTGTAGAGTGCGTGAGCAGGGACCTAAGCGATTCCTTTAGAAAGTTGTTCAGGGTGCTTAGGGAATGAACATACTGAAAGTCCTGACGCCTAGGAGGTGAGCCGGAGGGGAGGGGGCATAAAGAAAGTCCCACTTTTGGTTTTTTTTTTGCTTATATCTCGAAACGGTGCATCGCAGGGAAAAATTTTCTCTTTGCTTTTCCTTAAAGTTGAAGATGTTGTGTCGCAGCCGATAAATGAATATAACAGGATGTGTTCAAATCCGTGCTGCTGCATCTCTTGGGTGGGTGCCATTGTTTTGGGTTTCCCTCGGCCGGGTTTCAGCAGCAGGATGTTTTGGGTGGGAGGAGTGGAAGCTATCAAAAGGACAGCAAGGTCCACATCCTCACCAACGACAGCCACAGAACTGTGAGTGGATTGTTCCACAGCAGTCTTCACGTCAGCATCATCTTTGGCCTGGAGAGTCTATATACCATTCTCCTGAAGCTTTATCTGTAGTAATGAGATGAACTGACTTTTGTTGGTAGGATTGGACAAAAAATCTTCTTGTTTCACAGGTATCGATGTTTTTCATGTGGTATAAGAAAAATGAGGTGATATATCCATCACAAATGGTGGCAACGGAGGCATCTTTTTGCCAAATTACTCTGTGCAGTAGGAATCCTCCGTCGACTACTATTTTCATCTGAGACAGTTGAACAGCCTTATCGGTAGGCTCGAACATATTGTACAGGACAGATTTCATTAACAGTTCCAAGGGAATGTTTGATGAAAAATGTGAGGTAAAAATCTGTTTTTCGAAAATTTTCACTTTTCCGGAGCGTGTAGCTCGAAAACGGTTGCGAATTCGAAAAAAGTGTATAAAATGAAAGTTGTAGAGAATTTCATGAGCTTTCATTTGGTATAAGAAATTTTTTCCCTGCTATTCACCGTTTTCGAACATAAACGAAAAATCCAAAGTGGGACTTTCTTTGTGCCCCCTCCCCTCCGGCTCACCTCCTAGTCAGGACTTTCAGTATGCTCACTCCCTAAGCACCCTGAACAACTTTCTAAAGGAATCGCTTAGATCCCTGCTCACGCATTCTACACCTCCTTTATTGGCTGAACTACTTAGATAAATATAAATATATAAATGAAATAAATTGTGAGTAAAAAAATTACGAAACTAAGTATTTTGTCAAACATTTTATTAAGTAAGTACTTATAAAGAATAGTCATAGACATTTATCATTAAGTAAATAATAAATCCTAATTACTAATATTATTTCATTGTTATGTAATAACAAACTACAGACTAACTTGCCTAATATTACTTTGATAAATTAAAGGAAATTAAGCTGTCAAATAACGAACTTGATTGCTGCTGCTGATTAATATATTGTCTGAAAATCGTTCGTGAAGTTTTCCATGAAATGCACTTTTATACACTAGATATTTCTTTCTATGACTGTAAAGTATTCCTTGGAGGAAAACTTTCAGCATTTTACACTCTTATTGGTAACATAAAATCTAACATTATATCGTCGTCAAAATATAGAAAAATTGTCGTTCTAGCGTCACAAGTACATTCATTTAAAACAATTAGGGTCTGACTAGGCAGGCATGCTACCCGGAAAATTTCCGCGGGTTCACTTACAACGGAGTCCCGGGGACCTCACACAATAGTCCTGATTAATACAGTAAAGTCAAGGCCAAGTAAGTTATTTATATTCAGATGAAAAAAATGAGTATTGCTCACTAAATTATTTATATTCATTAAGTTTAAATCGCTAGAGAAATTTTGAAGCATGGGGGAGAAGCACCTGAAGAAGTAATTTTTAGCATGATTCTGAACAACAAATGCCAGGTGATTGGAATAGAGGACTTATATGCCACATCTATAAGAGAGGAGATGAAGTAGAGTGTGAAAATTATGTAGGGATAACGCTCCTATGCGATGTGTATAAAATACTCTCCTACATACTAACCTATAAAATTCGTGCATATGAGGAACCGAACTTGGCGCATATCAATGTGGATTTAGACCAGGACGTTCAACCGCGAATCGAATTTTCATCTTACGTAAGAAAACTAACGAAATTAACATCGATACCTTCAATTTCTTTATCGGCTTTAAGGCAGCCTATGATATTATCCTTCGGCCAAAACTATATGAAGCACTGAACGAGCTAGAAATTCCTGAGAAGCTTATATTCTAACACAAATAACGATGGACAAAGTAAATATTACGAATCAAAATGGAAACCAAAGTTGGAGTCGGATAGGGTGACGCGCTGGCATGTCTCCTGTTTAATATAGCATTAGAAAAGGTTATTCGAGACGCCAATTTGGAATTAGAAGGTACGATTTTTAATAAATCGATGCAAGTTCTAACCTACGCAGACGACCCAGATCCTACAAGATCTGTAGGAAAATCGAAGGAAACAGTCACTAGTTTCGAAGCTGTAGCAAAGAACATTAGGATCATCATTAAAGGAGATGTCTGTAACAGAGAACAGAAGAGTAGGAGACGTAAGGCAGAATTTTACCATTGATAATCACAACTTTGAATCAGTTTCTGAATTCGTATATTTAGGCAACTCAGTCAACATAGAAAACAATATTAGCAAAGAGATCATACGCCGCATTATAGTAGCAAACAAATGTTACTTTGGACTTTCCAAATACCTGCGCAACCGTAGACTCTCAAGGAGCAAAAAAATTAAAATATACAGGACACTCATAACCTCTGTTTTAACCTATGTCTCCGAAACATGAACTATGACCAAAACTGACGGGGAATCGCTGGCAATTTTTGAAAGGAAAGTAGTAAGGAAGATATTCGGAGGAACCTGAAAACGGATAATGGAGGAACAATGTTGAAGTTTGTAACCTATACAAGCAGGTTGGGGTAAACACATTATGACTACTATAAAGTTAGGCGGATTAAAATGGGCGGGCCATGTCATTACATGTGATGATAACAATTCCGTAAAAAAGACACGAAAAGCAGAGGCAGCAGGCTCACGGGGAAGAGGAAGACCCAAGCTGCGATGGAAGGATGGCGTGGATGAAGACGCTAGAAAAATTGGTGCAATACACCGGATGACGCAAGCCAAAAATAAGAGCCAATGAACGGTTGAGAAAGCCGAGGCCTTATACTAGGACTGTACGGCTAATGATGATTATGATGTAACTCTGTATTTTATTACCAATAGGACTGTGAGAAAACAAACAACAAGTGTATTATACAAAGAAATATTTGTCTAATTTCACAATATTCTATAACATCTCTAGTGATATGACCAATCGGCGATATTAGAAAAAAGGTATTTAAGTGTCCCAAATTCGACGTAACTACATTATTTATGCGTTACATTCCTTTAACATACCACCAATTTTACACTTATCCTAAAATTATGTGATCTTTACATCAAGCGGTCAATTCTCTGTTTTGAGATTTTTGTGTTCCAACACAAATTGGTATTTTACTAACTACAAAATTAATCCCTTTAAAAATGAGTTTTTCTATATAGATCATAGGTGATTCAAAAGCCAGGACCCAAAGTACGGACAATCCAAAGCTGAACATCGTTAGACCCCAGAATGAGTAAGCCTGAAAAAAAGTTTGTTTTTTGCTTGGCCGACAATCATCTATATTTAAACTTACCACATTGAATACGCTAAAATACGTGCCTCTTCTTGAAGCCAACCCAATCATAATAATAATTGTCAAATGTAGAAGATAAATGCTGTATGTGAATCTGTTCAACACTTGGTAAATTGGAAAAGATAACATTACATTTACTGGACCTATAACAATGCAATAATATACATTTACAATATGGGAATAGCTATTTCTGTATTAAGAGCGCAAAGTGCCTCATTGTCTTTCGATATTGTAAGTGCAAACGCTTGAGAGCGACAATGACCTCTGCGCTCGAATTACATAATTTTATCTAAAATCATTTAAAAACATCAAATTAAAAGGAATATTTAAGTTCAATTTTGACTGGAAATGGCGATTCATCAACATATTATGAGTATGCCTTGCATATATATATGATCAAAATAATCAGACGAACAAAACACAATCGCTGTCAGTTTATTTAAGTTTAATTAATTAATTAATTATTATAAAGTTCGTATTCTTCGTATAAGTAAATTAGGTAATGAATTGTTTTTCTTACATTACTCTCATTATATTAACAGTTTTGGGGCATTATTATTTCATAAAAATACATTGTTAATGTTCCAACCAAACTTGTGTAAGAACACTCGAGCGAGCGTAATAGTTATTTACGTAACCAGTTATGAAAAGAGTAATTTTACATGACGAATGTAATATTTGCCAAAACGAGCGAGCGAAGCGAAGCTTGCAGCCGTACAAATAATTTCTGTGTTTATCGCTTTACCTGAACGTTAGCACGGATTGACATTTGTATAAAGAAACTTTACTTGTCAATCTGCTGAAAAATTGTTTATTCATATATGTATATTCCATCTGATATAGAACAATCGGGTAATTTAGCAGTAAATTCTATTGTGATGTGTTGCAACCCCTAGAATGTAGGCAACACAGAATTCAATTTAGTTCGGATGTCTGAATATAGAGATTTACACCTACTAGAGAAAGAACCTACTAGAAGCTCTAGAGTGATGACATCTGGAACTATCTAGAGAATGGTGGCGTCATCACAGAAAAATCGGGATCTGTCATTTTTAGGTATAAACGGCCGCATTCTCGGCGAGAAGGAGAAGTTTTGAATTGACAAGTGAGGTTAAGACTCCAAAGTGAACACAAAGTGATAAACATTGTTATTTTTAGTCAGGAAAGTGCATTTAAGTTAATAATAGTATTGTAAAGTATCCAGTAAATTATTTAGTAAAGTGTGTTAGTGGTTATCTTTTGTTATAATTTTTGGAACCCACGGAATTTACAAGGGTGGTTTCCTAGGGGTGGAAACACGTCACAATATAATACCTAGTAAATAAAAAAGCAGGAATGAAGCAGTGTTTTACAAATTTGAAAATTGGTGTCAACAAATAGGTTCAATATTCAGTAAAAATTTTTTACATAACTAGTTATGTAATGAAACTGACAGTTATGAAAAATGTGACGTTTCGTGCCGTCAAAAACGCATTTAAAATTTGACTTTTCATAACGGGGTTAGATAAAAATACTTTAGGCGGTAATTAAAAAGCCCTTAAAGGGTTCAGATTAAACTTGTTTCTTTATTATTTGAAGAATGGTGAAACATAAATGGACAATATTTTAGGCATTACTTAGTTTTTCATGCTTAATAAGAAGCGCTAGTTCATTTTAGGTCAATAAAATCATTTAGGGGGGAAGGGGTAAAGATGTTTTCCTCTGTAACTTTTGTTTGTTCAACTTTCTTTTTAATTTTTTTTTACCATAAATTTAGATTTTTTGAATCGATATTTTGGAACTTTTTTAGTTAATTCTTAGGTAAATAATACTTTTTTGAATTGGCTTTTTTTGTTTGCTTATATTAGAGTAAAACATGTTTTTTATGGAATTTCACAAGTAGCAGAAAAAGTAACACAGCCACACAAAAAAAAAGTTCTGTGCGGCGGACCGAATTATATGGATATAGTGTATTTTTCGACGCTGAATCCGAATCCGTGGTCCAAACAAAATGTATCGTGTCAGTTTTGTTTTTTAGTCAAAAATATCCCTTATAATGGTGTAAAATGATAGAAATAATATAATAACTCTTAATGAAGTGTGAAAAACGGTAGATGTTTTGTAGACGAGACTAGAAAATATAAATTCGAGCCACAGTAAGCTATTTCTATAAATTAAACCGAAATCCGCCCTTATGGGGGAGTGAAAACTACCCAGGTGAGTGTAAATAACATGTACAAAGGCCAAATTTTTGTATCTCTCAGTGCAAAATATTTGACTCTGGTGCGATAACCAGCCATTACTCTCAAAGGGTGGAGACTCAATCCTATGGAGAGAAAAAAATCCAGTCGGAGTGAACAAATATGGAGTAAATTCATTCCTACCACCAATACATGACTAGAGACTACTCTTAAAGGGTGGTAAGAGCTTCCTCTATGCTCAAATGTTACATATGAGTGCTATTAAAATTCGGAAAGGGTCAATACTTGTAGCTCATTGTGCCAAATATATAAATCTGGTACAACAACCACCCAATCTTTTTAATGAGGTTGAAAATCACCCCTATTGGGGTGGGAGGTAAAAACTATCCCCACACACGGATGGAAATAGATAGACGGAAATTTAGTTAATTTAGGTGTATAACTTACATAGATAGAAAAAAATGGTCACTGAAGAGATAACAGATATAGATCTGTGACTAAAAAAAAAAGGAAAATAAAACCACGGAAAAGATATTTTGAAGATAAGAGAGAGAAATCATAAGAAAAGAAAGTATTTGGATTGATGGTCGAAAGTATGATATAAATAGGAAAAAGAATAGCTTTACACAGATTAAAAGATAGATAAGTTGATAAATGTTAAGATAAACAGTTGAATAAGCAGGTATGGTATAATAAATAAAACACAACTGGTTAATGCTTAATGAATGAATTTACTCCATTTTTATCTACCCTGCCTAAAACTGCAAATGCCTGAATTTTTGGTCCAGGATATTAGAAGTAATGAAATCCGTCCGTCTGCGAGGGTAGTTTTTACCCCCCCCCCCCCAATGGGGGTAATTTTCAAGCTTATTAAGATTGGGTGGATGTCGTACAATCGGCGTCACCTTAAAGTCACCACCCTTTGAGATGCTCCTTTTCTAACACGCCCCACTACAAATAATTAAATTCGGTAGTTTAGGTCAGAGTGGCGACTAACATTGTAGGATACACGACGGCCTAGAATTATGCAATGTGGATAAGTAAACATTTTTTATTTCATTTCATTTCTCTTTTCATTCTTCAATTATCTGATTGTGGGACGTATCGGATATTCAGTAGAATAATAAGATTGATCTGATTATGCTTGCAGTATAAATGGCAATGCATATAAAATAACTGACGCTATAAGTATGTAATACAGGGTGATTTAGAAAATTAATGAAAATAGTCAATTAGAAAACTTTCGAAAGCTGAAATACTCTAAGGATGCACTAGCAAACATCAGTAACATTCACCAATATATAGTGATTACTTATACCATACTTATTATACAGGGTGGCCCACCGAAAACGAAACTGGTGTTTTTTCTCTTTCTATGATCATTTTTTCGACAAACGCTCGGATCCGTCAATTTTATTATCAAGGGGGGTACTTTTATTGGGTATTGTTGATCTCGAAACTTAAATCCTTAAGCGGTGGTAGGACCCACCCCAAGGTCAAGTATTACATCGTTTTAAAGCCCGTTAAATTGTGGTGTTCCATTTAAAAAACACGAGTTATGACTATATCTCGAAAACTGAGGCATGCATAATTTTCTTCTCTTATCAACAACGGATTCTACTCAAAAAAGTGCCTCAAGAATGTGTTACTTGATTTTCGATTCGACACTTGGTAATTGAGATATAGAGGTCATCCAAAAATGCTAATATTCAATAATTGAAAAAGTATTACTAGTTAATTTTTGAAACATAGCATAGTTATGTTTCTGGGATCGCTAATTACGAATCTGAGGCCAAAATTTAAGAATTGAAATGGCGGCTCCAATATGGCGGATGAAATTTTTTTCTAAAACAGGTGTTTTAAACGGACAAATTGAGCATCTAGGTGATGCTTTATATTAATGAAAAACAGCATTTTTTTAAGAAAAAAAAGTTAATTACTGGGCAATTACAACAACAAAATGGCAACATTTTGTTAAAAGAAAATGTGAAAACCCACATTGTATCAGCCACAACTTCTTTATTTTTTATGATATAGTAAGAAACAAAAAATCGTTTTAAAAATAGATTAATTATTATCTTTAACTTTGTCCCATACAATTTTTAATAAAACTGTCACTTTCTAAGATATTCAACATTTAAACTAAATACTACATCCTATAAGCGGTCGGATACCTTTTATAAACTTAAATATCTTCGAAACTGTCAATCCTACACAAATATATAACAAAATCAAATTCATTCTCAATTTATAAGCTTAATTTTTCGGGTCCACTGTTTTTTCGCTAAAATTAATATTTATTGAGATATTTGCAAAGAAACATGCTACGTTTTTTTTCTAAAATCCCTTTACAGTTTAAAATACCATATTTTTCTAAACCAAGCGCCGTAAACGAACGAAAAAATTTGAACGTCTAGATCATGCTATATATTAACGAATAATAGTATATAGGAATATATTTTTAATTACTGACTACTTACATTAACAAAATGGCGACGTCTTTTGTTTAAAAAACTGTGAAGAAGTACATTGTTTTTGTTATAACTTTTTCGTTTTTTATGTTATAGAAATAATCAAACAATCATTTGAAATCCTGATTAATAGACTTTCAGTTTGATAATTGGCATTTTTAAGGTAAGTGCCATAATTTCTAAGATATTTAACATTTAAACTAAATACTTCTTATATATTTTCGGACGCCACCTTTATACTTCCAGATCCCCAAAACTATTAATTCTACAGAAATTAGAAAAAAAGGAAATTCATCCTCAATTTAGTAACTTTCTTATTTGTCTCTTGCATGTTTTCGCTCAATGTAATACCTTTCGAGTTATTTGACAAAAACCTGTTTAAAATACCTCTTTTTCTAGTTAAAATCCCAATTTTCAAGTCGTTATAACTTCAATTTATATGAAAAATTGCATAGAATCTTTTCTTCTCAAAATTTGATTCCCCTTACCGCCGCCATGTTTAAAAATGGCGCTCTAAATAGATTTTTCTAGATTATCTCCTTTCCTGTTACTTCTGCTCTAAATTGGGCATTACTAATATTGTAGGGAATAAAAGAGCTACTTTTATTTAAACAATCTTTCTTTATTGTTAATATTTTACGATTTACAGCAGCCAGAAAAGCGAATATTCTGTTTTAATGCAAGTTTTTGCAATTTTCTCTGCCCCTGTTGCTCCTACGTAGTAATTAGTTATTATGAATATTGTGGATTATAAAAGTTCCTATAACTATCTCAGTAACAATAATTGAGATCACGTGAAAAAATAACATTTTGCTGTTTTTATGTAGTCAACTGTCATTAATTTAAAAGACTTTTTTTTCAATATTCCAATGCTTTGTCTTACCCGCATTAAAAAAAATCAACGTGCTATCAATTATTATTACTAAGGTAATAATTTTTATATAATACAACTTTTCTGTCAAAATTTAGGAAAAAAAATAATATCTCAGGATATATTAATTTTAGGTATAAGGAACCTTTAACGGAATGTCTTTTAAATTTTCTGTAGAATCTAGAAAAAAGTGGGAGCATTCTATTTAAAATAACAAATTTCGGATCAACTTTCAGTATAACCGGAAAAATGTTTTCGTTGAATACCCAGTTAGGACCATTGCCAAAAATTTCCAGATCAATATTATTTTTCTTACATATATACTTCTAACAGATGGTCAAAATGAATCACCCTATATACACTGATATTCCATCGATCACCTATATCCATGTATTTATATGAAATATACGGTCTTAGCGCACAGTTTCTGTCGGAAAATCGAATAATAATAATAATAGAAATAGGCGTAATTGTAAATTTGAATCAAAAATTAAAAATTTTAAACTCTGGGCCGATTGTAAGTGAAGGTTTCTCAAAATTCGACTCTGTATCTAATTTTAAAGACTACCAATTAAATTTAATTCTCTGCTTACGTTAGAATAACAATATAAATTATAAAAATAAATATTAAAAAAATTCACACTGACATTTCTTTGGCAAATCAATACTTTTCAAATATAATAAAAAACGTTTACCATTCTATGTGTGCATTTTAAAAATGATGTGTTTGTCGAAAACATTACATTTTCTTGCACTTCGGCAATAGGTATGACAAAATCACGGAATTATTAACCGCTTCATTTTAATGAAAAATTACAAGACTCCAGAACTAGCATGATATAATTAACCACAATTAATTTCATTATAAGTGATATTCATATTTTTGTCTTGTTTGTGTTTGATGAATTATTACGTATATTCAACTTAATACCTTCATTTCTGGATTCGGATCTTTTTTGAGGTAACCGGTTGCATTAACTTTTCGAATTGTCTTGTTTACTTAATGTATTTACATTGCCAGTTTTTATTGTAAACAATGTTAGGTTAATAATTTATGAAAATCTATTAGCTTCCAGAATCCGTAAATCAGATAAATGAATAGTGGAGAGAGAAAGTTATAAATAAAATTGATATCATTCAAAATCTCTGAAATACAGAACCCTAAGCTAACAGGTGGTCACATTCTAATAAAACTAATAAAAGTATGACGTCAGTCTCCACTCTGACCTAAAATACGGAATATCGGAATGTATAATTTATTTGTAGTGGGGCGTGTTAGAAAAGGAGCATCTCAAAGCGTGGTGAGTTTAAGGTGAGCACCATTGTACCAGACTTGTATATTTGGCACGATGAGCTACAAGTATTTGACCCTTTTCGAATTTCAATAGCACCTATATGCATCATTTGAGCATGGAGGTAGCTCTTACTAAGGGTAGACCAGTGGCGGCTGGTGAAATTTCAATATTTTTTTTCTCGTCTATGGCGCATGGGACCCATACGAAATTTGGGAAATAACATCTAGAGAAGCACTTCTCTAATGACCCCTAAAAAATTTTGAAAAAGCAGTTTGCGAAAAAATTTTTGAAAATTCGTTAGCCTCCCCTGGGTCTAGGAGCTCCTGTTTATTTTTATTTTTTTTTGTCATATGCATTTGACTTTTCATAAAAATACAACAACGGATTTTGGAGTTTATGAAAATATTTTCATTACTAACTGAAATACAATGAACTGAAATTTTGTAATTTACAATTTAACAAATTACAATATTTCAATTCGTTGTATCTCAGTTAGTAATGAAAATATTTTCATAAACTGCAAAATCTGTTGTTGTATTTTTATGAAAAGTCAAATGCATATGACAAAAAAAATAAAAATAAACAGGAGCTCCTAGACCCAGGGGAGGCTAACGAATTTTCAAAAATTTTTTCGCAAACTGCTTTTTCAAAATTTTTTAGGAGTCATTAGAGAAGTGCTTCTCTAGATGTTATTTCCCAAATTTCGTATGGGTCCCATGCGCCATAGACGAGAAAAAAAATATTGAAATTTCACCAGCCGCCGCTGGGGTAGACACTAGTCATGTGTCGGTGGTTGGAACGAATTCACTCCATATTTGTTCACCCTGCCTAAAACTACAAAAGCCTCAATTTTTTTTCCCGTTTTGAAACCTGAGGGGTGGGGGTAGTTTTAACCCTCCATAGGGTTGATTCTCTATCCTTTGAGAGTAATGGCTGGTTGTCGCACCAAAGTCAAATATTTTGCACTAAGATATACAAAAATTTGGCCTTTGCACATGTTATTTACACTCGCCTGCGTTTTTTGAGTTGTAGCGGTAGTTTTCACGCCCCATAAGGACAGATTTCGGCTTAATTTATAGAAATAGTTCACTATGGCTCGAATTTATATTCTCTACTCTCGACTACAAAACATCTACCATTTTTCACATTTCATTCAAAGTTATTACATTATTTCTATGATTTTGCGCCATTTTAAGGGATGTTTTTGAGTAAAAAACAAAACTGACACGATAGATTTTTTTTTAACTACGGACTCGGATTCAGCGTCGAAAAATACATCAATTTGGTCCACTGCGCAGAACTTTTTTTTTATGTGGCTGTGTAATCAATGAAAAATTAAAAAAGAAACTCTATCTATAAAAATATTAATTTCTTCTGTTTGCATTATCTTGATAACCTACGTTTTGGTTATCCAAGAAATTTAAAAAAATACAAAACAACCTTTTCAACAATTTTAGTATAGATACTTTGTGGTAGTCAGAGAGAGATATTAAAAATACAGCTACTCTCTGCCCCATTTAGTGCAGAGGGTTCCTTAATTAAAATTTTTAAATATTTTTGCCAGAATAGCGGCAAGATAAAGTAAGAAAATATTCTTTTTTTTTTCTAAGAGGTTTTAGGATAATCAGAATTAAGATATATTCTTACCTCCATACCCTGTGACGCAAGCAAAAATAACCCTAACTGACCATGCAGGTCGCACGAAACCTATGTAGAAAGCGTTACCCCATCTGTCAAATTCTTCACCTCTCAGAGTACTGTGTCCAGCAAATATACAAGTAAAAGTAACGACAATGCATATTGCCCACAAAAGGAACACTACAGGCTGAAAAATAGAAACAATATAAACGACAATGTTGTTCACATTATATCGCAATGTTTACTGATTCTTTTGTCATATTTTAGTTAAAGGACCTCCGGCACTTTTCTACGTAAAATAAATCCCCACCGATTTTAGTCCTGGAAGCAGTTTCCAAAACCAAAACACTTCAGTGCTATTACTCGATGCGCGTATCATCAAGAGACGATTGAAACGTGGTTGACTAAACGCGTATTTAAGTGTTTTGGTGTTTCTAGAAACTACTTCAGGCCCGGTTTTCTTCAAATTTTGTGGAAATTTTTCTTTTTGTTTTTATTTTAATTGCCTTATTTATATTAAGAACTTAAAATAATTGAAATAAAAAGGCGAAAGGTGCGTGTATAAATAAATATCAGAGATAAATTTGATGACCACGCGGGAAAATTACCAACAAAAATCCCGCTTCAAGTAATTTCAAAAGCGAGCGGCTATGCTAGACCGCACAATTTATGAATTAAAAAATTTAAAGTTTCAAAAGATTTTGATATTTACAAGAAATTATAATTAGGGAGGGACAAATTTAGAAAATGAACAATCAACAAACAGAAACGAAGAAGATAAAAAGAGTTATATATAGGAAATTGTGTGTAACAGATTTTATAGTATAAAGAAAAGAGGATGTGGCTAAATAGGTTGCCTAAAAATAGACAACGCCTGATATGGTAATTTGTATATTATGCAAAAAAGTGCATAATGCTCTCTAATTTGAGGGATGTTGTTTGTAAGCGGACTATCGCCAAGTTTAAATTGGTAGAATTTTTGTGATGTAACTTTGATGTAGTCTGCCAGTGGTATTATTTCGTGACAACGTGCATATAGGTCTCTTAAGGAGGAATTTGAGACGAGGCGTATAAACTTATGTTCCAGAACTCCAGTTTTTTTATTAACGTGACCGACTTGCCGCGTATGTAAGGGTCGGCCTCACAATAACGGTATAAATTAATTTTTTATTCTCTCTGCTGAGTTTGCTATTCCTTGCCAAGAGCGGGTACAGACTCCTGGACATAAAATAGATGGTCCGCATAGTTTCGTTTATATGTCGGTTAAACGTCAGTCGTTTGTCTAAATGTACATCCAAGTACTTCACGCACTCTCTTTCTGGAATTTAGTTTCCCCTTATCAAAATTGTCGTTAAGATTTTGTTTTCTGTAAATCTGCGCGTGAAGACTATAGATTCCGACTTCTCTGCATTTACTCGAATCTTCCACCTATCATAGTACTCCGTGGCACGAGCCATGTGAGCTTTGAGAGAGATATTAGCCGCTTGTGCGTTGTGACTATGCGCGTACATGGCCGTATCATCTGCGTACTTGGCAAGTTTAATATTCGGGAAAGTAGAAAAGTAAGACAGTCGGATACGTGCAAATTGTACAATTTAGGGCCAAGAACCGACCCCCGAGGAACGCCAGCACGAATGTCCCTTTGTGTAGACAATTTGTTATTCACTCGCACCTGTAGCGTTCTGCCATTTTGATTGATTGATTTAATATAGCAGTTAAAGGATTTATTTTTTATACTCTAATCCATATACGCAGTCGTATCTTTGGATTTAGTTTTACTGTAAAATTTAAAATGGTTGATCAAGAGTACTAAAAAAATTTGGTACACAAACCTTTCCAAGTTTTGTTATTCTTAGATTATTGTCCCCAGAAAACTTTATTTGAGCCAATATGTATCCAAGAAGTATTCCTATAACATAGGGTGCTGCTCTCGTGTGTGTTTTGTAATAGTATTTATCATTATACACTGAGGTAGGTGCTCTGAAAATTAAGTAAATAATACATAATAAATTAATATTTTTACTTAAAAATTGGCTTACGGGGAGAAGATCTACTTAAAGATATTTGCTCCTTTTATAGTTTAGTCAAAATATCCATAAAAGGTCTCTGTAATAATTTTAGAAGCATTTCATACTACTTTTTGGCAAATGGTCTTTTTCTCCTATTCCGACCCCCGCTGAATCCGAATCTGCCGGTTGCCAAACCGAAATCCCGACCAGAAGTGAGATATTCAAGATGGCAACCAATATGGCGCCGAATTCGGTGCGGTGCGGTGGACACAGGAATGCGTCCAAAAATACACTTAAAAAACATTGGTTAGGTTTTCTACTCAAAACGTTACATAAGAATGAGGCACTTACTTTAAGTGATCTCTACAAGGAAAACATTTCTCAAGAATCTAATAGAAAGCAAGTTATGAACACGGACAGAGACTTCTTGCGTGTATTGATCGAAGCATATGATGGGGGAAGAAATATTGATCTTAAAAAAATTCTAAAGCATGAGCTTTGCAAGGTTCCTATATCGTTAGCATCAGTAAACGGTGAGCTGAGAACAGTAGAAAAAGCTTCTCTAGTGAAAGAAATTATCAAGGGAATAGATTGCCCAAAACATCTACCTGTAAACCAAAAATCTGACTCAACCCTCATTATCGATGGAATGACATTTGTGTTGTCTCTGGGCCATCCTCATCAAGCTGAGACATTTGGTGACTACACTGACTGCGTTATCAAAATATTAAGTCATGGATATAAGTACCGTGATGTTCACGTTGTGTTTGACAGGTATGTGTCTAAATCTGTGAAAGCTGGAACAAGGAAGAAAAGAGCCAAGGGTTTTGCTCCAGTACGCAGGGACATCACTGATTCCAATATGCCGTTACCAAAGAACTGGAGTAGCGTTTTATTCCTTTCAGAGAATAAAGCTGACTTGTGCAGGTTTTTGTCCGGTAAAATCCTAGAGCACGACTTTGGTGATCTTGAAGTGGTGCTCTCAGGAGGCTTCACAGAGGAGTCACACGCTCAGTCTACCTATTCAACTCGCAATGTTGATTCCCTGAGAGCGTCATACGAAGAAGCTAATACTCGTATGATTCTTCATGCCGTTGACAGTACAGCTGACAACGTTGTTGTAATGACCAGAAACACTGATGTAGTGCTTCTTCTTCTTCTTCTTGCGCACAAAATGAAGTGCTCGTATCTGTGGGTTATGAGTGGCACTGCGCGGGACATCAAATACATTCCAGTGCATGAAGTTTGCAAGAAGTTTTCACCTGAGCAAGTCACCCATCTGCTGGCTTTCCATGCAATCTGGTTGTGACTCGACGTCCAAACTTGCATCCATAACGAAGATAAGTGCCTGGAAGGTTTTCTGTGACGAAAACTGCCAGCTTCTGAACGAACTTGGATGCTGGCCACTTGGTGAGAACGTTCTCAAGAACGTAGAGGCTTTCGTCGTCAAATTGTATAAGGTACGTAGACATACGTTTTTAAGTTGAGTTAACGGTATCTCATGAAAAAAAAATATTCTAACAATAATTTTTTTTAATGCAGGTGTTGATCCTAGCGTTGCGTGTGCAGATTTTATTTGGAGCTGTGAAAAAGTCAGAACCACTCCTCCTACAACAGATGCCCTTCGGCTTCACACCAGAAGGTGCCACTAACAAGTGAGTTCTGAATTTTAAGAGGTACTTAAAAAACTGAAAACGTTATTTAATCCATTTGTAATTTGACAGGTAAGTGTATGGTAGAATGCTCACCTTCCCACGCCAACGCTGCCATCACTTGAAGACTGCGACTGGGCCGTTGATGGCGATCAAGTTGTCCCACGATTTATGACACTGGACTCCATTCCTAAGACGTGTCCAGAAGTTGTCATTTGCCACTGTGAAGGACTTTGTAATTCGAAGAACTGCAGTTGTAGGAAAGCAAATGTCCCTTGCTTAAAACTTTGTACTCCCTGCAAACGTACCTGTCTCAATTCTGGAGAGAAACAGTAATTTTCGTATGTTCATGTAAGCTTTTTCTTCCTAATTGAATTAAAAGTATAATTCAAACGTTGTTTTAGAGGTAATTTTTGGAATCCTCATGCTCAAAAAAAATGTGTAGAGACGCGTCACATTCGTTTTTACGTCGAAAAAGGGGATGATGGTACTGGCGTCGTAATAGCCGCCATCTTGGCCGCCATCTAGAATTTACCCAACCAATGTTTTTTTTGAAGTGTATTTTTGAATTACCCATACTCAAAAACATATAATTACATGTTTTGGACGCATTCCTGTGTCAAAGGGAGCTTTACAGCTCCGGTTTCCGGTTTCGGCACCATATTGGCCGCCATCTTGAATATCTCACTTCCCGTCGGGATTTCGGTTTGGCAACCGGCAGATTCGGATTCAGCGGGGTCGAAATAGGGGAAAAAGGCCATTTGCCAAAAAGTAATATGAAATACTTCTAAAATTTCGCTTTTCTGGAAACTTGACTTAACGTTGCTTGCAAGTATTTTTAAGATTAATCGAAAATTGAAGTACGGAAATAAAAAAAACGTTTTAAATTATAAATGGGTACATAAAAAATTTAATTTTTTTAAATAAAGCAATTGGTAATTTTTTGTGGGAACTTATATTTGCGTTCAGGATGCAAAAAACAGCCTTACCCAACATGTTCAATTTGAAAATATTAATTTTAAAAAAATGTATATTTGATCAAAATATAGCAGTCATATTGCTTTTTAATGGACATATACACCAGATATTCGCCAGATATAATTTAAACAGAAATCATACTCCAAACGTATGTTTTGCGCCAATATAAGTAATTGTAATTAATTTTTTTTTCAAAATGGCCGCCATATTTATTTCTACGGGAAAATGTTGACCCGTCCTAATCGTAAATGAATCTCTTTGGAGTAAGGACCAATCACGCCAAATGGCACTCCGTGAAGTTGAAGTGCAGTATTTATGCGGCGCACCGCACCCCAACCACTATTTTACAGCTTGTTTAAGCGATTAATAAATGGGTAAAAAATAAATCTCTGCAATGGTGGAAGAGTTTCCCGCCACAGAGACATGCATGCCAAAGGGTTCATTAAAGAACGATCGACCAAATTTACGGAAAACCTACTGCACCAAAATAGAAAGGCCACTAGAATAATGGCCACTAGGAATGGAATGGTGGGTCTTGGTAATTAGAGACTTTCGGCTTGATAAATATATGAGTCTAATAGGCCTGGCAGAGTATGCAACGTACAGATTCTGTCAAGAGGAAGAGGAAATCTCAGTACGTGTGCTGTGCCACCGTGAAGGCCTAATTAAATTGAGACTCCAAGTAGTTGGTGAGGAGAAGCCACCAAGGGCTAAAAGCTGTATTGAGGGGTCTTATTAAGGCTGTGGAATCTGATGCAAAAGACAAAACTGGATAACTCTAAGTGTCGCGGTGGTCAAGGTCCATCAGCCGGATCTTTTCTAATACAAATCTGAATCTGTTCCAAAAGTGCTCTGTTGGCAACTTGGCGGTCTCTAATTCTAGTAATAAATCCCTTCCGCGTGTTGTCAATAATTTTCCAGGCTATTAGGCTGCTTTATTATTCTTCTGATTCAATTATTTGGACGAAAATCATTCTAATACGTTAATCGGAAGTAGGGAAATTATTGAGTGGCGTATTATATCACCAGATACAATGTTATCGAAGCCATGAAAGTTATTGAATATTCAATCTTTAACAACAGATATTTTGTACTAATGTTTTTTACCTGGGATGGAAATTAGTCGTTAATGCTGAGAGCTCTAAATCGTATGCTACGTAAAACGGAACAATTATAAATGTTAATATCAGTGATATGATTAGAGTCACTCCTATTTTCGGATATTTCCATAAAGGTAGCAAAATCAGAGGAGAGAGTCTATACAGCTGCATATCTACACTTAGATACCATGTCTGACCAATACACTAAAACAAAAAGGAAGTAAATGAGAACTAGTAAAGCTAAGTTCTTGTAGTGTAGGTACCTAACTATTTTCCTTATTATTTATTATATTGTTTTACATAAAACTAGATCCCCATTATTAAAAATAAAGTTCGTTGCTTAGGTTATATATAAAAATAATAATAATGAAAATAGTTAGGTAACTACATTACAGTTCTCATCAATCCGATATCCGAGAAAAATATCGAATTCACACGATCCGAAATTTTGCATTCGTTAATCATATATTTTAGTGACGATTTTAGCATGATATTTAGCAACTCTAAGGTATAGTTCCCGAAGATTGCAAACTGTTCAACAATATTCAGCAGTTTATTGAAGTTATTGGCATGGCCGGGGAGCCCACTTAGGTGTACGTGCACCCCCTCCCCCTGATCTTTAGGAAGAATATTTTTCATAAAGATTAAAGCCTAGGAAACAATTTTTGACATGTCCCCCCAAAAAAAAAACTGGCTGTAATTTCAAAATGACGCCATATGTTAAAGAAAACTGTTGCCAATGTTGTTTTTGTCATTTAACACAAAAACTAAAAAAGATGAACAGAGACTTTTTTCACAGAAACAAAGTGCATAAAATCATTTATAGGAAAAAACTTTGACAATTATTGTAATGAAAATAGTTAGGTAACTACACTACAGTTCTCATGAATTCGATATCCGAGAAAAATATCGATTTCACTCGATCCGAAATTTTGTATTCGTTAATCATATATTTTAGTGATGATATGAGCATGATATCTAGCAACTCTAAGGTATAGTTCCCGAACATTGCAAACTGTTCAACAATATTCACCGGTTTATTGAAGTTATTGACATGGCCGGGAAGCCCACTTAGGTGTACGTAAACATATTCCCGGACCCAGTATACCTTACATGAACAATGAATATAGTCTCGATTGTCAGGTTGTTGCAGTACCCCTCACAGTTGATGCACAGATTGGTGCAATCGAGGCCTGCTTTTTTGCAGCTACATTTTTTTCGCAGGTCTTGACGCATCTGCATGACACCAGATGCAGCAGTTCGGGAGGAGCAGGGGCTTGTAGAGAGGTGATCGGTTTCAGGCAATTTGTTGCTCGTTTCCAACCTCAATCTTCGGCATTTTTCTCAACCCCCAGCCATTGTTGCACCTGGTGATACACCCTAAAACTATGCTGTGTGGCTGCAGCAGCTGATGGTGGTAGTGCAGCTATTTTTGATGAGGTCTTGAAAGCTGCCTTCTTATAATTAATGTACGTACCTCAGATGGTTTATCGACGGTTCAGTCCTTCCTGTGTAGCCGTACATGTTGACCAGGAATCTCTCCCCTGCTGCTGCAATGCTTTCTGGAGTTGCCTCGGGGTTTTTGAACACACTTACAACATCGGCAAGGTGGGGGTTTTTGGTGAGAGTTTTGACAAACTTCAATTTCCCTTGGTTTTTTTTACTATTAATTAATTTTTTAATTTTTTTTTCGTATTCTTCTCAGCAAACCCTTTCATTTGATACCCATATCATGATGGTAGATAAGAAAATTTTGTCCGCCATCTTGGGGCATCCGCCATATTGAATTTAGTGTGACGTCATTTTATTTTTCGTATTCTTCTCAGCAAACCCTTTTAATTCATGCCCATATGATGGGGGTGCATACAAAAAATAACTAGTCCGCCATCTTTGGGAGTCCGCCATATTGGATTTAGAATGACGTCACTTAGCTAACCATGAATTGTCATCCAAACTAAACGTGTATGCAAAATTTCAGCTTAATCGGTTAAGGATAACTGTTTTAAAATTCAGTTGCAAGATTTGCCCTAAACAAACTAACATAGCAAGTTAAATAAAAGCTTGTAAAAAACCATTCGAGTGTTCCTTCCAACATTTTTACGACTTGATCCGCTGACCAGGAGTCTCACGCAAATTTTGGAAATGTAGAACTTTATATTCAGCAATCATGACAACCCATACAAAACACGAGTTCATTATAAATCATTTACGTTCAACAGTTAAGTATCATAGCAAGGGCGATTTCCGCGAAAACGGTGAATTTCACTAGATATGGGAATATGCATTCAAACAAAATAAAATATTAACCGTCACTTCCATATACCTATTGAAGTTATTGACCTTCGTCTATAAAAACAGATACTCATTTAAAAAGCAGGAAGATAATCATAATTACCTTACTAGAGAAAGAAAAAACTACCAGATACAAAAACACTCACACATTTTTTTTTCGAAAGATCGCCAAAATACGCTGGAATCCACTATTATAATATGCTCCCTGAAGAAATAAAGAACGCAACTTCGATTATACAATTTAAAAATAAACTGAAAAAAATTCTTACAATTAATACGATATATACATTGGACGAATTCAAAGCCGTTGTACAAAGTACTTAGGTTACAAATATTTTTTCTGTTTTCATTAGTGTTTGATTACGTCAAAATTATTTACTTAGTGTAGTATTATTGTATTTGTGTTATTTATCAAACATTATTATATATATTATATTGTATTACTATGTCTTTTATACACATACATATATCGTAACTGTAACTTATAGTGACAATACTCATGCAAAACATTTTTGTAAACGAGTGCTGATGATAAATAAATAAATAAATAAATAAATATGGCCCTTTTTTGGCGCGCTCTAGCGGCGGAACGGTTAGTCTTCCAAAAGAACGTTGTATATAAAGAATGTAGGAAATTTTGTCTACTTTAATTTTGTATAGAGTGGGCTTGTCGAAAAAACTCTTCCTTTCTGGGATTTAGGCCAAAAACTGCAAAAAGTTCCAAAATTTGGGCAGAGTGCCAAAAAAACAAAGTTCCGGGCCAAATGTTTGCCTGCTAACTTCGAATTCAAACATAGATGGTGAGAAAATCAAAACTATAGCAAAACTTTCCTCTGAACCCCCATTTTTTTCCTAATATGCCTAGCTTATTATAATTTGCAGACATTTATCTCGAAAGCGGTAACAATGGGTTATGAACAGATGAGGGTTAAAAGTGTTGATAGTTACATATTTTGGATTCTGCTGGCTCATTCCAATAAAATTAAATGTAAATTATTCTTTGATACCGAATTTGCCAATAAAAGAAGGCTTATTAACATGATACTAAGAAATAGATATACGCTCTCACGCATACCTCCCCTTACTGCAGTTCCCGCTGTTACGTCACGTAAAAGTCAACTAGTTCAGCGGTCAATTTTTAGTTTAGATGTAAACTAAAATTACCTTAACCGAAGTGTTTAGAAGCTTATCCTTCGATAAAATAAAAAATTACAACTCTTTTGGTTGTTCGAGACAAAAGATAGAGCCAAAAATGTGAGAAAATTGTAAAATAATAGATACAATTATTTTTTCCTTTAACTCGCTCTAACTAAAAAACGGGACAACGAATTAACCTCAATTTTTTACCGTGTGATGAATCTATATTTGTTAACAAAATGTGTTAATATGAAGGTCAAGTTGTAATAAGTGTTTCTGCGAAAATATGATTTTTTTTCTAAGGCTATGTCGATAAACTGAAAATTTACAGGTGGTAATACAACAAACGAGAAACTTTTTTGTCTTTCGAAATAGATACCAAGTATATCGAGGGCATATGGAGATAAAGGATGGAGCTAACTTTTTTATTTGAAACTTTTTTTTCTAGGATTAACAGTTTTCGAGAAAATTGCAATTATTTTTCAATTCAATTCAAAAATGTTTTATTACAGTTAATAATACAAAAGTGCGCCTGAGTCAAGTCCCGATTCAGAGCCGACCACACCACCACGGCGTGCAACGTCGTGGTAGATGGGTGGTCGGGTGAAACGGGTTTAACTCCGGCTTAAACAATAAATGAAGGATTATAAGGTTAGAACTCCTGTTCTTTGGAACAAAAAACTTAAATCTAACAATTTGGCGAACTATAACTAGAATGAGTTTTAAAAACACTTAAAAATTACACTAATGTTTTAGTTTGCACAGCACACGCGCACAGTTTTAAAAATTGGATTATTGATACGGGAAAAGACTTAATGAAAAAACCCGTTCGAGCCAATGACAGTATTCTTCCGATGGTCTGCCTGCCTTCGGAAAGATAGGGTGGAGAGGAAGTTGTGATTTAAATAAAAAGTTTGATTTACAAGAAGTTACTGGTCGAGAGGGGATTTTGAAAGAGAACAAAAAGGGACAAAAGAACAGAAATTAACAAAATTAACAAAAAGGTGACTAATAGAGGGAACAGAGAAAGGGTTTGAGAATAAAAAGTGGTGAAAGCTAAAAGTTGGTTAAATGGAAATTTTGGTATAGGAAAGATTTTGCTAGGGAGGTTGCCGAAAGATAGGCAATACCTGGTATGGTAATGGGTGTTTCAGGTTGAAAAGTATGGCATTATGCTGTCTGATTTGTGTAATGTCTCGGGTTAGCGGACTGTCGCCCAGTTTGAATTGATAGAATTTTTGCGATGTTTCTTGGACGAAATCCGCTAGTGGAGTTATGTCGTGGCAACGTGCATAGAGATCTCTGAGGGAGGTGTACCTATCAGAGGCTGAAATGAGGCGCATAAATTTGTGTTCTAATACTTTTAGTTTTCGCATTGTCGTGGCCGGGATGCTGCACCACACCGGCGCCGCGTATGTGATAGCCGGCCTGATCACCATCGTATATAGCAATTTCTTATTGGTCCTGTTTAGTCCGCTACCCCGCGCCAGGAGCGGATACAGACTCCTGGACATGGAGTAGACTTTTCGTATCGTCTCGTTTACGTGCGTATTGAATGTCAGTCTCCTGTCCAAGTTCACCCCCAAATACTTCACGCACCGCTTTATTGGAATTTGGCGGCCCCCTATCGAAAGTGGTGTAATAATACGATTTTCTGTGAAGCGGCGCGTGAAGAGAATTGATTCCGACTTCTCAGCGTTGATCCGAATCTTCCACTTGTCGTAATACGCCGTGGCACGGGCCATGTGCGCCTTCAGCAGCATGTTCGCTGCTTGTGCGTTGTGCGAATGCGCGTATATGGCCGTGTCGTCGGCGTACTTGGCAAGGTTCGTATTCGGAAACTCCGGGAAGTCGGAGACGTATAAGTTGTATAACTTTGGTGACAGGCACGACCCCTGGGGGACACCCGCGCGAATGTCCCGCCGAGTTGAAAGTTTGTTATTCACCCTAACCTGCAGTGATCTGCCCGTCAGGAAAGAGTGAATAAGTTTCGTGATATGCGTTGGGAAGTTAAGCGAATTCAGTTTGTAGAGTAAGCCCGGGATCCACACTGTATCGAAAGCCTTCTCGATATCAAGCAGCACCATGACGGTGCTTTTCCCGCGGTTGCACTGTACTTTGACGTCATTCACGATCCTGACGACCTGGCGTACAGTGCCCCTGCCTTTCCTGAAGCCGAACTGACATTCGTCGTTGCAATTAAGTACAGCGCAGAGAATGCGGTCTGAGAACTAATGTACGTTAGTGTTGTTTAATGAAATCGAATTCAAATTTTCTTTGAGATGATTCAGCAAATCAATGGAGGTTATTAAATATTTCTAATAATTACCATGAGAGAACGCATTGATATATCCCGCGCTATTGAATTAAGTCATTCTGCGAAAACGATATTTTGCAGATGCAAAATGTTTTTCATAATAAAAACATTAAAGAATCCGGCAATTTATCTCGAAATAACAGAATAAATATTTCTCATTCTTGACTGTTTGTCTATTTTCCTGAATAACGTTAGATAAATGCACTGTTTCATAGTTAAACTAATTAAAGTAGTATATTATTTACTACTACTATTTATTGTGTTTAATTAAATGAATTAAAATTTAATATTAAATAAAAACAAAATAAATAGTTTACACGTTGAAAAATCAACGGTGCAAAAGATCATACCTATGTGCTTGCACCAATTATTTTGGAGGTGTTTTCACAAACATTTAAACCCACAACGGATTTATGCGAAATGAAAAGTGCTAACAAAAGCAGTCATAGAATTCTATGATATTAAAAAGTAAAATTGCCTGCAATTGGCTTTCTAGCACTTATATTATGGTATTCGATGTATTTTTAGGTGTATTTTTAGGTAGATGGTCGCCGGCGCGGGCTCGATTTGAAGTTGACTAAAGGGGGACGCTATGCGCACAGCAGGTCGAAAACTGGTACTCGTACCGAGCGTATCTTATATTTCATAGTATCATGGCTTATTAACATAACGCATATTTGGGGCGATTAGTCGACGAATGAGGTGTTACTTACGTTTTATATTGAATTTTATATTTTATTTTAAGAGCTGAATCATTTATCTGGAAAATGGTAGCTCCTATCCAAATATTGTATGGGAACAAAATTGCAGAAAATTTTATGGACTTTGTTTTTTGTGTAGAAAGTTTTTCTCCATCTTTTTTAGTTGTTGTGTTAAATGGCAAAAACAATATTTGCAATTTTTTTTTATAAACGAAAGCTATTTAGAAAGTACTGCCAATTTTGTTTTTGTGGACATGTCTAAAATTGTTCCTTAGGCTTTAACCTTTATGAAAAACATTGTCCCCAAAGATCGGGGACAATGTTTTTCAAACCTACAAATTTTCTATTTTTGACAATATCTCACACCTAAAATCATCCTGGTCTTTTAGAGCAATAATTCTGAATAAGGTTGTTTTGGCCACATTTTTTAGACATTTTGACGACTGGAATACACAACTTATCATATAAGGTAAGGTTCAGATCTACACAATATCGTAAAAGTTAAAAAACTTGCAACTTTATGCGACGTCGCGTGCAAGTCAAAATTTTCGAACAGTGATAGTTCGCCAAAATAACTTCAATTAATTCCACCAAAAGGAAAATTTTCGGATCATCGGATATCGGATCCATGAGGATTCAGCTTGCAATAGATCACTCAATCACCCACTTCGAATTTTACAATGCTTAAATTGTAAACAGAGAAAATAAAATAATAAAATACTTGCCATTTCGTCACTGTTAGCATAGTTTTGAACGTAAAGTAAGGTAGACCACCAATATTTTTGACAATTTTGTTGCAAACTGATGTCTAGACTATTCCACCGTGGCCCTGTACCCATGTATACTAATAAGTTTGCGCTAACCAATACCGCTGCAGCAAGAGCTGGAGTTAACCTAGAAAAAAATTATACATTTACTCAACATATAGCGAACTTAATTTTAAATTGTCTATTGTTACCCCAAAAGATTGAGGAAATTGAAACTGATTATTATCAACTTATTTTTTGTAAAATAGGAACCTATTTACCTTAAGTAACGATGTAGGTAGAAGTAAAAAATATTAAATTTTACTCCGTTATGTTTAGCTTTCATGAATCCATAAACGACAAGTGCCCCACCAACAAGGAAAAATGAATCAACTGATAAAGTCCCACTAACAAAAATCATACTTTGTAGTGAGTCTGCCCACTAAAAATTATTAAATTTAATCAGTAACTATTATAGTGGAGTCGGAATATCAGAATTGTTTAGCAGCAGTGATTTTCCTGTTTTAATTCGTTTTAGGTGTGACAATATGTGTAATAAGAAGTTCTAAATTAAATCTGTCCATCGCTGCTTAGAAAATTTAAACAATTTATGTTGGAAAGCTAAAATTTTCTGCTATTTTCCTTATTATCTCCGCTCATAATAACCGCATAACCTCATAATAACCGCATCGGTAAAAACAATATAACCACGGCTAATGACCTTAGCAGTCGATGCCGGGATCACAACAAAAAAAAAAAATAACCGCATCGTAAAAATAAAAATGCCAAATAATAATAAAATTTTAAATAAGATAGGTACTTTCAAATAGACTTTCCGATAACACAGGCACACACAACAAAAGTTAATTTTCTGAGATTTCACATATACAGGGTCCGCCACTTAAAAGTCCTCGGGCTTGTAACTTTTTTACTTTTGAAGCGATAACCATGTTGGGCACATCAAATTGTAGACATTTTTAAAGCCTTTAAACATGCATACAGAGTGATTTAAAAAAAAAATTTTTGAAAAAATTGTTAAGAAAGGAAACTTAATTTCTTTGAGTATTTTTTTACCTCACCTTGTACATGAAATGTGTTAATGTTTTCTTATAAAGGTTTTAATTAACTTCAATTTATGTTATTAAAAAAATTTTTTTTTAAATAAAAATTTTACAATTTCCTATTATTTAGTACATTTTAATAAAGTTTGCTTTTAAAAATATTTATTTCTTTTGTTTCTTGTTGCTGTTTTGTTACGTTGAGGATTGTTTGTGATATGTCTTTTACAAATAAAGCATAAAATCATTATTTACATTTTTTCAGGTATTTAAAAAAAAATCAGTTTGAAATCGGAAAGAGTGTTTTTAATTTCTTTCTCTAAAACCAAAAAGAATTTCGAATATGACGTAATAACATCAATTGAAGCTAATTAAAACTTTTATAAGAAAACATTAACACATTTCATGTACAAGGTGAGGTAAAAAAATATTCAAAGAAATTAAGTTTCCTTTCTTAACAATTTTTTCAAAAAATTTTTTTCTAAATCACTCTGTATGCATGTTTAAAGGCTTTAAAAATGTCTACAATTTGCTGTATCCAACATGGTTATCGCTTCAAAAATAAGAAAGTTACAAGCCCGGGGACTTTCAAGTGGCGGACCTTGTATACTGCCATGTATATTTGACCGCTGAACACGATCCCAATGTCAGTTTTACAAAATTGAGTCAGGATTTTTTGTTCACCACGAAAAACATATGAAAACAGGCCAGAATAGGGTTTAAAATATAAATTTAAATAAGCAGACCATGTATTCGATGTATTTTTGACCAATGAACGCGGTCCCGATGTCAGTTTTGCTCCATCAGATCAGGATTTTTTGTTAACCACGAAAAGCAGAATATGGTTTAAAATATAAATTAAAGATTTTAAATAAATAGACCGTGTATTCGATGTATCTTTTGCCGCTAAACACGATACCGATGTCAGTTTCAACCAATCAGGTCATGACTTCTTATTCACCCCAATTTATTCTTTTCTATGCAGTCCGTACTCTGTTGCCTTCAAATGATCTACGTAATGGTTTTCTCTTTCATTTTATTCCTTTCGTTTTATCATCCCTTATCTGTGGAAATTTATTCCCAAATGCTCAAAATATTTTCCTGATTGGTTGAAACTGACATTGGAATCTTGTTCAACGGTCAAAAATACATCGAATACATGGTCTACTTATTTAAAATCTTTAATTTATATTTTAAACCCTATCTCTTCGTGGACTTAATTTTGTAAAACTGACATCGATATCGTGTTCAGCGGACAAAAAAAAATATACATGGGAGTATATACTCATTTAATATGTACACAGTCCAAAATCGATAGAACGGTTTGGAAGTAATAGGCAAAAAACCTTCTTGAATATGTAACCTTTAAAGGGTAATATCTCCGTAGGGGGGTGCCCTAAGAAAAAAAATTATAGGTACTGTTAGTGTTATTTTGACCCAAACTATACGTTCCCGAAGTATTGCCCCATAGTACCGGGACACCCTGTATATGTGAAACTTTAGAAAATTGACTTGTTTTGGGTGCCTGTGTAATTTATTAACTTGCAAAAAAATAAAAACCGGTACAAATTTTCCTTTTCATATAATTTAAGAAATATTATGTTTAATGAATAAATCCATATTAATTCTATAAATCTGGAATAGTACACATTTTTATAATAAGATTGAAAATAAACTATTACAAATATCAGTTTCTCTAGAGTTCAAAAATGTTTTGCTATCAAATTTTGAAACTTTTCACTTGCCAACTTAGCAACTAAGAAACCAGTGAAGATTTCCAATATGTTACGTTACGATATATTTTACTTACGTCCATAAGGTCCTTATAATTATAGAGAGGGAAAGCTCCAGTATGTGCCGTAAACACGTGGCCAACAATCACCCAGAGCATACTTAACAATTTAATGCCGTTCAGACACGACAGCTCAGCAGAATTCTTACTTATTTTAAATAATTTTCTTCCATTTTTATAAACAGAAAATGCTACAAGGATATCATAGTGTGGTTCTGAAACATAATAATTGTATTAAACTCAAAATATTACTGTTTTTGTATCAAGAAAGGATGTAACGGTTACCGAAATCCCACACACAACGAAATAATGTTTCATAGTAAATTATCGCCAAGAAGTGGTTCGGTTTCCACTATAAACTGTAGGGCCTTGTCTTCTTTACTCAGACAAATTTAGACCTCCAAGAGTGCTATCAAGATGACCAGGACCCATTTTTAACGTACGATTTAAAAACAAACCACGATGTACAGTACGTTTTTTAATGAATACGTTATTTTTCAACAGGTTTTAGACAGGCTAAGTCTGGCGTATGTTTCGGTCGTTTTTCAAATTTTGTTTTAAACTATGTGCTAAATGATTGTTAATAATGAGAACATCCTGAATACATAATTTCAAAATGAGCATATAGTACAGTAACTAGAGGCTTTTACTTCGGAATAATGTCATATTGAACGAATTTCGTTCATTTTTGGCAGTATAATAGTAAATGCTTCACAGAAAAGTTTCTGTATTGTGCGGAGGCTTGCTAATTTATAGGGGGTGGATGCCACCCCCTCCCAGGGGGTGGAACTTAAAAAATATATATATTTATTGGAGCTGAAATAGAATAGAATTTTAAGAAGAAAAGGTTCTATGCAATTTTTCACATAAATTGATAGTTTTTAAGTTATAAAGACTTCAAAATTGCGATTTAGCTTTAAAAGAAAGTTATTTCCAAACGGCTTTCGTCAAATATCTCAAAAAGTATTATTTTATCGAAAAAATGTTACAGACCAATTACGGAAAGTACAAACTGGGAATTAATTATATTTTTTGTTTATTGATGTAGGATTAATAATTTCGGAGATATTTAAGTTTATATTTGGTATCCAAAAAATTACCTTTAAACTTTAAAATGCATTTTTTTCTAAATCAAGTGCTTCAAATGGGCAAAAAAAATTTGAGCATCTAGGTAATGCTACCTCTAAACGAAAAACTGTATTTGAGATAATTTTTTTTAAATTACTGGCTAATTAGAGTAACAAAATGGCGACCTTTTTATATAGAAAAATATAAATACGCATTTTTCCGTCATAACTTCTTTATTTCTTATGATACAGGAACGAGTAAAAAATAATTTGGAAGCGCAATTAATTGTCTTTAATTCCATTTCTTAGTATGCGTGACGTAGGTATCACAATTTCTGAGATATTTAACATTTAAACTGCATTTTTCGTCTTATAAATTTGTAAACTTTCATATCTCCGAAACTATTAAATCTATGTAAATAAACAAGCGAAATTCATTATTAGATTATGAGCTTTATTTTTGGTCTCTACCATTTTTCAACAAAACTAATATTTATTGAGATATTTGGAGAAGGAAAAAAAATTACGTTTTATCGCAAATACCTTTACAGTTTAAACCGTATTTTTTTCTAAAGCAAGTGCTGTATACAAACCAGAAAATTTGACCATCTACGTCATGCTATATATTAATGAAAAACAGTGTTTGAAATTCCTTTTTTTTATTACTGGCTAATTACAGTAACAAAATGGCGACATTGTTATTAAAAAAATGTGTAGAGAACTTCTTTGTTTTTTATGCTACAGAAACAAGTAAAAAAATAGTTGAAAGCTTAATACATTACCTATTATTCGACCTCTTAGCATCCTTGACGTAGGTGTCACAGTTTCTGAGATATTTAACTCTCACTCTAAATAATTGACTTATGAACACTTGGATGCCAAATGTAAACTTAAATATCTCCGAAATTATTAATCCTACATCAATAAACAAAAAATATAATTAATTCCCAGTTTGTACTTTCTGTAATTGGTCTATACCATTTTTTCGATAAACTAATACTTTTCGAGATACTTGACGAAATCCGTTTGGAAATACTTTTTTTTAAGCTAAAATCGCAATTTGAAGTCGTTATAACTTGAAAACTATCAATTTATGTGAAAAATTGCATAGAACCCTTTCTTCTTAAAATTTGATTCTACTTCAGCTCCAATAAAAATATATGTTTTAAGTGCCACCCCCTATAAATTAGCAAGTCTCCTCACAATATAGAAACTTTTCTGTGAAGCATTTACTATTATACTGCCAAAAATGAACAAAATCCGTTCAATATGACATTATTCCGAAGTTTTGCATATTTTTTACCTCTAGGTACTGTACTAATATGTTTGCTTTTTGAGATATGAGTGATTGAAGTTGTGATATGTGTGATGCAATATAGGAGCATATCAAAAAATACACAACCCCACAAAAAATGAATACTCATTAGCTAAGGCAGAGCAATCAAGACATTCTTAGAATTTTTTGACGCAGAATTCAAATCTAAAATTTCAAAATCCGTATATCCATTGATTAATTCGGAAGAGCCAAAAACATCCCCTATATAAGAATGAAAATAGAAAAAAATGATGCTATTGAGTTATAGAGCTTCCATGAAGAAATATAAGTCTATTAGCTGAATACATGAACGAAGCTGTTGACTAGGGCCCAAACAAAGAAATTGAGACACGCCCTTAATGGGGTGAAAACTATTCCAATACAATATCAAACTGCACAGAAGCTCCAATAACTGATGAAAAAGCTTGAACCCTCTAAGCTTTATTAATAGGAATGAACCATAAATCTGTTACGACTTAGTACACGCAAACAATCCATTGCATTATGAACTTGAGTCAGGGAAAAAATAGTGGATGTATCAGATGTCTTATTTTGATTGCAGTAGGTATGAATGTGCGACGATATCTAGAATTTTTGTAACTCTTTTATGACACACCTGCGATGGTTTAAGAGAACGGGACGAAAACGTATTGGTGGGTCTTCACCCCCTGACCCCCGTCGGGATCATTTGGGGGATGAAAAGGACATAAGAGAAAAGCACTCTTGAAAACCGCTACATCAGTAATTTTTTTCGTGATGCAGCGATTACGAGATTGCTCCGATATTCATCCCTTCGCACCCTTGCTCTCTCATAAAATCCACTTGAAGGTTAAAAACGAGCCTCTAGACTATGGCGTTCGGGAAAGGGATACTTACCTTTATTCAGAATTTTTTTAGATACAATATAATGATTGTAAAATTGCTCAGATTTCCACCCTCTAACCCCTGTGAATTTCTCTAGAGCGATGAGAAGTAATCACGAAGCAATGACATTCCTAAAGAGCATTCTTGAAAACCCTTGCTACAGGATTTTCGCTAAGGTGATACAGCGATTGCGATGTCTTTGATATTCACCCCCTCACACCCCCACACCCCCACCTTCTTATGAAATTCACTTTAAGTTTGAAAACAGACCATTAGGACATTGGTTTTATGGAGAGCACCCTTTATTATCCTTGCGACAGAATTTACTTTAATGTAATATTCTCACAGCGAGATCGCTTATCACAACGTTAATCCCTCAGAAACCAAAGATATGCTCATCTTGAAATTTACCATCATTACCAATAATTTAGCACTTAGTTTGAAACAAAATTCGAAGGCGAGAAAATGGGCGATTTTTATTTCAGTTTAACATGTTTTTTGTTTATTTCTAAATATAAGGTGTGTAATTTTTCCAAATTTGAACAGTATCTTTATATCTAGTGACATACGACAAAAATTATAGAAATGAAATCACTCTGAAGTCTTACCTTTATTGATATGGACGTAGTACAGATCACATATGGTTGACGCTACCAAGAAAGTGGCAAAACAAGCTAATATAACGCTAAAATGAAAAAATATGTTTTAATTTTTTTAATGCTTTTATTGGAATTTACATACATTGTGGCAATCGCTCCATTAGTTAATGGAGGACTTAAGTCTTCTTTTGTTAGACACATAGATAGTGGGGATCCTATCAATGTTTGGAGTATTTCTGCCATGTCCTGATCTGTGCAGTTAGTAGGAAGACAGATAGTCCAAGTTGGACCAACAGAGGCAGATGAAGGCATATTTCCTGCTCTAGTTCGTATATTTATCATTTGTCTCGCAGTTTCTCTTAGCTGTACCTGCATATGACATACGTAATGACAGCATAAGATTCATGAAGTAAATAATTAAAAATAATGAGAAATGATCATTATTTGTATTAAATATAATAATAATAATAATAGTAATAATAATTTATTTGTTTACATAAATTATATAAGCTAGTTGACAATACATAATAACTCTATACATTATAATATATTATAATACATTATTATATACATTATAATACAAGCAATAATTGTTTTTTATATAATATATTGCGTAGTTGGTAAAATATAGGGATAAGTGTTCTAATTCTTTTTACATTAATTCTATGTGGCTTCTCCATTTGAAATGTTGGTTAACTATTAACTCTTAATATTTCATTTCATTTTACAGAGTCAATTTTCTTGTCGCATGTACAGCTTTGATCATTTAAAATACAGCTGTTATTATGAAGGAGTAGATTTTTTGTGTGATTACAGTTAAAGTTTGTGACTGAAAAGCTAATGAATTTGGTTTTAAGATAGTTCAATGTCAACAGATTTTTATCCAGCCATGTTTTAACTGTGCTAAGACCTATTGATGTATTTTGAGTCGTCATTACCATGAAATAATAATACCGCATCATTAGCATGTGATACTATTTTCATTTGAATATTTAACGTAAACATACTATTGATATAAATTATGAACAATATTGGTACCAGCATAGTTCCTTGTGGAACGCCAGTTTTAGTGGTTAGTGGCTCACTTAATTTATTATTAATTCTGACATGTTGCTGTCTATCTTTTAAATAATTTTTTATTATAGTTAGTGCAATACGTCTTATGCCTATTTTTTCCAATGTATTTATTAGTATATAATATGAGACCGTATCAAAAGCTTTAGCCAGGTCTAGAACTACAGCTGCACACTTCTTTTTTCCATTTAATTTGGTATTTACAAAATTAATATCATAAATCGCAGACTCTGTGTTTTATACTTTCTATATTTTTAATATTACTATTTTATTACTTGAAGCTTTATTTTTAATTCTTTTTATATACATTACATGATTACAAGTCGTGCTTCTCATCATCATGGAATATGTCGTATGGCCACAGTGTTGCCAATCTATCTTAAGCCTGATTCACATACACTTATTCTAATTAAGTTGAGTTTACAAATATTAAAAGTATGAATACATAACACGGTTTTTCTTTTTTTTTTATTTTTTAAGGTAATACAAATATTTAATTGTCTGAATTGCTACTATCTAATTCATATACATAATCATTTAGGTACTTGGGCGGTTTACACACTCTTTTTCCCTTACGTTTAGTTTCCTTCACTATTTTAGAGTTTGTAGTAGTTGGTTCTAAGTTATCTGTGTTAGATAAAATTTCATCATGTTCTAATTCTTTATCACTATCGCCAATAACAACTGGCACGTTAGATTTAGGCAGTTCAATACAAGCAGACACGTGCGACTTGTTGTTCATAGTTTGTCTTATATTTAGGTTTACATTTTCATTAGATACAATAAACTGGTTTTCAATGTCAGTTTCAGCTAATGAATCTATAACGGAGTTGTTCTCATTAAAATTTACTACAGTGTTAATTGCATTAGAGGCCTCATCGACCTTATTAGACACTGTAGTGTCAAAATCATATTCATATAACAAATAGCTATAGTTACTGGTATTAAGTTTTGTTTGCAAGTCTTTATTAGGTTGTAATTTATCCGTGTTTAAGAATTTCAACAATTTTCTGTTTCTTCTTATAGTACTACCAAATACATCTTTAACTACATAAGATCTGTCGTTAACTATTTCCGTTACTTTTCCTTTTACCCATTTGTTTCCTTTTTGAATTAAGACGTTATCATTATTGTTCAGTTTGTTTAAGTCTTTAGCTGTCTTATCATAGAATTCTTTTTGAATCTGGAGCTTCTGCTTTATTTTACTTTGAACAGCATCATTATCATAAACAACTTGTTCTAGATTTTTAGATGAGATAGGTATTTTTGTCTTTACTATTCTATTAAGAAAAATCTGAGATGGAGATAGACCCATTGATAGTAAAGGTGTATTATTATATTCTAAAATAAGTTCTGAAAGTAAATTTATTTCGCCACCTGATTTTTTTAACATATCCTTAATAATGTTAACTGTTTTTTCAGCATAAGAGTTAGACTGATGATGGTGAGGGCTACTAAATACAAGATTAAAGTTCCATTCTTTTGAAAAAATTTTAAAATTTGTTGAATTATAGGGCACATTATCAGCATAAAAGATTTCTGGTGCGCCAAATTGACTAAATTTCTTTCTATAAAAGTCAATCACATCATTAGCCGTTTTTGTTTTTGTTTGAGTACATTCAATCCAATTTGAATAAGAATCAATTAATACTAGAAAGTTCTTACTGTTGAACTCAAAAAAATCAGAGAAAATATATTGCCAAGGTCGGGAAGGAATAGGATGATTAACTAAAGTTTCTTTTTGATTAGTTTTTTGGTTAATCTAACAATTGAGGCATCTAGAAATATATTCCTCGATATCCTTGGATAGTCTAGGCCAATAAAACAATTGTCTAGCTCTTAGTTTAGACTTTACAATGCCAAAATGGGAACTATGTATTAATATAAGCATATCTTTTCTTAATACAGTTGGAACAATTATTTTGTAATTTAAAAACAAAATATCATTAGAAAGGTAAATTTGATCTTTAATTTTGTAGTAAAACATCAAGTCATTGGATAAATTATTATCGGTTTTGAGCCATTCATTTTCACAGAAATACTTTACTTTTGACAAGACTGGATCATTATCTATAGCATTTTTAAATTGGGTTTTCTTACTCTCAGAGATAGGTAAATTATTGTAGAGAGCATGTACAACAAAATTCATTTCTGGGTTATCTTCAGGTATATCTTTCTTGTCAAACGATCTAGAAAGAATATCAGCAACATACACCTCTTTTCCGGGTATATAAGCAATATTTATATTATATTTTAACAAGTTTAAAAGCATGCGTTACAGTCGGGCAGATACTTTTTCAATATTTTTGAAAAAAATTGGAATTAGCGGCTTATGGTCCGTTTGTACGGTTATCGGGTAGCCATAACAGAAGAAATGAAATTTTTTTACTGCGAACTCAACCGCAGCCAGTTCTTTTTCGATTTGTGCGTATTTTTTTGTGCATTACTAAGTGATTTACTAGCAAATGCTACTGGTTGTCCTGATTGTAGTAAACAACATCCCATGCCTTCACTAGAAGCGTCACATTGAATAACTATAGGTTCTTTAGGATTAAAGGTTCTTAGACAAGGTGAATTTGTTATTAAATATTTAAGCACGTTCAATTCAGCTTCATGTGTATCAGTCCAAATAAAAGAAACATTCTTTTTTGTAAGTTGTCTCATATTTGCAGATAAATGCGACAAATTTGGAATAAACTTTGAGAAAAATTTCAATAAACCTAGGATACGTAGAACTTTTACTTTTCGGGCTTTCAATTTTCTCTACAGCTTTTATATTACTCTCATCAGGCTGTATTCCCTTTTCTGAAATTAGTTGCCCCATAAAATGAACTTCCCTTAATTTATACTGAAATTTCTCAAAATTGAATTTTACGTTTTTTTCAAGTGCTCTTTCTAATACTGTTTTTAAAGCAATGTCATGTGAGTCTTCATCATCCCCAAAAACAATTAAGTCATCAAAGTAAATCTCAAGGCCTTGAATATCCCCAAAAATTTCAAAATTTATCCTTTGAAAAATTTCTGGCGCGTTTGAAAGTCCAAACGGCAATCTAGTAAAACGATACCTTCCAAACGGTGTGTTGAACGTGGTAAGCTCTGAACTTTTTTCATCTAGCTCCAGTTGCCAAAAGCCATCTTTCATATCGATAACTGAAAATACTGTTTTGCCAGATAATCTGCTCAAAATGTCATTACCTGTAGGAATACTAAAAATTTCTCTTTTTATATATTTATTCAAGGGCTTCGGGTCAATGCAAAGTCGTAGTGATTTATTTGGTTTTTCTACTATTATTAGGCTGTTCACCCAGTCAGTAGGATGCTCAACTTTTATAACAATGCCTCTATTTTTTAAACTGAAGAGTATTTTTCAAGGATTCATGTAAACTAAAAGGAATCTTTCTTTGACATTGTATTACTGGCTTTGCATTTTCCTGAAGTTCTATCTTAACACTACCTGGAATTTTGCCTACACCCAAAAAGACCTCATTGTAAGATTCATAGATTCCCTCTTTAGATTTTGGAAAATTAGTTAAGCAATCTATTTTCTTAATCATATTAAATTGCAAACAATCCTTAAGACCTAGTAACGGTTCAGCTTTAAAATCTACGAGCACAAAATTGACGTAACCTCTAATATTTCTATACTCACATTCAAGTTTTAAATCTAAAACTAAAATTACCATATGATACTAAAGTAACTGGAGAATTTTTAATTTCATGTTTTAAATTTAACTTTATATAAACATTATACGGTAAAATACTAATATCCGCACCTGAATCTAGTTTAAAATTGACACTATTACCTTCGACTGACAATAATTCATACCATGCCTTATATTTCATTTCACTTCTACATTCACTGCCGTACAATCCATATTCTTTATCATCTTGGGTTTTATACTCGACTGATCTGACTTTTCTTTCTTCTTTGTCGCCGTGTTTTGCATGTTGACCTCCTGAACTTCATTCTGCTCTTTTCTAGTAGCTTCTTGACTTTCATTGTTCTTGTTTTTGAAGCACGCTTTTGCGAAATGACCTTGTTTTTGACAAATAGCACACGTCTTCCAATAAGCTGGACAACTATTTGGTAAATGTGCTTGTAGGCAACGTCTACAATTGAAAGGATGTATAGGCCTCAGCTCAGAACCAGGATTTGTATGTTTTACTGTACATATTTCTTGTTCTGGATTCAAAGTTTTTAAATGTTCCTTACTTAAAGTTATTGCCTTGCAATAGTCAACAATTTTGTTTACATCAAACCCATCTTCCCTTATAAGTCTTGCTTGAATTTCTTTGTCCTTAATCCCTACTATTAATCGGCCCCTTATCATTCCTTCCTCATAACTTGCTTTACAATTTTCAGCTTTACAGATAATATCACATAACTTGGCTTGTTTCCGTAGTTCGGTTAAGTATTGTTCGATTGTCTGATCATCAGCTTGAGTTAAATTATTGAATTTGAAAACTTCCATAGGAATTATTTTTTTAGGCAAAAAATATGCATCATATGCTTTCAGTAAATTAACAAGTGTGTCTTTTTCATTGTCCTTGAATGTATTATATACGTCAAGACCTTGATCCCCTATACAATTAAGCAAAATTGCTATTTTTATATCTTCTTTTGATTTTTCTCTATCGGCAGCCTTTAAGTATATCTCAAATTTTTGTTTCCACAATTTCCAATTTTTGATGTCATATTCCGCCAACGGAGGAGGAGGCTTGAAATACTCCATTTTGGAATGTGGATTGTTCTTGCACAATGTTCACTATTTGTTTAAGCCACTTTCTGTTTATTGTTCTGCACCAACCTTAATTTCTAATTTCGTTATTCGCGAGTTTTACACCTGACACCATGTTTTATACTTTCTATATTTTTAATAATACTATTTTATTACTTGAAGCTTTATTTTTAATTCTTTTTATATACATTACATGATTACAAGTCGTGCTTCTCATCATCATGGAATATGTCGTATGGCCACAGTGTTGCCAATCTATCTTAAGCCTGATTTACTTACACCTATTACAAATATTAAAAGTATGAATACATAACACTCTGTATTTTGATTATTTCTAAAAGCATACTGACAATGTGAAAGTAGTCCGAATTTTTCAAGATAATTCACATTTCTTAATTTCATTGCTTTTTCAAATATTTTTGCAATGTTGTTGATTAGTATAATTGGTCTGTAATTACTAACATGTAATGAATCACCTGATTTGAAAATTGGTTATTACAGGTTATTACTCTTTGAATGTTTGTGGAACTATTCCGGTTGAGAAAATTGAGTTAATAATATGTATAATTGGCTTTAAAATATATAAATGATTTATTTTAATAAATTTACTTGATATTTCATCAATACCTTGTCTACATTTATTTTTAAAGAGTTTATAATATTTATTAGTTACTTTTCATTCAAGGGGTTTAAAAATTTGAATGTGTTATATTAGGCTCTTCATCATTACATATTTCATTCGCCATTTTTTGTCCTATTAAAGTAAGATATGAATTAAATGTGTTCGCATTTTGTAAGTCAACCTTAATTTTGTTATTTTCATCCCTTAAATTTATTAAATTTGCACTCTTACTTTTTATATTAGCTGCTTCTTTTATAGTCTGCCAAAGTTGTTTATTGTTTGTGCCAGCATTCTCTAATTTTTGTTTGCCCCACATACTTCATATTACAATCATTACAAATAATTTCGTAAATCCCGGACTTCTCGTTTAATGCAATTTTATCTTTTGGTTGGCCTAAAAGTTGTTGCAATTTATTTTCCGATGGTCACTTCCCCCCATGTGCAGCATGAAATGTAATCTTACGCACTTTTGCAGTTGTGCCATATCTATCAATACTTTTTTTTAACGTTGGCCTATTTCCGCTACCAGGGCCTATCACCGACGCCAGGAGACGAGCTACCCCCAACCTGGAAATTTTGACGAACCTCTTCCCTTAAGAAGAGTAGGGATCTTTTACTTGCCTAACATTTAATAGACAAGGGACCGCCTGCTTTACATCCCCTCCGAAGGATGGTATATCCACTACGTAATCCTCATCTGAAATTACGTAGCTTCCGCGTATACACTGATATACAAGCCGCTAGAAGGTGGGAGGAGAACGCTGTATTTCCCAAGATGGGTCACCCATCCAAGTACTAACCGCGCTCGACGTTGCTTCAACGGGATATCGACTGATATTCACATTCGCCCCACCTTTATCAATATTAAATTTACCTTTATTACATGACTAATAGATGACTTACTTGTTGATGCAGTACAGTTAAATCAGCTTTTTTCGTGCTAAAAAAAGTGGGTTTTAAGGATATAAGTCCGACGCAGTATTTTCCTTTAATAAGCCCATATTGTGATTTGGTGTCCAAACATTGATCAAAATCTCCCAGCTCACCAAAGTTGTAGGAAAACAGCAGCCCAACAGGAATTTTGGACGTAGCATCCAGCACTAAAACAAATACGAAGGATTTGTATTATCCAAGGGTTCTGTTCGTAAATATTGTCCAGTCATTTTGGATGGGGAAGTGGGCAATAAAACACGGTACATCTTTTTATCTACTTTCTCTTACAAGAGAGATCGTTCCCATCCTAAAACGACTGATCTTTATACAGATTGTTAAATACCACACTTGGTGTAGAAAATAAGGTACAAATTTTGGTGGCGAGGTTGCGAGTTGACTCCGTGTGAAACTTCTAAAGAAAGGAGCGTTATACATATATTAAACGTCTCAGTATTGTTATAGTTAAATACCCTTGGGAAAATACTGACATCCTGGTAGACTCACCTCGAAGTCGCAGGATGTACTGAAGAGACTCGAAGAAGTAATCTGTTTTATAATCTGTATCCTTTGTAGAGTACAAAATTTCCTATAATATTATAAATCATTGGAACATCTGCATATGATATCACATAAATTAAGTGACTGGTTCAACAGAAATGGTTTTGAACTTGCGAATCATAAATCTAATGTTTGTATCTTCAGTGGATACAACTCGCCCGATATTGAGCCTATTAGATTTGAGAAATATACTTTCCCAGTTCAGCGGCAAGTTAAATTCTTGTGAGTAGTACTAGACAAAAAATAAGGTTAAATCCCTTTATATGCCAAACAGTAAACAGGTACAACAATAGTTTAAATTTCTTAAAGATGACTACTAGAAGTTGGTGGGGGGCTGATGTGAAAATATTAGTTCTTTTTTACAAGGCTTACATGACATCAATTATGGTTGTACTTCCTACGGGTCTGCTAGTGAGTCACTCCTTAAGCGTATTGATACGGTACAAAATAACACCCTTCGGATTTGTCTTGTGCTATAGTTGGAATACTTTTTTCTTTGGCAAAAGGACACAAGGGCACTTTTGGGACCGAGAGCTCTGTGGCGATCACCACCGCGAAACAATGGTGAGTCCACCACTGCCTGCACTTTCATATGTAGCCATATAAATCAATAAATACAAAATGAAAATGTAACCTCTAATTTATATTATTTACTTTTCAAAGCCCATCGGTCATCTGATGTCGAATTTAAGTTTTCAAAGTACAATGCCAATACGTCGTTGCACTGATCTGTCATTCGACCGCTGATCCTGGCATCTCTAAGAGTGTTCACCACCTTGTCATCAAAAGCGTCCACTGAACTGTGCACGAAAACAATTATCAACACCAAGACACACTTCATGTTTCTCGGACTGACCTATGATCAGATCGTACTGTACTGTTTTGGTTTATACTTTATCTGGTATTTATATTTATATTCAAATTTTTATTATTACTACTGATACTTGGTTTACTAACATAATTTAATCATTTTTTGATATAGATCAGCAAAGTGACTAACCATTACTTTCCACCGGAGTGGTACTAGGAAATAGGAATTGCTTATGAATCATGATGTTATCAAATAGGAGATACGCTCGGTAAGAGTAAAAGCTTGGACCAGGTGTGCGCATGATGTCACTCACTAGTCATTTTTAAATCGAATTCGCGGGAGCCACTTGTCCGATGTCCACCCAAAAATATCTTGAAAATATAAAGGCCTAGGAAGCTAAAATTTTGCAAGATGTAGAGGTAATAGAGTAGAAAAATTCAATTTCTATTTCTTTAGTTTCAGAATTTGAGCAAAAAATGCACTGGTACTCCCTGCAAGTAACAACGTACTTTACAGTGGCAAAATATTAATTGGAGTATTTTGTATGGAGCTGCGTTTTTTGTCATCATAATTGGAGGCAATACAGAACATTTAACTTGCCATCCCCACATCACCAGTCGATAGAATTTTTTATTGGTATTTCCGAACCAAGGTTGTTCTTGCAAGTGGCATCCAAAAAGTTATTTAATTATATCATACAAAATTTTAAATGAGCTACTTATTTTGCTGTTATTCTATTATATATAGGTTTAGGGTTCCTCGGAAGAGGGAAAAAAACTTGCTAAACAAAACTTTCAATGTTTCATCACTGCTACAACGTAAAACTATTTTTAATTATACAAGGTGACACAAAGACGAGTTACACAAGAAAGTATAATTTTTTTAAATGGAACGCCCTGTTATTTTTAATGTCAGTTAAGCCTCCAAGGGTTTTGTATCACACCTTCAAATATTTTTCCAATTGGGTGCAGTGTTGCCCAGTTATGATTTTTTTCCTGTTTTCTTGGCAATTTACAAATATTTTTTTGACTGTTATTTACTGCGATTTATTAATTGTTTCTTCTTTATTTGAAAATGTTGTATTTACTGAAAAACATTTTTAAAATAAATTATTATACCGGGTGTCCAATATATTTGTTTAGATTTCTTGATAATTAATTATTATTTTTCCCATTTTTTTTAAATGGAATGCCTATAATTTTTTTAAATGGATGAATAAAGCATGCAACTCCCCACATTTTAATAACATCTACTTTATTTTTATTTTTTATTGAGATATAATTATTTCAAATAATTTTTGCGTAAATTAAGGTGCTCTTTATTTTAACATTAAAATCTAGTATGGCTTTGCTCTTTTGTTTTACACTTTTTTAAACTTTTTTAAATGGAATGCCTATAATTTTTTTACGTGGATAAATAACGCATTAACGCATACAGTTTCCACATTTTGATAACATACACTTTCTTTTAATAATGGGCTCATTTAGTATTTTTTTTTAAATTCATATTTTGAAAGTACACCTTGTAGTTAGTAAATGTGCAAAATATTAAATTTTTTTTCAACGCTTTCTGCCTCAAAATAAATAATGAAAATAGAGCGCGCGAAAATGCAGTGTGACGTCGAAACACTCCAGCGGTCGAGCGCTCGCCTGCTCCCATATACAGCGTTGCCAACGGTTCGCTGCCTATTTACGATTAATTACGATTAATTCTGATCAATCCTTACCATGTCGTATTCCTTTATTTAACCCTATTAAAAAGAGACAAAAGATAACAGCTGAATGCTGATGATTTGATTAATCGTGTCAGTGTTTCCAAAAATATCAAATAAGAAACAAAACTATGGTGGACCAGATAGGAGCCCAAAAATACAGGTTTATACTTATAAACACTAAAGTATATTTAAACTTTTAAACAAATTTCTAAACTCTTAATAAAAATCGCTTCCCAAGGAATCACTACTTCCACATCCAGATTTTCTATCCAAGTCACTCACAACGAAAAAATTTTGTATGTGGAAATAATTGTTTATGGAACTTTAATAATATAATATTTGAAATCCTCTAACCCAAAAACTCATAAAACGATACCCCACATCGGTAGAGAGGTGAGGGTGGTGATAGAGGCTGGTAGTGGGGGTGGATGAAGTAAAAAAATATTTCGAGGTTTCAGGTTCTTGTAACACACTAAATCACATCTTTTTCATCCCCTTTAATAATCGGTGTGGTAATGGGGGTGGCTAATGCCAAAAATTTTGTTGAAAGCTTAGCTTCTCTTGTACATACTAAATACCAATTTAATGGACTCTTACCTGCTTGATGTACCTATTTACCCCAATTTACCCCCAACCCTTCGACGGAACCCAACCCTTCGACGGAACAAGATGAAAATATAATCTAGTTCCAGATCTCGTTAAAGTACATATGTGTACCAAATTTCAAGTCAATATCTTAAACGGTTCCAAAGTAAACGTGCGCACAAAAAAAGTTACAGACAGACAGAAATTTTTTTCCGCTCAAACTTAAAATCTCAACGTTTCCTGACATTCTAAGCCTATTTGAACAATAAAAATGTTTCAATTTTTTTTTGTCGTTACTATACTTCCACTGGATGTGGAAGTGAAAATTAAAATAGAACCTTAATACTGTATGGGGAAAAATCTCATTCAATAAAGAAATTTTAAAAACCGCTGCCCAAGGAATCACTACTTCCACATCCAGATTTTTCATATGTGGCAGGTGGCTTTGCCTTTATAGCAAGTGAATGATTTTCTGCTGATAAGTAGATCGTAATTTGTTCTTGAGTAAAATTTGATTCAAATCGGAAACAAAATGAAAAAGTTATAAGGGTGTCTTCATTTTAAGTGAGTCATACTGTATATTTAAGGAAATATATAGATTTTGACAAAATATTACGTTAGTAAATACGTCCAGTGTTGTAAAATAAAGATTGTTTTGTGACTGTGATTTATTAGCAGACCACGGTAAACCACTTTGATAGAAATATTCAAGGTACATAATTGATTTTTTTTTATTAATTATCGATTTTCGCTGACGAATATCTCTTAAACTATAACACATAGAAAGAAAATGAATAAGCATTACGTTCAATTTTGCATAGATTACCTTTTTCCGTATGACGCATCCTTTCCGAGTTATAAGCGAAGAATCGAAAAAAGGAACCTTTCCACCCCCTCCCCTCTGAAGCGGCGGGGCTAGGAGCGGGGACTTTTAGTATGTTTACCTCCTAACAACCCCCCCCCCCCCCAACACATTGCTGAAGAAAAAATTCTCCCCTCCTAAATGTTCTCTACAACTCTTTCATTGACTAGACTATTTATTTACTAATTTTGTTTAATTTTTTATGAATTTTATTTTTAAAAGAAAGTTTTTAATTTTTTTAAATAAATATTATATCTTTTGAAGCTATAAAAATCCTAGGATTTTTATTTTGGTATATTTAAAAAAACAGGTTTTTAGCATTTTAATTATTTTTTCGATTTATTGGATTTATTCGAATTTTTCTACAGTTTTCTGAGCAATAGCAGAAAATTTTGAATTATGGGGGTTTTAGTACTTAATATTAGGAGTCTATAAAAAAAAATTCAGCCAAAACCGTACTTTACCAACCGATTCCCAAATAACGCCTATTTTTTCATAACGGTTCTTCACTACTATTAATTTTTCTGTAACACTGACCTCAAATAATTTAGGAAGGCTTGCTAATGAGTTTATGGCTCTGCAGTTTGCGTTTGGCGTCATTAGGATCTTCTTATAAAATGGTAAAATAACAACCAACTAGAAACTTTCCATTTTGAAAAGATACGCCAATGGACTACGTAGAGGAATTAACCCACCTGTGCGATATCTTATCGTATTCACATGTTACAGACATAATGTCTATTATGTCTGTAACATAATAGACAACTTCTGACTAATTGGTACATTAGATATGAGAAATTCATCATCTCTTTATTTATTATATTAATCTTTTTTCTGCAGTTTTCAGATGACAGGTTTCGTGTTATTATTAGTAGTTTCACTAATCTATTTATCATGATAATCTTTTTTACATTTTCTAATTCGATTTGTCATAATTTCTTCTGTTTTTAAGAAAACGTATTATTGAGAAGACAGTTAGATATAATTGTAAACTATATTCAGAAAATATCAGAGGCATCAAAGGAAAGTATCAAATTATATGGGTACCATTTAGTATAAACTTTTACCTATTTTTTTTTTAAATTAAATATTCTAAAATAGTTATTATTATTGTAATTACCCATCCATTTCTGTAATTGCGTATTTTACCTTTAGAACAGTGTAATCATGAATAAAACAAATGCAGAAAACAAACATTTTATTAGGTATTCATAAAAAATAGTCACATAAATTCATCCTTAAATTACATATCTATAAAAAAAAACAATAAATAATGAAATCCTAATTATTAAAAATATCATTTCATGGTTGTGTACTAATAAACCACAGACTAAATTATAGACTAATATTCTTAATATTACTTTAATAAATTAAAGGAAATAAGAGCTGTCAAATGACAAACTATCAAATGATTACTTCTGTGAATTAATGTTATCTGAAAATCGAATTGCACTTTTAAAAACTGCGTCAATATATTTTTTTCTATGACCCCAGTATTTTTTAGAGGAGAATTTTCAGCGTTTTGCTCCTATTAGCAACATAAGACAAAAAATTGTAGAGGCTTCAAAAGAAGTTTAGAAAAATTTAAAAGTTTCACGTCGTCGTTCTAGTGTTATATTCATTCTATACAACCAGAGCTGGACTAGACAAAAACTATATATTAGAACAATATTTTAATCTGTCGTTGTCCTGAATTTGTAAAACAAAAACTTTCTTATTCAGTTGTAAAGCAGGTGAACTGAAAGTGTTTCGTACTTTGATATATTAATATAGAAATTCTGGTTAACGTGATGATGTGATCATTCATTACTACTTCAAGCTTAAACCATTGCCCTACATATGTTCAGATTTTTTTTATAAAACAATACGTGAAAAGCGGGGGAGGCCTATACAGCAAAAATACGATTGGAAGTGATACTTTTTGCAAGTAATACGAAAACATTATTGATTTATAAATAGCCGAATGTAAAAAAAATATTTATTATATGTGTCAACCTCATCTTAAAAACATATAAAAACCGTTCAGTTTATGATACTTTTTTAAAAATAAAAGACAATTTGATACTTAGTAAAAATTTTATACCAGACTCGACATTTTGGCCAACCATACTTGCGTACCAATAGGATTTCCGAAGAGCAAGCAACATAAACATTTACCTTTTATTAGTAAATATCATAATGTTTTGTAATATTTCTGGCGATATTGTAATGAACGGAAATATTAGAAAAGAAATTGAAGTGTCCCAAATTCGGACGCAGCCACCCTAATGCGTCATTTCCCCGTAACGCAGTTCCAACTTATCCTAACAATATTAAACCTTTACATCAAGCAACCAATTTTTGAGGTCTTTGTGCGCCTGCACAAATTTTATTAACTACAAGATGAATCCCTTTAAAAATGAGTTTTTCTATGTAGATCATAGGCGATTCAAAAGCCAGGACCCAAAGTATGGACAATCCAAAACTGAACATCGTTAGACCCCAGAATGAGTAAGCCTGTAAAAAGGGAGTTTGTTTTTAATTTGATCAAAAATCATCTACTTGAAACTTACCAGATTGAATACGCTAAAATACGTGGGTCTTTTTGAAGCCAACCCAATCATACCAATAATTGTTAGATGGAGAAGGTAAATGCTGTATGTGAATCTGTTCAACACTTGGTAAATTGGAAACGATAATATTACATTTATTGGACCTGTAACAATGCAATAATATAGGTATATTTACAAAAAATTTTGGTCCATAAAGAGCATTTTACAGATTTTTTGAAATACGGGTGTCACTGACGATCATATAATAATAATAATAATAATAATAATAATAAGTTTATTCATCCTGTTATTTCGGTTACACATGTGCGTTTACAATTTCTAAAGTTAAGAATAAACTAGAGAGTAGTAGAACTATAGCGATTATATATAAGTTTGGTAAAAAAGTCATTTAAGGTTGTTTGTCAACATTACAATTCACAGAAGAAATCTTGTTTATGAATGTAATATTGCAAGTACAGGACCTCCTTATGTAGCTTTTTTTTTATTTTATTTTATCGAGTAGAATGGATCCAATCATTTTAGAGACATGATATTAGGATGTTATCTAGTTTTTGTTATAATATATGTACACATATACATATGTAGACATATATTTACGTTGTGGTTTATTTATCATGTGGGAGCATTTTATAAATATATACCATTTTTAGAATGCACAAAACCATTTACCTGGGCCTGCTAGTTCAATATTTCTCATTTATAAGAGCATGTATTTTCAGTCGAGGATTATCTAATAGCCATCCTTTTGTGTGTTTTTTAAACATGTTTTTTGAATTTATTTGTTTAATATAATGTGGTAAATTATTATATATTTTTGGGTATAAGTATATAAAACTTCGTTGCCCTATAGTTTTTGACATTTTGGGTATTTTTATAGAACCTATTTTGTATCTAGTTTGATAGCAATGGTCAATATTTGGTGTAGCTTTTTTATTTTTGAAGTTAAATATTAATGTTCTTAATGCATATAATTGTCTAATGTCTAGTATACGAGCTTCTTTATAGAGATTATCACTGGAAAAGGTAGGTTCCTTGTTAAATATTATTTTCAGTATCCATTTTTGAATTACTTCTAATTTGTTGATATATATGTTTGTAGCAGCGCCCCATGCAAGAATACCATAGGATAATTGAGATTCTACTAAGGCGGAGTATACCATCTTTAGTTGATTTATTTCAATAATTGTTTTCAATAGTTTGAATTTAGGTAATAATCCTCTTAGTTTTCTTATAAGCGAGTCGATGTGAGTGTTCCATCTAAGGTGGGGGTCTAGTGTTAGGCCAAGGTATTTGACCGATTTTGCTGCTTTGATTGTAAATTCACTCTCGTCACACTTTATAGTAAGAGACTCAATATCCGGTATGTTGGATTTATAGCTAGTAAAGTAGAGGTAGTTTGTTTTTTTGAAGTTTATGGTTAGCAATTTATGATCAAAGTAGTCTTTAATTAGTACCATGTCTTTTTCAACAGTAGATTTTATGTCAGTCCAGTTGTCACTAGTATAAAAAATGGCTGTGTCGTCGGCGAAACTGATTATATTTCCTTTAGTTGTAAGTGCAAACAAGTCATTTATATAGATTGTAAAGAGTAAGGGTCCGAGAACAGTTCCTTGGGGAACGCCAAATCTTACAACTCTTTTTGTGCTTAAACTGTTTCCTATTTTTACGCACTGTTCCCTCTCGGATAGATAACTTTTTATTAATTCTTGCGTTTTATCACGAATTCCGTAGTTATTTAATGATTCTATTAGTTGGGAGTGGCTAACTGTGTCAAAGGCTTTTGCTAGATCAACAAAAATACTCAGGGATGCTTTTTTGTCATCGAGAGCGTTATATATTTTTGACATTAGTGCGGCAATTGCATCCTGCGTCGATTTACCTTATTATCAAATAGTTATTTATGTAACAAGTATGTAAAGTAATACTTTTTTCACGAATGGGAATCTGACAATCCCACGAGAGGAAAAAGGCATTTTACACACGAATTTCACACAATATTTTTTCAAATACCGAAATCGTAATAAAAAAATATACTTATATAGGAAATGTATACCCTAATAGCACATGGATATCCTATGGATGTCCAGTGGACGTCCCCGCGGGACATTCGGGACGTCCTATGGACATCCATTTTTCGTACAACTGGACATCCTATGGACGTCCCAGGGACGCCCAAATGTCACAACTTTGGATAATTTATGGAAGTCCAATGTTGGACCTTTAACGGTGGTCCATGATGGACATTATTTGGACCAATTAAACTAACATACATTTTTTGTACAAATGCCCTCCAGTGTTGGACCTTAAATGATGGTCCATGGTGGACATTATTTGGACCAATAAAAATTGTCCTTATTTGGACCAATAATGGGTATCTCTAATCTCAAGACATTTTGGAAAAAAATATATTAGTGAACAAACACGAAATCTATAAAGTATTTTAATATAGATAATCTTATTTTGGGAACTGGGACATTCTAGGAATCAATATTTAGTTTGCTGTAACATCGATGGCCCTAATACACATATCACAAGGAACAAATAATTTATTTTCATGTAATGTTCAATTATTTACTTACTGAAATATTCTAATGAAGCTTATCTTCGAGTTACAAATATAACTCATAGTGTCTGCCAAAAAATCTGTATTGAAAACTCAACTGTTATTGACTTTCTGAAGAATTTTATTTTTAATAAAAGTTAGTGCATGTTCTTAAGTGAAAAAGTGACTGCAAAAATGTATGTTAGTCCTGGTGCTTAAGTTGGAAAATTAAATTTTTTGAAATTGGCTCAAGAGTACACCAGCCTTATTTTTAAAAATATCGAAAAATTTTATTTTAAGAAGTTATTTATAATGTACATTGGATTCTTTTAGTTTAAAAATAAAAATTGTCCACTCTTTTAGTAAAAAAGTACCCTTAAAATTTCTTTAAAGATGATGTTAATCCATTATTTAATCTGAAACTATTAAAGAGAGAGAATTATTGATAACAAAAAATATCAAAATATATAGTTCAGGAATTATGCGTAAAAAGTAGAAAAATTTTATTTTTAAAATAGAACAGCCAAATTTGATATTTAGCTGTAACTTCGTATTGTAAGCAACTTCTTGAAATAACATTTTTCGATATCTTCAGAGAATATTCACTAACTTTTATCAAAAGTGAAATTTTTCAGAAAGTCAACAACAACAGAGTTTCTGATATGGTGCAGACTTTTTGGCGGACACTGTATAAACCGAAGTATAAACTTTTCCTTGTAAATTCTCTATAAGTTTACTATAGGATGATTTTTGAAAAAAATATGCTCGGTGGCGCAGTGCTTAAGGTGTTAGGCTTGCAACCACGGGGTCCCAGGTTCGAATCCTGGCTAGGGTATGGATGTGTAGTGGCGTTTTTCTCGTGTTGCCGAGATGGTAGCAGTGGGCTAGACTGCGGTTGTGTGAGAGACAACGTGGTCTAGTCGCTCTCCTCTCCCGAGTTCGAGTCTCAGCTGCAGCAGATGGCAATGTCGCAGGGAATGGGTGTTGTGATATTGTCTGTGTGTGTGTCCGTCCTGGTTGAGTGGTAGAATAGCCATCGGCTAAACTCCGCCAGGACATTAAAATAAATAAGGCGATTAAAAAAAAAAAAAAAAAAAAAATGATCTTCACTATTTTACCATATATACAGATCGAAACAATTATATTATTATGTATTTCACTTCATGATCAGATAGAAAAAAAAGGCAGCGGACAGAATAAAGTCTTTACTGTCTCCGACGTGTTTAGTAGAAAGAACTTAGGACATTAATAGTTCTATTGGCTGTCCCCTTTTCTATTTCAAAGTATTATATAGGTATTGTTTCTTATTTGTATATATGGAAAAATGGCTATCGGCCTATAGTGGAGACCTTATCTACAATTTTTAAAAAAAATAGTTTTATAGCAAACTCCTAGTACTGTATATTTAAATTTTTACCTATTGATATTAAGTTTAGTATAGTAAATTTATAAAATAAAATACGAACGCTTTATGTATTAAAAAATATTTATTTATCAAATAATAATAAATAGAAGGCTATATTATTAAGTTATTAGAAATACTTATTTAATAATAAAAAATATCATTTGGTAATTAGGTATCTTCTATTTTTCAACCAAAAATCAATGTTTGCCTCTCATATGCCTGGTTTTGGCGTACTGGAACTAATTCATAGAAAATCCCTTGAAATGATCATCAGACTTTGAAAGAGACGCCCATTCTGCGGCTAAAAAATTTTACCGTTATTACACTAACTCTGTTGTGCACTAAATATTTTAAAACTGTGTGTTTGAAATTCTATTTTAATTTTTTGGAATGAGTGAAATAATATACTATACAATAATTCAAATTTTCAAAATAGGTTACACATACAAAATTACAGGTAACTGAAGGCTTAAAGTGAAATATTTAGTAATTAATTACAGGTAATAAACATACTTGAAGTTTTTCATTAGTCCTCGAAAATATATAACCTAACCTCAAACTTACCGTTTGTTCACTTTCTCATTTTTCATATTTAAAAATCCACCACAAAGACATCATGCAAATAAAGACATACGTGGATAATTTGGCGGTAGTTATATATAGATATTTTACAATTCACTTCGCACTTTTTTCTTCAACTCTAAAAATTATTAAATATCTCCTTCCTCCTTCTTTACTATGACATGAAAGAACGTCGAAAGAAAAGCGCCTACGCACAACATGGTTTAAGTTAAAATAGACAGAGCTTTGGATTTTGCAGTCAAATTTCATTTTATTTGCAAAATTAACTTTGACTGATTATCTCACTTGCAATATACCTAACTTTTGGCAATTCGTAGCAAATTATCGTTGGTGCAGCCACAACTTTCAAATATATTTGTAAAATTAACTTTGCCTGTATTTTTATTTCTTTCAAGTTTGCTGAAACCTTCCAGCAAAGGAACAATTTAAAAGTACAAAAATAAATAAAATGCAACACTGTACGAAACTTTTGCAAGTTTCAATGTCCATCGGTGGGTATATTTAAAAAGAATATTTATATTTGCCAGCATCTTCCAAGTGAAAAAAAATATAAAGTCTAGGTATAATGGACATTATACGGGTCCATGTTCACTAGAGTGGCCCATCTCTATAGGGGGTGAATTTTTTTTGCGTATTTTTTAAGTCTCACCCCACGAAAATATACTATTATACTAGGAATAATTTATGTCAAAGTTTCAGATAATTCGGTGAACGGTAACCCGTGCCGCATTCAGGTAGAAATTTGTAGATAAGATTTGATTACGGTAACCCGTGCCGCATTCAGGTAGAAATTTGTAGATAAGATTTTATTACGGTAATACACTTAAATTTTACTTAAAATACAAATATCTACCTCTTTTCTCATAATGTTTTATTGGTGTAATTATTTCCTAGAAATTATTTGTTTTGGAAGTTTGGAAATATAATGCACCTACGGTAGGTTTTTATGTCAGTTTGCAATTGTGTTTTACAGTGGTGACATTATAAGTTCTAGCATACGTTCCTTTTTGAAAAAACATTTAACGATGGCTGATGTTAGATCCTTACGAAAGGATACTTTCATTTACTTAGTTGGACACTATTCGTCACAAATCATTGGCAATAAATTGCCGTCTAATAGACAAGTATTACAAGTGCTCTTTTAAAACATTCGTGAAGTGAAGCTAAGTGTACATGAAAGTGCTAAATTAACAATAAGTTTTTTGGGATAAAGCTCGCATTCCGACACGTCAGGATTTTCATTGTGTTAAACAACTAGATAAACTTTATGCAGAGTGGAGGAACTTACAAAAATCGGCTAAAAGGGCCAGTGCGGGAGTAAAGAAAAAAATTTCGTTGAAAATTGGACGATCTCTTTGACATTTCTCATGCAAATGCATTGGAGTTGATGAAAATAGATGAAGATAAACAGTTTTTAATTAACCAAATAAAAAAGGGACGTCCTGGATTTATGCATGGTATTGATTACCAACTTGCTTCTCAAGAAAAATCAGCTGAGGAGAAATTACAGAAATTATCCGAACGAATGCAACGAAGTCAACAAGAAAAAGCTAGATTAGAGGAAACAGTGTCCATCATCAAGTAGTAATTCAGCCGACTCCAACGAAAATGAAGATGAAATAATCGAAGCCCAAGAAGAGTTGTTACAAGACCAGCCTGGCCCGTCACAGCCAAAAAAGAGGAGATTGTATGGAACATGTAACATCACACCAAAAATAGCCGCTGCATTTGATGCTTGCAAAATAAGCGACAGGTATGGAGTCCATATTTTGACGGCAGTAGCAGAAGCACTAGGACATGACACCACATCTTTGTCCATCAGCAGAACCACACTTCAGCGCTCTAGACAACGCATCCGCGAAGAAAGAGCTGAAATATTAAAAACTGCCTTCGGTAATTCTGAATTGCCGGCCCCAGTCATCCATTGGGATGGAAAACTTTTACCTTCTCTCACTGGAATGGGAAATATCGATAGACTTGCTATCTTAGTTACTAGTGGAGATATTGAACAACTACTTGGAGTACCAGCTTTGCCCAATTCAACTGGAAGAGAACAGACTGAAGCAGTTTGTGATGTGCTTTGTGAATGGAATTTGGACGAAAAGGTAATAGCTTTGTGTTGTGATACAACAGCATCAAATATGGGTTATATAAATGGGGCAGCCACACTATTGCAACAAAAATTAGAAAGAGATATTCTATATTTTCCTTGTAGACATCATATTTTTGAAGTGGTTTTGAGAAGTGTGTTTGACACAAAAATGCCTTCCTCGTCTGGTCCAAATGTGCCACTATTTAAACGTTTTAGGGAATTTTGGCCTAAAATAGATCAAAATAAACTAAAAACTGGATTTCAGGTATCAAAAATTAAACACATTTTACAACCAGTTAAAGCCGAAATTGTAAAGTTTCTAAATGCAGCTTTAACTTTGCAACAGCCTCGTGATGATTATAAAGAATTTTTAATGCTTTCTAAACTTTTTGTTGAAGAAGAACCCACTCACACGACATTCTATCAACCAGGGGCATTTCATCATGCACGTTGGATGACCAAAGCCATTTACTGTCTAAAAATATTTTTTTTCCAAGATCAGTTCCAACTAACTAAAAAAGAAACAATAGGTATTGAAGATATATGTCTCTTTATTGTAAAGGTTTATGTAAAGGCCTGGTTTACAGCGTCATTTGCTAGTAAAGCACCGCTTCATGACTTAGACTTTTGTAAAGAACTCATTAATTATCAAAATATTGACAAAGAAATATCTCAAGCCGCAAATAGGAAAATAGTGAACCATTTGTGGTACCTTAATTCAGTAAATGTTGGCTTATCTTTCTTTGATGACGATATTTCAGTTACCACTAAAAGAGAAATGGTTAAAGCTTTGAATAGGAAAGCACCAAATCAAGAGGGTATTAAACGACTTATGATTAGTAACATTACTGACGTTGAAAACAAGGAAATTCAGGACTTCATATGCGAGAACACTAAACAGTTTTTTCAAAAACTAGGTTTGTCTATGGAATTTTTGGAAAATGATCCAACAACATGGAGGGAAAATGAAAGTTATACCCGATGTTTCAATATTGTAAACAAAATTAAAGTTGTAAATGATGCCGCTGAGAGAGAAATCAAACTTATTACTGACTATAATGACATTTTAACAAAAAATGAAGACCAAAAACAGTTTTTACTCCAAGTTGTAAATGATTATAAATCACAGTTTCCAAATGTAAAAAAAGAAACCCTGTCGCATGCTTTGGCCTAGTGCAAAAAATATTGTTTTTATTACTATATGTCTTGTAGATTTAGGATAATATTTGGTACTATGTATGAAAAAAACGTTTCATAATAAAATACACAAAGATAAAACGAGAGTTTTATTTCAAAAACTTCTAGTCTAGTTTTCTTAGACTACGAATTTACAGTAGTATGACACATGTCATAGTCACAACAGATAATGTCTTTGATATTTGTATGACTTGATTAGTCATTCTAAAGATAAATGTTGCTGATTAAAAAAAAAACAATGCATCAACCAAAGAATGTAAATAATTCCATTTACTTTTATTATTGCATAATAATGCATTCTGCGGCACCCCTTGCCTTCAATTTGCCTCAATAATATTTTGAGGGGACTGTTTTTTCTTCAAATGGAACCATTTGCAGGGGTGAGAAATAAAAAATTTCGATTTCGAAAAAGATGGGCCACCCTAATGTTCACGTAGGAACAAATAAAACATACACAGATGACATCGTTTTACGTACATAAAATGGACAAATTAGGCGACATCCATTTATCTTCTGTGCATATATATTTGAACAATAAATGGACTTTAACGGGACATTCACTGGTTATTCAAATAGGAACATAAAATGTGCTTTCTTTTATGTATGTACATTATAAATGGACGACCATAGAAGATCTCCTTTATGTACATAAAAGGGACAATTATGGGACGTTAATTTATTCACCATGAATGTTTGTACAATAAATGGGCTTTAGCGGGACATCCATTAGTTGTCCAAGCAGGAACATAAAGTATTTGTACATTCATGTATAGTAAATGGACGTCCCTAGGATGACCATTCAATACCCCATATAGGACGTCCTTGTACGTACATAAAATGAGCATCCATAGGACGTCCATCCAATGTCCATGGGTATTTGTACAGTAACTGGATCTTAATCGGACATCGATTGGATGTCCTGTGCTATAAGGGTATATAGATTGAAATGTAATAAAAGGGGGAAGCGAATAGGGTTATAAAATATAGTATGTTTTATTTGAAATAAGCGATTTAATGGAGGTCGAAGTTGGACCTCATTTTCCGGACACCCGGTATATTTTAGAGGATTTGCAACTTGAGCCCACATTAGCTCTATCTCTCATAGGCATGTAGGAGAAAAAATGGTTATCGGAATTTACCATATCGAACGTTACTAATTTCCAACTATGGGTTGGTTTTCGCATCAGATTTTAGCCCGGTCGAAGGTATTTACTCCAAAACTTGCAAAATGAATATATATTTTTTTTAATGAGTTCGTGAAAGTGTATAGAATAATGTCCTGAAATGTTTACATTTCGCTCAGATGCAGAACATAAAAAAAAGTGAAAAGAAAATTTTTTTCATCCATTTTTTCAAAATTTTTAAATTAAGTCAAGCTAGGAAAAATAAAAAATACAGATGGATAGATCACGTATTTGTGAACAAAAAAATGTCCTAACAAAATGTATCGCTAAAGCCTCGGTAATCCCGGAAAAAATAGTCAAGTAACCGATCCACTGAATTACATGTCACTACATCAGAATTTGTTCAATCTACATGAACATTGGTTCATTTAAAAGATGGAAATCGTAACTTTCTCATGCTTTTTTGTTTTAAACAATACAAGCAAAGGAGGTATGGGAAAATATACTTATATACAACGTGATCTACTGTTACAAAGGCATGGGTACTTAGGTTCGATTATATTGCCTTTTTATTTTAATCACGTTATGTTAGATAAATGCCCCTTTCTTTGGCCACCCTATACCTTGTGCAACAAAAATTTTTCGGCTAGCTGAGCTGTGTTGGGGGCAGATAAAGAAAACAGTTAGCACTATGATGAGTGGTGAGAATTGTAAATAAATATTACTAAAAAATATAATAAAAAATATAAGAAATGTATTTATACGTATGTGTTCAAAAATTGTATAAAGTAATTTTTTTTAAAAATGCGACATAACACCTTTATCCACTTAGGTCTTCACTTGATACTTTAGGAATTTTCGCTAGCCGCGTTACCAAATTTCGAAAGGAAAAAAAATAACAAAAGGGTCTGGTTTACTCAACTGTTAGAGCAGCGATTTCGTAAGTCTATCGTGTCGTTTTTTTTTTTTTGGCGTAGAACCAGGTCAAACATATTAGGTCCCTTTGAGTAAGTCACCGGACATATCAAATCATATTTTACGACATTTTTTTGTGGTCTCGAACTTTTTAAATCGATAAAAAGTGAAAAAAATGTATTTTTAAAGAAAATTGTTTTTTTTGTTTCCACCGCCATATCTTTAAGACTATTAAAGGTACCGAAATTTGTTTTGTGTCAAATTAAAGCACACACTGTAGCGCTTTTACCAATATAAACGGTTTGGGCACAATTCGCACTTTCATTTCTCTAAAAATCAAATAAACTAAAAATACATATTTTGTGTATTGAAATCTTCACCAATGGATAAACTTTTTTATTTTTGAAAATATTTACATACATGCAGCGAAGAAATTAAAGCCTAATAATCACAAAAGTTTTTGAAACAATATGTTTTTTCCTAAAGTGTACCGTTTGGCAACAGCGATTTTTTTTATCAGCGCTAAACGCGACATTGGGACGCAATTAATACACCTCGCATGCAGGGTTGGTCAGATTAGTCGCGTAGACGTAGCGTTAGTTGAATCTAGATTAATATATGGCATTCTAAGTTGGGGTGGAGTTGCTTACTGTCATCTAAAAAATTAGATATCGTTCATAAAAAATGGGCCACCCCCTCTGAGGGGGTGGCGCTTAAAAAATATATATATTTATTGGAGCTGAAATAGAATCAAATTTTAAGAAGAAAATGTTCCATGCAATTTTTCACATAAATTGAGAGTTTTTAAGCTATAACGACTTCAAAATTGCGATTTTAGCTTAAAATAAAAGCTTTTAAAAAGGTATTTTCAAACGGCTTTCGTCAAGTATCTCGAAAAGTATTACTTTATCGAAAAAATGTTATAGACCAATTAAAGAAAGCACCCTACAAACTGGGAATTAATTATATTTTTTGTTTATTGATGTAGGATTAATAATTACGGAAATATTTAAGTTTATATTTGGTATCCAAGGGTTTCGAAATTACCTTTAAAGTTTAAAATGCATTTTTTTCTAAAGCAAGTGCTTTAAATGAGCAAAAAAGAATTTGAGCATTTAGGTAATGCTACATTTTAACGAAAAACTGTATTTGAGATAATTTTTTTAAATTATTGGCTAATTAGAGTAACAAAACGAGTAAAAAATAATTTGAAAGCGCAATTAATTATCTTTAATTTCCTTTCTTAGCATGCGTCACAATTTCTGAGATATTTCGTCTTATGAACGTTCGGATGCCATTTGTAAACTCATATCTCCGAAACTATTAAATCTATGTAAATAAATAAACAAGCAAAATTCATTATTAGTTTATGAGCTTATTTTTGGTCTCTACACATTTTTGAACAAAGCTAATATTTATTGAGATATTTGGAATAGGAAAAAAAAAATACGTTTTATCGAAAATACCTTTATAGTTTAAACTGTATTTTTTCTAAAGCAAGTGCTGTATACGAACCAAAAAATTTGAGCATCTACGTCATGCTGTATATTAATGAGAAACCGTGTTTGAAATTATTTTTTTTTAAATTACTAGCTAATTACAGTAACAAAATGGCGATGTTGTTATTAAAATAATGTGTAGACGGACATTGCTTCGGTCATAACTTCTTTGTTTTTTATGCTACATAAACAAATAAAAAAATTGTTAAGAGCTTAATTAATTGTACCTACTATTATTGTATCTATTAGTATCCTTGGCGTAGGTGTCACAGTTTCTGAGATATTTAACTCTCACACTAAATAGTTATCTTACGAACACTTGGATACCAAATGTAAACTTAAATATCTCCGAAATTATTAATCTTACATCAATAAACAAAAAATATAATTAATTCCCAGTTTGTACTTTCTCTAATTGGTCTATAACATTTCGATAAAGTAATACTTTTAGAGATACTTGACGAAAGCCGTTTAGAAATACCTTTTTTTAAGCTAAAATCGCAATTTTGAAGTCGTTATAACTTAAAAACTATTACTTTATGTGAAAAATTGCATAGAACCTTTTCTTCTTAAAATATGATTGTACTTCATATATTTTTTAAGTGCCACCCCCTCAAAGGGGGTGGCACTTTAAAAATATAAATAAATTAACAAGCCCCCCGCTCAATATAGAAACTTTTCTGTGAAACATTTACTATTATACTGCCAAAAATGAACGAAATCCGTTCAATATGACATTACTTCGAAGTTTTGCATATTTTTTACCTATACTGTACTACTACCACCTGTCTTTTTATTATTAAAAGGAGACTATTTAATATTTATTATACAATTTCTTAATATTAACAACATATGATCAATACTACTGTACAATATATGAAATATTGAACAATAATATTGATCCCCTAGATGCTTTTGATCACTACTGGTTTTGTACCTATTGGTAAAAGTTAAACTACTATTATACACCCCGACCGGGATCGTCAGATCGTTGCAGTCGGCAGGCTTGCTACAGCCGAGCGCGCAGGAATATGGTCCGTTAAAAAAAATCGCTGCCTCAATACTATGAACGGGACATGAAAAATTTTTATCCTAAAAACTTTTTTCAACTATTGGCTTCAATTTGTACGCACCATGTATATACAAATTTTCATAAATAAACTTTTTTCTCGATTGCCTAAAATTACGCTATTGAAAATAACAAGTTTGAGTTTCCTATTATTTTACCAACTTAAAAAAAAATAAATCGGGTTCACGTGGGACATTGTTCGAAGCGCTATTGTGTCTACTTTAATATATAAAAAAAAATAAGTTGATAGCACAAATATTTTCAGAGATATAGCGGTGGAGACGTTAAAAAACATATTTCATTAAAAGTCTATTTTTTTGAGTTTTTCCGAAATAAAAAAGTTCTCGACCACCGAAAAATGTCGTAAAAAACGATTTCGTGTACACGATTATCTTACTAAAGAATCCCACTAAGTCTGGTTTGGTTCTACACCGGTTTTTTTTTTCTCGAAAACTAAGCGACTTTACTTCCAGATTTTACTCTACTATGTTCATTTTCCGTCCCGTGCTTCCGTAATCTGCCTCCTGAGTATGGACAATGGAGATGCAAGGGTGCAGCATACGCCCATGAACCGGTGATGTATATGACTCAGGAAAATTTGCAGCAAGTGTAAAAATATGGAGTGAGACTAAAAGCCCTATAAGGAAAATGTGCAATTTTATCGCTTGTCTTTTCGATTCTATGGTAAGAAAAGTTATGATTTAGAAAGTTTGCAAACCTACGTGGATCTGCCACGGCTTCTTTTCTCCGAGTTAACTTAACAGATAGTGGAAGACCAGACCCTCTGAATTCGACACCCTCTATACAACTCGCGAACACCCACCTAAAAAATAGGTAATCTGATGTAAAATAACCTGCTAAACTTGATTTTTGAATTCGCCCATTGATTTGAGATTGCCAAAATGACCAAATTGGCAATTTTCTAAAAAAAATAAAAATTATGGGTTATTTTCTGTTTTTCATATAACACGTCATATATTTTTTATTTGACTTCAGAATTTTTAAATTTTTTTACATAATATTCTCTAACTATTCTTTGATATGTTGAAAGTAAAAAACTTTACCTAAAAAATAATTGGCAAAAAAAAAAATAACAACTTTTCTTTGACGCAAAATCTTTAAAATTTGCAGAGTAAAATGTCCGATCGAGGTATCTTTTTTATTTTTAAAGTTAGGTGCCTACTATAACCGAAGAAAATGTTCCGAATGAACTAAATAAAATCTTTTATAAGAAGTTTTTTTTGAAATTTTGCTCCCTTTTCGAAATATTGATTGTTTCAGCGTCCGAACGAATGCGCGCTACTATGAATCGGCCGCAATCGCATTTAGAGCTAAACGCAGACACGTCCCGCGTGATTATTATTTTCCAGTGTCCATTTATGTTAAGTTGAAAGTGCTTTTTGTCTCAGTCCTTATATTTAGTGTGTTATAAACACATAGTTTGGCATAATAAATTATAATTACTCGGATAGGAAATCAAAGGAAACAAGCTAAAAATGTACTCTTCGCCTGTTCACTGGATTTTTATATAATAGGTCGTTGCACTATATCGAAATTGAGTCTGATTTTGTATGGAAAATGTAACTGTGGGTTTGTTAATGTCCTGTGTTACATAAATTGACCAAACTATTGCGCAAAATTTGAACTACACCACTTTAAAATAAATGGCGCCGTCAGCACAATTCCTGTGCCCTTGCTACGTCATGAAAACGCTGATGCACTTGATAGAGATGGGCGGTCCGGGCGGACCTGTTTCAAGTGAACGAATCCGGAGGTGGAATGGGTCCGAACGAATCCACGATGTCGATCGAACCGGGTCTGCGGTCCATTGATCTGGTATGATATGTGTGTACTGATATGTCGTTGCACTATATCGAAATTGAGTGTGATTTTGTATGGAAAATGTAACCGTGGGTTTGTTAATGCCCTGTGTTACATGAATTGACCAAACTACTGTCCGAAATTTAAACCACCAAATTGAAAACGATGATGCTCTTGCGTCGGATTATTGATCGACACATAGGCTTAGGTCTAGTTTTGTAAAAGAGGCAGGTTGCCTGGTAACTCCAGGAGCCAATAAAATTCTTGCGCGGGAGTGACGTGTCCAGAGGACCTTTTAAAATTAACATGCACAATATCAAACTGTTAAACCAACACAAACATTTTGTTTTGTTATGAATGACAGGGACGGGCATGGATAGATCGGTAAGTTCCGACTAATTTCGGAGGCATTAGGCGTTGCCTGCCTACGTAAACTTTGATGCTAATTTACACTCTTAAAACGCATGCAACAAAAAAAGAACAAAAATATCCATTGACTAGATATTGATAGATAGTAGATACCTGTATAAAAATAATAGAAAAAAGTGATGGACAATTTTTAGTTTCCTACCTAATTGCGTAAACATTTTAAAGCGGATCCGATGAAACGAATCCACAAGCGGAACGGTTCCAAACGGACCGAAACCACTAAAGGAACCGGACCCATCTCTAGCGCTTGAATGACAGGCACGGGCACGGATGGATCGGTAAGTTCCGACTATTTTCGGATGCATTCGGCGTTGCCCGCGCTACGTCATCATTTCACCTTTTATGCTAATTTACACCCTTAAAACGCATGCAAAAAAAAAAACAAAAAACACGGGTCTAATATTTTTCATTATATTTTCAGAATATGCAATAAAAAAAATATGTGCAACGACCCCATTGTTATACATTCAATAGGATACTTTTCGCAGTTTTTTGTAAATAATGTTACTTTTGGACATTTTTACTTTTATAGTACGATCTTAGTTGGTAAAAGACTTGGTAAAAAAACTATACCAAACCCCATTTGGGTTTCGATTCCGAATCAAAAGAACTACACCACCACCTTACACGTAAAAGAATGTAAATTTTTACATTATAAGACACGAGCTAAAATCATATTTTCACGGTTGTATATTACCTACATTATGAAATGTATATTTGTAAAATATATAAATATTTAGATATTAAAATGAGATATCATTTCACCAGATTTCTAAATTCAATTACAAAAACATAAAAATTTAAAAAAAAATTTCAAATTTAAATCATTAAGTAATAACATTTTTATTTACCGATCGATTTTGTTCAAATAGAGTTCTTCCTCTAGCTAACACTAAATTACTGTCCAAATTTCAGTACAATCGGAATTTTCTTTCTTCAGTTATCGTGCTTACAAGAAACGTGATGGACGGACAGACAGACGGACATTTCGAAAGTTGTTCAGAATTCGTTCACTAACACAATGGTATGAAAATTTTTTGCTGCGGGCGATATTTACGGTTTTAGAAATATAGAGATCAAATGCAAAATCCGATGATATTTCTGTGGCTCTAAAACCATATTTAGAACAGAAAAATTTATTTTTATCACTAAATCCAGTTTACCATGCACAATGTAGAAGATCGGGTACCCGAACTGAACTGCTTATAAAAGAAAATCAGAAATTGTAAATCCTAGTATAGAGAATACAAGTAAAAAGGACATTTCTGCAATGTGCTATTTACAAGACAGCCTACCAAATTAAGCCTAGAATTCCAAATGTTTTAGATTTTGGATGGTACCTAAAGGAGGAAATCTTATTTCCAAAGATGATTTCAAAAAGCTCAAAACCCAATTTTATTGAGTTAACTCCATTTTGTAAATGTAAATTATATAACTGTACTACAAGCTGCAAGTGTAGCAAAGCAAACGTGCAATGTAACATAAGTTGTTTATGCGAAGGAAAATGTAATCTTTAGTACCCACTTGCTGTTATAATTAATGAAAATATATTTTTTAATGTGTATGTTTCAAGATTATCTACATAATTTTATAACATTTAATTGCAAATAGAAACTAAATAATCCGTAGACTCACTTGATCGCTTAACGACACCACAGATGGGCGACGTTAACAGAAGTTATGCTTTAAATTAAGGCGGACGAGTTGCGCGGCCGCATTCAACAGCGTCATCTCGTTACATGAGCCGAATTTCAAAAAAATCTCTTTATAAAAAAGTTTGTTTAAAGTATATGGAACATTTTTCTCGTTTATACTATAACTCTCTCTTTAAAAATAAAAAAGTTTCCTCGATCGGGTATTTTTCAATGCAAATTTTAAAAAACCGCGACAATAGAGGGTAATTATATTTTTTTTAAGCACTATATTATTAGTTACACTATATTCTTTGCCGTCAGCCTGTCCAAGAATATTGGAGGGATAATGTGTAAAATATTGGTCTAAATCGGAATTAAAATAAAAAAGATATGATGTGTTATGTGCAAAACAAAAATTAACACATAATTTTAAAATTTTTCAAAAAATTTGCGAATTGACCGATTTGGCAATCTCAAATTAACGGGCGAACTCAAAAATCAAATCCAGAAGGTCATTTTACATAATATCATCTGTTTTTTAGGTGGGTGTTCGCGAGTTGTATAGACTACTTTTAAAATGCTTCCTACAGATTGGCTGCTCTCCGACTAAGAAGTGATTCTCGTGCCATGCAAGGCTTCTAATATCCGACAAATGTCGATTGCACCGTCCCCTAATACAATAATCTACACAAAGAGGATATGGTGCCAAAATTGAGATAAATCACTTAAATCCCGTAATACGGTAATCGGCTACTTTACAAATGCCGTCGTTATTACGTTCTGAGAGGCCGTTTCCTTTTTTTCCTGAAGTGCGAAAAAACGCGTTGCTAAGAACCTTTGAATATACTCGTTTTAATCGAATTAAATTGATTGATGCGTAGTATAGGCAACCAATCTTACCAGAATTATGTGGAAATCTTGATTTATTTGTTCAGTTACGTGCTGCACATTTTGCACGTTACACTACCATGACATGCGGAAAATTTAACAGTAGGTTTTCCCCACCGAAAGGAGTTAAAAAAATGAAAAATTTTTGAAAAATTAACAAAAAAAATGACCTTATTTTTTGTAGAAATGCGCCGCCAATGACTTTAACCAATCTGACGTCACGCGGTACAACCATATCACTCTATCAGACTTGGAATTGACACTATTGACAGCAAAGCTGGATAATAAGATAGAAGTGACTTTTTGGTTTTAATCCCACAAAAATAGTGAAATAAATCGAAATAAATCGAAAAGACATTGACCCTAAGGTAGTGAACTCTGAAACAACAAGCGGATATAAGAGATATTTAGTTAAACCCGTCAATAGATAGATAGATAGATAGATATAGATAGATAGATTTATTCATGTTAAAAATTTATAAAAAATTGTACACACGTCAAACAGTTACACTTACAAATAGGTAAAACACAATACAATAGATTTAAAATTATGTAAAAATGGCCGAAATTGTAATAAATGGAATAAAAAGCTATATAAAATCAAACAGAAAAAAAAATATAGTGTTTGTCATATCACAGAACATAAGTTTAAGTAAAATTACAATTTACAATTTCTCTCACTATATCTTCATTTGAGAAGAATGCATTTTTTAACAGAAAACCTTTTATTGTGGATCTAAATTTTTGTTTAGGTAAAACTCTAATACGGTCATCTAATAAGTTGTATAATTTAATACCATGGTAATTAACACCAGTCTGCCCTCTAGTTAGCCTTGTGTACTCAGTTCTTATGTTATCTCTACGACGTGTTTCATAGTGATGAAAGTCAGCATGGGTGTTAAAAGTAGGTAAGTTATCATGGACATGTGTAATACATTGTAACGCGTAAATGCTAGGTAAGGTGAGTATTTTAAGTGAAATAAAGAGTTGTTTGGTGTCATCCCGGCATCCCAAACCACCCACAATCCTGATTGCCCTCCTCTGGAGACCAAAAATTCTATGTCTACCAGAAGAATGCCCCCAGGCGAGAATGGCATAAGATAGTCGAGAGTGACATAATGCATAATACGCAGTTTTTAATACATCCGACGAAACTGTATTTGACAATTGTCTAAGAGCATATATACCTTTAGATAGTTGTTCAGCAAGATAATCAACATGGTCATTCCATCGTAAACATGGATCAATAAGGACACCTAGAAACTTTGTACAAGTGGGGTTATTTGGTACATTTCTCAAATCGCGAGTACTTGAAATAAGTTTTACAGTTTTCTCTTCGTTAAGTGCAAGAGCATTAGGTGTAAACCATTTTTTTGCATTAGATAATACATTGTCACATTTTAATATTAAGTTCTCTAAGTTAGGGTCAGAGATTTGTAAAGTCGAGTCATCTGCATAAAAGATGCAATTGACATTCTCGAAGGCATTTGGCACATCATTAATATAAATCAGGAATAAAACTGGGCCCAAAATTGAACCCTGTGGAACTCCCGAATTTATATGTAACACCTCAGAAGATATTCCATTTAATCTGACTGATTGCATACGATTTTCTAGATAGGATTTGATAAGTTGGATACTTGTCCTGTTAAAGTTGTATTTGTTTAATTTCTGGATCAGCAAGACATGGGATACACAATCAAATGCTTTGCTGAGGTCACAAAACAAGGAGGCAGAATAATATCCTTTTTCAAAGCAGTCTAAGGTATAATCGGTAAACTTAATGATAGCATCTGTTGTAGATAGATTTTTACGGAAACCAAATTGGAATTTATATAATATTTTATTTTTCTCTAGATATTCAGTGATCTGAATTTTCATAATTTTTTCGAAAATTTTTGCAAAAATAGGGAGAAGAGAAATCGGTCTATAATTATTAATGTCCTCTGGATCACCTTTTTTGAAAACTGGGATAACCGACGCGATCTTGAGTAAATCTGGGAATACTCCGGTCCGTAAGCTTTCATTAATTAATTTTGTTAATGGAATTATAATATGGTTTTTTATAGTTTTGATTAGAGCTATATTTAAGCCGTATATATCCTTACTGTTACTATTTTTCAGAGAATTTAAAATGTGTCTTACCTCAATGTACGTGACCTCGCGAAATGCAAAAGGTTCAGGTGTGTCTATCTGTTTAACATATTGTAATGGATCAATATCTAGTAGCGGGAGACCACCAGTAACCCGTCCCGCAACACTGACGAAAAAGTTATTGAAATCTTTCGGTTTAATAGTTAATTCCGATTGCGACATTTTTTGTTTCCTCGAGGAGTTTATTATTTCCCATACAGTTTTTGCCGGGTTTCCAGATTTCTTTATGTAGCTATCATTTGATTGGATTCGTTTATTTTTTAAAGCATTTTTATATGTTAGTTTGAAATCATTTCTAATTTTTTTATTTTGCTCAGTATTGTGCCGTTTGCAAACTTCATTTAGAAATTGTAAATGATTTCGCATTTGCCTTAGATCGTCTGTATACCATGCAACTTTCGACGAGTTTATGTTTTCAAAGCGTACTAACCTTTCAGGAAAAGAGATATTGTAGGCCTGTAGAGTAGTATTTAAAAATACTTGAAATTTTTCATTGATGTTGAGAGTATGGTCGGTGATGAACTCCCACGAGCAGCTAGACATAATTCCATGAAATTTATTTTTACCTGTTTCTGTAATAGGTCTAATTAATTTCTCGTGCTCATACAATTTTTTATTAACTTCTATCTGTACCTCCAAAATCTGACTTAGGTGGTCCGACAATAGTGGTTCATGGTTAAACGCGTTGTAATCATCTATTGAAAAGTTTGTAAAGATATTATCAATGCAATTTGTTACTCGGGTATTTTCAAAGATTGTTTGTTCTAATCCGAATATTTTTAGTAAATCTGTTAAAGTCAAATTAGCAGAGTCGGATGTATTAAATCTTATGTTAAAGTCACCGCAGAGTATTACCTTTTTTTTTATATCTATTTTGTTCAATAACTTTTCCAGGATATCAAAGAATCTAATGAGACTTCCATTTGGGGACCGATAGATGTTAACAACAATGATATCAAAATTTTCTACCATTATGGCTGATATTTCACAATCTTTTTCGGACGAGAGATTACTTAAATGACATAGAGGTTTATAATTTAAATCGTTTTTGACTAGTATCAAGGTTCCACCATGAATAAATTCAGCTCTACAAAATATACTGGCTAATTGATAGTTACTAATATTTTTAAAGGAATCTAACTCGTTACGGTGTAACCAGTGTTCGTTAACACATATAACGTGAAAAGGTATTATCTCGTCGCAAATAACTGCTTCTAGTTCATTGGTTTTATTTCTAAAGCACTGGATATTTATATGCATAAGTCGAAATATACATTTTCCTACTTGATGTTTCTCAGTGGTCTGCTTTCTAGATGTCGCCCTGTTGTCTATAAAAAAGGGAGCCCTTGATTTTTATTTCGTTCTTTTTGAAAGTCGAAGCGTTTGATGCCCACGCCCTTAGGCCAAAAGGACATGTCGTAGAGTACATCCTTCCTGTCAAAGGGAGCACTCACCACATAACATTTATTTTGGTTCACCTCATTAGTTGGGAGTTCCTTTACATCGAAATCCACGTCTTTGAATGCTGGTTTCTTTGAGATATAGCTCTGTATATGTTCTGTATTAACACGCCTTGGTACTCGGTAAAGATAAATCCAGACCTTTTTCTCGATGCCGCAGAACCCATTCTTCTTTTCGTCTTCTGAAATCTCGCCTCAATAACACGCCGGTGTCCTGATTGTTCGACCGAAAGCAAAAAACGCGGCACTTTGATTTGTGCTTTGATTGAACTCGCCGGCTTCAGTTTTTATGCCAATTAAGGAAATGTAAACAACTCCAATATGTTCTTTCACAAGTAAGTTCGTTGACCTAATACTGACCTACTCAACAACAGTAGTGCATCTTCACAAATTTACTAATAATTTAATATACTAAATTTTGCAGGGGCAGAGCACTCTAAAATTTTGCAGGGGCTTTCCCACGTTGAAGACTAGTACACCATTTTATTTTCCGCATATCATGGTAGATCACGCTGTATATTATCAAGCCCGAACTCAATTGTCGCAATAAAAAATATAGACAAAAATAAAAGCCCCTGAAAAAAAATTCTTTCTTCATTGAGAATTGTTAAAAAGTATGAACACTTCATGATTATTATGGTTTATTAAGTTGTAGTAATTTGGATTAAAAAAAAGCACATCTCAAATCATTTTAATTTCCTTGCTTGATGATTTTTTTGATAAATATATATATACATATTGGAGGCTGTAACTTGTCGAGAAATTGGCCCATTGGAAAAAATAAAATATCACTATTTCGGAAAAAAATGTATACTTTTCGAATGTTCAAACACAAATTCGTTTACTTGTATGCATTTTTTCAAAAATACGATCAATCCAATCATGACCAAAAATCTATAGTTTTGAATACAAAGGAATCCATTGGATATAATTGAAATGTGGATAGGTGTACCTGTAATAAATACAATACAGTAAATGTAGATAAAAATACATGCGAGTTACGGCTCGGCAGATCTGCTTCGATCCTGCGGCTATGTGTGGTGTCTGTGCATGCGTTCATAATTATTACTACGGGAGCCCACCCTAAGTGCCCGTGCACCCCTCCCACCGATCCTTTAGGACAATGTTTTTCATAAAGATTAAAGCCTAAGGAACAATTTAAGACATGTCCTAAAAAAAAAAAAATTGGCTGCACTTTCAAAATGGCGTCCGTTAAAAAAAAAATTTGCAAATATCGTTTTTGTCATTTAACACAAAAACTAAAAAAGATGGAGAAAAACTACAAAAAATAAAGTGCATAAAATTTTCTACAATTTTGTTCCTATACAATATTTGCATTGGAGTTACCATTTCCCAGATAAATGATTCAGCTCTTAAGATAAAATATAAGATTCAGTATAAAACGTAACACTACGGAAGCCCACCTTAACTGTCCGTGCACCCCCCGATCCTTGGGGACAATGTTTTTCATAAAGATTAAAGCCTAAGGAACAATTTAAGACATGTCCTAAAAAAAATCAGCTGGCTGTACTTTCAAAATGGCGTCCGTTTAAAAAAAAATGCAAATATTGTTTTTGTCATTTAACACAAAAACTAAAAAAGATGGAGAAAAACTTTCTGCACAAAAAACAAAGTGCATGAAATTTTTTACAATTTTGTTTCTATACAATATTTGGATAGGAGTTACCGTTTTCCAGATATCATTGTTACCGTTTTCGAGATAAATGTCTGCAAATTATAATATTATTATTATTATTAATTTTTTTCAGTTTATTTTATTTTATTTTTATGTTAATAATATAAAGTTATATTATACGCCTTACAATAATTGTCACAGTTATTTCTCTTAAATGATTTACCGATATATGAATTTCCATGTTTTCTTAATTTTGGACTCATTTATCTGGAAAATGGTAACTCCTATCAAAATATTGTATAGGTAGAAAATTGTAGAAAAGTTTATGCACGTTGTTTTTTGTGAAGAAAGTTTTTGTCCATCTTGTTTAGTTTTTGTGTTAAATGACAAAAACCACATTGGCAACAGTTTTTTTTTAACATATGGCCGCCATTTTGAAAGTACAGCCAGTTTTTTTTTTAGAATATGTCTTAAATTGTTCCTTAGGCTTCAATCTTTATGAAAAACATTGGCCCCAAGGATCGGGCGGGGGGTGCACGTACAGCTAGGGAGGGCTCCCGACTATATACATTTTTCCTCCATACTCACATTTATTCTCCTATTCACTAAGAAAAATGTTAAAAATGTATAATCAGAAAGAGAAAAAAAGCTTCATTTTACTCATTAGAACAGCTAATTTTTAGAGGTTTCATAGTATACGTTTAACCGTACACTTGGCCGCGCAGAGTGACGAAGTTAATTCACTATTTTTTTCCAGGAATACCGTGGCTTTAGCGATAAATTTTGTTAGGACATTTTTTTGTTCAGAAACACGTGGTCTATCCACCTGTATTTTTTATTCTTTCCTACCCTGACTTAATTTCACTTTACGCTTTTTTCATTTTTTTTTATGTTGTGTATCCGAGAGGAATGTAAACTTTTCACGATATTATTCTATACACTTTCACGAACTCATTAACACATTCACCGCGTTATTGAAAAATCAATGTTAAATTTCTATGCGTTATCGGTCCTAGGAGACCAATACCAAGTTTTCGTCCTATGCGGTTACGGTCCCCGGAGACCGATATCTTAAAACCTACAAAAATTGAATTTTTGGCAAAAAAGCTGCACTAACAAATCGCTTGACCAATAGAAATCTATTCTTTGTAAATTATGTATCGCAGCGTCAGTACCGGTCTCCAAAGACCATAACCGCATATAACCGATACATGATTTTTGGCTCAAATGAAAGACGTTTTTCTTGGATTTAAATTAAAACAGCCTTTATTTCTTACATATAAAAAACAAAAATTGTGTTTATGGCTGTTCTGTATACATAACATAACGAAAATAAAAGAACAAATATACGTCAATAACATTCAGAGTAGTTATTATTATTATTTAATTTTTGTGTAGTTCATTGAAGCAGTCTAAGCACATCCCTGGTTGGTTTGGGCAGTCCGCACAAAAACTTGTCACTTTTGATACCTTTTTATTTGCTGCTCGACTGTCCATTATGAGGCGCAACTTTTGTAACAACCATTGCACATTTTCCTCTTTTTTCTTCCTGACCCGCGAGGTTTCACTAATTTGTGTGGAGCCCTTTTCGGCAATGAGGTACTTTTCTCTTCGTTTGCAACTTCTGGTTCACTTAGAAACAATATCGGTCTTAGGGGACCAATACCGCACTACAGTAATAAATATTACTCCAGTGCGGTTACTGTCTCCGGAGGCCGATAGAACAATAATAGTTCCATGGTACTGAATATGCAACCAGCATCACATAGCTGTTTGAAAGGTTAAAATCCGTCGGTTCGTTTAGAAGTTATCGCTCCCGCACCAGCGGTAGGTTTACATAAAAGTATTACGCACCAGGAGAATGTGCGCCATCGGTCCCCGGGGGCCGGTAACGCATTGAACGTGTTAAAAAAAAATTATTCATTTCTTGGAGGTTTCACTATAAAATGTTCTCTGTTGTCTGGGCTATTTCATTAAAATCGAAATATCTCAAAAACTATTGGTTTTTTAGATAGGGAATGATATTGAAGTTACCTTAAAATAATGAATAAAACTCGAATCCGGCATAAAAAAATAAGGCATGCCATTTAAAATAAGGAAGTTGGTGTCAACTTCCGGTATAGTGGGAAGTGTCACGTACGTGACGTTATTTTTATTAAATAGAGCACCTATGAGAACCTCTCTACCTAAATTTTCAGCTTTAAATTATTTGTGATTTTTCTAAAACGTCTAATAGGCCATTAACCCTGATGCATCCTGTATATATAGTTAGATATTTTAGTGTAAGACACTCTGTAGTAGTCAGAAATACTCAAAACCAACCTAAATCTGGTCCTTTTGGCGCAGAGGTGTATTTCTTTAATATTTTTACATACTTTTACCGGAACAGCAGCGAAATAACCAATAAGAAGTGTTAAGTAGGCCTTTTTTAAAAGCTTTTGAGATAATCAGTAATAAGACGCATTCTTACCTCCATAGCCTGTCACGCAAGCAAAAATAACCCATGCCAGGCAAACTGACCATACAGGTCGCACCAAAGCTATGTAGAAAGCGTTACCCCATCTGTCATAATCTTCACCTCTCAGAGTACTGTGTCCAGCAAATATACAAGTTAAAATAACGGCAATGCATACTGCCCACACAAGGAACACTGTCGGCTGAGAAATAGAAACTGTTAGTAATGTAATAGTTACACAGACACGCAAAAAAAATTGGTCTGTTTCTGGGACACCATTGAGTAACCGTGCTGAACACGAATTAAGTGTCCGTTTAACTTCATCACCCACCAAATTTTTGTGAGGCTTTTTATAAGGATTTTATGAGGTTCTTTAGGTTATTCTTGCTATTTACTAAAAATTGGTGGGTGATAGAGCTAAACGAATACCTGATTTAGAGATTCAAAGTGGTTAAAAAAATATTTGGTACACAAACCTTTCCAAGTTTTGTTATTCTTAGATTTTTGTTTCCGACAAATTTTATTTGAGCCAATACGTATCCAAGAAGTGCTCCTATAATCCAGGGTGCTGCTCTGGTGTGTGTTTTAAGATAATATTTATCCATATACTGTAGCATAGATCCTCTGAAAAGTAGTTAACTAAATTATTTCTTCGTGAATTAGTGTCCACAAATTATAAAAATATATAAACATAAATATTTATTTACTTTGTTTTCTCTTAATAACATATATACAAATTACACAAGCGATCAAGGATATTTGCGAGTTAGACATTTCTTTTATTTTTATGTGTCTACTGCTAGTTATCGGGGTGCATCGTAGCAGAAAAAATCGCTGCCCAAGGAATCACTACTTCCACATTCAGATTCTCTATCCAAGTCACTCACAACGAAAAAACTTTGTATGTGAAAATACTTGTTTATGGAACTTTAATTATATAATATTTGAAATCATCTACCCCAAAAACCCATAAAACGATACCCCACATCGGTAGTGGGGTGGGGGTGGTGATAGGGGGTTGGTAGTGGAGGGTGGATGAAGTAAAAAAATATTTGAAGGTTTCTGGTTCCTGTACATACACTAAATCACAATTTTTTTTCATCCCCTTTAATAAGGAGGTGGGGATGATAATAGAGGTGGCTAATGCCAAAAATTTTTTTGAGGCCTTAGCTTCTCTTGTATATACTAAATACCAATTTCATGGACTCTTACCTGCTTGATTTACCCATTTACCCCCCCCCCCCCCCCAACCCTTCGACGGAACAAGATGAAAATATAATTTAGTTCTAGATCTCGTTAAAGTACATATGTGTACCAAATTTCAAGTCAATATCTTAAACGGTTCCAGAGTAAACGTGCGCACAAAAAAAAGTTACAGACAGACTGACAGAAATTTTTTTTCGCTCAAACTTAATGCCTAGAAATACCTGTGTAAGCTGCACACCCAAATACTCCAGCGAACGGGTATGGACAAATTTAGTTGCTGGATATATTGGATATATTGCAATAATCATATCATTATAAATAATACCACTGTTTTGTCACTATCTCATTGATTTTATAACATTTTGACGACTTTTATGTTCACAAGATATATAAATCTTATAAATTTGTTATTTTTTTGTATGAGACATCTGATCTGTTTAAGGTATAATGAGTATTTTCTTCTCAGAAGCAATAAAATGAACATGTTGGCATGAAAATAACTCTCTGATATTTTATATGAAAAACCGCTGCCCGAGGAATCACTACTTCCACATCCAGATTTTTTATTTAAGTCACTTACAACGAAAAAATTTTGTATGTGAAAATAATTGTTTATGGAACTTTAATAATATAATATTTAAAATCCTCTACCCCAGAAACCCATAAAACGATACCCCACATCGGTAGCGGGGTGGGGGTGGTGATGGGGGTGGTAGTGGGGGTGGATGAAGTAAAAAAAACATTTTGAGGTTTCTAGTTCTTGTACACACCCTAAATCATAATTTTTTTGCATCCCTTTGCAATTTTTTTTTGAGACCTCAGCTTCTCTTGTATATACTAAATACCAATTTTATAGACTCTTACCTGCTTGATTTACCTATTTTCCCCAAATTTACCCCCCAACCCTTCGACGGAACAAGATGAAAATATAATCTAGTTCTAGATCTCGTTAAAGTACATATGTGTACCAAATTTCAAGTCAATATCTCAAACGATTCCAGAGTAAACGTGCGCACAAAAAAGTTACAGACAGACCGACAGACAGAAATTTTTTTTCGCTCAAACTTAAAATCTCGACGTTTCGTGACATTCTAAGCCTATTTGAACAATAAAAATTTTTAAAAATTTTTTTGTCGTTACTATACTTCCACTGGATGTGGAAGTAATAAGACATCCACATCTACTTCTGTTTCTCCTGTCAAATCAGATGAGAGTGGAAGTGATGTATTTTTTTTATCGTCTTATTTATGTCAATGTCCTGGCGGAGTTTAGCCGTAGGCTATTTCACCACTCAGCCAGGACACACAGGCACACATAGACAACATCACAACACCCATTCCCTGCGACTTTGCCATCTACCGCAGCTGAGAGTCGAACTCAGGAGAGGAGAACGACTAGCCGTGTTGTCTCTCACACAACCGCGGTCTAGCCCAATGCTACCGTCTCGGCAACACGTGAAAAACGCCACTACACATCGATACCCTAGCCAGGATTAGAACCCGGGACCCCGCGGTCTCAAGCCTAACATCTTAAGCACTGGGCCACTGAGCCGGTTATTGGATGATTAACTTGCATACATGTATATAATCGTTTAACTCTTAAGATTCATCGTGGCTTTTAGCTTTTTTTAAAGAAATTTTCTCATATTCTGGCATTTCAAAAAGTTGTTTGCAAAAAAGCTCCTAAATTTACACCTTGCCAAATTAACAACTCCCGTAAATACTCACCTCTTGAGGTTGAATTTATTTCAATAAATTGTATTTTGTAAGTAATTTTAAATAACTGACCCAGATTTTTAATAACTTATTTCTCCATTTTTTCACAGGATTTTGTGAATACAGTGTTTATAATAAATTTTGGGCAGTTAGTTAGAATTTTAATTTGGACTATATCGTTATATGCGATCGGAAATATATAAAATAGATTCACAATTCGTAATGGGGAAATAATGTAGTAAAAATACTGAATATAAAACTAAATAATTCAAAGGAGTTCACTTTTCGAATTAATTAATGTATCAGGTATGTACTACTAAAACGCCATAGATTATTTTTTAAACAGAAAATGTTATTTTTTTAAAATTTGTTATTTTCGATCAACCATGGTACAGGAAATCAAATTTTGGTGTAATAACATATTTATACTGGCTAGTGAAAACTTACCTATATAGGTAATAACGTGTACTTAAAAAAATGTTTAACAGAATCCCCACCTGACTGATGTAAGGGGTGGAAGAAATAAAGATAAGTGAGTTTTTGTGCGCTTTTTAGTAAAAAAATTAATTTTCACGAAAACTGTAAAGAATAATATTTTGTAGCTAACAAAATTGTCTTTATTTTTTTTCCTACGATAAAAGTTGACGGAGGTTGAATTTTTCTTTGTATAATTGCGCATTTTTAACCGAACAAGAAACATACTTGTAGCTTAATATAAATATAAACATAAACATAAAAGGAAGTAGGGAGGCTATCGAGTGGCATATTAGGTCACCAGATCTAGTTCTTCTTGACCATTTCCTGTGAAAGTATTAAAAAGCTAAAATCTACTAAATTATGCTCCAAAATGCTGCTTAAAGATTCGTCTATGTTATCGAAGATCATGGCTTCGATAACATAATAGCCGTTGTTTCTTTAAAACTAGGTTCTTTTGTATCAACATTTCTTACTTGGTATGGAAATTAGTCATCAATCCTGATAGCTCATAATCATAAGCAATGTATAATGGAATAATTATAAACACTAAAATCAGTGATATGACTAAAGTTACTCCTATTTTCGGGTATCTCCATAAAGGTAGCAAAATCAGGGGCGACAATATATACAGCTGCATATCTACACTTAGATACCATGTCTGACCAATGCACTAAAACAAAAGGGATGTAATTGAGAATGAAGAACTGTGACATTGACAATATTACTATGATTTGAGCCCATAAGGGCTATGTTTACTCTGAACTACCGATCAGCTAGTGAATTTTACAATAATTAATTTTCTAAACTGAAACAATAAAATAGTTACCATTCCTTTAGTATTAACGTAGGTTTGAACATAGAGTAAGGTAGACCACCAGTATTCTTGACAACCGTATTGCAAACTGCTGTCTACAGCACTCCACCGCGGTCCCGAACCCATGTATACCAACAGATTTGCGCTAACCAGCACCGCTGCAGCAAGAGCTGGAGTTAACCTAAAATAAGTAAATTATACAGTTGTTACCTCAAAATATTGAGAAACTGAAATTAATGGTCAAATTGCTATTTACCTTAAATACCGATGAAGATAGAAGTAGAAAATATTAAATTTTACTCCGTTATGTTTAGCTTTCATGAATCCATAAACGACAAGTGCTCCACCAACAAGGAAAAATGAATCAACTGATAAAGTTCCACTGACAATAATCATACTATGTAAAGATTCCGCCCACTAAAAATTGTTTAATTTAATTAATAACTATTATAGTACAGGGAAAGATTGAAACTGTAAGTCGAAAAAAAATTGGGCAGACTTTAAACTTTAGTTATAAGTTTAAAATAGGCCAAAGTTCACGAAACAAAAAAGTTTAGGGGGTAAAAAGAGGTACTTTTAATATCATCGTTACAAAGCCAGTTTTTTTGTGTGTACACATTTTATGTTTAGAATGAATAAAATAAGATCGCCAGAAAGTGTGGGCCATCAGGGGCGCAACCAGAAAGGTCAAAGAGGTAATAAAACGGAGTTATATAACATCATCGTTACAAACTTTTTTAAGGTTGAGCATGTTTATTTAAATGTTTTGAACACAGAAAAAAATTCCCAGAAGAAACTCCCGTCAGTAAGGCTAGCCCGAAAGAAAATGTTTAGGATTTTTGAAGAAAATTGGATTTCTTTTCGCATATTTCATCTCAGAACTCTAAACTTAGCATTACAAGTTCTGGCTCTTTTTTAAAACATAATGTAATATGTTGCACCCCTTAAAATTTAAGGTTATGTTACTAAAAAGTAGGCAGACTTCAACAGATCAAATGTCTGAATAAATGTAGTGTATTTGCACCTACTCGAAAAAGAACCTACCAGAAGATTCCAAAGTGACATCTGGAATTATCGAGAGAATGGTGGCGTCATCACAGAACAATCGAGATCTGTCATTTTTAGGTATAAAAGACCGATCGCATTCTCGGCGAGTAGTTCAGAAAGTTCAGAAAGTATAGAAAGTGAGGTTAAGAGTTCAAAGATAAACAAAGTAATAAACATTGTGATTTTAGTCAGTAAAGTGTATTTAAATTAATAATAGTATTGTGAAGTATCCAGTAAATATTTAATAAAGTGTGTTAGTGGACATCTCTTGTTATAATTTTTGGAACCCACGGAATTTGCAAGGGGTGGTTTCCTAAGGGTGGAAACACATTACAATTGGTGTCAGAAGCGGAATTTTATGACAAGAGGAGCTCTGAAGTTGTGCTGGAGTGTTCGAGAAGGATTCTCGAGGGTTAGTGCTAACACAGGACTCATTTACTGGACATTTGTTCGAGGGTTATTTTCGAACAGGAAAATAGTGTTAAGTGCATTTTTGAGACATTGTAGAACATTTTATTAGGACATTAGTGTGATAAGTAAATCCTTTGAACTGAGAAGTGATAGAGACACTGAAAAAGACTCATTTAGTGTGTGAAAATTTCTAGAACTTTTCTATTTGGACATTAGTGGAGATTATTAAATTCTCTGAACTGGATAGTGACAAAAGACAAAGACTCTGGATAAGACTTTTTCGTGCTATTTCGAGATTTGTCTAGAAAGTTCCATTACCGATATTGACGTGACAGTTAAATTTATTTTATTTTCATCGTATGCCCGTAACAACAAGAAGTATGGCATCCGATAAACAAATACAGGACTTATTCGAACAATTCCAAAAAATGATGGCGCAGCAACGGCAGGAAGACAAAGAAGAAAGGGACGAATTAAAGAAAATTATGGAAGATCAGGAAATAAGACGTCAGAAAGAAAAAGAGGATGAAGAAGGAAGACGTCAAGAGGAAGAAAGACGACGTCAAGAGGAGAAGGAAGAACAAGAAAAGCGACGTCAAGAGGAGAAAGAAGAACAAGAAAAGCGACGTCAAGAGGAGAAGGAAGAACAAGAAAAGCGACGTCAAGAGGAGAAGGAAGAACAAGAAAAGCGACGTCGAGAAGAAAAAGAAGAGCAAGAAAGAAGACGTCAAGAAGAGAGAGACGAATTAAAGAAAATGATGGAAAATCTGGAAATAAGACGCCAAGAAGAAAAAGAAGAACAAGAAAAACGCCAGGAAGAATTAAGGAAAATTCTGAGCGATCAAATAAAAACACAACAGGACGCAATCATTTCTGCCAATGAAGAACTAAAGAGTGAAATCAAGGAGGAAGTAAGCGAAGTCAAAGGGGAGGTAAATGAAGTTAAAGAAAAAGTAAACAAGTTCGAAGAAGAAGTCAAAGGAGAAATAGACCGGCTTAAACGACAGTTGAGAGATAGAGGAAGCCAGCAGGTGGTATCATCAGGACAGCGACTAAAACCTCCTACTTTTGATGGCCAAAGTTCCTGGACGACGTACAAGAGGCAGTTTGAGGCAGCAGCATGTGCGAACAATTGGGATAATGAGGAAAAGGCCATGGCATTAGTTCTAGCATTAAGGGGCCAAGCTTCAGAGTTACTCCAAATCATCCCAGTTGAGAAACAAAGGGACTTTAAAGTCTTGGAAGCTGCATTAGACTTGAGGTATGGCGATCAACACCTTGCCCAATTATACCAGGCTCAACTGAAATCCCGAACACAAAAGGCTGGAGAGAGTTTACAGGAATTCGAAGCTGCGATAGAGAGACTGGCACACCTGGCGTATCCGAGTGCACCTAGAGAATTTCAGGAACAATTAGCCGTAGGGGCCTTTTTAGATGGCATAAGGGACGAAGAGGTCAGGCGAGTTCTGAGGCTGACAAGACACCAAAGTAGTAGCGAAGCTTTGGTGCGTGCACTTGAAGTAGAAGCCGCCTACAGAGATACTCCAAGGTCGAGAGTGCGAGCTGTGACTCTCGAAGAATCGCAACCAGAAATGAATCAGAACCCTATGTTGACTGAGATGCAGAAAATGTTCACCAAATTATGCGATAAATTGGATGGCCTCGGAAAGCAGGAAAAACAACAAAATAAAGGGAAGCCTAGCGGAGGTATTAAATGTTACAACTGCGGCAAGGTAGGACACATGAAGCGAGACTGTCGACAACAGAATTCGGAGAGTCGAGTAAATGCTGTGAATCTTGAAGAGAAGCAGGAAAACAGTACCAAGGGGGTTGTTCTGGCTAGGGAATGCAGTGACCAGAGAAATAAAGATTTCCCAGCTTCGAAGAATTGCAAGCAGTCTATTGTTACAAGGCCACGTGAATGGAAGGAAATGTTTGTTTACCATCGACACAGGTACTACGTCATCAATAGTACGGCCAGGATTTATATCAGGCATAAAGATTACCAAGAGGCAAAATGAAGTGATCGTCCGGACAGCTACGGGGGACAGGGCTACGGTTCATGGAGAAGTAGACCTGGGTTTGCAGATTGGACAGTTAAGGTTCGACCACAGGGTCATCGTGGCTGACATTACGGATGATTTCATTTTGGGACTGGACATTATGGAACAGTATGGATTTATTGTTGACGTAGGAAAGCGAATGTTAAGGATTGGGAACGAACAATTTATTCTGTCAAAAGTGAACGACCAATGCGAGAAAACCAGGCTGTTGACAACGCAGGCAGTCAAAACTCCTGCATTATCCAGAAAACCAGACAAAGAAGATTGCAAGCGCTACCCTCAGGTGGAAAGATTGTCAAACATGGTTGAAGTCAACACTGTCAAGGTCGATCTCCCAGAGAGTTGGTCAAAGAAAACTCTGAGGCAAGAGCAATTGCGCGATGTAGAAATCGGACCCATGTTGAGAGCAAAAGAAGAGGGAACGCGTCCAGCATGGAAGGATGTTTCCAACAAAGAAGTGGGGCTGAAGGCTTTATGGTCACAATGGGATTCACTTACGGTCGTAGATGGGCTTTTGAGGAGAGCATGGGAAAGCTCAGATGGGAAGCAGGTTGCCATGCGTCTAGTGATTCCCAGGTGTCGTGTACCAGAAGTACTCCAGAAAGCGCACAATGAAACGTCCAGCAGACACTTCGGCATAAACAAGACATTGAGTAGAGCACGGGAACAATTCTATTGGGTTAATAGTCGCCAGGATGTGGAGGCCTGGTGTCACAAGTGTAAAAATTGTGCTGCCCGTGGAGAACCATTTTCGATGAGCAACTACAGGAATGGAAGTCGAGAACAGCCAAAGAATGATCGAGAGCAGATGAACAGAACTAGTAACCGCTTGAAGGCCCGTTATGATCAGAATGCCAGTACAGGGGGATTCAAGGTGGGGGATCTGGTTTGGCTGTACAACCCACAGCGGAAGGAATGGAGACCCCCGAAATTTCAACCTCCTTGGGATGGACCGTACACTGTTATTACCCGAATTAATGATGTCGTCTATCGTATTCAACGAAACAAAAAGTCCAAGATGAAGATCGTACACTTGGATAGACTGGCGAAGTATGTGAAAGAGGCTGAATTGCCTGACCGGGACGTTCAGGCTTAAGGAGGGGGCAGTGTAATATGTTGCACCCCTTAAAATTTAAGGTTATGTTACTAAAAAGTAGGCAGACTTCAACAGATCAAATGTCTGAATAAATGTAGTGTATTTGCACCTACTCGAAAAAGAACCTACCAGAAGATTCCAAAGTGACATCTGGAATTATCGAGAGAATGGTGGCGTCATCACAGAACAATCGAGATCTGTCATTTTTAGGTATAAAAGACCGATCGCATTCTCGGCGAGTAGTTCAGAAAGTTCAGAAAGTATAGAAAGTGAGGTTAAGAGTTCAAAGATAAACAAAGTAATAAACATTGTGATTTTAGTCAGTAAAGTGTATTTAAATTAATAATAGTATTGTGAAGTATCCAGTAAATATTTAATAAAGTGTGTTAGTGGACATCTCTTGTTATAATTCTTGGAACCCACGGAATTTGCAAGGGGTGGTTTCCTAAGGGTGGAAACACGTTACAATAAATATAAGCTCCTTCAACAATAGAATAGCCTCCCCGTAAAGTTCTTAGTGTCAACAAAAGTACCATAGGCTCTTAAATATACAGGAATTTAACACTTTCGGCTAACTTGACTCCGTACCGTGCCTCAGATGTATTGTATCATTATTACCTTTCTGGCTGCGCCTCCTGACGGCCCACACTTTCTGGCGATCTTATTGTATTCATTCTAAACATAAAATGTGTACACACAAAGAAAAATCAGCCTTGTAACGAGAGGAGGTGCCCCGCCAGAAGTCGATTTTATGAATCGTTATTATCCATTAAACCATAGAAATATCTCAAAATTTATATAACGATGAGCTGCCGAAAAAGCCACCTAGCTCCCGCTCTAATATGGGAATATATGTTTTTAATTACTGACTATTTACATAACAAAATTGCGACGTTTCTATTCGAAAAAATGTGAAAAAGTAGGTTGTTTCTAACATAACTTCTTTGTTTTTTATGCTATAAAAATAGGAAATAAATCATTTCAAAGCCCAATTAATAGTTTTTCATTTTGGTTATTAGCGTTTTTGACTTAAGTGCCATAGTTTCTGAGATATTTAACATTTAAACTAAATACTTCGTTTTATAAACGTTCGGACACCACCATTAGACTTCCAGGTCTCCGAAACCATTAACTCTACAAAAATTAAAAAAAAAAAATGAAATTCATCCTTAATTTAGTAGCTTTCTTATTTGTCTCTAGCATGTTTTTGCTCAATGTACTACCTTTCAAGTTACTACGAAAACGTATTTGAAATACCAATTTTTCAAGCTAAAATCGCAAATTTTCTAGTAGTTATAACTTAGATCTATCAATTTATATGAAAAGCTGCATAGAACCTTTTCTTCTTAAAATTTAATTCTCTCTCCGTTTTTTTTTTTTTTAGGTGCCACCCCCTATAAATTAGCAAGTCCTTGCATAATATAGAAACTTCTTTTTTTTTGCATTTACTATTAAGCCGCCAAAAATGAACGAGATCTAATTCATATGACATTCCGAAGTTAAAACCTCTAGTATTTCGGTTAATTATTGCTGTAAAATTAAATTTAGAAACACCGAGTTACAGATAATTTTGTCAAAAACAACTTTTACCTGAACTATTTTTTTGTAAATTCCATTTTTCCCGAGAAAATGGAGAAAAATCGATTTTTTGATTAATAATACCCCTTTTCGCCCACCTATAGGTTCCCGCGGATTCGTAAAACTTCTAAACTTTTTTGTTTCGTAAACTTTGGCCTATTTTGAATCTATAACCAAAGTTTAAGGTCTGCACAATTTTTTTTTCGAGTTAATATAATATAATATTAATAAATAACACAGGTCTGCAATGGTAAAATTGCCTTAAATCTAATAGGTGAATTATATATTTTTTCGGGTGCTGATTGCGGGAAAAAATAAGGAAAAAATCCATCACTTATGTTTTTTTTCACAGTAATTGACTTCTAATGGCATGGAAAGCTTTAAAATATATAATGAAAAGCTTTCTTGAAAACAAAAAAGACCCAGATTACCAGAAATATGTTGAACAAGTATAAAGAACTGGTTTTTCTGTGTTTATTGTTGGGATCTTCTGCCACATGTATTTTCTTCTAAAGCAATGTTCGCAAAATCCAACATTTAGACAGTATAAAGAATAGGATTGTTGAGAATGAGCTATGGTGCAACTATTATAAATATCATTTTCTCAAGATTCCAAAAAAGCTTTGCTCTCAAATTTTAAAACTTTTCACTTGCAAATTGAATTAGAAAACCCATTTAAAGACGAAAGTCTCCAATATTGAACGTCACAACATATTTTACTCACAGCGTATAAGTCCTTATAATTAGAGAGAACAAAATCATTAGCATGTGACGAAAACACGTGGCCGATAATTACCCAGAGCATACTTAAAAATTTAATGCCGTTCAGACACGACAGTTCAGCAGAATTCTTACTTATTTTAAATAATTTTCTTCCATTTTTATAAACAGAAAATGCTAACAGGATATCATTGGGTGATTCTGAAACAGAAAATATTTGCATTAAACTTAAATTATTAATGTTTTTGTAGAAAAATTGAATGTTATCGGAATTCCACGTACAGCGAAACAAGTGGGGGAAGTTCTTACCTTTATTGATATGGACGTAGTACAGATCACATATGGTTGATGCTACCAATAAAGTGGCAAAACAAGCTAATATAACGCTAAAACCAAAAATGTTTTTACTATTTTTGCATATATTTATGTGAATCTACATACATCGTAGCAATGGCTCCATTAGTTAATGGAGGACTTAGGTCTTCTTTTGTTTGACACCGAGCTGTTGGAGAACCTATCAAAGTTTTAAGAATATCTGCAACGTCTTGATCTGTACAATTACTAGGTAGACAAATAGCCCAAGTTGCACCAAAGCCCATAGCAGAATTGATTCCTCCTCGTGTGTGTACATTGGTTATTTGTCTTGCTGCTTCCCTTAGCTGCACCTGCATTTGACAAAAGTGATAACGGCATTGGATTCATAACATAAACAGTTTAAAATTAAAAAAAGAGCTGATTACACAGGTCTACAAAAAAAAATCTGCTCCAAGGACTAAGCCTATCATGTCTTAAGTATTTTTGTGTGCTGAATACGAATTTTCACTTAAAAAAATTTTCTATCGCGTAGATTTCGAGTAAATCCCGGTTTTTATCGTCAAAATACGATTTTTTGACAATGTCAGTTCTATAAAAAAAATGTGTAGAATCTTTTTTGGACAGAATTTTAAGTACATTTTACACAACTATTTAATCCTTTTTCCTGTAAATTCGTGCATGTTATCAAAATCAACAACAGCAATTTATTTAAATTGTATCCGGATACGTTTTTGCTATAGTACTCAATTTTTCCAGGAAATTTTATCAAGGTAAAAACATATTAATGCCGGTCTCATGTGGAACATGTAATGCAATTTTACACAATTTTGCAATACATTGTCCTATATTTGTCTATATTTTTACCTTTATTACATTACTAGTCGATGACTTACGTGTTGATGCAGTACCGTCAAATCAGCTTTTTCCATGCTGAAATAGTTGCCGTTTAAAGATGGAGTTCCGAGACAATATTTTCCTTTAATAAGCCCATCACGCGATTCGGTGTCCAAACATTGGTTAAATTCTCCCAACTCAACAATATTTAATGAGAAAAGGAGGCCAGCAGGAATTTTAGACGTAGCATCCAGCACTAAAACAAATATGAAGAATTAGTATTTTCCAAGTTTGTTGTTTGCAAATATATACAATAGTTATTTATGTACTCAGGGTCGTAAGTACCTCTTTTATAGCCGAGAATACAGCTTGCAATCCGAGGCCCGTAGGGTCGAGGTTTGCAAGTATTCGAGACCAAAAAATCGCATTGTACGATCGCGGTGCACACTATATTTTTCGTCATACCCATGAATAATTAAACTAGAAAGAAAATTGAGAGAAACTAGTGTAAAAATATAATGATTTGAGTAAGATTTCGTATTTGCTAATAGTAATAGTAGTAGTAGTTTTGCTAGTAGTCGAGCGCAAAAAATCGCACTGTACGACCCGCGGTGCATATTATATTTTTCGTCATACCCATGAATCATTAGACTAGAAAAAAACCGCTGCCCAAGGAATCACTACTTCCACATCCAGATTTTCTATCCAAGTCACTCACAACGAAAAAAGTTTGTATGTGAAAATAATTGTTTATGGAACTTTAATAATATAATATTTGAAATCCTCTACCCCAAAAACCCATAAAACGATACCCCACATCGGTAGTGGGGTGGGGGTGGTGATAGGGGGTGGTAGTGGGGGGTGGATGAAGTAAAAAAATATTTTGAGGTTTCTGGTTCCTGTACATACACTAAATCACAATTTTTTTTAATCCCCTTTAATAAGGAGGTGGGGGTGGTAATGGGGGTGGTTAATGCCAAAAATTTTTTTGAGACCTTAGCTTCTCTTGTATATACTAAATACCAATTTCATGGACTCTTACCTGCTTGATTTACCCATTTACTCCAAATTTACCCCAATTTACCCCCCAACCCTTCGACGGAACAAGATGAAAATATAACCTAGTTCTAGATCTCGTTAAAGTACATACGTGTACCAAATTTCAAGTCAATATCTTAAACGGTTCCAGAGTAAACGTGCGCACAAAAAAAAAGTTACAGACAGACCGACAGACAGACAGACCGACAGACAGACAGACAGACAGACAGAATTTTTTTTTCGCTCAAACTTAAAATCTCGACATTTCATGACATTTTAAGCCTATTTGGACAATAAAAATTTTTAAAAATTTTTTTGTCGTTACTATACTTGCACTGGACTTAAGAAAAACTAGTGGAAAACTATAATTACATTAGTAAGATTTCATATTTGCTAAGCAAATAGTAAAGGTAGCGATGCTTGGAATATCCATAGTAACCGTCAATAAAATAAATTTAGCACGCGGCTTCTATTCAAATGACAACTACTGTCAAAATAAATTAAATCATATTTATTATAATAACTCTGAACATTTTTGAAAATAATGTCGGATATAAAATATATATAAGTGAGGCTTGTCTGGATTTACTTCCAAAAAAATAATTTAATACTTATATAAAAGAGAAAATTCTCCCAAATTTGCTTTGTTTCCCTAGGGACGTTATGAAAAATAACGACCCGTTGACAATTTGGTATATAAAGAGCTACTTATGATCGACAAAATAATGGAATTAGAGTATACTTGCAAGGGAAGTATGACGGAAATTTTTAAATGTCATGCTTGATAAGAAATAAAGTACAAAGCATGATGGTGAAGTTGTGAGTTGGTGATGTTGACGAACACAGACTCCTAGATTTTGAAGAAATAATTTGAATATTTATTTGCTATACGAAACTTGTAGGAATCATAATGGAGAGTACATTTACCAAATATCGGCAGATCTCAATTGCATCAGAGACTCAGGCGGCAGTTAAGGCACTAACCTCTAACAAGGTGTCTTCCAGACTGGTTTGGGTCTGCCATGAACAGCTCAAAATTCTGGACGTCCGCATATTCGGTCAAAAGTCTTTTGTTCTTTATGTTAGAGAAAAAATAAAAAAAAGTGTCTGAAAGCTCAATTACTTCTCTCTACATAAGCTGTCCACAAATTTTTCGAAACAAATAATAATTATCGAGATATTCGAGGAAATGTAGGAAATTACACGTTTTCCTATAGAGTGTATGTAAATCTTAAAAAAAATATTTTTTCTCAGAAACCTTTGTTTCGATGGGCCGAGATTAACGGAGCGTCAAAGTAGTACATGATATTAAGTGAATATCGTAAATGAGATCGATTTCAGTTAATTACCGATTAATTACGGTGACAAAATGGAGAAATTTTACAGAAAAAAAAAGTCCCAAATCCCGCCCCCTCAAATTCCTTAATTTTTGTCGGAATTCAAAAAATAAAAAAATTTAATTATATTTAAACAGTTCGAGTCCGCGGCGCAAAGAGCGATAAACGTGCGACAGCGAATGAGAATTAAAACCAAGTGCAATCCATATAAATTAAGAAATTAATAATACAATTTGTGTTTAAGTGAACATAATTAGATATATCATCGTTATATCATTAATACAACATGTCTCCCCCACCAGAAGGTGAGGGAGACGCAGCTCATAAACAATTAAAACAATCATTTAATTTAGTGTCAAATTCTCAAGATAATCGGATACCCCATCAGCAATATGCCGGAATGAGTGAAGACGGAAGTAGCAGTGGTAATGTAGACTTCGACATCACCGAGAGCAATTATAATTCACGCTCTACAGGAATAGTGGACGGAAATAACACAGCACAAAAAAGTAAGGTTTTTAATTTAGAAAAAGCTAGGTAGTATTCTAACGATGTTTATGTATTTGTTGAAAAAACCAACAGTCAAAATATAGGACGTCTACACCCAATGTATGTTGGACACATCTTACTTAAAAAATTAGGAATAACAAACTACTTCCATCGAACGGGTAGGAAAGAATCGAATAAAAGTTAATGTTAAGTCCATATATGATGCTAACAAATTGGTTAACAATAATTTGTTGAACGAACAACTACACGCGTATATCCCAAATAATTTACTATCCCGAAAAGGGGTTATTAAGCATGTAGACACTATATTTCAAGAAGATTATTTATTAAATAATATTATATCACCCAACAATATAATTGAAGTCAAAAGATTCATAAGAAAAATTTTAATTGACGGGGAACCCGCTGTGGTTCCAAGACAAATAGTTTTACTTTGTTTTGAAGGAAATACGCTGCCGAATTTTGTTTATATCAATGGAGTATCTTGCCCAGTCGAGCCATATACTCAGAAAGTAGTACAATGTTATAAATGTTTATACTATGGACATGTTGCTAAACAATGCCCTTCTACCAAAACAATGTGCATAAATTGTGGGAAAGAAAAATTAGAAAATCATACATGCAAGAGACCCGCAAGACAATTTCTGCAACAATTGTAAAAATAATGAACATAAAACAATATCAAAACAGTGCCCTTTTTATGTAAAACAAAAAAAGGTAAAAACAGTAATGTCGGAAAACAATTTAACATACTTAGAAGCTAAGAAATTTGTTAATTCAAGTTATGCTAATAGCATACCGATTAGAAATAGGTATGACGTATTGGGTAACATAGACGAGAAAAATTTCCCCTCTCTCCCTATTAAAAAAACAATAAATAATAATCATAGCTACTTATCGCAACCATCTACATCTCGAGGCCAAAATGTAAATACTTATAGTTCACAACCAATACAACAGAGTAATAATAAAAAACGAAAAACTCAGTCACCTGTCATTATTCAGCCTAGTCAACAACCGCCCATGTTCCCGTTCATTTCAGGTCCAGAAATACCTTATATGTCAGAATATGAAAAAACCATAAATTATCTTATCGAAAATTTTTATCAGTTGTTCCAAAATTTAATTAGTGAAACTAGTTGTATAGATGATTTAAAAAATATTAATTGCCATGATTTTAAATCAAAAATTAACAATATATTTAACCAGAATAATGGCTAGTATACATAAAACTTATAAAATATTACAGTGGAACGCTCGTTCTGCTGTATCGAATAAAAATAGTTTACAAATATGTTTACAAAACTATAATATAGATATAGCACTTATCAGTGAGACGTGGTTCAAACCTAATCAACAAATTAGCTTTAAAGGATACAATATTGTCCGTAAGGACAGACACCATGGTAAAGCAGGTGTAGCTGTTTTCATTAAAAATACTTTAACTTACAAAGTCATACAAAATCTAAATAATTTTAGCGATGACATCCTTGTCTGTGGTGTGGAAGTTCCATATCATAGTGGAGAAATGTCATTTTATTCTGTCTATTGTCCACCAAATGTCGTTACAAACAATAGCGACTGGGAAAACCTATTTCATCAAATGCCACACCCTAGCATAGTCGGAGGCGACTTTAACGCACACAACACCGCATGGGGCTCTTACAAAAATAATCAAACAGGTCAACAAATACTACGCGCGACAGACAGTCACAATTATTTATTCTTAAGTGATGGTTCTCCAACTAGGTTTACTCATAGCGATCAAAAATCTGTAGTAGACATTACCTTCTGTTCACCGAGTATAGCAAACACAGCACACTGGCAGACATTATCAGACAATCTAGGCTCTGACCATTTTCCTATCCTTATACACTCAGGAATAACTAAGCAAGAAGATAACATAATACATCCAAGAAATAAGTGGAATTTAAATAAGGCTGACTGGGTAAAATATGATTGCGAAGCAGAAGCAATTTTTTCTAACATTTGCAACCACCGAAGAAAAATATCAATACTTCATTAACGGTATAAATCAAGCAGCAGAGGCCAGCATTCCTTGCAAAAAACCTTTTAAAGTAAGAGGGCGTCCCCCGCCACCCTGGTGGGACGAAGAATGTGAAGCAGCGGTAAATAATAGGAAAAGAGCATTAAGTAATTACAAACAAGAAAGTACATTGGAAAATTATTTAAAAACTAAAGAAGAAATGGCGCGAACAAAAAAAATTCTCAAAAATAAAGCTAGGATATATTGGAAAACTTGGTGTGCAAAATTAAATAAAAACACGTCGGCCGTAGATCTGTGGAATCAAGCTAAAAAAATAAAGAGAATTCCAGCAACTTATCAAAAATGTTATACCCTAAACTGGACCGAAGAATTTTTTAATAAAGTTGCACCAATAACTGTACCAAATAATATCAATGCCACTCCAGTTGAAAACTTCAATGCTAATAATTACAATGATATTTTCACAGCTCCCATTTCACTTTTTGAATTGGAATACGCCCTAAAAAACGTAAATAACACAGCACCGGGTATCGACGAAATAAGGTATGCAATGTTGTACAATCTACCACTCAGTGCTAAAATATTTCTTCTCGAAATCTATAATGACATATGGTTACAAGGTAAGTCAATAGAAGATTGGAAAAACTTAACAGTTATACCCATATTGAAACCCAACAAAGATCCCAACCTATCAGACTCATATCAGCCAATATCTTTACTATCCTGCGTCCTAAAAACGTTCGAAAGAATCATTAAATACCGGCTAGAATGGTGGATTCACAATAATTCACCCCTTCCCACTAACCAGTTGTTTTAAAAAAGGTTATGGAACAGAAGACGCAATATCAAGCATAATATCAGAAATACAAAATTGTTTTTCTAAAAATGATTATCTGGGGGCTGTTTTTCTAGATATCAAGGGTGCTTACGACTCAGTAGATCTTATAATTCTTAAAAATAAACTCATACAGTTAACAATTCCCCCAAGTGTGGCTCAAACTATCATCAATTTATTTGTCAATAGAACAGTTTACCTTCGACTACCTGATAATAACAAAATCGGACCACGGTATGTATACTCAGGCCTGCCTCAGGGATCGGTACTGAGCCCCTTACTTTTCAACCTATATACCGCAGAATTACACAGCATAAATAATAGTATCAATATTGTACAGTACGCAGATGATTTTTGTGTCTACACTGAAAATAGAAAATATCAACAATGCATCGATACTTTAAGCTCCGCTATGACTTCACTACAGCATTGGTTAATGGAAAATGGTCTCCAGTTGTCTCCAGAGAAATCAGTAGTTACCTTTTTTACGAGACATAACACTCCTAATATAACTAATGTTACACTTGGTACCATAAATTTCCCCGTCAAAAACGAAGTTAAATACCTAGGGATAATTTTAGATAAAAAATTATCATGGAAATCTTATATAGAGCATATTTTATCCAGATGCATCAAGGGTATAAACTTTTTAAAAATGATTAGAGGCACGTGGTGGAGGGCTGATCCACACACGACCATTATATTTTACAGATCTTACATCAGATCAATAATAGATTATGGATCAGTAGTATACGGCTCTGCTAGCAAATCACTTTTACACAAATTAGATGTCTTACAAAATAGTGCACTTAGATTATGTTTAGGGGCAATGAAATCAACCCCAGTAGAAGCATTGAAAGTAGAAGCCTTGGAACCGCCATTACATTTGAGACGTCAGCTATTGGCTGAAAAAATGATTCTAAAATCCAAAAAAAAATCTCTTAATAGACAAAATTCACAAATTAAATATATTTGACCTTACTAATAAATACTGGATTAAAAAGAGCTCTCCACCTTTGTGCGTGGGGTACCGCGAAGTATATAAATTTTTCCAGGAAGTAGATCAAAATAATTTAAACTGTAAAAACTATGGATTTTTTGCTCTTTTAACTAAAATACCAGTCATCATACCTCAATATACTGAAATAAACCAAGTTAATAAAAATATATTGCTAAGTGTTCTTATGGAAACTCAAAATTCCTTAGAGATATATACGGATGCTTCCAAAAATTTGGACGGCGTTGGTTATGCATATGTTATACCGGCCTTAGGCGTACAGAGATCATATAAACTTAATGAAAATACTTCTATTTATAGTGCCGAGGCTATGGCTATCCTGAAAGCCTTAGAATACGTCGACAAAAATGAACATGAACAATGTACTATATTTTCGGATTCACTGTCTGTTCTTCAATGTATTGCTAACAGTCAAGTCATTAACTACACTATTCACCCGCGTATTGCTGAAATTAAAATGTTAGTAAACAAATTAAAAGAAATAGGAAGGTTAATCAAATTTGTATGGGTTAAAGCTCATACAGGCTTAGAACATAATGAAGAAGTAGACATCATAGCAAAGAAAAGTATTAACGATGGAGAAATTTTGAACTGTGGACTGTGCACGTCCAAGAGTGTATAAGTATATTGGAAAAAAAAAGTAAAAATGCGTGGTCAACCTTATGGAGAGAATATAGCATAACAAATCCTACTCGCTACACAACCATTCAGCCAGATATTCCTACTTGTTACTGGCATAAAGATTTAAAATACTCCAGAAGAGAAATAACTGCAATAAACAGATTAAAATTTGGCCACGGGTGCTACCCGGCTCACCTCAAGAACATAGGAGTTATGGACACAGACTTGTGCGATACTTGCAATGTCACTGCAGATTTAGATCACATATTTTTTGACTGCTTAAAGTATAAAGTAGAAAGCGATGTATTCCATAAAAAATTAAGTAATCTGAACATTTACCATCCTAATAATATCTGTCATTTATTAGCTCTAAATAAAAAACATATCTATGACGTCATACTCCAATTCCTCAAAGACATTAAAATCGACATTTAGAATAGGCTAGATATCCATTCCTTTGTTTTTTTCCTATTGTTATATATTCCTTTCCTTCCGTGGTCGCACTATTTGTGTTAGTCTCTATATAATGCCTTGATAGACCCCTGGGCGAGAAGAGAGTGTCCCTGTTCATTAATCCCGAAGTCCAGTCATGACACGTGACATAGGTTAGATGTAGGGTTTTTATTAGGTAATAGTGAATAGTCGTCGTAATAAATTAGTAGTTATAGAAATATTTAATTTGTATCTGGCTGCATCGACTCATGTCGTAATGCCAAAACAAAAAAAAAAAAATTATATTTAAATTAGCTAGAGTAGTGTTTTGGCGTAGGAGCAAAGATTAAAAAGTTGCCAACTGTAGAAGTCCAAAATTTGCGATTTTTTGCCGACATTTCTGTAGTTATCTCCGAAACGAAAAAATCAAAAATCAAAAGTCTGGTGGTAGCAAAAGATTCGTAGTGGAAAATACTCGTTTGACCTTATTTTTTATTTCGAGCCAACTCCCACCGTTTTGGAGATATCTGCGAAAAATAGCAAAAAACAGCTGACATTTCAGAGCCGAAAAAATTTCAAAAACATGCAATCTTGACACGTTCATATTTTTCGAAGAACACCATTGGTAACGAGGAAGTCTTCCAAATAAACCTGATTGTAAATTGCACGGCGAAATTCGAAAATTCGACTCGGCACGAACGAATCAATAGTAGCATTTTGTGACATTTCAGAATATTGAAGATGTTTTTCCAACGAATTTTAGGTTAGGTTGTGTCCACTGCTAGTTGTTTCTGACAAATGAGCATGCGAAAGCAGAATCGGTGTCGCTTGACGTCGTCATCCGACTTTCACTCTGACGTCACGTTTCAGGAGTGGGCAAAATCCGGCAGATTTTAATCGCTTGTATTTCTGGAGGAATTTTTTTTTTTTTAATTTTTTGTTGTCTATGGGGTTTTTAATGCTGTTAGTTTACGATTTTGAGTATTTTAATTATTTTATTTTTTGGGCAAGTTCATTATTGTTGAGATGTAGCTATTTGAAGAGTTTCCGCCACTTGCAAAGTTTGTAATCACGTACTAAATTAGGATTCAAATTTGGTTGGTTTTTGCTCAAGGTGGGTAGGAGTGGGCACCTAATCCATTCAAAGAGAAATATGAAATTAATTTCTTGAAAGCGGCATTTAGTGTAAAGACAGCAAAATCTCAGAACCCCGCGAACAAGAATGAAATCGTTGGAAACTTCTTGCAATCTGTACTAAAAACTACAAAGATTACCTGTTCAGTCTGCACGATCGTTATTTTTTTGTCATAAACCATCAATAATAAACAATTTATATTACAAAAAAAGTTTGCAATTTAAACATCTTTTACAGTGTAGTACATTAGTCGAGGAACAATACTACTTTTTAGGTAGTATACTTATGTCTTTGAACTTGTTGATAACGAATCTGAAGTCAAAACAAAAAAATTCAAAATGGTGACTCCAATATGGCGGATGGATTTTTTTTCTAAAGCAGGTGTTTTAAACGAACAAAAAAACAACTTGAGCTTCTTGGTAATGCTATACCGGGTGCCATTATCTAGTGATGCGAAAATATTATCTGTGATAATATTGAAGTGCTCCTATGGCTCTGTATTTTTGTTTGTAAGACAATCGTAAATCTGATAATTAATAGTTTTTACTAATAGGTTTGAAATTTTCGGTATTATGGTGATGAGCAATATAACTAAAACTATTTTTGGCGATTGATACTGTTAATAAACGATTCCATGAAAAAGTCAAATCCGAATAATGTTCCTTACAGATGCGCTGATACGTACTAGAACCTGTAAAAAGATTTTGAGACCTTTTTATTGCAGATTCTTATCTTTCAGTAAACAATAAACAATGTGACATAGAAACTATTCCCGCAACTTGTTAACTCTTTATCTTTAGGTTATTGTTTATATTTATAAATAATTGCATTAGCAGAAATAACATTATCTGAAACAAGTTTGCTAAGTATTCATGTTTATCTATCTAATCTTAAAATGAGGGAAATTCGTAGTAAGTTTTAACGTAAATGTGTAGTGTAGTGTAAACATTATCCTCTTAGTCGGATTGTTGAATTTTCTATGTAATTATTGAAAATTTTATATCATACTCTTCGCAGTGTTTTGAAAATAAGTTAATTTTTTACGTCAGACACACAGTTCTTGATTAAAACAATTAAATTCAAATTGTTTCATTTAGCAGTATTGACTAATAATAATTTTTGAACGCATAAATCTAGTTATCCTGGAATAAATGACGTTTTTACAAACATCATTTTTAAAATAATATTTGTTGACATAAAGTAAGTTGTTGGTGTTCAAGACCATCTCATCGTATTATTTCTTCGATTTTTAGTGTTTCACTGAATTTATTTTATTTTTCCGCTGTTTTTATTCGAATATCTCAGTACTCAGTACTCTCAGTAAATATGGTGAATTATAGAATATAATTATATAAGAATGCGGAAATGGCCACATTGCGTTACGTATATGATCTCGCATATGGTAATTCAACAAAAGCTAGAAGTATGTGTCAGAAAAGATATCCTATTCGTGCCGATTCTTTTCGAGTATTTGTGAAACTGGTAGTTTCCAAAAAGATACTTCAGAAGGTGGACCTCGAACTGAGAAGAGTACGAGGAAGATTGCTAGAGTTTTGGATGTTTCGCGAATTTTGGTTGACTTTTTGTTGTATCTCCGTATCATATTCTAAGAGTATAGGCATTGCTTCCTAGGGATTTTCCACAGCGTGTGAATTTATGTCAGAATGTTACACTAAATCCGCAGTTTGAGTAACAAATTATGTTCACAGACGAAGGAAATTTTTCGGAATGCTATTCAAAATTTCCTAAATAATCATATGTGGGTGGATGAGAACCCCCATGCCAAAACCGAAATCCATTTCCAAGAGCAATTTTCGGTTAATGTATGGGTAGGAATTATTGGTAATAATCTCATAGACCATTTTAGAAGATTTATGAGAACGAATAGTTGCCTCGTGTGAAACAGTACGAAATTCGCCGGGAATATTTGAACGAGTGAGCAATTCGATGCGAAGACGGACGGAGGCATGCTTATTAACTTGAGGTGGCCATTTTCAACAATTTTTATAAAACAAAATTTATCATTATCAATGTTAATAATAATTAATTTCAATTTGAATTTAATTGTTTTAAACAAGAACTGTGCGCGTCTGACGAGAAAAATGCAAGAGACCAGTTTTATGTAGAATTGACCAGAATAAGGCAAATTATAGCTGCCAATGAGGAAACGGCAGTAAAAGTCTCAGTAAGGAGAGGATCCCCACAAGGAGGCGTCCTCTCCCCTCTGCTATGAAACCTCGTTCTCGATGGTCTACTTCAGGAAATCGAGAACGAGGATCTTTTTGCTCAAGGTTACACAGATGACCTGGCAATTATCATCTCGGGAAAATTCCCAAATACGGTTAGCGGGCTCCTGCAAAGGGCCCTGCAGATCGTACAGAGATGGTGTAATGACCAGAGCTTTACAGTCAACCCCTCTAAGGCAGAACTGGTAATTTTCACTAGGAGGCGCAGGCTAGACGGTTTCGTCGAACCTGTACTCTATGACACGACTTTAAGGATCTCCAGGACAGTGAAGTATCTTGGTGTCATCCTGGACTCTAAGCTGACCTAAAAAGATCACATAGAGAGACAAATACAAAGGGCCACTACAACCCTCTGGGTATGTAGAAGGACCTTTGATAAAACATGGAGGTTAAACCATAAAGAATGTGGTACTATACTGTGATAATTAGACCAATGATCACGTATGCCTCTGTTGTGTGGTGACCTGCCGTAACCTGGCTATACATTCAGCAGAAACTAACACAACTCCAAAGACTCGCCTGTTCGGGAGTCACAGGAGCAATACGCACGGCCCCCACAGCAGCTCTGGAGGGCCTTCTGGATCTCGTGCCCCTTCACTTGGTGATTGAGGCCGAGGCTCGGAAAGCGTCCTACAGGCTGAGGTGCGGTGGTCAGTGGAAAACTGGAGGAGAACAATTAGGGCGCACGAGGGTCCTTTCCGACGTGATAGGGACTCACTCACTTCTGGAGACCAGGAGTGATGATATGATGCCTTCCTTCTCCTTCTCGGAACCCTTTGAGGTTGTCATCCCCAAAAGGGAAGACTGGAACCCACTCGAGGACATACTCAGGCCTGCCGATATCGTCTGATTCACAGACGGATCGAGGTTTTAGGAAAGTGCTGGAGCGGGGATATACTATGAAAGGCCCAGAGCTGAACTTTCTTATGTCCTGGGCAAATTCGCCACGGTATTCCAGACCGAGATCTTTGCTATTTTGGTCTGCGCATAGGAGAATATTCGAAGGAAATATTCCAACAAGCACATATATATATGTAGCGATAGTCAAGCGGCCCTCAAGGCCCTTGCATCAGTCTGGACACAGCAACATCGAGGGTAACGAGCGGGCAGACGCTCTGGCCATAGAGGGCTCTCAGAGGCCTCTACTGGGTCCGGAGCCTGCTTTCGGCTACCTTAGATCAAGTGCCAAGAAGTCAATAAAGAACTGGACACGGTCCCAGTTCTTTGACTTCTGGGCCTCCTATCCAGAACTCCGGCAAGCGAAGCTTCTGATCTCAGGGCCCTTGCCGAAGCGAGCAGAACAAATCCTGCGACTAAGCAGGACACAGGTCAGAATCGTGGTAAGTCTCTTGACTGGACACGGCTCTTTCAAAAAACATCTACACACTATAGAGGTGGTTGATAACTCCGAATGCAGGTTCTGAGGGGACGAGGAGGAGACTTCCATCCATGTCCTTACTGCCTGCCCTAGTCTTATGAACTTGAGGCACAAACACTTCGGCATTGGTTTTCCGGTGCTGGAGGAAATAAGGAATGCCCCTATAGGAAGGATTTTGGCTTTTGAGTTAGAATCGGGCCTGAATGGGGGAATTCAATAAATTCGTAGCGGTAGCACAATTGGCCACAAGGCCTGAGTGCGGCGACCCTTCGTTGCCCCGCTAAAAGAAGAAGAAGACCAGAATAATCAGAAAAACCGCTGCCCAAGGAATCACTACTTCCACATCCAGATTTTCTATCCGTCACTCATAACGAAAAAATTGTGTATGTGGAAATAATTGTTTATGGAACTTTAATAATATACTATTTGAAATCCTCTACCCTAAAAACCCATAAAACGATATCACACATCGGTAGAGGGGTGGGGGTGGATGAAGTGAACAACTATTTTGAGGTTTCTGCTTCCTGTACACACACTAAACCACATGTTTTTTCATCCCCTTTAATAATGAGGAGGAGGAGGTAATGGGGGTGGCCAATGCCAAAAATTTCTTTGAGACCTTAGCCCAATTTACCCCCCAACCCTTCGACAGAACAAGATGAAAATATAATCTAGTTCCAGATTTCGTTAAAGTACACACGTGTACCAAATTTCAAGCCAATATCTTAAACGGTTCCAGGCGATGCGCACAAAAAAGTTACAGACAGACAGACCGACAGATAGAAATTTTTTTCGATCAAACTTAAAATCTCGACGTTTCGTGACATTCTAAGCTTATTTGAACAATAAAATTTTAAAAAATTTTTTTTGTCGTTGCTGTACTTCCACTGGATGTGGAAGTAAAAATATCAACATGGAAAAATGTCAGAGGCGTACAACTCTTTTGGTAAAAAATATTAGGGGACATGTTTGCGGGGACGCTTTCTGAGATATTAAAAAACAACCATGTAAAAAGAAATCAACACCCTGTAGCAAAAAAATTAAGCATTTGCGGACATATGTTTATATGAACTTTTCTTCATAAAATGACCTAAGGAATCACACCCTGAAATATTGGCACGTCATTAAGGAACACCCTGTAGAGCATTACCTCAATGCTAATCTTTTTTTGCCGTTTAAAACACTTGCTTTAGAAAACATGTATAAATGTAAAATTTTGGTTTTATTAAAAATATCTCAATAAATATTAATTTTAGCGAAAATATAGTGTAGACCAAAAATAAAAGTTATAAACTGCGATTGAATTCCTTTGTTGAAATTTCTGTGGATTAATAGTTTTGGACATATGAAAGTTTAAAGATGGCTTCCGAACGTTTATAGCACGAAGCATTTAATTTAAATGTTAAATAGTTCAGAAACTATGACACCCACGTTAAGAATTCCAATATTAAAGACTATTAATTAACCTTTCTAATTGTTTTTTTTTCTTCTATAGCATAAAAAACAAAAAATATATGACAGAAAATATGCGTCTTCAAATTTTTTTAACTAAAATGTTATCATTTTGTTACTGTAATTAGCAGTAGTAAAAAAGGTCTCAAATACTGTTTTTCGTTAGTTTATGGTATTACGTAGATGCCCAATTTTTGTGCTCGTTTAAAGCACTTGCTTTAGAAAAAATTTTCATCCGTCATATTGGAGCAGCAATTTTAATTTTTTTTATTTTTAGTACAGATTCGTAATCAGCATAATACAAATTTTTTCGATTTAGTAGTTCCCAATCCTTGGGGAAAGATCAAGTGTCGGGATCATATAGAAACTGAAGAAGTTTTCTCTTACTACAAAAATCACCAAAAAAAATGTTAATATGTGACATTATTTCTAATCCTTGCTTTTTTTATCTCCAGTATTGTACTACAAGATAACTTAACTAAATTCAGGCTTCTAAATGGTTGATATTGGTACGAAAAAATAATCCAACTATATTTCGTATCTGCATATTTACGTAACTATTCTCTATATGAGTCTATTCTCCATATGAGTTGTAACCTGTTGAATGGTAAATATACATGTATACATAATATTTAAATAAATGAAAAAACAAAAAAAAAGACATTATTAATACGTGAACATTATTTTAGTACAGTAAATGACGCAGTAAAAATGGTAAAATTCCCGGCCCGAAAACAATGAAAGGAATTTCCTTAATTTATTTTTGCAATATACTTTATAAAATACGTACCTACCTATCAAAATATATATTGTCGCATTACCTGCATTTTTTTAAGGGTGGAAACCACCCTTAAAAACAGAAAAATTAATAATAATAAATGAACGAAAATCCATATACCTAATGTTTTTGAGGTCGCTAAATATGACTGTGAGTCAAAAATATTATGGGTTGAAATCACCCTTAAATACTGAAAAATTAATGTCTTCTAATTTTACGAATAAAATCACGAAAATCCATATACTTACGTTTTTAAGGTAACTGAATATGATTATGAGGTCAAAACATAGAAAAGACGAAAATATTAAGGGTTGAAACCACCCTTAAATACTGAACAATTAATTAATTATTATTAATTAACAAATAAATTCACGAATATCCATATACTTATGTTTTTTAGGTCGTTGAATATGATTTGAGGTCTTTTATTAAAAAAAATGGTGGATTAAAAAATGGTAACAAAAGAGTATAGTAATATGTCTAATTTTATTAAAAATGCAGATTGTTATAAATAAATCAAATTAATACAGTTAAGTAAACTGATTAATTAACATTTTTTAATCTGATTTTAAACATGCTAAAGTACAATGCAACCCGCTTTTTCTTCGTATTTTTCGAAAAATCGACGGCTCGTTTCTCCACCTACTATAGACCTTTAAAATGCGCGTACAAACTGAAAAGTTTCAACATTATTTCAAACTGTCACATCTCCGGAATAGTTTTTCATAGGAGAAAAAAAATAGAAACTCAAACTCTTCGTTTTTTTATAAGCTTCATTTCATTCTTATACCATGTTTTTAATCAATCTTATAGTTTTTGAGATATTTCAATTTTAAATACATGATCTTCTTGCGTATGCGCTCAAGCCCCATCTTTAAACCTTTATATCTCTAGAACAGTTTGTCGTAGGAAAATTAAAAAAAAATAAACTATTCGTTTATTATAAGCTTCATTTTTGTACTCTTACCATTTTTTATAAGAAAATATTTTTTGAGCAATTTCCAAAAACCCGATTTTTTTTCAAAAAATTATGAAAATTATGAAATCCATTTTTGGAAATGGATACCGAATGAAAAATAATTATTTTAAGAATTCTAAAAAATTTGAACACGTTAGTAATGCTAATAGTAATAGTAATTAACAATATCTAGAAGGATTTAAAAAAAAATTTACTTAATGAGAAATTAGAGCAATAAGACTAAAGAAAAAGGGCGCCTAAATTTTTAAATGCGCTACTTTTTTCTTTGTAACTTTTTTAGTTTTCTTTATAAAAGGTGGTAATACGTCTCAATCGAAAGAAAATTTTAGTACCTTTAATTTTTACAAGAATAAAAATTTTTCTCATAGTTGTAGATTTTGAAATGCCATATTTCGAAAACTAAACGCCGTAGAAAAAAACCCATTCTATTTGTTTTCGTAATAGCTTTAATTTTGTACCTTTGCATTTTTTAAAGTCCGCATTTTTCGAGTAATTAAAAAAAAACGTCTAGAAATACTGATTTTAGAGGGTGAAAATTGCAATTTTCAGTTCGCAATATTTCGAAAAATATGCATTTTAGCAAAAAAGTGTATAAGACCTTTCTTTCTTATAATCTGATTCTCTATCAGAGAATGTTTTTTTTTGCGACAACCCCTAACCAAAAAAAACAGGAAAATTGACAATATAAATTCTTATGTACATACTTTATGAAGCATGTTAAAGAAAAAAAATTGGAAATTCATTACATCATTTTCGGGCTGGGATTTAAAATCTTCACTTACTGTACTATTTGCTCTATTTACTTTTTAAAGCCCATGGATCTGTTGTTGATTTCAAGTTTCCGACATACAAATCCAATGCATGTGCGCACTGATCTGACATTCGTTCGTTACTTCTGACATCTTTAAAAGCCTTTATCAACTTGTCTTCCAAAGCGTCCACTGAACTATGCGCGAAAACTATTATCAATATCCAAACACACTTCATACTTCTCAGACTGACTAATATGATCAGATTGTACTGTACTATTTTAGTTTATACTTTATCTGGTATTTATATTTCGATTCATATTTTTTTTTGTTACTGATACCTGTTTTCTAATCTAATTGAATCGTTATTTGCTATAGACCAGAAACGTGATTTACACATTACCTTGTACAGTAGCAGTACTAGGAATTGCTAATATGCCACTATAAATATAAGTAAGTTTTCAAGTAGAATATCTTTACATTAAAGGAGATATAGAGACGTAGTTTTGGAGATTTTTTTGCCAATCTGATTTAACATGACATCTAGATTCAGAGGAAAACACTATAGAGTAGTGGCATTTTAAAATATTGAGTCAATGCCAATGTAAGGTAGAAGATAAGAGAAATGGACAAATAATATGCTGAAAAGAAACACATTTAACCTACGCTGTGGCCACTCTTCACTTTAGCTACTTTTAATCGTCTAAATAATCCTTCCTCTAATACTGAATTTTCTTTGTGATACATTTGCGTCAACTCATTCTATTTCTGTCATTTCTTCATAGTTAGATAAAGACTAGCTGGTCCAGCAAACGTTGTTTTGCCATATAAATTATAAGTTTTTGTCCAAAAAATAAAAAGAAAATTTCTGGATAGGGCCACCCTTATCACCTAGGGGTATAAGAAATAGCCTATGACCTATTCTCGGACCTACCAAATATACACCAAAAATTTCATAAAAATCGGTCAAGCCGTTTCGGAGGAGTTCGATAACAAACACTGTGACACGAGATTTTTATATATTAGATTATGTTTTGACGACATGGATGAACTATGGATAAAAAAAACGGCACGTCCATATTTTCCTGCCTGCTCAATTTACAGAGCCGAGCGGGAGCCGTGCACGTGTAGACTGTGGGAGGGGCTTCTGACTTCTTGCCGGCAAAGCATGCCTAGATTTGACATTGGAGGAGATTGGGATAACGTTAATTAATTTAAGTCATGTGAAAATACACAGTATGCATTTAAATAAATTTAACAAATCATGACGTTTCTATAAACTACTCTTAATTAAGTTATTTTAACAAGAAACCAGTTACCGATAAAGCCGCATTAATCAATAATTGGATTTCATCTGATTATTCATTTTCTTATTTACCCCACTTTATCCCATCACTGCAGTGAATTCGCCTAGACATCCCCATTCTTATTTTTCTTAGTGTTCTTATTTTATTTATTTGAAGAATACTCATTATGTATTTGTCTCCGTATTTATTTAAAGAATTTTCATATTATTTCTTATCAGATTTATGTTATTTATGTACGGATTACTAATTTAATTTTCACGCCACATGGCTAAACATGTGCAAAAATATCGCTTTCTTTCACGTACATTATTTTGCTATTTTTATTTCACTCTTCATCTTATTATAGAGATCGACCCAAGATTTCTAGCTACCACTAGTGTATATAAGATGTACATTGAATCACTTGTAATTTTGCAAAATTTCGTTGTTTCCAAAAATGTACAAAACAATTGTTGGTTTTATCTATCACTATAGGATGATTTGTGAACAAATGGGAAAAACCATTTCGGGAATTTTTTGTATCTTTAATATTTCTAGATACAACTACTTTTTATGAAAATGGGTTACTTTATTTGACTGAGCTACCGATGCGTCCATTCGAATAGCCATTTTTTAGTTTTTTATATAGTTTTAATTGTTTCTTCCGCACTCGATTAGTATCCTCGCCGCTCAAAATATTGCTGCCTCTCTCACTCTCATGCGCAGTATATGGCCCTAATCATGCATTTCATTGTTACTAATAGCTCAAAGTATATGAAAAAAATATATTTGCATAATTTTTGATATTTTTTCCTTCGGGCTTAACTGGCGCCAAAAAAATATAGGCTCCACTTAATAAAAATTATATTTTCTTGTGTAACTCGGTTTTGTGACACCTTGTATAATTGAAAATAATTACTTCCACATCCAGTGGAAGTATAGTAACGACAAAAAATTTTTAAAAAATTTTTGTTGTTCAAATAGGCTTAGAATGTCACGAAACGTCGAGATTTTAAGTTTGAACGAAAAAAAACATTTCTCTCTGTCGGTCTGTCGGTCTGTCTGCAACTTTTTTTGTGCGCACGTTTACTCTGGAACCGTTTGAGATATTGACTTGAAATTTGGTATACATATGTATTTTAACGAGATCTAGAACTAGATTATATTTTCATCTTGTTCCGTCGAAGGGTTGGGGGGTAAATTGGGGTAAATTTGGGAAAAATAGGTAAATCAAGCAGGTAAGAGTCCATAAAATTGCTATTTAGTATATACAAGAGAAGCTAAGGTCCCAAAAAAAGTTTTGGCATTAGCCACCCTCATTACCACCCTCACCCCATTATTAAAGGGGATGAAAAAAAATTGTGATTTAGTGTGTGTACAAGAACCAGAAACCTCAAAATATTTTTTACTTCATCCACCCCCACTACCCCCCCCATCACCACCCCCACCCCGCTACCGATGTGGGGTATCGTTTTATGGGTTTTGGGGTAGAGGATTTCAAATATTGTATTATTAAAGTTCCATAAACAATTATTTCCACATACAAATTTTTTTTCGTTGTGAGTGACTTGGATAAAAAATTTGGATGTGGAAGTAGTGATTCCTTGGGCAGCGGTTTTTTTCGTTGTAATAGAGTTTTGTTAAGAAAGTTTTTTTATAAAGTTAGCCGTTTTTACACAATCTTCCGAGGGAACTCAAACTGTATAAACGTCCAATATAAAATAAAAAACCGCTGCCCAAGGAATCACTACTTCCACATCCAGATTTTCTATCCAAGTCACTCACAACGAAAAAAATTTATTTGTGGAAATAATTATTTATGGAATCATATAATATTTGAAATCCTCTGCCCCAAAAACCCATAAAACGATACACAACATAGGTAGTGGGGTGGGGGTGGTGATAGGGGGGTGGTAGCGGGAGCGGATGAAGTAAAAAAATACTTTTTCTACTCCCTTATGTAAATTTGCTGTTTTCTGTACAGTCTGTAGAATGGATACGTAGGCAATTCCAATTAACTGAACGGATATATTTCATATCAGTTCTAGGACGGATATGAAATGAAACCGACCAATCACAGTTCGTGTATTAAGTACATAGACAACTATTCGTTTTAAAATCAAATTAGTGCGTAAGCTGTCAAAGTAACTGTCAGTGTGCATTTGTGTAATATATTAATGTTTAATCAAATTTCTAGTTTGTTTAATCTGGTCGTAGAAAAAGTATACTGTACAACTCGAGTGGATTATCCATATTGCACTCAAAAGATTCAAACTTCTTTATCGCTCGATATGGATATCATATCCACTCTTGTTGCACAAACTACTATTGAGGTTTCTGGTTCTTGTACACACACTAAATCACAATTTTTTTTCATCCCCTTTAATAATGGGGTGGGGGTGGTAATGGGGGTAGCTAATGCCAAACATTTTTTTGAGACCTTAGCTTCTATTTCATATACTCAATACCAATTTTGTGGACTCTTAACCTGCTTGATTTAACTATTTACCCTAAATTTACCCCAATTTACCCCCAACCCTTCGACGGAACAAGATGAAAATATAATCTAGTTCCAGATCCCGTAATAGTATATTGTGTATTTAGGTGTGAAAGCAATACATTCCCGGACGACGACGCAACAAGCATCGAAGTCCGGAAATGTGCTTTCACACCGAAGTACACATACTATTTTTTCTGAAATCACAATCAATATTATTATAAATTAAGGAATTTCTATTAACGCATAACATTTCTTCATTACAATCTAACTGGTTACTAATAAATGCAATTTTAATGTGAGATGGTTTGTCTGCATGTATTTATTTACTGTCTAAAATATACATAAAAAAACCGTACGGGAATGGCCTAGACCGGGAAAGTAACATTCCCGTACGGTTTTGTTGATCGTTGCTTGGCAACGGATCTTTTCCGGTCTGTTTTCTGATAGTTTCTTAGCAACGGACTAAAATACTGGATTTGTGCATTTTTCGATCTGAAATCGCGCCGAAAATGTAAACATTGCCGATCGATTTCAGAAAAAAGTACATATGTGTACCAAATTTCAAGTCAATATCTTAAACGGTTCCAGAGTAAACGCGAACACAAAAAAGTTACAGACAGACCGATAGACAGCATTTTTTTCGCTCAAACTTAAAATCTCGACGTTTCATGACATTCTAAGCCTATTTGAACAATAAAAATTTTTAAAAAAAATTTTGTCGTTACTATACTTCCACTGGATGTGGATGTGGAAGTAAAATATATCTCGGATTAATCATTTTTCCAAACGTCAATAGAAAAAAATGTGCAACAAGCAGGAAAAGTGTGTTTTCCGTATGCAGCGTATTTTTGATCTCGCCTGTCGCCTCGATCATAAACCCTTTTCCTAATACGGAAAAACACTCGTAACTTTTTACACAAATATTATTTGATATCAAAAATATTAGGAGTCTCAAAAACATCCTATGTTTCACTGCTTTCTCGTATTATACTACAATCATTGTAATTACATTTATCGTACCCTCCTTTTCTGTAATTGTTCATTTATCTGCATAGCAGGTTAACTGAAATAAATTTTGAGTAGAAACATTCAAACATTTTATTAATTATTCATAAATAATAGTCACAGAAATGCACCCTTAAATTACATATAAAAAATAATAAATAATAATATCTTAATTACTAAAAATATCATTGCATTACTGTGTAATGCCAAAATATAGACTTAGGGCCGGTTTTATAGGTACAGATTAAACTAGAGTTTAACTAGAAGTTTCACCTAGGGCCGTTACTTTCGGTCCCGATTAAACTTTAACCGTCGGCCAAATCATTGAAAGTACAATTGTTTCCATGGTAACTGAATTGGTTTGACCCACCGTTAACGTTTAATCGGGATCGAAAGTAACGGCCCCTAGAGGTTTGAATTGTAGATTTTAGTGTTTTGTAAAATACCGTTTTATAAGTGTTTGTCAAGATCGTCAGTGTTATTGTAATAGAACCTCCTAGAATCGACCTAAGTCGAAGAATAAATAAAAACTTTGACTTAGAAAAAAATTATCTAAAGACAATTAATTTAGTGCATAACATATTTAAGGCATCAGCGATGAAGAATGGCACAAAAGGACTCACAGAAAAGTAAGGCACAACAAAGCGCACAATTGAAAAGTACGCCAAAAAAGGTGAAAAGGTGAAACTTCTAGTTAAACTCTAGTTTATTCTGAACCTACAAAACCGGCCCTAACATGTCTAATATTACTGTGATAAGTTAAATAAAACAGGAGCTGTCAAATCGCAAACTTGATTGCTGCTGTGGATTAATATAATCTGAATATCGAAAATCTCGAACAAAAATTCGAGACAAGCCAGACGAGACTTTTAAGTGAAGCTCAGTGTTGCGTTACCAACAGTATTTCGGAAAAAGCAAGCAACAGAAGTGTATTGCACAAAAAGAAACATCTGCATTTGGTTAATAAATTTAATAACATTTTGTAATATCTCTTGGTGATGCCGTAACGAATCGGCGAAACAACGCAAAAAAGTATTTAAGTGTTCCAAATTCAACTTCGGTAACGCAGCTCCAATTATACCATTATACGCTTATCCAAAAATTAAGTGTTCTTTATATTAAGCGGCCAATTCTCTATTTTGAGATTTTTGTGTTCCTGTACAACTTGGTATTTTGCTAACTGCAAGATTAATCCCTTTAAAAATGAGTTTTTCTATGTGGATCATAGGTGATTCAAAAGCCAGGACCCAAAGTACGGACAATCCAAAGCTGAACATCGTTAGACCCCAGAATGAGTAAGCCTGAAAAAAAATAGTTTGTTTTTAATTCGGCCATAAATCACCTACCTGAAACTTACCAGATTGAATACGGTAAAATACGTGCCTCTTCTTGAGGCCAACCCAATCATACTAATAATTGTTAGATGGAGCAGGTAAATGCTGTATGTGAATCTGTTCAACACTTGGTAAATTGGAAGCGATAAAAAGACATTTATTGGACCTGTAACAATAAAATAATATACATTTAGAGTAACTCCAATATGTCAAGTCGTGCACGTTATCACTAATGATATTCTGACGTCATAATGTACCAACTCAAAATTATATCAGCCTGCAAATTCTGTATGTATATACCAATTCAGTTCAAAAAGATTTTATTCAAAGTAAAAATATACATGCGCCTAGCCGGAAACCTGGCCTGGAAAACCAAACAACCACGGCGCGTAACGTCGTGGTGAGTAAGGTTAGAAGGTACAGGGCCGGTTTGGCTAAGAACGATAATGGGGTGATATGTTGGAACTCCCATTCGCCTGGGGCGAACTTAAAAACAACAATATCCTTAACTATACTGCCCATAAGGGCCTAAAACTAATTAAAATTACACCTGATGTCGCACTGTGCGCGCACAGATCACTGAAAAATTTTGATTAATGTCACGGTAAAAAAGAACACAATGAAAAAACCCTTTCGAAGTAATCTGGTATGTATAAACCAGTGAGCTCTAACAATAGGAAATCATTTTCTTTCTTAAAACTTTAAAGGGAGAAGCATATATCAGGAAGGTATTCTGTCTCCCTCGCACTTGTAAAACTATGTATCCAGGCAACAGAGACAGGGGATTTGCCGATATAGCTTCTCTCTCTCTATGCTTTAGTTATACTTAATAATAATCATATTTTTCAAATTAAAGTTTACCCAATTTTCTATGAGCGAAAAAAAAATACTAACTCGAATAAGTCCCAAGATATGATTGCAGTTTTTTAAAATAACTCCTTTTAAGTACATTGAAAGTAAAAATAGGTCAAATTAAAGTGAAAGGAGGGAAAATGATGAGTAAAATTGAAACAGAACGTTGGATTCCTAGTTTCCAATGTAGGTTATCAAATTAACACATTATCTGCTACTTTTAGCTCAAAAATCAGATTTCTTGAAATACTGTTTTCTGTTTGCGCTGATACTTTTATATGGAAAAATACATTGTGGCCTTATGGAACCTATGCCTTTATCTAATCCTGTTTGGTTTTGATTACAGATTTCATAACTTTCGCCAAATCTTACAGATATGAGAAAAACAGTATTGGGCCAAGTATTGAGCCCTGAAGTAACCCAAAATCGACGACTATACTATTAGATATTTGCAAGTGTGCCGAATGGTTTCGCTTCGATTTAAACACATATTTTTAAAAAAACTACATTTCTACAAAACCTCGTGCAAAACAGATTAAAAAAAAATGGCGAGGACATATTAGCTCCTGACTTATTCAGACTACAAATTTTTTTATGTATCATAAATTTAGTGTACTCAGTGTACTCATTCTTACGTATGATCATCGCCAGAGACAACGATATTTAATAAAATCAGAAGATATCTATGACTGGAGGCGTAGCCAAAGATTTAGTAAGGAGGGAGGGGAAGATTTTTGGGTCTTGTAACTTTGGACTATTAATTTTAGTCACAAACCAACTAAGATATCAATAACATCAAAATTGTTGATAGTGACACGACAGACAATAACAAATTGATGAGTTGTTTTTTGATGACTGCCGAGGTTATTTTCAACCATTGCATTCTTTTGACAGCCTACATTCTGGTTATACTGGAAATTAAAACTAAAGTAATATGTTTAAATTTTGTTCTAAATGATATATAACAGCGGCAAAAAATAGTAAGGAAATATTCTTTTCTTAATTAGGACTTTTGGGATAATCAGAAATAAGACATATTCTTACCTCCATAGCCTGTCACGCAAGCAAGAATAACCCATGCCAGGCAAACTGACCATGCAGGTCGCACCAAAGCTATGTAGAAAGCATTACCCCATCTGTCATAATCTTCACTTCTGAGAGTACTGTGTCCAGCAAATATACAAGTTAGACAAACAGCAATGCATATTGCCCACACAAGGAACACTATAGGCTACAAAGTAGAAATTGTTAGTAATACAAACGACAAAAAATTGAGTTTTTTTTATATTGTTCACGTTACATTGAAATGCTTACCGATTCTATGCGAAGTTTTTCTGCGTAAAATAGCTCACCGATTTTCTAAAATTTTGTACACAGTGAGGAATATCGTAAATAAATCACAAAAATAGTCTTGAAAAGGGCATTTTTTATGTGATTGAAATTCCAAACGTTAAACATAAAAAAAATAGTGGAAAAAAGGAAGATATTTTTACTGTGCACGAAATTGGCAGAAAATAGATAGGGACAAATTTTACATAGAAAATGTGTGATAATACTTTCATCATCGAAAATTAAACTTTCTTTGATTTTGATTTTACTGTGAGATTCACAGGGGTTGATGAACAGTATTAAAAAATATATTTGGTTCACAAACCTTTCCAAGTTTTGCTATTCTTGGATTCTTGTTTCCGGAAAATTTAATTTCTGCCAATACGTATCCAAGAAGTGCTCCTATAACCCAGGGTGCTGCTCTGGTGTGTGTTTTCATATAGTATTTATCCATGTATTCCAATAGAGACACCCTGAAAATCAGTTAACTAATTTATTCCTCCGTAAATTACACACAAAAAACCGCTGCCCAAGGAATCACTACTTCCACATCCAGATTCTCTATCCAAGTCACTCACAGCGAAAAAACTTTTATGTGAAAATAATTGTTTATGGAACTTTAATAACATAATATTTGAAATCTTCTTCCCCAAAAACCCATAAAACGATACCCCACATCGGTAGTGATGTGGGGGTGGTAATTGGGGGGTGGTAGTGGGGGGTAGATAAAGTAAAAAAATATTTTGAGGTTTCTGGTTCCTGTACATACACTAAATCACAATTTTTTTTCATCCCCTTTAATAGGGGGGGTGATAATGGGGGTGGCTAATGCCAAAAATTTTTTTGAGACCTTAGCTTCTCTTGTATATACTAAATACCAATCTCATGGACTCCTACCTGCTTGATTTACCCATTTACCCCAAATTTACCCCAATTTACCCCCCAACCCTTCGACGGAACAAGATGAAAATATAATTTAGTTCTAGATCTCGTTAAAGTACATATGTGTACCAAATTTCAAGTCAATATCTTAAACGGTTCCAGAGTAAACGTGCGCACAAAAAAAGTTACAGACAGACCGACAGACAGAAATTTTTTTTTTTCGCTCAAACTTAAAATCTCGACGTTTCATGACATTTTAAGTCTATTTGGACAATAAAAATTTTTTAAAATTTTTTTGTCGTTACTATACTTCCACTGGACGTGGAAGTAAAAATACTGATCCCTAAATGCACCCATAATATTTTCATGTATTATTTTTCGACGCTGAATCTGAATCTGATAATAAGAAAAGCCGTACATCCCTAAATTTTTGCGTTACAGTCGAAAATAACCCCCCAACATATACATCGGGATAGAGTGAATAGATACAAATATATTGTGGAAAACGTGAATAACGTACAAATTCTGTATTCAGAAAACGATGAAGAAATTGAATTTTACAACAGCGTCATCGTTTTCTTTATATACGTTACGTACCAACGTAATTTTTAAAATAAAATAATAAAAATTAACCGAAATTAAATGCTCTGTTTACAGCTTGTCACTAATCTAATTCCAATAATAAATTCTTTCTGAATATTATCAATGACTTCCGAAGCCATAAGACGGCTTCCTCTTGCTTCTGCTTGACATTATTTGGAAGGAAATTACTCTAATACGTTAAACGGAAGTAAGAAGACTATTGAGTGGCGTGTTAGATCACCAGCTCTAATTCTTCTTGGGTAGGGAGGTATTTAAAAACTAGAACCTATCAAAATATACTTGGAAATTTTACCAATCCGTAATTACTTCCACATCGAGTGGAAGTATAACGACAAAAAAAAATTTAAAAATTTTTATTGTTCAAATAGGCTTAGAATGTCATGAAACGTCGAGATTTTAAGTTTGAGCAAAAAAAAAAAATTCTGTCTGTCGGTCTGTCTGTCTAACTTTTTTTATGCGCACGTTTACTCTGAAACCGTTTGAGATATTGACTTGAAATTAGATACACATATGTACTTTAACGAGATCTAGAACTAGATTATATTTTCATCTTGTTCCGTCGAAGGGTTGGGGGGTAAAAAGGGATAAATTTGGGGTAAATAGGTGAATCAAGCAAGTAAGAGTCCATAAAATCGGTATTTAATATATACAAGAGAAGCTAAGGTTTCAAAAAAAAATGTGGCATTAGCCACCCCCGCCACCACCCCCACCGCACTACCGATGTGGGGTATCGTTTTATGGGTTTTTGGGGTAGAGGATTTCAAATATTATATTATAGAGCAAGATCCCGTGAACGCCAGACCTACGTTATTTTATAAAATCTGAAAATTTTTCTACGGAAGTACATTACTACAGGTAAGAAGAATTGGCTACTATGAACAGTCGGTCGCGGTGGCTTTGACAGGTAACAGGTAGCAAAGGTGTATAGAATTGCTGCTCAAAATCGTCATACTATAAAGCGTAAATTTTTGATATTGTTTACGAGATGCTATAATAATTCACGTCCTCCACTGCCAGACATTTTCTATGGTGGCAAAAGTATAAAAAAATTTAATTGTACTTACGTTATTTTATAAAATCTGAATTTTATATATGTTACTTCGGTAACTATTTTAAGGTGTTTCCCAAGCAGCCAGACAGTTTCGAAGGTTCCAACCCCCTACCAGACATAGTTGAAGGTCAGCTGTAGGTATGAGGGCAAAGGAAGGCAAATGTATATAAAAGCGAGTACGAATGAGACAGTCAGTTAGGTTTATCGGACAATTCAATTACGTAGAAATTATTTATAAACTTAAAAATAAAGGAAGAGGGTCGATTTGGGCGGGTTTTGCCTCAAATTATTTTTAGATGGAAAAATCAGAAAACGTTTTTTTTAATGTCTACTAACAATAATAAGTCGATTTTACCCTAAACGGACGACCCCCCCCCATCCCCCCAGCCCCCCCTCAATCCTGAATACGCCATCACTTCGGAGACGCCAAAAACGTATTTATCTATTTTTCTGGATTTTTTTGTCACTTTTTTTTCAATTTTACCTTCAAATGACCTTATAAACTTGATGTGATACAGGTTAACGAACTTCAGGTTCGAAATCAGCGACCCCCCAAAAATCCCAGGATACCCTGGTCAAGTCTGGTGAGCAAGCTTAGATATTTTGTTATATTTCCCGCAAACGAATAAATAATAAAACCACTCTCTCCACCCCCCTTTTGTAAAAAGGGAAAAAATGATAAATGAAAGCGGATACAGTTAAAAGGGAATTAGTGTGGTAGAGTGGTATTTTATCAAGCAAATATAAGTTTGAAAGCGATATATCTCCCCAAGAATGCTGTTAGCAAGTGATGGCATGTTCAGGATTGAGGGGGGGGGGGGGATCGTCCGTTTAGGGTAAAATCGACTTATTATTGTTAGCAGACATTAAAAAAAAATGTTTTCTGATTTTTTTCGTCCAAAAATAATTTGGAGCAGAAACCGTTCAAATTGACCCTCCTCCTTTGGTTATTACCATAATTTTACGGTTAATAAATTGTTAAAAAATAAATTTAATAAATCAATAGCAAATTAATTTCCGTTTATAAACGTGGTTTTTTAAAATATATTTAAAAGTAATTATGAACCAAATTTCAATATTTTATTAAAATTTTATTGTTTACTATGAACCTAATAATAAAAAAAAGTTTGATAATAAAATGTCTGATGGACAAATTGTTTATTTATAATTAAAGCCCGTATACTTATAACCATTATAACCATTTTTGACGTCAAAGTAGCCGTTTCGGAGATATTCGCGTACCACCGATTTTTCGCACTCCAAATTACCCCCTACTCTGAAGTCTATAGCGAAAAAACGGTGGGGAGTACGCAAATCGACCATAGAACTTTTCTTATGTAGAATTTAATGAAGAATATTTTTGTTCCTATACCTGTTTTTCGTGGGAATGACGGATCCGGAGAAAAATGAGAATAACCGTAACTAAGTCCCGTCTGGGGGTGGTTCTTCGCCCCAAAAAGGTGTTTCCATCAACGGATAAGGTGGGAACTTTTCGGATCCTTAATTCTATTCCTATTAACTATACATAGTCCAAATATAATTTGTATATGAATTTTTTCTCCTAAAAGTCTAATCTGCGTGGACTATTATACAGCTGACTTTCAACTATGTCTGGTAAGGGGTTGGAACCTTCGAAACTGTCTGGCTGCTTGGGAAACACCTTAAAATAGTTGCCGAAGTAACATATATAAAATTCAGATTTTATAAAATAACGTAAGTACAATTACATTTTTTTATACTTTAAAGGGGGGGGGGGGGGGTTGCCACCATAGAAAGTGTCTGGCAGTGGAGGACGTGAATTATTATAGCATCTCGTAAACAATATCAAAAAATTACGCTTTATAGAATGACGATTTTGAGCAACAATTCTATACACCTTTGCTACCTGTTACCTGTCAAAGCCACCGCGACCGACTGTTCATAGTAGCCAATTCTTCTTACCTGTAGTAGTGTACTTCCGTAGAAAAATTTTCAGATTTTATAAAATAACGTAGGTCTGGCGTTCACGGGATCTTGGTCTATTATTAAAGTTCTATAAACAATTATTTCCACATACAATTTTTTTTCGTTGTGAGTGACTTGGATGTGGAAGTAGCGATTCCTTGGGCAGCGGTTTTTTATTGAAGCCACGATAGTTGTTGTGAATTCTTTCATTAAAAATAGATTCTTTTGTACTAATATTCCTTACTTGGGATATAAATTAGTTATCAATCCTGAGAGCTCCGAATCATAAGCAATGTAAAATGGAATAATTATAAACGTTAAAATCAGTGCCATAATTAGAGCCACTCCTATTTTCGGATATCTCCATAAAGGTAGCAAAATTAGAGGAGACAATATATACAGTTGCATATCCACACTTAGATACCATGTCTGACCAATACACTAAAAAAAAAAAGAATGTGTCAGAACGAATAACTGTAAGGCAGTAATAATTTCACTATCACTTGAGCTGATTAGGGCTATGTAGATCAGCGAGTGAATTTTATGATAATTAATTTTGTAAACTGAAGTAATAAAATCTTTACCATGTTGTTGACGTTAACGTAGGTTTGAACATAGAGTAAGGTAGACCACCAATATTCTTGACAATTGTGTTGCAAACTGCTGCTTACACCACCCCACCGCGGTCCCGAACCCATATATACCAATAGATTTGCGCTAACCAGCACCGCCGCGGCAAGAGCTGGAGTTAACCTAAAAAAATAAATATTTACTTAAAATATAACAAACTGATTTTTAAATTATCAATTGTTGCACCAAAAGATTGAGGAAATTTAAACTAATGGTGAAATTAGCTATAAAATAGGAATCTATTTACCTTAAATAACGATGGAGATAGAAGTAAAAAATATTAAATTTTACTCGGTTATGTTTAGATTTCAAGAATCCATAAACTAGAAGTGTTCCACCAACGAGGAAAAATGAATCAACTGATAAAGTTCCACTGACAAAAATCATACTTTGTAAAGAATCTGCCCACTGAAAATTGTTAAATTTAATTAGTAACTATTAATAAATAATTAGTATAATTATTTTAATTATTCTTTAATGGTATTTCTTAATAACGCACGTACAAGTACCTTAAAGGTACTTTTGGTGTTAATGTTCTTATTTATACATTATTAATTTATTGCGAGCTATATATAATAAAAAGACTGTTTTTAGGTTTGAATTAATAATCACAAAAAAGGGTGTTTTCCTAAGGTCTGATCTAACTTTTCTGAAGTACTTTAGGACTTCACTTTCGAAGGGCTCTAGCTCCTTTAGGAAGCCTTTGCGGTCATACATTTATATGGACATTTCTTCATATTTTTCGTGTAGAATCTGCACCAAATGTTTGACATCTGTATTTCCGGACACTCTGTATAAGCGCTACAATAGTAAGTACTTTGTTTACTACGATTCAGCGCATGTTCTACTATTACAACTATTACAAATTTCGTCTCATCAAGAATCAAAAAATATTTTTTCTACGATTGTGCTGAAAGTCAAATTTTCTAACTTCAAAATGACTGTAGAAAATATCACTTTGCCGACCGCTGTGCGGCAAAGAATTTGTCACACGCCTTGATTACATCTTCACACACCGGAATAAAATAGTGTGTTTACCTTAAAGAATTTTATATTACTTACTGGTAATAACAATTAAATGATATAAATGTACATTAATTACACATGAATTGCAATTACAAAGTCAAATTTTCTAACTTCAGAATGACTGCGGAAAATGCCACTTTAAATAAAATCTGACACGCAGCAAATTTAAAATTTTGGAAAGACTTTAAAAAAGGGAAATAACTTCACAACCGTAGAAAAAATAGTATGTAACACACATGTGGCAAGCTTCATTGCAAAACTCGTATGATAGGAACACTCGCTGCGCTCGTGTTCCTACTTTCATACATCGTTTTGCAATGAAGCCCTTGCCACACTTTAGTCCGGGGTCCAAACACTCCAAAATCAAGATGACCTGTTCCGACATGACGTACAAATGTTGATACCGTGTGTGTAGTCGCGGGCTAGGCATGGAGAGTAGAATTACAACATCGCGTGTGCCAGCTGGCTGAAATGAAATAACAGAGCTGGAATGCTCCATCGATGGACGAATTTACGGCTGCCGGTTTTGTTATATTTCTCGCGCTACGTGAATGTACATGCCTAATGGGAAATTACACGCACGGTATAAGTAATGAAGAGAGCATTACCTGGGGCACTAGAAAACACTTGTCGGATTAATTTTTGCTCTTGCGCAATTTCAGAAATCGCAAAGAAGATGGCGGATTGATAATTACAAAATTATGTTTTACAATGGTTATTCTCCGGTAAAACAAAAACTATGTAACCTACCGATCTGATTTCTGGTATGTGTACTCAAAAAATATACGTGATTCTAACTAAGCTATTGGTATTTTTGAAAAGAATATTTTTTTTGGAAAAAAATAATTAAAATCAAAAGGTTGATATTTACGTTCTAAAAATTTCGATATGCGGACAACTATGTTAAATTTATGAAATTCTTATATACAATTGCTTACCAAATATAGTCCATATATTGAAAAAGTTTTTTTAAAAAAGATCCTGTCGATAACGTATACAGTTTTTTGTTTATGATTTTTTTATGATGCGCGTAATTATGCAGCATTAAAATAAAAATAGTCTACACGATAATTGGTACAGTGTAACAGTAAAAAGCTCTATATTGTTCAAATTTAAATTACTTTATGTTAATAATACAACAAAACGAATGAAAGTAGAAGTCGGGCGTTGCCGATTGCGGCCACTCATTTAAAAAAATAATAATCGATACAAAGTGAATTGTGTGTTCGAGCAAAATGTTAATCAAATAGGTATTCGCAATTGGCCATGTCCGAGTACAACTTCTACTCGTTTTTATATTGTTTAAGAAATAAAACATTAGTGAGAAATATTATTTTAGGTATTTAGCATATTTAATAGAAAGCAGAAAAAGGAGATATTTTAAATAAAACATTAATGTTGTATATTATGTAATTTTTGTGTATAACTATTCTAACATTTTAGTCAGAATCACTATCATTATAAAATGATGCATATTGCTTTTTCCCTTAAAACAATTTTCAGGAAAAGCAGCACACGAGCACGCAACTGAATACCACTCACAAGAACATTTTGTGTCGCATTTTATTTTACAGTTGTTAAGTTCAGATAAACTTTTTTTTGTCGACATTATCGGTACAGCTCCTGATTTCCAATTCTGCATCCAAAATTTTGTGCAAGAGATAATTTGAATGACGGTTCACAACACTGTTTAAAAAAAATAATATTTGCAACATGTTGTTGAAAAGCGTCTTCCGTCGGTGGGAGGGAGCGTAAATCACTTTTATTAAATTATTTTACCGTTTAATAATTTTCAAAAATATACATATAATACATTTGTAAAGTTGACGTGTATGTACATTGAAAATATTTGCAAAAAACTGATATGGGGGGATGTAAGATGAGTAATGGAATACATTAAGACAGATTTTGGAATTTTTCTCTGTTTGTCTGCTTGTCTGTTTGAACGCGCATCACGCAGAAACTACAGAACCAATGAGGTTCATCTAAGATTGGAGTAACATTTAGTTCTTATTTCATCGAAATCGGCCTAGACTAAGCCAAGTTTTATGAAAATCGGTCTAGTAGAACAGGAGATACAGCTTGATCTCTACAATAAGCGAATTTGTATGGCATACACTTTTGAGATTAAACTTCTGTAATATTCCAGAAAATTCGAGAGTACTCTGGAATATTTCAGAAAATTTCTGAGTTTTCTGAAATATTCCAGAATGGTGATTCTACCTCAAACGTCGTTTATAAAGAAGCTTTTTAGTCAATTTCAAAATTCTACGCGAACGTAACCGCGGGCATAGCTAGTAAATAATAAATATGAACCGCAAACAATAATCAATCGATTTAAACAATCAAACACAAATAGTTTTTATAATGTTAAAATGTGAAGACAAATAACTTCACACTATATACATAAGTACATACGCCTAGTAAACATAAACATACCAGCTAATTCCACTGTAAACTGTTTTCATGCGCTTTATGAATTTTAGGAGAGCTGTCGCCTTTATTACATGCGCCGCATCATGCACCCATTTTAAAAATTCATAACTCGAATACTATATGCAATATCAACTTAGTTCTTGCCTTAAAAACATTTTCAATATATTGGGTATGTTTGTTAGCATAGTTTATACACAAAAAATTTAAAATTGAAGTACTTGCTCGTATGTTGAAATTCTTACTACAATATTTTATAGTTGTTACAGATTTCATATTTTTTTCCCAAAAAACTAAACATATTTAAACAGTGCCATCGAGCCTCATCCAAGCGCTTATGTCTTTAGTGTATACTATAAAAAAAATAGATGGATAGCACTCATAGTTTCTTTTACAGGACGTGTTATGTATTAAAAAACATTTTTTTAGGAATTATCATTTCGTCTCTTTTCTTATCATTTAAGAAGTTATGCAAGAGCTGATAAGAATCCGACAAGTTATTTCTGGTGTCCTTAACCCTTTTTGCAAATCTGAAGTTGAAAAATGTACGTCATGTCGGAACAGGTTACTTGGAATTTAGAGCGATTTCGTACTGTTGGACCCCCGACTACTTGTATTACAATCTACTATTGTTTTCAAATTTTGAAACTTTCCATTTGTCAACTTACGAGTTAGAAAACGCTCTTTAATAAGGAAAGTTGCAAATGTTTTACTATGATACATTTTACTTACGTCCAAGAGGTCCTTAAAATTATAGAGAGGGAAAGTACCAGTATGTGACGAAAACACATGGCCGACAATCACCCAGAGCATACTTAAAAATTTAATGCCATTCAGACACGACAGTTCGGTAGAATTCTTACTTATTTTAAATAATTTTCTTCCATTTTTATACACAGAAAATGCTACGAGGATATCATAAGGTGGTTCTGAAACAAAAATGTATATTAAACTTAAAATATTAATGTTTTTGTGTCAATAAAAGATATACCGGTTATCAGAATCCCACACACAGCGAAATAATTTTTTATTATAGGTATATTACTCCTAAGAAATGGCTAGAATTTATAAGAACTATTGGGTACATTCTCCTTTCCCAAGCAAATCTAGAACTTCTAGATTAAACTTAAAGAGCGTCATTAAGTGGCCATCCATGTCACCTTAAAGACGTTCTAAACATTCTAAAACATTTCATTTTCAATTCATTTGATCTTTGATCTTTACCGTACCGCCAAAGACGCCGACATTTTTTACACGCATAAGAATTGCGTAGTCAACTTTACTGTAGCAGCATTCCCAGCATTATTTACAGGATTATATTATAGCAAAGTTCGCAAGCAAGAAGTCAGGAAAAATGATATAAGTTTCATTTTTCAATCAATTATGTTTAGTTCAGAGGAACATTTTTTTTAATAAAATATTTTTAATTGATATTTTATATTTTTATGTCTTGCGCCCACGAAACCTACTTTTCGAAGACAATATAATTTTAAATCAAATTTTTGAGACGAACTTTTAATTTGAGACTGTTTGACTTTGAAAACTCCTAAATTTTCCCCACCGACGCATTCTGAAACCTGGTTACGAGGTTTCGCCTATGAATAAGGGGGCGCAAATATTTCACTACCCTTGGGGGACGCGCCAGTCCTTAATTCGGCCCTGACTACGACAGAAATTCCAGAAAATAAATCACTCTGAGTTCTTACCTTTATTGATATGGATGTAGTAGAAATCAAATATAGTTGACGCTACCAACAAAGCGGCGAAATAAGCCAATATGACGCTTAAACAGAAAATGTTTTACTTTTTTTTCATATTTTTATATGAATTTACATACATCGTAGCAATGGCTCCATTAGTTAGTGGAGGACTTAGATTTTCTTTTGTTTGACATTGAGCTGCTGGGGAACCTATCAAGTTTTGAAGAATTTCTCCAACGTCCTCATCTGTACAGTCAGTAGGAAGACAAATAGCCCAACTCATACCAGAGCCAGATATATCCGTATTTCCTGCTCGAGTGCGTATATTTGTGATCTGTCTTGCTGCGTCCCTTAGCTGTACCTGCATAAGACATTAGTAATAATGACATCGGATTCATGAAGTAAATAGTTAAAAACGAAAAGAAAAGTACAGTTTATATTAATAGAAACGATGAACTGATAAGTTCTGTCGATTAACTGATAAGTGTTGCGATGACAAAAGATTTGGCATACTCGTCGCTAATGAAATTAGTTTATTAACTGCTTACTGAGTTCAATAATTACTTCCACGTCCAGTGGAAGTATAGTAACGACAAAAAAATTTTCAAAAATTTTTATTGTTCAAATAGGCTTAAAATGTCATGAAACGTCGAGATTTTAAGTTTGAGCGAAAAAAAATTTTCTGTCTGCCTGTCGGTCTGTCTGTAACTTTTTTTTGTGCGCACGTTTACTCTGGAACCGTTTAAGATATTGACTTGAAATTTGGTACACATATGTACTTTAACGAGATCTGAAACTAGATTAAATTTTCATGTTGTTCCGACGAAGGGTAGGGGGTAAATTGAGGTAAATTTGGGGTAAATGGGTAAATAAAGCAAGCTAGAGCCCATAAAATTGGTATTTAGCACATACAAGAGAAGCTAAGGTCTCAAAAAAATTTTTGGCATTAGCCACCCCCATTACCACCCCCACCCCCCTTATTAAAGGGGACGAAAAAAAATTGTGATTTAGTGTATGTACAAGAACCAAAAACCTCAAAATATTTTTTTACTTCATCCACCCCTACTACCACCCCTTTCACCACCCCCACCCCACTACCGATGTGGGGTATCGTTTTATGGGTTTTTGGGGTAGAGGATTTCAAATATTATATTATTAAAGTTCCATAAACAATTATTTCCACATACAAAGTTTTTTCGTTGTGATTGACTTGTATGTGGAAGTAGTGATTCCTTGGGCAGCGGTTTTTTATAAGGATGCAGTACTGGCAAGTTTAGGTTCAAAGGAATTAAAATACATATAATTTTTTTTCTTGCCTCTACAATAATTCAGCACAGTACTCTGCGAATGGTCACGCTACCCTAGCTGTCTCTTTTACATTAGATTAGAAAAATGTCCGTGCTTCACTACGGATCTCACTAAAAATCATTAGCTAATACAAATTGGAGCCATCATTTTGATTTTCATAAATTTTTGAAGTTAGTTATATCTACGTGCAATGTTTGAAGTTCTTAACATCTCTTCAAGCGCCCTTACAATTCACTGACGATTTTCTCAGCAGTTTTGTTTCTAATGTTCTTTCACAGCTCTTACAATTTTGGCAGCGTTTTCATTTTAATGTGGATATTGCCTTCTGTACAGTGTGTCCCAGGATATATGTAACAAGTTTGGATGGACCAACAATTTTGGAATTTTGGAATGATATTTGGGGATTGAGTCCTGCTTGTTGTAAAACTAAAGTATACCAAAAATGACTTGATTTGGTGTTCTACAGGGTGTTTTATAAGCAAAGTTGTAAAAATCACCACTAATAAAGTACCTTTATTTTTCAAAATATGAAAAAATTCCACTAAGAAAAGTTATTTAGAATGTAATTTTATACCTTTATACCAAATATATCATATATCATATCATATCCATATCCTCCACCTTGTGCAATTTTCATAATAAATATCCATCATTTCGGGCTTTTCCTTTCATAAATTTGAGAGTAGTAAAAAGCTATATTCAAAATTCGAAAACGGTTAAGTTTATATAATGTGCTATATGAATTTTGTTTAGAATGTCGAGAAGAATTGAAATATGGAATAATATACAGGGTATTCCATTAAAGAAAAAGCAACTTTGTTTCGTCATAACTTTTTGACTGATCCTGTATACTTAAATTCTTCTTTACTGTAATAGATTTTAAAAAAACCCTAAAACTTTTGTGTCTTAATATTTTTCGCTAGCTATCTTACTTTAGGAGATAATCGACCGTTTCCACACATATCAGCAACCCTGTATATAGATTAGTCGCCATATTGAAGGTGCTATTTTGAATTATGCAAATTTTGGAATTGTAAAGGTACTCCCTTGTTCATCCAGTGCATTCGTGACGTAGATTAGATACGTTCTAAACGTATTATTTACGAATCTTCAATATCTGAACGAAAATATATTTTTTTAATAGTAGTAAAGTAACTTAGAGAATATTTCTCAAACGCGGATTGTCTTAACATGTTCTGTACCCCAATACATTTTTGCTACGGTATCTATACTTTTTCAAGAAATTCTATCATAGGATAAAAGACAAATTCAACATGTGGAGCATATAATGTAATTTTACACAATTTTGCAATTAATTATACTATATCGGTCTATATTAAATCTATTTTTACTACATTACTAATCGAGGACTTACTTGTTGCTGCAGTACAGTCAAATCAGGTTTCCTTATGTTAAGAGAGCCTAGAGCTCCTAGAGATAGAGCTCCGAGGCAATATTTTCCTTTAATAAGCCCATCTTGCGATTCGGTGTCTAAGCATTGGTCATATGCTCCTAGCTCACCAAGGTTGTATGAAAAAAGTAGCCCAACAGGAATTTTGGACGTAGCATCCAGCACTAAAACAAATAAAAAAAAAAGAAAAAATTAGTATTCGTTAATTATATAGATTAGAATTTAGAATATAGATTAGAATTAGGTATACTGCGCCATTTAAATTTTACAGATTAATACTGTTCTCATAAATCTATATAGATCACCACTGAGGAACTTAAACCATTTTTCTTGATTTGTTGGAACAGTTATTAACATACTGTTCAACTAAATATAACAAAATTATACTATAGATAATTTAAAAAACTTCTTCCTGTTAAACATGGGGTTCCTCAAGGCTCTGTTTTGGGGCCCCTACTATTTATATTATAAGGCAATGATTTTTTTCACTTTGTCACTAAAAAAATGCATCGCTTTTGCTGACAATACATCCAATGTTGATTTTAATTTGAACATTACTGACCTAAGTGAGAATAGATTTAGTTCTATCAAACAAGCTGGTGCTTGGTTCTCTTCGAATAATCTTAAATTAAACGAAGAAAAAACCCAACAAATCGTTTTCTCAACAAATAGTTCACTAATCAAGGGTAACAATGTTGAAATTCTTGGCGTTGTTTTAGATGACACTCTTAACTGGTCCAAACATGTGGAGCAACTGTTACACAAATTATCAAGTTCGATATTCGTGCTACGTAGGCAAAAAAATCAACTCTGTTCTAAAACCTTAAGAACATGCTATTTTTCATTATTTCATGCTCATATTAATTATGCTATACTCCTATGGGGTGGACCATCTCGGGCAGCTGTAATCTTTTGTCTGCAGAAGAAAGCAGTCAGGTTAATTGTTAATGCAGGTTGAAGGGATCACTGTTTATCAAAATTTAAGAGTCTTGGTATAATGCTGGGTCCTTCTGCTCACATTTATGTTACTTTACTTGAAATTCACAAGAACGTAAATTCTTTTTGTGCTAACTCAGATTTTCTTTCGTATGGCACTAGGTCTGCCAATCAACTTAGGCAGCCTCGTCTTAGATTAACAAAATCACAAAAAACTCTCTAAACCTTCAATTATACAATCATATTCCTAATGATGTAAAATCTCTTAATTTTAATAGTTTCAAGAATTTAATAAAAAAACACATTTTAAAATATTGTTCTTATTCAATTGATGAATTTGTAAACACAAATTTGTTGATATCTTTTAGTTTTTAACCTCTGCTTGTTTGGTATGCTCTGGCCATTTCGTGGTAGCTTGCCTTTTCTTTCTTTTTTTTAAAAGCTCTTATTTAACTTGCAATATTTGTATGTTAGTTAGTTTGTTTGTTTGTTTAGGTGGAATCTTGCAAGCTGAATTTCGACTAATTAAGCTAGAGGTTTGAAATTTGGCACACGTGTATAAGTCCGGTGACAATGCGACATAGTATAGCCATTATCGGTCTAAATCCAATATGGCGGACGTCCCAGGATGGCGGATCGCCTTTCTCTTCACAACCCCCTTGATATGGATGTCAAATGAAAGGGTTTGATGAGTAAAATACGATAAACTATGTGACGTTATTCTAAATTCAATATGGCGTACGTCCCAAGATGGCGGATCGCCTTTTTCTTCACAACTCCCTTGATATGGTATCAGATGAAAGGGTTTGACGAGTAGAATACGATAAACTATGTGACGTCATTCTAAATTCAATATGGCGGACGTGGGAGAGGTGGGAAAGGGGCGGGAAAAGGTGGGGAAGGAATGGGAAGGGTTGGGAAGATATGGGGAAGAGGTGGGAAAGGGGTGGGGATGGGGTGGAAAGAGATGGGAACAGATGGGAAAGGGGAGGGGAGGAAGTGGGAAGAGGTGGCAAAGGGGTGGGAAGTAATGTTAAAGGGGTGAGAAGACGATAGAAGGAAGGGGTGGATGGTGGTGGCAAATGAAAGGGTTTTGTCTGTCTGTCTGTAAAATAAGTAGACCAAAAAGTAAAAAATAAAATTATATAAAAAAAATATTTTTAAGAAAAAGCTTTTATTTGAAAAAACTACTAAAAAGTAAAAATAATTTTTTTAAAATTCATACAACTGGAAACCAAAAGGTTTGGGGGCGGTCAACTGAGTAAAGTAACTATGCAATAGCGCTATATGACCGCCCCCAAAGCTTTTGGTTTCCAGGTGTATGAATTTTAAAAAAATTATTTTTACTTTTTAGTACAGTTTTTTCAAATAAAAGCTTTTTCTTAAAAATATTTTTTTATATGATTTTATTTTTAATTTATATTATTGTTATCTAATTTAGAATGTAAGTACATTTGTATTTGATTCTAAACGGACATGTACCTGTATTTTTGTGGTAATTTCGAATGGAAATTCAATTTTTGTTAAGGGAAATATTTTCATTTTTATTAACAAATGTAGCCATTTTATGAATACTGATTAAAATCATAGTCTAGCCTCAACGTCGAATATCGATCATCTTGCCATATTTCATGACATTCTAAGCCTCTTTGAACAAAAAAATATTCTTTTTTTGCTGTTACTATGCTTCCACTCCACAACGTGGGTGTGGAAGTAAAATAACACCATAACAGGTTTAAATTAAACTATTTTGGCGTCCCGTGTATTGTTTCTCACGGAATATTTACAACTTCAGGACACAAGAACTTGCTTACTCCTTAGAAAACAGCAAATAAAATATTAATCTCCAAGAATTTACCATGTAATTTACTCTACTCCATATATTCTATATATATACTACTGCTAATCTACCGGATATCGTTTTAATACTAATAAATCAATAAATATTTCACTAATCCTTCTGGAAAGGTAATGAGTGTCTGTCTACGGCTCTACTTACACGGGCACATTGATAATGATAACAGAGTACAGAGAACCGTTTATCCCATTGATTCACGTCTAGTGCTTCTGAGTAATAATAATTTATATTATACAGAGGAATTATGTACTACTTTACTCCATAATAGATATCTGCTATTAGATAAGTCCTTGTAAATTATTTAATTTGATCATATTAAAGGATCAGCAATCATGAATGACTTTACTAAATTTCTGATGGAGAAAAATATTATGAATAAGAGAATTCCAAATAATTCCTGTTTTCGATACTAAACGAATATAAGTTCCAGTGGAGTGTGATACTAGAACTGATCCTTGTGGTACTCCAGATGTATTGGGACATTGATCTAAATTATTGTAAAAACTTACAATCTGCAGATGACTTTTAGATATGAACAAAAGAAAACAAATAAATATAGTGTAGCACATGGCATGATCTAATGATTTAAAATATCAAATCCATTCGAAGAATTAATTCTGGAATATTGCCACCTAGTAATGTGAATATATTATGTGTGAAAAATTTATATTGAAGTGGTACTGTGTCCATATACTATTGTTTATAAGATAATCGTAAATCTGATAAGGAATAGTGTTTTCTAATAGGTTTGATACTTCCAAAATGATGGTAATAATTAAAACTTTCAGAGTCAATATTGTCGGCAATTGATGATTTGCATGAAAGAAAGTTTGGTAAAAAGTGTCATGGCGCACAGTATAATGGTATCACTGTAATTCACTGCACATGTTGACCAACTTGTCTAATTTCCAAACTTTGCAACAATTAAATACCTATAATATAATAATCATAACATTGTTTTCATTATCTTTAATGTCAAACCTACTTCCACTGAATATAAATCATCTTTATTAGGTTGTTTCGTAGTCTACAATATTTAAAAAATGTCAAATTATGCAATTTGTCAATCACTGCTGCCAACTCTTCTAGTAAACTCAGAGTTGGAAACAGTGTTTGACAAATTGCATAATTCGACATTTTTTAAATATTGTAGACTACGAAATAACCTAATCAAGACTGTTTATATTCAATGGAAGCAGGTTTAACATTAAATATAATGAAAACGATGTTATGACAGTGAATTACAGTGATACCATTATACTGTGCGCCATGACACTTTTTACTGAACTTTCTTTCGTGCAAATCGTCAATTGGTCTTATTAATATAAAAAAACTTTTTTGTTAGAGACTTTGATCTTTCACTCTGACATTAACCACAATTAAAAATGTTACGTAGAAACTGCTTCCCGCAACTTGTAACTTTTTATCTTTAGACTATCATTTCTAAATAATTGCATTACCAGAAATAACACTCGAAATAACATTATCAACTAAATTGCTAAATATTGATGTTTGTCTTATCTTAAAGTGAGAGAAATGTGTAGTAAGTTTTAACGTAAATTCAATTAGATGTGGACATTATACTCTTCGTTAGATTATTAAATTTTCCATGTAATTATTGAACGTTCTATGTTATACTCTTCGCAATGTTTTGAAAATAAGTTCATTTTTGGATATAACTGCTATATTTGTCCATTGGTGAAATGCTCTTCAGTATATTACGAGGGTATTTTGGTGTACAACTTCCGGGTGTGACTCACTTAAAATGACTAGGTATTACTGGGCATTCTTAGGTATTCCTGGATATTTTTGGGTATTTCAGAGCTATTACTAGGTTTTATGAGGAATTATTAAGAGATTACTCGGTATTATTCTTATAAATTTAGCTGAATAAGATTCAATTGGGTACTACTAAGGTACTAAGTTACTACTAAAAAATACCCATTTATTACTATAAATTTAATACCGTTGAATTATTAGATATTATTGGGTATTATTAGGTATATCACAAAATATCCAAGCCAGGTATTGTGGGGTATTACAATGCAAAGAGGCCTGTTACCCCTCGGTATATTATGTACTATTTTTGTATTTGTAGAATCTTATCAAAGGTTACCACATTCATCATGCATATGTATTTTTTAATGTTTTGTAACTTCTATACTTACTGATCGATTTTTTTTTAAATACAGTAGGGTTCTTTCTCTAGCTAACAGTAACATACTGGACTAGTCTCAGTATAATCAGACTTCTCTTTAATAAGTTATCATCTTTGCAAGAAAAGTGACTTGATCTAAGTGAAAAACCGCTGCCCAAGGAATCACTACTTCCATATCCAGATTTTCTATCCAAGTCTCTCACAACGAAAAAAAATTGTATGTGGAAATAGTTGTTTATGCAACTTTAATAATATAATATTTGAAATCGTCTACCCCAAAAACTCATAAAACGATATGCCACATCGGTAGTGGTGTTGAGGGTGGTGGAAGCGGGGTGGTCGTGGGGGTGGATTGAGGCGTTTGGTTCTGGTGCACACACTAAATGACAATTTTATTTTTTTCACCCCCTTTAATAATGGGGTGGGGGTTGGTAATGGGGGGTGGCTAATGCCAAAAAATGTTTTGAGACCTTAGCTTCTCTTATATATATTAAATACCTATTTTATGGACTCTTACTTGCTTGATTTGCCTATTTACCCCAATTTACCCCCAAACCTTCAACGAAATAAGATCAAAATATAATCTAGTTCCAGATCTCGTTAAAATACATACGTCTACCAAATTTCAAGTCAATATCTTAAACGGTTCCAGAGTAATCGTGCGCACAAAACAGTTACAGACAGACCGACATACAGATTTTTTTTGCTTAAACTTAAAATTTCGACGTTTCATGACTTTCTAAGCCTATTTGAACAACAAAAATTTTAAAAATTTTTTTGTTGTTACTATGCTTCCACTGTATATGGAGGTAAAACCATAATCGTGTATTTTTGAAACCCATCGTGTTCCCTTAATTTAAATTGTTATACTTATGTTATTTTACTTCCACAGTGGAAGAAATTTTAAGCAAAAGAAAAAGAAAAATCCGTCTGTCGGTCTGTCTGTCTGTCGATTCGTAACATTTTTTGTTCGCACGATTACTCTGGAACCGTTTAAGATATTGACTTGAAACTTGGTACAGGTATATATTTTAACCAGATCTGCAACTAGATTATATTTCGATCTAATTCCGTTGAAAGGTTGGGGGTAAATTGGGGTAAATGATAGGTAAATCAAGCATGTAATAGTCCATAAAATTGGTATTTAGTATATACAGTATGACCCACTTAAGATCGCAACACCCATGTATACTCGTTAATTGATCCTTGATTAACTCCGAACTTTGGTAGTAAGAAAAGATCGATAAGGTGATTCTTTGACGAGAAAAATATTCGCCTCCTACAAATGCAAAGCCACCTACGGTACCAAAATATGCAGAAAAAATTAAAAATCATATTAGGCTCTTTTTTATCGGAAAATTTGATTAATGAAACTTGTTCAGAATTGTCCAAAAACCTTAAGAGGAGACAACGCCAATCACAAAGCTGAAGTGGGGCAAAGGGTAGGCAGTGTCGCTATTAAAGGGCATCTGCACGTGACGTCACGGCTAACCTCAAAAATTTGTGTTTCTTAAGATTTAAGAGTATTACGCAACTGTTATTAAAATTTCTGCCTGGTTTCCGTATTTTCAACTAAAATCTAGTTCAGTGTAATGTTTATGAAGTTCTAAATACTTTGTCTTAATAAAATAGGACTCTTTTTATAGGTTAGAAATATAACCTGTAATTAGCAGTATATTTTTATTAATCAATAATATTGAAAAATTATTTACGTGAATTTTAAATATTTGCTTGGAGCCAGTACGGCTTCGAGCTAAAAAAGCGTATAGAAACATTAAAAATGAGAATAAACTTGAAAAACTTAAAATTTAAGGTTATGTTGGTTACATTAAAAAGCACTATACTAAAAATCTTGACTGAGAAAAATCAGTTTTTAGCTAAACGGCTAGCGTTATTAAACTGAAAAAAATATATTCTTGTAAGTAAATGAATACTACACTTCTATTGAAGAACATTTTTAGCTAAAACTTGTTTATTAGGAAGATCTCTCTTCACTTTTGCTAATAAACAAGTTTTAGCTAAAAATGTTCTTCAATAGAAGTGTGGTATTCATTTACTTACAAGAATATCTTTTGATCAGTTTAATAACATGAGCCAGTTCGCTAAAAAATGCTTTTTGCTGGAAATTTTCTTTTAGTACAATGCTGTTTTAGTAGATGGAGTCACTTCGATATAATTAAAAATGATTGCAAAAATAATTACATTTATAACCGATGCGCACTCATTTCGTGTATTTGAAGCTTGGTCTAGATGTGTTCTTGACCTTTTAGGCGTGATTTTAAGTAGGTAGAGCAATAGTAAAGAAAGTACGAACGCCAAAATTAGACAACCAACACAGCAGCTCTATGTACTTTCTTACACCCCCCTCTAATTTTGATCGCGTTGCTCCCTCTTAAGCCCAAAATTTAATCAAAATTAAAAAATTGAAAAATTTAAATTTTAAAAAGTTTAAAATTAATTATTTTAAAAAAAACTTGCGAATTGCTTGACATCTACCTGGCAGCTTGGGTTTAATTTCAAACAAAATTGTCATAGTACAGTTTTCTAAACAAGAAGAACCCATTAAAATGATATTTTTGGACTTGGACATTATTTTAATTTTTTATCAAAATTTCAATACTTTTTTTTAACCACCACCGACCCCGCCAACTTGACAAAATACACTATAATAAAGAGAAACTGGCTGAACTATTTTTGCATTACGAACACACTTTTCTTTACTTACTGATTGGGCTATTAGCCAAAATAGCACATTCACCTACAAATGCAAAGTCATCTGCGATACCAAAATAAACGAAAAAAATCCGAAAATTATTTAGGCATTTTTCTATCGGAAAATTTTATTAACGAAAGTTGTTCAGAATTATCCAGAAACCTTATGTACTAAATTTTGCAAAAATTAAAAATAAAAATAAAATACAAATTATTTAGCAATTATCTGATAGCTTGCGTTTAATTTTAAACAAAATTGTCATGGCACGTTTTTCTAAAAAAAAAAAAAACCATTAAAATGATATTTTAGGACTCGGATACTATTTTAAGCATAATTTCAATATTTTTAATTTTTATGAAATAGGCTTTTGACAATTCTGGACAACTTTCATTAACAAAATTTTCCGATAAAAGAATGCCTAATATGATTTTTATATTTTTTCCATTTATTTTGGTATCAAAGGTATGGGTTTGCATTTGTAGGAGTGAATGTCTGTCGGCCTCAAGTAGATCCTAATTTCTATACTTTAGAAAAATCGGAATAAAAACAAAAAAGTTATAACGGCGCTTCCATTTTAAATGGATCGGTCACATGTATAAATAAATATTTAAACAAATAAAATAAATAAAGTAAACAAATAAATAAACAAACATTATTAAAATGTAAATATTAAGTCAACCTATTTACTTTTTAAAGCCCATGGATCATCTGTTGTTGAGTTTAAGTTTACAATATATAAAGCTAACGCCTTATAACACTGATTGGACATTCGAGCATTGCTTCTGACATCTTTAAAAGTGTTTATCAACTTGTCTTCAAAAGCGCCCACTGAACTGTGCACGAAAACAATTATCAATACCCAAATACACTTCATGCTTCCCAGACTAACTGTCATGATCAGATCGTACTGTACTGTTTTGGATTTATACTTTATCTGGTTTTTATATTTATATTTAAATTTTTTTATTGTTACTGATTTCCTAATTTGATGTAATCATTATTTGATACAGATCAGCAACATATTGCACAAGAGTAGTACTAAGAATTGCTATAAACTGGCAACTTGCCACTGTAAATGTGAGTAATTTTAAGTAGAATATCTTCAAACGAAAAGAGATATCGAAAGATGCAAGTATCAAGATTTTCTTGAAGATCTCTTCTTTATTTAAAGAGAGGGAAAAATCTTCAAAAGATAAGAAGTGTTGACCTCCATTTTGGATAGCTTACCAACTCCCTGATCTCTCCATTCCTCATGGAACCATCTGCGTATTACCTCGTGAGAGCGAGTTACTAGGCAGCCTGTCTTAAAAATGTTTCTCTTTCTTTCACTCATTGTAAATTTTATCTGGAATGAATTGGTTTAACATGTAACTTCATTAGAAAAAATTATGTACAGATGATTCCAACAACAAAAATAGAAAAATTAAGAAAATGCCACAACCATAACATTTAGACAATAATTATATACAGAATACACATTGTAATCCTTCCCATTTTTTTGGATACAGGATATACATTACCATTTTGGAAGTTTCTTGATTTTTGGTATTTCTGGATACAACTTTTCTTTGGAAATAGATCACATGTTTAACCCCCAACAAAAGAAGTGTTATAATTATGACGCGCATGTTTGTGTATCTGTCTGTCTATCTGTGGCTTCATGTTTCTTCAACGAGTGATTCAATTTTGATGCGATGTTGATTATTTTCATGTAGCTCTTTGATATTTTAACTGATATCGATGTGGTTCTCTTTATATGATAGTGCATTGCGGGATGATTATAAGACATGGTCAGGGGTTTTTATACATTTTGAATTTTACTTGTTACTTGTTTACTTCCACATTCATGTGAAGGTATAGTACCCCCCCCAAAAAAAATGTTTTTTTTTTGTTCAAATAGGCTTAAAATGTTATAAAACGCCGAGATTTTAAGTTTGACTAAAAAGAAAAATTTTGTCTGTCTGTCTGTAACTTTTTATGTAAGCATGGTTCCTCAGGAATGGCTTACGATATTGACTTAAAATTTAGTACACGTTTGTATTATAATAAGATTTGGAACTGGATTATATTTTAGTCTTATTCCGTTGAAAAGTTGGGGAGGGGGGGGTTAGTAATGGGGGTAAAGTAAGCGATAAGAGTTCATACAATTGAGATTCAAAATTTTTTTTGGCATCAGCCACTCCCATTGCCACCACGCCTTATTATTAAAAGGTAAAAAAAATTCATTTGTCTCTTAATATGTGTACAAAAACCAATGGTCTCAAAATTTGGTTTGGCGTCAGTCACCACCATCCCATTTTCAAAGGGAGTAACAAATAAATTTGTGATTTAGTGTGTGTATAGGAACCAAAGGCCTCAATTTTTTTTGCATCAGCCCCCCATTAACATCCCCACAGAAAATTTGGAAGTGAAAGTAGTAATTCCTTAGGCAGCGGTTTTTTATGTTACCTGTTCAGTGTACTGCTAAATGGAAACGAATACAAATTTATCAATTTTTAAGTAAGTTTCTGAAACGTTAGACAAAATTGACGAGATGGTTTTTTTAAGCTTTGTCTATTAGTTCCATTATAATTTATACACGTAAAACAACAAATAAAAGAAAAAAATCCACTGGAATTCCAGCAATCTTTAACGCGCACCGACAATGTTGGCTCCAGCAAGTCTCGATATTTTCAAAGTCCCGGAACACGAGACATCGCAAGATCAAAGTCCCGGGACGTCCGTGGGATTATGCCTGAACGCCTCTAAGATCGTATCCTTTCTAGTCGAAGTTGGCAACGATATCTCTTGGAGTTCCGAGAGTGGAGAGGCTTAAAACAATGTGATTTTACTAGGCGGTCGCGGTTCGCCGCGATCGTCGCACTTGCCCTATCAATTTTTTTTATTTTTTTTTATTTTAAATGCCTTATTTATATTAACGTCCTGGCGAAGTTTAGCTAATGCTACTCTACCACTTAACCAGGACGGCGAGATGAGTTACGGTAACCCATCCAAGTGATGGACTCGCCTGGCCGTGCTTAACTTCGCCGATCGAGCCCAGTCACTGAAACCGGTACCGTACCTCACCTAGTATTTTTTCCTAATTTAATAAAATATTCTTTTAAAAAAATTAGTGCATTAACAACTTTGTCCGACAATCCGTTTCTGATTTTTGTAATAATGCCTCCGGAAAGAGAACACTCTCTTGTTTTCAATAGATGTCGCTTTTATTGTGTATACGTTATGTATGCCCCTTGCGAGGCCCTATCGGCGCGCCACTGGACAGCTTTACTATGCACGCCGCTAGAAGTCCGGAATGCTGATGCAGCTTAATGCTTTTCAACTTCTATTGTTTGTGTTTGCGCTATCTGAAATTATTCCTTTGCTTTGGCTTCACCGTTAAACTTGTAATATTTCTCAAATAAATTTGTTGTAAAAAGTGATTTTTTTCCTTTAATATAACTGGCGCAGTCAGGTAGCATTACACTCGTGGCTAAGTGTTACATAGTGTTCTCACTAGTTACGTGAATTTTTAAATTTTTAAAGTGTAAAGAAAACGAACCCGTGCTTTCTTGATGCTTCGGACAATCCAAAGTGAAAATCTACCGAAGACATTCATCAGGATACTGGAGTGACGCGAGAGCTGGAATATTCAAGTTACCCAGGGTGCTGAATTGAGTAGGTACCTGAGAAACCATCAAGGGGGTGAACTGAGTAACCTTCTAAGAAGACGAAGCGAAGAAATCCTAGGACTCGAATTTTCGCACAACTAAAGTGGTAAGTGAAATTTCTCTATCCTAGTATCCTTTAAGTTTTATCCTAGCTTTCATGATAAAAATCGATTTTGTCAAGTTATGTGTAACTAACGTAGTGTTAAAAAAACTTAAATCCAGTCTATCAAAGACAAAACGTAGGTTAAGAAATTGAACTAGATTTTAAAATACCACAGGTATTATTCGATTTATTTGATTGATTGTTTGATAAAAAAAAATATGTATATATAACTATATATTTTGCGAATTTTAAAAAATAGTAAAACCATTAAGTGTTTAGTTAATGTCTGATATTGAGGAGTTAACTGATTTATTAAATACTTCTTTATCTTTAAGTGAACATTTAGATTTAAGTAATAACTTAAGTGAGCAAAATAACGTAAAATCAAACATGCCTGATAGATCTTCAAACCTACAGTTGTCATCCTCATCAACAGTAATTAATACACATTTATTAAATCAACATATCTCTCTTATACCAAACTTTAATGGCGATGCCAACAGACTAGAAAACTTTATAACTATTTGCGACAAATTTGTAACACAATATCATAAACAAAATGAGGACGATTTCAATGCATTTATACTTTTAGCTATTACTAGTAAACTAACTAACGATGCACAAAATTTAATTTATTCTCGCCCAGAGTTAGATACATGGGATTTAATTAAAAACGCCCTTAGAGTAGGTTTTGGAGAACTTCGCGATAGAGAATCTCTAGAACAAGACTTAATAACTATTACACAACATCGTAATGAAAGTTTGATTGATTTAAGTGAAAGAATAAAAATAGTACGTAGCAAATTAAATTCAAAAATTAGAGCAGACTCAACGTTAGACTCAGACATGAAAAAAATCTACCTAAAACAATATGACAAATTAACTTTAAACACCTTTATACGAAATTTACGAGGTGAAATAAAAACAATTATTAGATTAAGAAATCCTTCCACTATAGAACAAGCTATTAGTTTGGTCATTGAAGAAGAAAATTTTAATCACAACGCTATACAATTACAAAAAAGTAGTAGTAATCAAGTTACCAGCAATAAGTTACTCGCTAATAGACCTAATAATTCGCATACGAATTTTCACCAAAATTACAGTAAAAGTTATTATCAATCGCCAATGACATATCAAGTTTCACCTTATCATAATCAACAACAAACCCAGCGAAATTTTAATTTACCAAATCGTAATTTTCAAACTCGACCGACTTTCCCAAGTCAACCGATAAATATACAGCCTCGGCAAATAACTCAAAATTATCCAACGAATAGGCAAGTTTTTGGACCGCCCCAAAATGTTTTTAAACCTCAACCAAACCGATTAATAAATGACAAGCCAGAACCAATGTCAATACAAAGTAGAGTACCAACTAATTTTAACAGAAATCCAAATAATAATTTTCTTTCCAATTTTAATCCATCGTTTAATAAACAAATTCAAGGACAATCACGTGAACTAAATCATGTTAATGAATTTCAGGAACCTTACTATTCCGATTCATTTGAGGCAACTATTTCTAATAATATCACTGAAAACCCTAATGACTATTGTAATAATTGTAATATGACAAGTATAAGTATCCCTGTTCATCAAACACGATTATTAGAAAACCCTGTATTCGAACCCATATCAAACGAAGTCGACTTGAACCCTCATTTCTATCAAGAGGCGGATAAAAATGAAAATTTTTGTACGGACAGTCAGACAGACTATCCGACGTAGTTGAAATGAATGCAAACACAGTAAACGCTTTACCTTACATACAGATTCAATCACCACCTCTTAAATTATTAATTGATACCGGATGTTTTACGTCAATAATTAAACCCTCAATAATCGAAGAATATTTTCCAAATTGTATAACACATTCACCTTCGATGATTAAAACAAGTTTAGGAGAAAAGTTAATACGTTATAGAGCTAAAATACCGGCTTTTGGTGAATTTCAATGTAATTATGAAATCGACTTCATGTTATTTAATTTTCATGAATTTTTTGATGGTATCATAGGACTGAAGGAACTCATTGCTATGAACCTAGCTATCGATTTTCAAAATCAGAGACTAGTAAACGAACATCACGAAATACCATTTTATTATAGACAACCTTTTGAGACTTCTTTTAAATTTGAGATACCACCTAAAGAAACTTTAATTAAAGATTATCCTGTTAATGTCGAACACGGTGAAATAATTGTACCACCCTGTAAAATTAATAATCTAATTATTCCAGAAACTTTAACTTTTGCAAAAAATTTTAGAGCTTATTTCGAAATCTATAATTACACAGAGAAAACAATCGCTGTTGATTTAGCAGAACCTTTTACAGTTATTCCTTTATGTAACCAATTTGAAGTGCATACTATTAATATTAGTTATGACAATTCCTGCCAAACGCTACAAAAATCCGATATTTCTAATTTAATTCGAACCGATCATATGAACGCTGAAGAGCGAAAAGCTGTTATTAACATATGTGAAAAATATAGCGATATTTTTCATAAAGAAAACGATAAACTAACTTTTACTAATAATGTCAAGCACGACATTAAGACTAAAGACGAAATACCAATTCATACAAAATCATATCGTTTTCCTTATTGTCACAAAACAGAAGTAAAAACACAAATTGACCAAATGCTTAGGGACGGAATAATTAGGCCTTCGTCGTCTCCATGGTCAAGTCCTATTTGGATCGTTCCTAAAAAACCCGACGCTAGCGGCAAACGTAAGTGGAGAATCGTGGTTGATTATAGAAAGCTTAATGATAAGACAGTAGACGATAGATACCCGATTCCAAATATAACCGATATTCTAGATAAACTCGGTAGGTGCAACTATTTCTCAACATTGGATTTAGCCAGCGGGTTTCACCAAATCGAAATGAACAAAAATTCCATTGAAAAAACAGCTTTCAACGTCGAACACGGTCACTTTGAATATCTTAGAATGCCATTCGGGTTGAAAAATGCACCCGCAACCTTTCAACGCGTCATGGATAACATTCTAAAAGACTTGCAAGGGAAAATATGTCTCGTCTATATGGATGACATAATCATCTTTTCGACGTCACTACAAGAGCACATTTCTAATCTAAAATTAATTTTTGACAAATTTAGAGAATCTCGTTTAAAAATACAATTAAACAAGTCAGAATTTTTGCGGAAAGAAGTAGAATTTTTAGGTCATTTAGTAACGACACAGGGTATAAAACCTAACCCGAACAAAATCAAAGTAATCCAAAATTTTCCAATACCCAGGACAGCTCGTGATATAAAATCATTTTTGGGATTGTTAGGCTATTACCGTCGTTTCATTAACGACTTTGCAAAATTGACAAAACCGTTTACTAAATGTTTAAAAAAGGGACAGAAAATTGAACATACCCCAGAATTCGTAGAATGTTTCGAAAAATGCAAAAAATTGTTAGTGAATGAACCAATATTAAAGTACCCCGATTTTACTAAAGAATTTAATTTAACTACTGACGCAAGCGCCCACTCGATTAGTGCTATTTTATCTCAAGGCCCTATAGGAAACGATCACCCTGTAGCTTATGCCTCGCGCACACTAAACCCCGCCGAACAAAATTATAGCGTTGGCGAAAGAGAACTTTTGAGCGTCGTGCATTTTTCGAAATTTTTCCGGCCGTACCTTTTCGGAAAAAGGTTTAATATTGTGACGGATCATAAACCACTTATATGGCTTTTTAATATGAAGGACCCAAATTCACGTTTAGTAAGGTGGAGGCTCAAACTCGAAGAATTCGACTATAAAATTATTTATAAAAAAGGTAAAGAAAACACAAATGCTGACTGCTTATCGAGAATTCCAATTAATGTTCATGAAAACGAATCAGTTATCCCAAACTATGACCTCTCTGAAAATAATAGGTTAGCTACCGATTTTTCAGATGCTGCACGCACTGAAAATACTGATATAAACCCTCCAAGTAGTAGTGGGAATACCCAACACTCTTCTGTAGAAAATCCCATAATTAATATACCGATTACCGATGATCCAGTAAACATGTACAAAAATCAATTATTAATCGTACATTCAAAGGAATCACTAGCTACCATAATTAGAAAATCACGCGAGAATCATTTCGACAATACAAGACACACCCTTATTATTCCTAAAGTACCCAACGAAGCAGCTCTAGTAGGCGCTCTTAAACAATTCTTCACCCCACGTATGACATATACACTAAAATTCATAGACATAGATGTAATGCCTTTTGTAATAGCAACCATACAAAATCATTTCAAATATGATAGTCTTAAATTCAGACAAAGTAATATGTTATTAAAGGACATAGCGGAAGAGAGTAAACAAAAGGAATTAATTAAGTACCATCACGAAGGCAAAACATGTCATAAAGGCATAAACGAAGTAAAAACTAGCCTGTCTAAAATTTATTATTGGCCAAAAATGATAGACGACATCACAGTCTATATTAACTCGTGCGAAATGTGCCAAAAAGCTAAATATGAACGACATCCAAACCAAATCAAATTTCAAAATACGCCAATCGGTAATAAACCGTTCGAATTAATATATATTGATACTTTCAAAATATCAAATCAAGCATTTTTAACAATTGTGGATAGTTTTTCTAGATACGCACAAGCATACCCAATCCTCTTAAATTCAATTGAGGTACTGAACTCACTTTTGATATTTATATCACATTTCGGTATTCCTAAGCAAATAACAAGTGATGGAGGTAGCGAATTTCACAATCATGCTCTAATAGAATTTTGTAAAAAACATAAAATTAAGTTACATTTTACAACAATTTACAATCCAAATAGTAACAGTCCTATCGAGAGATTCCATTCGACTATTAGCGAAGACCTACGAATTTTGAAATTAACTAATTCAGCTGAAAACATTAAAGTATTAATGTCTTACGCAATAATTGGGTACAATAATAGTTATCATTCTTCCACGAAATATACGCCCTTTCAAATAATTAGAGGCGATGACGACAGACATACGCCATTCGACTTAAGCGATGATCAAATCATAACACAGTATGTACAAAATCACCAAAATTTGATATCTACTATATTCGAAAGAGTTCAAATAAATAACGATAGAGCTCGAGTTATTGATAAGACGAACGCTGAGAGAATTAATCCACCCAGACTTGAGAAAAACGAAAAAGTTTATTTAAAAAGAAATCTTAGAGAAAGTAAAATAACACCAAGATATAAAACAGCTGAAATTAAACAAGACTTAGATAATAAACTCATAACTTTAAATAATAAAATTTATCATAAAGCAAAACTGAAACCTTCACGGAAACTAAATCCGCTTATTGTTTCAGAAAATGCAGTTCATGGTGACCATAACTATGCTCGTCGTCTTCCTGATAACGAAATTCCTTCATGCTCACGAAGTAAGAATTAATCACATTAGTAACCCAATCTTATCTCACCTCTTGGGTAATGCTAGAATTACAGACCGACATCATACGTTTATACATTATTTAGATATCAACAAACTAAAACCAACAATTTCTAGCGTTGCATCTGAAATAAGAAGCATGAAAATAATGATTGATAACAGACCTAACTTTGACAAACAGCATGCGATACGGAAATTCTTAGAACACGCTGAATACCTACTTGCTGAGATAAATTTAAAGTATAACAATATAAATCCTAATCATAGATTAAAACGTGGATTAGTCAATGCTGTAGGTAAAATTGAGAAATGGGCATTCGGAACTTTAGATTCCAGTGACGGAGAGTATTATGATAAAGCTATATTGACGTTGCAAAATAACCAAAGTAAATTGTTAGAAAATCAAAATCAATTATTGGGTTTGACAAAACAATTAATGGAGAAATATAACGATACATTTTATCGATTAGAACAAAATCAAAAACTTATACACAATCAAATGAACCGATTGATATCTGGTACACATGATGTCCAACATGAAACTGTCCTTAACTTAATAATGTTAACATGTAGAGACATTATCTCATTTTTGGATAATATTGAAAATTCCGTCGTATTTGCTAGACTAGGAACTTTGCATACTTCTGTTGTGCCTGTCACAACAATGTTCGAGTTGATAAAAGAATTGAAAATTATTTATTCTCAGGATAGTATACTCACCTTCGACAATATTTTATCTTACTATGATGTAACAACAACTCAGGTATTTTTCCAAAAAGACAAAATCGTTTTTACTATACACTTTCCTATAATATTACCATTCGTTTACAATCTGTTCCACCTATTTCCTATTCCTAAAAGTAATGTCATGATAATACCAAAGAAACCTTACCTTCTGAGAAATTCTTCACACCATTTTTATGTTGACCAAGAATGTCAGGCGACCGAAGATGAATGTATATATCACATAAAGAATCAATTACAGGAAATTGACTGCATTAGTCAGCTACTAGATGGGAAGGCTAACACGTGCCCATTCACGCCAGTACAAGTACAAGAAAATATAATCGAAGTTATTAACGAAGCAACCTTAATTGCTATACCCAAAAATATGATAAAAATTCATACGTCCTGCACCAACAATGGAATACGTGAAATTAGAGAACCAACCGTTATAACAATTCCACCAAAATGCTTTATACAGGTGGATGGAAAAACTTATAAAAACACTGGAGTGAGCGAAACGTTTATCCAATATGATTTGCCACAAATCGACCTAACTAATATTGAAGATAGCTCGATCCAGCCATTACATTTAAAAGAAGTAAGTCTAGAAGAAATTTCTAAATTGAAGGTTGACATCGACAAATTAAATTTTGAACCCTTAGGTTCAACTAACCAAACCAATATGTCTACCTGGATAATAATATGCCTAGCATTGATTTGTTCCTCAATCATCCTTTATTTGATAACTACATGGTATCTCCGCTATCGGGGAAATGGTAAATCACAGATAAAGGAGACCATTACCAAAACAGACCCAGAGACCCAGGAAGGAGGACAATCTGGAAAACAATCCCTTGTTTTTCAGTCTTAGAAGGGAGGCGTTATGTATGCCCCTTGCGAGGCCCTATCGGCGCGCCACTGGACAGCTTTACTATGCACGCCGCTAGAAGTCCGGAATGCTGATGCAGCTTAATGCTTTTCAACTTCTATTGTTTGTGTTTGCGCTATCTGAAATTATTCCTTTGCTTTGGCTTCACCGTTAAACTTGTAATATTTCTCAAATAAATTTGTTGTAAAAAGTGATTTTTTTCCTTTAATATAACTTATAATAAGTTACGTACGTACGAGTATCAAGTAATTACTCGTTAAACTAACAGATGGCGCTCTCAGTGACAGAGTGCGGGGAGCCTGAACTAATGAAGCTTATTATCTTTTGTTAATAAAATTATTAAGCGCGTCTCGAATCTCGACCCGAAAGTCCCGGGACACGAGACAATTAAATTTAGGGAAAGTCCCGGGACTTCGAGACATGAGACGTCCCGGGACCCAAACCCTAGTTAGGTCGTTAGGTCTTTTCCCAACTAAGTTCCCTGCCTTATCACTGACCACAGACAAATAACAGTAGTGTATCTTTGCAAGTTTTAATGCAACGAAAATTACTAAATTACCTAGGATCACTCTAAAATTTTGCATTTACTTTCCCATATATAAGACTAGAGCGCCATTTTATTTTCCGCGTGTTATAGTAAATCACCCTGTATATACCGTAAATATAATCCCAATATCTTTTGAAGCCACCAACAACTATCATGACTAACTGCGCGGCTAGATCTAGAAACACGCATCCAAAACACTTTCATCCAAAGCCTGGTGCATTTTAACGAAAGATGGTATCCTGCGTAGATTTTGCGCTTCTGTCTGTCACAATCTAAATTGTTTATATAGTTTTAGCTAAACGTAATTTAATAACTTTTTCAATTATTTTTGCAATGTTAGTGATCAATGAGATTGGTTTATAGTTTGTACTAAAGTTTCATTGCTTATAGAAAAACCTCAACAGCATTACTTATATACTCTGGAGCTGATGTGACAACAGTCCTACGTCGCGATAAATAGAAATCAAAGCGACTAACAATCCCAGTATGCAATATCTTTCATGAATTAGCAGCAAAGAAACTTCTCCAAATCTGTTGTAAGTTCTAAGGGAAATAACAACAGTTATATGAATCAGCAAAGAAGTTTTCCGAAATCTGTTGTAGGGTTTTCAAGAATAAATATTAATGATTGTAACAATTATATTATGAAGTAGGATGACTTATAAGGTCGGTTTTCGGCCCTTTTTATTTTTGGTAAAAAAATTTCAAAATTTTTTTTTATCATATATATTCAATATCTAATCTATTCCACCTCAAACGGAATTTCCCCCAACCCTGCCCCCTCCGTGTATCCCCTTAAATTATTAAATAACCAGTTTACATTAGTACACATGCTTAGATGTTTTTGAACTTGAAAATCATATTTCCTTTGAACAAACTGCACCCTAAGCTCCCCCTAACATAAACCTTTATGCTCCTATCAGGTATAAAATAGTTTTAAAAGGATTTTTTATTTACATTATTAATAAAATGTCAATTCCTCTTATACTCCCCCCACCCCCTCAACAGCAACTCTCCCGAACCATTCCCGCCATCATCATAATGTTACAAGCTTGGAAATGGTATGACGAAGACTTTTCTTATACTTATTTTATCGCCCGTTTTACTCCCTCTGCCTACGTCCGCAACAAAAGTAGGTACGTAGAAAGATAGTTACACTCTAGGTTCTGAAAAAATCAGACAAAAGTACATATACTATAAGCTCTAAATCAACAAACAAAAAAACAAAAAGAATTGTAACCTGAACCTCTCTACACAACAGAATGGTTCGGGAGAGGGGGTGTTGAGAGGTATAAGAGAAATTGACATTTTATTAATAATGTAAATAAAAAGTTCTTTTAAAACTATTTTATATCCGGTAGCAGCATAAAGGTTTATGTTGTGGGAGGAGAGGGTGCTTGTCATTGGGGGTTGGGGGTGTTGGGGTATTGTATGGTAGTAGGGGGAGCTTAGGGTGCAGTTTATTCAAAGGAAATATGATTTTCAAGTTCAAAAACAACTAAGCATGTGTGCTAATATAAACTGGTTAGATAATAATTTAATGGGGTTACATGGAGGGGCATGAGTTGGCGGAAGTTCTGTTTGGGACGGAATAAATTAGATATTGAATATACGGGTGTTCGGCAGAGGGTGTGCCAAACGGGAATGGTGGATAGGTGGAACCATTTAGAAGTCAGTTAGCCCTAATGACCTCTATCCAATGTATCACCATTTTTGAGATATTATTATTATTTTTTTTTTTTTGAAAATTTCCCTCAAATCAGCCTTTTAGCATGTATAACAATTTTTTTATGGTTGTAACAATTCAAAATAATTTTCATTATTTTCTGCAATGTATTTGTGTTCTAACAAAATCATATGGGACACTGACAATTAAAGAAAAAGACCGCTGCCCAAGGAATCACTACTTCCACATCCAGATTTTCTATCTAAGTTTCATAACGGAAAAATTGTTTTTGAAACCTCAGCTTCTCTTGTATACACTAAATACCAATTTTATGGACTCTTACCTGCTTGATTTACCTATTTACCCCCCATTTATCCCCCATTTATCCCATTTTACCCCCCAACCCTTCGACGGAATAAGACGAAAATATAATCTAGTTCTAGATCCCGTTAAAGTACATACGTGTACCAAATTTCAAGTCAATATCTTAAACGGTTCCAAAGTAAACGTGCGCACAAAAAAGAGTTAGAGGCTGACAGACAGATAGACAGATAGAAATGTTTTTTTCGCTCAAATTTAAAATCTCGACTTTTCATAACATTCCAAACCTATTTGAACAATAAAAATTTTCAAAAATTTTGTGTCGTTATTATACTTCCACTGGATGTGGAAGTAAAATTATTATGAGCTAACAGAGTCCCCAGAATTTGTAGTGGAAGACCAGACCCTCTGAATTCGACACCCTCTATACAACTCGCGAACACCCACCTAAAAAATAGGTAATCTGATGTAAAATAACCTGCTAAACTTGAATTTTGAATTCGCCCATTGATTTGAGATTGCCAAAATGACCAAATTGGCAATTTTCTAAAAAAAATAAAAATTATGTGTTATTTTTTGTTTTTCATATAACACGTCATATATTTTTTATTTTACTTCAGAATTTTTTTATTTTTTTACATAATATTCTCTAACTATTCTTTGATATGTTGAAAGTAAAAAAACTTTACCTAAAAAATAATTAGTTGCCAAAAAAAAATAACAACTTTTCTTTGACGCAAAATCTTTAAAATTTGCAGAGTAAAATGTCCGATCGAGGTATCTTTTTTATTTTTAAAGTTAGGTGCCTACTACAACCGAAGAAAATGTTCCGAATGAACTAAATAAAATCTTTTATAAGAAGTTTTTTTTGAAATTTTGCTCCCTTATCGAAATATTCATTGATTGTTTCAGCGTCCGAACGAATGCGCGCTACTATGAATCGGCCGCAATCGCATCTAGAGCTATACACAGACACGTGCCGGGTGATTATTATTTTCCAGTGTCCACATATGTTAAGTTGAAAGTGCTTTTGTCTCAGTCCCTATATTTAGTGCGTTTTAAACACATAGTTTGGCATAATAAATTATAATTACTCGGATAGGAAATCAAAGGAAACAAGCTAAAAACGTACTCTTCGCCTGTTCACTGGATTTTTATATAATTTTTATACATTCAATAGGATACTTTTCGCAGTTTTTTGTAAATAATGTTACTTTTAGACATTTTTAATTTTATAGTACGATCTTAGTTGGTAAAAGACTTGGTAAAAAAACTATACCAAACCCCATTTGGGTTTCGATTCCGAGTCAAAAGAACTACACCACCACCTTACACTTAAAAGAATGTAAATTTTTACATTATAAGACACGAGCTAAAATCATATTTTCACGGTTGTATATTACATTATGAAATGTATATTTGTAAAATATATAAATATTTAGATATTAAAATGAAATATCATTTCACCAGATTTCTATTCAATTACAAAAACATAAAAATTAAAAAAAAGTTTTCAAATTTAAATCATTAAGTAATAACATTTTTATTTACCGATCGATTTTGTTCAAATGGGGTTCTTCCTCTAGCTAACACTAATTTACTGTCCAAATTTCAGTACAATCCGAATTTTCTTTCTTCAGTTATTGTGCTTACAAGAAACGTGACGGACGAACAGACACACGGACATTTTGAAAGTTGTTCAGAATTCGTTCACTAACACAATGGCATGAAAATTTTTTGTCTGCGAGCGATATTTACGGTTTTAGAAATGTACCGATCAAATGCAAAATCCGATGACATTTCTGTGGCTCTAAAACAATATTTAGAACAGACAAATTTATTTTTATCACTAAATCCAGTTTACCATGCACAATGTAGAAGATCGTATACCCGAACTGCTTATAAAAGAAAATCAGAAATTGTAAATCCTAGTACAGAGAATACAAGTAAAAAGGACATTTCTGCAATGTGCTATTTACAAGACAGCCTACCAAATTAAGCCCAGAATTCCAAATGTTTTAGATTTTGGATGGTACCTAAAGGAGGAAATCTTATTTCCAAAGATGATTTCAAAAAGCCCAAAACCCAATTTTATTGAGTTAACTCCATTTTGTAAATGTAAATTATATAACTGTACTACAAGCTGCAAGTGTAGCAAAGCAAACGTGCAATGTAACATAAGTTGTTTATGAGAAGGAAAATGTAATCTTTAGTACCCACTTGCTGTTATAATTAATGAAAATATATTTTTTAATGTGTATGTTTCGAGATTATCTACATAATTTTATAACATTTAATTGCAAATAGAAACTAAATAATCCGTAGACTCACTTGATCGCTTAAACGACACCACAGATGGGCGACGTTAACAGAAGTTATGCTTTAAATTAATGCGGACGAGTTGCGCGGCCGCATTCAACAGCGTCATCTCGTTACATGAGCCAAATTTCAAAAAAATCTCTTTATAAAAAAGTATGTTTAAAGTATATGGAACATTTTTCTCGTTTATACTATAACTCTCTCTTTAAAAATAAAAAAGTTACCTCGATCGGGTATTTTTCAATGCAAATTTTTAAAAACCGCGACAATAGAGGGTAATTATATTTTTTTTAGGCACTATATTATTAGTTACACTATATTCTTTGCCGTCAACCTGTCCAAGAATATTGGAGGGATAATGTGTAAAATATTGGTCTAAATCGGAATTAAAATAAAAAAGATATGATGTGTTATGTGCAAAACAAAAATTAACACATAATTTTAAAATTTTTCAAAAAATTTGCGAATTGACCGATTTGGCAATCTCAAATTAACGGGCGAACTCAAAAATCAAATCCAGAAGGCCATTTTACATAATATCATCTGTTTTTTAGGTGGGTGTTCGCGAATTGTATACACTGCTTTTAAAATGCTTCCTATAGATTGGCTGCTCTGCGACTATTGTAGAAAAGATCATAAAGTTCAACTTTCCCTTGCATTTGCAAAAAAACGAAAAGCTATCAAGATGTTCAAATGCTTTCGAAAACTTCTCCCTTTAATGCCATTTTTACCCGTATGCCACATGCAATAAAAACTTTTTAAATAACATGAGAAAATTGGTGGTAATTTGTTTAAAAGGATATCTGTCTGAGTTATATTAGGGGAAAATAAAGTAAAAATAAACAAAAAATTTTTTGTACATTTTTTATTCATTAATTTTGCTCAAATTGCGCTCCCCCATTTCTTATACATGCGCGACATCCTCTTCGGATTTCTACCGTTGTTGTACGGAGCCACATCTCTTCTCTCATCGTTGCGAAAGCGGCGTTAATTATTTCAATTAACTGGTTTTGGTTGTGAATTTCTTGTGAGGACACAAGTTCTTTAGCCCGTCACCAGATGTGGAAATCAAGAGGTGTCAGGTCTGGGGACCGTGCGGGCCATGGAATAGGACCACGTCTGCCAATCCACGAATTGGGAAACACATTATCTAAGTGCTCCCTAAAGGTTATTCTGTAGTGTGCTGGACTGGCGTCATTTTGAAAAACAATAGGCCTGTCTTCTTGAAAAATCGGCGCTTCAGCCAATAATTCCGGGAGGTCATTCTGTAAGAAGTCCAAGTAATTATCACCATTTAGGCTGCCCGGCAAGTAGTGCGGTCCGATAAGGCACCTTCCGATCACACCTGCCCAAACGTTCACACTGAATTTTCGTTGAAATAATAATAATAATAATAATAATAATAATAACGTTTATTGTGAACATTGAGACGTACACAAATGGGAGATAGTTCGGCATAGCCGCTCTTCCACTTTCCCATAAAGAATAACAATATTCGTTACTTAATTAATTACACTTAACTATGCATCTATAAAATGCACTAGATTAATATTAAAACGTACAAAATATTAATTAGTTTATATAAATACTTACACTAAATACAATAATTTTATCCAATAATGAAAAACAATGCTTGTTAATTAATTACTTACTGACTTAATTACACTTAAAAAAATATTTATAAAAAAATAGTATTAAATTGTACAAAACAAATAGTTTATTAATGTGCACCAAATTTAATAAAGTTATATTTATGTAGTTTATACACTTATATCATTCCCTAAGAATAACAGTTTCGACTCTTTCTTAAATGTACCTATCGACTTGTCTAAAAATTGTAGGACATAATTTAATACTGTTGGCGCGGTGTATGCAAAGCTCCCCTCAAATTTCGCAGTTCTATGTCTAGGTGTGGTATAACTATCCACTCTAACATTCACATCGTGTATATCTGATCTTAATATTAATAAATCTGAAAGATATTGTGGTTGTTTATTTTTAACAAGTTTGTACAAAAATATACTATAAAGGTAATTAGTACGCTGCTTAACATTCAATTCACCTAAATTTTGCAAGTATGGTGTTACATGCTGACCATATGGTATTTTACAAACAAATCTTAAGCAAGCGTTTTGTATTTTCTGTATTTTATATTTATTGTACTCTGTTAGCTGAAAATAATATACTGAACTGCAATATTCGATTCTTGGATAAATAATTGATTTTACTAGTTTTAGTTTTGTTTTGCAAAGTGCTTGTGATTTTTTTGGATTAAGTTTAAGTCCATTTTTGATACACCATGTACAAATACGATTTAAATTTTCATTTACATCTTTCACTAAATTGGAAATTCATCAAGTTTTGACGACTTATATAATTGGATATCATCTGCATACAAGTGCAAGTGGCAACTTGAGGCAACATTTGGAAGGTCAAATGTAAATACTGAAAACAAAATAGGCCCCAGTACACTGCCTTGAGGTACACCACTTAACACCTGCTGCATGGACGAGAAATTATCTGTACCTATTTTAACAAATTGTTTTCTATTTCTCAAATAATCTCCAAACCATTGCAATGCAATATTCTCCACTCCAATATATTTTAATTTCGCAATCAGTAAATTTGTATTGACCAGATCAAAAGCTTTACTCTGATCAAGTAAAATGAGAACAGTAAGCATGGAATTATCCATTGCACTGCTAATATCATTTACAACCTTTAACATTGCTGTATTGGTACTATGCTTTTGTCGAAACCCTGATTGAATTGAAGGAAGAATGTTAAAATTTTCTAGATAAATTTTAAACTGAAAACTTACAATTTTTTCCATAACTTTAGATAAGGAGGGTAAAATATTTATAGGACGTAGGTCGTCACATGTTAGAGGCCTATTATTTTTTTGAATCGGTAGCACGGCTGCTGTTTTCCATATGTTCGGGAATGTACCGGTATTTAAAGAATAATTGACCAGATGAGTTAAAATATGTATGCAGTACGGCAAAATCATTTTTAACATCTCAGCATTAATATTATCCACCCCATACGCTCTTGATTTTATTGATGAAATTGCTCTACAAATATCGCTTTCTGTTACCTCATTAAATTGAAAACTTGAATTGTTTATTTTGTTATTTTCATAAAGCTCTAACAGGTTTTCGTCAACAGCTGTACTTCCAGCGATATTTAAGAAATGATCATTCAACAGTTGCGAATTTTGCAAGCATTCAGGCAAATCTTTTTTATTTTTTAAATCTCCGACACCCATATCCCTAAAAGTTTTCCAGATATCACTCGGATTTTTTTCATTCTTTTTTAATATATAATTATAATATGCTTTCTTTTCTCGACGAATAGCACTATTGACATAATTTCTTAAGTCTATATAATAAGCTCGATCTCTCTCTGTTTTTGTCTGTAAATATTTTTTATGCGCTTTGTTTTTTGTCTTGATCATTTCTTTAATATTATAAGTAATATAGGGCGGATTATGTTTTCTAGGTTTAACTAATATTAATGGTGCATGCTTGTCAAATAGTTCCGTTATATAATTATTTAAAATTTCAACTTTGTCGTTTATGTCCTCTATTTCCAAAATTAAATTCCATTCGATGCTGGTGGCATCTTGTGCAAACTCTTCTACATTAAAATATTTATACGATCTATAATAAAACTCAAACTAAAACTCAAAATTCACTTTTATATATTTTAATATCTATGTCTAAGCAGCTATATACCAATAAGTGATCCGTTATATTACTTAGGTCTAAAGTATCAGATTCCAGTACAATTAAATTATCACTTACACAAACAACGTCTATTAATGATTCTGTTGTATTAGTAATTCTAGTTGGCGAACTAATTAGTTGTTTTAGTTTAAAATTAGACATAAATGAGTCGAATATTTTTGTATTATATGCATTTTTATCTAATAAATTAATATTAATGTCACCTGTTAGAATTATTGAATCCACTACTAAGCTTAATTCTTCAAGCACTGCACTAACCTTCTCCAAACTAGACACTGATACTCTTGGGGGTTTGTATACGACACCAACACCAATTCTTTTATTTTTAATTTGAACTTTAACCCACAGTTGTTCTAGGTCATAGCTAACTGACAGTTGTGAATAGACAACTTCAAATTTTAAATTAGGTTTAAGATATATGGCTACACCACCACCTCTAGTATTGCGATCTGCTCTAATGAGTGTATAATTTGGTAGGAAGAAACTGTTGTCTGAGTCATCTGGCGTTAACCAAGTTTCAGATACACATATAATATCATAATTTTCTCTTAAAATTAAGTCTTTAAATAATCCAAAATTAGAATGAAGTGACCTTATATTAATATGCGAAATTGTTAGTCTTTTTAGTTTTTTGCAGCATTTTCCTGATTATTGTACACCTCGGTTGACTTTGCTATAGCTGGAGTACCATTAACATATCTAATATATAAATTGTCTTCTCCATTTCTCACTCTTGCTTCCAGATCTGTTCTTACCTTTTTATAATATGTTCGCTGTTGTATGGTGCAGTCTGGAGATATATTGACTCCTAGGTTTAGATTTTTTAGTTTGCTTTTATTTTTAATTATTTTTAGTGCATCTTCCCGGGAGTTCAGACATACCTTCAGTGGCCTCGAACCTTCACCTCTCGCTGTTTTACCCAACCTTATTGTTTTTATCCCAGTCAGATCCACATCAGATGCAATTTTGTGAATTATTTCTGAGGCTTTCATTGTTTTCTCTTCATCAAATTTAAATATTATGATATTATTCTCTCGTTTTCTTCTTTCGGCAATCTCGCTAATTACCATCTCCATATTAATTTCTGGATCAAATTTTCTATCTTCTTTAAGGCTCTGAATTTCCTTATGCAAGTTTACAACTGTTTTTGTAAGATCCTCGATTGCTTTTAATAGTAGTTAATAAGTAGTTTGAAATGAGCTCGGCCTGATCATATGTGGATTCTTGTGGTCCAATGGTGTAAATTGTGTAAATAGTCAAGTCAACACCAAAATAGGGAAGCGGCCGAGTCCTCGGATCGTACGTACCCCATGAAAGACAAAGACAGTAGAATTATTTTACCTGCTCCAAGAGGGTTGTTTACCTGCTCGCTACATGTGTATTTGTGTATCTCGCAACCGACTTAACTTCCATCGTTATTTGTTATTATTAGCATGCCCCGTAAACAAATTACCACCAATTTTCTCATGTTATTTAAAAAGTTTTTATTGCATGTGGCACACGGTTAAAAATGGCATTAGAGGGAGAAGTTTTTGAAAGTATTTGAACATCTTGATAGCTTTTCGTTTTTTTGCAGATACGCGGAAAACTTGAACTTTATGATCCTTTCTACCAATTCTGAGGACTCTGTTAGCTCATAATAATTTTTTTTCTTTAATTTATCAGCGTCCCATGATTTTGTTAGAACACAGATACATTGCGGAAAATAATAAAAATTATTTTGAACCGTTACAACCATAAAAAAAAATTGTCATAGGTGCTAAAAAGCTGATTTGAGGGAAATTTTCAAAAAAAAAAATTAAAATAAAACAATAATATCTCAAAAACGGTGACACTTTGGATAGAGGTCATTAGGACTAACTAATTTCTAAGTGGCCCCACCTATCCACCATTCCCGTTTGGCACACCCTCTGTCGAACACCCTGTATATGATAAAAAAAAATTTCGAAATTTTTTTTACTAGAAATAAAAAAGGGCCGACAACTTAAAAAGAGATGCGATTTAAAAAAAGTTCGTTAACTTCTTTTCTTCACAATTTGTTTTTGAGCTACTTAATTTACGTATTTCAACTAATACAGTGGAACATACGGATTGTATAAAATTTAACTTTCACATTGTTGGAAATGTGTACAGTGGCAAATTTACAGACTTGTAGAATGATCCAATAATTAAAAAAGAACAATCGTTCCACTTAAACAATAAATAAAATATTAATGTTGATAAATTTCAAGTACAAAGTACGCGTTAATAATTAAAATGAATATAAAGATGGTACAAAGCTAAATATATCCGGAATTAATTTGGACATATTTATTCTACTAATAATTGGAGTTATCAATGTTTCTATGAAAAGATTAACGCAGATAAATATTATGACCACATGTGCATCGACTTTTAGATGTTTTAATATTATATATTCCTATTAAGATAATCTAGAGGAAAAACCAAAAGTTTGATAATATTTAATTCTTGGAACGATATGTTACTCGCTTCCGATAAGTACCGGCTATACTGTTTGCGACAAATGGATGGGCCGACCCTTGCAAAAACCAAAGTATACGGCGTAAGACACAATGAGGTCATTTAGTCAAATTTCATATTGCGGAATAATCATCCAATAATTATTACACTGAAAATTTGAGGTCGATCCGTAGTTCCACAAATAAATCTATTTCTTCATAAGCTGAGTCGGTTGAATCACTGACGTGAATCTCTCCATAGCCCCCCCTCCCTTAATAATCTTCCTTGTTCCCCAATCGCAAGTCAGTGTTAGTATTATCAATAAAGGACGTAGGATGTTTTAATATGTGCTAATCTGGCTATTTAAAAGCAGATTCGTCTAATCTACCAGAGGTGGATTTAATTATGGTGTATGTATATAAGTGCCGAAATGAGAGGATAAAAATGAAACGGTAACTTGTATTTTTAAAATCGTAAATAATGATTATCATATCAGTTTTCACTATCAAGAAGATATATTATTATTTTGCTAACAATATAGAGGGTGTGTTACTTCTAATGACATAAAATCTTATTCTAAGAGAAAGTTACTAGTAATAAACATCTTTAAACCTCTCTACTTTTACACAATGTAAAGTGTATACCTTTATTTAAAAAAGAAATACCAAAATATGCAATCTCTACAAAAAAAAAACGATTGCATTTTATCTACCTGATGTCCTTTAAAAAACTTTAGTATCTCATTCAGTCGGAATAGATATTTTAATTTAAAATCAATCGCACCCTATATATGTAAGCACATATATTTTTGCATTACATTGTTTTTATACAAAATACTAACATTAAAATGATCTTCACATACATATTTGTTGGTTTTATATCCGAGATGTATATCGCGTCTCATCGCTTTTTGTCACAATATTCTCCTAACAGGAGACTAATAAACAGTTTATTGGGAGTTTTTACTGTTGTGTTTGTACATTTACAGCTTGAGCTACCGACACGGTAGCTCAATCGGTTAAGGCGTATTGAGTGGCGAATATGCTGATCGACTGCCTACCGTGCTCTGGGTTCGACCCCCAGCCCCGGTATTGACAACACCGGTGGGTGTGGATGTATGTCTGCGTTTTTCCAAATGTGTAACCCCCTTCCGCACAGCCTTGGCTATGGATTTGGGGGTTGTCTACTATCTGTGGTGTGTCTATGTTTATCTCTCTGTCTATTTGCTTTGTTTTTCTTTAGTTTTTCCATCACCTGCAGTATTTGCACTATTCATGATACAAACAGTACTTTCAACCCGCATGACGCATCTGCGGCATTTAAATACAGACTGCTAGACATCTAGGCAAGCGGCTACGTCTACGTCTCCCGATGCGATCGAGGAGCGATTGACGTCACGCAACTATAACGCGTGAGCGCCACGCGTTGATGTTCTTAATTAATTTTGAAGCCTATAGAGACCCTGGAAAATTATTTTTTTGTATTTTGCTCTAGAATTAATAGATCTTTTAGAAAATGTAATAAACAAAATTCTAAATGAGCCTGCATAAGTTAGGTGTATTGGTGTTTACTCAATTTTATATTATGCCACAAAAAAGCCTAAAACTTCCTGATCTATTGATAGTTGCCAAGTCATTTATGTATAGTAAAAAGAGAACCGGGCCAAGAACAGACCCTTGTAGAATTCGCAACTTTACTAGAGTATATGTGTGAAGATTTTTAATTTTAGTGCGGTCTTTAAAGTAGGACTGAATCCAGACAAATCCATAACACTGAAGATCGATTTATTCATCATCAGATAATTCAATTCTTTTACTGATAAGCAGGCTCAAACTGACGTCTTTTACAGACTTCTCCAAGGAATTTGAAAGACTTGAATTTACTAAAAAGCTTACACTATTCGGACTTTGGATTTTGTTCACAATGCTATTTGGGTTATATTGGGTTATCACATAAATTGTATTTTATAATTGCTTATCATTTCAGTGGCGTAGTTTTCTAACAGTTAACTTTACTAGTAGATTACGTATAGATAAAATAGAAATTGGTGATTTACTGTCAACTTATGATAAATTTCGAAAAAATTATATTTCAAAATGGTTATAACAGCAATAAAGGAACAAGAATACCAAAAGTAACCAAATATAGATCCAACTTTTTCAAGAATAATTTTTTAAAATAAACTCAAATGTTTAATTTCCAAATTAAAATCATTCTAAATGATCAACTTGTCACAAATATCATATCCGCTCTGTTTCTTAACATCCCATCTGTAACCTCATGTTTCATAGATCTAAATTCTTATTTTATCTTTATTATATTAACGGGCATCTTTGCTAATCAATTATCTGAAACATACCTACACACCTCTGACGATCACTCTGTACGATAAATATGACTCGCAAGACATTGAAACTGTAATATACAACGTGTCTCTTAGGCTCGAACGGACTTTCAAACGCAAGGTGGTAGGACCATCCACAAAATCACTGTCATACTTTTCCTTGTGGTTTTATTCAAAATAGCATCATAAATATAGTGGTTAGCTGGCACGTAGACTATTTTTTACAATATAAAGCAAAACATGGTAGAAATTATATTTAAGGGAAAATGTATAATGCATCAAAGGGCCTTGACGCATAAGGGGGGGGATCGGCCTTTTTACTTTTTGAAATCTCACTCAGCTGGGTTTGTTGAGAACAAAAAAACGTACTCTTTCCCATATTTTGATTTACTTAGGTGTTCCAGAAACTGTTTTATTGGATCACGAAGATTTTTCGTTTTCTTCACGTACCCCAGCCGCATTTTTCAGTTTTTCTTGCGCCAAATTGAAGGTCTTCGACGCGCGCATGAAGTACAATTTTTTTCAAAATTTTTGGCGGGAAATTCAATTTTTTTTGAGGCTTCAAAAGTTTTTAATATTTAAAAAAAAACCTATTGACCTGCGTTATGATGAAAAAAATATATGTGGTGTGTCTTCATCGGACCTATCTTCATGAATTTTTTCATAATTTTTGTGGTGGTGATAGGGGGTCAAAAAATTAAAAATCTATTTTTTTCGCTATTTTTCGATATTCTTTTCAGAAAAAACTTTCAGTTTAATTATTTTTTTTATTTTCCTAAAGAATAGAGGTATCAAATAATTTTTAGATTGAAAAGATTTAAGATGAACCGGTAAAAACAGATTTTTTAAAAATTAGCCTCTATTTTTTAGTAATATTTTTATAATTTTTATTGTTTACTTTTTCAACTTTTTTTCAACCCTGTTTCTTGTTTATTTTCTTTTTTTTTTTTTTCTTAATTATTTCTAACTTTTTTTGAATAGAATTATAATAAAAAACACATTTCAAAAATATAAAATATATTTATTGTGAAGAAAATAAATTCATATATTATAAAACGAAAATATTACATTTCAATACTCATCACTGTCTTCATTTATAACTGGGATTTCATTTATTTATATTTCACTCTATTTTATTATAGGGTTCGACCCAAGATTTTTAACTGCCACTACTGTATGATATAATAATAATTTCTATCAATAAAAGACATAAAATTAAGTTTCTCTAAATGTTATGAAAACACTTAATCACATTTTTTTCTGACTGGCACATATAATAAAACTACACAACTTTTATAACACAATACCCACTCCGCACTATATTTCAATCATTAAAATAAACACCTCAACTGCATGTTCTGATTTCCCCCTAGAATCTCCATAATTAATTGTTTTTCCAATGAAAAAACAATTTTTTTTTCGTAAGGGTTTCACAGCCTTAGTAATGAACCATACGGCAAAAAAAAACAATTTTGAAGTAAGTAAAAAGTTTCTATTATAGTCAAAACAACTCTCTCATGCAAAACATGTGGTTGAACTTTGGGGCACTTGCACACATTTATGTAGTCACTACCAGTATTTTCAAAAAAGTTTTTCAGACCAGAACTCAATAACATCTAATTGCGTATTTAAAAATATGTCAGTTTAATAATATAAATCATTTGCTCACGGAGATTTTCTCGGAAAAATTATGAAAATCAAAAATGAAACTTGGATCCTCAGTACGTATTTAATAAACATGGATTTAACAAAGTAACTCATTAACGCCTGATTGAATTTTAATGCTACGTCAGTTTAATAAAATAATTCATTTGCGCAACAAGATTTTCCGTAAAAATCAAGAAAATCTAAGTTCAAGCTGGTTGTCAAAGACATCTTGCAATGTACATTTCAAAAATTATGTGTAAGACATATTCAACTATCAAATAATACATTAGACTGTGAAAATGATCAATATAAAAAGTACTTGAGAATTTTTTTCCACTTAAAGGAAAGAATAATTCAAATATTACTAAAAAATAGAGGCTAATTTTTAAAAAAATCCGTTTTTACCAGTTCATCTTAAATCTTTTCAATCTAAAAATTATTTGAAACCTCTATTCTTTAGGAAAATAAAAAAATTATTAAACTGAAAGTTTTTTCTGAAAAGAATATCGAAAAATAGCGAAAAAAAATAGATTTTTAATTTTTTGACCCCCTATCACCCCCACAAAAATTATGGAAAAATTGATGAAGATAGATCCGATGAAGACACATCACATATATTTTTTTCATCATAACGAAGATCAATAGGTTTTTTTTAAATATTAAAAATTTTTGAAGCCTCAAAAAAAATTGAGTTTCCCGCCAAAAATTTTGAAAAAAATTGTACTTCATGCGCGCGTCGAAGACCTTCAATTTGGCGCAAGAAAAACTGAAAAATCTTTTAATACGGCTGAGATACGTGAAAAAAACGAAAAATCTTCGTGATCTAATAAAACAGTTTCTGGGGCACCTAAGTAAATCAAAATATGGGAAAGAGCACGTCTTTTTGTCCTCAACAAACCTAGCTGGGTGAGATTTCAACCCCCTCTCCCCCCTTATGCGTCAAGGCCCTTTCTTTACCAACCATGTAAATCTGTTGAGTATGTTTATTATTGTTTATATTATGAAACTGTGGGATTATTTATTTGCTGTTATTTTTTTTTCTTGAAAATAATGTGACTAATTTGATTGCACTTAAGGATATAGTCAAACTAACATGATCATTTTAATTTTTATTTAGGTATACTTACTGATAAAATAATAATAAAAAATAGCAGGTACAGCCGTGACCATATAAATTGGCCCAAAGCTTGAAGCAGATTTTTACCGTTTTTAATATATAGAATAGACCCTTCCTGTGCCTAGAAGTAGGCAAGGCTGGAGCCATAAAGTTTATTTTTAGGATTCAAATGCTTCTTATAACCTACTAGCATGATCAGACTTAGATCATCAGTATAGAGAATGAATGGAATTTTCTTGTTTTTCATACTGACTGTTAGATATAGTATGAAAAAAAATTCACCCCGTGCTACCAACTTTTCTTTCCCATATAAGCAGCCACAAAGTATCTAAGTATTTTTCTACTACTATTACCAGATTAAAATTAAATCACGGACGTTTTCCACAACACCTGAATCGGGTCGGAGTCCTTGAAAGTCCTTTTTGTAGTTGTGATAGTGAATCCACTGCAGATCTGGACCATATTATTTTTAATTGTAAACATAACACTGAGGCTACAACAGAACTTATCGAAGGACTTTCTTCACTTAACATTCAACTTCCCACTAATCTTACTATTTTATTGCATCACAACAACTTACAAATTTTTAACACAATTATAACTTTTCTGAAAAGTATAAAACTGGATGAATCAACCTAAAAAACTTATATCACATTGTTTTAGGTTTAGCTTTGTGTCCCCTATGTTTTTATCTATGCAGTTTTTCGTCCTATTCCCACCAACCGTGGTCCACTTTTCTGTGAAAAATGGCCTGATAAGACCCCCGGGTGAGAAATGCGTCTTATACCGCTAGGTTAATTCACGTTTTTTTTTGCTATTTTATTTTTACAACAGTTTGTGGCGTATGAGTTTTCTTAACCTCAAAGCCAAAAAAAAAAAAGTGTATGAAAGAAGTTTGCATGTCGTTTCGTAAGGTGAACTTCTTGTTGATATAGTATAGTATGGCCAGACTTAGAGCAACGTTATATGAAAGTAATGATTCTCGAAAGATATATGTCACAAACATTTAATTTTCGTAGCAATATGTGATATGGACAAAAATAATTTTAACCTTGTTTTTAAGTCTGCCTGCGGCAGACAGGAGCTTCTAGCCCCCACTCGGACTTGTCTCCAAGTCAAACCGGACCTACCCCGCCCAGCCCCACACCCATCTCGGCGCCACTCGCCGTGGTCGTGCGGCTGGCTCCGGGCTAGACTCCGATGAGGCACATATATATTGTATTCTAACTTGAAATAAAATATTATTGTTGTTGTTGTTTTATCTTGCAGTCCAAAGATCGTGTGTTCGAATTCCACACAGGTTGGATGTTTTTTTTTCAATTTTTTTTCATATATTTTTTTTCACAACAAAGTTAGTATCACAAAATTTAGGATGTCCAAAAACTAACATTATTTACAAGAAAACTGCGAAGAGTATCCTACAGAATGTGTAACAATTATATAAAAAGCTCAATAAATTGGCGAAGAGTACGTTTTTAGAATTAATTATTTTTTAATTATTTGCTTTTATCATAATTAGAGAATATTATTTAGGTATTATGCAAATCACAACGCACACACTTTTTTATTTATTATGAAAATACCTACTTTCTGTACGTTTTTAGCTTGTTTAAATAAAAATTACTTATGATTTTTTAATTTATTTGACTGGATTATATTTATTGACATTTTCGCCATAATTAATTCTAATTTCTTTCATTTTATTAATTTTTCAAGTATAGTAACGGTAGGAAAAGAATTGGTTTTATTTGGTTCAAAAAAGCTTTTTTTTTCCTTATGGGTGCGAGACCGAAACACCTAACTAAAGCTTATTGCACCCCATAGTCGCGTTATACCATTAGTCCCGAGCTATTTTTTTCGGGGTAACGGTTGGTTCCCTGAAGTATGAAAGCCTCCCAGCCATCACGGCTCTGCATTCACATAGTATATGGTAGGGAATTTCCCCATCTTCACAGCACATCCTGCATTCTGGATTATCTCTCACACCTATGTTGTTAGGTGTCTATTCAGTGTGCAGTGTCCTGTTAAGATGCCCAATACACATATCAGCTGCTTTTTGCTCAGCTTTAGCAGTTCTTTGGTCTTTGTCTTGGATGGCCCGCCAGTGATGAACATACGTGACTCTCTCGTCCCTGGCGCCCCGGTCCAAGGCAAGTTGTGTTTCTGACTCAATAGTTCCTTTACCATTCCTCTTGCGGTAATATATGATATCCCGCAGGTTGGCTCGGGTTCTATCGAGGCAGTTTTAGCGTCTTGGGCCCACGGAAATACCTTCCTGGGTGCATCTTTTCTGATGCAGCGCCCTCGTATTTTTTTGTTACTAGGATGCCGATCTGCATAACCTTGCGCATGTACTCCCTGCTGTTCCAGTCGAGATGAGAGCTCATCCGCAACCAAGCACGACAGAAGAAGGTGATAACACACCTTACGGGCATCCTCTGGTCACGGACACCTACTCCTTTGTGGATCCTAGCGTGGACTGAGTTTTTCTAGTTCTGAGTGCTGAGTCGATCCATCTTGTTATTGACTTTTCGACTCCGCACCTCTTCACTCCATCACTTAGTGAGTCGGATGAGGTATTGTCAGAGACATCTTTTATGTCTAAGAAAGTTCCTATGGTAGTATCTTTACTGTCTAGGGCTCTTTCTATTTTTTGAGTACGCTCGTGTATTGCTGACTCACACTCAAATAGGCTTAAAGTATCATGAAACGTCGAGATGTTATGTTTGAGCAAAAAAAATATTTGCTTGTCTTACTATCGATCTGTCTGTCTGTAGCTTTTTTTCTGCACCTTACTCTGAAATAGTTTATGATGGATAGATAGATAGATAGATTTTATTCATTTCGAATGTCAATTACAAAAATAGTATGGATAGATATTAACTTGAGATTTATTCAGTGATGCAAAATTTCAAATTTCATTTTGAATGTTTCAATTTCAATTTGAAATTTCTGAAAGTTTCAACGTATCCTCATAAATTTCTGAAATATCTGAATTTTATGAAAGTTTCAGATTAATCTGAAAATTACAATGTTTTTGAAACTTTCATGAAAGTTTCAGCCACAAAATCTGTTTTCCGTTACGTCAAAGAAAATTTGAATTTCGCGCGCCTTTTTAGCTTATTTTTAACCAATAAGAATTAAAGTCTGGTTTTGACATTTATTTTAGAGTTCAGCGCTCACCGAATCACTCACTGCTTTCTGTTCAAATTCAAATCCCAACGGCTAACGAGAAACAGGTCAATACAGTACAGACAATAGGTTTGTTAAAAAATTTGGCACTATCTGTACCAATTCAAATGTATCTCTCTTCAACTTATGTATAGTCTCGGACCATCTCCTATGATCTGCACGAGTGCAGGTTGTGCAGGGTCTTTGAACAAACCTAATAATAAAATACTTAACGTACCTATACACTTTATGAAAAAACAATTGTTTAAGTGAATCACACAAGTAGAGGGTGAATAATGTAGGGTGGGAAGTGCATTTTTGCGCGCTGTTTCGTAAACATATTTTTTAAATATTAATTTTTACAACAAATATGAGTGTGGTATTTTTTTGTAGATAATAAAATTATATGTCTAATTTGTTTTTGTTTCAACTTTTTCTCTCGGAAGTTTAAAACATTACGAATGTTAGACAGAACTTAAGTTTCATCATTTCATGAAATATTTCAATGAAATTTCACGAAAGTTTCATGATACTTATGTTTAATTTTATATTTCAAAAATTTCATAAATTTCAGATGAATTTCGAAACTTTCACAAGAATGTCATTGAAATTTCACAAATTTAAGTTTCATTAAATTTTGCATCACTGATTACGAATGTTACACAGAACTTAAGTTTCATCATTTCATGAAATATTTCAATGAAATTTCACTAACTTTCATAATATTAGGAAATTATTCATTTAAATTCCATAAAATGAAAGTTTCATTGAAATTTCACGAAAGTTTCATGATACTTATATTTAATTTTATATTTCAGAAATTTCATAAATTTCAGATGAATTTCATAACTTTCACAAAAATGTCATTGAAATTTCACAAATTTAAGTTTCATGAAATTTTGCATCACTGATTACGAATGTTACACAGAACTTAAGTTTCATCATTTCATGAAATATTTCAATGAAATTTCACTAACTTTCATAATATTAGGAAATTATTCATTTAAATTCCATAAAATGAAAGTTTCATTGAAATTTCACGAAAGTTTCATGATATTTATATTTAATTTTATATTTCAGAAATTTCATAAATTTCAGATGAATTTCATAACTTTCACAAAAATGTCATTGAAATTTCACAAATTTTAAGTTCCACGAAATTTTGCATCACTGGATTTATTACACCTATGTATTATTAGTGGAAGTAGGTAGTCGGGATTTTCTCGAAAAAAAGCAAAATCGTGCTAAAGTTGTGAAATCTATTCCGCCCCCCCCCTTTTTAAGGGTGCTGAACACGAATAACAGGGTGAAAAAAGTTTTCATGCGCACTTCCGGAAACGTTCAAAAACCACCCCTTTTTGCTTGTTCTCTTATGATAGCTTGGCATCGACTATTTTTGGAGAGATTCTTTATTTTTTCATGAGGATGTGATAGATGGTGAAAGGGAATATCAGGTAGTAGACCGCAACCGCCTTCGGGGGTGGAATCTACCCTGTCAGGGGATGCAAAATTGTTCCTTTTTTTGTTCTTGTTAAAGACGTTTACACCCCGTTTTCGAGGATGCTGATCAAGAAAAAAATGGTTTTACGCTGGTTCGACCCTTCCTTCATAATAATAGGTAGCGACTTGGCTGATATTAGAGGCTCGTACTATCATTTTATTTGTTTTCGCCGCCTTTACTGTTTTCTGGGTAAATTGTGTATCCTTGAGTTATCCATCAATTTCTCTGGAGGTACATCGTGGGCACAGAGTTAGTGCACTGATAACCCTCTATCAATTTCTCTGGGAGCGATCAATGTGTAAGCAGCTGATATTACGGACTCATGCTATCATTTTATTTGTTTTCGCTGCTTTTACTATTTTCTGGGTAAATCTTGTGTCCTCGAGGTGAATAAATATATCAAATAACAGTTGCTTAGAACCAAAATTTTCAGAAGATCAATTGGTTTCTGACTTCTTTTTTAAAGACTGAACCAAGCACAGAAACAAACGAATCCAATGAAAATAGTTATGATAATGCTGTAAACTTCCTAAATTTTATACCCGAAGTGTAGATTTCCGATCATGAATTGGAAACAGACGATGCGTGCAATGAAGAAGGAGGCAATAGCATTGAATGTGATGTAATTCTCTTTGTAAGTGCCCTAGGTTATATTAATGTCTTGTAAAAAATATTATATTGTACTCAAAATCTTGTCCTGTATATATAATTTATTAAAAACAGAAATTTTTACTAGTATTATTCTCTTCCTTATATCACGTTTTAAGGAAAATGAATTTCAAATCCTTGCGAGGAAAGGTTCATTTTTGATGAAGATGTAAAATTGACAAATGGTGATTTTGAAAACACTCAATATACAGAGTAGAAAGTAAGAAAAATCAATTTTCCACCCCCTGAGGGGGGGGGGGGGGGGGGCGTGGCACCAAGCCCTCTCTGAGGTTGTCACAATTCACTCTTACCATTCTCCTTGACCAACATCCTCGAAAACGGGGAGTAAACGGTGGGGACTCTTAGAGGTGGAATCTACCCTGACAGGGTAGATTCTACCCCCATGAGCGGTTACGGTCTCTTACCTGAGATTACGTTTCACCATCTTTTAAGTATATCCCCATGAAAAAAAACAGAATCCCTGCAAAAATAGTCGACACCAAGCTGTCAGATGAGAGATAAGCATAAAAGAGTGGTTTTTGGCCGTTAAACTAAAAACTAATTTGTGTTCAGCACCCTCGAAAACGGGTTTCAGAAGGGTGTGCAAATCGATTTTTTTTGCTTTTTTTGTGTTTTTTTTTATTTTAAAATGGATGCCAATAGTGCTAAACGAAAAGCCTTGAAAAAAAATCCAAAATCAAACTCATCCAAAATCAAGAACACCAAAAAATTTACGATTTATTGTGTGCATCAAAAGTTGTTTTGCGCGCGGAAACTGCATGCCAATAAATTTCCGCTGGATTCTTTTTCACGGCTTTTCGTTTGGCACTATTGGGATCCATTTTAAAATTTAAAAAAAAACCAAAAAAAAAAACAAACAAAATCGATTTGCACACCCTTCTGCACGCGACGACTCCCTAAAATTTGCGTTTCTGGCATATTCATGGTAATTTCATTCATATATATGATTGGCGTGCATTTTAAAAACGTTGCACCTGACTGGTCATGTACCGCCAGTCTTTTACTTCCACTATATAACGAGATTTGGAATTGGATTTATATTTTGATCTTGTTCCGTTGAAGGGTTGGGGGGTAAATTGGGGTAAATAGGTAAAGCAAACGAGTAAGAGTCCATAAAATTGAGATTTAGTGTATGCACGAGAAGCTAAGGCCTCAATTTTTTTTTTCTTGACATCAGCCACGTACCTACTACCACCTACTACCTATCACTACCTACCCACTATCATCCCCATTATTAAAGGATATAAAAATATAAAATTGCGATTTGTACATTGTGTGTACAGGAAACAAAGGCCTCCAAATTTTTTTTTGGCATCAGCACTGTTACCTCTTTTAATAGGGTGGTAGTGGGGAACTTGAAGAGGAAAACTGAATGTGGAAGTAATGATTCCTTATTTTGTTTGACCAACCATTTCCTGAAAATAAGAAAATGAAGAGAAAGTCAAATAAGATTTTAATATATTTATTTTCACATCAGAATAACTATCACAATTTAATAATATTATTTACCTGTTGTGACAGCACACATTTAAATTATGTGGGGTAATTTGGAGGTATATGCAAACATAAAACGTTGTTAATGCAGCGAAAACTTCCGTTTTGATATGAACATAATATTTACCTTATCCAGGTGAAATTTGATAAATAGGTAACAATAAAACTGCAAAATTGTTACACCAACTGACGCAATAGTAATTTCAGTATATGGTGATAACAAAACATTGATGTTACCCTGGACAATTTTACTCTTTACGTGCATTTGATAAAATCCACTGCATTTTGAAAATGAATATACTTTAGAAAATAGCAGTTAACGAATACTTTATATTTGCATTACCCCAGAGCAGACAGATAAAATTAACATTTGTTTCTTACTTAAGTGACTTCAGTTTACATTATGATAGTATACCATGATAAATAATATAAATTTTTATTATTAAAAAAATAATAATAAAAAAATATTTAAGTAAAATTTAAATTTGATCGTTGTAGATACCGAAATGTCGAGGATGGATTAGGATTAATGACGCAGCAAAAATATAAAGCAGCATTTAATAATGTCTATTAACGTCGCCATTTTCTGCCTACAAAATTAAAGTTTAAAAATCCGATATAACCGAAATAGAAGTGAAAATTACAATTCGTTATATATTTCAAGTATATTACGAGGTACCAAGAAGTTGCTCCCCAATATTCATAGTTCTTCATTGGTGCTGTTCATTATGAAGCAGTGAATCCATCGCCTTTTAGGAAACCAACTGCCGGTAGGCAATGGAGAGAGATAAACTCTCCCCAAATAAATACTTAAGAGAAACTCCGTACATTCGGTAAGGGTAGAGTGTCTATAATGTCTATTTCTAAAGTATATTTTAAGTAATTACAGATCAATGTAGCGGGGCAATAAACAAAAGCATAAGCTGGCACAGGATATTGGCTCACGCAGCTACGTATGAATCAATTTCCCAGCTCCGATTTTATGCCTATCCTAAAATTATATCACTTTCATCTCAAGCGGCCAAGCCTCCATTTTTATGTTTCTGTCCGTTGATGGAGCGAATTGGTACTTTACTAACTGCAAAGTTAATCCCATTAAAAATGAGTTTTTCTATATAAATCATAGGTGATTCAAAAGCCAGGACCCAAAGTATAGATAATCCAAAGCTGAACATCGTTATGCCCCAGAAGGAGTAAGACTGAAACAAAGGACATTTGCTTTTTTAAGACGTCGAGACATCATTTATTTAATACTTACCACATTTAACATACTATAATATGAGGCTTGTCTTGCATAGGACCCAAGTATGTAAATAAGTGTTAGATGTATAAGGTAAATGCTGTATGTGAATCTGTTCAGCACTTGGTAAACTGGAAACGATAACAGGAGGTTTACGGGACCTGTAACAATACGAAATTCTTAAGTATATTTTTATAACTACTAAATTAACAAACACACTGCCGCTCTTTCAGAATACAATTTGAATAGCATGGGGGATAAAATAGAACCCCGTGTCATACCTATACATACGTCTTCTGATAAATTATGACCTAAATTAGACTATACTATACAATAGTGTACATGCAAACAATTCGTCTTCTATAGGCCTGTCTATAATATGTTTAATTTTTCAAGGCTTCTGTAATAATCAGATATTCTGAATACGTTAAACTAATTCTTACCTCCATAGCCTGTCACGCAAGCATAAATAACCCATCCCAAGCTAACTGCCCATGCTGGTCGCACGAAGCCTATGTAGAAAGCGTTACCCCATCTGTCATAATCTACACCTCTCAATGTACTGTGTCCACCATATATACAGGTAAACGTAACGGCAATGCATATTGCCCATCCAATCAACGCTATGGGCTGAAAGATAAATAAGGGCTGTTAATAATTCATAAATCATAAAAAACTTTAAGTGAGAGAATCCTTAGTTTCACCATTCAAATAAATCATTTCGTCGGTGTCATTTACATATTAATATAGTGCAGATAAAATAGATAACAATTTGTCTCAACAAGAAATTACAATTTTTTTCGAAATGGCTATAAAAATAATTACTTTTGAAGATATATATTTAGATACAGCAATTTAAAAAATTTCCATTATAGTTTTGGTCATTTTACCTGGAAAATACGAGTTAAATAAAACAATATGAAGAAACCTCTTTTAAAGTAAATAGACTTTCCTTCAAATGCGTTTTTTGTTTTTGTTATTCGATAGAAATTTCACAATTACACATTCCGCCCCAAAAAAGTGCTATCCTTGCTATTCCTTATTGAGATTCAATTTACTTGTACATGTTTGATGATTTTTTTTTTAAAGCTTTTACATCAAAATTGACAATATAAAATGTACTCTTTTATCAGATTAAATACTCTTCAATTTCACTGTAATATGTAAAGTAATTGATGATTGGTACTAAAAAATATATTTGGTATACAAACCTTTCCAATTTTAGCTATTCTGAGATTTTTGTTTGGAGAAAACTTTATTTCAGCCAATATGTATCCAAGGAGGGCCCCTATAACCCAGGGTGCTGCTCTCGCGTGTGTTAAGTAATAGTACTTGTTATAGTAATCCATTTGACTTCCTCTGAAAATTAATATACCTGCTTAGTACTTAAAAATACATACATATGTGGGTGTGTGTGTGTGTGTGTGCGTGTATGTGTGTATGTATGAGCATTAGGGTGGTCCTTATTTATAGAGGTGAGAAAATAATTGAATTTAGTTCGACATTTCCCCTGGATTGGTTCTATTTAATTGAATACAATTGGATACGGGGAGAAAGGCTGTAGAGCTTCTTTTAACTAACCAAGTTGTGAAGCACAAGGCCAATTTTTGAACAGACTTTATTTCATGCTAAAGGATAATAAAATTGTAAATCAAGTATGCTAATAGTAATTTGGTGTATTTTTCACAATTAGATGTAGAAAGAAATAAAGGCATACTTCTTTTTTCCATCGAATACATAAATTTCATAAACTGTGGTAGAAATCAATTAATATGATTTTTCAGAAATGTGAAACTTGGAGACAAATAACATTAACGAAATAATATCATCGAGATGATCTCACGTGCCCAGTTTCAAACGTTTTCAAAAGTCATATCTTTGCATTAAAAAAACACTTTGCATAACTGGAATCGAGGTCTGAGGGATTTGTATATTCTTATGTGAAGATTTAACAGAAATTCTTTCTTCACAAGAAACAAACGAAAAACAATAACCATGAGAGGAATAATTTTTAGAATTGTTTATTTTACTAATTTGGAGATACACTACCAAAAAGTATATATTCTCGCATTCCATTATACGAGATGGAATGCAAAGGCCATTTATTGTTTGAAAATATTCGTATTACGTAAAGAATTCGAATTAAGCATAGATGAAGCGGAGATTATGTGTGTTTTAGCGTCAAGATATAATCCAAAACTTGATTCACCCTTTGATATAGAGGCACCAAATTGAAATTTTCAAATTTTACAATGTTGTTAATTAGGTATCTCTTGATTCAGTTATTTCACAAGTTTTGATGAACAAATCTATAGTATTTTTCTATAAGCCACTAATATACACTTCCGCCCATTTGAAGTGAATCACCAAAAACTACGGTGGTTTTCAAAGTTATTTCTTTTTGAACTACCCAGTGCAGTTCCATGATCTCTTTTTATTCTTGCTCCGTAACGTAGTTTTTAGGAAAATATTTCGGAATTGTCTTTTTTTCTAAACAGGGTTTTTCATTGCAACATGTTGAGCTTTATATGTGAGCTCTGCTAGTAGCGATCTGTAGTATATATCACCCTGTAGATTAACAGAACTTTTCCTCAATTTATAGCAGTTTCTGCATTTAAAATGTCCTAAATACCTTAGAATACCTTAAGAATTCTTTTATAATACTATACATCTTCTATACACATTTTATTTTTTATTAAATGACACTTTTAAATGATTTTGTTATTATTAACAATTGGCTTAAGTAAGATTCTTAAGTGCTATTGCTCAGAATACCTTTGTGTCGCTTAGGTACTGGAGAATTGAATCGAGCTGATAGAATGTGTGTGGTACACTGTAAAAAAGTAGCAAGAATATTTTATGTAAACCAGTCAGTAATCAGTATACCATGGGAACAGTTTTTGAGCAATAAAAAAGAATCCTTAAGGATGCATGCTTCAGATCACTTCTAACAGACTCCACACATAAAGACAAACTTGGTCTAAATAAAATGCTTGAATTAATGACGCTATATAAAAAACAGTAATTCCGAAATAATTCGCTAAAAACTATCTCATAGGGCAAGAATCAGGAAAAACAATTGAAAAAGATCATGGAAACATATGAGGTAATTTATAAATTGCGTAAGCTTGAGAATCACCATAATTTCAAAGATGGCAAAATTGTGTATATCAGTTAATTGGAAAAGAAAAATATTGTGAAGAAGGATAACGACGTTGATGATGAACACCCTGATATAGGAAGTCCTCTCAAATTATAGTAAAAGTGGAAGAAATTCCAAAGTTAATTAAACGTGGTATTTTCTATCTCTAGAAACAAAGGCATTTTTTAGTAGATAATTTTAAATACGAATGTTCTCGAAACGGGCTCAAAAGTTGACCAGCTAATGATGATTTCTAAAGAGGGTTTGCAACAGTGTCAAAGCTGAAAGTTGTTAATGATGCAACATAGAGGAATGTTAAATTAACAGAAGTATGTAACAAATAGTTAATTACAAATAATGATAAACAGAAGCATTTTGTATTAAAAAGTTGTTAGCGAATATAGTCATGTTTTCCAGGTGCAAGGAAATCAATAACGTCTATACTAAGTCCATAAAAAGAGGATAGTAATAAGTGCACGTAATCAGCGAGTGCAGAGTATCCTATTGGCGTCTGAGTTTAGAAGGAATGCAATTTAAAAATAAGTTTTACAAAGGCTTATCAAATTAACGTCGCTCAGTGACATGTGCCACTTGACACTTGTGACAGTTAAATTCATCACTATCCTTCTCTTGCGGATTTAGTATAGATCCTTATAACAGGCATTGTTTTAATGAAATGTGTAATGTGTAAATTATTTAGTTAATAACTAAATATTTCGCTTTTGTTATTTTTATCATAAAAATAACTTTAAAGAACTCTATAATATAGTAGTTTAATTTGTATACAGTATTTTCAAATTTAATTTTTTCATAAAATGGAACAATTCTGGTAAAGGTGTCAAGGTCGAAAAATAAGAACCACCTTAATTGTATATATGTATGTATATAGTGTATCCTACCAAAAAGTAACTCCTGTGAATAACTTTGGAGGCATTACTTTTTTGAAAAATTGCTAAAACCGTTCGACCGTGTAGGTATCCAACAGGTACGCTTTTTGAAGTGACATGGTCATCTCCCCCCCTACGTTTCGAATATTTAAAATATCAAGGAGAACCTTTCAACTTCCCTTGGCACTTAATTTTTTTTTAAACTTCGGACAATATTTTTTAGTGAATTAAAAAAATATATTACCTCAAAAGATAACCAAGGTAGCTGCTTTTAGTTGGAACACCTCATACTTACTTTGGATGGAAGTTACTAAGTACTCCTGAGAGCTGCAGATCGTACGCTATATAAGTCGGGATAATTATAAATGCACCAATGAGCGCTAGGACGAGAGTCACTCCTATTTTGGGATATCTTCCTAATGGCAGCAAAATCAGCGGCGAGAAAACATACAGCTGCATGTCCACACTTAAGTACCATGTCTGAATAAGACACTAAAAATAAAGATACTAAAATTAAACTACCTACTTGATTTTTAGGGCCATTTTTATTTTTGTATGTAGAATATAGTGAATGCACTTAAATCAATCTAATGGACCAAAACGATAAGAGAAAAATCTAAACGTAAGATTTTTCGAATTGGTTTAGTACCAATGACCAACCAAAATTTCCGAAATCACTAATTTGTAATTAAATCAACTTTTTCAAATGCTACATCTTTTCGACCCCCAATACTTAAATACTTCAACAAATCCATTGGTAACTTCAAATCGACAATCGGTTTGATATTAACCCAAATACAATTTCTTTGGTGAATAATAATAAAAAATCGGGAAAATACTTTTATCAAGTGAAATTGAATAAAACTAGATTCAAAGCATTCACATTGTCAATAAAACAACACTGCGAATAACAAAAGAGTTAAATCCGAAATCGATTATTTTAACAATAAAAAAACCTATCCAAATTAAAAAAAAAATAAAGGTAGTAAAGGTTCAAAGTGCATCCACCCTTCTTGGTATTTTCTGGTTCAGCAATGGTATTTGAATCTAATTTTATTCAGTTCAAATAGAAATTGTCGGTGATGATGATGAAGAATATGATTACTAATGTTTAAAATTGTATTATTTAAACTAATTTTTGTTATTACAATACAATATCAACAATTATTATTATTTTTAAAAATCCGTTAAAAATGTTGCCCAAAATACATTATTTACTTGATCATTCACTAGAAATGTTTTGATTTTTGCAAACCACAAATATAGCTATAGAAATAAGCATATTTCAAAAATTACAAGAGATATGGCTTCAAATTGTATTTAGTTAAGTCAAGTTTTCAGAAAAGCAAAATTTTAGAAGCATTTCATATTACTTTTTGGCTAATGGTCTTTTTCCCCTATTTCGACCCCGCTGTATCCGAATATGCCGGTTGCCAAACCGAAATCCAGGACCAGAAGTGAGATATTCAAGATGGCGGCCAATATGATGCGGAAACCGGAGCCGTAAAGCCCCATTTGACACAGGAATGCGTCCAAAACATGTAATTATATGTTTTGAGTATGGGGAATTCAAAAATACACTTCAAAAAAATATTAGTTGGGTAAATTCAAGATGGCGGCCAAGATGGCGGCTATGACGGCGCCAGCACCATCATCCCCATTTTTGACGTAAAAGCAAGTGTGACGCGCCTCTATACATGTTTTTGAGCATGACGATTCCAAAAATTACCCCTAAAACAACGTTTGAACTATACTTTTAATTCAGTTAGGACAAAAAACTACATTTTTGGGGAAACAAAAGCTTACATGAACAAAAACATACAAAAATTACTGTGTCCTTCCAGAATTGAGACAGGTACGTTAGCAGGGAGTACAGAGTTTTAAGCAAGGGACATTTGCCTTCCTACAACTGCAGTTCTTCGAATTACAAAGTCCTTTACAGTGGCAAATGACAACTTCTGGGCACGTCTTAGGAATGGAGTCCAGTGTTATGAATCGTGGGACAACTTGATCGTCGTCAACGGCCTAGCCGCAGTCTTCAAGTGATGGCAGCGATGGCGTGGGAAGATGAGCATTCTCCCATACACATACCTGTCAAACTACAAATAGATTAAATAACGTTTTCACAGTCTTTTAAATACCTATTATAATTCAGAACTCACTTGATAGTGGCAACTTCTGATATGAAGCCGAAGGGCATCTGTTGCAGGAGGGAGTGCTTCTGGCTTTTTCACAGCTCCAAATAAAATACTGCGGGCATCATCTGCATACTCAACGCTAGGCTCATCCTGCATTAAAAAAAATTATTGTTAGAATAATTTTTTTTCATGAAATACCGTTAACTGCCAGCTTCTGAACGGACTTGGATGCTGGCCACTTGGTGAGAACTTTCTCAAGAACGTAAAGGTTTTCGTCGTCAAATTGTATAAGATACGTAGACATACGTTTTTAAGTTGAGTTAACGGTATCTCATGAAAAAAAATTATTCTGACAATAATTTTTTTTAATGCAGGTTGAGCCTAGCGTTGCGTGTGCAGATGATGCCCGCAGTATTTTATTTGGAGCTGTGAAAAAGCCAGAAGCACTCCCTCCTGCAACAGATGCCCTTCGGCTTCACATCAGAAGGTGCCATTACCAAGTGAGTTCTGAATTATAATAGGTACTTAAAAGACTGTGAAAACGTTATTTAATCTATTTGTAATTTGACAGGTATGTGTATGGGAGAATGCTCATCTTCCCACGACATCGCTGCCATCACTTGAAGACTGCGGCTGGGCCGTTGACGACGAACAAGTTGTCCCATGATTCATGACACTGGACCCCATTCCTAAGACGTGTCCAGAAGTCGTCATTTGCCACTGTAAAGGACTTTGTAATTCAAAGAACTGCAGTTGTAGAAAGGCAAATGTCCCTTGCTTAAAACTCTGTACTCCCTGCAAACGTACCTGTCTCAATTCTGGAGAAACACAGACATTTTTGTATGTTTTTGTTCATGTAAGCTTTTGTTCCCCAAAAATGTAGCTTTTTTTTGCTAACTGAATTAAAAGTATAGTTCAAATGTTGTTTTAGAGGTAATTTTTGGAATCCTCAAGCTCAAAAACATGTATAGAGACGCGTCACTCGTTTTTACGTCAAAAACGGGGATGATAGTGCTAGCGCCGTGATAGTCGCCATCTTGGCCGCCATCTTGAATTTACCCAACCAATGTTTTTTTGAAGTGTATTTTTGAATTCTCCAAACTCAAAAACATATAATTACATGTTTTGGACGTGTTCCTGTGTCAAAGGTTTCCGGTTTCGCCACATTGGCCGCCATTTTGAATATCTCACTTCCGGTCGGGATTTCGGTTTGGCAACCGGCAGATTCGGATTCAGCGGGGTCGAAATCGATATTTTGACTAAACTATATTGTATTATGAGTATTTCTACATTTTATACTTTTTAATTTCAAGTAGTTCAGTTTTTATTGTTAAACAATTTTTAAAGTATAAACTGAAAACAAAATACTTACCAGTTGATCAACATTAACATAATTTTGAACATAAAGTAAGGTAGACCACCAGTGTTTTTGACAGGGTGTTTGAAAACCGCCTATACTACTCCAACTTGGTCCTGTGCCCATATAAATTAACAGGTTTGCGCTAATCAATACTGTTGCAGCAAGTGCTGGAGTTAATCTAGAAAGAAAATTCATTTACTGAAAATATAACGAATTTAATTTTAAATGGTTTATTACTATGAACAAACCTACTTAATAATGTTGGTAGTGCCCACATTTAAAGTGAATTGTTAGGAAAGGAGAATTTACACTCGCTTAAGACACCTAAGCCCTAGGGCGAAAGGGAGCCCGATGGAGCCTCATTTGTTTACTACTCTCAGTGAAAATAATTTACGTGAAAAATATAATTTTTATCTCATAAAATTTCATGGGGCTGGGCAATCGAGGTACCTACATGAGTCCTAAAACCATCACTTCTTTACTACTTTCATTAATAATTGGCCACACGCTAACTGGAGAATCCCGTGCCCAAAATATGAAGAATTAACCAAAAATACTTAGATAAAATGTGCCTCCTTACTGAGGGTGTTGAAGTTAAAAATAAAAAAAATTATTTTCACATATTATTTTAAAATTGCTTGATATTTCTTTACAATATTTGGCATATAGTGTTGAAGGTCCAAGACGCATAATATCAGTGAATGAACTGGTTCATCTTGTGCAACCTTTCCAAGGCCTTTGACTGTGTCTCACATGAAATACTTCTGGAACAGATGAGTTTTTATGGTACTCGAGGTCTGCCATTCTATTCCTATCTTAACAACAGACTTCAGTGTGTCTCTATAGATAATCTAAACTCTGAATTTCTTTCGGTTAAACATGGGGTCCTCAAGGCTCTGGTTTGGACCCCCTACTCTTTATACAATATGCTGACGATACATCCATTCTTGATTTTAATTTGAATATTCCTGTGAGGATAGCTTTAGTTCTATCAAACAAGCTGGTGCTTGGTTCTCCTCGAATAATCTTAAATTAAACGAAGAAGAAATCCAACAAATCGTTTTCTCAATAAATAATTAACTAATTAAAGGTAACAGTGTTAAAATTATTGGCGTTGTTTTAGATGATACCCTTAACTGGTCCAATCATGTGGAGTAACTGTCACACAATTTATCAAGTTCAATATTCATGCTACGTAGGCTAAAAAATCAACTCTGTTCTAAAACCTTAAGAACATGCTATTTTTCATTATTTCATGCTCATATTAATTATGCTATCCTCATATGGGGTGGTTCATCTCGGGCAGCTGTAATCTTTCGTCTGCAGAAGAAAGCAGTCAGGTTAATTGTTAATGCAGGTTGGAGGGACCACTGTTTACCAATATTTAAGAGTCTTGGTAAAATGCCAGTTCCTTCTCTTCGCATTTATGTTACTTTACTTGAAATTCACAAGAACGTAAATTCTTTTTGTACTAACTCAGATTTCATTCATATGGCACTAGGTCTGCCAATCAACTTAGGCAGCCTCGTCTTAGATTAACAAAATCACAGAAAAATTCTCTAAACCTTCAATTATACAATCACATTCCTAATGGCGTAAAATCTCTTAATTTTAATGGTTTCAAGAACTTAATAAAAAAAACACATTTTAAAATACTGTTTCTATCCAGTGGATGAATTTTTAAACACAAATTTGTTGATATCTTTTAGCTTAACCTCCGCTTGTTTGGTATGCTCTAGCTATTTCGTGGGAGCGTGCCTCTTCTTTCTTTTTTTTTATGTATTATTTTGTATTTTGTGAAGTATTTGTACATGCAGTGATGTTTATACATTTTTTTATATTTTTGTATTACGTATTTTCTATTTTTGACTTGCCAAAAACGTATTTGTAACTTGGTCAAATAAAAATATCTATCTATCTATCTATCCATCAATCACTGTTTGAACATTTATTAAAATAACTTATTACTACCTACAAAACGTATTCTTTTATTTTCAAAGCTTTTTCGAATTCAAATATCTTGGGAAATAGGCACTCTAGAGCAATGTATTACCCTTTTTGCATAAAAATTATTGAAAACAAAAGAAAACCAAAGAAACAAATATTTGGCCAGTGGCGTACAAATTAACGGGGAGAAACTCTTTCACCCTCCCCACCTTGCCATAGTGAGGAACCAGTTATTTCGCTGATATTATGCGTCTTGGACCACTAACACTATCTACCAAATATGGTAAAGAAATATTAAGTAAGTTTAAAATAATATATGAAAATATTTTTTTTATTTTTATCTTCAATACCCTGTATATCAGTAAGGAGGCACATTTTATCTAAATGTTTTTGGTTAAATCTTCATATTTTGGTCTAATGATTCTTCAGTTAGCATATGACCAATTATTAATGAAACACCCTCTATAAGTACTTATTTTATGAGTGTCAACGAGCATCAGAAAATTTTTGAGGTATCTTATATCGTGTAACTATTTGGACAATCACTATTATCATTTATTATTTATATTTATTTACCTTATATAACGATGCAGATAGAAGTGGAAAATATTAAATTTGACTCCGTTATGTTTGGCCTTCATAAAACCATAAACCAGGAGAAGTCCACCAATAAGGAAAAAGGAATCAACCGACAAGGTGGAACCGATAAGTATCATGCTGGATAGACTTTCTGCCCACTGGAAGTAAGTAAACACTTTAATTATTAACTATTAATAAATACTACTAGTACAGTGAATGAAGGTAAAAATCAACTATTACCTCCGACTTCGGTGAACCTCCATCGATTTGCATGAAAATTTGGGATTGAGAATATTTTACCCTCAACTTCAAAAGTGACTAATGCTCGACTTGCGCTTTTTGCATTTTAGAGGTGAAATCCACCCCTTTTGTTAAAAATGGGAAAAAATGCAAATATAAGCATTCTGGCGTAAGTAATCTCGTTTAATTAGATAAAATAAATATTTTTCAACACTTATATGCATGATTTATGATTTTAATTAATTTTTCAACCCTTTTAGCAACCACCCCTTAAATCGAAAATCATGAAAAAATCATTTTTTGTATTTCTGAAATATGAAATCGCATATTAACATTACACAAACGGTTTGTTTAATGTTTATGATATAATTTTTGGTTGACTGTGAAATTTCAACCCTTAAAAACCACCCCCTTAATACAGAATCATTGAAAAAATTGGTTTCAAGAAACTTTAATCATTTGAATAATACATTACTGAATTGAAATCTCATTTACTGAGTATTAAAGTAATTATTTATTTATTGCGAAATTTTCCACCCTTAAAAACTACCACTTGTTATAAAAATAATGGAAATTTTTTTTTTATCAGCTTTAATAGCTTTAATTATTTAGAATATTTTTTATTACTTATGATAAACTTTATTAATATATTTCAAACTTTATTAATATTATTCTTTCCACATTCCCCAAACTACCCTTCGTGCACAAATTGATGAAAAAGCATAATTTAACGTTGGAAACAATTTTTTCATTGCTTATGTGACTTATAAAAATTTAATTTATTAATTAAGAGGAAAATGTATTAAAATAAATATTAAAATATATGAAAAGTTTATTCATTTTTTATTTAAATAATGTTTCATAAATTAATCAAATATTAATAGTACATTAAATTTAATTTTTCACTCTTCATCAGAGCTCTCTTCACCAACTTCTCCTTCTTCATTAATTGGAGGGCTATTTTGGCAATTGTCCCCACTGCATGATCCGCAGGTTGCATTGCAAAATAACCCTACTCTTCGACACCGGCAAGAAGCGCCGCACCCTTTTATCGGTTTTTTTACAATAACTCCGTTAATTTTTATGATATCAGGTTCATCTAAAAACCATTTGAAAGGTAATTTCAAGGGCTATAAGATCGTATTAAATTTAATCTTTTAAAACCCTTATTTTTCAAAAGATAAAAGGTTAAAGGGCCCCGGTTACATGGTTCTCGCAGTAAAATTTAGGCTTTAAACGTTTCTATCTCGGTTATTTTTTATCCTACAAAAATAAAAAAAAAAAAATCTTTGTTAAAAAAAAAACTCAAATTTCGTTCTCTATTATTTTTTACATATATCGAGTATTTTTGGAGTTATTATCAAAAGAAAATGAAATTTACGAAAATTTGAAAAATTCTGATTTTTTTAAATCATATTTTTTTTTCAAAAATATGCATTCTAAACCGGTCAAAATTTTTAAAGTCATTACTTATGCTAAAATAAAGAAAGTCTTATAGGGATTACTATAAATTTTAATTTTTGTGGAAATGGCGTAGGTTTTATTTTTCACTTTTTCCTAAAAAATTCGAAAGGGTTCTCTTATTTTCATTATAACTTGCTTAATTTTGATGCTATCAACTTCTTCTACAGCTCATTTGATAGGTATTTCTGAGTACTTTGAAAAGTGTTCAGTAAGTATATTTTATAAAATGCATCGTTTTCCCGTTATTTAATCTTGAATACTTAGATTTCAGTACTTGCCGAAAAAAAAAATATACATTCAATTAAGGAAGGAATTTATTCGCTTTTTTATTAGCTTCAATTTTGGTAATGACAACTTTTTTGTAAAAACTTATAGTTTTTGAGTTATTTATGAAAAACCGCTTTAAAACATGCATTTTTTTCACGAAAAATCAAAATCTTTGATCTTTAATAACTCAAAAAGTATTGATTTATTTTAATAACTTTATATAACAAATTTTGCTTAGAATTGGTCCCTCTATCGATTCCTGGTGTTATTTTTCATAAAATAATTTCCTCCCCCGAGAAGGGGTGGCATCCACCCCCAGGGCAAAAGCGCAAGTTGGCACTATGTCACTTTTGTTTCTTGAGGTATCCTCTAACTACTCACAAATTTTCATGAAAATCGATGGAGGTTCAACGAAATCGGAGGTGAAAACCTTCAGTGACTGTACTATACATTTTTTATCGATCTTTGAAGACGACAATCTTTCAATTTTTTTAAATTTTTTACTACATATGCACATATCCTCTTTTAAAAATAGTGTCAAAAAAATCTACATAAACATGTTTGTACTATTTGATAATGCCAATACTGTTATGGCAGTCTAGTTGGAAATAAAGTATATTATTATTATTATTATTATTATAAAGAAATCCAAACTCGGAAAAAATTTCATGTGTGCTGATATTTTTTTCGGGTGATTTTTGTAGTAAAAGATATCTTCTTCAGTTTCCATATTGCCTCAAAGCTTGTCTCACTCCCACTTAATTGCAAAATTTAATATTTGAAAAAGTATTCCAAATTTATTTTTGAAACAGGATTTGAACTCAATGATTAAAAATTTGAAGTCAAAATTAAAAAACTCAAAACGGCGGCTTGAATATGGTAGATGGAATTTTTATTAAGAAAGTGTGAAGACGCAAATTGTTTCCATTATAACTGCTTTGTTTTTTATGCTACAAAAACAAATCATTAATAACATCTTGATCATTAGCATTTTTGACGTAAGTGCCATAGTTTCTGAGATATTTAACATTTGAACTAAGTACTGCGTCTGCTTATAAATGTTCGGATAACATCTTGATGATGTTATAACTGCATACTCCACACAATAAGAGCCGGACAGCGGGCATTTTTCTACTTAGGAGACCTTATTGAATATGTTTTTGCTTGTTGTCATAACCTAGCATAGTCTGACGAAAATCGTTATTTGACGAGTTGTTTTATTTTGGTTTCCGTACCAACACAATGTTGTAAAAGATTTTTATTAAAGATTGAGAGAGGAAATTCCGTTTCCGGAACGTCATCGTCTAATACATTATCTATTATTATTTTTATTTATACTATTTGTCAAAAAACCTCTAATTATTCATTTAGTGTAAAAGACGTGTTAGAATTTGTTTCCTAGTTTTATACTAGACAATTCAATTATATTGCAGATTGTTTGGATTCTATTTTTAGAAGACGTAAGACAATCTCAAAAAGGAAACAGACAATAAAAAATGGTACTGTTAAGATTTAGGCAACACGTCATATTTTACTTACGTCTAACATATCCTGGTAATTAGTGATTGGAATTCCACTACCATGAGATGCAAACAAATGGCCAATAATTACCCAGCTCATACTTAACAATTTAATGCCATTCAGGCAGGACAGCTCTGCAGAATTCTTAGTTGTTTTAAATATTTTCTTTCCATTTTTATAAACAGAAAAAGCTGTAAGTGCCTCATAAGGTGGTGCTGCAACAAAAAACCCATATGTAGTAATTCTAAAATATTTTTTTTGTTAATAAAACGGTTGTAGTTGTAAAACTAGCATAAATAACCCCTAATATGATCAATAGTTTTGGGATTACAGCATCTGGATCTTCAAGACCCGACAGTATGCGACTGACTCGTAGAGGATTTAAATTGTGTGAATTTTTTTTGTTATATAGCGTGATCCAAGATACAGAAGAGAGATGCGCAATATCAGTTTTAAGACGTACGGCGCATGACATCATCTTGTATCTCAGCAAAGATGGGAAAAGCAGTTCCATTTATGAACCGGGACAAAATAACGTTATAAATTAGATTTTCATTAAATTTAGAAAGGAGCATCTGGCTGATTAGTGATTAACCTCGCCCATCGTGACAACCTATGGATCTCTTGTGGAGTTCCTGGTTTAGCCTACCTTATAGCTCATTATCTAGCTTTGTCTCTTGTATCAGACTCCATGGTTTTCCTTGGTTTTACCTCTCCAAGTAGTTTGAATCTCAGTCTAACTAGACCTTCATAGTGGCATAGCACATGGACTGAGGTTTCCTCTTCCTTTTGTTATAATCTGTATTAGACGATCTGTCAAACACATTAGACTTAAATGTCTAATAATCCTACAGTGTCCGGTTAGAAGACTAGTGGAGGTCAGGAAGTCAAGGAGGAGTCGACTATTTGCTGCAGCGACGAAACCTACTTACCACTCCATTCTCGAGGATGCTGAATCAAAAAAAAATAGTGGGAGAAGTTTTTAACCACACCCACCCCTTTAAACGGCCAAAAACCACCCCTTTCCGCAGTTTTTCGATGGATGGAAGATTATGCATGTTTGGGTAGAAAATCATTGAAGTTTTTATGAAGGCTTATTGACAATAGAAGGTCTGAGGCAGGGTGAAGAGCAGTAACAGCCCTTGGGAGTTGTTACAACCCTTCCAAAGAGTAGGGAATTGATTTTTTTCTCTTTTAGTTTTGATACTTACCCCCGTTTTCGAGGACGCTGAATTCGAAAAAAATAGTCGATTAAGTCTTCAACCCTTCTCTCAAACGGACAAAAACCGCCTTCTTTGTGATTTTTACCATAGTAGCGTTGATAATGTGTGTTTTGAAGAGAGGCAGGTGACAATGGAAGGGTTATGTCAGAGGAGGGCGATAGCAATCCTTCTTAATCGGGATATCGGACAATAGGTGAATAAAATCATGAATAATCTATTTTCCAAAGGGTGGAAATTTTCGTTTATTTAATAAATAATGCGAATAAAATATTTTTGTAACAATACAATGAAATATGTTTTATGCTACAGCTGATTAATGTAATCTAGATCTCTTACAAATAGAATTACATTCTTGATACTTCTCAAAATGCACATCACATTCAACACTCTCATCTTCTTCATCACACATTCATCGTCCGTTTCCGTGTCAGAATCATACATATTAACTTGGGATGAAATCTAAGTAATTATCATCACTAACATCACCAGGCGTGTTCGATTCTGTACGTAAGTTATTATCCTCAACGTCTGGGGTAAAATTTTCACAATCTCGACCTCGACAATTATTACAGACAATACTACGGTATACCCAATTTTACACAACCATATCGTTTTGAATATCTTACCTCGATTCTCGGTATATACGCTGTGGAAACTGCGTGGAGATTGCCGAGGACCCGCGTGAATTCAAAATTACCTTTTTCTTGTATTTCTGTCGGTAGAGTTGAGTTCAATGCCCTCGAAAACGGGGGCGGAGGGGGGGAAGTATTAAAACTGAAGGAGGAAAAAATTCAATTTCCCACCCCTTGGAAGGGGCTGCTACCGCCTTTCACCTTGTCTCAGACCTTCCCTTCTCAATATACCTTCATAAGAACTTCAATAATTTCTTTCCCAAACACGCATAATCATCCCATCATCGAAAAACGGCGGAAAGAGGTGGTTTTTGGCCGTTTAAAGGGGTGGGTTGGTTAAAAACTTCTTCCCCTGTTTTTCTTTTTGAAAAACGGGGGTGGCGTGAGTAGATTTCGTGACTGCAGCAAATATTCAACCAACAATTGAGAAATTTGGCTTCCTGATCCACTGGACCCATCATTATCATAATGGCCTATCTATTTTGGCGTAGTAGGTCTTACGTTAATTTGGCCGATCGTTCTTTAATGAACTCTTTGACCTGTCTATCGTGGAAACTCTTCCATCATTCCAGAGATGTCTTGTATCCATTTATTAATGGATGCTCATCTACATGGTTTAGTCACAGTACCAAGGAGTTTTGGTCCTACTTGGGTTTTAGACGCGCCTTCCCTAGTGAGTTTACCAGCATTTTAATTTTTCTTGTGTCCCTTGCGTCCTGGTAACCGCGCCACCACCTTACTCCGGCTTTCTAGATCCATAAGCTAAACTAATTCTGGTTGCAGTAGTGTTATTATTAGAAGATACTCGGGGCAGAGCCAACGTGCGCAAATATTTTTACCAGTGGCAGAGCGTCATCTGGAGTATAAGTATATGCAATTTTTATTGCAAGCATCTGCACATAGTAATACTAATTTTACTGCTGGGGGCTCTAAACTCTAAGTTATGTTCCACTTAACGAAAGACACAAATATGTTGGGATTACTAACATTTGGTTAGATATTCAAGGAAATATCCCTAATTCTAGGTAACAGTTTATAATGTGACCTACACATTCACTATTTCAGAAAACCAATATTTTAACACAACACGAGAAATTTCCTCAAAAGCACATGCACTGAATTTTAGAGTGAAGAAAATGGTATTTGTTTCTCGAGTTGAAGTATAATTGTTGAAACCGTGGACACGAGAAGAATAACTAATGGTATTAACAAATTCTCCCCCTTAAACACATTTAGGACTAGTTCTACTAAATTTGAAACTTTAATCGGAAGTCTAAACTGTCTTCTACCCACATTTTAGCACTATGGTAGAAACTATACTCTCCTTCAGATGTACTATGATCTATGATTTATTCTAAACTATAGCGTTCTATATTGTCCTCTCTTCGGTTGATGTAGCTAAAAATTAGAGGAATCGGGAAAATATCATGCTGGAGAGCCGCTCTTGGGGACGTATTTCCTGTAAAACCGAGCTGTTAGTGCGATGGGCTGTCCAGGGAATTCGTAGCAAAAATATTATATTATTATAATTATATTACTTAAAGATATCTTACCTTTACCGATATAGATGTAGTACATATCACATATGGTTGACTCTACCAACAGGGCAAGAATGAAAGCCAATACAACGCTAAAACAAGACGTGACTATTACTTTTATTGCCTATTTTTGTGCAAATTTACGTACATTGTAGCAATGGCTCCATTAGTTAGCGGAGGATTCTGATCTTCTCTTGTTTGACATCGAGCGAATGGGGTACCTATCAAGTTTTGAAGAACTTCTCCAACGTCCCAATCGGTACAGTCAGTAGGAAGACAAATGGCCCAGGATGCACCTCTGGAAAAACCACCACCACCTGCTTCAGTATCTATATTTGCTACTCCTCTTACCACCTCCCTATGATGTGCCTGCACATGTCATGAAAAAGAAATAAATAAATAAATAATATTTTTAATTTTACGATATCATTTACAGACGATTAAATATAGAGTGCATGTTATACAAAAAAAGCACTCCCAAAACTTATAGCGCGGGACCTAGGTGATTTTTTCGGCACATCATCGTTTTATGCACTATATGTTCATAGTCTAGGAAATAGCGTGTAAATTCGACGACGAATGGTTACCGTCTGCCAGTCGGTAATCGAAGAGACCATATAAGTACAAAATTTTTTTCTCTCTGGAACTTTTTGATATGGTGGGGGGATAGGGAGGGGGGAGCATTTATTTTTTAATCGAATGATTATCGATATCTGTCCGCATAGGTAGTTAGTATAAGTACTTCACATACCATTACGCTGGCAGATGAAACTTCCGATCGGCGCGCACGTTAACCTCAAATAGAAAAAAAAATTTTTAGTTGCTATTTCCTGAAATTAGTCGGGAGAGTAACTTGTACATCAAACGTGGAACAAGCGGTCGAGTCAGGTTAATTGACATTAAAACTGCAGAAGATGTATTTCTTGATGAACCATATGAATGTAGTGACAGCGAAAACGATTTGTAAAAGTTTAGCTGAAACGATATGGTTAAGAAATATTTCAAAAGAAATAATAAACAATTGTTTATAAAATCTGTATAATCTGCATAAATAAAAATTTTCATTATTAAAAATTACAAAACTTATTGTCGGTCATATATTTTTCCGTGACAAAAAGTCAATTTCATAATTGAATTTAAAATTGACTTTAATTAAGGCTACATTTGACTGTGACAGATCTCTCACTTACTATCACAGTCAAATGTAATTTTATCTAAAGCTCACTTTAAATTCGATTATGAAATTGGCCCATACTTTTATTTTTATCATACAGCATTGTTCCAGTGCACAGTGTCCAAACACACAAGTGTAATACACCAAATTAAAGATAACACAGGTCAACATTCGATCTAAAAACAATCACCAGACTTTACCAGAGTATACATAGGTTTTTTTTGGTTGCTGATTCCGAATCCGAGGTTGGTTAAGCTTCATCGCGTCAGGTTCTTGGTCATTTGAAGATCAAACTGAGGAAAAAGTGTAGTAAAAAATTTGAAAAAATTTATGTTTACGTTTCTGAGGTCGCTGAATTCAAATCCGCTCTTATATTTACCCTTCAAGAACATCAGAACATCTAGAGGTCATTTCAAAGCATTTTGAAATCATTTTGAAGTCAAATTGAGAAAAAGCGACTAAAGAAATCTGGAAAAATGCTTACATGAGTTTTTTGGGTCGCTGACCTCGAATCCGTAGTTGACTGGACTCTATCAGATCGAATTCAAGGTCATTTAAAGGTCAAACTGAGAAAAAGCGGTGTAAAAAATTTGAAAAAAATTTATGTTTATGTTTCTGAGGTCGGTGAATTCAAATCCGCTGTTTTTTACCCTTCAAGAACATCTAGAGGTCATTTCAAGGCACTTTGAGATCATTTTGAGGTCAAATTGAGAAAAAGCGGCTAAAAAATCTGGAAAAATGTTTACGTGTTTTCTTTGGGTCGCTGACCTTGAATCCGTGGTTGGCTGGACTCTATCACATCGGATTCAAGGTCATTTGAAGGTCAAACTGAGAAAAGTTTTTGTATGTTTTTGGGGTCGCTCAGTTCAAATCAGTTGTCATTTTGACATTGAAGGATACCTAGACTCATTTCGCGGTCATATGAGGTCAAATTAAAAAATTATGATTAAAAAGGACCCCGCACCTTTCTTATGGAAATTGGGTCCTGGCCAGGAGGCAAAACTTGCTGTCGTTGCTTCTATTGCTTGGAGCTCAATCTGTTTTGTTTCAAGGTCGTATAATGTAGGCTTTTACAGACAAGAATTTATAAATGTTGCACTTGCAGCCTAAATTTTGTAATCTGCAATAGCAAATAATATGTGTGGTTGGACCCAGGGCACCTCCTCGTGGTGACGGTGGGCAACGGAGTTGTCTCACTATCCGGCAAAGTCCCTGGGTCACGGCGATCATGCCGTCATGGCAACCGCACGTAATAGATGGACAGTTGGACATACAGATAATGTCAGTTGCAGTACGACAGATAAACATATGAGAAAATTTACAGGTAGAGGTACGAAGTATAACATGAAGGCAAGAAAAGAAGGAAAGTTGAACAAATAGCAGGTAGGACTGTACACAAGCAGATAGTTTAGGACGTAGAAAACCAGTTAAACTGGCAGATAAAAGTGATAATAGGTAGACAATGGGGGGAAAGATAGGCAAATAAGCGATGTATAGGAGGGCAGTGAATAGACAAGACACCCGGATGAACAGTCAGATAGCAGATGACGGAAAAACTGGCAGGTAAAAAAGCAGAATAGCAGTTAGAGTATCAGAAAACCAGATAACTAGACATGCAAATAGAAGAATGGTTGGATAGACAGTTAGGAAAATCATACGAAAGACAGATGGGTTTGCTAGCGGCTAGGAATATAGAGACAGGCAAGAAGCTAGATAGATTGAAAAGCTTACGTAAGCGAGTAGACAACATAACTGACAGAAATGTCAATAGGTTGATGACAGGTGGCTTAATATAGATTTATACTCAGTGATAAAATAAACCTATACCTAAAATTTTTCAGTTTCGTAGTTTTCAACATTCTTGTTTTAATTTGATCATGATATGGCCTTAAAGAAACTTTGAGATGAAATAGCGACAAAATTGAACTCAGTGATCACAAAAACATAAACGTACATTTTTTCAAATTTTTTACACCACTTTGTCTCAGTTTGACATTCAAATGACCTTAAATCCGATGTGATAGACTCCAGCCAACCACGGATTCGAGGTCAGCGACCTAAAAAACCCATGTAAGCATTTTTCCAAATTTTTTAGTCGCTTCTTCTCAATTTGACCTCAAAATGATTTCAAAATGCCTTGAAATGACCTCTAGATGTTCTGATGTTCTTGAAGGGTAAAAATAACAGCGGATTTGAATTCAGCGACCCCAGAAGCATAAACATAAATTTTTTCAAATTTTGTTCTCAGTTTGACCTTCAAATGACCAAGAACCTGACGTGATGAATTTTTGGCTGTCTCTGTACACCCATATAACTGGGGTATGAAGGAAAATTAGTACCCTCAAATTATACCAATATTTTGGCTGGCCCATATACTATAATATCAACGCATTGAAAATGTTTGTAACGTTGAGTTTTCAAAAAGCCATGTAGCTCCCGCGCTATAGTAAGGCCGTGGTCAGTAATTATCAAATTACTGAGAGATAACGACTCTTTTTTATTTTTTATTATCTCCATAAAGTCCTTTATTTTAAAAGTTATACCAAAAGTAGTGTGATTCTTTGTTCAGAATTCAACTCTGAGGTTATCTCTAAAGTATCAGGACGAAATTTGAATTTTAATATAAAACAGTAAATTAAATGTTAATAATTACTATATTTTTGAATCAGCTTAGTCGCGTAAATATAAAAATAAAAATACGGAAAATTCTAGAAGATTATTGGGTAACAGAATTATTTTGTTTAAAGAGTGACCCCAAAAATAGTCAAAATTGCCCATTTCCTAGCCCTCAAATTTTGTTTCAAACTAAATGCTAAATTATTGCTAATATTGAGAACATCCTGAATACAAAATTTCAAGATGAGCATATGTTTGGTTTTTGAGGTATGAGAGATTGAAGTTGTGATATGCCTGATGCTATCAAAAACTACACAACCCCACAAAAAATGAATACTCATCAGCTAGAGCAATCAAGATATTCTTAGTATTTTTCGACGCAGAATTCATATCTAATATCGACGAATTCGTATATCCATTTATTAATTCAGAAGGGCCAAAAACATCCCCTATGTAAGGATGAAAATAGGGAAAAATGATGCTATTGAGTTTCCATGATCAGAAATATAGTACAAGTCTATTGGCTGAATGCATAAACGAAGGTGTTAACTAGGGGTCACTCTTTACGTAATTCTATGTTTAACTTAAAGCGAACAATATCTTAATGTTATTATGCATAAAAATAGAAAAATACATAAAATAATACGCCCAAGTTCATTTGATTTGTAAACAATTACTTACTATTTGTCGCTGCAGAGTAGACACATCCGTCATTTCTCTATTAAGAATCGAGTTAATATTAATATAACCGAGGCAGTACTTTGGTTGAATGAGCCCATCTTGTGATTCTGTCTCCAAACATTCGTCAAATTGTCCCATCTCACCACTGTTCAACTTGAAAATAAGTCCAACAGGAACTTTTGACGTAGCATCCAGCACTAAAACAGACAAGAAAATATTGTACCTAATACTTTCTCCCCAAATATTATACCTACAAATTGTAAAATGCCACACTTGGTATAGGGAAAATTTCAACATTTTTAACGATTTTTTCAACAATTATATATACAAAACGTTAGGCTTTGAAAGGACCCCACACCTTTCTTATGGAAATGGAGTTTCGGTGATTTTTTTTTGAAATTCAGGGAAATGTAAGTTATGTCAATAGTCTATAAGGGCACAACACTCAGAAATGCGATTTTCGTTATGTAATTGACGTCCAAAAGTGACTATTTGCGACTAAAGTATATTTATCTCATTTATAGATCTATGGCATTTTTTTTTATAGCTTTTTTAGTTTAAATAGACTATTTTTATGTACTAGATGTTTCTTAACATCAGTGAATAGTGAAATGAACACAATTGTATATGCAAAAAGGAATTTAGGATATCCGTATAGGTTTTTCTGTATAGAACTTACTAGTTCAATCAGCACAATCTAGAAATAAAAAGTCAAAAACATGTACGCAGTAGTGTGTGTGTGTGTGTAGTGTTAGCAGGGGAGTTTGATAAGTACCTTTACGAAAGATATATCTTTTTTATTAATACCGCCCGCCTTAGCGTTACCCAATGTGCACCACAAGGAGGTACGAAACATTTTCATAAATGCACAAAAAAAGTTGTTACTCACTCCAACAGTCGGCCCTTTTCAGGGCCACATGATGTGCAAGTCCAATCCGTAACTGCCTTGTGGTGCACATTGCACATACAACTGTGTTCATTTCACTATTTACAGATGTTAAGAAACATCTAGTACACAAAAGTAGTCTATTTAATCTAAAAAAGCTACAAAAAAATTACTATAGAGCTAAATGAGATTTACTTTAGTCTCCGATAGTCACATTTGGACGTCAATTACATCATGAACATAGAGAGTTGTGCCCAGCGAGACTTTTGATAAGCATGACGTGACCTATATTTTCCCCGAAGTTCAAAAAAAATCACCAATTTCCGGTTTCGGTGATTTATATGTATGATATAAGTATGATGATCGTATTAAAAATTTTGAAAATATGATAACGACCCGATGATAAACACCCTCTAATATGCTAAAGATTACATCAAGATCGACTAAGTAGTAGCTGAGATATAACCAAAAAAAAAAAAATGCTGTATGATGCGAATGGAAAACTTTTCTCTTTGTGCCCATCTTAGGTTGGGTGTATATTGATAAAGCTACAATTTGACCACCGCAGAGCAATATCCTATAATTTGACAAAAATTCATGGAATTGGCTTAAGATAGTCCGGAGTCATGAGTGAAAAAATTTTTAAAAACTTTTCATTATTAGTAACCCGCCGTGCTTTCAATATTTGATGAATATAGAATAGAATGCACCGGTGGTAGTAAAATACATAAACGACAACTTAGTTTTCTATCGCCAAACAATACTCTATAGTCTGAGCAATAAGTGTCTACGGTAGAGCAAAGAATAAGTATTACTATGCAGTGCTACTTATAAAATTGCTAACAAAAATAATTACGGCTAATAAAAGTAAAAAAGTAATTTATATTACATTGTTCATGATTTCTCAACTGTTTTTCATAATTTTTACCAGATTCAAGTACCACATTTGATTCCTTAACTCAATTGGTACATCTTCAAGCAACACAGGTAGTTCTTCTTGGAGAAAATGCAGGTAAGATTGTCCAGTAAGGCGTCTTGGCAGAGGAAAAGGGCCTATAAGATTATTACCAATAATTCCTATCCATACATTAACAGAAAATTATTCTTGGAAACGGGTTTTGATTATGGCATGGGGGTTTTCGTCCGCCCACACATGATTATTATGGAAATTTTGAATTGCATTTCCAGAACAATTTGCTTTGTCTGTCATAATTTGTGACCCAAACTACGGATTTAGTAATAACATTTTGAAGGTACCACCGACAGAAGTTCACACGGTGTGGAAAATTCCTGGGAAGTAATGCCTATACTCTTAGAATATGGTACGGATACAACAAAAAAATCCGCCAAACAATTTGATGATAAATATTCAGAGCTTTAGCAATCTTTCTCGTACTCGTCTCAGGATGTTCGTCGATTTCCTGCAGCACCGCTTCCTCAGTTTCGGGTTCTGCGACCATTCGAGGTCTACCTTCCGAATCACGTATTTGAAAACTACCAGTTTCACAAAGACGGCGGTGAGTAGTCGAAAAGAATCGGCTATCTGGCAAGGCACGATTAGGATATCTTTCCTGATACATACTTCTGGCTTTTGTTGCATTACCATCTGCGAGACCATATACATAATGCATTGTAACCATTTCTGCATTCGTATAATTCATCATATTCACCGAGACATTCGAATAAAAATAGCGAAAGAATAAAATAAATTCAGTGAAACACTAAAAATCGAAGAAATAATACGATGAGATGGTTTTGAACACCAACAACTTACTTTTAGGCGTGCAGATCACCCCCGTTTTAACCAACTAACCGGTTAAGTTGAGGTAACCACTTCTAACCTGTTTTTTTTTCAAGTTGACATCGAAGAGTACTTACAGTAAAAAATTAGCCAAAGTTAGTTGATCGGAACATATAAATAATTGCAAAAAACTATAATTTTGTCGAATTTCATCTTCAATTCGCGATATCTCGGCAAATAATGAATATTTTTAGATGAAATTTCAGCACGACATTGTTCAAGTTATTCTTTAAGATACTGAATTGGTCAGAATCCTTATTTATTTCACAGACGAATATAGTGATTTTTCAAAAATTTCTTTTGTCAAGCCTAATTTTTTTTTCAAACACAAAAGTTTTGTGACGAATTTTTAACACGATAATTTTTGACAAACTTATATTAAAGTACAATATTTAAAGAAGTTTTCTGTAAAGTTTCACGAATTCATATTGTATATACAAAAAGTTATCGCACTTTGAAGTAGCAAGATTTTGTTTGCAAACGATTAGAAAAAACTAATAAACCCGCAAATTGTTATGATACATTAAAACTCTCGAAATTGAAAACTATTCCAGATATGATAAAAAAGTTCTGTAAAAAGAGCAGATAATAGCACAAGTGAAGAATAAGTTTCTCCAGAAAAAGTGAACCAAAGAGCTTTGATTTCTATCCAAGCAAAGAGCTGATGTAAGCCTTGAAAAAGTTCTTAGTGTCCCACTGAACGAAATATCTTCTGCTCTATTTAAGGAGGATGGTAATAGGTGAATATCGTCAAAATCTGATTTGTTACATGCGATCGAAAAAAATATTGTAACATCTGTGATTACAGAACCTTGCTGGACAGAACTACATGATAGAATAATAGATATGATGGCAGATTTGCAGTGTTTAAATACGAAATATATGAAATGTTTCGAAGATGTTGGACAATATTTTTTGAAGTATTTTCGGAAACTATTTGAAACTTTTTCTGAGATTCACGTCATTTTCGATCGCTATGAAGTTAGTATGAATCCTAAATCCCAAGAGAGGTCAAAAAGGTATAAACTAAATTCTAATACTTACGGTATTAATGCTAGTCGACCTATACCAGATTGGGATAAAGTTATGTCTACAGATGCAAATAAACATGCTTTGAACCTATTTTTATGCGGCTACATCGAAAAATATATTGAAATCCCTCAGACTTCTGATAAAATTATTAATAAAAAATTGTATTTGGCTGGTGGATACAAAAATCATCTTGTTACTAAAGAAATCACTAATTCACTTAAACGTGAGGTTACAGATTTATTTTCGAATCATGCTGAAGCTGACTTTCGAATAATTTGTCATCTAATCTACATTTCTAAACAATACTTAGACACTCAGAACATGATAGTGATCGTTAAGTCCCCAGATACAGATGTGTTTATTCTTTTAATCGCACATTATTTTAAAATAAATACAAAGATTCAAGTAGGGTTTCAAACTGGAAAAAATATCATCAAAACGGATTTGCGGCGCTTTATACCAATACATATTATGTGCCAAGAACTAGGAAGTAGTATTGGTTTAGCATTACCAATAATTGACGATTTGCATGAAAGAGAGTTTGGTAAAAAGTGTCATGGCGCACAGTATAATGGTATCACTGTAATTCACTGCACATGTTGACCAACTCGTCTAATTTCCAAACTTTGCAACAATTAAATACCTATAATATAATAATCATAACATTGTTTTCATTATCTTTAATGTGAAACCTACTTCCACTGGATATAAATCATCTTTATTAGGTTGTTTCGTAGTCTACAATATTTAAAAAATGTCAAATTATGCAATTTGTCAATCACTGCTGCCAACTCTTCTAGTAAACTGAGAGTTGGAAACAGTGTTTGACAAATTGCATAATTCGACATTTTTTAAATATTGTAGACTACGAAACAACCTAATAAAGATGATTTATATCCAGTGGAAGTAGGTTTCACATTAAAGATAATGAAAACAATGTTATGATTATTATATTATAGGTATTTAATTGTTGCAAAGTTTGGAAATTAGACGAGTTGGTCAACATGTGCAGTGAATTACAGTGATACCATTATACTGTGCGCCATGACACTTTTTACCAAACTTTCTTTCATGCAAATCGTCAATTATTGGTAATGCTAAACCAATACTACTTCCTAGTTCTTGGCACATAATATGTATTGGTATAAAGCGCCGCAAATCTGTTTTGATGCTATTTTTCCCAGTTTGAAACCCTACTTGAATCTTTGTATTTATTTTAAAATAATGTGCGATTAAAAGAATAAACACATCTGTATCTGGGGACTTAACGATCACTATCATGTTTTGAGTGTCTAAGTATTGTTTAGAAATGTAGATCAGATGACAAATTATTCGAAAGTCAGCTTCAGCATGATTCGAAAATAAATCTGTAACCTCACGTTTAAGTGAATTAGTGATTTCTTTAGTAACAAGATGATTTTTGTATCCACCAGCCAAATATAATTTTTTATTAATAATTTTGTCAGAAGTCTGAGGGATTTCAATATATTTTTCGATGTAGCCGCATAAAAATAGGTTCAAAGCATGTTTATTTGCATCTGTAGACATAACTTTATCCCAATCTGGTATAGGTCGACTAGCATTAATACCGTAAGTATTAGAATTTAGTTTATACCTTTTTGACCTCTCTTGGGATTTAGGATTCATACTAACGTCATAGCGATCGAAAATGACGTGAATCTCAGAAAAAGTTTCAAATAGTTTCCGAAAATACTTCAAAAAATATTGTCCAACATCTTCGAAACATTTCATATATTTCGTATTTAAACACTGCAAATCTGCCATCATATCTATTATTCTATCATGTAGTTCTGTCCAGCAAGGTTCTGTAATCACAGATGTTACAATATTTTTTTCGATCGCATGTAACAAATCAGATTTTGACGATATTCACCTATTACCATCCTCCTTAAATAGAGCAGAAGATATTTCGTTCAGTGGGACACTAAGAACTTTTTCAAGGCTTACATCAGCTCATTGCTTGGATAGAAATCAAAGCTCTTTGGTTCACTTTTTCTGGAGAAACTTATTCTTCACTTGTGCTATTATCTGCTCTTTTTACAGAACTTTTTTATCATATCTGGAAAAGTTTTCAATTTCGAGCGTTTTAATGTATCATAAAAATTTGCGGGTTTATTAGTTTTTTCTAATCGTTTGCAAACAAAATCTTGCTACTTCAAAGTGCGATAACTTTTTGTATATACAATATGAATTCGTGAAACTTTACAGAAAACTTCTTTAAATATTGTACTTTAATATAAGTTTGCCAAAAATTATCGTGTTAAAAATTCGTCACAAAACTTTTGTGTTTGAAAAAAAAATTAGGCTTGACAAAAGAAATTTTTGAAAAATCACTATATTCGTCTGTGAAATAAATAAGGATTCTGACCAATTCAGTATCTTAAAGAATAACTTGAACAATGTCGTGCTGAAATTTCATCTAAAAATATTCATTATTTGCCGAGATATCGCGAATTGAAGATGAAATTTTTTACTGTAAGTACTCTTCGATGTCAGCTTGAAGAAAAACCAAGTTAGAAGTGGTTACCTCGCACAAATCGGTTACTCAGTTTCTAGAGCACATATTGGGGGTGATCTGCACGCCTATTTATGTCAACAAAAAATATTGTATTGAAAATGATGTTTTCATTTATTCCACGATAACTACTGAATACTAACAATACTGCTGAACGAAGGAATTTGAATTTAATTGTTTTAATCAAGTGTCTGACGAGAAAAACGCAAGAGACTCTTTTCCTGTAGAATTGACAAAGCTAATCAAAAAAATATCCGATGGAAAAATGTCAGTGGCGTACCACTTTCTTGGTAAAAAAATATCAGAGGACATGTTTACAGGGACGCCATTGGTGGAGCGATAAAATAACTTTTCTAATTAAAATATGTGGTTTTATATCCTATTAACACATATCAAAATAGAAAATAATATCTAACGTACTTTCTGAGATATTAAAAAATGACAATTTAAAAGAAAAATTAAACACCCTGTAGCAAAAAATTTAAGCCGTTGCGGACGTATATTCATATGAACTTTTCTTCATAGAATGACCTAAGGAATCGCATCCTAAAATATTAGCACGTAATTAAGGAACGTCCTGTATGCTGGTGATTTGTGTTAAAATACTCTATCACCATAATTAAATCCACCTTTGCCAGATCAGACGAATCTGGTTTTAAATAGCGGGATTCGTACATAATAAAAGATCCTACGTCTCCTTAATAATAATACCAACACTGACTTTCGATTGTGGAAGGTTATTAAGCGACATAGAGCTTGGGAGAGAGTGACGTCAGCGGTTTGAGCGCTTGAATTTATGAAGAACTAGATTTGAAAGCAGAATATTTCTGGAACCACTTATCGGATCGACCTCAAATTTACAGTGTAATAACTATTTGATCATTACTGTGCACAATTGTAATATAAAGTGTGATATGAAATTTGACTAAATGACCCCATTAAGAACCTCATCTTTTTTTGAATTTCTTGAAGTCGATTAAAAACTGATATGAATCTCGGATATATCAGACCTTGACCCATTTGAAGTAGACACTTAATTGATAAACTTAAATTTGCAATAGTCAAGCGTTTTGTTTTAAATCTATATTGATAAGGCGTTCTCATAATTTTAACAGTGCGTAGCTGTGATATTAAAATGTTCTATGACTTTAGAACTGGAAAAACCAGGAAAATATTAATGTTTTGAATGGTCGACAATAATTTGAGGTGTAATAGAAATAAGAGCAACAACTCCGAAAGCATGAGTTCTAGGAAAAAAATCGTTAATAAGTTTATATGTAACTAGTTTTGCCTTGACAATTAGAAAATTTATCATCAAGAAATAAGCTTGTTACAACTTACACTAACTTTGGGGGAGGTGGAAAACTTCAAACTAATTTGATGGATATACACTCAAAGAAATAGTATGGGTAAATTCAACAAAAAAAAAATGGTAACTAACAATATCGTTAATTTTGTTAAACCAAACTATATTGATGGTATTTTCAAACAAGAGGTGATTGTTATTTTAATTAATAAAAAGTTGTCGTACAACAAAACAAACATTAACTTAAAAAATAGATGAATAAGACTATTATTTTGTTCGTCTGACTATTATTTTGTTGAATTCTGTCAAATTAAACTAGATAAAAGTATATTTTATTTTTAACTATTATCGAATTGTAATTCTAACCCAGTATTAGTTCGCTGTATTATTGTACTTGGTAGACAAACCAATATTATTGTCGTCTTCTAGAAGTTCTAAAAGAATTACCATAAAATTTGCTTGCTTACCACGTAGTCTATTACAGAAATTATTCCCAGATGACGCCACATACAAATCACTGACAATAATCAATCATGCATTGTCTTATACTCTTATGAATTTATACAAAATTAATAACATGATTGCAATGTTCAAATTCTCTCAGGGATCATCGATATATTTGGATGGATCTTATAAATGATCTCTAATCTTTGGTTTGGGTGGTCTGATGTCTCAATACTGAAATTTTGACTAACAAAAAAAACTTCATCATACAATAAAGTGTAGATCAACCTAAAAATGAGTTGGTGAACAAAAACGTTGTACTATTTAATTGTAGACCAAATTGAAAATTGTTAGTGAACATAAAAAAATGTCATTGTACTATTTAATTTGTTACAGGAAGATATGATTATTAAACTACTGTTTGTTTATAAAAACAAATAAAGTTGTATGACTATTCTTTTCTGATTGATTTAACTATGAAACTAGATAGGCGCGATTTAATATGCTACTTTTGGTTGAATTTACCTATCATTTTCTTTGAGTGTACAATATAACGATTTTTATATCGGACGAAATTTGTAAAGTTTTGAAAATTGGTGGAAATGTTAAGGATAGCATAAGAATTACTAAACCGAAAAATTCCCTAAATAGTGTGCTTCTTCTCCTAGGACATCGTTTCCACCCCCATTTTGAGGTTATCTAGATAATCTCGGGAATGGTACACTTTTTGATAAAAATACTTATATACAATTATTCCTTATAAAATTCTCTATCAAAAATGTCTGTACAATTTTTTTCATAAAATTAATAGTACCGTGGGAAATAAGGCGCATACATAAGGGTTGGTTCCAGTTAATTCAATAAATTGTAATATTTACTCTAATCTACTTTAAAGTTCAGTGCTTAACGTAAAAGCAGTAGCTACTAAACTCCACTTAAAATTAAAATAAATATAACTTGTAACTTTACTCTGTACGAAGTTGCACTGCTGAACAGATTTAACTCTTCACATTTTTCAATTGGATATAGAGTAAAGTTGGCTTAAAAAATCATATTTTGACCTGATTTACTAGTAGTTGCTCTATGAGAACACTAGGTATTGACTGTTCGGTAGAGAACATTGTATACCAAGAGCTCGTATATATGTCTAATAACTTTCTTACTCTATGATATACCTGTAGTCATGTTGAAGACGACCAACTCAGTGGGCCAAATTTAGGTCCTAGAATCAGAAGCAAAATGGCGCACGACCCATTTTTAAAACTGGAATTTTCCATATCTAATAACATTCTTGTATCAAGAAGAAATGAAGATTTGCCTCAAGTGGAATACTATACAGGCAAAAAGTTTTTAAGGTAGCGGGGGCTGTAGCGGAAAGTTAAGAAATCAAAAAACACATGTGATAACTTATTCAAAATCTTTTTTATGGATTCATGTCAACTTTAAACATAGGGAAATAAGTATGCAAGAAAATCTTTTGCAAACAATCAATAGTTGTTCAAGTAGTCCAGTCAAGTTGACTGGACTAATTTGAGTGCTAATGAATGGATTTTGATGAAACCTTGTGCAATGTGTTTGTAATGACGTTAATAAAAAGTTCAAAAAAAGATTAGAGAAGGAAGGAAATGATCGGAAGGGGTAGAAAACACCCATTTTATCCGTATCCGTAACTTGCAGAATTAGGTAAGAGTTGAAAAAAAATCTAAAAAAATTCAGGTGAATGTATCATCAAAATTCAAGACTTTTTTTTATTTGCAACTTTTCTGTAAAGTGCGTTTTCACCGAGTTTTTCCGAAAAAACATGAAAGACTACCCCTATCCTTGAAATTGTAGCGCTTTAAAAATATGTAATTTATAAATTTGAGAAAGTTCAGATGTATGCATTGAAGCCTTCTAAACATTTTTTGTCTCTTAGAATTTTTTTGGAACTTGATAATTTTCCGAGTTACAGGCCAGGCAGTTTTTCACGATAAATAATGTACTATATTTTTTCCTCATTTTCAATTTAAAAATTATATTGAACCTTTAAAAATGGTACAACTATATAGGTTTCATATTTTTTTATAATAATATATATAAATCACGCTCATTTTTCGAATTTTCATGTATTAATGTGCATAAAATGTAGTACATTATTTATTGTGGAAAACTGCCTGTAACTCGAAAAATTAGCAAGTTACAAAAAAATCCCGTTTAGAAGGCTTCAACGCATACGTCTGAATTTTTAAAAATTTTTAAAATTTTTGAATTACATATTTCATGTTTTTCTGGAAAAATTCGGTGAAAACGAGTGAAAACATCTTATTTTGGGCCAAAAAAAAGGTAAATATTCTGTTTTTTGTCCATTTTTACCTAATTCTACAAGTTACGGAACCCCTGAAAGAGGTGTTTTCTACCCCTTACGGTCTAATATTTTTTTTTCAGCTCTTTTATTAACGTCATTACAAATACATTGCACAAAATTTCATCAAAATCCATTCATTACCACTAAAATTAGAAATTTTGGTCATTTTAGCGCTCCGTTGGCTGAATTAAAGTGTTTTGGGAGTTAAAATCGTGATATTTCGGCATGTTTACATTCAACTTGCCTTTAGCCTGTAGCATACAAAACCTTCTGCTGATGCATGAACACACTGTTCAGACACCTGATAACTAAGTTCCAAGAGTAAGAAATGTTGGTGCAGCCTGACACTATGTACTTTAGATAAATTTTAATTTTTTCTTGGCGCAAGAAGTTTATCAGTCAAGGAAATATTCCAACAAAATCGCGTAGGGCCCATTTTGCTTCCGATTTCAGGAAGAAAATTTCAGACATAACCGAAAAAATGTACCAGCTTTTGGTATATTACTAAAAGTAATCACTAATTTACTCTATTTACTTTTTAACGCCCATCTGTCAGCTGATGACGAATTTAAGTTGTCGAAATACAAATCCAATGCATCATTACACTGGTCTGTCATTCGACCGGTACCCCTGACCTCTCTAAGAGCGTTTACCACCTTGTCATCAAAAGCGTCCACTGAACTATGCACAAAAACAATTATCAACACCAAGACGCACTTCATGTTGCCCACACTGTGAGATGAGATCAATTTGAACTGTTCTGATTAAATCTTTCTCTTGTACTTATATTTATATTTTTACATTTTTTATCATTACTGATACATGGTAGATAGATAGATGGATACAATCTTAATAGCCTAGGGAATGCGCATTTTAGCGTAAATAAACCAAAACTTTTTTCTCATGGGGTCAAAATGCTCGGTCTTCTACTCTCCTGCTTGAAGAAACGAGCGATAAATAGATTTTTCCTGAATATCTTAAAATCTACCTGAGGAAATGGCGATATAGCTTAAAACAAATTATCTTTAATGTCCTATAGGGAGTTGGAACGGTAGTTTTCACAAACACCAAAATACTTGGACACACCCTCGAATACTACTATTACTCGACGAGAGTTTCACTAACCATATCGGCATCACCTGGAGATGATTAAAAACTCACCAAAAACATAATTATCTCTTCATTTTTGTGCGGAAGGTAATATGACCTTTCAAAAAATACTATAAATTTTTTATTTTAAAGTCGATTTTCTTGGGTTATTTCCGCGGATACCTTGAAAATAGCATGTAAGAAAAAAACAGCTTTTATAAAGTTGAAAGCTGATTAAGTTACCTACAGCTTGATCTCTTCTTCATTTCTGTATCACTGGCACTCACTGACTTACATTATTCAATATAATCAACCACATCTTGTTAGTTGTTCTTTACAGAAAACTCTAAAAAAAACCGCTGCCCAAGGAATCACTACTTCCACATCCAGATTCTCTATCCAAGTCACTCACAACGAAAAAACTTTGTATGTGAAAATAATTGTTTATGGAACTTTAATAATATAATATTTGAAATCTTCTACCCCAAAAACCCATAAAACGATACCCCACATCGGTAGTGGGGTGGGGGTGGTGATAGGGGGGTGGTAGTGGGGGGTGGATTAAGTAAAAAAATATTTTGAGGTTTCTGGTTCCTGTACATATATTAAATCACAATTTTTTTCATCCCCTTTAATAAATTTACCCCAATTTACACCCCAACCCTTCGATGGAACAAGATGAAAATATAATCTAGTTCTAGATCTCGTTAAAGTACATATGTGTACCAAATTTCAAGTCAATATCTTAAACGGTTCCAGAGTAAACGTGCGCACAAAAAAAAGTTACAGACAGACAGATAGACCGACAGAAATTTTTTTTTCGCTCAAACTTAAAATCTCGACGTTTCATGACATTTTAAGCCTATTTGGACAATAAAAATTTTTAAAAATTTTCTTGTTACTATACTTCCACTAGACGTGGAAGTAATTAATTTGTGAGCGTTTTGAAAAATATTATGAATAATACAATTAATTTTTTTCATATAATTTCTGATTAAAAATATACCACTTTTAAAAAGAAAATAAGTAGTTCTTGTCATAATTCTTAGCCATCTGCAGATGATTATTTATTAAGAAACCTTTAATCTAATTTTTATTTTATCTGTGTTATACCGGGTGTCAGCAGAATGATTAGACAAGCCATAGTTTTCAGAGTTTTCAAGATATGTCTTAAAGGACCCCGGAACAAAACCCATGAAAATGTTGATTCGGTGGAATCGGCTGAAATTTTGGTATTTTGTAGTTCAAGTCATGCTGATCAAAAGTTCTTATTACATCGAGTCAATCCTATGGACAGTTTTTGAGACACAGCTTGTCAAAGTTAGGTAATTTGCGTCATTTAGACATTCAAGAACTTCTTACTCTTAAACTATTAATTTTAGCAAAAAATTGCAAGGGTTGAAATATTTTTGTTCAAGTCCAATAAAGCTCAAGAATTTTTTTCAGAATTTTTGTATCAATTTTAGGTTAGGTAAAATATATATATATGTCATATTTTGGCATGCTTCGGTGGGATTGGCCGAAACTTTGCTATTCTGTAGTTAAAATCATGCTGATCAAAAATTCCACTGAGTCGATCCTATGAGTGGTTTTCGCTCCAGGAGTGCTTGAAGGTCCTAACAACGAGGTAAGGCGTAATCTATATGTACGTGTTTATGAATGGGTTCCAGCATGTTTGTGTACTGCGTGCATGCGTTTGTATGTATGTATGTGTCAATATCTGCAGGGTTTTCTGGAAATATCGATGACAAACTTCTGATGCAGATTCTACATGCAAAAATATGTCCGCAAATACCTCGAGGTACGGCCCTTTGAAAATTGCTCCCAAAAACTGATTATTATTTTATATTTCAGAAACCTTTTGATTTACAGGGACGTGACATTATAAACATATTGACAATAATACAAGCTTATTTTAACATTACATTACATTACCTACATTACATTTTTTGTGCACGTACACAAACACACTGGAAGCCATTCATAAACACGTACATACATATAGATTATCCGTTAACTTGTTATTAGGACCTTCAAGCACTTCTGGAGCGAAAACCACTCATAGGATCGACTCAGTGCAATAGAAATTTTTGATCAGCGTGACTTTAACTACAAAATAGCAAAGTTTCAGCCAATCCCACCGAAGCATGCCAAAATATGACATACCTATATATATTTTACCTAACCTAAAAATTGAAAATGAATTCTGAAAAAAATTCTTGAGCTTTATTGGACTTAAACAAAAATATTTTGACCCTTGCAATTTTTTACCAAAGTTAATAGTTTAAGAGTAAAAAGTTCTTGAATGTCTAAAATGACGCAAATTACCTAACTTTGACACGCTGTATCTCAAAAACTGTCCATAGGATTGGCTCGATGTAATAAGAACTTTTGATCAGCATAATTTGAACTACAAAATACCAAAATTTCAGCCGATTCCACCGAATCAACATTTTCATGGGTTTTGTTCCGGGGTCCTTTGACAGGAAAAATCGGACAATTTTTCATAATTTGACACTTTTCCATCACTTCGGTTTCCCTGGAAATAACTCCAACTTTGAAATTTTAAATGGAACACCCTGTATATTTTTATATTTTCGGATTCCAGAGACGATTTCAAGCATGTTTTAAAAATTAGTAGTTTTAAAAATTTTTGAGAGTACTTGATTTTTTTAGGGCTATTTTTATTTTTGCATCTAAATTACAGTGAATGCACTCAAAACAATCAAATGAAATAAAATGTAAACGTGAGATTTTTCGAATTGGTTTAGTAGCTATCACAAACAAAAATTTCCAAAATCACTAATTTGTAATTATGTCAACTTTTTCAAATGGCAACATCTTTAGACACCCATTGATACTTTCAAATCAAAAATCAGTAAGTATGCCGTGGAAATGGAATAAAACTAGATTCAAAACATTCAACGCTGTGAATAGAAGAAGTGGGCTTTGGAAACAAAAAGGAGTTTGACAGTAACATTGAAATTTTTTCTAAAAATCTGAAAACACTTTTTTCGAACGCTTCAAAAATAGTTTTATTTCAAATAGTTGGTTTTTAAACATGCAGCTTTCCGGATATAAAAAACACGAACATAAAATACTTTAAGGCTGTTACATGATCTTATTTTTCTAATTATTATTTATATGGCACAGCATCGTGATTGACATATCACGTTGGATATTAGTAGTACTAGATATATGTATTTGAAGTGTATACAGAGTGTCCTTTGAAAATATTTAGTTTTTTGAATTTTATTTTTAACTTTTAGATCAGATGTCAAACAATCTTACTTCAAGTCACGTAAAACGCAATTTAAATAAACAACACCAAAATTTAGCCATATCAAATGAGGCTGTTTCACAAAGGAATGTCTGTACATGAAATGACCCCTGATAGTGATATTCCCTACCGTACATATGTTATCCATATAGCCAAGTCCTCTGCAAAATGACTTGATTCACATTTATAGTTATATTCGATAAATTCATATTCTTTTCTTGTATTTTTCTAATAGTGCTTCACATGGCTTTTGATTTGTTATCCGAATTACGAATATTCTTCTCGTAATACTCTTTCTTAGTCTATACTATTTATACAAGTATTTACTTAAATCTTTAAAATCATTATTGACTGGATGTCGCTAAGACAGCATGTGAATGATAACGAAGCCTTCTATGAATTCTACGAAATACTTAATTCCATTTTAATTAAGTACATACTTAAAGAAATCTCAACTAATAGCTGTTATCCACCGTGATTTGGCGGTGAATTCTTCACAAGACGCAAATCTGGAAATCAATGGCCTCGTAGTAAGGACGATTTTAATTCTATTGACATTTGAAGTCAATTGTGAAAATTAAACTAAAAGTAGCTTATAAAAATATTTATTTGATTAACTGATTATTTAATTGATTTAAGCGAATATTATCAATCATTTATGTGTATGTATGTGTGTGTGTGTGTGTGTGTGTGTTCTTCGGCGTAAATTATTTAGGAAAATAAGCAAAAATGTAGGCCTACTTGCTATGCATAGAAGTCAAACAGTTATGAAAATATTTATCATAATGAGATATTTTTTCTTATCTGGTGTATATACTGGTTTTAAACATGATACCCTCAGAGATAATTTTTTTATTTTTAATTTTTGTGATTACTTTATCACTGTTTACCTAATTTTATCAAAATTAATAATATGAAGTTCTGAGGGCTGCTAAAAATGAATGAAGGGTGGTGGGAATGGTTAATATTTTCTTTTGTTCTTGTAGTTTTTTGTGGACACATTTTTCAAAAAGTATAATGCGGGATGAATAATAATAAAAATGATGGTGATATTGATAACGATGACGATGATGGTGCAGATGCTGACAACGATGAAAGTGATGACGATAATAATGATACTGAAAAAAACCGCTGCCCAAGGAATCACTACTTCCACATCCGGATTTTTTATCTAAGTCACACAACGAAAAAATTTTGTATCTGGAAATAATTGTTTATGGAACTTTATTAATATAATATTTGAAATCCTCTACCCCAAAAACCCATAAAAAAACAATACCCCACATCGGTAGTGGGGTGAGGGTGGTGACAGGGGGTGGGAGTGGGGGGTGGATAAAGTAAAAAAATATTTCGTGGTTTCTGGTTCTTGTACACACACTAAATCGCATTTTTTTTCATCCCCTTTAATAATGGGGTGGGGGTGGTAATGGGGGTGGCTAATGCCAAAATATTTTTTGAGACCTTAGCTTCTCTTGTCAGTTTTATGAACTCTTACCTGCTTGATTTACCTATTTACTCCAAATTTACCTCAATTTACCCCCCAACCTTTCGACGGAAGAAGATGAAAATATAATCTAGTTCTAGATCTCGTTAAAGTACATATGTGTACCAAATTTCAAGTCAATATCTCAAACGGTTCCAAAGTAAACGTGCGCACAAAAAAAGTTACAGACCGACAGACAGACAGAAATTTTTTTTCGCTCAAACTTGAAATCTCGACGTTTCATGACATTCTAAGCCTATTTGAACAATAAAGATTTTAAAATTTTTTTTGTCGTTACTATACGGATGTGGAAGTAAAATGACAAACTTTATCAGTTTAATATTGCTGAAAAGTTGAGATATAATGTAAATCCAAAAGATAAATAGTATAAATCAAAAGGACAAGTTACAAAGCTTAATGATTATAAATAACTGAATCTTGCTCTATAGTATTATCTACTTTAACGCATCCCGAGTGAACTATTGACAATGCAAACTATTCGAGATACGCATTTAATAATATAGGTGTATATTGTTTGAAGCAATTTTCAATTACTTCCACATCCATGTAAAAAGTATAGTACCGAAAAAAAAATGAAACTTTTTGTTCAAATAGGCTTAAAATGTCATGAAACGTTGGGATTTTAAGTTTGACCAAAAAAGATTCTACCCGCCGTCTGTCTGTCTGTAACTTTTTCTATGCACAACACGATTACTCTGGGACTGTTTATGATATTGACTTGCTACACCTATGCACTGGAACAAATTCTAGAACTAGATTCTATTTCGATCTTATTCCGTTGAAGGGTTGGCGGTAAATGGGGATAAATAGGTAACGCAAATAAGTAAGAATTAATAAAATTAAGATTTAGTGTATATGCGAGAAGAATATGCCACATGTATTTTCTTCTAAAACAATGTTTGTGAAATCTACAAAATAATACAAGAGTCCAGTATTTCACTGGAAAATAACGCCTGTGATTTTTACGTGAAAGGAACAGATGGCGTTTTTGGCATATGATGAATAAGAACAAAAATATAGAAACAATGTATTTTGCTGCCGTTTCAGAAACCGAATCTGTTTGCTTTCTCAAAGATTACGAGAATGTGTATGTACGTGTACATTAAAAACACAGCTTTAAGAATATACCTGTTATATTCAATATCCATAGATACTTACTATTTACACAGAACTGTTGATATAATTGGTAGTTTTATTTTTTAAACAATGTTAAGTTTGTTAAGTTCTTCATTTAACATTGGTAATCAGGAACGGAACAATTCGACACGCATTTATTCTCATTTACCTTAGACTTAGAATCTGACCACAGTGCAATAATAATAACACTAAGTATGAGTATAATTTGGATAGAGCCGTTACCCTGTGCACGAACCATACTGATTGGAAACAATTTCAAGATATCATAAATGAAAAAAAGTTAGTCTAAATCTTCGAATTAAAGAAAACCATGAAATAGAGGAAGTAGTTCAGTATCTAACGACACATTTAACCATTATATTTCTAATCTATTTCCAGAAGATCACTCAATATAGAAAGCAACGAAGAAGTTTAAAAGGCCAATAAAAGCAGTCCCACCTATGTCGGGCGCGAACGGACAAAGAAAGAGTTAACACCTTTGCAGAACATCTTGCAAAAGTATTCACCTCGCAAGCAGATATCAATATCGACGATGCCATTATCGAAAACTACCTGGAAGTTCCGTGTCAATCGTGAAAACCTTTTCACCAGCGGAAGTCCGCAGAGAAATTAACCAAACAAATTCGCATAAAGCACCTGATTATGACTTAATTGTGGGAGAGGTACTAAAGCACTTCCCTTGTAAAGCAATCGTACTGTAAACAATCATATAAAATAGTATGCTGAGACTCTGTTACTACCCCATACAGAGGAATGATCGCTATGCCTGGAAACCGCCTAATGAACTCACGTCTTATAGATCCGTTTTTCTTATACCTTTTATTGTCCAAGATATTTGAAAGACTTCTCACCAGAATTGAAAAAATAGTGCCGTTTAACCCCAATTCCTCAGTATCAATTTGGATTTAGGCAAAACCTTTCCACCATTCAACAGTGCCATCGAATAGTAAATAAAATCAAGGAAAGTCTCGAAGAAAAGAAAATGTGTGGCTCTGTTTTCCTGGACGTATAACAGGCATTCGACAAAATATGGCATCAGAAGCTAGGGGCTTTTTTACAAATTAAAAATAACTAACCGCTGTTTCCAAGTTAAATCTGAGAACACTTCTACATCGTATAAAAGCAGGAGTGCCGCAGAGCAGTGTTTTTAGGCCATTTCTTTATTTGCTCTTTACTTCAGATATCGGCGATCCTTCCATCATACTTAAATCCAGCTAGAGCATCCGAAAATCTACAGAACCACCTTAACTCACTGCAGGTTTAGTTAAAGAGATGGAAAATCAAAGTCAATAGTGAAAAATCCACTAAAGTCACCGTCACGACGAACGAAGTACATGCCCTCAAGTCACTAAAAATAACACACCAATACCTGTAAGATCTGAAGTCAAATACCTCGGACTACGCCTTGATCAAAAGCTTACGTGGAAAATGCATATTAAGGCCAAAAAACACAACTAAACCTAAAAGTTAGGGATATGTACTGGTTAATGGGTAAAAAATACCAATTATCACTAGAAAATAAAATACTAATAGGACTATATAGGACGATATAGGACTATATTAAAGCCTATCTAGATCTATGGTAAAGAACTATGGGGTTGCAGCAAACCATCGAACATCAAAATACTCCAAACTTTCCAATCCAAAGTGCTTCGAATCCTAACAAATGCTCCATGGTATGTATCTAACCAAACCCTTCACGAAGATCTTGAGTTCATATCACAAACGATGTGATTAGCAGATATACCTCCAAATATAGAGTTCGTATTAGTGACCACAACAACCAACTCGTTAGCAACAAAGCTCTTAGTAAACAGAGGATAAAAAGGCAAAGGCTAGCTAGGTGAAGATAGGTGGACCATCATTGGATGGTACCCAACTCAAGACAAGCGACGCGCATAAACCATTTACTTATTACTCTGTAATATAGTTAGAGAAGATTATAAATAAGCAATTAAAGTGAATAAAAAAAAATATCCTCATTCAACAATATTATTTCTGATTCTTTAATTTTTCTTTTCTTGCTATCTGTTTCTTTTTGTTAAAATTTTTGCGAGTCCCAGTTTATTCTATGTCCATTCTCCCAAGCGTCTTAGCAAATATTCGATTTGTAAATCTCGTTATTCTTAATGTAACCCTTATACTCACCCAATCTTACACTAAATGATCTGGATGGCTCAGCCAGATAATGTTTATTACACTCACATGGAATACTATATGAATGAAGTTTTTTGAATTTTGAATTTTGCTTATGATTTAGTGGTTTTATATTTGTTAAAATAGATCTCAATATCGCAGTTTGAAAAATCGTCCTAATATGAAATCTCTCACCTACACGAAGTAGCTTTTCAAATAATCCATATACATAAGGAATTAAAGTTGTGTACCTTTCGACATATTCGATTGTTATTTTCTATATATATGGAAAGTTATTTGTTGAAAATTACGAAAATGCCAACATTGAAAGCCTATTATGTAAGTTCGCTGTAAAATATGAATATAATTATAAATAAAAGCCTTAAGACACTACCCTGGGCTCCTCCACTTAGCGCACAATTTCATTGTGAAACTTCGATATTGAATTTGACTATTTGTAGTCTTTCTGACAAGAATTGTCTCAACCAGATTAAAGTATAGTTGTTTAATAATGGTAATATGTACCGATTTCAGAACAGTGGAGCTCCGAAAAGTTGATTGAAGCCTCTTCTTACGTCAACATCAAAACTCCTATTAACAGACTCTCCATATGCCTGCAGAATTTACATTAGTACCACCACAGAGAACATTGCTTCCTCGCTAGTACTAAAAATTATACAGGTGTTACCATTTTAGCGTGCCTCCTCCGGTCCCCAAACGAAACGCATACATACGTGAGACTTGGCAGAACAAGGGAATCTTTAACAGTCATCAATAAAAATATAGGTACTAAGTCCAAAAAACGTATTTTCCTGTTACTATTAAAAAATTTGCTTTAATTCAGATAGTGAAAAAAAATGTTTGTTTGACGAAATTTGATTATCTTACTTATGCATTATCATTACTGATAAATCTCAAGTAAAAATTATCCATTTAAAGACAATTAATATGACTTGATTAAAGTTAAGTGTAGTTGGAGTTTATTTTGATATTTATTTATGGAAAATTTGAATCATTACCATAAAAATAAATACAAACTTATATTCTTGACTATATTTACATCGATTTTCAGGTGTTCCAAGATTGTATCTATTTTGAACATAATTGAAAAATGTACACAAGCCAAACACTCATATAGCAGATAGGTAAATCTTAGTACTTTATTCTGCACGTTTTTATAAGCATCACCTACATGATTTTGATTAAATGGACACTAAGTGATAAAGCAAAATTCCAACAGAGTCTATATAAGAAATATTTGACTTGCACGGTAGTGCAGCGGGCTAAAGCGTCTTGTGTGCTAGCACGCTTGGCCACATTGTCGATGGTGTACTTGGTTCGATCTCCTTTGGGACAGTTTATTCCATATCCGGAAGTCTGTGCCTGCTCAGGGCTAGAAATAGCAGATTCAATAGACATAATGGAAAAATAATTTGTGCCATTTTAGTGAGACCGGTCCTAACAGATGCCGCTCCGCTGTGATGCAAAGAAAATTCGCAGTTTCTGTCAATAAATTTTAATATTCCCTTTTGGAAGTTCAACACTTTAATAACCTCAGGCGAAAGGAAACTGGTTATCATATTTATTTTTAGTAGATCTGGACCCATCCTGTCCAGTCCTTTAATTATCACGGCGCGGCGGTGTACGTCGTGGATGTCTGACTGACTCTAGATACGGATTCCAGAAAAATCCTGTTGTATAGTTTAATTGATATTAAGTTCTTTTTGAATTGAATTGAAATTTGGTTCGACCCCCACCTTCAATTAGTAATCGCAAATAGAAATGTTTCATTTCTAAATGAAAAGAGTTTATTAACATCGTCTCAACATGGCTTTAGAAGAAAATTTTCTACAGAAACTGCTACAATGAATTAATTCAAAATGTATATGAAGAACTAGATGCCAAAAATTATGTAATGGGAGTTCTTTAACCTCTCAAATGCTTTTGACACTTTAGATTTGTCTTTTGTTTTACACAAATTAAATATGCTAGGTATTGTATCATACCTCACTGATAGGAAAATCAGAGTCAAAGTAGAAAACTCTCTTTCATACGAAGATGAGCTAAGCATTGGAACACTCCAGGGTAGTGTGCTGGGTCCTCTATTATTCCTGCTATATGTAAATTATCTACCACACTATATTAAACTCGGCAAATGTTTACATCTATGCGGATACACATCTTTTACAGTTACGGCAAAAACTCCTGAACAACTAGAAAAAAATGTGAACAATCTTTTACATTTGTTCAGTGATTGGTGCTTTAGGAATAGACTTGTAATAAATTATGGTAAAACAGTTTACATTCATTTCACTACAAAACAAAGAAGAACGGAGTACAATTTTAATATAAATTTACATAGTCATTCTGTATCGCTCCAACCAGAAATAAAGTTTCTGAGAAATATAATTGATGCGAATCTCAGTTTCACAAGTCAAGTGAAATATGTATATAAAAAATTGGGATAATCCTGTTTTGCTATCACAAATTTAAAAAATAGTTTAGAATATTGCTAATAATTTCAAGCTGTGAGTCAAAGGTTATCCGTAATCTTAAAGTAGGGCAAAATTTGTGTCATGTAGATTTTGTATTATCAATGATATCAAAAACATGGAAATGTCAGTCAATTTCTTTAAATCTGCAAACTGCAAAAATATTACAGATATTGTTTATAATTTATTATTTGTGGCATATTCATGATTTCTGTTTGTTGGGCATTTTGCCACTGTAAAAATATTTAAAAATTTTAATGAAATAAACCTCTGCGCCAAAAGGATTAGACAGAGGCTGGTTTTTATACTTCTATTACAAAATGTCTCACACCTAAAAATATATAAACTTTTGAGAATGTCAAACCAGACAGTTTGTTGTTTATATATTTCCATAGTCACGTGAGACATTAAATTATATTTATTATATTTTTACTTACTTCGTCTCTGAGGATCGGCAACCAGCTGGTACAGAAATCTATAGAATAATTAGAAACACATTTATCCTCATTTAACAAAATAATAGCGGATTCCTTAAGTTTTCTTTTAGTTGAGTTGCTTTCTTTTTCCAAAATTTTCGCGGAGTCCCACTGGATCCTTTGATTGTTATCCCAAGCATGTTCACAAATTTTTGATTTTTGAAATTCTCCCTTTCTAGCAGAATCTCGGTGTTCACCAAGCCTTACGTTGAAAGGTCTAGATGACTCACCTACATAATGCTTACCGCACTCACATGGAACACTATAAATACAATCCTTGGAATTTTGAATAATATTCACCGGTTTAGTCTTTGATAAAACAGATCTTAATGTGGCTCCTGTTTGAAAAACTGTTCGTACAGAAAATCTATTTCCGATTTTTCGCAATTTATTCGATAAACCTTGTATGTATGAAATTACTGCTAAAGATCTAAATTCAGGTTGTAAATGTTGAGTGGTTACTCTACTTTCAATGTTTGCCATCTGGCTATCAATAAAACCCTCGGGGTATTGATTATTCAATAGAATGGTTTTAATAAATTTTTTCTCGTTACTTAAACTTTCATCATTTGAAGAAATTACTTTAGCCCTATCATACAAACATTTTACAACACCTTTCTTAATGCTAATATGTTGATTTAAATTGAAATTCAAATATCTGTTTGTGTGTGTTTGTTTTCGATAAACACTGGTTTCATATTTATTATCTAACTTTTACTTCCACATCCAGTGGAAGTATATTAACGACAAAAAAATTTTTTAAAATTTTTATTGCTCAAATAGACTTAGAATGTCATGAAACGTCGAGATTTTAAGTTTGAGTGAAAAAAAATTTCTGTCTGTCTGTCTGTCGGTCTGTCGGTCTGTAACTTTTTTTTGTGCGCACGTTTACTCTAGAACCGTTTAAGATATTGACTTGAAATTTGGTACACGTATGTATTTTAACGTGATCTGGAACTAGATTATATTTTCATTTTGTTCCATCGAAGGGTTGGGGGTAAATTGGGGTAAATTTGGGGTAAATAGGTAAATTAAGCAAGTAAGAGTCCAAAAAATTGGTATTTAGTATATTAAAGAGAAGCTAAGGTCTCAAAAGAATTTTTGGCATTAGCCACCCCCATTACCACCCTCGCCCCATTATTAAAGGGGATGAAAAAAAATTGTGATTTAGTGTGTGTGTACAAGAACCAGAAACCTCAAAATATTTTTTACTTCATCCACCCCCACTACCACCCCCTAGCACCACCCCCACCCCACTACTGATGTGGGGTATCGTTTTATAGGTTTTTGGGGTAGAGGATTTCAAATATTATATTATTAAAGTTCCATAAGCAATTATTTCCACACACAAAATTTTTTCGTTGTGAGTGACTTGGATAGAAAATCTGGATGTGGAAGTAGTGATTCCTTGGGCAGCAGTTTTTAATTAAAATATTTAAGAAAGGTAATTCATTATTATTCTCTACTTCTATTGTAAAATTTTGAAGGTTCCTTTTCGTTAATCTGATTTAAAAAATTATTTAAATGTTCTTTGCTATGAGGCCATAACGCAAAAATATCATCAACATATCTCCACCACACTATAGGTTTATAAATTAAGTTATTAATATTATTTTCTTCAAAATTTTCCATAAAAATATTACTTAATATTGGAGATAAAGAAGAACCTATGGCCATACCAAAGTTTTGTTGATAGAAGTCATTATTTAATTGAAAGTATGTCTTTTTAATGCAAAGAGTAAGTAATTCCATTATAGTTTCTATGCTTAATTTGGTTCTATTCGCCAAATTCCCATCATGTTGCAATTTATTTTTAATTATTGTTAATGTTTTATCTACCGGAACATTTCATCAAAACTCACCATTAGATGATTCTTATTAAAAAATTTTTCAAATAGTTTTTCCAAAAAATGTTTTGCTATTTTTAATATAAGACTCAGAAGAACCTGATAAAGGATTTAAGATTTTTAATAAAAATTTGGAGAGATTACTATATGGAGAATTAATTGAGCTCACAATCGGTCTAAGAGGAATTTGAGGTTTATGTATTTTTGGTAAACCATAAAAATGAGGAGGTTTACTATGATGTGGAGTTAGAACCTTTTGCTCAAAATCGGTAAATTCATTTTTGTATTTAAATAGAGTCCTATATATTTTGCTTTCTAAAGATTTTGTTGGATCATTATTTAATTTAGAATAATTCCCATCATTAATTAAGTTCATAATCTTTGTATTATACACAGCTGTATTTTAGATCTAAAATTACAGTGGCATTGCCTTTATCAGCGGATAAAATTTTAATACTTTTGTCATTTCTTAAAGATGTAATTGAAAGTTTTTCATCTGAGGTTAAATTAACCCTCGTCTTATATTGTTTTTCTAATTCAATTTTTGAACGAATTCGGTATTCATTGACATCATCTATTGATAGTTTCTGTGCAGCTTGTTCAATTGCAGTTATGATATCAAATTTAGGAATAGTATTCGGTGTTACTGTTAATAAAAAAAAAATATTACATTTGACAGCCATTCGGTAAAAATCTAATTTAAGTTCGTTCGATTGTTTATTATCTGAAAATAAGAAATGAGAAACAGTCAAAGAATATTTTAATATATTTATTTTCACATCAGGAAAACTATCACAATTTAACAGTGATATTTACTTTGTAATGAGAACACATTTGAATTATGGCAGTGCCTTATAACTATGAAAAACAATATAAATTTTTACCATTGAATTAAAATAAAAATTATTTAAATAAAATTTTACTTTCAATGCAGTATCAAGGAAGATACCGAAATTTCGAAGACGTGTGATGACGAAGTGATAATATAGAGTACCTTTTGTTAAAAGGGCGTGCGTCACCTGCAATCAGATGTGATTAGAAAATTCTCTCCAAAGAAAAACTCCGTAGTTTCCTGTAGAGTATTTAAAACATATTATGGATTATCAATGAATGGACGGATGATGCACTGTGTTGAGCAATAAAAATTATATCACTTTTACTTCAAGCGCTCAATTCTCTCTTTTGAGGTGTCTGACTTCCTCCGTTACGAGCACAAATTGGTATTTTACTAACCACAGTATGAATCCCTTTAAAAATGACTTTTTCTATGTAGATCATAGGCGATTCAAAAGCCAGAACCCAAATTATAGATAATCCGAAGCTGAACATCGTTATGCCCCAGAATGAGTAAGACTGAAACAAAGAATGTTAGTTTTTAAGTCGTTCAGAAATTAACTAGTTATTTAAAACTTACCACATTCATCATACTGAAATATGAAGCTGTTCTTGAATGGGATCCAACCAGGTAAATAAGTGTTAGATGTATTAGATAAATGCTGTATGTGAACCTGTTCAACACTTGGTAAACTGGTAGAGATAACAGAACGTTTATTGGACCTGTAGCAATAAAAAATATGTATATTTCTATATCTACTACATTTGTATATTGAATCCGTAGGAGGATAATGATTAGCTGAACTTTCAAAAGTGTCAAACGACACATGAAATGTGATGGAGGGACATTGTATTTATATTGTATTTATTGTATTGTAAGTTCAGGCATAAGTTACAATTCATTATTTCTTACAATTATAATTACAAGTTGCTTAACTTACAATTACGGCCTAAGCTACAAGTACTTGTTTTGCGCTTTAAACGTGATTACATTTATTTAACTCCATTTAGCTATAAACTAAAAACTGTTTCTATTCTTATGTAACTAGCAGTATTAATAACAGTAGAACAGCTTAAACTTTGTTGTTTGTACTAATTGTAACTAAGAATTTAAACATTTTATTGCTGTATGGATAATAATTTAACAATTTCTGTATTGTTTCAATGATTCAATGATTGAGAACTGCACTAAATATATCTATATTATCTATTGTATAATTCTTTACGGTTTTATTAAATTTTTTAATATTATCATATTTTCTAAGAGCCGTGGGTAATAAGTTATATAGTTTAGGACCAGAAAAATTCACAAACTTTTGACAAACACTTTTTCTGTATTTTGACACTTTCAATAATTCCTTGCTTTGTGATCGTGTTTTATGGTACGTGTTTATGTTATTTGCTGAGGGTGCTTTTGATTTTTTATATGTGACTATCATTGCTGCTAATAATAAATTGTATTTAAGATTTTATTTTATTTATATAATTGTTCTCTACTATATAGTCTAGTCACGTGTTTTTTATTTATATTTTTTGTACTATTTTTATTTGACTTGTCAAAACACTACGATGTTACTGTTTGATTAATAAAATTATTATTATTATTATTATTATTATTATTATTATTATTATTATTATTATTATTATTATCTTTCTTTAATATGACTTTTAATAAATATTTTGCGAACTTTGAATAGATGTGTAGGCATTACTGTATGTCCCGCCCCAACAACTTATTGAGTATCTTAAGATGGACTCAACTAGAGAGCATAGAACCAATAGGGTTTGTCTGGTTAATATGTCACGTAGCATATAGAATTTTGGTATTATCCGCCTAATTCGTTTGGTTATATGTTCCGAATGTTTAGGCCACTTTGGATGATCATCCACAATTACTCATAGATATTTTAAATCTCTAACTCTTTCTATACACGTATTTTCGTGTTTTATATTAGTTATATTAGGTGTATCAGCAGCTGTGGGGGCAAATGTTAGAAATTTTGTCTTCTCTTTATTCAGTGTTAATAGGCGAGCGGTGCACCTCTAAAAAGATGAATAAAAAAGTGACATAACCTCCCGAATAAAGTTGCCAGATTGAAACCAATTGGAATCGATTAGTTACGTTTTAGGGAACAAAGAACCTAAATAACATTTTTTGTCCGAGTGGCAGGTAATTTGTTACTACCAATGAAATTGCAGAGTAAAACAAATGAAAAAAATCCATTTGAAAACACATTTTGTAAGTTAATTGGGCAAAAATAAACACTTTTTGTCTCTTGTAATGTTTTCCAAAAATGCACTGTTTTTGAGTTATAGGCGATTTCAGGTCCGAAAATGGCCAAAAGTCGACAACTTCAAAAATTCTTATCTCGGCTTCTACTGGACTTTTTTTAATGTTTTGGGACATAAAATGATCGTTAATACTTGTACTTAAACATACTATTTTTTGTAATAAAGCAACTTTTCATTTTCATTCCACTCGGGTGCAGACCATAAAAAAAGTGAAATTTTTTTTTATTTTATCAATTTTTTCAAAATTTTTAAATTAAGTCAGGCTAGAAAAAAAAACAAAAAATAAAAGTGGATAGACCACATGTTTTTGAACAAAAAATGTTCTAATAATATGTATCGCTAAAGCCACGGTTTTCCCGAAAAAAAAATAGTAAAATAACGTTGTCACTCTGCTCGGACAAGCGCACGGTTAAATGCATACTATGAAACCTCTAAAAATTCTTAGCAGTTCTAACAAGTAAAATAAAGCTATTTTCTCTTTCTGATTACACATTTTTAAATTTTTTCTTAGTGACTAAGAGGATAAATAGTGAGTCTGGAGGGAAAATATTGGAAATGTAAATGTAATGTATTGGAAAAGTTCCAGAATTTATATTCAAAACAATCAAAGATATTTTCATAGTTATACGGATAAGATCTTGACAATCGCAATTTCTTATCATGGTTACAATATATTTATCAAGAAAATCATCAAGCAATTAAATTAAAATGATTTGAGATGTACTTTTTTTGAATCCACGTTACTACAACTTAATAAACCATAATAATCATAAAGTGTACATTCTTCCTAACAGATTTCAATGAAGAAAGAATTTTTTTGAAGGGGCTTTTATTTTTTTCTATATTGTTTATTGTGACGATTGAGTTCGGGCATGATAATTTATATAAGCATATTTTTCCATCCATCCTTTGCTCCCTTTTTTCCGGGAAAACCGTGGCTTTAGCGATACATTTTATTAAAACATTTTTTGTTCAGAAACACGCGGTCTACCCACTTTTATTTTTTGTTTTTTTCTAGCCTGACTTAATTGAAATATTTTGAACAAATTGATAAAATAAAAAATTTTTTTCACTTTTTTTATGCTCTGCATCCGAGTGGAATGAAAATGAAAAGTTGCTTTATTACAAAAAATAGTATGTTTAAGTATAAGTATTAACGATCATTTTACGACCCAAAACATTAAAAAAAAGTTCAGTAGAAGCCGAGATAAGAATTTTTGAAGTTGTCGACTTTTGGCCATTTTCGGACCTTAAATCGCCTATAACTGAAAAACAGTGCATTTTTCGAAAACATTACAAGAGACAAAAAGTGTTTATTTTTGCCCAATTAACTTAAAAAATGTATTTTCAAATGGATTTTTTACATTTTTTTTTACTCTGCAATTTCATTGGTTGTAACAAATTACCTGCCACTCGGACAAAAAAATGTTATTTAGGTTTTTTGTTCCCTAAAACATAACTAATCGATTTCAATTAGTTTCAATCTGGCAACTTTGTTCGGGAGGTTATGTCACTTTTTTATTCATCTTATTAGGGGTGCACCGCTCGCCTATAAATAGTTACTATTAAGCCATTCCTATATTTTCTGTAGTGTGTGTCTTGAATTTTCCAGTGTGTCTTCCCAATTATTACCTTCACATATCAGAACAGTATCATCCGCATAGGATAGTACTTATCCTTTTATATCGATATTGCATAGATCGGTACTATATATTAAGAATAAAATGGGGCCTAATACGGTGCCTTGGGGGATGCCAATGCGTACTGTTTTGTTGTCACTCATGCAATTATTAATTTTTATGCGTTGCTTTCTTTCTGCGAGGTAATTCTTGAAAAGCGTCAGTATATTTCCTCTGTTGTCTATTTTCTCACATTTTTCTAATCATTCATCATGTGGGACAGTGTGAATGCTTTTCTTAAATATAGGAATGTGCAAATGGTTTTTTTGCTTTTGTTGAAATTTTCTATAATTTTGTTAACTAGTGGGTATATGGCGTCTTCAGTTCCCTTACCTTCGATGAACCCAAGTTGGTTTTTAGATAGTATTTTATATTTATTAATAAATTCCATTAATTTTATTTTGAGGATTTTTTCGAAGACTTTTGCAAAACAGTTAATGCCAGAGATAGGTCTATAATTATTTTTATCTGTTGTTTTGTCAGATTTATGAATGAGGGTGACGACAGATTTTTTAAATTTATTAGGGATTACTCCACTGTTTAGACTATTGTTTATTATGTATTTATGTAGTGTTAAAATGTATGTGTGGGTTTTTTTAATTGTTATTGCAGTAATACCATCTAGCCCTGGTGCAGAGTTATTTTTTAACTTGCTTAATTGCAGTATTAGGTCATTATCTGTTATTTCTGGTAGGTATAGGAATTTAGGTTGTATAGGTATTTTATTAGTGGTTGGCCCCTGATTGTGATTTGTGTTATTTTTCAGGTCGATTCCAACATTTATAAAAAAGTCATTAAATATATTCGCAACCAATACGTTATCGTTTATTAGTTTGCCATTTTCCTCCAGTGAAATATGTTGATTTTTGTTCATTTTCATTTGTAGCCTCAGATATTATTTGCCAAATTTTTTTGTAGTTATTGTTTATTCCCGCGATTTTATCTTTATAATATAAATCTTTTGTTATTTTCATTAATTTTGTTACACGGTTTCTATAACTTTTGTAATAATTTTTAATTCCAGATTATCGGGATGTAGAATTAGTTTTTTTTTAATTCTGTCTCGCCTTTTTATAGAGTTCAATAGACCATGTGTTATCCATGGCTAGATTTTAACTGATTCGTTTATTAGAGTTCTTTCGATAGTGTTTTTTTTCATCTAGTTTTACTTCCACGTCCAGTGGAAGTATAGTAACGACAAAAAAATTTTTAAAAATTTGTATTGTCCAAATAGGCTTAAAATGTCATGAAACGTCGAGATTTTAAGTTTGAGCGAAAACAAAATTTCTGTCTGTCTGTCTGTCGGTCTGTCTGTAACTTTTTTTTGTGCGCACGTTTACTCTGGAACCGTTTAAGATATTGACTTGAAATTTGGTACACATATGTACTTTAACGAGATCTAGAACTAGATTATATTTTCATCTTGTTCCGTCGAAGGGTTGGGGGGTAAATTGGGGGTAAATTTGGGGTAAATGGGTAAATCAAGCAGGTAAGAGTCCATGAAATTGGTATTTAGTGTATACAAGAGAAGCTAAGGTCTCAACAAAATTTTTGGCATTAGCCACCCCCATTACCACCCCCACCTCCTTATTAAAGGGGATGCAACAAAATTGTGATTTAGTGTATGTACAGGAACCAGAAACCTCAAAATATTTTTTTACTTTATCCACCCCCCACTACCACCCCCCAATCACCACTCCCACCCCACTACCGATGTGGGGTATCGTTTTATGGGTTTTTGGGGTAGAGTATTTCAAATATTATGTTGTTAAAGTTCCATAAACAATTATTTTTACACACAAAGTTTTTTCGTTGTGAGTGACTTGGATAGAGAATCTGGATGTGGAAGTAGTGATTCCTTGGGCAGCGGTTTTTATATTTGTTAATAAAAATGTTTGTTGCTTCCTCAATATTAGGATTACTTAAGATGTCAAGCCATTGCTCTCCTTCTAAATCTTTGGATTATTTTTCATATTTTTTTATTGGTATTATTTTATTTGTAGTAGTGGGTGTCTGTTCTGTTTGATTTATGAATTTTATATTAAGAGTGATTGGATAGTGATCGGTGATGCTGGTTTTGATAATGGATGATATGAAATTAATTTGCCATTTTTATGTTTGGACGAATATATGGTCAATGCGTGAGCATGTTTGTTCTGTTTATCTTGTGTAATTATTAATATATATATTATTAATATATGTATGTATTTACAATATTCAAGTAATTGTTAACCTCCTCCGAGTTCGTGTTCTTTATATTTATATTTGTGTCGCTTAGTCTTATTTCTATGTTCATTTTTTTCAGTCTATTTAAATAGGTATCTAAATCATTATTGAATATATCCACGTCTGTTGAGGGTTGTCTATAAATTATTGCTATAATTCCCATTTTTGTATTATTTATGTCTAGTTCTATACGCATTAATGTGACTTGTGTTTGTTGTAGAACTCTCCAAAATCGTCCTAAGTTGAAGACATAATCAAAATTCGACTTAGGCAAAAATTTCATTTAAAGACATTTTTGGGAGTCTGCAGAGGCGCAGATCAGTCCATAAGGACCGTTTTGGGTTCTATAAGGCGTTGGAAATGACCAGGTGAAAATTCGAAGAAACACCGAATTTTCACTTAGGAAAAATGTTTTTGGTTCAGAATATGAGAGTAGAAGTATATAATGACAAAGACTTATGAATAATATACTTTTTCAAAGGTACCATAAATTGGACTTTGAAAAATAATATTTTTGGAAGGGCGTCAAAATTTGGCCCAGGAATCGATTTATCGAAAGTACGCCAAAGTTTCACTTGCAGACTAATTTTTCAAAACTGCGTTGAAATTTGGCTTGAAGATCGATTTTTCAAAAGTACGCCAAAATTTCACCCGCAGATTAACTTTTCAAAAGTACCTTGAAATTTGGCTTGAAAATCGATTTTTCAAAAGTACGCCAAAATTTCACCCGCGGATTAACTTTTCAAAAGTACCTTGAAATTTGGCTTGAAAATCGATTTTTCAAAAGTACGCCAAAATTTCACCCGCAGATTAGTTTTTCAAAAGTACCTTGAAATTTGGCTCGAAAATCGATTTTTCAAAAGTACGCTAAAATTGGTCTTAAAATGGATTTTTCAAAAGTACCACAAAGTCAGTTTAAAAAGTACCACGAAAATATAATTTAAATTATTTTTTATTTTTTATTCCTCAACCAAAGACATTGACCTTTGAGGTACGGTCATTGAAAGCCTAATTCTAAAGTATGAGCATAAAATTTTAACGATGCACTGCATCCGAAAGGCAAAATAGAAGATTTTGTCAAAGCCGGCGTAGTGCCGATAAGCAAAAATTGATAAAAATCAATGCACATGTACAAGGCCGGTTTCTCGCATAGAAAGAGTTTGGATTGACCCAGCGGCTCGCAATTTGGTCGAGCGCGTTGAGTGGTTCAAACAAAGCAATGGTAGAAAAGCCAATAACAGAGCTTTTCAAATGACAAAGTTATAGAGGAAAACGCCTTGTGCATAAAAATCCAAAAATTCAATTTTGCCTAAAAGTCGCTCGAAGGTGAGACGCTGCCAAATCGATAATATTAATCGACGGTGATAAGGGTTAGTAAGTCGTGGACTGATCGAACGCCACTCAACTTATGCAGTAATAAGTCCTCTGAATGTGTTTGAGTACGTGAATCCCCACGATACAAGAACTTTAAAGCTAAGTAGTCTCTAGCGAAACTAAATTCATTTAGTAAAACTTTTTTAAGTTAATTTCAGTCAGCCTTAATTATTCATTTACCCAGAATCTGAAATGATTCTAAAAGCTCACATTTTGATTCTGAGAAGGTACGTATGAATCTTTTCTACCTAATCGATCGTTAGCGTGAGCGCTCTCGCTTGTATGGTCTGAAAGTCACTACCTTGATTGGGGAAGGCACGATTCTTTTGAGAATTTTGTATAACCAATTCTGTTAAATAAACGGATTCTTTGAACTAATATTTCTTAATTGATCTTGAGGCCTGTTGACGGTCTATAATCCCTGGAACTTTCGTATAGAAAACCGGATGTGTCGAGTTAATTCGCATTAACGTTCGACCTTCTGGTTGCCTTACGGAGGTTTGATAGGGATTTTTTTATGCGTTTTTTGAGAAATATATTCCGTTATTAATGGACCAAAACGTGATTTTCGCGTACCAAAACTAATCCCTCCGCAGAGAAATTCTTCGGTTGGGATTTTTTTATGCAAAAATTCAGGAAATTAAGAGGTGCCTAAACCCCTAACGAGGGAATTCGGGTCCAGAGAGAGCGTAGTTTCCGATCTGTGGTAGTGCAGCCTTGGTCCCATTACTCGGCTACTGAAGTGCTTCTTATCTCGAACCCGCCTGGGAGGTAGAAGAACGGGGTAATACGCGACTGGCGCCCCCTGAGAAATAAATTGGTGTCGCGTCATTTTGACGCCCGGTAGTGCGTTCTTCTACATGTTTTGGTTAAATTGACCGTTATTGCTATATAAATTGTAATTTGGAATATCAAAGTTCTGCAAATTTTCTGTGTGCCATGATTCTGATAGGATTGTAATATCGATATTCTGCTCTTTAAGTTGTTCAAGGAAGATGGTTAGTTCATTATAGTTTTTATTTAGGCTTCTTATGTTTAAATGCAACATATCTATTTTCTGATTACTATCGTTACCTAAGTTATGAAATTTATATATATATATATATACATAGTCACTGCAGTTCTCTAATACATTAGTTTCCACATTATCATTTGGGTTATAAATTTCGATTGATTTAATAATCTTTTACAAAACTTATATCGAATTACATCCTCTTCAAATTCAAATGCCAATAGAATTTGTTGCATGTACTGATCACGCAGTGATCACGTGTATTTTTTACTGTCGTCTCGTTTCGCGTTGTCTTCTCTTTTATAGCGACCAAAATAAGGTATCGTTGAGTATGGTCAGGGTCGGTCTTTGGGGGGAAGGCGACCGTGCCCCGCACGAGGGCGCCAAGAGCTTAATATAAAGTTGTTTTTTTTTTTGAGTAAAATTCACGGATACAAAAATTTTATTTTATTTTTTTTTGATTTTACCCTCCCCGCTCATCAATTTTGGGATGAGGACGAAAAAATTTGTTTATAACTTAACCAGAAAAAAGGGCGCCTTTCAAAATTTCGCACGAGGGCGCTTGAGGAACCAAGGCCGGCCCTGAATATGGTCCATCGAGTTCAAGCTTGTAGTAGACCCAGAGATAGCAACATCGATAATAATTGAAGTCATCTTACATCTCTTTCGTTCTTGTACAATTTTAAGAATTGTTTAATTGCTTTTTATTGGTGATTATTAAACTACTTTGGTATAAAGTGCCTTTTATTTTCCATTCTAATTTTTTCGGTAATACTTAACAGAATCGAAAATACTAAATAATTCCATATACGTATTTTCACGCTGAGAATTTGACACCTTTGCTGAATTGATTAAGACATTTGTAAGTGACGTTCACAAATTAGCGACCGGTATGTAATTACCTACCGATCAGGAAGCGGTAAGTAGACTAATAAAATGGAAGGAATTTAAAAATCAAGTGTTATTAAAGACAAAATTAAAATACAATTTGAACAATTATTGAAATTTATTGAAGCAATAAAATTCGGGGAACAACGTTCTCTTCTGAATCATAACTTACAAGAATCTCAAGTTGTGGCAAAAATCTTATCTTCACGTTTCTAATGACAGCAGATGTCACTTGACAATAAATATTCGGTCTCTTAGTAACCAAAGCGAAAACTATATATATATTTTTAAAATAGTATATTTTTTAGTTTTAATTGAATTTATTTAATATTTGAGCATGCAAAAAAGTCATAAGCACTGCGGTCATTAAGTGTTTTACTGGTTTCGGATGTTTTGGATGTAACATATCCTAGACCAGTAAAGAACACGTACTGACCTTAATACTGGTATAATGGTTGTGTGTATGTTAAACTTATTCTTACCTCCATAGCCCAACACGCAAGCCAGAATAACCCATGACAAGCTAATTGACCATGCTGATCTCACTAAACCTATGTACAAAGTGTTACCCCATCTGTCATATTCTACACCTCTCAATGTACTGTGTCCAGCATATAAACAAGTAAACGTAACAGCAATGCATATTGCCCACAGAATCAATGCTATTGGCTGAAAAATAGGAGTTGTTGGTAATTAAAAGGACAAGAAACAATCTTTTACGTATCTCAATGGCTGAAAATTATTTTTCTTAAATTTTATTGAAAATTGGCAATATTGACTTTTTTATCGAAATAACATTCTTCGTCCACGACTATTAAATAATCTACTCTTTATGTATGTATTTCCTCAAGGATAATGCTATCCATTATTCACTAGTGATTAGAAACAGACCCTTTTTTATCATACAATTTCGCTTTTAAATTGATGTGTCAAAATGTGTCAAAAGAACGTGCCAAAAGAATGTGCCGTTATGTGTCAAAAGAACGACGTGTCAAATTAAATTGAAACGTCAACGTTATTTACAATAATTTTACATATTACTCAAAAATAATAAAATAATTAATTGATTAATTTATTTCTTCAATAAACAATTTAATCAAAAATATTTAATAGTCGTCGACAAAGTATAGTATTCTACTCGCATATGACTACTATTCACTTTGGTGATCTTAAACTTCACCCTCGTGAATAATAGCCAACATTATATGCTCGTTGAATAATATACTATTACCCACGACTATCGCATAAACCTTGAAAATACATATAACAACTGACTGATAATGGTGGTCATAATTCCAACCCAACATATTATGAACATAATCTTATTTTAACGCAACTTTTGACCAATCAGGAACTAGCAATCAACAGGTGAGTCCATTTTTTCCAAGGGAAGTTCTTTTGACGTTTAAAACGTCAAACAAAGTTTTATTGTGAACTAATTTTATTTTTTCACTTTTAAATGATTAAAAAAGTTAAGATAGGCGACGATAAAGTATAGCATTCTGCTCGCGTATAATGGCTATTATACTCTCGCTGAATAATGATATACTATTAACTTTACTATGAAATCAAAATTTGTTTGTAGATAGTATTAAAAAAACACAACACAAACCTTTCCAATTTTAGTTATTCTAAGGTTTTTCTTTGACGAAAACTTTATTTTAGCCAATATATATCCAAGAAGGGCCCCTATAACCCAGGGTGCTGCTCTCGGGTGTGTTAAGTAATAGTACTTGTTCCAATAGTCCATTTGACTTCCTCTGAAAATTAGTATATGTACTTAATATTTAAAATATATGTATGTATGGGACATTCCATACACCCAAAAATAAGAGCACCAGAAAAAAAGTTCTTAAAATTTTCATTAAAAATAATGGTTTCGAAAGCGATATAACTATTTCGAAAATTCAATAAGGCGGCTTCAATATAACGCTAGCATCAGGGCAATCACAAGAGAAAAATAAATACAAACATCAGTTACAAAGCAAATGTAAAATTATGAAATTTCATAAAACTTGCTTTCACGTGATACCATATTTGATTCTCATAATCCAAACCCTCTAAAATCTAGTCTTTGAACTCTACGGGACAGGAAAGTTCAGCAGATGGACGTATATGTTGACCTTATCTGTTCCGTGGAGGTCGCAGACTAGATTTATGAACTGAACTTTTGATCAGCACTCCGTAACTATCTTTTCACAAAGTTCAACAAAATTCGCCGAAACTCAATATCCATAAGGATTTGACGGGATCCTTTAGTACTATATGCCACCTAAAATGATAATAATACAGTAACTAGAGATTTTAATTTAGAAACATTGTCATATGTATTACATTCCGTTTTCTTATGGTTTGATATATTGTTCATAAATCTAATCTGCCACCTCCACGCGACAGGGAGGTCCATCTGTTACTTCGCTGTTCCGTAGAGTTCGTAGACTAGATTTTAAGCCTATGGGAATCAAATACGGTATTACGTGAAAGCAAGTTTTATGAAGTGTTTCAGATTTTTCGTGAATACTTTGTACTGATGTTTGTGTTTATTTTTCTTTTGTTATTGCCCCGATGCTAGCCGCCACATTGAAGCCGGCTTTCCATTTTATAGAAGATGAATGCCACCAATTTTCAGGTTGTGGCACAAAAAAAGTCATTGGAACTGGAAGACAACTGTGAATAAAGGGGCCATGAATGTTGTTGGGCAGCTGAGGGTCATTTCCGAAGTGATTTTCTGCGCTGAATCAGAATCTGGCCTCAGAATTGACCCATCACATCTAGAGCAGCGAAAAAGAGTCGTTTTTTTTTATCAGCTTAGAACAAGATCAGACACAGTGGGTATTACCGACAACATCATTTTACACATAAAAACACGAAATACGACATTTTTTAGTGGTCACAGATATTCTTATTTAAAAAAAAGTGTAAAATTTATTTTTTTTTAAATCATTTTTTTTGTATATCTATTGCCATATCTCAAAAATGAATTGAGCTATCGATGTGAACTTTTTTTTGTTATAAAACACACACTTAAGCGCTTCTTTCTATACATAGGATTGCTAATAAAAAAAATGTGAACATGCCAAAAACGTAGATGACCCTGAAAGTTTAGAGAATACGCCATCAAATTTTCACTAAACGAGGAACTTTTTTGTCGAAGCGTACGCGCGCGGCATTTAAGAATAATAATGATTATGTATTGTGTGTAACGGAACTTTTCATTATTATTTTTTTATGCTTAGGACTGTATTATCACGTTTTAGGATCTGAAAGGATAACTTATTTTTTCCAGTGGCGCATTAAGGACTAAGGTTGAAGACAAAAAGGAATTAAAAAATCTTAAGTAGAGTATCTGGGATAAAAATGCATTGCATTGGGCTCTCGGAAACGGTAAAAAATAATATAGTAAATGGAAAAAAAAGTTGCGCAACTAGGGGGCTAATTAAATTCCATAAATAGAAGTTTAGGAAAAGTAATAATTTTGGAGTGTTTTGATAAAAAGTAAACTATCGAGTTTTCCTTTTTTTGCGTTATTATCGGAGCTAAATAGAAAAGACAATTTCTTAAAGCACTTTTTTTGAACGTGGCAATTTTAATATTTGTATCCGACATTTCCTGTGTCAGAGTCCCTATCCGAAACTCCCATGCATTGCATTTTTACCCTGGATCCACACAATAATTGAGTAAACGTGTTATTTTCGCCTAAATTAGGTGACAAAAAAGAAAAAATATCCTAAATTAAGTCTCTTTTAATTTCCGCAGCCCTAATTATAGAAACTCTGTTTCCATGGCTTGTGCACAAGTTTATCGTTCTCCTCTATTACTACGCCACATAAAATCCACTCCATTTTACAATGAAACTTAGGATTGCTTTTTTATCTTAAATATTTTTTTAACAGATAATCCAGGCACAATTCGCACAATGGCCATACGTTCTACAATATAATAAGTGGTAATAAGGGAAAGAATATCGTTACACATTTCACTTCCACATCCAGTGTAAGTATAGTATCGACAAAAATATTTTTGAAAATTTTTATTGTCCAAATAAACTTAGAATGTAATGAAACGTCGAGATTTTAAGTTTGAGCAAAAAAAATTCTTTCTGTCGGTCTGTCTGTAACTTTTTGTGCGCACGATTACTCCGGAACCGTTTAAGATATTGACTTGAAATTTGGTACACGTAGCTATGTATTTTAATGAAATCTGGAACTAAACGGGTTGGGGGGGTAAATGGAGTAAATAGGCAAATCAAGCAAGTATGAGTCCATAAAATTGGTATTTAGTATATATAAGAGAAGCTAGGGTCTCAGAATTTTTTTGGCATTAACCACCCCCATTACCATCTCCCACCCCATTATTTAAGGGGGCGAAAAAAATAAAATTGTCATTTAGTGTGTGTACAAGAACCAAAGTCCTCAAAATTTTTTGTACTTGATCCACCACTACTACCACCCCCCTTCCACCACCCTCAGCCCCACTACCGATGTGGCATATCGTTTTATAGGTTTTTGGGGTAGACGATTTCAAATATTTTATTATTAAAGTTCCATAAACAATTATTTCCACATTCAAATTTTTTTCGTTGTGAGAGACTTGGATGGAAGATCTGGATGTGGAAGTAGTGATTCCTTGGGCAGCGGTTTTATAATTCAACCTTGACGAAAACGAATAACGTTGATCGTACACTGCCCTGAGATTAGTTAGTTTTAGTGGACGCGGGCGTATTAATACTCAATTTCTGCAATTCGCGCGCTCCAAAAAAATCACTGTACCTAAACTATCAAAGACACAATAAGAATTATGCTATCAAAAACTTTTTTGGTCATTTGGCTTTATTTTCTTCGCAGCATGTTATACAAAATTTCCAAGAACAAAAAAGTTTGTAGCTTAATGAAAATTTGACTGCGTATTTTCTGAACTTTCAAGGTTATCTAAGTTTTTAACATGCTTAAAAATGTTTTAATTAACAATACTATATACAGATAGAAGCGCTTAAGTGTGTGTTTTATAACAAAAAAAAGTTCATGTGGATATCTCCATTCGTTTTCGAGATACGGCATTAGATGTTCAAAAAAATATGATTAAAAAAAAAAACAAAATTTTACACCTTTTCCACTAAAAAATGTCGTATTTCATGATTTGTAATGAACATCGACCTACTTAACGAAATGGTATATGTCTCAGTTTGTTCTAAGTTTAAAAAAAAAAAACTCGAGAAGGAAGCGACTTTTCCCCTGTTTTTTACTCCACTAATCAGGATTTTGAAATATTTGGTGTTAAGTATTTAAAATATGGCTTTTTGGTAACTTTTGAGGTTATGTATAGAACTCAAAAAAAATTTCAGCTTATTTTTAATCAATACATCATTTAGTACCATCCTTCATCCTTAAAATGAACTTTCATCATGATGTTTCATCTATGATGTTTCCTCGCAAAGTTATAGCAATTATAAGGTGACATGAAGTTGAAACCATGATCCCCTACAACCCAACAATCTTAGCGAAATGACTCTAAACAAATCAAATTTAACACAACAGAAGGGAAAACGCAACAATCTTAACCAACGAGTCAAAGGACAAATTGTCATATTTTCGATTACAAGACACCCCAAATTGTATCAAGACCAAACCCTACCTAGCTTTTACCCCAAGGGGAACCGAAGAAAAATTTATCCAGAACTCTTAAACGTCAAGATTTCAACATCAGAAGACTTAAAAAGTCTTTAATACTAAGCCCTAAACATGAAAAAATCGAAAATCATAAACTATATTTACAAAATTCAAAACCCTAAAACCCGAACCCGTATCTTATGAATTCTTATGAAATCTCTTTTTCTTGTTTTCTAAAACGCCTTTTATGATGAGTATTAGGATTATCAGGTTGAAGAGACCAACAAAAGTCAGCTAGTATCGAAGTAGACCATTTTCCCCTTGCGTTTTCCCTTCTGTTGTATTAAATCTTGATTGGTTTAGAATCATTTAATTAAGAGCTCGGCATATTTTCCCTTCTGTTGTGTTAAATCTTTATTCGTTTCGAGTCATTTGGTTAAGATTGTTGAGTTGTCACATTAAAGTGGCTACAACAATGCGAGGAAACATCGTAGATGACCATTCGAAAGCTTATTTTAAAGAGAATGGATGGTACTAAATGATATATTTATTAGAAATAAGCCGAAAAAAAATCAAATATTTCAATCGTGTTGGGTCAATTCTGAGCCCCGATTCGGATTCAGCGCGAAAAATTACTTCGGAAATGACCACCACATGCCCAACAACAAAACCTCGCAGACCTGTGTAATCAAAGGACCATAAATTTATAATTCTTAAGTTATAACGACTTGAACATTGCAAATGGAGAGTGTTTCAGTTGACATAGAATGTCCCATATATATGTATGTAGATGTGTATGCGGTAGATGTGTGTTTATGTATATACAGGGTGTCCTGTCAAAAATTAAAAACCATAAATAACTTTGGAAGCAAAAATTTCCTGAAAAATTGGTAAAACAGGTGGACCGTGTGTCCAAGAGGGGGTGGATTTTAACGGAAAATTTGTGCCGATCTTCATCCCCTACCACCCACCTTCATGCGTGTTGTTTAACTTTTGTTGATTCGTTCCTGGAAAAAAATAATTTTATTTTACATATAACTTATAAAAAAGAAAAGTACCCTCTTATGCGTAAAAAATATTAAAATAATAATATTTTACACGGTTATGTAGGAAATCGATAGATTACCATTGTCTTGTCATTTGAATGTATCAAGAGGTTGGTTGTGTGCGATGGGAGGGTGAAGATATGTATGTAACTTTTATGTTAGTATACGTCGACATGGTTTACCAATTTTGAAAAAATTATGAACTCCAAAGTTATTCAAGCTGCTTTTGGATGTATAAATTATTTGTTTTACCTAGGGTGGAAATTACTTAGCACTCCCGAGAGCTCCAAATCATACGCTATATAACTGGGAATAATTATAAATACGCCAATGAGTGCTACGACCAGAGTCACTCCCAATTTCGGATATCTTCCTAATGGTAACAAAATCAATGGTGAGAATACGTACAACTGCATGTCCACACTTAAGTACCATGTCTGACCAAGGCACTAAAAAAAATATATGTAAGCTAAAACAACTAAACTGTACTCACAGTAAAAACTACTATTTCTTAAAACTATAAGTGTATTACTCGTTAGAGAAACTTCAGATACACGATGTTGCAATGGCACTCTTGAAAATATCAAATATTTTCAAGTGTGTCAATAAGGTTTTAAATGACTTACACGATGTGTGTATTAAGTGCGCAAAGTGACTCATTGTCGCTTAAGAAAGCGACAGTGATACTTTACGCTCGAATTTCACGTAATTTCATTTACGATCATTTGAAAATATCGAAGTAAGAGAAATAATTAAGTTAAAGTTTGGCTACACAAATAAAAATGTTTTGGATAGAAAATCGTGTTTCATACACAGTATCGGCAAGCGTTTGATTAGGTACGGGAATAAGAGCAAGCGAGAGCGAAGCAACTAGGCTATTCTTTTTTATCGTATAACACATCCTACTCGTGCCACCTGCTTTCCCAACCACATATGCGTGGGCAGCTCTGTCTGCGGAATTTCAATTTGTTTCCGTCTTGCATCCTTCATTTCTCATTTAGCTTAATAAGTAAAAGTTTGATTTGTTTTTATTTAGTAGCTACTCAAAATGTCAGTTTATACGCCTGCTGAAAAGGTTCAGATACTTAAATGGTCAATGATGTACATGATTTTCTTGATGCGCGTGTCACTATTTGCCCCTCTTCTAGAGCACTGGTAGACGCCTTTATTGTGGGCGGTAGGTTAAGTCGTTGAAACTATGCAATACCCAATCCAGGACTTTCCGATACTGTATATGCAAATAAATTAATTCTTGATATGAAACAAGTACATTTGTTGCAAGAAATAAAAAGCTTGTTTATTATTTCTTGGAATAAAAGTATTTGTTTTATATGAAATATCATTTACGTATCTATGAAACAACAGATTTTTGATATAAAACATTATTTTTATCTATGTGGTAACCGCGATTCGCGTATGCCTTGCATGTGATCAAAACAAATACACCAACAAAACACAACTCGTTACCCCTAAGCGAACATCAACTTTGCGTTATCAGATGTGAGCAAAAAGTGTACTTTGACTGTCGATCGTAGATAAAATAAAAATAATATAATGCAATTTTTGAGAAATAGTATCAGATCTTATCACTTACATATAAGTTTCATAAGAAAAAATTCCGAAAACTGTTATGTTTGCGTTATAGTTGACACTCAATACCATAATCCAGAAGCACATTTGACGCGTCAAATTTCAATTCGACCTTGACTGAATCCGAAGGTGAGCGGAAAATTTGAGCCAGGACCGAAAAAAAGGGTTGCTTCCCGTCCGGGAAAAAAACAATCATTACTGTCTTGCTCCAGAAATATGAATTTTATGCCACTTGAAATAATAATAATAATGATACTTTATTAATCCTTTAGATCATTATACATGATATAGGAAAGTCAGTTGGACAGAAATAGGTATTTAATACGTCAATAACGTAAGTGGAATAGTAACCAATAATTCATCGAGAAAAAAAAATAGAATAAATAGGTAAAAGTTAACTATTTTTGTCTAAATACGCACGCATTGTAAATAGTCTACATATGTAAAACATAAAAGTGCAAGTTCACAGAAAATGAAGAATAACACTAGTAAACATAAATTTATCTATTCGGGAGAGCATCGACGCTATAAAATGCACCGTCTGATAACATATTTTTGACTTTAAGTTTATATGAATTACATGTCTTCGGTGTCCTTTCGAAAGGCATACATTTTTCTGGTGCCAGACAGTAATGGCCGTTTTTTTGGCGAGTCAGAAGTAACACTTTTCTCCCGGCATTCAGCCAGGGCCGAATTGTCAAATGTGCTTCTGGACCATGAAGGAGAGTGTCATCAATATTTGTAGAGTATACGGTTCTCTCGTATTCAGCTTTTAGGCGAGAAGTGAGTGCGGTGATGAAAAGTCAGACTATTCTTGTTCTTCGAGCGCGAGTAGCGGTACAGTTATCTCTTTCTAGAAGGACGGTCCGTACTGGCCCGAAATATGGCCAGAAGTATACTATGACCTGTAGTGTTATATTCTACAACTTGTCCTGATTACTATCATGCAAACGGTGACTCAAAATGCGAGGATAATTACCGTCTACCTCAAGCGGGTCATCGCGAGCTCGTTCCAGTTACGAGTTCTTTGCCTAATTGTCAACATTACACGAATTCTTACAATATTTTGGCCCTGCATCTGGTGTGATGTCACACCAGCTGCTCATTGGCTAATAACATTTTTTGGTGGGGATCGTGAGTTGCGATGCAACCTTATACTCTACAAATCTTGGAGTTTCATGGGCTCTTAGACTATTAAAGAAGGAAAGAGAGTGTTCAGAAACACAAAGTGACAAAGTACAAAGTTCTTATTAAAATTGTTCTTATATTTCTACGACAAGTCGAAGTATACTTCACAAATCGAGTTGCAAATAATTACTTTTGTAAACTGATAGAATATAATACTTACCATTTGCTCAACGTTAACATAATTTTGAACATAAAGTAAGGTAGACCACCAGTACTTTTGACAAGAGGTTTCAAAACCGTTCATAGTACCCCAGTTTGGCCCTGTGCCCATATATACCAACAGATTTGCGCTAATCAATACTGTTGCGGCAAGAACTGGAGTTAACCTATAAAAAATATTGGTTTCTGAAACTATAATGAACTTATTTTAAAGTGTATGATTATCCAGAAAAATAAAGAAAAACTACTGTAGATATGTTTATTAGATAGATAAATAGATGTTTATTTAACTACTGTATATACTGCAGAGTAAAATAATATTTTAAGTATAAATGTAAATATATAAGAAACATATCACATGATAGCCACAAAGCTGCTTTGCATCAATTTAAAAAAGACAGAAAGTAAAACAGAGAAATAAGTATGTAGTACATTGAAAAAAAAACACTAGGTAGTTCGACACAAAGAAGCTCTGTTCCATATGGTCAATATGTTTATTTGGATTGGGATTATCATGAATTCATCTATAAGGAATATTAACAGCGTTTAATCAAAATATCCTTTATAGAATTTTTGAAGTTATTTAAATACAGTAATTTTATATAATTCGGCAACATTGTTTAGGTTCAAAAAGTTTTTCTCGGATTTTTTAACCTAAGACAAATGGGCAGATCTTGTGCTATAGTTGTGATGATGAGAAACAAAAAAAAATTGTTACCCAATCTCTTTCAAAATATTGAAAAGACAGTTGAAATTGCCCCCCCCCCCTCGCGATCGCCATAGGTCGGGCGAAACTTATTCCAGGACGGGCGTCGTCCGTTCTGCCCCCCCTAGCTACAGGCCCGAGGTAGCTATTTTATGAGTAAGTCAACATCCGTTGGAAATTATCTGAGGTGTGTTTTATATGAAAGTTGTAGGGAAAATAAAGTTCATTTATTTACCTTAAATAACGGTGAAGGTAGAAGTAGAAAATATTAAATTTTACTCCGTTATGTTTAGCCTTCATGAAACCATAAACCACCAGAAGTCCACCCATAAGGAAAAAAGAATCAACCGACAAGGTTGAACTGATAAGTATCATACTTCCTAGAGATTCTGCCCACTAAAAATAGTTAAATAGCTTAATTAGTAACATTTAAAAAATATTATTTTGGGTATTCAGCAGATACTTTCTGTATATTGTTGCCCTAATCTGGGCTCGTTAATATACCAGTTAAGTAAACATTTTTTAAATATTTTGTGTCGAATTGAATATATACCTCTCCTGATGAGTTCTAAAGAGAATGAAAAAAGTTGTACAGTGTTTAGAGGGATTTAATCAGTCGAGAGCAGAAGGAAATATTTTATTTATTAAGATATGCATGCGGTGACTGAAACTGTATACCTATTTTCTTTGTGCTTTTTAGTAGTTCTTGGCTTTGAAATGTAATAAATGTTTGATTATAATTTTGTTTTTATTGTTATTGGTAGTGTCGTAAATGTCAAAGGTGCAGAAGTTATGTTCCAAGTAATATTCTTTCTCTCTTTGCCCAAATTCAGAATCTTTTTCACCAATTAGGTGGCACAGGTCTGAGACTAAGCGAGTATTGGAGGTTTTCAGGTCTGTCATACCAGGTTATCCTAATATTTTGTAGATTCTTTATATTTTATTTTTAGATAACACATATGCTAGAAAATCCCCACAAATGAAAAAACCTTTCAACGGAATAAGATCAAATCTAATTCCAGATCTCATTAAAATTAACACAATACACAATGCCTCTAACATTTAGATAATTCAGGATATTTCACTTACATCTAACATGTCCTGGTAGTTAGAAAGTGGAAATCCATTACCATGAGATGCAAGTAAATGGCCGATAACTACCCAGGACATACTTAATACTTTAATGCCATTCAGACACGATAGTTCAGCAGAATTCTTACTTATTTTAAATATTTTCTTTCCATTTTTGTAAACAGAAAATGCTACAAGTATCTCATGGGGTGGTGCTAAAACAAAAGTCTATTGGTAATAAACTTAAATAAATCAAGGAACAGTAGGCTGTGAGTAGACAATGATCATATATTTCTTCTTTAAGATTTGTTGAGGTGTAATAATTACTCCTAGCTAGGTTCGAAAGCAGATTTTCTATATGAATAGGGATATAGTCTTAAACCTAGTTTTGTTACTAGTTTTGTCAACAATTATTAGTACAGTATATGCAAAACTTCGGAATAATGTCATATTGAACGGATTTCGTTCATTTTTGGCAGTATAATAGTAAATGCTTCACAAAAAAGTTTCTATATTGTGCGGGGGCTTGCTAATTTATAGGGGGTGGATGCCACCCCGTCTCAGGGGGTGGCACTTAAAATATATATATGAAAAATACTAGGTTCACGGGTTGAACCGCGTCTGAGATTATTGGAGTCTCGACGTTTCGGCTCCCACTTTGGAGCCATTTTCAAGAGAAAAAGAAAGAAGAATCGATAATATAGTGGTATATAGGAAGTCTAGGAAAATCTGCCTACTCCCCAGGTCGAACCTTGGTTCGTCTCTAAGATCTCAATCTCAGTTCTTAGAGAGAACTGACGAATTGTGGGATGAGGTGAGGTATTTATAGTAGGATTGGTGGGTGTGGTGAGCACTGGTGCGGAACGGTTGCGCGTGGTAGGAGGGTCGCTGTGTGGTGTTAGTGAGGATTGTGGTGTTAGTGGAGATATTAGTGATTTCCAAGCAGTTGGAAGTCGAAGACTGTCGTCCCTTTTGTTTAAACAATTAGGACGCTTCTCGATTTCAATTGCTTCGCGGATCGTTCGTGTTTTTCGGGAATATACAGGTGCTATTGTTTTTGTGTTGTCAAAGTCTATGTTATGTCCAGTCTGGAGACGGTGTTGTGCTAGGGATGAGGTAAGGTCAGTATTTCTGACTGCTAGGCGATGTTCGTATACCCTGTTGTTAATGCGTCTGTTTGTTTGTCCAATGTAAGTTTGGGGACAGTCGGAGCAAGGTATTTCGTAAACGCCATGGGAGTCATTAGGGACTTGGTCTTTTGGGGACTTGATAAGGTTGGAAATAGTCTGTTGTGTTGTGAATATTGTTTTTATGTTGTTTGTTTTTAGGACTTTGGAGATTCGGTCTGTAACACCTTTGATGTAAGGTAGGAAGGCTTTGTGTTGTTCGGGTGGGGATGTATCAGAATGTTGTGTTTGGGGTGGGTACTGTGCTTTATTTATGGTCCGTCTTATATGGTTTCTGTCATAACCGTTTTGTACGAGTGCGTGTTCTAATGTGTGCAATTCCGTTTGTCTGTTGTGGCTGTCAGTTAGTCTGAGGGATCTTGTTATAAGAGTGTTGACGACCGAATTTATTTGTGAGGGATGGTGATGGGAGTTTGCATTTAGGTAACGGTTTGTGTGGGTTGGTTTTCGGTAAACAGAGTAAGAGAATTGGTGTGTGTTATTTTTAGTGATAAGGACATCTAAGAAAGGTAGGGACGAATTATTCTCCACTTCCATGGTGAACTGTATTTTGGGATGGATGTTGTTTAAGTGGGACAAGAAAGTATTTAGGGAATCCCTACCGTGCGGCCAGATAACGAAGGTGTCATCAACGTATCTTAACCAACACGTGGGTTTCAGGTCGGAAGTTTTGAGGGCTTCAGTTTCGAAGTTGTCCATGAAGATATTGGCTATGATGGGGGAGAGAGGTGATCCCATAGGGGCTCCACTTATTTGTTTATAGAATTTATTTTGGAAGAGAAAATAGGTGTTTTTCTCTATGTATATATATATGTATATGTATATGTATATGTATATGTATATGTATATGTATATGTATATATATATATATATATATATATATATATATATATATATATATATATATATATATATATATATATATATATATATATATATATATATATATATATATATATATATATATTTTATTTATATTTATTGGAGCTGAAGTAGAATCAAATTTTAAGAAGAAAAGGTTCTATGCGATTTTTCACATAAATTGATAATTTTTAAGTTATAACGACTTACTATACTTCCACTGAATGTGGAAGTAAAAAAAAATAATTTTTTTTTCGTTCAAACTCAAAATTTCGACGTTTCATGACATTCTAAGTCTATTTGAACAATAACAATTTTTTTGAAATTTTTTGTCACACTACTTCCAGTTGATGTGGAAGTAATAAAACAAAACACATTGATATTAACAAATACAACAAAACTTCTCAATGTATGAGTAACCTAGTCTATACTGATAAGAATTATCGGATAATTCTTATCGATATAGACTAGGAAAACTCACCTAAATAATCCTGAGGATGTCAATAAATTGTGACGAAACGTCGACTATTTAATAGTCTTTTTCTAACACCTTCTTGTCTATACCCATCAACCGTTACCAGCACAATAATCTATTATTGAAATAACTTTACTATCATTATTCCAACTACATTTAATGTTCTTTATTAAATAAGCAGGATAGAAGGCTACATTAAAAGCAACTCGGGACAATAGAAAAACCGCTGGGGGCGGTAGTGGGGGTGGATGAAGTAAAAAATATTTTGAGGTTTCTGGTTCTTGTACTCACACTAAATCACATTTTTTAATAATGGGGTGGCTAATGCCAAATTTTTTTTGAGACCTTAGCTTCTCTTGTATATACTATACCAATTTTATGGACTTTTACCTGCTTGATTTACCTATTTACCTCAAATGTACCCCAATTTACCCCCCAACCCTTCGACGGAACAAGATGAAAATCTAGTTCTAGATCTCGTTAAAGTACATATGTGTACCAAATTTCAAGTCAATATCTCAAACGGTTCCAGAGTAAACGTGCGCACAAGAAAAGTTACAGACAGACAGACCAACAGACAGACAGAAATTTTTTTCGCTCAAACTTAAAATCTCAACGTTTCATGGCATTCTAAGCCTATCTGAACAAAAAAAAATTTTGTCGTTACTATAATTCCACTGGATGTGGAAGTAAAAGTATATCGCTGATTTTCAAAATTTGTAAATTTGTGGACACAATAAATAATTTCACGCCCCCGCTGGCCACTCTGTAAGCTTTCTGAAAAAATACCAACAACGATGATCTGTTCTACAACTTAATTATAATTGGCTAACGATGCCAGATAAAGAGGGAGCGAGAATCTTAAGCCGTAAGCCGATGTCCAAGAGATGTACAATTAATTAATTAATTAACCAAACTCTAGTTGGTGTATTTCTGGCTAAAAGGGATTCAATTTGTAGATTTATTGGCCTCTGAGTTCTCCAGGTCCTGTTAAAAAAAGGGCATAGTGTACAAATACAGGGTGTATCGGAAGTGTGGAAACAAATGACATGATATAAATATGGCAAAAAGATCATATCAACATATATATATTGTAAACCTCATAGATTCAGGATGTAGGTATTTCCAAACGGCTTTCGTCAAGTATCTCGAAAAGTATTACTTTATCGAAAAAATGTTACAGACCACTTACAGAAAGTACAAACTGGAAATTATTTATATTTTTTGTTTATTGATGTAGGATTAATAATTTCAGAGATATTTTAGTTTACATTTGGCATCCAAGTATTCATAAGATAATTATTTAGAGTGAGAGTTAAATATCTTAGAAACTGTGACACCTACGTCAAGGATGCTAATAGGTAGAATAATAGGTTATTAATTAAGCTTTCAATTGTTTTTTTACTTGTTTCTGTAGCATAAAAAACAAAGAAGTTATGACCGACGCAATGTGCGTCTACACATTTTTTTAATAACAACGTCGCCATTTTGTTACTGTAATTAGCCAGTAATTAAAAAAAAGGAATTTCAAACACTGTTTCTGATTAATATATAGCATGACGTAGATGCTCAAATTTTTTGGTTTGTATACAGCACTTGCTTTAGAAAAAAATACAGTTTAAGCTATAAAGGTATTTTCGATAAAACGTAATTTTTTTTTCCTTTTCCAAATATCTCAATAAATATTAGTTTTATTGAAAAATGGGTAGAATAAAGCTCATAAACTGATAATGAATTTCGCTTGTTTATTTATTTACTTATATTTAATAGTTTCGGAGATATAAAAGTTTACAAATGGTGTCATCAATAAACAAAAAATGTAATTAATTCCCAGTTTGTACTTTCTGTAACATTTTTTCGAAAAAGTATTTATGTGAAAAAGTGCATAAACGTTTTCTTCTTAAAATTTGATTCTATTTCAGCTCCAATAAATATATATATTTTTTAAGTGCCACCCCCTGAGAGGGGGTGCCACTATAAATTAGCAAGCCCCCGCACAATATAGAAACTTTTCTGTGAACCATTTACTATTATACTGCCAAAAATGAACGAAATCCGTTCAATATGACATTATTCCGAAGTTAAAACCTCTAGTTACTGTACTATATTGTCTTTGCTGGTTTTAATTACAAGTGAATTTTTCTGATACTAGTCCTCAAATTGACTATTTTAACTGCCTTAGATTCTAAACTTTGCGCACTTTTAGTATTTATGACTGCCAAAGTGTAATCAGCGTACATAAAAATATCTCCATCAATTAAAAATGATGAAAAATCACTGACAAATATTTCAAAAAATAAAGGGTCAATAGTCGACCCTTGTCAGATATTTCAGAGTTTATATCTATATTTAACAATCTCAGATTATTGAACTTTAATTTAGAACAATTAAAATTTACGCAGTCACGATTAAATAAAAAAAATAATCCTGCAACTGATTACTTACATCTAGGTGACCATACATTTTTGTGCAAATTTTAAGCTAACTAATTTTGTAGATTTTTTTGTTCGGCATTCGTACTGAGAGTTAATACTGACTTATTTCTAGATAATTGTATAATCTTGTGGAAACAGATTTTTCAACCACATTTTAAATATAACTTAGAATTGGTTTACATTTGTCCAATAATTGGGATTAGCTTTTTCTGGAGTGAATTTTTTTTTCTAATTTTAATACATTTGCAATCTGTTCAAACTCTAATGAAATATTAAATGGGGTTGTGATAGTAGGTACTGACTAATGTATATTTTCATAATTTTTCAAGTCGTATAGGTATTTTTTGTCAACACTAACACAGTTTTTTACTTCCATGTTATTTTTTCCTCATGAACTGATCTTAATCTGAGATGGGAATCTATCCATCTTTGACTCATTTCTATAAAAAAAATCACCACCTTGTAGAAGGAAGGTGTTTAAATTTGAGAAAGTCTAAACAGTCTAATTTCTACATTCCTCCTCGAAACACAAGACAAAATATTACTTTTTTCGTGCCCTTCTTCAGGACAAATTATGCATACAATGCTTGTTTACCGCGTACACTTCGGTTAGCGAACCAGTTAGAAAATATTGATTTTTTCAGTGCAAATCTTAGAACTTTTAAACATCAACTTCATCAATCTAGTCATTAAATTATTACCATTCACTTTAGTATTAAGTTTTTATTAGTTTACGTACATTTTTATTAGTATTAACTCTGTTTTATCATTTATGTATATACTATCCAATCTACCATGTATTTTTGCTATATCTTAGTCTATCCTTGTCATTTTATTGTTGTCACTCTTCTTTCATCATTATTACTCATTGTCTCTACTAATGGGTTCGCCCGTTTATATGAACAAATAAATAAACAGGATTCTACCAACAGTTAAGAAATTATACACAAAACAAATGGTACTGATTTCCTACCTTTACCGATATAGATCAAGTACAGATCACATATTGTTGACCCTACCAAGAGAGCGGCAATTAAAGCCAATATCACACTAAAATAAGAAATTATTATTAGTTTTGTTACTTTTTCTAAGTGAATCTACTTACATCGTAGCAATGGCTCCATTGGTTAATGGAGGACTTAGGCTTTCTTTTGTTTGACATCGAGCTGTTGGGGTACCTATCAAGTTTTGAAAAATTTCTCCAACGTCCCTATCGGTACAGTCTCTAGGAAGACAAATAGCCCAAGTTGCCCCTCCACCAAAACCACCACCACCTGCTTGAGTGTCTATATTTGTTACTCGTCTTACTACCTCCTTTAGTTGAGCCTATATGTGCCATAAATGACAATAAATAATTTTATATTATTTTTGTTTATATAGAATAGTTATTATTTACAAAAGGGTGAAAATTATCACATGTTTATATATAATACATGATTTTGGAATGTTCTTAGTGACATTTAATAATGTATCTCCCAAAATATTCGCAAAGGCTTCTTCGTATGTTTTTTTAAATTTTTTTTATAAGGGAAAAAGTGTTGTACGTAGTTTATGAGTCATGAAATTCCCAATACTTTATAGTACAAGAAGTGAAAAAGAAATCGTAATTTTTTTAAAGTTGTGTTCCTGTTAGAATCACATAATCAAGGACATAAAATTTAAACCATAGTTTTCTCATTAGTTAATAACCACTAATGACAAGAGAAACCTACATGCATAATAAACCTACCTTTATTTAATACGTAACCAATTACTTACTTGTCTATGCAGAACAGAGAAATCGGTGATTTCTCTATTAAATGAGTTAATATTAATATATCCGAGGCAGTACTTTGGTTGAATGAGCCCATCTTGTGATTCCGTCTCCAAACATTCATCAAATTCTCCCATCTCACCAGTGTTTAATTTGAAAAGAAGCCCGACAGGAACTTTCGACGTAGCATCCAGCACTAAAAATAAGTAAAAAAATATTATTTCATCCCTAATTGTTATTATAGGTACACACAGATTGTAAAATGCCAAACTTAGTATCGGGGAAACGTTCAAAGCGAGGTTGCAAAGGTTATGGTGTAACGAATGAAGACTTTAGGTATTGAATAATGACCTAATTGGTGAAGATTCAATGAGAATTCGTCATAAAATAGACGGATAGGACACCTTCAGTCTTGGTACCACCACATAGGAGGCCAACTAGAAAAATGCATGAATTACAAAACTTCTGACAAGACGATGTCCATAAGAAGAAGATAACTATCTCTACATTACTTTTTTTGTAAAGAGGGTGATAAAAACAAAATTGTGATTTAATGGGTATACAAGAACCAAAGGCCTCAATTATTTTTTTACTTCATCCACCCCCCATCACCACCCCCTACCACCATCCCCACCCCCACTCTCGATGTGACATACCGTTTTATGAATTTTTGGGGTAGACGATTTTAAATATTATATTACTAAAGTTCCATAATCAATTATTTTCACATACAATTTTTTTTTCGTTGCGACTGGGATAAAAAATCTGGATGTGGAAGTAGTGATTCCTTGGGCAGCGGTTTTTTTACAAACATGCTATAATATGTTTATTTCGCTGTTTAAAACAAATTAAATCAATATTGATATCTGTCAGCTTGAATTAAATAAGATGCAAGAATATGAGGAAGTTATTGGAAATATTGATCTAAATAATGGCGATGATGACAATGATTGTCAGAAGCAAGGGCGGATCTAGACCTTGAGCTTGGGGGGGGGGGGTAATAACACTGAACCCAAAATTTTTTGATGAGCGGGGGGGGAAATCCGAAAAAAATTTTTCGTCCCAAAATTTTTTTGAAGAGCGGGGGAAAAATCCAAAAAATTTTTTCATAGGGGTAATTACCCCCCCCCCCCCCATAAATTCGCGCCTGGTCAGAAGTGCAGAAGTGCGAAACGAAACGGATAGCGAGTCCGACACAGGAAATAAGGACAGAAAAATAAACTTTATTTTGTATAATCCATAAATTGATTTTTAAATACATAATGTATTCCTTTTTTTATCCCCAACAATAAGAGTAAAAACTCAATGTATTATCAAATAAATTGTATGTAATCTTTAAATATTTATTTTATGAAGCAACGTAATTGAATGATTGAAAAATAATCGAATAGTCGGAAAGCTGAGAAAAAAATAAGTTGAATTTAAAAAAAACGTCTATCTAGCCACTCCTGAAGCCGAGAAAAAGAGAAATAAAGCTGCCGCCGCGGTGAAACTGTCAAAGTACGCCGCTCGCAGTGAAGGGGGAGGGGATCTGGTGTCTAGCGTCAGCGTGAGTGCCAAAGATGCAATTTTCTCAATTCTTTTTCCATGGCCCATTTATATATACAGATATGGCACTTTTTGCAAGTTATAACACATACCCTGAAGAATATTTAGTGAAATTTTCAAGTAAAAATATTTTCAAATTTCGCCGTAATCGCAAAAAACGTGAATTCTTAATATCTCGGCTCCAAAACATCGAAGCACAATTTTTTTTTAATTCGTGTTTTTTATGACAATTGAAATGCTGTTAGTCGTAATAAATTTTATGCAAAATCCACAGAGATATTTACATTTGTTGGGACACATCTGAAGTTGCAATAAATCAAAAGCAATAGTACTCAACAGTCAGTCGTCTGTTAACTAAATATGATTCAAAGAAAGTTGATTAGTTTAAAGATACACTATTTGCACAACAGAATGCCTTGGTTTAATCTTCTGAAAGCTTTAGAAAAATCCGTATAAATGACATTGACTTGATCTCCAGCATCTACCTCCTCAGCTAGGAATTGACTAATACACACCAAATTACTAGTGGTAGAGCATGGTGTAGATGTCGTTCTACCATGGCATAAATTGATGGTGTTGATTGAGGTAAATTTGGTATTACATGATTATAAGGAATATCATGTATTATAATTTCAAATAATTTACTAAACTCGAATAATATATGAACAGAAAACTTGTTGATATCCTTCAATATTTCATAAAAGGCTTTTAAGTTAATCTAGAATAATAACTAATAAATGGAAAAACCTCCCCTCCCAAAGAAAACCATACTGATCGAATTTAGAACATGGGGAATTTTATGAACTTTTCTTATGTCGGTTAAAATCTGGTATAAATCATATAGTCTAGACCTTGACCCATTTCAAGTAGACACTTATTTGATAAAGTAGTTAATTTTGTGATAGACAGCGCTTTGTACTACTGATAAGGTACGTAGCTATGAAATTACGATGATATTCAAAAATTGATCTGTAACTGAATACTAAAAGAAATATTTACTTTTTAAGTTTTAAATATCAATTGAATTCTTTTTTGACATTGACAATTTGACGTCTGGGCATAACGTTCCTTAGTCCACACATGTGAGCTAGTACAGTCTTTATATAGAACCTCGTACAAGAATAGTATTTTATACAACAAGTTTCGAAAACAAATCTTTTCACATGAGTGAAATAGTTTGGTATAACGAGCCGAAGGCGAATTCCACAAGTCGAATGAGTGTGAAATACTATTTTATATAACCAGTGGCTAAAATGGTGTTTTTTTACAGGTGGGGCATTTATAGTATGAGCCGAAGGCGAGTGCTATAAATCACACGAGTAAAAAAAACACATTTCAGACTCGAGTTATATACAACATTTTTTGTATCGTCATTCGTAATTAGAAAACAATATAATTTTGTAAAAATAGACTAAATTATATTGCTGTTTCCATAGAAATCAATAAGTTTTATTTCACACTGTGAAATAAAATTTCTTCATTTCACACTTTTTTCTTTATTTTACACTTGTCAATAATGACTTTGTTTTGATTCATTGCAACTGTCAAATAAATGTCATTTTAGGATATGGCGTTACAAAAAGATGTTTTCAAACGTATTGTCTACAATATTTTGTCTACGACTGCAAGGAAAACAAACAATTTTATAAGTAAACAGATCAACCAGTTTTAATAAACTTTAAAAGTGATATCGAAGAGTTCAAAATTGATGTTTAGTTGTTAAATAAGTCGGTTGCTATGAACCTGAATAGGCTAGCCTACTTCAAAAAATACAAATAAAACGTGTCAGTTCTGTTTTCGACAGGACTGGGTGAAAAACATGACAGTACTGTTTTTGATTTTTGCACACATCGTGTGAAAACAGACAGTTTCGAGTCATGGTTACTGTGCGTTATTTGTCGTTTTCGAAGGCAGTCGTACAAGAAAATTATTTGCTGGCCATATCAGATCCACACATTGTATTTTTTTATAGAAAACATTATTAAAAGTAAACAATGATTTGCTCTATTTACTTTTTAAAGCCCATCGGTCAGCTGATGTCGAATTTAAGTTGTCGAAATAGGAATCCAATGCGTCATTGCACTGGTCTGTCATTCGACCGCTGCTCCTGACATCTCTAAGAGTAGTTACTACCTTGTCATCAAAAGAGTCCACTGAACTATGCAAGAAAACAATAAAAAACACCAAGACACACTTCATGTTTCTCACACTGTCAGACCAGACTGAATTGAAATATTTTGATTGAATCTGTTTTTTGTACTACTTATATCTATTTTAAACCTCTTTTTTATCAATACTGATACATATTAGATAGACAGATGGATATCCACGTGGAAGCCATTTAAAAAGGGTCGATCTTGGTGAAATTTAAAATATTTAGTTTCCGGAACCACCTAGTTTCATTTCTGCATTTACTTTTATAGGTTTCACTATTTTTACTATTATCAATTTTTTACCCCTACGCCCACAGCCTCCTTCCTTGCATTTTCTAGGAGGAACTGGGCATGACATCTCATACTGATAATATGGAAATATCCATATTTTAAATTTAATAAAAATCGTTAAAGCCGTTTTAGAGAGAAAAAAAAAACATTTTTTCACTTTCTTGTCGGTATCTAGGTATATTCCACATTTTAGCTTAGACTGATGTGTATAATTTGAGCAAAATCAATCCAATGGTTGGGCTCTAAGTGAAAGTCAATTAAACAGACGACAACATTTTTTAGGTTCTATAAATTTACCAAAACTCAAATTTAATTTTTGCACGATCACAATATTTCCGTATATGGGAAAGTAAGTCTTTAAGAATTATCTACAATGTGATTTTCTTTTTATTTCTGTGGGGTAAAATTGACGGAAATAAGGAAGAAAAATCGCGCCATACCCTAAAGTAGAAACACCGAGCAGCTACGAACACGTGTTTCGGAATTATTGTTTCTCATCAGCGTAGCGTAGCATCAAAAAGGATCTGGAAAATACAGATAGGAACAATAATTGAAGGTTGAAAGTACAGTACACAGCACTCTCATTTATGCATTCATATCTAGATCTGCCTAATTTTAGGCCTTCACCGACAGTCGGCACGTAGAGTCCTATGTCAACCTTCAACTATTGTTCCTATCTGTCTTTTCCATATCCTTTTTGATGCTACTATGCTGCGCTGATGAGCAACAATAAGTCCGAAACACGTGTCTACTCCGTAGCTGCTCGGTATTTCTTCTTTAGGGTATATGGCGCGATTTTTCTTCCTAATTTGTTTTTGGCCCTATTAATTCCTTTTTATTGATGGAGATGACCTTTCGAAATACTTCAATTTTGAAATTTTAGAAATAGCGACTTTCATAGATTATTTTTCAGGACTTTTTTAAAAATAATTACTTGTAAATAAACCTTTCGCAAGTAATCTACGTGATTGGAATTAAAGAGTACTAAATATCCCATAAATGCATGCCTAAATATCCCATAAATGCATTATTTGGACCATTCATTTATCTTGTTTTACACAAATCAAATACAACCTTCATGGTACGCGTTACGCAGACAACTTTTTGTTGCTCAGAAACGCCCTCTGATATTAAAAACCGTATTAAAAGATAATGACAGATTCCGTTAAAATCTTAGAAGTTATGTTCGATCGCAATTTAACGTGGGCTGTTCATATAAAGTCTGTTCGCTGATAGAATCCCGGTCGTATAGTGTAAGAAATATCGTCCGGAGCTCCATCCTTCCTTGTCTTTATTGAAATATTGTTTGTAACCTAATGTGTATCGTAAGTTTTAATCTTTATGGTCAAGTTACGACCGACGTGCGGCATTTCCATTGTTGGACAGCAAACCAATTTGCGTATCGCGAATACGGCTGGCGGTTCGATTTTCTCTGAAGTCGGATATAGCAGGTATAATGCACTTATTTCAATTAGTGCCTAAGAGGGCAATTTTAGTTTTGTTCTATTGTTAAAATAGTAAACATGCGTCCTGGTGCATTTTTAAATCCGCAAACACAGCAGTTAGTTTTGAATTTGTTGGAATGTTTTCAAAAGAAAATGAAAATGGTGTACCTTTATTGTCAATAAAAGCTGTTCAAAGGCGAGTGGGTGAGGCTTTAAAAATCGATGAAAAGACTGGAAGAAAAATAGTTAAAAACGACAAAGAAAATGTGGAACCTCAAGCTTCAGTTAAACGGAATCATAAAAAGTCCAAAACAGAGTTAAACGATGCTGTAAAATATGAAATAAAAAATGTTATTTACGATATGGTGTCTGTTCATATATTTCCTTAGCTATCCTTTTAGAAGACCTAAAATCTAGAACTGATATTGCAGTACCAGTATATATAAAGTGATTAAAATATTAGGCTTTTCCTTTAAGAAAGATGACAATAAAAAGGTACTGTGTGAAAGATCACAAATTTATCTAAAACGGCTAGTGTTTTTACGCAAATACGTAAAAAATTTGAAAAGTAATGACCTCAAAGATGTAGTGTTCTTAGACGAAACTTAGATCTTTAGCAGAGGAGGATTAAAACGTTCTTCGCAAGATGATTACAGTAAATCGAAAAGGAGTCGTACAGCCACAGAAGGTAGAAGATTTATAGTTGTACATGCAGGATCTCTTCATGGTTTTGCTGAAGGTGCCAGTTTAGTTTTCTCAGTCAGCAGATTACCATGACAATATGAACTCTGAAAATTTTGAAAAGTGGCTGACAGAGAGACTTTTGCCGGGGTTACAAAATCCACACATTTTTGTTTTAGATAATGCTAAGTGCCACCCTCGGGTTGAAGAAAAACAACCAACCCGATCTTGGACGAAAGAAAAAATACGAACCTGGTTAAAGACGAAAAAAATAGATTTCAGTGATACCGCATTTAAAGCCGAATTGCTTTATCTCAAGTGTCGAGCTCAATTTATAATGCTAATATTCAATTAAGTTTTATATATAATAAAACGTCTAGTTGAAGAATCACGAAAGGTATAACAAACTTGATAGGCTGATGGTTTAGGTAACCAGCTATACATATAGCGCACTGCAAAATTTTCCGAAATTGTAAATGATGTTACACACCCACTCTCTAGAAATCAAATTTCTTGTGAGTTTGATTAGTCATTTCCTGAAAATAAGAAAATGAATAAAAGATTAAAATGTATTTTAATATATTTATTTTCATGTCCGAACAACTATTACAATTTAATAATGGTATATACTTGTTATTAAAATACACATTTAAATTATGTAGAGTAACGTGGACTTATATACAAGTACAAAACATCATTAATGAAATGCCAACTTCAGTTTTATATGAAATGATGATATATAGGATAAATAAAATTTAACAATATGCCTAGGTGAAATTTGAAAAGTTGGCAACAACAGAATAATGTAAAATGCTGCGCAAGGTGACACAGTACCGTGTCCGTTTCCTCGATCACATGACTTTTTCTTTCTTAACTTTGGAGATCATACTGAGTACAATTGTTGTAATTTTGGTAAAGCCAATCATCTGCGAAAACAATACATCTGCAGTAGCGGATCTAACCAGGCGGCTAATAAGCAAATGCCACCTGGGCCCCTGTGCAAAAGGGCCCTCAGGGCCCTCATAAAAAGTAGGGAAAATTTTTTATATAGGTTATCATTCGAAAAAATGGGCCCTTAAAAGCGTTTTCCACCTGGGCCTTTTACCTTAGATCCGCCACTGTACATCTGTACAGAGGCTTCAAGATGGAAATCATTAGTTGATAAATAGATATTTAGTAGATACTTATACAAATTGAGCCGCATCACGTATATCAACAAAATTTCAATATTGGATTTTATTTTTTATAAGCGTATTTTTATTGTCAACTTTTGTTCAAATACAGACCACCGACCTCGGGGCCAGATATCTAGAATTGTATTTGCATATTTGTCCAAATTACCCCATAAAAAGCAAGCAAAGTTAACAATTGTTTCATACTTAAATGACCATTATGACCAGAACTCGCATCTCAGGTTGCATTTAATAATTATGAGGGACTTGTAAGAACGTTATTACTTACGTATTTCATGTGTAAAAATGATACAACCATATCTTGTCAATGTGATGATGCTAAAACTTAGTGAATACACACAACACAAAACTCAAAACACCAAAACTATTCATTTAAAGAAACACACACAATAATGAAAGTTAAGTTGTTCTAAATGTTCAAACTTTGGCGTTTCTTGTCCAAAATCCAAGAATATTCCGAAAATTATCTTTCAATGCCAACAAGTACAGTGGGGGCATATTTAAAATACTTATAATGTTTTACAGATGGCACGTGTACGTTGACTACTGAATAGTTTACTTTTTCCTGTAAAAAAATCCACAAAATAAAGCAGATAATCTCATAATTTTTCAATCTTCCTTGACCGTGGGAAAAAATTGTTAAAGCAAAAGATTTAGGAAATTTTATAATATACATTATTGATGATAACTAACTATACTACATTGGCCGTAGGTGTTCAGAATCAAATGACAGAAACTTTTGAAATATTAAAGGGACTGAAACAAGGGGACGGGCTGGCATCTATCCTATTCAGTCTAGCATTAGAGTACGTAATGAGATAGACAGACATCGGCAGAGAAAACCTACTAACCAATAAAAGTATACAGCTATCGGCGTACGCGGACATCAGCATTATGAGCCGAAGAACAGAGACAGCAAAGGAAACATACTCAGAAATGAAGAGACATGCCAGGAATATTGGCTTGGAAATAAATGCAACGAAAATGAAAATACTAACTCAAGAACGAGGAAACAGAGCCAGAGACATCACAATAGATAACGACGTAGAGTCAGTCAAGCAGTTTGTATATCTAGGGATGAAACTAAGCACAGATGGAACAGAAGATAGAGAGATACTCAGAAGAATAACCCTTGCTAATATAAAGCCTACACTCAAAGAATAGTATGGGTAAATTCAACAAAAAAAAATGGTTAACTAACAATATCGTTAATTTTGTTAAACCAAACTATATTGATGGTATTTTTAAACAAGAGGTGATTGTTATTTTAATTAATAAAAAGTTGTCGTACAACAAAACAAACATTAACTTAAAAAATAGATGAATAAGATTATTATTTTGTTCGTCTGACTATTATTTTGTTGAATTCTGTCAAATTAAACTAGATAATAGTATATTTTATTTTTAACTATTATCGAATTGTAATTCTAACCCAGTATTAGTTCGCTGTACTATTGTACTTGGTAGACAAACCAATATTATTGTCGTCTTCTAGAAGTTCTAAAAGAATTACCATAAAATTTGCTTGCTTACCACGTAGTCTATTACAGAAATTATTCCCAGATGACGCCACATACAAATCACTAACAATAATCCATCTTGCACTCTTATGAATTTATAGAAAATTAATAACATGATTGCAGTGTTCAAATTCTCTCAGGGATCATCGATATATTTGGATGGATCTTATAAACGATCTCTAATCTTTGGTTTGGGTGGTCTGATGTCTCAATAAGTACTGAGATTTTGGCTAACCAAAAAAAACTTCATCATACAATAAAGTGTAGATCCACCTAAAAATTAGTTGGTGAACAAAAAACAAAGTCGTTGTACTATTTAATTGTAGACCAAATTGAAAGTGGTTAGTGAACATAAAAAAATGTCATTGTACTATTTAATTTGTTACAAGAAGATATGATTATTAAACTACCATTTGTTTACGAAAACAAATAAAGTTGTATGATTATTCTTTACCGATTGATTTAACTATGAAACTAGATAGGCGCGATTTCATATGCTCTTTTTGGTTGAATTTACCTATCATTTTCTTTGAGTGTATTTCGCACTTTCTTACGTATTAAGATAAAAAAACGTGCATCGTAACAATAAACTCAGAATCTATAAAACAATTGTAAGACCCATTGTCTGTTATGGAAGTGAAGCATGGATAATGACAGAAAAGATAAAAAAACAAGCTGAACATCTTTAAGAGAAAGGTACTGAGGAGAGTATTAGGACCAATTAAAGATAATAATGATATATGGTAGCCTCGATACAACAATGAACTGTACCAAATTTTCGGAGGAGCCCCCCTCACAGAACATATTAGATTCCAAACACTGCAATGGGCTGAACATGTGAGCAGGATGGAAGACTACCAAAGAGAACCCTCGACTCTAGGATGCGTGGGAAAAGACCAAAGACCTCGAAAGCGGTGGGAAGAAGAAATTTCGGAAGACGCGCGCGACCTCCTAGGAATAAGGGTATGGAGGAGAGACAGAATGGAATGGAGGCAGAAAGTAAAGGAGGCCAAGACCCGCGTTGGGCTGTAGCGCCATAGGAAGAAGAATATAGAAGTAACCAAGACAGAGAAATTGCAAAAGTCTGCAACAAAGCACAAATTCCCACCATTCAAACTGTTTAAAGAAAAGTCTACAATATTTGTAATAACTAATTTTACAGCAGAATACATCTTATATGCGTCACTCGTTTGAAAGATGTGATTGAACAAATCGTCACTACCTACGAGTGTATTCTTAAAGTGCCACAGGTTGCAAATTATAAAATTTAAATAACGAAAAATTTACTTCCAGTATTAACATCCTGCACGTAGCGAGGCCGAAATGCAGGCTATCTAAAGCCCCGGGCAACAGCTCAACCATCTTCCAAGTAGAAATCTATGCTATAGACCTGTGTGCCCAGAAATACCTTAACAGGAGCACTCGAAAGCCAAAGATCTATATACTTTCAGATGACCAGGCCACACTAAAGGCTTTCAGGTCCTATACCTTCGAGTTTAAAATTGCCTGGGAATGTAGACAATCCCTGATACAACTGGCAAAAAAAAAACAACAAAGTTACCTTAATGTGGGTGCCAGAGCATGAGGGAATAGAAGGAAATGAATTTGCTGACAGCCTTGCAAGAAAAGGGACTGAAGCCCCATTTTTTTGGCCCGAACTGTTCTGTAGCTTATTTAAGGGACACATAACGGAGGAGGTCCAAAAATGGGAAAAGGAGCAAAAGAAGTTCTACTGGAGGAATACCCCAGGCCAAAGACAGGCGGGACCTATTCACAAAGAATGCCACAAGGCTTCTCCAACTCGAAAAGTTCGGCTAATGACAGGCCTTCTAACTGGCCATTGCCCCTTGAGGATATCATCTCAAGAACATGGGCATGGCAGAAGATGACAAATGCTGATACTGCGAAGCTGCAACTGAGACTGTGGTACATATACTTTGTGAATGCTAGGTACTAATCCGCATTAGGCTAAAGTACCTAGAACAGGCGGAATTAACGCCTGAAGATATAGAGAAATTAGCTCCCAGGAAAATCACAAGCTTTGCAAAAAGTCTTGGCAACAACTAGGTGTGGGGTAAATCACAAAAGATCTTTTAGGTCGAGGCGAAGAGAGGCCAACTCAGGGCCAAGCGACCCCCTAAACAATCTACAAGATCCTGCACGCGTGGACCTCAAATTACAACTGAATTATTTCACGCATTTGCAATAACTCAATAAAATAAACAGGTTCAAGTTGGGTCTCCGCGTGTAACCTTCCACAATAGTAAAAGATGTAATGAACGTAATTTATTGTTGTTTTGTTTACTTAATTTACATGAAAAGGGAATGCCAGATTCTTCGAAGTTCAAATTTATCTGTAAACAAACTATATTATTTTATTTTACTGTTTTCCTGGTAAATAAAAGAGCATATACGAACAATCTTAAAATTTGCTTATATAAAATAGTGTGTTTGTACACACTTCCAGTTTTATAATTTATAAGCTAAAAAAAGTAAATCTGAAAAATTCGTATTGCATAGAACAGGGATTCCCAACAGGTGGTCCGCGGACGATGTCTTGGGGGTCCGCGAAATGTCACTGAGATATTCAATTCTTTTGTATTTTACTTTACTTGACTTGCAGTGGCCATTATCCTAATCTAACATCAAATTTCATTTTCATATATATGAACAGTTTCTACCTTTAAGTAAATTAGTTTAGTAAGTAATTTATGGTAGATTCTACATAATCTTCATTTTAAGAATTTAAGCTTTTAAGGGGTCCTTGTCAGTATAGCGACCGATGAGGGGGTCCTTGAAAAAATCTTGTTGGGAACCTCTGGCATAGAAAATACGTTTCTGGAATTGCAACCTGAGATACGAGTTCTGGTTATATGAGAGTATCTCATGAAAAATAACATAAATTTCTATTAAAAAATATAAAAAAATATTAAAATAAAATTTTAATTTGAATAAAATATGTACCGAAATATCGAACGAAGATGATGAATTAAAAATATACAGTCGTTTTTATTTTGAATCGCGTTACCATTTTCTGTATAAAGAAAATGCTAAATTAAACTATATAAATTTAATACAGCTGAAATAAAGGTAAAAGTGCCAAAATATTTTTTTAACTCTATTACTTAAGACGGTGCCACACATTCGTTGAACAATATTCGATCATTTTCATGAATTATCGTTACCAAATGTTCCTGTGCAATGATTTGCTAATACTGTGTCCATACTTGCACTATATTCCTTATTTTTCAACAAATAATATAATTATTCGTCTCTTGATGTTGGATAGTTTACAGACTGTCCGTATTATGTTCATGTTCGCGATGCATGGAATTCGTACACGAACAAGGAATATTGTATCCATTTGCCTGATTTATTGAACGAGAGCTGGCTGCAGAAAACCTGGCCGATCAAGTAACACAATGAAATGTTTTTGAAATGTTAGTACCTACTCACAGCGACCATGAGAAAAATCATTTTGTGCCTGGGCAGAATTTGTTCACAAATTTTGTATGTGCTCTAATCTAATTTGTGAACAAATTTTGTCCAGACACAAAATGATTTTTCTTATGGTCGCTGTGAGTACTAACATTTCATTGTGTTACTTGATCGGCCAGGTATTCTGCAACCAGCTCTTAGACTATTATACCGAGCATGGAATGTTCGTGGACAAATTACCATATATGTGGCGCTGGAGTGTTATTTTTTGGACCTTTTAGAGATCAAAATCTGCCTACTCAACAAATCTTAATATTTTTACTTGTTCACGAGGCCAAAAAGCTTAATTTATCATATTTCTTTCAATTATTGAATATTTTCTGGTTTTACTATTGGAATTTTCGAGTTCAATGCATTTCGTCTATTCAATGTTCGCGAAATTTTGGCAATATTCCCTTAAAATATGATAACTTGCAAGTATTTAAAAAGAAAATTTCCGAATTTGTTAAGATTTGTTGAATAGGTAGATTTTTATCCAAAAAATAACACTGTGCGCCGGCTGTAGCGGGTGGCAGACCACAAGGTTCCCAGAAGTTGTTTACCCAAATCATATAAAAGATCTGTAAGTCGTAGTTCCCATAGTTCCTTATAAATAAATATTTACAAAAATCTTCATACATTCGGTAGCTGTGGAGTATTTGTAGTATTTTTTAAATAAATACAGTATCTAGATAGATAGTCCAAAGCATTTAGACAAAAAATATATCGTTCATAGAAAAAAGTCCAGGAAAGCTGATTTTTTTTACGCTTAATTTCATCGTTCTAAACAATGTCTGACAAGTCCACCAATGACTTTTGAGAGGTTGTTTAGAAGGACGAAATTAAAGTGTAAAAAACAAATTCAGCTTTCTTGGACTATTTCCTTTAACGGATACTAAAAGCACTGGACTAAGAGGAATAAACAGGTGCTTGACAATGTACAAACGTATAAACTGACACATAGCCACGTTTGTGTCCATTTCACGTAGCAGTTTCAACTTTATGCCTATCACAAATTGGTATTTTATCAATTATAAGATGAATTCCTCTAAAGATAACTTTTTCTATATAGATCATAGGTGATTCAAAAGCCAGGACCCAAAGTATAGACAATCCAAAGCTGAACATCGTTATACCCCAGAATGAGTAGGACTGAAACAAATGTTGGTTTTTTTAAGTAGTCCAGAAATTAACTACGTACTTAGAACTTACCACATTCAACATACTGAAATATGACGATCTTCTCGAGTGGGACGCAATCAGGTAAATAAGTGTTAGATGTATAAGGTAAATACTGTACGTGAATCTGTTCAACACTTGGTAAATTGGAAAAGATAACAGATAATTTATTGGACCTGTAACAATGTAATATTCATAAGTATATTCTTATATCTACTTCATTACTAAATTAAGAATACTAACTGAATAGCGGGAAAAACAAAATGTGTGTCATCATTTTACGCATTTCTTAATTATTAAATTGAAAGTTATGGAATAAAAGATTTACCACTATATTTATTAAAAGTTAATCTTTTAGATCGAGAACAATGCGTTTTTACAATGATACTTCACTAATTTAGTTAACCATGGTGTACTCTAGGGTTCTATCTCGAGACTACTGCTTTTTCTGACTGATGTCAATGATTTTATAAATGTTATGTCACCAATAAGAGGTATACAATTTGTTGATGATACAACTGTAGCAACATCTAATATAAATTATTATAATTATAATCTAATTCGTGATTCTATATTTTTGCATTTTATTATTAACAATAATGTGTTATATAGACAAATAAATATTTATCTATCTATCTATTTGATCGCGTTCTGAAAGAATACGACCAACTTTGGTGTTGTCGCAATGCTTATATAGTCTAGTATCTAAAAAAGATATTTTGTTATTAAAGTCCATCAGTTTGATGAATGTGTAGCCACGAAGAAGGCTAACCGCCTAATATATGTGCGAGAGCTCCGGGTGGACGCTTTCGGCCGGAAATAGATTTTTTTCGAAATCGCAGATTATCGATTTATTTTTGTCCATCAGTGCAAAAATAAGTTCTGTGGGGTCAGTTCAATGCAAAAATACTATTGTCTCCCAGGTTAAATTTACAAATTTTCAAGTTTCTCTTACCTCGGAGTCAACGGCTCCCACCAGAATATCCGTCAATGAGATTTCTCCATTGAACTGAACCAACAGAACTTATTTTTGCACTGACGGACAAAAATAAATCGGTAACCTACGATTTCAAAAAAACTCAATTTCTTGCTGAAAGCGTCTACCCGGAGCGCTCACATATATACTAGGCGGTTAGTCTCCTGCGTGGCCCCACGTTCATCATATTGACGGACGTAAATAAAAAAATACCTTCTTTTTAAATAATAGACTAATAAGACAGATTAGCAATTAAATAAGTATTTTAAGGTAATTTAGATATTTTACTTCGGTATTTGCTGACTCTAGAATAAATTAGCAGTTTTTTCTTATCACGACCAAAGTAAGATATCAGCATGTCTCGTCAAAACTCTCTGTAGAACTTCAACAATTGTTTAATTATTGTATGTTTTTGTGATTATTAAACTGATTTAGGAAAGAGCAGATGATGAAGAGTAGTAAAAATACTAGATGATTCCTTATAACTTTATTTCTGCATACGTTAAACCTATTCTTACCTCCATAGCCCAAAACGCAAGCTAGGATAACCCATGCCAGACAGAATGCCCATGCTGATCGTACCAAACCTATGTACATAGTGTTACCCCATTTGTCATAATCTACCCCTCTCAATGTACTGTGTCCAGCATATATGCATGTGAACGTCACAGAAATACATACTGCCCACAAAATCATTACTGTGAGCTGAAAAATACAAGTTGTTAGTATTTTGCTAAATTGTGATGAAAATTAAAATATTGTTGCTCAAAGAATTTGATTGTATTGGTCATCAAATATTGCTTTAAAAAATGGAACATTATGGCATAAATGCCGAAATAAACTTATTCACTAGAAAGACAGGTGTGTATTGAAATACCCGAGACAAACAGCAACGTAATTAAAAAATGTATATTCTGATTATGCTGCAGTTGAGAACGGAGTTCCACAAGGATCTATTCTGGATCCAACATTATTCTTGATAAATATAAATGATAGTTTCTAATTGTCCAGAAGCAAAATTTTCATTATTTGCAGACGATGCAAGCGTAACAATACATGACAACAAGAAAGACAACGTAATAAACAAGGCTCAAACTTTATTAGAGAGCATGTCAGAGTGGTTCCATGCAAATAAACTTGCACTCAACTGCATTAAAACAAATAGCTTTCAGCTCCAATGTTTTCGTTTTTTTTAGGTGACACCCCCTGAAAATTTGCAAGCATAATGAAAACTTTTCTTTCATGCATTTACTATTAAGTTGCCAAAAATTAACGAAATCTAAATCATATGACATTATTCCGAAGTTAAAACCTTTAGTTACGCTACTATTAGTAGTTGTTCTAATAATGTTGGGACTTACTTATTTACTTGCTTAATTATCAGATTTAATATTGTTTGATTGTACTCTCAAATGCAAAGTAGTAAATCGGTACTAAAAAAATAGTTGCTACACATACCTTTTGAATTTTAAATATTTTGAGGTTTTTCTCTGTCGAAAACTTAATTTCAGCCAATAAGTATCCAAGAAGGGCCCCTATAAGCCAAGGTGCTGCTCTCGCGTGTGTTAAATAATAGTACTTGTTCCAGTAGTTCATTTGGCCTGATCTGAAAATTAATATATGTAATTATAAATGTTTAAAATGCATATGTATCTACACGGACGCGCGCTTGCGCGCGTGTATATGTATATGTATAAACGGCAACCTAATAAAGGGGCAGAATATATCGCTCATTTGCTGATAATTTTAAATTCGTCTATCAAGTATCCCACGTAAGAAATCATGCAAATAATAATTCTGAAAATGATTTATACATTTCAAACATTCAGTGTATATCACGACAAAAAATGTTGAAGGCAATTGATAAACTTAAACCTAAAAAAAAGTTAATGGGATCGGATGGTAATGTAACTGTAATTAAGAGTTGTGAACACATATTAGTTGAACCACTCACTGCAGATAATTACTTCCAAATCCAGAGGAAGTATATAGTAACGACAAAAATTTTTTTTTTAATTTTTATTGTTCAAATAGGCTTAGAATGCCATGAAACGTCGAGATTTTAAGTTTGAGCGAAAAAAAAAATTTCTGTCTGTCGGTCTGTCTGTAACTTTTTTTGTGCGCGCGTTTACTCTGGAACCGTTTAAGATATTGACTTGAAATTTGGTACACATATGTACTTTAACGAGATCTAGAACTAGATTATATTTTCATCTTGTTCCGTCGAAGGAGTGGGGGTAAATTGGGGTAAATTTGGGATAAATACGTAAATCAAGCAGGTAAGAGTTCATAAAATTGGTATTTAGTATATACAAGGGAAGCTAAGGTCTCAAAAAAATTTTTGGCATTAGCCACCCACATTACCACCCCACCCCGTTATTAAAAGGGATGAAAAAATATTTGACTTAGTATATGTACAAAAACCAGAAACCTCAAAATATTTTTTTACTTCATCCACCCCCACTACCACCCCCTATCGCCACCCCCACCCCACTACCGATGTGGGGTATCGTTTTATGGGTTTTTGGGGTAGAGGATTTCAAATATTATATTATTAAAGTTCCATAAACAATCATTTCCACATACAATTTTTTTTTGTTGGGAGTGACTTGGATAGAAAATCTGGATATGGAAGTAGTGATTCCTTGGGCAGCGGTTTTTTTAATGTCATTAACGACTCATATTTCCTGATAACTTTAATAGTGCCCCTATTACTCCAGATTTTAAGAATGGAAATTGTGGCATATGTAATTATCATCTAATCGCCATTCTCTCAAATATATCTAAGGATTCAGTAGAAATCGGTCAGCATTTTATTTGTTTTGTTGATTTTACCACAAATGCTTTGGCGAATAACACAGGTCTACATAAAAAAAAAAAAATCTGTTCCAAGGACTAAATCTATCATGCCTAAGTATTTTTGTGTGCTGAATCCGTAAACGTAAGAAACTAATTTTTTTTCTTTTTCCGGTTAGCGCGCGCGCCGTTCGGAAGTTTCGTCTGCCAGCGTAATTGGGGTATGTGAAGTACATATACTAACTACCTATGCGGACAGATATCGATAATCATTCGATTTAAAAATAAATGCACCCCCCTCCATATCCCCCCACCATACCAAAAAGTTCCAGAGAGAAAAAAAATTGTATTTATATGGTCTCTTCGATTACCGACTGGCAGACGGTAACCACTCGTCGTCGAATTTGCACGCTATTTCCTAGATTATACAGTGTGTCCCCGGATGGACCTAACTATACTTGCAGGAAAACCTTATTTCGCATTTTAAGAGAAAAAGTCATTCTTCATAAAAAGTTTTGCTTATCGTGAAAAGTCATTAGCCATACTCAGACTTTCAAAATAACATACAGGGTGGTTAGCAAATAAGGAAACATGAATTTGTGCCAGGAGTAAAGTATTAATTTTTTGAGAGGAATATAAAAATGTTACTGAAAGAAGTTGTTTCTAATGTTAATAGTAACCCAGATATGAAATTTGAAGGTCGTATCTCAAAGTTGATATTTTTGCGAAAATTATGATTAAAATAATTTTATGAATTTAACGAAAGCACATAATTTATTGAATAAAATGATAACAAAACTATTCTATGTGTTGTATCCACGACAATATACACTGACATTTATTTATAAAAAAGTCAAGTCCTTGTCAGAGAACTTTTTAAGTAATGGTGACTCTAGAACGACGAATTTATTTAATTAAATGTTACAGTATTGATAAAATATCGTACAAATATGCAACTGAACTTTTGAATAGAAAATATCCCGAGGTGTACGTTTCAGTGAACTGTGTTCGAGAGTTGATTTTAAAGTTCGATAACACTGGGGATGTGAAAGATATAAAAAAAAAACAGAAACGGATGCATGATGAAAATGAAGCTGCTACATTGCTTGATATTGATTCGGTAAGAAATGAACCCAATAAATCTTTAAGAAAAAGGTCACTGGATTTAAACGTTAGTAAGAGCCATTTGCAAAGAATTCTGACAAATAATAAAATACATCCATACAAACTAGTAAGATTAGATAAGCTTGAAGAAGGGGATGACGCCTTTCGTTTAGAATTATGTTTGTTAATGAGGGAACAAATTATGTTAGAGATATTTTTCTACAGAAGGATTTTATTTTCCGACAAGGCAACATATACTATGAATGAAGTTGTTAGTGACCAAAATTGTAGGCACTGGTCAGGAGAAAATTCAAATTTCCGTATTATTACTAAAAGTATAAAAAAGTAAATGTTTGGTGCGCGATACGTTATAAAAAGATTATTGGACCATATTTTTTCGACGCAACCGTGAATCAGATCACTTACATAGAGATGTTGGAAAAGTTTTTAATGCCTGCTCTGGATGATATAAATTTACAAGACAGAAGAAAACTGTATTATCAACATGATGATTGCACATAGTGCAATTAGACCAGATCAGAATTTCCAGAATAAATGGATAGGACAATTTGGTCCTATAAGATGGCCTGCACGCCCCCCCACACATTTGATTTCTTTTTATGGGAATACCTGAAGCAAAAAGTTTATGCCCATGATTTAAAAGATAATTTAAATCTTTTAAAGGAGAAAATATCAGAAGGAATAGCCGACATAAACGAGGATATAATTCTAAATGAATTATATCCTCGTTTATGAAAAATTTAGAAAAAATGTTGAACAATGTGTAGCAGTAGGAAGACAACACATAGAATAGTTTTGTTATCATTTTATTCAATAAATTATGTGCTTTCGTTAAATTCATAAAATTATTTTAATCATAATTTTCATAAAAATATCAACTTTGAGATACAACCTTCAAATTTCATATCTGGACTATTATTAACATTAGAAACAACTTCTTTCAGTAACATTTTTATATTCCTCTCAAAAAACTAATACTTTACTCTTGGCACAAATTCACATTTCCTTATTTGCTAACCACCCTGTATGTTATTTTGAAAGTCTGGCTAATGACTTCTCACGATAAGCAAAACTTTTTATGAAGAATGACTTTTTCTCTTAAAATGCGAAATAAGGAAAATTACAAGTATAGTTAGGTCCATCCGGGGACACACTGTATATCGTCTTGCAAAAGACAGGAAAATTTAGGAATCCTAAAAACAGCTGCGTTGCGTTGCTTAAAAAAAATAAATTCAAACCCTACAAAATTAGGATTAGTCACCATCTATACCCAAATCAATTTCAAAGGCGTCTCGATTTTTGCGTCAGTGCAATGAAGTTCCAGGATCTGAAGGAACAATTATATGGACAGACAAGGCCCATATAGGTGGTGCCGGAATTTTTAATCGCCCACCATTAGACTCATCAAAATCCTCACATAACCGCTACAGTTAATCGTCAAGAACGATTTGAATTTGGTGCATGGTGTTGTTTTATTGGATACTAAATAATACCACATTTTTCGAGGTAATTTGAATACCGAAAATTTTTATTAACAATCTACGATAAGAAATTTCAAAGATGAATTTACCAACACGATGGCGCCCCAGGTCATACGTTAAATGAAACACGAAATTATTTAAATGCTCAATTTAGGGAGGATTGAATAGGTATCTATATATATCACTCAGGACTAGTTTATCAATATCTAGTTAGCTAAGTTAACTAAATTGATAACTAACAATTAATTTAGATAACTTCTAATAACATACAAGAATTGGAAAACAAGACAATTAGCTGCGTTTCAGACAATAACTCCTGTCATGATGGAAAATGCAACAAATGCTGTAAGGAGAAGGTATCAAAAATGCATAGATGTCAATGGGAAACAATTCGAACATGTTTTGTAGTTTAGTTTGCCCTATTTTTGACAAAATTATTTTTTATTATAAGAAGTGTTGTTAATAGTTTTCCATAACCTCCTCACAAATACAGGGTGTTTCGAAAAGATTGGGACAACGCTTAGCCGTAGATTCTTGACATAAAAACAAGTCGATTTAACTCAAAAAGTAGTGGTCTAACTCTTTTCGTTTTCAAGATACAAGGTGGCAAAATAAAAAAATTGTATTCGTAATTTATCTCTATCTTGGAGACTATTATACGTATCTACTTCAAAGTTGGTAACGACATGTTTTTCAGGTCGCTAATTACAATGGTGATATTGCTGATGCCATATTTTAGAGATGGCGCTAGTTACAGGACTTTTACGTGACACTTTAAGCCATAACTTTTTTGAGGTTAGGTTTTGGACATCGTCTTCTATTATAATCGAAACGCAATTTAATTTTCTAAAGAAAAGTTGTACTTGTTTAAACGCGATAAAATGCACGCTTTCGGAGAAATACGCGATTTAAAATTTTATCACACACCAGTTCGAGGAAATTCAATTGTACCTAAAGTCGGTTTCTTATCTAGTAGGTGTACGTCAAGTATGATACCTTGAAATCGTTAATAGTGCTTGCTGTAGATACGTATAATATTCTCCAAGATAGAGACAAAATACGAATACAATTTTTTTACTATACAGCTCTGTATCTTGAAAACGAAGAGAGTTAAACCGCTACTTTTTGGGTTAAATCGACTTGTTTTGATGTCAAGAGTCTACGCTAAGCATTGTCTCAATCTTTTCAAAACACCCGGGGTGTTGAATTTCTTCGAAGTGGTGTGTGACAAAGTTGTAAATCGCGTATTTCTCTGAAAGGGTGCATTTTATCGGGTTTAAACAAGTACATTTTTTCTTTAGGAAACCAAATAGCGTTTCGATTATAATAGAAGGCGATGTCCAAAACCTAACCTCAAAAAAGTTATGGCTTAAACTGTCACGTAAAAGTTCTGTAACTAGCCCCATCTATAAAATATGGCATCGGCAATATAACTATTGTAATTAACGACCTGGAAAACATGTCGTTACCAACTTTGAAGTAGATACGTATAATAGTCTCCAAGATAGAGACAAATTACGAATACAAATTTTTTACTTTGCCATCTTGAAAACGAAAAGAGTTAGACCACCACTTTTTGAGTTAAATCGACTTGTTTTGATGTCAAGTATCTACGGCTAAGTGTTGTTCCAATCTTTTCGAAACACCCTGTTATTAGATTTTTCGAAAATTAATCACTTTTTCTAGAGATAAATATGACATATGATATATCATTGGATAGCTAATTAAGTTTTGATCGAATAATGAAATAATTTACAGGGTTCCATTTAGAAAAACACAAGTTATGTCTATATCCCGAATACTGTGGCATGCATAATTTTTTTTCTATCAGCAACGGATTCTACTTAAAAAAGTGCCTTGAGAACGTGCTACTCGATTTTTGATTCGACACTTGGTAATTGAGATATGGAGATCATCCAGAAATGTCGATTTTCCAAAAACGCTCTGCAGTTCGGTAGTCGAAAAAGATAGACAATCACGGTTTGGGCCATTGTTTGTTTCTCGAAAATCGAGCTCAGGACACCTATATGGGTTTTTGTCTATCTGCCATAGTTTTAGAGAAAATCCCATCTAATTTGGTCCACCCTGTACTTGCTAGAAAACCGACATTAATAAGATATTATAGTGGTTAATTATCGGTATACCATTTAATATTCAAAAATGTGAAATTATGACCTATAAGTACACGTAATAAATGAGTCATGCAATTTCAATATCTAATGGATAATGTACATTTAGAGACAGTTGAAGAAAAAATTATTTTATTCGATGTTATCATTTAATAATCATTTCACGTCTATTAGTACAGTAACTAGAGGTTTTAACTTTGGAATAATGTCATATGAATTATATTTTGTTCGTCTTTGGCAGCTGAATAATAAATGCATCAAGGAAGAGTTTCTATATTATGCAGGGATGCTTGCTAATTTATAGGGGGTGGATGCCACCTCTTTTCAGGGGGTGGCACCTAAAAAAAACATTGGATCTGAAAGAGAATCAAATTTTGAGAGGGTTTTATATAACTTTCCATATAAATTGATAGTATTTAAATTATAACGACTTGAAAATTGGGATTTTAGCTCGAAAAATAAAGTACTTCAAAACGATTTTCGTCATATAACTTGAAAAGTATTACATTGAGCGAAAACATGCTGGAAACAAATAAGAAAACTTGTAATGAATTTAGTTTTTTCCTAATTTCTATAGAATTAGTGGTTTCGGAGATCTGTAAGTACAAAGATGGTGTCCGAACGTTTATAAAACGAAGTATTTTTAAATGCAAAATATCCCAGAAATGCTAACATCGAAAGTGAAAGAATATTAATTAGGATTTCAAGTGATTTTTTACTATTTCTGTAGCATAAAAACAAAAAGAAACAATGTACTTCTTCACATTTTTTTTTTTAAGAAAAAACGTTGGCATTTGCTAATGTCGGTAAATAAAAAAAAAATTCTAATATACTGTTTGTTGTTAACATATAGTATGACTTAAACAGTCAAATTTTTAGTTGAAAGCACTTGTTTTAGAAAGAAATTGCACTTTAAATTATAAAGGTAATTTCGAAAAAAAGTAAAATTTTTGTTTGTTGGCAAATATTTCAATAAATTAAGCTTATAAACTTAGAATGATTATGTTCTTTTTATGTATTTGTGTAGGATCAATAGTTTCGGAGATATTTAAGTTAGCAGATGGCATCCGAACCTTTATAAGCAAAAGTATTTGGTTTGAATGTTGAATATCTTGGAAACTATATGACGACACGTCCATCAAAAATTCTAAGAAACAAAATTAAAGATAATTAATAAGTATTTAAAATGATTTTTTATTTTTGCCTGTATCATAAAAAATAAAAAATTTATGGCAGGAACAATGTCTGTTTTCGCATTTTCTTACAAGATGTCGCCATTTTGTTATTGTAATGGTACAGTAATTAATTTTTTTCAAAAATGCTATTCTTCGTTAATATATAGCCCCACGTTGGGCTCCAATCACCTAAATACTCAAATTTTTTGTCTGTTTAAAACACTTTCTTTAGACAAAATTTCCATCCGCCATATTGGAGCCGCTATTTTGATTTTTTTAGTTTTACTTCAGATTCCTATCCCAAAAACATAAATATCCTTCGTTTCAAAAATAAATCAGTAATACTTTTTAATATAAATTTAGTGGTGGTTTTTACCCCTTGAGGATAAGAGCAAGTGTCCGTACCATATAGAAACTGAAGATGATGCCTTTTACTACAATAATAACACAAAGAATATTATCATTACATATGAGATTATTCCTAAATTTTACGTATTTTTTACCTCTAGGTAACAAGCATATAGAAATCTTGGGTTTATATTATGTAATTCAAAAATCTTTTAAAAACATAATATTATTATTACTATACATAACTTTTGTATGTTCAAGACTTGAGTATAGTTCTGTAGTATGGAGCCCTTTCTATACTAAATATATTCAAAATGTAAAGGATATACAACAAGAATGTATCAAATATTCTGAATACATTCTTACCGGTACGTACCTACAGTACTAATTCTAAATACCTCGAAAACTTATCTAAACATGACCTAATGACTCTTAATAATAGACGAATTTATGTCAGTATTGTTTATTTTTGTACAAAATAATTAATATGGATTATGACTCAACCACATTGAAAAAAAAAATTACATTGGTGTTCCCAATATTGAAACAAGGTCATATAAAGGATCTTTGTCGAAGGAAAATACTTTGGCAGAAAAAAAAAGATGAAATCAGAGCTCCTATATTTAGGATGATGAGTAATTATAGCAGTTTTCAGAAATATTGTGATATATTTGGTGACTCTTTCGGATCGTTTCTAAATTAAAAAAAAAATTGAAAAACAGACTACAATGTCTCTCATATTATTCAAATTCATTCATTTTATGTATTTTTTAATGCTACTAATTACCTTAGATGCAACTAAACATAATATTGAAAAAAATGAATTCAAACAGATGGTTGAGTTAGGAATTTGTGAACAATCTTCATCGTCAGTTTCTTCTCCATTGCATATGGTTGCAAAAAGAGAATCGAATGATTGGCGGCCGTGTGGTGACTATAGAAAACTTAACACAATCACCATTCATGACCGATACCCGTTACCTCATATTCACGATTTTAGTTCTCAATTATTCGGTTGCACTATTTTTTCAAGTGTTTATTGCTGGTTGCCTAATTGTCTAATTTATGATCTATTACGAATATTTATATTTATAAATATAGTTACGGTCATAGTTGTAGTTATAGTTATGGTTATGATTATGGTTATAGTTGTTATAGTTATAGTTGTTAGAGTTATAGTTATAGTTATAGTTATAGTTATAGTTACGGTTACGGTTACAGTTATAGTTATAGTTATAGTTACAGTTACAGTTACAGTCACAGTCATAGTCATAGTTTAGCTTAATAATTTTCTATATCTCCTACGTGAGTGGTATAATTATTACAATTTGGAGCAGTTACCACTCATGCAAGTTTTAAACAAATATCCGTAACTGGGAATTTATTTCCTGTAGACGTATTTTCAATAAATAAATAAATAAATAAATAAATAAATAAATAAATGAATGAATGAATGAATGAATGAATGAATGAATGAATGAATGAATGAATGAATGAATGAATGAATGAATGAATGAATGAATGAATGAATGAATGAATGAATGAATGAATGAATGAATGAATGAATGAATGAATGAATGAATGAATGAATGAATGAATGAATGAATGAATGAATGAATGAATGAATGAATGAATGAATAAATAAATAAATAAATAAATAAATAAATAAATAAATATGCAAGGTGTCCCATCCAAATGTAACTACCCGGAAGATGATTCGTCAGGGGTAAGAATTCTTTGAAAAATTAGTATAAGAAGTGGTCCGTATATTTACCCATCTTCATCTACAAATCCCACACCCCCTTAAAAATTCCAAATAGAAAGGTCATCATGTGGTACATCCTAGAGGTAGTGTGATACAGAACCATATAAGCAGAACCATACAAGCAAATTTAACCTTCATTGATTCGTTCCTGAAGAAGAATAACTTCAGTTTATATGATTTCATACAACCGAAACCTTTCAATTTTTACACGACAGTGGATGGTAATTTATTTAAAAAAACTGGTATGGTCCATTGTTTTTCATTTATCACTTGATTCTTCGACAAAATCTGTACTTTTCTTGCTCTTAAAAAAAATTTAAATAATAAATAAAATAATATAAAAAAACAATAAAATCTCACATTATTCTGTACGGAAAATAACTTTCAAAGGATATATCCCTCGATCCATTTACCATTTGAAATTTTCGACGGGTTGCGGGCAGTAAGACAAGTGTACAAGTTTTACTTTAAATTAGTAACAAGAATAGTAACACACAGGTAATACGACCTCTCCCTTATTGCTTGAAGGCCTGAAGTGCGCGAGGTGCCTACACATTTCAAGACAAGGGACATAAACCTAGTATCCGACTATATTAGAACTAATCATTCAGGGTGGGCACTTTTGGTAGAGACACTCTGTATGTATTAATTTTTTTTTTTACCTGGAATTGAAATTACTTAGTATTCCTGTGAGCTCCAAATCATACGCTATATAACTTGGAATAATTATAAATACACCAATGAGCGCTGCGATCAGACCCAATCCCAATTTCGGATGTTTCCCTAATGGTATCAAAATCAAAGGCGAGAATACATACAGCTGCATGTCCACACTTAAGTACCACGTCTGAACTAGACACTGAAAAAAAAAATACAGATAAGAGAGACCAGATAACTGTACTGGAAGTAATTTGATTATCTAATAAATCTTTGTTTGGAAATAATATATAGCCAGAAATCTATCTTTTCAAAAGACGCTCATGAAATGCGTGCTCACGACTCAAAGAATAGTTTTGGAAAAATATAGCTTGTATGTAATGACCTTGTGCATTTAAATATAGAGGGAGACATTTCTGTCCGCAGTTACAAAAAAGCTAACCAAAATTTTCCTAAATGAACTTAAATTTACTTCTGGCTTTGATTTCATTGATTTTCTCCCCGTTTTTCTTTCCAAGTACGCTTGGTCATTTAATAGTTTATTCATGATCCTCTCGATTGTTGTTATCCACGTGTAACAAGGTGTCTCTGTTTTTAGTTTGTTGTTGTTTAGTATTAGCGCTTTCTTCAGTAGACGTATTGAGTCCCTTCTTTGGACATGTCTCCAGTACTCCATTCTGTACATTCTATCCTTTTTGTAATTGTTTTCCCTTGTAGAAATGACGTTTTATGTCGTTGCTTTCGTCTTATTGTTTTTGTGAGTAGTTGGATAATGTCCCTTGCAGCTCTCATATGTCATCGTTGGTAGTATAATGGCCATGTACAACCTGTTGATCAGGTCCCATAGTGATTTGTTTTTTTAGATGAACGGTATAATTTGGTTGCTGATTTCCGGGTCTTCTTCCGCGTAGACTCTGTTGTGTGCTTACCGTTTCGACCATCTTATCGTGGTGTTCTTCTGAAGCGAAGTGAGCTCTGCGTCAATATTCTTGGCTAAAGATGTCGGTCTCGGATGACTGGGGCCGGGCAGGATTATTGCCCTTTACCCCAATACATCGCTGTAGACCGGGGACCAGCCTTGTGCAGGGCGGGCGAGCTTACTTTACATCGGCCCCACTCACACAAACAACAAATGTTAGCGATGCAGATAATTTTGCCCACCTCCTTGGGTCCTGGCTCGTTGAACCTTGCTGGCTAAGGCCTCTTCTGGCGTTCTTCTGTCTTCGTTTTCTTTTCTTCGTCAGCTTGTCCCCTCCCGGGGGGTAGTCATCGGTCAGTTGGGTGTTTTTGGGTTTTTGGCAGGGATTGACTGCCGGTACACAGAATGCCAATTGACATCCTGTCATCCGGATCGTCGGTAGGGTAAGGATGAGCTGTGTAGCTCGTGGAAGGGCAGTCCTAACTGCTTTGGTAGCATTTTGTGTCTGCCCTGAGTGGGCTCTGCTGGACTGAACTTCTCTACTTATACAAAAAAGGAGGCGGGTTGCAGATCATTGCTTAAGCGGAACATTGACGTTATTGATAATTGTAGTCCGGTGTCACGATTAGAGTTGTTCGGATGTTTATTTATTTCAACGACTTCTCTGTATCTTCATATCCAATAATTCTTGGCGTTGGCTAATTTCCTTATCTTGTCGAATTTCATCAAATGGTCGGTTTCTTCTGAGTATTCGGCAACTGGTGATTTCGTAGAATTTTCCTTCTTTGTATGGTTAATATGTTCTCTGAGTCTGGTGTTTATATGTGGTTTGGTCTCCTCGATGTAAACTTGCCCGCAGGGACGTGGAATGATATATACTCTTGGTGTTTCTAGTTCTTCTGGACCTTGGTATTTGAGAAAATGTTGTGCCACCTTCTGTTTCGCATTATAAATCACTTTGACGTTCTTTTCCCCCAAAACTCTTCCGATTCTATTCATATGTTCTTGTATGTATGGTAGGTAAGCTGTTGCCGTGTATTTTTTTTCTTCTTCTGTTCTGGTTGTATTTTGTTTCTTTATTGCGTTGTCTATGTCCTTCGATTTGTATCCATTTTTCTGTAGTGGCGTTTATAAAGTCAGATATTCTTCTTGAAGATGAAGATTGCAAATTTGCTTTGCTCCGTATATTAGTGTATACGACATCTTGTTGCAATGACACTTGATAATACCAGATATTTTCAAATTTACCGGTAAAATTCTAAACGACTTGAAAATAATATACCTAATGTAATTTTTGTATATCTTACTTTACATAAAGAAATGTAATATTTCTTTATCAGACAGTGTAATTTTTTCATTTATTCTATAGCCGCCTAAAGAACAAGTTTTCGATTTATTAAGTCCTATCTACATTTATCATAAGGAAGTCAAAATGTTCTAAAACTCGTATTTAGCTTAAAGTGTTCAAAATCACAAAATGGCACAATACAAAGCTCTTGTTAAAACTTTTTTAATTTGCAACTCGATATTGCAAATAACGAGCGTTCAAAAGAAGTAGACCAAATAAAAAGAAAATTAAATCAGAAGTTAGTTATTTTTGTAAATTGAAAGAATTAAAATACTTACCATTTGCTCAACATTAACATAATTTTGAACATAAAGTAGGGTAGACCACCAGTGTTTTTGACAAGATACTTCAAAACTATTTATACCACTCCAATTTGGTCCTGAGCCCATATAATGCAACAGATTTGCGCTAACCAATACTACTGCAGCAAGAGCTGGAGTTAACCTACAGAAAATTTTCAATTAATGAAAATATAACGAACTCAAGTTTTAATAAATGGTGTAGCATTACCCCAAAATCGCTAGTACTTTTTTTTGAAAATCGATTCCTTTTTTTCCATCCTAGAGTAGGACGTCTCTGACTAAACTCAAATATGGTTACGTCTAAAGACCCACTTTGTATGTATATATTCACCACCAAAATTGGGACACACTGTATGTTTTAGTACCGCCATTTTAATTTAATTATAAAGTTCCAAACATTTATTCGTGATATAATTTATTTATCTAATCTTTTCTCATAAAAAGAGTAGGGATTTTTTACTTGCCTAATATCTAATAGACGAGGAACCAGCTGCTTTAAATCCGCTCCGAAAGATGATATATCCCCTGTGCAACCCTTTCCTAAAATTGCATGGTTTCTGCGTATACGCTGATAATGATATAAAAAATATCTTCTTTATTTTTATGTCTATGTAATTGAACAGAAATCTTGAGAAATGTTAATTCTTATCATTATATTTTATTAATATACATTTCATAATAATATATTATCCAACCATCGAAATATGATTATCACCTTGACACATTATATTATAGACATTAACGTTCATAAAAGTAACAAAAGGCAACCACTGTGAGTGGTTGCAGTTTATATTCGGGTTCGAGACACAAATAGGTTGGATGTGGTTAATTTCTTATGCTGACGAATGTTTAACCAACTAAATTGACATAATAAAATTAAAAATGTCTAAATCCAACATTGTTTACAAAATACTGCGAAGAGTAACCTATAGAATGAGCAACAATTATCATATAAAAAGTTCAATAAGTCAGTGAGGACCATCATGTTTACTTCAGTTATTTTATAGACAGTTAATTTATGAGTACCTCAACGAACATTATCAATTTTCTTAAGTGTCTGATACTATGTAACTGTATGGCTTTTTGGGGTAATACATTTTATCACATTATTTATTTACCTTATATAACGGTGAAGGTAGAAGTAGAAAATATTAAATTTGACTCCGTTATGTTGAGCCTTCATGAAACCATAAACCACGAGTAGTCCACCCATAAGGAAAAAAGAATCAACCGACAGAGTTGAACTAATAAGTATCATACTTCCTAGAGACTCCGCCCACTAAAAATAGTTAAATAACTTAATTAGTAACTATTAATATATACTTACTACAATTTATTTTTCAATTTCCGAAGCAAAACAGTCCTTTCGTGGCTACAATACCCACGAGAAGAGCGTCAGACTACAACTTGCCATATCCCTCACGAATACTGGTCCAGGAATTACCAGAATTACGTGACCTATGTAGACCAAGGAGCCGCGATTCTAGGATGACTTCCGTTGACAGCCTGTCAATCACTCGGATTCTCAAGTAGCAAACTGCCCTTATATTTACGTTTTTTGTAGGTGATTATTGGTCAACGACATCGTTCACTGAATAAGTGACGTCCTTATAACGTTATCTTTTTGATGACATTTTGACGTTAGTTTGTCACGTTCATATGATGTTCTTGTAACGTTATTTTTTTCGTGCTATATGATTCTATGCATTACCATTGCAGTAATTATTTCTAGGTGGCGCCACATATAAACTACCGGCAATAAACAGTATCTAAACTTCATCTTATATTCTAATGAATTTATAAATACTAAAACATTTGAACTGCAGCTATCATACGCTGGAAAATAGAGACCATCTAGAGCCCTCATTTTGCACCAAGAGAGTTGTTTTATTTCCTAAATGTACATTCATATCACCAATTTGATTGACTTGGGAGCACATCGTTGAAAAAATTATGTTTAAATTTTGAGAATTCCATTTTTCTTATTAGTACAGGGAAATATTGAAAAAAATGACTGCAACTCAAAAAAAATTTCTGCAGATTTTAAATTTTGGTATTAAGTTTAAAATAGGCCAAAGTTCACGAAACAAAAAAGTTTAGGAGTTTTATGAATCCGCGGGAACCTATGGTGGTGAAAAGGGGGATTTTTAATTAAAAAAACGATTTTTCTCTATTTTCTCTGGAAATATGGCAATTTTTTTTTTTCGAGTTACAGTAAAGTTTTCCTGTACTATAAATATCTAGAATTATTGCTTAGGAAAAAAAGTTTAAAAAACTATTTTTAAAGAAAAAGGAATTTAGAAAAAATAGTTATGACGGTATTTTTTCCCAGGACGAATAGTTTTTGAATTTAGAAAAGCACGAAAATAAAATTTATGTATTACTATGATTTTTTTTTAATTTTAAGTTTAAAACAGTTTCATATATAAGCTTGTAAATTTACCTAATTTTGAATAAAAATTTAAAAAACATATAAAAATATGGTTGAATTTTAATTTTCTTCATCTATAAAAATGCCGCCTGACAGCATCAGATGTGGACGGTAAGCTTTCAAGGTTTACATCTTTTTTAGCTACAACTTACGCAAAACATATGTATCTATAATCATCTACACTAGTTTCGCATTTAGTTTTTGTCAGAGCATTATAAAACGACAAAAGAATCAACATATAAGTCATGCGATTGATTCTCTTTTTAAGTTCACTGCTTCACTTAAAAAAAGTGTTGACCTTTTCCTATTGAAAGAATGATATTCTTTTTTTCTTTGTAGTGTGTCGCATCGGCTTACTGCATGCAAAAACAAATTATGTGTTTTACAAAATGAATATTTGTCTGATAAGCAGAGCCCGTATTTTGGATGACATTGACGTAAAATGCAGAGTCGGCGTGGGAGGGTAGTACAAAATTATAATAATTCTTATCTCTTTTTGTAGTTAACTGCTCATCCAATTGGAAACATTAAATCAAACTGTTACATTGCAGATTAATACCACGTAATTAACGATAGTTAAATATGAGCCTAAATATTCGGCACGAAAAGAACGCCGCGCACCGTTTCTCTAAGAATATCACTTGTAAATCCCTATTTTCCTATTGATGGGAGTTAGACGACACATGCCGTGTAATTAAAAACTTGCGCGATCATAACAGGGTAATATTGCACATTTGATACGAAATAGTCATTGGAAAGTTTCCCTTACCCATGTCTGGAAATAGTATATCAGCGGGTAATCGACGCATAGTGAAGCACTGAATTTAATTATTATTGTTTCATGTTAAATTAATAAAGAAATACCAGCATAGAAACACGTCAAACACAGCGTATGCAATGACAATATTAGAGATGCAGGTAAACGAAAATATACAGTTGGAGAAGAAAATATAAATGCTCTGAACATATTATGATTTAAAAAACAGCTAAAAGTCAGTACACAAAGTGGATGGCTCGAAATTTCTACAAAAATATTCAACTCTGGCAGCCTTTTATTTTTAAACTCTGTGTGCGTTAATCGAAAATATATACACGGAGAAGAAAATCAAAAAGATTTGAATATATTATGATTAAAATAACAACTAAAAAGTGTATACATAAAGCCGATGACTCAAGATATCCACAATAATATTCAACTTCAATAATATATTCAACTACATTAGCGGTTGCGTTGCGATTTCATTACCTACTACTGCTGTTTTCTCAATAACAGTTTAACAGCAGTTAGCAAAAACATTTTTACTACGTCGTGTTTCTTTTCTGTTGTTTTCTCACCTATTATTTTCGAACAGAAATAACAGTCTGTTAATGCTATTTACAAATAACAGTTATAAAATAACAGGTTGTTAAATAGCAACTCATCTCTAGTTTGGCCTTGGCAGTGTGCGTTGGTTCGGGCGGGTGAGCCACGCAGTGTTGATAGCCCCAACACTTCCACTCATACCTTTACTGTTAGTGCTTTATAACTGATGCGATGAGTTAATGTTTATGCATGTAAAATGAATTTGACAATTTTTTTTTAAATACTTTCGAGTCTATTAACCTAATTATTATACTTCGGGCTCCATATCATTGAACAATATTCAATACAACTATAACTATTAATGTTTTATATAATAATATTAAAATCCAATTTATATCTTTAAAATCTAGATATTGTCTAGGTCGATCAAAAAATAATATTTAGAACTTGCAATATTTAAGAATAATTACTTTACTGTGTAATGACACCATTGACACCATATAATACGACTAATAATTTTTTACCTGTCTGGAGGGTCAGGGACTCTTTATCTGTAGAGAAACGTAAACATCTCAATAAGCGTTCGCCTGGACTTTCACTAAGGTTTATAAAATAAAAATTTTGTATTTAAAGATTTTTTGGTTTGTGTGGCAATAATACTTATTGTTAGCGACCGATGTTTCTGATTGTAACTTTACAAAAGTATTAGACAGTATCGTGTAATTCAGAGTCCGTCTCTGGAATGTCATCCGAAATACGGGCTATGCTGATAAGAATAAACGTTTGCGTGTCTGCTTCCTCTGGTCAGGAAATTATCTAATTTGGAGGGTGTAAACTCTTTTTTTTTCAATAAAGCATATTTTTTTAAATAATATCGAGTATTTTGTACTTAATTATATTCTTCTCTTAGACGCAAAGTCACAGGCATATAAGCTATGTCCCAGTAATACACTAACTAATTCCTATATTTTGAAAATTCTTTGGATTTTAATTTAACACATGTGGTAGAAAATCCCAAAAATGTCAAACCAACAGAATGTCACAATTAACATTTAAGGGGTTTACAGATGACCCAGCCAACCAACCAGCCAAACCTTCTCGGTACACTTTGAAAATTGCCATGATAACTCGTAAAACTGAGCTGGTCTGCTGGAATTCCAGCGTCTTCAAAGCGTACCGACAATGTTGTCTCCAGGAGACCAGAGCTCACTTTTATGAGTTCTCATGGCAATCTTCAAAGTGTACCGAGAAGGTCGGTTGAATCATCTTTACAGCATATTTCACTTACATCTAACATGTCTTGGTAATTAGAGAGTGGGAATCCATTGCCATGAGATGCAAATAAATGGCCGATAACTACCCAGGACATACTTAATAATTTAATACCATTCAGACACGACAGTTCAGTCGAATTCTTACTTATTTTAAATATTTTCTTTCCATTTTTATAAACAGAAAATGCTACAAGTGCTTCATATGGTGGTACTGAAACAAAAAATATATTATTGTTCAAAGCAGTATTAGTTGAGTCAATGAAGCCTACGAATCGGCGAAACTTCATTTCAGGAACAGTACCAATTATGATGAAACCTTTTTAAAAATATTTCTCATACTATATTACCTACTTGAAATCAGAAACATTCCGGTGAGCGGAATAAAATTGTGAATTTTTTCTTTATGCTTTGAATAATTCATTTTATTTCTGATGGAATAAAAAAGAAGATTGCGTGGGTTTCTGGGGTTACTGAGTACTAATACGTTGTAAAAAAGATTTTCTTGAAATTTTCTCCGAATTTTCTGAAAATTTTTCAAAATGGCGCGGCGGCTAAAATATGTAGGATTTAAATTTATTCTAAAACAAGTGCTTTAAAAGGACAGAAAAATTGAGCATCTAGGTGATACTTATATTGATAAAAAAACAGCATTTAAAAAAAATTATCGTTGGAAAACTACAATAACGAAATGGTAAAAAAAAAATGTGAAAACGCACATTGCTTTGGCCATAACTTCTTTATTTTGTATGGTACAGAAACAAACAAAAAATCATTTAAAATACTGATTAATCATCATTAATTCTGTTTCCTATAAATTTTGATGGAAATTTTATAGTTTCTAAGACATTCAACTAAATACTTCATCCTATAAACTTAAATATCTCCGAGACCATTCATTCGACGTAAATATTGCAGTAAAACAAATTTGTTCTTAGTTTATAATCTTTCTTTTTGATACCTATCATTTTTTCGCTAAAACTAATATTTATTAGGATATTTGCTAAGAAATAAAATATTTACGTGGTTTCGAAAATTCGTTTATAGTTTAAAATGCATTTTTCTTCTAAAGCAAGTGCTGTAAACGGAGGAAAAATTTTGAAAAAAAATATTGACCTATTTTAACGAAAAACAGTATATATGATTTTTTTTTAAAATTACTGGCTACTTTCATTAACAAAATGGCGGCGTTTTGATTAGGATAGGAAGCTTTGAAGAAGCACATTGTTTCTGTCATTACTTCTTTGGTTTCTCTGCTATAGAAATAGACAAACAATCATTTGAAAGCCTAATAAACAGTCTTTCATTTCGATTGTTAACATTTTTGCCGTAAGTGTGGTTTTTGAGATATTTAACACTTTAACTAAATACTCCGTCTTATAAACGTTCGAACGGTATTTTTATACTTTCATATCTCTGAAACCATTAATTTTACAGAAATTAGAAAAATAAAAAATTCATCTCAGATTTTGTAACTCTCCTATTTGTCTCCGGCGTGTTTTCGCTCAATGTAATACTTTGCGATTTATTTGACAAAAATCGTGTAGAAATACCTCCTTTTTCAAGCTAAATGTCCCAATTTTCAAGTCATTGTAAATTTAAGACTATAAATTTAAGTGAAGAAAAGTAGCATAGAACGTTTTCTTTTCAAAATTTGATTCTCTTTTATCTCAAATATTTTTTTTAAGTACCACCCCAAGGTGGCATCCACTCCCTATAAATTAGCCCCAGCTGGAATGTTTCTAATTTTGATTAACGAAATATAACAAACATTTTTTTTTAAATCATCAAAATCTTGAGGATTCCGAAGCCAAAATCTTCATTGACTCGTCTATATACCGTGCGTGTAATTGCCCATTAGGCATGTACATTCACGTAGCGCGAGAGATTTGACAACATAGCCGTACATTCGTCCGCCGGGCGGAGCTCTCAGTTATTTCATTTCAGCCAGCTGGCACACGCGATGTTGTAATTCTTACTCCCTATGCCTAGCGCGCGACTATACGCACGGTATGTGATCGGTAGTTTCACAGAAGTTCTTACAATTAATTTCGTAAATAAATAAATTATTACTACTAATTAGTGTCAAATATCCAATTCTTAATGTTTAAAGAAAAGGAAAAGCGGTAAAAAACGTCATTAATGATTTTAGAAAGAAATTAAATAGTTTTTAGACAAATCCATCAACGTCCAGTTAATTTGCTCATAACTTTCTTTTTCGTATAAGTGCACCCCACTACTACCGATATTTTATATGAAAATGTGACAGAAAATATTGAAAAATCGTACTAATTTCTTACCTTGACCGATATGGATATAGAACAGATCACATAAGGTTGACTCTACCAATACAAGAAGAATTAAAACCAGTATAACGCTAAAACAAGAAATGATTATTACTTTTATAGTGGAGTAAAACTAAGATTCCAAATCACCCAAAAAGGAATTGTCTTAGTATAACAATTTTTTTGCTGGAGCTTGTCGGGAACTTTATAAGGAGTGTAGCAAAAAATTTTGGATTGAATATTAGTCATTTGTCTAACCAAAAAAGAATGTTCAAAATTGTGTTTTTTTGTGGTTTTCTTAATAGACTAGTAAGTAGATGGTGACAGAAAATGAGAACTGATAGCCTACCATCTACAAGTAATTTAGTCAGTATTATGTATACAATAAAGCTCAATTTTTGGAACTTTCAAGGTTTGCCCGCATGCACGGGATGTAGGAAACGATTTCCGGTTTGCATAAAAAAACAATGTGTTCAACTGATACACTGCCTTCTGCAAAGTTCATAATTCGAAATTAAAGGAATAAAAATATGTCGGAAGCGCTTTTGCAGACAGTTCTGTCATGCACCAAACTTTATACAGGGTACTCCAAAATGTATCAAATTTTAGTACAAAAAAAAAATGATAATTTACCGTCTGAAAACAGTACAAAATTATGATTCTGGTTCATGAAGACGAGTAAGGGAAAGGTGTAGACGTTTACGATATGCACGTCACCATATCGTGAGCAAGTCAATTTGTTATTTTTTTTTACAACTTTGAACAATTGTTTACCGTCTGCAGCTAAAAATAAAACATGATTTAAAAATAGAGCTTCGATAAAGAATTATTTGCAGCTATATTAATGTGTACAAAGCACTTGCCGCCGAACGTATTTGTGTAAAAAAATGGGGGTAACTTTTAGGATTATTGATTCAAATATGCAATTATTTAGTTTGCAGACAATGCGGACATGCACGAGAGTCACAATAAAGTGTCAAAATTTGGCTAAATGCGTTTGATATCTTTCCGTTCGCGGTATCTACCAAAAAACAACTATCTACCGTCTGCAACTTGACACAAAGAAAAATTACTGGTTTAAATACGCAATTATTTAATTTGCAGACAATGCGCACATACATGAGAGCCATATATTTCATCTTAAACCATAGGCCACTAACAATATTAGGCCACTAACAGGAGGCTCTAGCAGTTTCGATAAGTTGAAAGATTAATTAGAGGTTTGGAAATCATTTAAGATATCATGTGCAAAATGTATAGCACAAAACAAAATGGTTTGCTGAAGCACTCCTCTGTGAATACAGCAAGGCTTGTACTTTGCTTTTTTGTATTAATTTAATCTACTAATTATTGTAAAGAATAGGAAAGAATATATAATCTTTTATATTCAGATTGCACTTGTCCACGCGTAACTTCTCTGTGGTCAATGATATGGAAAAATCAAAAAAAAATTATAAACTTTGATGCTTGCATGCTCCCTCCATGTTTCCGAGAATTGGAGCAACATTACCGTAGGACAATATATGTGGCAAAATATGGAGCAACGCATCTTTGCCTAAGCCATCAAGCTTAAAAGTTGAGAAGTATGGCTGGTGCAAATCGGAGGACAGTTTGATGGAGATGAAATGCCACAAACCGTCAAAGAAATTTTTGTAGCTGATAACGACAATGGTACGAAAATACCGTAGTTTTCTTGTTAATTCCAATGAATTTTAAATGCTGATTAATTTTTAAAATTACAGTCGCAATTAAGAGTAACAGTGTGGTCGAGGAGGATAACGAACAAATAATGCTCACTTACAACAATGCTGATGATGATTCAGATGAAGAAAACTTTTTTTTTAATTTTTTTTTTAACTGTTTAACGTCGGCCTATTTCCGCTACCAGGGCCTATCACCGACGCCAGGAGACGAGCTACCCCTAACCTGGAAATTTTGCCGAACCTCTTCCCTTAAGAAAAGTAGGGATCTTTTACTTGCCTAACATTTAATAGACAAGGGACCGCCTGCTTTACATCCCCTCCGATGGATGGTATATCCACTACGTAATCCTCGTCTGAAATTACGTAACTTCCGAGTATACACTGATATACAAGCCTCTAGAAGGTGGGACGAGAACGCTGTATTTCCCAAGATGGGAGCCCATCCAAGTACTAACCGCGCTCGACGTTGCTTCAACGGAATATCGACTGATATTCACATTGAAGTCGCCTCTACGCTCGCCCCTTGGAGAAAACTTGTTTTTAGAACATATCAATGACAGCGAGAAAGAAATGTATGATTTCACTGAGGATTATCGGAAAACGTTCAAGAAGTCAGTGGTTGAGAATGATGATGTTGAAGAAGAAACCGACGGCGAACAAATTTTTTTATAAATAATTATTATTATTATGATAACGTGTATAAGATTTTTATTATAACTTAAATAAAATAATATTTTTTTCAATTGAATTTAACTACGACGCGAATTATCGACCAACTTTATCGAATACCAGCACTAATTCTGGTCCATGTGCATCTGCATGTTGTCTGCCCATCCGAAAAAAATATACTTGCATAAGTTAGCTTACACAATTTCGTGTTGCAGATGGTAAAGAGTTGTTTTTGGTGCATATCGCACACGAAGAGATATCAAACGGAATTCGCCGAGTTTTGATGCTATTATGGCTCTCGTGCATGTGGGCATTGTCTGCAAATTGAATAATTGTAAGTAATCTTTCTTTGCAGACGGTATAGATAGTTTGGTTTTGGTACATATAGCGGAAGGAGGATATCAAACGGATTTGGGCACTTTTAATAATAAATAAAAAGTGTGTAAGTTGTGATTTGCATAATACCTAAATAATATTCTCTAATCATAATAAAAGCAAATAAATAAAAAATAATTAATTGTAAAAATAAGTCTTTTTCTATTACCTCTTCGAAAAAAAAATAAAGTACAATGCCTGCAATTTAATTAAAAAACTTTTTTCCGCGACATAATGTGGCGGTTGCAGTGTTTTTTAACGTAAACTCTGATTTCATAACGCACGAAAACGCTGCAGCCGGTCGCGGCGGTTTCTATCATGCTATTTTTGCTACAAGATGGTTTCTTCATGTATTTTATGAGACGGTGTTTCATGAAGCCACCGCCGCCAAGTCTATATTTTTAACGTATTTTTAAAGCAAGATGCCAAAAAGGGACCCATTCATTTTTATCTTTCTCGAACTACAAATCGTGAAATATTAATCCTACAAAAAAAAGTAAAAGGATCAAAATTATGGAAAATTTCAAGCCTTACAAAACTGCGTCTGTAATTTTTCATAACTTAAAAGGAAGCGAGAAAATTCAACCATTTTTTCAAGATGGCGGCGTTACCACCGGGACAAATAAATAAGTTTACATCACATTCGGGATGGATCCCTTTCAAGCCTTCAAAACGGCATGGAATTAAATTCACTTTCTTTGAAAACACCCCTACAGGCTGGAGTAGACAAGTTTCAGCAAAAAAATTGCTATAGTGAGACAATTCCTTACATATTGTAGTTTGACTCCACTATTATTGACTACATTTGTGCGAATTTACGTACATGGTTGCAATGGCTCCACCTGTTAATGGAGGACTTAGGCTTTCTCTCGTTTGACATCGAGCTACAGGGGTACCTATCAAGTTTAGAAGAACTTCTCCAACGTCCCTATCTGTACAATCACTAGGAAGACAAATGGCCCAAGTTGCACCCCCAAAACCACCACCACCACCTGCTTCAGTGTCTATATTTGCTATTCCTCTTGCAGCCTCCCTTAGTTGCATCTGTGTGTGACAATAAATACATATATATTATTATTATTTATTTAATATTGTTGAAAAGCGAAAATCAGATATACATATATATTCTAGGAAATAGTGTGCAAATTCGACGATGAAAGGTTACCGTCTGCCAGTCGGTAATCGATTGCAATCCCGCAAAGAGGGATCCCACATTCCCGCTGGATCCGCGCTATTTTATTGATCCAGAAAAATGTCAAATCAGATCTGCGGGATCCCGCGGGATTTGCGGAGTTGCGTGCGCAACGGGTGGCGTGTGAAAATATACGAAGTTGGCACGACCGCTGTTATAGGCATGGACAAACATTTGCTTCTTCAGTCCTCCAGTGTCTTATGTGTTTCATGTGTGTTTATTCTTGTTCCAGCGTACTTCGTAATTCTCTTTTTACATTTTATTGTGTGTGTTACTGTTGTTTGTAGTAGCAGTACTACTACTTGTGAAATAAATATGTCTAATAAACAATCAAATAGCGCAATGTGCGATGACGAGGAGAGAGTGGAAATAGATACTGATAAGCCGATTACAGTTTGGAAGTACTTTGTGAAAGGGAAAAATTCCGAAAACGCTAAATGCTTACTGTGTTCTGCGGTCTTAAAAATAAGCCAACGGTCAAGAAAAGGGTTAGTGACGCACCTGAAAAGTAAACATTGTATAGATATAAAGTCATTACGTGAGAGTCAGCAAAGTGTGTCCCAGTCACAGAAAATTCTTCAAATACCTTCTACTTCGTCTAACAACGATGGTGAAAATGAAAATGTTATACCAAAGAAAAAGGCCAAAATAATAAGTGATTACTTCTTAAAAGCTAATTCCATGGAAGTAATGATATCATGAATGCTGCCAAAGACGGTTTTTCCTTTAATTCTGTCTGCAAATCTTTAGTAGACTTGAGGCATTTATTTATTTATGAAATGTAGCCATAAACTTCCATAATGTCCAAACACAATAAGATCTATAGTCATTAAATTCTCAGATTCGGTAAAAGCCGATATGGTAAACGAAATCACAAAACTCCAAATACAAAACCAAAAGTTTTCATTAACATTTGATGAGTGGACATCTGGAACCAAAGATATTTAAATATAAATCTACACTATAGCAAAAAACACTGCAATCTTGGATTGGTCCGAATCCAAGGTACTTGTACAGTAAAGCATTGTGTGAGCATGGTTGAAGAGCGTCTTCAGAACTTTAACCTAACTATTAAAGACGACATTGTTGCTATAACCACCGATGGACGAAACGTGATGATAAAAGTTGGGAGGCTTATCCCACGTTCTCAGCAACTTTGTTATGCGCATGGCATACAGCTTACCGTTATCGACGTTTTGTACAAAAACAAGAGAGAAATACATACAATAATAATTAACTTACATTTATTTAGTTTGTAGACAATTACTTACTTGTTGTGCCAGAATAGATAAATCCGCCATTTCTCTATTAAACGAGTTAATATTAATATACCCGAGGCAATACTTTGGTTGAATAATTCCATCTAGTGATTGCGTCTCCAAACATTCGTCAAATTCTCCCATCTCACCAGTATTTAATTTAAAGAGAAGCCCAACAGGAACTTTAGACGTAGCATCCAGCACTAAAACGAAATAAGAAAATATCGTATTCTCTAACATCTTCTATTGTACAAAAAAATTGCAAAGTACCTACGAGTATCAAGCGGAAATTTTCATAATAGTGACATATTACTCGGAAATTGATATGTATTTTTGAGGTTAGGTGTTTACCATCAATATGACCGATGACGTCAAGAATATGGCTTAGTGTTTTGGGCGGTAAAATTTTAATTCAAATTTAAAAATACTTTTTTTTGGATATTACTCAACCGGTTGTGGACATTCAAATATTTTTAATTAATATTAAGTATTACCTTCACTTCACAGTCAATGAGATTTTAAAATTTGTGAAAACACGAAATTAGGGTAAATGGGGATAAATAGGTAAATCAAGCAGGTAAGAGTCCATAAAATTGATGTTTAGTATATAAAAGAGAAACTAATGTCTCAAAAAAAATTTTTGGTATTAGCCACCCCCATTACTACCCTCACCCCATTATAAAGGGGGTGAAAAATAATTGTGATTTAGTGTGTACAAGAACCAAGGCCTCAAAATAATTTTTTACTTCATCCATCCCCATTACCACCCCCATTATCACTACCCCCACCCCACTACCGATGTGGGATATCGTTTTATAGGTTTTTGGGGTAGACGATTTCAAATATTATATTAAAGTTGCATAGAACCTTTTCTTCTCAAAATTTGATTCACTTTCAGCTCCCATGATTTTATTTTTTTTTTTTTTGAGGTGCCGCTCCCTGAAAAGGGATGGGCTCTACATGCCAACCCCTCTCAGGGGGCGGCGGCTACCCCCTATAAATTTGCAAGCCTCGCATAATAGAGAAACCTATCTTTTATGAGTTTATTCTAAAGTTGCCAAAAATGAACGAAATCTAATTTATATGACGACATTATTTCGAAGTTAGACCTCTAGTTAATATACTATTAGTAAAAACACTAATTTCCTTTATTTACTTTTTAAAGCCCATTGGTCAGTCGATGACGAATTTAAATTTTCAAAGTACAAATCCAATACGTCATTGCACTGGTCTGACATTCGACCGCTCCTCCTGACATCCCTAATAGAGTCTACCACCTTGTCTTCGATAGCGTCCACTGAACTATGCACAAAAACAATTATCAACACCAAGACACACTTCATGTTTCTCGCACTGTCAAATCAAATTAAATTGAACTGCTCTGATTGAATCTTTCACTTGCGCTTATATTTAAACAATTTTACATATTTTATTATCATTACTGGTACTTGGTCGATAAATCGATGGATACAATCTTAATAGCTGAGTGAAATGGTGTTTTTAACTCAATTATTTTAAATGCAAAGTAATTATTTGAAAATAACTTGATAAATATTCTTTTTTCAAAATATATTAATAAAAAAAAAAGAGGAAAAGGAAAGGAATTAAAAGACATTCTCAATGATGTAATAAGACTGGTGTGCTGCTGGAAGAAAAATGTTTGAGGCGTCGCGACGCCCACCGTTATGCATATGTGTTTTATTTTTCTTCCCTAATTTTAAGTAAAAGGTGGTAAGAATAAGTATAGTCCAGTGACAGAATTTCCACAGGAATTCGAAAAAAAAAATAGTGTTGGCCACTCAAAACGGCGGCTATAATTGTTATTTAACTTTTTGTAAACAAAATTAATTTTTCAACATAGTTTTTTGCCTATATCTTCGCTTCTAAAAGTCTTAGAAAAACGTGCGTCAATTTCTTCGTCATGAGCTTCCCTATATGGTAGGTACACGCAAAAAACGAATCTTTTTTAATAATATTTTATGGCAAAAAAACTGAAAAACTTAAATTTTTCTATCCTCGAACTTTGAGGTACTGTAGAAACAAATACAAAATCTGTATCTTAACGATATTATGAGAAATAGTACATATTTTTACCCTTAATAAAATGCACTTTGTCTCGTTGCAAAATATTAATTATTTTTTTGCAATTAATTTAAAAAAAAAATCAAATTTTTTGTGAAAATCTCTGGCGGGCCCTCGCTACGGGCCCCTCGGAAGCCAACGGGCCCCCGCGCTTAATAATTGGCGAGCGGGGGGGAGAAATTAAAAAAAAAAATTCCAAAATCTCTGGCGGGCCCCTAAACTCAGTACCCAATAGACCCTTCCATATGGGGGGCCTGGGGGGAGGGGGATTTGGCATCTAGTGTCAGCGCGAGTGCAAAAAGATGCAATTTTTTCGATTTTTTTCCATGGCTCGTATACTTTGTGACTTCCAAAGTATATATACAAAATATGTTGTCACTTCATATATAACGTTGTCACGTCCGATTTCTGAAGTCACAACGTTTGCCTTTATTGATCACTTTTCTAGCATCTAGAGGGCAATACCTTTCATTTACCAAACTCACCAACCCATTATACTTGCAAATATACTGTTTAGTTCAAGGATTGATCGCTATCGCTGGCGTCGCTTAATTTGTGGACACGGGCTGTACGCTGTAACTTCCAGCTTAAAATATATATTTGGGGCAACTTATGACTTCCATTTATTTGCAGCATTGCGTTATTTAAAATAACGTGTTTATATCGTTGCTCTCAAGTGCATATTCGAATATTTCCAGATGTGACCACAGTCCATTATTTCGCCCAGTGAAAATGTTGTATATTATGTGTGACACATCTGTCTGGAGTTTTGTTGCCTTTCTTATTAGACATATTAATATTACTATCTGCAGACTTATTTAGAGTGAACTATTGCGAAATAAGTAATTATATAAAGAAATTATAAAACTGCTCACATTTTTATACTTCTACCTGGAGGTGATTGGAACCTTCGGTGTAAAGCTTTAATGGTCCCTAGATGGTGGTTGGTAGAAGAAAATACTGGAATGAAACGTTTTAGTGTAAGTTCGTTTTTTTCACAAATATGCAATAAGGTATAAAACACGTTTATAATGTAAGGAGTTTTAACGACTCGCTAAAAGTAACATTTGCGAAATGAACAAGTTTAACGTTTTTTTATTACATGTATTTAATACGGCGATTCAAACGTTTTATTTAAAGAAAAATAAAACGTTTTTTTTACAACGTTAAAATAACTGTTGTTTCCAATTTACTAATTGCAAGGGAATTTTAAATCCACAGGTGAAATAGATGGTAGAAGGTTACGTTTTTTAAACGTTTTTCTACGAATCTATATCAACGCATAAAATTCGGTGGTAAAATATTATATATAAATAAAATCTATAAAATACGTTACTCCTATACACATTCCCAACCAGTAGTGGAAGGGATTACTGAACTAAAACGTTTTGATCAGAACGTTTATTTTACTGATACGTATAACACACGTTCATATAATGAGAACAACCCGCTAAATGTAACGTTTGTGAAACGAAAAAATTTAACGTGTTTTATTGCTAATGCAACTATACTATACTATACTATATTATATTAATATATAATATAGTAATTTTATTTAAAGGAAAAAAACGTTTTTATACAACGTTAAAATAATTGATGCCGAATTGATTGATAAATGGTAGATGGCAACGTTTTTTTAATTTTCTACTCATCTACATTAATGCATAAAATTTGCTTGCTTACCACGTAATTTGTTGCAGAAACTATTTATAGATGGCGCCACATAAAAACCACTAACAATAATCAGCCATGCTTTATCTTATACTCTTATAAATTTATAGAAAATAAATAACATAGATTGCAATATTCGAATTCTTTCAGGGAACATCGATTTATTTGGATGGATCTTTTAACAATCAGGTTAAAGATCATTATTCTGTGGCTGCATAAACATTTTATGGTCTCTGTTTATAAGGTTTTAATCACCCACTGGTTTTATGATAAAACCAGTGGGTATTTAACCTATTAATTGTCTATATTGTCCGTTTCTTAGCGTGACATTTTTTCGTTGAATCAACTCGTTTCTAAAAACCCTATAACAACGTGTGGTTTTCAATCCTATTTTAACGTTTTTTAAACGCATGTGTGCTCACTTGGTAGTGGAAAACTCCATGGATCTCGGCGATATTTTTGCGTTTATTCGACGATTATTATTCACGGTTTTATAAAGTGATTTTAAAATGTTTTTACAACGTATATTAGTTTATTATAAAACAGTAACAGTAAATGATATTACGTATTTTTCACCAATAATGAAAACGTTAAAACAGCTCAATTAACGTTGATTAGTGGTCTATTTAATAGTGGAAAACTCCGTGGATCTCGGCGACGTTTTTGTGTTTATTCAACGAATATTATTCACGTTTTTATAAAGTGATTTTAAAATGTCTTTCTGACGTATGTTGGTTTACTATAAAACAAGTAAATAATATTACGTGTTTTCCACCAATAATAAAAACATTAAAATACCTTAATTAATTAACGTTGATTAGTAGTCTATTTAATAGTGGAAAACTTCATCGATCTCGGCGACATTTTTGCGTTTATTCAACGAATATTAGGTACGTTTATGTAACGTTCGGTTATCGTCGTTTTGAAACGTTTTTTTAACGTGTGTGTATTTACTGGGAGGCTCCATGCAACTTTTCACACAAATCGATGGTCTCTAAGTTACAACGACATAAAAATTGCGATTTTAGCTTGAAATGGGTGTTTCAAAACGATTTTCGCTAAATAACTCCAAAAGTGTTACATTTAGAACTGATAATGAATTTCGTTTAATTAACGGTTTCAGAAATCTGGAAAAATAAAAATGGCGTCAGAATGTTTAAATATTAAAAATATCTCAGAAACTATGGCACTTGCATCAAATTGCTAATGGCCAAACTAAAAAATATTAATTAAGCTTTCCATTGATTTTTTGACTATTTCTAAAGCACAAAAAACAAAAAGTTATGACAAAAACAATGTGTTTCTACACATTTTCTTGCCATTTTGTTACTATAAGAAATCAGTAATTAAAAAAATATGACCGGGACCACTTTTTCATATGCTCTGTCCAGGGTCCTTTACAATTTAATGTTGTGAGGAATGCTGAAGATGAAATGTTATTACTTTTCTTCAGTATCATAGTGGGTGCTGGGAAAGCTTCATTTTACTTCCGCATCGTGAAGTGCAGTAATTGTAAAAAAAAAAGATTTTTTTTTGTTCAGATAGGCTTAGAATGTCATGAAATGTCAAGACTTTAAGTTTAAATGAAAGAAAAATTTTGCCTGTTACATTTTCTTTGCGTACGATTACTCTGGAATGGTTTATTATATTGACTTGAAGTTTTAGTGAAATTTTGGAATTAGATTATATGATCTTATTCTGTCGAATGGTTGGAGTGTAACTGGGTAAAGCAAACAGGTAAAAATCCTAAACTTGGGATATAGTGCATGAACAAGAAGTCAAGGTTTCAAAATTATTTTGACATCAGCCACCTCTACAATCACCCCCATTACCATTCCCTTCTCATTATTAAAGGGGTTGAAAAAAATTAAATTGTGATTTAGTGTGTGTGCAAAAACTAAAGGCCTTCAATGTTTTAACATCAGCTACCCCTTGCCATCCACATTACCTCCCCCATCCCATTATTAAAGGGGGTAAAGAAATAAAATTGTGGTTTACTGTGTGTACAAGAACCAAAGGCCTTGAAATCTTTTTATTGGTATCAGCCACCCCCACCTAAATATTAAAGAGAATTTGAATTCTCTTTAATAATAAAGTAAATAAAGTTGTGATTTATTGTGTGTACAAGAATCAAAGGCCTAAACATTTTTTTTAAAATTAGTCATTACCTACAAATTGCAGAAGTGTTGCTGTTATGCCCTGTCTTAGGACTTTGATAGAAACGCACAAAGATGTGTAATACTCGACAAGTCAAGGAAATATTAATCATCGTCATTAAAACAGATATTGCTATTAAATATATAAAATGTATTTTCCAACAATTTAAAAAATAAAATTAATTTTAGATAATAAAAATGTTTCTAACAAAATTTAGATATCTTAGCTATGAACATCACTGATAATTTCAAGTACAAATTACTCTTTTAATGATAATTCACATGATTTGAATGTTATGTGTGATTCAAGGTAAGTGAAGCGATAGTTAATTTTGAGGTACTTATTATGTGGAAAATTTAAATGATTGCCACGTAAAAATAAATACAAACATATAGTACTTATAACAGAACCAATTTGGCATTGATATTCAGGTGTTAAAGATTAAGCTAAATATAGTTTAAAAGAAGTCGTACAAATCAAGCACTTTATTCGTGTAAGAGATAAATCTCGGTACTTTATTCTGCACGCTTTTCTAAGTACCTTCTACATGATTTTGATTAAATGGACACCAAATGATGAAGGTGAGATCTTTCGTTAAGAAATACATGATCGTCTAATAAGTACTGTTATATTTTAATACTTCCATTTATCATGAAGTAATAGTCCAGGAGCCCGTGGCAGATGACCAAAACCGTCAAAGCTGATTTTTTTTAATATGGTTAATGTGATGTTATAATGACGCCTCGTGAAGTCAGCTGTGGCATCACGGGTGGGTTGGACTACTGCAACCTCCCACGTATGTAAAATAATAATAATAAAAAAAGGTAAAGCGTCAAAGCTGCAGCGGCGGCTGGTGAAATTTCAATATTTTTTTTCTCGTCTGTGGCGCATGGGACCCATACGAAATTTGGGAAATAACATCTAGAGAAGCACTTCTCTAATGACCCCTACTGCGAAAGCTGCTTTATGTATTAATTAATAATGTTGTAGACAATTGAAAATGTATAATCTAGGGGCTAAATGATACGTCATCTGCTTATGTAAACATGTAAAAACAAATGTCAAGTTTAGTAATACCGCCAAGACTGAAATTTGGTTATAGGTGGATGCCTTTGAGAGGACGTTTCCATATAAACAAGAAACATCCAGAAAATAAATGCAAACCAAAAATCAATTTAAATTTTCTCCAAAGTTTCATAAGGAATCAGAAAACCTTAGAGAACTAAATAATTTAAGAAAAACGCTGAATAATGACATTATAAATAAACAATATAACATAAAAAAGAAACAATATAGGAGAAAGGTTATCAAAGAGAGGCAAATACAAAATATTAAAAAAATTGAAAAGTTCAAAAATTAAACAAAAACATTATGGCAAATTGTGAATTCAAATTCAAAACAATACCAAAACATCCTGAAAAAAACAGCTTTGAGTCAAAATAATAAAATAATAGGTAACAGCAAGGATCTATTTGGTGCTCATTTTTCATATATGGTGAAAGATAAACTAGCAAATCATTTTACAGAAATGTCGAAAGGAGTGTACAAGCTCAGAGTTGAACGATACTAAAATGCTTTTCAGTTCAGTAGAAATAGAAGAGGTAAGAGATGCTATTTTGCAATGAACTGATAATAAAATTATATAAAAAATATATTTTTAAGAAAAAGCTTTTATTTGAAAAAACTACTAAAAAGTAAAAATATTTTTTTTTAAATTCATAGACATGGAAACCAAAAGCTTTGGTCATATAGTGCTATTGCATAGTTACTTTGCTCAATTGACCGCCCCCAAAGCTTTCGGTTTCCAATTTAAAAAAAATTATTTTTACTTTTTAGTAGTTTTTTCAAATAAAAGCTTTTTCTTAAAAATATTTTTTTTATATAATTTTATTTTTTACTTTTTAGTCTACTTATTTTACAAACAGACAGACAAAACCCTTTCATTTGCCACCGCCATCCACCCCTTCCCTCTCCCGTCTTCTCACCCCTTTCCCACCTCTTTCCACCACTTCCCCTACCCTTTCCCATTTCTCCCCACCTCCTTACACCCTATTCCCACCGCTTCCCCACCTCGTCCCACCCTATTCCCATCCCTTTCCCACCTCTTCCCGCTCCTTCTCACCTCTTCCCATCCATTTCCCACCTCTTCCCATCTATTTCGCACCTCTTCCCCACCTTTCCCCACCTCTTCCCACCCTTTCCCACCCTTCCCACCCCTTCCCCATCTCTCCCACGACCGCCATATTGAATTTAAAATGACGTCACACACTTTATCGTATTTTACTCGTCAAACCTTTTCATTTGACACCCATATTAACGGGGTTTTGACTAAAAAGCAGATCCGCCATCTTGGGACGTCCGCCATATTGGATTTAGAATGACGTCACATTGTTTATCGTATTTTACTCGACAAACCCTTTCATTTGATACCCATATCAGGGGGGTTGTAACTAAAAAGCCGATCCGCCATCTTGGGACGTCCACCATATTGGATTTAGACCGATAATGGCTATACTGTGTTGCATTGTCACCGGACCTATACACGTGTGCCAAATTTCAAAGCTCTAGCTTAATTAGAACTAGCCGAAATTCAGCTTGCAAGATTTGACCTAAACCAACAAACAAACATACAAACATTGCAAGTTAAATAAAAGCTTTTAAAAAATCAAGTGGTATTGAAAGTAAAAGACTGTGTACACGAATTTGCACTATATTTTACCTATCATTTACAAATCAATTTTGACGGGCAAATTCCCAAATAGGCTAAAAACGGCATTTATTATAGCTGTGTTTAAAAAGGCAAATGAAGACGAAATTAACAGTTATAGACCCATTTCACTTTTAAGTATTTTTTCTAAGATAATTGAAAAAGTAATCTCAAATAGTATTGTTTCATTTCTAAATGAAGAGAATCTATTAACATCGTCGCGACATGGCTTCTGAAGTAAATTTTCTACAGAAACTGCTGCAAATGAGTTAATTCAACATGTATATGAAGAACTAAACATCAAAAATTATGTAATGAGAGTTTTCATTAACCTCTCAAATGCCTGACACTTTAGATTTGTCTTTTGTTTCACACAAATTAAATATGGTGGGTATTAGAGACAACCTAAATAAGTGAATTGTATCATATATTACTGGCAGGAAAATCAGGGTCAAAATAGAAAACTCTTTCGTATGAACATAAGCTAAACATTGGAACACTCCAGGGTAGAGTGCTGGGTCCTCTGATATTCCTTTTATATGTAAACGATCTACCACACTATATAAACTCTGCAAATGTTATGTAGTAATGTTCTCAAATTTCCTATAACACAACTTTATATGGAAACAGTAAAGACTTGCAAAGAGTATTTATAATGCAAAAAAGAATCATAAGACCAATATTTAATTTAAGTTATATAGAACATGTAGAGATAATTTTAACAGAGAGAAAATATTGTCTGTGGCATCTATATATCTCTATAAGTTGTTAATTTACATATATATATATATATATATATATATATATATATATATATATATATATATATATATATATATATATATATATATATATATATATATATATATATATATATATATATATATATATATATATATATATATATATAAAATAAATTAAAAACTTACAATCACCGTTATCAAACTCGCAACAAAGACGAGATATATAACCTTTCTCTATATAAGAAGTTATTTTAGATTTTTGGAACTGTAAATTACAGTAGTTGCTTGTTTCTATATATTTTTACTTGAAATGTGTCGTAATGGTTTAGAATTAACACCATGACAATATCTATACTTATGTAAATAAGTCACAGAAAATGAATATCTATCTATCTATCTATCTATAATAGTTGGCATAATAGTTTAAAGAAAACAAATAATCAGCTAACTGTATGCTGGGGGAGAGACCATCACAAGATTAATTAACAATGTTAATTATTATATTATTAATGAAATATTATTTGCTTAAATTGACATCTAATAACAAAAACTATTTGTTCATAAAATATTCCTAACCTTTTTGTGGTGGAATTGTAATATCTCCGACGGATGCTGGTAATTTGTCGTTGCAGAATCATTTGAAGCCATATTTGTTTTCTTCTTCTTCACAGCCATAATCCACTGGAGATAGTTCACACTAGCCTACCGAGATCTTTAACATACATTTCTAAAGGAGGCGGAGGCTGCCTGTTCCAAAGGTAGCCGGTAACGATTGTCATAGGTTTCAGACTTCGTTTATATAATAATTTCAACATTATAATTTGATAATTGTCATATACTTTATTATTAATATTAAAATTATTAAAATAATAATAGTAATATTATTAATAATTGCCAAATAATTAATTACAGAAAAATGTATGTATAAATGTTTTGAATATCGACAATTGATAAGGTTAATTAAAATTATGCCAACTATTATATATTCTATTACATAATCAATTTACTCGGTATGATTTACTCGGTGATGATACTTTAAGTTGGAGCAATCATATTGAGCAACTCAGCAATAAGCTATTAAGCTATTTATTTCCTTTACGAAGAAAGAACTGTTCTACAACTGCACACTTTGCTGTCAGTGTACTATTCATTAATCCACTCCCAAATAAGCTACGGGGTTATACTCTGGGGGAACTCGAGCAGCGCGCAGCGCTGTACAAATATTTAGATAACAGAAAGAGTCTATAAGAATTATAACAAAAGCAGGTTTCAGAAAACACTGTCAACCATTATTTATTAAATATAATAGCCTGTATATTTACTACTCTCTTTTAGAGATTCATAAAAATAAGAATGCGTATGTAAGTCCATTTGAGCTACATAACTACAAGACGAGGTCGGCCAATTTGTTAAAACCTCCTAAATATCGCTTAACAAAATCAATTAAAAACTCATTAGACTTGAACTTATATAATAAATTTCTGAAAATAAAAAACAACAAAATGTTCAAAAATTTAAAACTATCATTAGAAGCATATATTTTGTTTCTATACAACGATTTTATGACTGCCCCCATGACTGTTATGTAATATACTGTGTAACTGACGTATGTTTTAAGGCAGTTTTTTATTTATTATATTATCCCCGTTTTTTTACATTTTATGTCCTTTTTATAAACTTGTATTATATTTTACACTTCATTCTTAATATTATATGACTTGCTACAAATGTCTTTGCATATGTAAAATAGTCAAATAAACGCCTATTTCAGCTTTGGCGGAATCACTAAACTCAACGTTCGTTTTTGCATGTTTACATAAGCAGCTGACGTATAATCCTCCGCATTTCAGCCAGCTGACTATACTTTTTCCACTGTCTACAAGATTATTAATTAATACATAAATTTTCAGCTTTATTTTATTATTATTATTATCAGTACTATTATTATTATTTTACATGCGTTATTCACAAAACGAACAACGCTTTTATATCAGCATTTCAATTATTTTAAAAAGAAGTATCCATGCTATAAGATGCTATACATGTTTAAAGCTGAGATCTTTTTGTGTTCTTTATCGATATTACAGTATAATGGAAAATGATTTCCTGCCACCTTCATTGAGGACCGTCTCCTTTATTAACTTACATATGTAATAAAAAGAAATCAATTGACATTACTTTTAGTACCTAGTACCTTTTAGAACACAGCACATCCTGTTGAGTAATATTTATTTTGTAGAAGTAATGGAGACTTAAGTATTCCGAATATAAGCAGTATCACCATAATAGCTCAGCTTAGTAATAATTTATCCCAAATTACGGGAAATCTGAGTAAGTTCAATCAGCTGATTAGGGATTATACTGATAAATAATGAAAGTATTTAATATATATTATATTATGACTAAGCGCACAGATAACTGCTTAATGCTCCTGTGCAAATAATTGCATTATACTGTGAGTAACAGTCGAAAAACTTTATAATAATATCTTGGATATTTTTTGGACGATTTTAACTAGTAAATAAAAAATATGGTAGATGGGTAGTTAGTCTAATTATTATTTGTGTCTTTCATTATCCTAAAGGTAAAAAAAACAAAATCTTTGTTTGAAATTTATATTCCACATAAAAACATTTCATGTACATCAATTTAAATACAAAATAAACTCACTTAAGGCTTTTGTGCGTATCACCATATATTATGCTTTCCCAAAATAAACCGAACACTTTGCCCTTTATATTTTAAGCTGTGTTTAACATTTCTATATATTTTAAATAATAATTATTATTTTTATTAGTGGTTGATGGTCTGCACTTTAATGCTGGTAACGGTTAACGGGTACAGACCAACACCTTTTGGTCTATACCCGTTAACCGTTACCAGCAATAATTTTATTATAACGATATGAAGTATGGCTGCCCATGCCTAGGGCAGAGAGTATAAAGTCACTGGAGGGAGTGTTTAGTACTGAAATCTCAGAGACGGAAGTCGTCATCAGCTACATCGTCGATGATTAATTATTTTGGAATATGGTGTACTGTATTTTAGGTTATTGGATAACTTTTCACGTGTAAGTTTAATGTATATACTATAAATTAACGTATTACTTTATTTAAGAACGTAGGTCAATCTTATAATTATGTAAATTCGTTGCATTGTAATTTTTTAAAAGAAGTATTATTTTGCTATTGTTTTAATAGCAGTGGCGGAGATGCCGTAAAAGAAAGTAACGGGTATTTAATTTCTACTTAACAATGATAGTTTCAGATTTGAAGTATTTTTTACACTGCGGTATTGAAACATAAATTCAGAGAATATGGTAGGCGATTCCTTGAAATTTGTTTTTCTGCGAAAGTAGATATGTTTATGTAATATCATTATTACTATATTACTGTTGCGATGCCACTGAAAGAACGTCATGCCCGCCGGCAGCCATCCTGGTATACCATCGCGGTTCCCAAGGTCACGTATATAAGCTCCCTCCTGTAATTTCATACTCTCTGGCCTAGGGTACGAACATGTCGAAGATGGCTCGCTGCTCGGGGTAGAGATCTCAATCGCGGTGCCGTCATCGATGTCATCTATTTGTCAAAGGAATCTGTTACCGGAGAGGATCAACTTTTTTTAATTTTCTTTTTTTTTTGACAATTCGGTTACACGCATTCTCTTTTATCATGTTATGACGAACAGTTACAGATCGATTAAAGAAAAAAAACAGATTATATGCTTCCACGAGATCTTCAGTTTTTGATTCAACTTTTTTCCCATCAAGTCTATATACGAAGTTATCGTGGAAAAACGTGTTAAGAAAAGTTCGCCAGATCCGCTCCAGCATGTATATTTATTTGTGAAAGCACATACCGAGGATGTTAGTAGTAGTTTGTCTCCGCCCTTTACATCTATTGGTCTAGCATGATGCCTCGGTCCATCCAAATAGTAAGTTTTCGCATCGCTTCGGCATATTCTTACTCTTAAAATAACGCATTGCATTGAGTTCACAGTAAATTTCGCAAGGGCGGATATATGGGGGGGGGGGATAATGGGAGTAACCCCTTTCAAGATTCTGTAAACCATCAACTTTCGTATTAATTAAAATTTCATAATTTTTATTATTCTATTTTATAATTTTTTTTCAGATTTTCTACCTCCCCCTCCCCCCCGCTCATCAATTTTAATTTTCGAGGAAAGCGCACAACCTGCCGTCAACAGCGTTCCACTAATTGTGAGTTGTATGGCACACTGTTCTGTAACAGCTCTTCTTACACCCTTAACGATTAGTTGTGTTTTGTGCTGCCCAATTGTTAAAATATTATTATAAATTTACCACCGATCCCTTGCGCATGATTGACATTGGGCTCTGTTGGAGCTCGTTCTAGGTTTTCGGGTCCTTAAGGCGACGTTGGTGATGTCCGCTCCAACAGCTTAGAATCCAGACTACAACAAAAGATCACAGAGACTCCTAATCCAGAACTTTCCTTAAAACATGCGCTGTTCCCAAAGTGCGATCTTCTGCACACCTTGCGCGCTCGGTTGACTGGATAGTTGTTGTAGACTCCGGTCTTGGTCCTTTTTGAGAGTTCCAAGAACTCCTACAATGGGTTCATTTACCACATTTTTTTTTATTACTTTTTCCAAAAGATATCGTAATTTTAAAGCGATATGCAAAACACCAGATTGTTCTAGGAACTCTATAGGCTTTAAAGTTACTCAAGAACATCGACGCTGCGAGACGATTTACCTAGTTGCATTTTTATTCTCCTCTTTCTGGCACTTATATGTTGTATACTCTTGTGTTAAATTACCTAAATAGTCTCCAACTCATCATCTCTGGTAGATTAGACGAATCTGATTTTAAATAGTCAGATTCTAACAGCGTAAAGGCAACTTCAGGACAGATCTTCGGATTGAATGACGACAGCACTTTGAGCGCTTAGGTTCATGTTTGAAGCTGTATATTTCTGAAACTACTTATCGGATCGACCTCAAATTTTCAGTGTTATAATTATTCGACGATTACTTCGTATGAACGCACTAAAAACTGAAATGTGAAATTTGAATAGATGCCCCCATTACTGTGGTGTTTGCATTCCACATTCTGCTAACTTCTATTTGGAGGTCTTTGTACTTGCCCAACTTCTTGAGCATCACGTTGGTGTCATTCCGAATGGATACATCGATCAGTAAAGATGATTTCTCTTTTTTATTTTGTACGATGATGTCTGGTCGATTCTCGCGAAATTCTCTGTCTGTTATAACATAATTGTAAATTGCTTATCATTATTCTTATTATTATTTATAATTTTGCTCATTTCATAAATATGTGAAAATGAGAAAAATCGAAATTCTATTAAAAATTATAATGCACAAAAAAGTGTCATGACCCCCATAACTTCATGTATTTTGATATCCTGAATCTGAATCTGACGTTCAGTTACTCAATCACGTCAAATTCCTTCAAACCTCAAGTTAAAAATCCATCAAAGATTCTATTTTTTTGAGCTTTAATTGATCTGAAAGAGAATTCAAAACAACTTATGTTTTTATATTGTCATGCGTTGATCCCAAATTTCAGGTCAAATTAACTCTACCAGGTCACAGCTTTTCTCTATTTTCAAAAAATGTTCTTATTTCCAAATATTTTAATTGTTTAAATTATTTTTGCGATAAAAAATATAATTTTGAATCGTTTACTTTGATTTTTATTTTCAGTTCTAAAAGCTGCAATTACTAAAGCTTCTTTGTGAAAAAATCCAATTATTTTTAGTATCAATCAAATTGGAAATATCTCAAAAATTGACAATTTTGAAGACTAATATCAAGTGACTAATATGAAGGGATAAAATAGTTGTACACAATGGTGGAATAATATACGGGGGGCGTTCAATTTGAAAAAACAAAACAAACAGATGTTTGAACATTGGCAAGTTGATGCCCGTGTACGAAAATAAAATTTTGCTCATCTCAATCATACTAGCTAACCTTTATCTTTGCACTTATCAAAAATTTCCCCTTAAATGTTATTAACAAAGTTTTTTTGGTGACATTTGTGATGCACTGTTTTTTCGTGAATTAATATTTCTCGCAATAATTTGACAAAGCTGCAGCATTTTGAAAAAAAAATAGTGCTGGACTTAAAACTTCGCTTAAATCAATGGTGTAAAAATATACAGGGTGTGTCGTTTAAATAATTTGATCTTTAAGCTGTCTTGTTTAAAAGGAAGACCCTGTGTATTTCACAGTATTTCATAAATATGCAACAAAGTAAGTCTTATAACTTTTATTTAAAACAGATTTAGCCGAATATTAAACTTTCTCACACAATGGGGCTCCCTATATGTATATGAAAACAAGCATGTAGATATGTCTGTTGTATAATATGTGCATATTTTATTTTATTTTTATTTTAAGACTACACTTGTGACTATGATGCATGTATTGTGTTACGTACACATAGCTTAGTCGATGAGAATATTTCCTTCCTTAGACAATAAGTAAATCTTGATTGATTCATTGATTTACTGATAAACCTGTTTTAAAATACCTATAAACTAAAAAATCTAAATATAACATACAAAATAATAAATATAAAACTATAAATACAATCTTTAAAAAGAAATACTAATTTGGCTAACTTTTGAGTGCCTGGCTGATTCAAAATTTTTAGTTGCATCAAACCAAATGAGGAAAACACGTTTTCCACCGATGCTAAAGATATAATACCACATTGAGAAAATAATGTTGGCACTCACAGAGGCTATTCTTTGGTACAAGAACTACAAGTTTGAGAAGGTGCCAACATTTCTTTTTTTGAAAAGCATCAATTTTACCCCTAGACCACAAATCCAATTTTTGGCCAAAAATCTGGAAAATGGGCAAACAGAAAATGTTGGCATATGGTTTTCCAGCAGTAAGCATTGACAACGAAAATTTTCCGCCTGGGCAGAAAGTGTTATACTACATTCCAATTTTGGCCATAATTGATATCGCCAGTGCTGCCAATTGCACGGAGAAAAAATGTTGGCATATATCGAATGTTGATTGCCAAGGTACCCTCTTCGACTAACACCAAGCCCCAAAGTGTTATACTCTGTTCCACAATTGAATATTTTCTGGAGCGGCTAGTGCCAAAACGGCCAGGAGGGAGGTCTGACTCGAATAAGATAAAATACTCAGAAAAATATTTGCTAAAACATAACAGCAATGGCAACATGTTATATCCCAGGCCCCATATATGTAGCTACATCCTAGAGTATTTTGGTAGGTCTTATTATGTATATAAAAATATTTCATTATGCTTTTTAATTACTTACTCGAAAACCATGACATCTACGAAGAAGATGCTTAGAACCTTATTTTCGTAAAAATTTTCTCATATTTAATTTTGTCCCTTTCGTTAAACTGATATTTTTATACTTACTGATACAATTTTAAAAATTACGTTGGATACTAAGTTACCTCATTGTTTATCGATTTTTAGGACAAAGCCGGGATCCTTCCCTGAAAAACTTTTTGTTATCCTATTATATATGTACAGTGTGTCCCATTTTGCTTGGAACCACCTCCGTATAAACTTTATTTTAGATTCGATTTAGATAGAGTTTTTTTATAATATAGGTCTTTGAAAAGTCCATTCTTGTAATACAATAAATTTTATGAAACATAAGATCTCAACCTATTGTGTTTTTTCTTCGGGTCGGGAAATGAAAAAATCTTATTAGCATTTTTTTAATTTCAAAGGGTCTAGCGTGATAACCATATGAAATGTGCCCCTAGAACCGAATATTTTTGAATTTTTTTCCAGAGAAATAAAAATTCTCAAATTGCCGGTGAAAATCCCTTGTTCCACAGGATTGTGTATTTATTTAATATAGAACTTTGACTCAAGCAACTGTCAAATGAGCGTCCACTTGTCGACTTGTGTAGGTTTTGCTTATTTAAATTTCTACTTGTGATGATAATTATGGCAGCGCAAAGATTAAGTTGTGAAAAAAAGTAGAGATTATTAAAATTGTTGGTGATAATGTGAGATCATCAAGAGAAGCTGCTCGCGGATTTAATAGAGGATGATGAACTTTTAGAGGAACTGGCCCCTGGCCCATAACGGCTTAGCGATTTTGACATATTTTCATCAAAATCCGCGTTCAAACTTGAGGAATGCTGCTTTACATTCAACCCTTTCAGGCATTGTGGTGCACCGTTTGAACCATGCAAACTGATTCGTTCAGTGCATGGTGATACAAATAACGTACTGCATATATGCAGAATGGACTGTTAACTGTACATGACCAGTCAGGTGCAACGTTTTTAAAATGCATGCCAATCATATATATGAATGAAATTACCATGAATATGCCAGAAACGCAAATTTTAGGCAGTCGTCGCGTGCAAAAGGGTGTGCAAATCGATTTTTCTTGTTTTTTTTTTTAGTGTTTTTTTTTTAATTTTAAAATGGATGCCAATAGTGCCAAACGAAAAGCCTTGAAAAAAAATTCAAAATCAAAATCATCCATAGTCAAGAACACCAAGAAATTTTACGATTTAATGTGCACATCAACAGTTGTTTTGCGCGCGGAAACTGCATGCCAATGAATTTCCGCTGGATTCTTTTTCACGGCTTTTCGTTTGGCACTATTGGCATCCATTTAAAAAAAAAACACAAAAAAAAATAAAAAAAAACCGATTTGCACACCCTTCTGCACACGACGACTGCCTAAAATTTGCGTTTCTGGCATATTCATGGTAATTTCATTCATATATATGATTGGCATGCATTTTAAAAACGGTGCACCTGACTGGTCATGTACCGCCAGTCTATTATTATAGGGAATATTGATGAACCGTGTATCTTTTGACCAGGAGGCCCCAAAATAACCCCCGGGAGTTGGAACCACCCCATCCCTGAATGACAAAACATTCCAAAAATACTGCGATAATTCTGAAAAATGGTTTCCCCCGTTTACGAGGGCAAGGAACACGATGGTTGCAATACTTTTGGAATTACCCTTAAATGGAAAAAACTACCCTTGTTCTGATTCTTCCGTACTGCGCTTGTGAGCGCAGAATATTGATAAACCGGATATTTCTTGACCAGGAAACGCCAAAATAACTCCGGGGGTTTGGAAACAACCCCTCCCTGAATGAAAAAGAAAGAAGCACAAGCCGCATCTTCCAGGTTTAACGCATGATAGATATGTGCACACATTCCGCACGGAGATATACCGAATAGACACAGACAAACATTTTTATCAAGCCTATTTTCTATTGCATATTTCAAAAGTACGTGGAACATTGTCCGAAACGTTTTTCCCGAAAATGTCAAATGTTTGCAGTATTCAGCTTGTAAAAACCAGAATTTTCAAACACTTCTTGTTCTTTACATATTTTCTCGAAAGTTGATATAGTTTTCACGCGAGAAACTCTTGAATCGAAAAAAGGGGTGATTTTCTCAAACAATGGATAGCTTAGAGGGAGGGTAGAAGAGAAAATATGGTCACCATCGTGTTCCCCGCCCTCTAAAATGGGGGGAAACCACTCTTCAGCCTTTTCGCAGTATTTTCGGATTGTTTTGTCATTCAGGGAGGGGGGGTTCCAACCCCCGCGGGTTGTTTTGCACCAAATTTCGTGAAAAAATTTCTGATTATGGATTTTTCCCGATAGATCATTTTCCGCCCCCGAAAACAAACACTGTAGGTCGAGCTCTTATAAAATATAATGAACCACAAGAACGCACTCCTCAAAGGTCTATATTATAAAAAAAAACAGATCTAAATCTAACCTAAAATAAACTTTTTATAGAGGTGGTTACTTATATGCACAAAATTTACTTAGTGACTGGGGTAAAACCCATAGAAAATGGATTAGTATATTTTTCCTTAGAGTACAGGAAAACTTTACTTTAACTCGAACAAAATTTGTGCAAATCTTAAACTTTGGTTATTGGTTCAAAATCGGCCAAAGTCCACGAAATAAAAAAGTTTAGGAATTTTGCGGATCCGCGGGAACCTGGGTATTTTTAATTAAAAAATCGATTTTTCTCTATTTTCCCGGCAAATATGGCATTTAAAAAAAATAGTTCAAATAAAAGTTGCTTCTGAAAATATTATCTTTAATTTGGTGATTTTGAATTTAATTTTATAGCAATAATTAATTAATTTATTTATTTAGTTTTAATGTTAAATATCTCTAACAATGGCACTTACGCCAAAAACGCTGATAACCAAAATGAAAAACTATTAATTAGTCTTTCAAATGATTTTTTTCCTATTTTTATAGCATAAAAAACAAAGAAGTTATGTTAGAAACAATCTACTTATCACATTTTTTTTAATAAAGACGTCGCAGTTTTGTTAATGTAAGTAGTTAGTAATTAAAAACATATATTCCCATATACTGTTTTTCGATAATATATAGTGTGGCCTAGACGCTCAAATTTTTTCATCGGCTTACAGCGCTTGCTTTAGAAAAAAAAACTGCATTTTATACTGTAAAGGAATTTTAGAAAAAACGTAACATTCTTGTTTCTCTGCAAATCTAATATATAAAAATCTCGTGTCACAGTGTTTGTTATCGAACTCCTCCGAAACGGCTTGAACGATTTTTATGAAATTTTTGGTGTATATTTGGTAGGTCTGAGAATAGGTCGTAGGCTATTTTTTATACCCCTAGATGATAAAGGTGACCCTATCCAGAAATTTTATTTTTATTTTTTGGACGAAAATTTATAATTTATATGGCAAAACAACGTTTGCTGGGTCAGCTAGTATCTCTATAAATATTTAGTGTAAGAGAAAATATGGTGGACATCAAAAATGAAGCTTATAATCTAAGAATAAATTCATTTTGTTTATATATTTGTGTAGGGTTGATTGTTTCGGAGATACTGAATTTTATAGAAGGCATCCGACCGTTTTTAGGATGAAGTATTTAGTTTAAAATGTTGAATATCTTAGAAACTGTAACACTTCCATTAAAAGTTTCAAATAAACTAAATTAAAGGTAGTTAATCAACCTTTAAAATGATTTTTTGTTTGCTTCTACATCACAAAAAATAAAGCATATTTAATGACCCATTTAATGCGCGTTTTCACATTTTTGTTAACAAAATGTCAGCATTTTGTTATTGCAATTGCTCAGTAATTCATTTTTCTTTCGAAAATGCTATTTCAATTATTTTGTCCCTTTAATACACTTGTTTTAGACAAAAATTCCATCTACCACCCCCCCCATTGAAAATGGCCCTATTTCGGTTAATTATTGCTATAAAATTAATTTAAAAACACCAAGTTAAAGATGGTTTGGCCAGAAACAACTTTTATTCCAACTATTTTTTTGTTAATGCCATATTTCCCGAGAAAATAGAGAAAAATCGATTTTTTTAATTAAGAATACCCAAATCACAACTTACACACTTTTTATTTATTATAAAAATACCTACTTTCTGTATATTGTTGCCCTAATCTGGGCACGCTAATATACTAGTCAGGTAAATACTTTAAAATACTCATTATTGGAAAATCAATCAAAACAACTACTCTTCTAGCTAATACTGACGAAGTATTGAATTACATGATAGGATTCTTAGCATTTTAAAGAACAAAAATATATTGAAAATACTTAAATCATTTATACAAATTTAATCATTCACACTTTTTTATTTAATATGAAATTATCTAAAAAGTGTGAATGATTAAATTTGAATAAATGATTTAAGTATTTTCAATATATTTTTGTTCTTTAAAATGCTAAGAATCCTATCATGTAATTCAATACTTCGTCAGTATTAGCTAGAAGAGTAGTTGTTTTGATTGATTCTCCAATAATGAGTATTTTAAAGTATTTACCTGACTAGTATATTAGCGTGCCCAGATTAGGGCAACAATATACAGAAAGTAGGTATTTTTATAATAAATAAAAAGTGTGTAAGTTGTGATTTGCATAATACCTAAATAATATTCTCTAATCATGATAAAAGCAAATAAACAAAAAATAATTAATTGTAAGAATACCCGTTTTACCACCTATAGCGGATCCGTAAAACTGCTAAACTTTTTTTTTTCGTGAACCTTGGCCTATTTTAAACTTATAACCAAAGTTTAAAGCCTGCACAATTTATTTTCGAGTTACGGTGATTTTTTTCAAGTTCTAAATAATTATTAAAATAAAAACAATCAATACGTTGGTAAAATTGAAATAGATGACGTAGTGTTCGGTTTTTTGTTTTGGAATAAGCATATTAGTACTTCTACAAACCACAAACACATTAATTTGAATATTGAAAAAGCAAAGCTGATGGGGTGCGAAGTGGAATCAGCTCTTTTACACCACCCTTATTATTGTTAACTACCCAATAGTCTCTTCCGTTGATATTTTTCTTCTGACCGTTTACGTTATTGTAGGTAAACGGGGGATGGAAAAGCGTATGATAGGGAGGAGGTGGAGGAGTAATCTTTTTAACATACTCAATGTTGATGTTGTTATTATTATAGTTGCTGTTGTTATTTTGATAGCCAAAGCCGTTGCCTTTACTTTGTAAGTTATGTTTTCGTGCTTTGCGATTCTTTGGCTTCTTACACAAGAGTTTGATGAGCAATTCTATAACGAATATTAAGGCAGCTACTGCTAAACCACCCGCTACTATTTCATAAGTTAGCAGCAGATCTGTGTTTCGTAGACGTCTTTCTGTGTTTCCTAGATCCAGCGGGCATATTTTGGTGTCTGGTAGATTTTCTCGTAACTTGTACTGAATTATTCCGGATTCCACCAGATGTTGGATCCTAAAAATTAAAACGATTAAATAAGACATCCTAAGACATTGAGGAAAAATTTTAGTAATACCATAATACTGGAGTCATATTAAGCATTAAAAAAAGTGAACTAGACATACTACTCTTCTATTGAACTTTTATATAATTGTTACACATTCTGTAGGACAATATTCGCCATTTTTTGTAATACTGTTAAATTTTGGACATTTTATATTTTACGATGTCAAATTAGTTGGTCAAACACTTGTCAGTGTAAAATAAAGTAAAAATAGAACTACATCCAGGGTCTCTGAATTTGAATCAATCAATCAAAACTAGTTTACTTAAAATTAAGTATTACATCATTTCCTCCCAAAACACCTATTCCGAATTCAGACGAACATCCATGTTGCTTATCGCCTTGGAACTTAAAGAATTGAACTGGGCGAAGTCAGGTAAGGTTATAAAAAAATGAAAAGGTGTAAAATGTCATATCCCTCTAGCAAAGCTTAAGATAATTTATAAAAAGCAAAGGCACGTGTGTAAAAAGAAATATATAAATATATACAACTGAGCAAAATCAATGACCAAAAACCCCGCTTTAGATAGTTGTGGCTAGGGCGGGCTGCTATGCCAGACCACACAATATATGATTTAACATATTGAAATTTTTGAAAAATGTCATGATACTCGACAAAATTATGTTTATAAAGAGAATAATTTACAAATAAAAACAAAGAACAAAAAATTGCAAATAGAAACGAAGGGGAAGGGGAAGGGAAAGAAAATAGTTAAAGAGAAATTGTGTTTCATAGTTTTTATAGTTATATAAAAAAAGGAGTTATGGCTAGATAGATTGCCGGAAGATCTATACCAGGCAACGCCTGGTATAGTAATTTGTGTTTTATGCGAAAAGGTGCAATATGCTCTCTGATTTGCTTGATATTGTTTGTAAGCGGACTATCACCAAGTTTAAACTGATAGAATTTTTGTGATGTAACTTTGACATAGTTCGCTAGTGGCGTTATGTCGTGATAAGGCGCACACAGGTCTCTGAAGAAGGTGTATCGCGAAGAATTTGAAATAAGACGCATGAGCTCATATTCCAAACATTATATTTAGAGTCACGGAGCGGCACTGAAGGAGGTGCTCTTTGTATGTACTATTTTTGAATAAAATAAAAATTATTAGACAAGCTTTAGTACACGCTCCTGAACTGAATGTCCAATAGTGAACGAGTGTACATAAAAAAATAGTTATTAATCGCTGTGTTAATTGAAACAAACATATATATAAACATTTATATCTCCTTTAATTATATAGCTAGAGATAAGAATCTTGCACCAAAACATAGAATTTTGTACCCTGAAATAATAATATTTGAGATGCGTACTCTAGATAGGGCTAGTAATAAATATCAGAAAAATCCCCCCCACTTTTTTTTGCAAAAACCACCCCTAACGGGGACTTAAAGCTGGTTTTATACTTTTATCTTATAAACCGTTCGTCGTAAGAGAAAAAACTATAGAAAATAAAAAAATTTTCGTTAAATTCTGCATAAAAAATTAGTCTAGGTGCCGGCGTACAAAAATGCAATTTAGTAGGTATGCTTTTAGAGGGTAGAATATTTACTAGTGAAATATTTTTGTCGAACTCCTCTATACGTTTCCTTAAATATATAAGGAATAAAAACCAGACTGCAACCAACAGCTATTCTCCGGACTAATGCCCCGCCGAGCGCTGAATTACGAATTACAAGCCTGGCCGCGTTAAGTGTAACAACTGTGTATTGCCACAAAACGCTAAAGTTTCGATTTTAATAGACACCAGCCGAAAGACTTATTCCTACTTAAAGGAATTTGCCAGAAAGAAAGTCTCTCGATTCCTAAGTAGGTGTTACTAAGATATCTCAAGAAAAGAAAAAAACTAATATGGCTGCCATTTTTTCGAACTTCCCCCACTTGGAGAGAATTTTTCCCACTGAGATCAACTTGTTATTAGCCCCCCCTCCTAGATTGACAAGCCTATGTGATTAATTTATTCAAACAAAATCATAGGCAAAATTGTGAACTCCAGGATTTAGTGGTATATCTACATTAGTACACTTATTGCAGCCAGTTTCACAATCGTTGGTTATCTTTTTGGTTGACTAAGGGCCAGTTGTACGAACTAAGTTGAGCCAAGTTCAGCTTGAACCTTGATCAAAAGCCAAGGTTATGATTGTTACAATAATCGTAACCATGGCTTTTAATCTTGGTTCAAGCTGAACTTGGCTCAATTTAGTTCGTACAACTGGCCCTAAGCAGAACCTGAAAGTTATAATTATTAGTAAACACAACTTTGCCAGACATTTTTACCATTATAGTAATAAATCATTGGTCAAATCCTAACTATTAATTAACCATCAATTGTAAAACTGGCTGTTAATGTCACAGATTTTTGTAATAAACTATTGGTCAAATCCTAACCATTAGTTAACCAACGATTATGAAACTGGCTGTTAATGGTTACTTACGTTGAATCAAAAAGGACCTTGTATTTAAAATGTGCCGAATAAGCAAACGCTCTGGGAAAAGTAGTGATGGGAAATTTCGCAACAACAAAAGTGCACCGTTTAATCTCCTCCACACCTCTCTTGGTTTTTTCCTTATAATCCCGATACATGACATGGTCCACTACCGATTTTTCTCTTATAAACATGTTGCGGTCTGTGACGTACTCATTTAGAATCTTGTCGTCCGATTCTGGAACATTGTTTCCATTGCCTATTTTATCTGCTAATCTCGAACTGTATCTTGGAATCGTCAATTTATTTTCTACTGTTATGTAATCTCTTATACCATTAGCTTTGTTAGTGACCCAGTCGTATTTGTAGCGCTTTATGTCCGAAGGTTCGTTTATTGGTAATGTAAACTTCGACAGGGTTAGAAATGCTGTCAGGTTTGCCGTATAAAATGCCGTTAGGACGGTGATGAATATCCACCAGGTCGAAAATAATAACCTTGACGAATCTGAAACAATATAGAATATTTTGTAAGTAAAGCAGAAGAAGTATCTTCGAGTTAATAAATTGCAGAAGAGATTTTTGAACAAGGTAATTACTTCCACGTCCAGTGGAAGTATAGTAACGACAAAAAAATTTTTAAAAATTTTTATTGTCCAAATAGGCTTAAAATATCATGAAACGTCGAGATTTTAAGTTTGAGCGAAAAAAAATTTTCTGTCTGTCTGTCGGTCTGTCTGTCGGTCTGTCTGTCTGTAACTTTTTTTTGTGCGCACGTTTACTCTGGAACCGTTAAGATATTGACTTGAAATTTGGTACACACATGTAGTTTAACGAGATCTAGAACTAGATTATATTTTCATCTTGTTCCGTCGAAGGGTTGGTGGGTAAATTGGGGTAAACTGGGTAAATGGGTAAATCAAGTCCATAAAATTGGTATTTAGTATATACAAGAGAAGCTAAGGTCTCAAAAAAATTTTTGGCATTAGCCACCCCCATTACCACCCCCACCTCCTTATTAAAGGGGGTGAAAAAAAAATGTGATTTAGTTTATGTACAGGAACCAGAAACCTCAAAATATTTTTTTACTTCATCCACCCCCCCACTACCACCCCCCTATCACCACCCCCACCCCCCAACCGATGTGGGGTATCGTTTTATGGGTTTTTGGGGTAGAGGATTTCAAATATTATATTATTAAAGTTCCATAAATAATTATTTTCACATACAAAGTTTTTTCGTTGTGAGTGACTTGGATAGAGAATCTGGATGTGGAAGTAGTGATTCCTTGGGCAGCGGTTTTTTTCAAGCTCTTAGTACTAAGAGAAATGGAAAAATATCAAATGGCAATTATTATACTTTAAAACTACTATTCGTATTAGTAAATCCCTTTTTTTTATTTGTTATTAATTTTATAATGTAGATCCCACTTAAATGTATACAGCGTGATCTACCATGATATGCGGAAAATAAAATGGTGTACTAGTTTTCAATGTGGCAAAGCTCCTGCAAAATTTTAGTGTTCTGAGGTAATTTAGTATATTATATTATAAGTAAATTTGCGAAGATACACTACTGTTATCGACTAGGTCAGTATTAGGGCGACGAACTTACTTGTGAAAGAACATATTGGAGTTTACATTTCCTTAATTGGCATAAAAAGTGAAGCCGGCAAGTGCGGTCAAAGTGCCGCGTTTTTTGCTTTCGGTCGAACAATCAGGACGCCGGCGTGTTATTGACGAATTTAACTAAATATCTCTTATATCTACTTATTGCTTCATAGTTCACAAAATAGGGTCAATGTGTTTTCGATTTATTTCGTTTTTTGACAATTTTCCAGGGAATGTATTTTGAAACAGAAAAAGTAAGAAAACTTAATGTGCTTCAAATTTTGTCACAGATTTTTTACACAGAATCCTTCATTTTCATCTATTCTGCTGAGCGAATTCAATAATAATTAATATAATAATAATTAAAAGCAAATGCAAATTCCTTACGTTGTAAAAGTTCTATAAAATAGAATAAGTAAATATATTACTTATTTGTGATAAGATTTTTGTAAAAGTTAAAATAACTACTAGTATTTTCTAGTAATATACTTACTTATTCTATTTTATAGAACCTTTACTACATAAAGAATTTGTGTTTGCATTTAATTATTATTATAATTATCCCTTTATGAGAAATCTTTCTGATCCAATTTTAATTATTCTGCTCATGTAAATCATTGATAAATATTGCAGGGGTATTTGCTAGGATATTTTTCAGTTTATTTTAGGCTTTAAAAGAAGTCACAATGATGAGACATATATGTCGAAACCCGTGTATGTGAATGTGTATACTTATCTGTGAGAAGATTTTTGTAAAAGTTAAAATAATTACTTTTCTGGTAATATATTTGCTTATTCGAATTAAAATTACCACGATAGATGAAGCCAGAGTTAATTACGCGCATTGAAATATGGCTTTTAGAGAGGGATACAAAATACTAAACCCATCCGCAAGAAGTTTCTTAGATTCCATTAAAACTATAGAGGTCACAGGGTCATAATTAGTAACTAGTTTAAATTATACTTACCTGTCGTTGGGTTTATAGTTGTTCCCTGTTTTAAAAGGGCACCATACACAAACCAAAAACACGCCGGTAAAGGATAGACTGTGTTGTTATCGTCCTTACATAGTCTGGCTTGAATGTATATGAGCAAATATATTATTGGTCCAACCACTAGTAGAGATAAAATTATAAGTATCCAAACGGGTGTAGTAAATGGTGCTAGAAGTCCAGATCCGGTAGCTGATTCCTTTGGACGTTTCATCAGAACCACCCATTCCGCTGTATCAAAGCTCGTGGAGTATGTGATTGTGTCCCGAAATGAATTAATTATAGGTAAGAAAGCTGCTACTACATCTGCTTCCTGAAAAATATAATTCATTTTCCGTCAGAAATCGAGTAGACTCACAAATGATATAAATGAAATAAGTAAACAAAAGTATTACTGATAAATATGAGCAATAAGCGCAAAATGCATCGTAATCTCTCGAAAGCGTAAATTGACGCACGAGGCGGAGCGGAGCACATCAAACACTCGAGAGTGACAAAGGCACACATGATTTTATCTACAATCATTTGAAAATATCAAAATAAAAGAAATTTGAATTTTGGCTGGAAATAACAAATCAACATTTTATGAGTATGCCTTGCATATGTGATCAAAATAAACAGACAAACAGAACAAAAACACCCGCCAATTTATTTAAGCTTTGTTAATTATTATAAAGTTCACATTTCTCTTATAAAAAAATCATGCAATTAATTGTTACTCTTACGTCAACTTCCATGATATTAACAACAGTTTTGGAGCATTATTGTTTCATAAAAATACAATTTTCTGACCAAACTTTTGTAAGGACAGATGCACGGGAGTGAGCGTTAAAGTATTTTACCGCTCGTTGTCATTGGAGACAAGCGTACAAGTGATATTATTCATAGCTCCTCGCTAAACGTTAACTTTGCGCTATCAGAAGCAAGCAAGAAAGTCTACTTTATAATATTGTAGGTAATACTTATTTATTAGGCTAGTGAGTTATATTACATATAAGTCACGCAAGAAAAGTTTAGCTAATTTAGTTGGGCTAATTTTCTTAAGTGACTTATATGTAATAACTCACGTGTCTAATACAACATTTTATCCAACACTTTCATATAAATGCTTTTTCAGTGACAAACAATAAAATTATTAAAATGTAATGTCATCGATTTTTTGTCAGTTGTCAATGTCAAAGTCAAGAGTGTTTCTCTAAAAATATAAAATACAAGTAGCTTACTGCTAAATAGATTCTGAATGGATGTGCCGAGAAAGCTGTGGTTGTTATCCATTTCGTTTGTAACCAGGGGTTTGTTTAATAAACATTGGGTAATTAGCATCAAAATGGAAAAGTGTGAAAGATATAATATGGAAATTCCGACCGATATTTTGCAAGAAGCCAAAGAAGCTACAGCCAATTTAATTCCAGAAAAGTACAAAGTAACCTATTTTAAAGAATATCTACAATTTGAAAATTGGATGAAAAAAGATGAGTTAGTTCTGTAAACGAAGAAGTACTTCTCGCTTACTTTCTACATTTGAGTAAAAAAATTGCACCTTCTTCGATGTGGACTAAATATTCTATGATAAAGGCGACTTTAAAAGTATACAGGAACTTTTATATAACAAGATATGGAAAACTTGTGGTATACTTAAAAAGCCGATCAAATTTCAACCAACAAATTTCAAACCCAAAAAGGCCAAAATTTTGGAAAGAGCACATATCGAACAATATTTGATGGATGCCCCTGACGATGAGCATCTTATGTCAAAAGTAGGTGTTTATTATGATGTTCTTGCTTTTATGTATTTAATTGTTTGGGTTCTTTAGGTTGCATTAATATTGGGAGTTTGCGGTGCTTGCCGTTGCGGTGAACTGACCTACTTAATCGATAATATAAAGGTATATAGGAAGTCTAGGAAGTGTAAGGAGTGGTTCGAGTCCAGGGCCTCAATCTGCCTGCTCCCCAGGTCGAACCTTGGTTCGTCTCTAAGATCTCAATCTCAGTTCTTAGAGAGAACTGACAGTTCTCTCTAAGAACTGAGATTGAGATCTTAGAGACGAACCAAGTTTCGACCTGGGGAGTAGGCAGATTGAGGCCCCGGACTCGAACCACTCCTTACACTTCCTAGACTTCCTACATACCTTTATATTATCGATTCTTCTTCCTTTTCTCTTGAAAATGGCTCCAAAGTGGGACAAAAGGAAGAAGAGTCAATAATATAAAGGTATATAGGAAGTCTAGGAACTTACACTTCCTGGTTCGAGTCCGGGGCTTCAATCTGCCTATTCCCCAGGTCGAACCTTGGCTTGTCTCTAAGATCTCAATCTTAGTTCTTAGAGAGAACTGAAAGAACTGTCAGTTATCCATACCAGATACCAAGATGAATAAATCAAGAAGTTTCACAGTTTTAAATGAAGGATTTTCGGTAAACCCACTTGATTTTATTAGGAAATATGTGTCTTTAAGACCGCAAAATTTGTCTCACAAAAGATTTTTCGTAAATTGTCAAAGGGGAAAGTGCACTGTCCAATACGTTGGATTAAATAACCTCTTAAAAATTCCAAGAATTGTAGCTGATTATTTGCAATTGCCAGATGCAGATTTGTATACTGGCCATAGCATGCGCCGTTCCTCGGCAACTCTTTTGGCCAATGCTGAGGGTGACATTACCACCCGTAAACGTCACGGTGGGTGGAAATCATCCACCGTGGCGGAGGGTTATTTGGAAGATTCAGTCTCAAATAAGATTGTTATTGCTAAAAAAATACAGGGAGAGCAGCGCAACAAGCCAGGCGATACAGACGTCGTTACTAGTATAGAGAAAAATTGTGTACAGGAGAGCAGTTTTCTTTGTGAAAAATCAAATATGATTACAATAAACGTTAACATAAATATAAATAAATAAGTGTTAGTGCATGGATTATTTGTTTCGTTAATTTTCCGTATAATAAAGACAAAAAATAAATTGCTTGGACTTTTTTTATATTAAAATTAATCTTTAGTGACTAAATCACTTTACCTCACTAGTGAACTAAAGTATACCTTAGCTCACTATTTTATCTCACTAGTGACTTATGGACCACTTTATACCTTCAAAATCTTATCAATAAAGATCACTTTATATGAAAGTGTTGGATGAAATACATTTTGAATCATAGCACATAATTTTGAATAATAATCAGATTTTCTTTAATTATCCAGGCTACTCGATTTGAAAAATCGAAATTATGTCAAAAATTACTTTCAAGAAAGTGTTCTGCTATTTTACACCTATTATATAAATTCATATAAATTCGCTTACTACCAGACTTACTTTGGTTTCTAATAATTCCTTAGCTCCTTTCCGCTGTGTCGAACCCAAGAATGCGTTTTCGTCAGGTTTTACGATGCTATATTTAAATTGATACTTGTCCTGTAACATTTTGACAACATCGAAAGCCACTCCTGTTCCATTTATTTCATTCCCAAACGGAACATATCCGCTCAACTCTCCATTCTAAAAAGTACAATTTTAAATTTATGAAAAGAATATTCAAAACCATATTCGTGTTTTCTCCTCCGATTAAAGAACTTATATCTAGATATATAACAGGCTATCTTTTCACTATATACCTTGTTCGGTCCTAACATAGTCACATTATATGTCCATTAAAATGGATAGATGAACATCACATCCCATAGGCAACAGTGGCGTTGTGTGTGTAGAAAATGTGTAGAATGGTAATATTTTCATTAAAATGAATTATTGCAATTCCTGCATTACCGGCTCTTTATATAACGTGATGTAGGCATACGATATTACAGTAAGATAAATATGTATTGAAAGGATATTAAAATTTAATTGCTATTTACTTTATAACTGTAAACTGAACTTCATCATGTTACGACTATGGAACGATCGATTTTCTTCTTTTCTAAACTGCTTTCTGCAAACGGCACAGCACTACACTATTCATTTGCACAAAATATATTGTCACTAAACTGTGTAAATATGAATAGAGAATATTATTTAGGTATTAAGCAAATCACAACTTAAAATAAAATTACTTTTTCACCAGTTTTTGGTCGGAGAACACGAAAAACATTTATTGACATTAATGGCCGAACTGTCAACTGAGATTATGATAATCGAACTGAATCCGATCGTGCACGAGCGGCCGCGAATACGCCGATGGACCAATCAGCAACTTATGGGAAGAAGTGCCTTAGATTGTGAGTCTTTCAGCGACAAATAAATCAATGCCATTATGTATCTAGATATAAGTTCTTTAATCGGAGGTTTTCTCTAAAACTATGGCAGACAGACAGAAATCAATATAGCTCGATTTTTAAGAAGTAAACAATGGCGCAAACCGCGATAGTCTTTTTCGACTACCGAGCTACAGAGCGTTTTTGGAAAATTGGCATTTTTGGATGACCTCTATATCTCAATTACCAAGTTTCGAATCGTAAATCGAGTAACACATTCTTACAGCACTTTTTTGAGTAGAATTCGTTGCTGATAAGAAGAAAATTACGCATGCCTCAGTTTTCGAGATATAGACATAACTTTGATTTAATAAATTATGTCATTATTTCGTTATTCTTGTTTGTAAATTATTTCATTATTCGATCACAACTTAAATTAGCTATCCAACGATCATTATCTCTAGAAAAAGTGGTTAATTTTCGAAAAATTTGATATATTTGTGAGGGGGTCATAGAAAACTATTAACAACAACATTTCTTATAATATAAAATGATTTTGCCAAAAATAGGAAAAACTAAACTACAATAAATGTTCGAATTGCCTTCCATTGACATCTATGCATTTTTGACACCTTCTCCTTACAGCATTTGTTGCATTTCCATTCATGACAAAAGTGAGTTATTGTCCAAAATGCAGCTAATATTTTGTTTTCCAATTCTTCTGGTATTAGAACGATCTCTATATATAATATTTTTTAAATAACCCCGAAGCCAAAAGTCGGCAGAGGTTATATCGGGAGATCTAGCTGGCCACAAAATAGGACCATTATTTCCTAAAAATTAAACAATATTTAAACTACTTCGTTGTTTATTAATGTCCAGTTAGCTTAATTAATTGTTAGTTATCAATTTAATTAACTTAGCTAACTAGACATTGATAAACAAGTCCTGAGTGTTATATAGATACATATCCAATCCTAAATTGAGCATTTAAATAATTTCGTGTTTCATTTAACGTATGACCTGGGGTGCCATCATGTTGGTAATTTAATTTTTGAAATTGTCTTACAGGGATATTGTCTACAAAGGGCTCTATTTCTTGTTGTAGAATGTTAATAAAATTGTCGGTTTTCAAATTACCGTGAAAAAAATGAGGACAGGACCTATTATTTGATATCCAAGAAAACTACACCATACACCAAATCCACATCGTCTTTGACGATTAACTGCAGCGGTAACGTGAGGATTTTCATGAGCCCATTGCCCATATGCCGATTAAATATTCCGGCACTGTTTATATGGGCCTCGTCTGTCCATATAATTGTTCCTTCAAATCCTGGCACTGCATTGCATTAACGCAAAAACCACTGGCAAAAATCGAGATGCCTTTCAAAGTCGTTTGGGTATGAGTCGCGTGCGCCGACGTCACATATTTTGAGACCTTAGGAAAAACAAACAGCTGTCATTGAGAAATCTGCCGATTAAACGTGTTTCTTGAAAGTGAATTTTGCAGTGTTTGTGCCATTTAAGAACTTGTTGTTGGATTATTTAACATCTACAACAATTCTTAATACTGTTATATAAACAATTTTGTTCGCCAGGATGACGGTTAGTTCGTATTTTGCAGAATTGTCTCCTGTTAGGTATACGGCTGCCATCGAATTAAATCCTTATATTTTGAGAAAAAAATACTTTAGTACAAATATTGATGTATTTCCAAATGTTACACATAGGTATGTTGCAAATTACTTGATTCTTGAAAGAATTACGTAGACAGAAGGACGAATTCAAGGCATTGAGAAGTCTTGAAGCTGTTTGTGGTTAGGTGAAAGAAGTACTCTGCGAGAAATTTGCAAGATAAAAGCTTGTTACACCGGTAAGAATTAGTTATCAGCCATTTTTTTCATATAAGCTTGCCTAATTAAATGTTGTTTTATAAATAATTACTAATGCAGAAATTAATTTTTCAGGATATGAACTCTTTAGGCATCATGAATAAAAGCCATTGACTCCTTGGACTATTGCAGATTCAGATGGTTCCTTAATGCTCACTGGGATTGTGTTGCCAGTCTAGACAAAACATGTTCACCACTTAACAGGAAATTTTTCCTTTTAGTTTTTTAGCAATGAACATGGCTATGGTTGGAGATTAACCGCTGTAAATTTTGTGAAAAAGACACTTTATAAAATAAACAATGAAAGACTGACGTACCTACTGTAAACTGTTTGAAGTATGTAATAAGATGTACACAATTTCTTCCAGCGGTTAACCCCTCGTCTATACCTTATATACCTATAGATTGGACTACGCAAACCGTTGTACTTTTTGTAAATTTTTTATTATAATATATTATATAAAATGTTTAACATGTATTTTACTATTGTATGTAGGTCAATTGTTAATTATGACTTGTATTCTCTTAAATAATATACTCTCCCTCCGTGCAGTTCATGCTTCGCTCAACTAAAATTTAAATAAGAAATAGTTATTAAAAATAGAGACAAACTAATATAAAATGTTAATTTTCTTTACCATGGATTGTTTATTGCTTGTTTGAGCAGCAGTTATTACTATCACAATCATTCTTATGCATTAGCTTAAAGCATTTCTTTTAAATGCCTGGAATTGTTTAACCTAACCTCTTCTGGCTGTAAATCGACGTTATTTTACAAAAATACAAATAATGCAATAAAAACTAGCCATTTTGTATGATATAATATCGATAAAAACTCTAGGATTACGAAAAATTTAATTCTGAGGTTCAGTCAGTCGCCATTTGACAGCTAATGACAGCGGTTTGCATAGATTAAAGAATATTATCTATAATATAGATAGGCAACTCTCAGGGATTTTTTAAACAGCAAAACTTACGTCGCGGGTGGCGCTGTATTCCCGCCTTTTTGATACAGGCGGGATTGTCATAGGCGGGAATTTTAAATGATTTTCAAACAAATTGCTTAGGCCATCATTAGACTTGTTCAAACGGGTTTTTTCATTGAGTTTTTCCCGTATCACCAACCAAACCTTTAAAAACAGTGCGCGTGTGTTTGTGCGCGCGCCCCTAACTACAGTTTTTTAATTTAGCTTTAATTAGTTATAAGTGTTTTTAAACTTCCTTTAGTTATAAATATTCAAATTGTTAGGTTTAAGTCTTTTTTTGTTCCTAGACAGGAGCCCTAACCCTTCCACTAATTGTAGTTCAAGCCCGAGTCGAACCCGCTCCATCTGACTGCACATTCACCACGACGCTGCGCGGCGTGGTTGTGCGGTCGGCTCTGAACCGGGATCCGACTCTGGCGCATATTTGTAAACAACTGTGAATAAATACTTTTTGAATTTGAATTTGAATTAGACTACAAAAGTTCTTTAACAAAGATTTTTTATAAAAGATATTTTATGAGATGAAATATCTATCAAATTACTCATAAAATATCTTTTATAAAAGATCTTTGTCAAAGAACTTTTTGGAATTTAGATTTTTCATTATCATATAGGTTACAAAAAACTGACATTGATTGTGAAACGTCATAAGTAATGTATTTGAATAACGTTAATCCAGAAGAAAAACATACGTATTTTTGTTTTTTTTACTTTTTTACACCATTCGATGGGAATTATTTCGATTTATAACAAATGTAAAAACTGACGTTGAAAAATTCACAGATACGATGCGACTGCACATAGCTGCGATTGTATTTATTATGTAAATAATGTAACCTAATATTTTGTACATGTCCGTCATTACAAGACTGAAAAACTTTTTCATCGGTAAACACAACATTGGTCCAAAACTCCAACGGGCGATAGACACAATTTAAACAAAACATAATGCGGGCTTGCTTGTTCTTCTGTTAATATGGTCTTCTTGGCACTTGTACAGTTTTTTATTTTCGATTTTCCTATCCTTCGGCTAGCTGCTGACCTCGACACTAGAAAATGTGTCATGAACACAGTGTCTCCTGCTGTTTGAAACGGATTTTTCCTCAAATAGCCAAGGAGTGCTTCATCTTGAACGAGATTTGAACTTCTCGATAGGCCTGAACCATCTTTTTTCTTTACGCTACCTTCCTCTTCCCACTTTTCTTCACACTCATAACAGTACTTTTATTCAATTGATAATGGTTAGCAACTGCTCTGATAGACCATCTCTCTTTAATTTTAGAGAGAATTAAATTTTTTTCATGTTCAGTTAATTTTGGCATTGCGAAAATATGACACTGACAAATAAATAATGATTTAATAAGGCGAAAAATAGGTGTACGGGATTTCATTGCACAGAAGTGTACAACCCGTCAGTCTTTTGTTAGTCAATTTCTTGGGAGTCACGTTCTTTGCAAATCAATAATACCTATGCATGTTGGAATTTTTCGAAGTCGCAACACGACGTGAACACAAACAACACTTATAACCCATTACAGTTTTTAATATTTAACAGAACAGCGTCGTTTCTAATCAGTTTCATTGGAAACTCACATTATTTACAAATAAGCAAATGGACTCCTGCTCTATGGATTTAATAATTATTAGTTTAATGTCCAAAACACAAAGCACAGACATGTAAACAATAATGGCGCGACAACTGACAGTACTGACAGTCGGGCAAGATCCAGAGAGGCATATTTTTGCGATCTCGCGTCTTACCCCAATGCTTTAAGCGCCTTGAAGCGCTACGTCATCATATATTTCTCCGCAAAAATGAATGTCTTTTTAGCTTTTTTTAACAGTTTAGTTCTAACCATCTCTAACGTTCTTATGTCATATCCCCACTATTTTCCGCTTACACATTTTCTAGCGCCCTAGTGAGACCGCGCGATACCACTTTAAGCGTGACGTCACAGCTTATTCGCTCGGATGGCTCCGCTTATCGCGGTTTGTAGCGTCTTATGCGCAAAAACATGCCTCAGATTTGCGCAGCCGCCGTGTGATTCAAGTACAAGTAGCGACAGATCGACGGAAGTTCAAACTAAACACGCTGTTTTGAAATATAGTGGGAGTGCGCAGGGCCTGGCAGTTTGTTTTTCCTAAGGTCTGGGACCTGTGGCGTCACGCGCACGCGAGCCATAGATAGTGACTAATCCTAATTTTGTAGAATTTATTTTTTTTTTAAATAACGCAACGCAGTTGTTTTTGGGATTCCTAAATTTTCCTGTATTTCGCGAGACGATATATTAGGATTTTCTCTTACAGTTTCTAATATTTTCTACAGCTTTTTTACCTGCTTTATTATATATTTTTGCTCGGGATTTTACAAATGATCCAAACTCTTTTATATTTTGTTGTAGCCTTTTAAATATTTTTGTCTGGCTGTCTCTTTTCTGGATATCTAAAAATATTTTTAGGCGACACTTTTAGCACAAAGGAGAGGTATCGATAAGCTAGGAAAATTTACCCCAATATATGACAAAAAAGTTAACTATATTTTTTTTATATTTCTCATTATTTTAGTAAAATACAGGACACTAACTTAACGCTACAATAAATTAAAAGTAAAAATGACTACGTTTTCTTCACAAGAGAAATCGACAAACTGAGGTCAAAATGGCTTTCTTTGGAAAATTGTACCTTTTTTACTATATCGAGTTTCTTTAGACATGAGCGCTTTTTTTAGCATGGTGATTTTTTTACATGTTGTTCTTTAGACGTCAACAAATATAAAAATACAAAAATGAAACTGCTAAAAAAATGCGCTCACGTCTAAAAAAACTCAATATAGTAAAAAAAAAGGTTACAATTTTCCAAAAAAAAAAGCCATTTCAACCCGAGTTTGTCGATTTTTCTCGTGAAGAAAACGTAGTCATTTTTACTTTTAATTTATTATAGTTAAGTTAGTGTCCTGTATTTTACTAAAATAATGAGAAATATAAAAAAAATATAGTTAAATTTTTTGTCATATTGGGGTCAATTTTCTTAGCTTTCGATACCCTTCCTTTTGCTGTCTATAACTTACCTATTAAAATAAAGCTCGGAAACTAAATTTGAATCTTCTTGGCGTGCTATAAAACACTTAATCATGTCATATATTTCACCATTACAAAATTGAACCATTTTTAACAATGCTCACTCACAATTAATTCACAAGTTAGTTTTTGACATTTACGTATTTCGATTTTCTTTTTTTTTACCACGAACTTCTTAATAAATATTAGAAGTGCGATAAATACGCATAGATGTCAATGGAAGACAATTCGAACATTTATTGTAGTTTAGTTTTTCCTATTTTTGGCAAAACTATTTTATATTATAAGAAGTGTTGTTGTTAATAGTTTTCCATGGCCTCCTCACAAATATATTACATTTTTCGAAAGTTAATTTTTTTTTCTAGAGATAAATATGACATATGATATATCATTGGATAGCTAATTTAAGTTGTGATCGAATAATGAAATAATTTACAATAATTTTAAGTTATGTCTATGTCTCGAAAATGAGGCATGCATAATTTTCTTCTTATCAGCAACGGATTCTACGCAATTTTTGGTAATAAGATATAGAGGCCATCCAAAAAAGCCAATTTTCCAAATTTTTAACGAAAGAAATCCGATCTGTCAATTTGTAAGCCATGATCTGTCATTTTGATCCTTTCGTAGCACTGTAAATCTCATCAGAATTAAAGAAATTTAAAAAAGTATAAATGGAACTTATTCAGTCTTAAATCCTCTACAAAAGACGTGATGTATTTTTTATTAAAATTGAAAAAAAAAAAGTTTCAGCGCTCAAAAGAAAATTTTGTGACAAATTTCTCTCTTCCAAGGATTATAACTTTTTAATTATTCAATTTCCGACAAAAACTTGTAGAGAATTCAATTCGAAACAAAAAACCTCTCCATAAATTTTTTGTTAGATGTAACGTTACGAAGATATAGGGCAACAACAATTAGCCCCCCTTTTTTCAAGATGGCGGCCAAATGGGGTGGCCACCGACCAAGGAGGGGTAAATTAAGAAGGAGTGCTCAATGTCCATAAGCACTGTTTACCAGCGAGCAAAAGAGATGGAGATAATATGTGACGCAAATCATGCGTCACTGGTAGTAAAATGGCAGCACTATGATGTACAGTCTCTTTCATGATATTGGTATGTCGAAATTCGTATCGTAATCGTATTCGGTGTTTGCAGTGTTTATTTTGTTGGTTTATTATTAGTTTTTATAAGTTGTTTCTTCTTGTTGTTTTAGTGTAATGTAGTGTTTTATTATTATTATTGTCTATAGATATTGTCCATTTTAAGACATTTGGAACAATTTTGAGTGTAATATTGACAATATTGTGGAGATAGTTAATTGTATTTTTAGTTTTTGTTTATTTTTATGAAGAATATAACTGTTAATACACCATTATTTTATCATCGTTCGTTAGGTAAATACTAAGCAGGGGCATATGTACAACATAAATATAATATATTATATTATCATCTGTTATTAAAAAACAAAAGAATATACTGTTCAACTGCTATAATTAAATTTTTTGGTCTAATAACAGGATACCTTAAAGCACAGTATATAAAAGTATAAGCCAAGAACCAAAATAAATATTTAAATAAATGCTTTAATTGTAAATAAGTACCTATAGTTATTTCATGGGTTTATTTACTTATTTATTTTATATATAATAAATGATGTCCACCTTTAGAAGAATGTTTTGTACCCGAAACTATAATATATAACTTTCAATAAAGTATACAGGGTGTCTCACTTAAAATTTCTGGTGCCATATTTTGGCTAACTAAAATAGATATTTGAGTTGTGTATAAAAGGTATTCACTAGAATATATAAATTACTTCGGTTTTGAGTAAAAATGTTCTTTCTACAAATTAAGGTATATATGGCGTTGCGATTAAAAGAAATTGTTCGGTCCCAAGAACTCTGATGTGATATAGGGCGTTGCATTCCATGCAACTTTTACATTTTGAACAATTATCGAAAAGTGACTGATTTTCATAGAGATATTTGAACTTCAATATACTTTTACTTTTGTTTAAGTAAGAAAATAGTCATAACTTTTTTCAAATAAATTTTAGACGTTAAGTCCTTTGGAACATTTTTCATAGTAACTCAGATTGATTTAGATAGTAATAAAATAAATAAATAAATAAAAATTGAAAAATGAAAAATAATAATTAAAAACAATAGAGGATCCCGTTGTTTTCTTATGGAAATTGAATTTCAGTCAAATTGGCCACATTTTTAATATATTGTAGATTTCGACTTTCTGATCAAAAGCTCTCATGGACCCAACTTGATCCTACGCCTAGTTTCTGAGATAAGCTCAAAAAATTTATAAGCAGTCAAGTTAAGAAATTTCCGACTTTATGATTTTTTATTGTATATTTTATATTGTGTTACTTTCTAATAAAGTATTTTCGAGTGTATTTTGCACTAATACGATTTTTTTCGAGGATTTTCTTGTTTTTTTAAAAATAGCATAGAACAAAAAAAGTTTGAAAAACTTTTGCGAATGCATAGGAAATTCTACGTAAAAATAACAAGTGAAAGAAATATTTGATCACATTGGCTAAAACATCTCGTATAAAATTTGTGTCTTCCTGACCAAAAAAGTCTTATTGAAAAATTTTCGGAAATAGCTCCTTTGACGTCTAACAGTCTAACACCACATCGAAGTATTACAAATTCAATATATTATATTATAACCATTATTACACACCTATAAAATGTATAGTATTAGAGGTCAAAGGATCTCTTTCTAAAAGTTTTTGAGGAAGACCTTTTTAATAAGAAAGACACAAACTTTATATGAAAAAAGTTTTAGCCAATTTGACTGAATACTTCTTTCATTTGGTATTTTTTGAATTTCCTGTGCCTTCGCACTGACTTTTTTTTTTTCTACGCTATTTTTACTAAAACAAAAAAACGCGTGAGTGGAAACTATTCTAAAGAGCTATTAGAAAGTATCACAATATGAAATATATTTAAAAAATTATAAAATTGGAAGTTTTTTATCTTTTGACCGCTTGTACATTATCAATGTTTATCATTGTGTAATGTTTAACACTTCGTAGGTGGTTATGAGATCACCTCGCGTTAACCTCCGACTAGCAGTACTTAAACTGAATTTAACTCATCGTGCAATCATGGTAGGGATCATTATGAAACATCAAAGAAAGCTGTATTGTTTCTGGTATTTGACACGTACATATATATATATATATATATATATATGTTTTTATTAATTATTAAAATATTTATACTTTTTCATTGTGTTTTCTCGAAATAATTGTCAAACATCATTTACACCATACACTTATCGAGTACTTATATTTATATATATTTAGGTATTGTATTTAGATAAGTAATGCATGGTAGCTTATATATTTTAGTCTCTCTATTATATTGACAATTCTATATATTTGTATATTGCAAATTTTTTGATAATAAATAAATATGTTACGATTTAAAGTATTTTATATTCCTTCTTATATAAAATATCTGGAGTGAATTATTGAAATAAATTTCAAAATTTTCTAAATTAAGTCAAGTATAATATGTATTTAAAAAAAGTATAATATGCATTTAAAAACATATACCTATATTTAAAATTTATTTTCAAACCTTGAAAAGGCCACATAAGGCCCACAAGTAGTGTACGCATTTACATTAAGTGAAGTGCATAAATATTTATATTACAAACTATAAGTAGTAATTAATTATAAGTATTAAATTACTAAAATACATATAAAAGACATAACAAAATAAAAGATAAAAGGCACTCTGCACTCTCTTATCAGTTTTTTCTTTGTTGTACAGATGAGTTTTAACTACTTAGTACATATATCATTTGCCATCTCTTTGAAAATATTGCAATTAGGATTACTTTTTATTTGCAAATTTAAATTGTTGATTAGCTTAAATGCTTTCCACGTGATTTTATTTTGCCCAAATCTCTGTGACGGGTAGGTATGCAAAGATTGTTTGCTGCTTGTGTTGTGTGTATGATGGTCCGAGTTAATTTATGGTATAATATCTGTTTGAATTAGGCTATTTTTAAAGCTGTGTGTCACTGCAATGAATTTATAAAATAATTCACAAATGAATTATTTTATAGTTGCATACAGCAAATCTAAAAAAAAATGATAAAAATAATTTCCTTCATAGTATAGAAAATGGTCAAATTTAAAAAATTAGCTTAAAAGTCAAATTATCATTGTGTGCCTGACGCCTAAACAGGTTTGGTTTTTTGTCACATACTGCAAGAAAGCGTAAATATCAAATTTCAACAAAATTTCCTCAGCTTTCATCATAATTTAATATCACTTCGTTTCGTTTAAACACATCTATAATTTATATTTGGGACACTGTGTAATGTCCACTAATTTTGGACACCGTATACATACTACCAAATGCGTCATGATGACGATTTTTACGTAACGGCCTTTGATTGGCTAGTCTCCATTGAGCACTCCTTCTTAATTAATTTACCCCTCCTTGGCCACCGACCACGAAAATTCAATTTTAAACTTACGCCGTCCCCCCTACACAACGAAAAAAAAAACTTGTCCTACCCAAAATGCAAGGTTAGCCTCAATAAATGTAACGTATAACATTTCAATGGACTATATATCATAAAACGGAATTCAATATGAACTTTTTGACAAGTGATATTCCTAAACCAAATTTGTACACTTTTTATCGAATTTATTCACAACTTTACGAATGCACTAATGGTGTTAGAATTTAAATTGACCGTATAATAAAAATTCAATACTTGATGTCATAGAGATATTGTAGCTGACGTGTAATATAAACAATAATTACATTCTGATAGACGTTCGCTCAATCTATAAAACGATAGTAATATTGTTATAGGTACATTTTTATTATGGAATTTATCAATAATGTACAGCAAGCGTTGAATTCAATTTATAATCAGCTTATTGAATTTCACTGGCATATTGGTAAATAATAGGTTGTTTTCGATATATCGTTACTGATTCTCCAGAAACTATACAGTATGTATTAGAGCCATAAAACGGCTCCCTTTATCTTTATTTTTGAAAACTTTTAAATTTAAATGTTTTACTTAAATTTTTTAAATATGTATGGATTTTTTTGCATTTCCGGTTTCGTTCTAACTGGCATCCAATTTCAATTTTCATATGGAACAACCCCGTAACGCTATGGAAGTAGTATATTTAACCACTGTGATTATTTAAATAAATCGAAATTTGATATTTAATAATAAAAATAAATTAATAATTTTTAGTGATTTCTCACACTATTTTTTTAGTGTTTATTTATTGACCACTTTACATACAATAAAAGTACATTCTAATAATCTTCAAAGGGATTATTTCGTTGCCTAAGTATGCAGGGCCGTCTTTCGTGTTCCAAGAATTCCAAAATATCGTTATCTTCATCTGTTATTTCATCGAAAACTCCACTGTTAATAATTTAAGGCAAAAATAACTTTGATTTTCCACGCAACTATCCATAAGAAACATAAAATGATTAGGTTAACCACCACTTTGAAGCTCGAGTTAAATTAATCCAAATTGCTTTTAACCTGCACCAAAATAAAGGCTTTATCCTGGAGTTAGCGTTTAACCTCAGGACAAACTAACCTAACTTTGCATTGATAAATCAGCCCTCTAAAACACCTAAATGTGTCCATAATATTAGTTCTTGACGAATAAAATTAGTTTTTATATATTTCTTTGTATCTCTCACGATTTTAATACAATATTATTATCTAAAATTCTAGTTACTGTGAAAAAATCCAGTACTTACTAGTAATAAGCGATACTTTAACAGATTTATTTTCAATTGTCTATTCTTATAGTCATAAATCACATTATAATTATTACTATACTTGGAGATCTACTTGTAATAGACTGGCGGTACATGACCAGTCAGGTGCAACGTTTTTAAAATGCATGCCAGTCATATATATGAATGAAATTACCATGAATATGCCAGAAATGCAAATTTTAGGCAGTCGTCGCATGCACAAGGGGGTGCAAATCGGTTTTTTTTGTGTCTTTTTTTTGGGTTTTATTTTTTTATTTTTTTTAATGGATGCCAATAGTGCCAAACGAAAAGCCTTCAAAAAAAATCCAAAATCAAAATCATCCAAAATCAAGAACACCAAAAAATTTTACGATTTAATGTGCACATTAACAGTTGTTTTGAGCGCGGAAACTGCATGCCAATGAATTTCTGCTGGATTTTTTTTCACGGCTTTTCGTTTGGCACTATTGGCATCCATTAAAAAAAATAAAAAAATAAAACCCAAAAAAAAGACACAAAAAAAACCGATTTGCACCCCCTTGTGCACGCGACGACTGCCTAAAATTTGCATTTCTGGCATATTCATGGTAATTTCATTAATATATATAATTGGCATGCATTTTAAAAACGTTGCACCTGACTGGTCATGTACCGCCAGTCTATAAGGCATGATGCAACGAAAGTATTTAGCAGTAAACAAACTTGTTTAGATAATCATTCAAATTATAAATATCTCAGTCAATGTAAATCCCACTAGTATTAAATTACATATGTATATGAACTACTTAAAAATTGAAGTAGATTACTCTATAATTAGGACAAATTCAACAATGATAACTCCTGCAAATCTCGATCGACTTTAGAGTACTTTTTAACCGACTTCATAAAATTTGAAAAAGAAGGTTTTCAATTCGGTCCGTATATTTTCTTTTATTTGTACGATTATTATTTACAGATTCGCCTAAGCGATTTCTGTGAAATCTTCTCATGCTGTAAGGTATGTCCTCTAGTACGTCGGGTACATAGCTAGAAAAGCCAAAAATCTGCACTTTTTGGTTGGAATGTGCCTCTTTCTGTGGATAAAACTTCAATTGATGGAGTACAATGCAGGCAACAGGAAAAATCAGACGGCAGGATTTTTCTCCACGTTAAAGACAGTGTTGAACATGGAGCAAGTTATGTTTTTTCAGAAGAAAAAACCGTTTTTAAAAAACAAATTTATTTTACTCCACATCCAGTGGAAGCGAGTGGAAGTATAGTAACGACAAAACAAATTTTTTAAATTTTTATTGTCTAAATAGGCTTAAAATGTCATGAAACGTCGAGATTTTAAGTTTGAGCGAAAAAAAAATTCTGTCTGTCGGTCTGTCTGTCTTGTCTGTCTGTAACTTTTTTTGTGCGCACGTTTACTCTGAAACCGTTCAAGATATTGACTTGAAATTTGGTACACGTATGTACTTTAACGAGATCTGGAACTAGATTGTATTTTCATCTTGTTCCGTCGAAGAGTTGGGGGTAAATTGGGGTAAATGGGGGTAAATAGGTAAATCAAGCCGGTAAGAGTCCATAAAATTGGTATTTAGTGTATATAAAAGAACTTAAAGTCTCAAAAAATTTTTTGGCATTAGTCACCCCCATTACTACCCCCACCTCATTATTAAAGGGGGTGAAAAAAATAAAATTGTAATTTAGCGTGTATACAAGAACCTAAGCCTCAACATTTTTTTTACTTAGTCCACAACCACCCCCACCCCCAGCCCTCTGCCACCACCCCCAACCCTCACTATCGATTTGGCATACCGTTTTATAGGTTTTTGGGGTAGGCGATTTCAAATATCATGTTATTAAAGTTACTTCGAGTAGTATGGATGCGCAGTGGCTTTCCTCGAGTACCATCGATGCGCAGTAGGTTACCTCTAGTAGTATGGATGCGCAGTAAGTTTCCTCGAGTATTTTGGATGCGCAGTGGCTTGTCTAGAGTACTATAGTTATTAAAGTTACTTCGAGTAGCATTGATGCGCAGTGACTTTCCTCGAGTACCATGGATGCGCAGTAGGTTGCCTCTAGTTGTGTGGATGCGCAGTAGGTTTCCTCGAGTATTTTGGATGCGCAGTGGCTTTTCTAAAATAACATAAATGCGCAGTAGGTTATCTCAAGTAGTATGTATGCGCAGTGGGTTTCCTCGAGTCAAATGGATGCGCAGTGGGTTATTTCAAGTAGTATGGATGCGCAGTAGGTTTCCCCGAAAATTATGGATGCGCAGTGGCTTTTCTTGAGTACCATTGATGCGCAGTGGGTTACCACGAGTAGTATAGATGCGCAGTAGGTTACCTCAAGTGATATGGATGCGCAGTGGGTTTCCTCGAGTCAAATGGATGCGCAGTGGGTTATTTCAAGTAGTATGGATGCGCAGTAGGTTTCCCCGAGTATTATGGATGCGCAGTGGCTTTTCTTGAGTACCATTGATGCGCAGTAGGTTACCACGAGTAGTATAGATGCGCAGTAGGTTACCTCAAGTGATATGGATGCGCAGTGGGTTTCTTCAAGTAAAATTGATGCGCAGTGGATTTCTTCAAGAAGTATGAATGCGTAGTGGCTTTCCTCTAGTAAATTAGTTCTCTATACTGGCATATATCATTTTTGAATTTTCACTGCAGGGTTGACACGTTATTCCCTTTTTTTCTATATAAAAATACATCAACAACGGTCAAGAATAAAATCTCCAAAAAATGCATTTTCATAAAGGACCCCGCACCTTTTAAATGCAATTTGGCTTTCTCTCCTGGGTGCTGAAACTCTGTACAGGGGTAGTTCATAACATGCTGATCAAAAGTCTCCATGGTCAAAAAATTTGAATGACAGGATTTCGAGATATTGGCCGAAAAAGTCGTAACTTCGTCGATAATAAGGCCTTCTTCGGCCAATATCTCGAAATCCTATAATTAAAATTTTTTGTGACCTGGGAGACTTTTGAACACTGTATATTATATTTTAAGTATGTCATTATTATGTTTATTGTGTGTTATTATATTTATTAAAATGATTGTAAAAGTTATTCATGAAATAAAGTTCAAAATACTTATTTATTTAATTATTTAGTTGTTGTGCTAGGAGCAAACATTATGCGCTGTCAAATTTAAGAAAAAAAAGTACATGGGGGCTAACAAATAAATGTCAACACTTTATATTAACCTCTCTATTTCAACCTCTATTAAATATGTGATCATTTTTGGTAAGGTAATCTGAGTAATAATAGAACATGCAATATATCTGTGGGCAGGACAAAATTTCTACCCTGTATATTATCGACCCTGTAGGAGCGTTCGGTTTGAAAGTGGTTGTGCTAGGATGTGCTAGGTATATGCATGGCGTGTTAGCAAATTTAAGACAAGAAAATAACTGGTGGGGGCTGAGGAAAAAATTTACACCCTGTATATTACCGCCCCTGTGTTAGCTTTGACAATGGTTGTGCTAGGGTGTGCTAGCAAACTGAAGAAGAAAAAATAACTGGGAAAGGCGTCTACTCGCCCCCCTCCCGAAAACAACCTCTATTTATTATTTGCGCGGGGGTGTGCTAGCTTTAAAAATGGTTGTGCTAGGTCTAAACATTGTGTGCTAGCAAATTGGAGAAGAAAAAGTAACTAGGGGGGGGGGGGCAAGTTGACTGACCCATGCTTGGCATATTTTCTGGAGATAAAAAAATCTTTCTTTATATAAGCGAATACTACAGAAATCTAAAATATACATAATATCCTGAATTTGTCATTTATGCCTGGTAGAATATTTGTTGCAAACTTTTAAAATTTGTCCAGTCGGGCTTGGTTTATTGTTAATCTGACTGTAATTCTATGAGCTTTCCATTTAGGAAGGGAAAACAAAATATTTAATCTATTAATTTAAAAATATATATATTTCTGGAATCATAGTGCGGCAGCAAGAGGTGGGAGCGGTAATTTAGTCGTACCTAGGGCGACACAAAACCTAAATCCGTCCCTGCATTTAACCTTTCTTTCACTACTTTGGCAAAATTACCACTAATTATTTTTCTGATGACTTCATCTCAATTTGGTCCTATCCAAGACAGGCAAAAATATTAGATATTAGTCATATAATTGATTATATACTTACACTAAAAGTAGTAATCTTCAAATGTTCTCCCTTCAATTCTTCTGTTAATCTTGATATATATTGCTGCTTTGCTGAAATTTGTACTCTGCCTGCAACAAAATAATACATGAAATAAAATCCAGTCTTTTTAAGATGACGAACTGGGTAATAAAATATAAGTAAGACAGGAAATATCTCCTTATTCATTTCAACTCATAATCATCCATTAGTCGTTGATAAATTAGAGGCGTGTTATAAGCGAAATAACATTCTCTCTTGAAAGCAGGTTAAAAGATATAACGAAGATAATTGAAAAAGTAATCGCAAATAGAATTCTTTAATTTCTAAATGAAAAAAATCTATTAACATCGCCTCAACATGACTTTAGAAGTAAATTTTCTACAGAAACTACTACAAATGAATTAATTCAAAATGTATATGAAGAACTAAATGCCAAAAAATTATGTAATGGGAGTTTTCTTTGGTCTCTCAAATGCTTTTGACACTTTAGATTTGTCTTTTGTTTCACACAAATTAAATACGCTAGGTATTAGACAAGCTAAATAAGTGGATTGTATGACACCACACTGATAGGCAAATCAGAGTCAAAATAGAAAACTCTCTCTGAACATGAGCTAAACATTGGAACACCCCAGGGTAGTGTGCTGGGTCCTCTGATATTCCTGCTCTATGTAAATGATCTACCACACTATATAAACTCTACAAATGTTTACATGTATGCAGACGATACATCTTTTATAGTTACAGAAAAAACGCCTGAACAACTGGAGAAAAATTTGAACAATCTTTTACATTTGAAATGACATTTATCAATAAAATTTTATTTTGTATTTAAAGATTAAGTAACATATATTTTTAACTATATTGATATATGATTCAATTAGTTTTAATTAAAACATTGTCTAAGTGAAATAAATCCTATGTAAATCGCTAAGTATAATACAAATTGTCAATTTTTATGTTTGTAAGAGATTTTTCATTGTATACATTTATCAGTAATAATTTCAATATTGTCGAATAGTAAAAAATACATTTGTAAATAATTGTAAGAATATTTAAATAAAACTAACAGGGTAAAATAAATGCATTTTATAAAGGATAGCGTATTTTTTATATAAAATTGATGACAAAAATTAATTGTTTATATTAACATTTTGTTTGTTGAAGTGTATTAAGTAATTTCTATGTTTCCCGATAACAATTACAAAAAAAAAAAATAAAAAAATGTTTGAAAAAATGTTTAGGTAAACAAATTACTTGGTAAACAAATTGCATATTCGTAATGTAGGCGAAGAGGTACCACGAATTAAAAAAAGAAACATCAAAATCCGTCAAGAGGTTCCAGAGATATAGCTTGCGATATCAGTTATTTCTACCGTCTTCGTTCCAGCTACATATTTGAAGCTTCACCAATGACCCTGTTGAAGACGTTGAAGTGCAATCGTTTTCAATTTTTTCACACGAAAACTTCAGCTCTTTAAAATGGCGCTAGTTACGTTTCTTAATTGTTATAAAGTAGCTGTGAATTTAAAAAAAAACGGCTAACTATGCCTCATATTGACCTGGGACATTTTTTTTAAATTCGTGTAAAAATGCCAATTTCTCAAATATGAAAAAGACATTTTTCTACGAGCAATAGCTACGAAGTTATTCTATTTGTTTATAAGTTAAAAATTATAGGGTTTTTGGAATGAGATTTTTCAATAATGAAAACATTTTTCTTTTAGATCTAATAATTTATTTCGATAAAACAACTCTTCCCCTTTCGTGGGATACCCGTAGAACCATTGTATTTTCATTATTGTGCGTATAATATTATTGCAAAAAAAACATCTCTGGGATAAACATTTACAATTTTGCAAAAACTATTCAATGAATCGATTTGAAATTTTTACCATATATTAAGTACTACAAGACCCAATTTTTTACGTAATAACAAAGTCGTAGATTGATTTTTGCAATATTTACTGTTAATTGAATATTATGCGAATATAGACCGTTCTTTGCGATTTTCTAAGCAGCAAATAATCATATCGACATTTTCAAAAAGCCATTTTAAAGGTTTTTTAATTCCCTACAAGTTTCTTCGAATTGTTGATCAAATGCTTTATTTTTTACTGGTAGGCAAAAATGTGCAAAAATATACAATTTCTGGCCTTTAATTGTTAATAACTAAAAAACCACGCCAAATCCACTGCAGGAAAAATATAGGTTTTATTCCTATAGGCCTATATTACCTGAAAAAGTTGTCAGCTGTCTGAATGGTTGAGTGTCCCTAACAGGGTATTTTTTTGCTTATTTCCCTGGAGTACTAGTATACTCTCAAATTTCCTATAACAATATTTCATATGGAAACAGTACAGACATGAAAAGAGTATTTATAATGCAAAAAAGAATTATAAAATTAATATTTAATTTAGGTTATATAAAATAATGTGGAGATACTTTTAAAAGAGAGAAAATATTGATTGTGGCATCTATATATCTTTATAAGTTGTTTATTATTATTTTTTATATACAGAAGTAATTTTTGTTTTTTTTTAATTTATGACGTGTTTAATTGGAGCTTATTGCCTAAAGTTGATATTGTCATAATTTTCTAAAAGGTAAATTCATTGTAATTTTATTGAATTCCAACATTGACAAAGTATCAGCTATAAACGTTTCCACGAGCTTTCGTATAAACTTTATACGGTTTACCCAACCACATGCACTAATGTTTTTACATAAATATCGATTGAGAGAATGATATTTGTATTACAGAAATATACAATTATCAAGAATGAGCAAACAAATACGGACCAAATGGTCACGCCTATAAGCCTGAATAAAAGCATGGGGAGTTTCTATTTAAATTCTTAGTGAAAAGGAAAAATCAAATATCAGCTATAATTATAAATAATTGTGCCTTAGATTAGCGTGTTCGATAAATCGCTCATTATCCATAAATGTATTTAACGACAAATTAACAATTGCTATTAATCATAGTCAGATACAATAACGTTAATAATACAATATATTTCAGGGCATATTGAACTAAACTGTATTACCGAGTTCATATCCGAAAACTTGGACGCGGGGGGGCAAGATTAGATGTTATAGGTACAGGGTGTTTGGTAAGGCGATGCCGACCCTGGACAGAGAGATAGATATTCTGAAATATTTTTTTCTTTATCCTAAATACATAAACTTCCAACAAAAGAAAATAAATAAAACTTTCTGTCGCCTATAAAAAAATAAATGATATTTATTAGAAGAAAATTATAATGGTAATTAAGAGTGTCGATTTTCGATGTATTACAAGATTTTTTAAGAGGTCATCTAGATATTACAATTACTTTTAAAACTTCTCTATTGTATCATCTTTAAGTGGCAATATCATGCATACCATCAAGTTTTACCAGTCACTAAAAATAGACAAAAGACTATCAATCGGCAATAATTTTTCATTTAATCAAAAATTAAATATGCGCGTTCTTTCATCAAAAACAAAGCTATTGTTTCAGAAACAGTCAAAAACAGTCATTTGTTTGTTAGTAATATCACTGACAGCTGTCAACGCGCTCGCTTTCGTATTTCTTGTGTTTTTAACGAAGTTTATAGCTATCCTCAGTGTTGTGTCGTTTTGTACTGATAAGTTTCTGACATATTGAGTAAAATTAATTTCAATGGCTACTTTTAGTAACCAAGACTATGCTGACATACTCTTTTACTATGGCAAAGCAGATGGGAATGCTTACCTTGCTGCAAGATTGTATCATGAACGATTTCATCCACGTAGAAAGACTCCAGATCCGCATGTATTCAGCAACACTTATCGTCGAATGGTAGAAACAGGTAATTTACATTAACATGAGCCAGCTGCAGGACCTGCACGCCATCACCCCGAATATGACGAAAATATTCTAGCCGCATTTTCTGCAGATCCCACAACAAGCGTTAGAAAAGTGGCACAGCAACTTGGATTGTCAATTTGGTCAGTAATGAAATACAGCAAAGAAACATCCTTACCATTATACTTCAGTACAGAGTCTCGAAAAGGGTGTACGAAGAATAGCATTTTGTCGCTTTTTATTGAATGCTGATATTGAGGACGCCCATTACTTAAAATCTATTCTTTGGTCGGATGAATCAAAATTCTCCCGTGAAGGTATAACCAATTTTCACAATCTTCATTATTGGGCGGACAAGGGCGACAGAAGAAACAAACTAAATATGTCATTGGGCCTCATTACCTACCAGATAACTTGAACGGAGACGCTTACCTTGACTTCTTGCAGAACGATCTTCCTCCGCTCTTGGACAATCTGTGAATTAACCTTTGCCACCATATCATTTTCCAAAACATCGGATACCCAGCTCACTACCACTTGACAGTCCGCCAATTCTTAGATCGAACATATCTCTATCGGTGGTTTGGGCGTAGTGGACCTATTCTGTGGCCTGCAAGGTCCCCGGATTTAACGCTACTGGACTATTACTTATGGGGTATGATGAAGGAACTTGTGTACAATGAGGAAATACAAAGGTGTTCAACTAGTAGCAAAAATAGAGCGAGCCGCTTTACAACTGCGACAAGAAATGAGATATAGGACAACTACTGTTGAAATTAGAAGACGGGCGAGAAAATGCATTAGAAATAATGGGACTCATTTTGAACACCAAAAATAATAAATTTGTTCTCAAATAATATTTTTTTATTTAAATGAAGTTTTTGGAAAGGATAGCTTTGTTTTTGTTGAACGAACGCGCATATTTAATTTTTGATTAAATGAAAAATATTGCCTATTGATAGTCTTTTGTCTATTTTTAGTGACTGGTAAAACTTGATGGTATGTATGATATTGCCACTTAAAGAGGATACGATAAAGAAGTTTTAAAAGTAATTGTAGTATCAGGATGACTTTTTAAAAAAAAATTGTAAGACTTCGAAAATCAACACTTACACAATTTTCTTCTAACAAATGTTATTTTGTTTTATTAGGCGACAGAAACTTTTATTTTTTTTTATTTCGTTGGAAGTTTATGTATTTCGGATAAAGAAAAAAAATATTTCAGAATATCAAAAGTTAAATTTAGTACGTAATACTTAAATAAATGATGAAATATGGAGATTTTTAAAAAGTATCAAATCGGCAATATAAAAAAAACTGTAGCATTTTTCATATAGATGTGTTTGGTCATATAGATGCCAAATTACCCCCTCCATCTCCCCGTTCAGGGTCGGCATCGCCTTACCAAACACCCTGTATACACAGATATCCAAAAATCATTTGATCAGATATATCACTATTTATTATTATCTAAGCCTTCGGATTCTCAGATACCTTGATCTTGCTTTGTACGTCCTACTTGTTTTCTCGGAAACAGGTCACAGATCTCGAAATTACTTAGCTACGTCAGGTGTTCCACAGGGCCCAAACCTGGGACCTTTGATGTTTTTAATATTTATATATGATATAACGTCAATAATCAATTGTCACCAGCTACTTTTTGCAGATGATCTCAAAATCTATGCAAGTGTAAACAATTACAACGACTGTGTTAATTTAAAAACTGAAGTCAATAACGTTTCGATGTGGTGTTCCAACAATTTTCATAAGCTAAATATTGCTAAATGCAAGATAAGAACGTTGTTTCGAATTTAAGGATCTCGGTGTTATATTTGACTGTCAGCTAAGTTTCTCTAACCATATTAATTAAATGACCAAATCAGCTTCTAAGTTACTCGGGTTCTTTGTTAGAAATTGGAGCTGTTTCTCCAATGTTGAAAGCTTAAAATTATTATAGTTTACATATATTCGATCGAAACTAGAATATTCAGCACTCATATGGTCTCCTATATACCACAACTCCATTTTATTAATTGAATCTATGCAAAGGAAATTTCTTAAGTTTTTATCCTCCTCGAGGCACTGACAATGCACTTTTATTAGATATGTTTCATATAGTCTCACTACGCAAGAGAAGGAACTGCATTGCTCTTTTTTTTTCTGTACAATATTGCAAATAATATTATTGACTGTCCGTCCCTTGTTAATAAGCTTTGTTTTCTGGTTCCTCGCATGAGCTCACGTGAAAATTACTGTTTTTATTATCCTTTTGGTCTAAGTAACCTCATGAGCAAATCACACATTTTTAAAGCCTGTAATATACTTAATTCTATATCTGGCGTATGTAACATTAATCATGATAGCTCAGATAGGATAATATCTTACAAGAAATCCATTAATATAATAATAATATTTCCATTATACTATGGCTTTTCTTTTTCTTTTCTTTACACTTTTGTGTTTCTTTTATTTTTTTATATTTGTTGTAGTTTTGTAATTCGTATTATTGTTTCTCTTTTAATCCATGTACACTATATTTCCTGTAATTGGGTATTTATACCTGTTGGAAATAAATGTAAATTTATTTATTTATTATTTATTATAAACTGCTGGCCAATTAAAACGGACCAGGCGAATTTTTGGGTTGAGAAAGAGAATAGATATCAATACACGGCTTTCAGGATTTAAGAGATATAATTTATCTCTTAAATGTAAAACTTTGTGAAACAGCGAGTTTAGCCCAGTTCTTTTATTTTGAAGCACGTTACTATCTACAGGGTGTAAAAGAAAAACGTGTTATTTTTGCCAAACTCTATAACTATCGGGATTCCACAAAAAATGTTTTATATTTTTTTATGCACATTTTTTTAGTCACTGGTTATGAGGAAAAAATCTCTCTTATTTTGTAAGATACCGATTTTTTTCTGAAAACCTGTTCTGTTTAATTTTGTTTTGTAAGAGCCGATCGTTGTAGGTTATTATAGTGTTAAATATAAAATCTTTAAAACAAAAACTAAAAGGTATACAGATAGGAAAGGCCTACTATACTCTAGATGAATTCTACTGTGATACAGTTCCAACCAATTAAATTAAATTCAAAACAAACTTATTTCAATGTATGCGACTAGCCGGAGTTCGGCCCGGAGCCAACCAGACAACCACGGCGAGCAGCATCACGGTGAATGTGGGGTTGGGCGGGTGGATCCGGTTTGGCTTGACGATATTGTTTGTTATACTAGGATCCCATGTGTAGACTTAAAAACTAGGTTTGCCTAATAAATGTGCTCACAAGAGCCTAAAACTAATGAATAAAAATTAAATTAAAATTAACACTGGCACTGCACTCACAAGATTTTAATTGTTGATACGGGAAACAACTAAACGAAAAACCCGTTCGAACGAATGACGACCTGCAGTCTGATCGCCGACAAGAAAGGTAGAATAGTTAAAAGCTGTGATTAAAAAAATTGGGATTTCGGCCTAGAGGGGATTTAGTAGAGACAAAAAGAGGACAAAAGAACAAAAAGTAAAAAAAAACAAAATTGGACAAACATAAAGAGGGGGGAAAGGGGATTGGGAATATGTAAAGTTGAGGAAAGATAAAGAGTAAGGGTAGAGGTAAATTATTATCGTAGAAGGAAGAGTGGCTAAGGGAGTCGCCAGAAGACAGGCAACACCTAATATGGCAGGGGGTGCTTTATGTCGAAAAGAATGGCATTATGCTGTAGAGGAGCGAAAAAGAGGTAAAATTGTGTCGTTTTTTTTTATGAGCTTAGAACAAGATCAGACACAGTGGGTATTACCAACAACATCATTTTACACATAAAAACACAAAATACGACATTTTTTAGTGGTCACAGATATTCTTATTTAAAAAAAGTGTAAAATTTAATTTTTTTTTAAATCATGTTTTTTTGTACATCCATTGCCATATCTCAAAAATGCATTGAGCTATCGATGTGAACTTTTTTTTGTTATAAAACACACACTTAAGCGCTTCTCTCTATTCATAGGATTGCTAATAAAAAAAATGTGAACATGCCAAAAACGTAGATGACCCTGAAAGTTTAGAGAATACGCCATCAAATTTTCACTAAGCGAGGAACTTTTTTGTTTTTGAAAATTTTGTGTAACATGCTGTGAAGAAAATGAAGTCAATAGACTAAAAAAGTTTTTAGAAAAAAAATATTTTCATTATTAGCAATAGTTTGCTAGGTACGAATTTTTTAGTATGGAGAAATTGTCGAAGCGTACGCGCGCCGTACTTAAGAATAATAATGATTATGTATTGTGTGTAACGGAACTTTTCATTATTATTTTTTTATGTTTAGGACTGTTTTATCACATTTTAGGATCTGAAAGGATAACTTATTTTTCCAGTGACACATTAAGGACTAAGGTTGAAGGCAAAAAGGAATTAAAAATCTTAAATGGAGTATGCATTGCATTGGGATCTCGGAAACGGTGAAAAATAATATTATAGTAAAATGGAAAAAATGTTGCGCAACTAGGGGGTTAATAAAATCCCATAAACAGAAGTTTAGGAAAGTAATAATTTTGGAGTGTTTTGATAAAAAGTAAACTATCGAGTTTTCCTTTTTTTGCGTTATTATTGGAGCTAAATAAAAAAGACAGTTTCTTAAAGCACGTGGCAATCTTAATATTTGTATGACATTTCCTGTGTCAGAGTCCCTATCCGAAACTCCCATGCATTGCATTTTTACCCTAGATCCACACAATAACACAGATCGACAAAAAAAAAATCTGCTCCAAGGACTAAACCTATCATGCCTTAAGTATTTTTGTGTGCTGAATCCGAATTTTCCACTCAGATTTCGAGCAAACGTCAAACATTGTCAAAAAATCGTATTTTGACGATAAAAACCGGGATTTACTCGAAATCTACGAGGTAAAAAAAATTTTAAATTGAAAATTCGGATTCAGCACACAAAAATACATAAGGAATGATAAGTTTAGTCCTTGGAACAGAACTTTTTTTCTTGTAGATCTGTGGCACAGGGTGCACTTTGTACACAGGTCTACAAAAAAAGAAATTCTGTTCCAATGACTAAATCTATCATTCCTTATGTATTTTTGTGTGCTGAATCCGAATTTTCAATTAAAAAAAATTTTTACCGCGTAGATTTCGAGTAAATCCCGGTTTTATCGTCAAAATACGTTTTTTTGGCAACAAAAACCGGAATTTACTCGAAATCTACGCGGTAGAAAATTTTTTTAATTGAAAATTCGGTCAACACACAAAAATACTTAAGGCATGATAGGTTTAGTCCTTGGAGAAGAATTTTTTTTTTTTTTGTAGACCTGTGAATTGAGTAAACGTGTTATTTTCGCCTAAATTAGGTAACAAAAAAGAAAAAAACATCCTAAATTAAGTCTTTTTTAATTTCCTAATTATAGTCTCTAAACTCTTTTTCCATCGCATGTGCACAAGTTTATCGTTTTCCTCTATTACTACGCCACATAAAATTCACTCCTTTTTACAATGAAACTTAGATTGCTTATTTATCTTAAATATTTTTTAAGTAGATAATCCACGCACAATTCGCACAATGACCATACGTTCTACAATATAATACAAGTGGTAATAAGAGAAAGAATATCGTTACACATTTTACTTCCACATTCAGTGGAAATATAGTATGGACAAAAATATTTTTGAAAATTTTTTATTGTCCAAATAGGCTTAGAATGTCATGAAACGTCGAGATTTTAAGTTTGAGCAAAAAAATTCTGTCTGTCGGTCTGTCTGTAATTTTTTTGTGCGCGCGATTACTCTGGAACCGTTTAAGATATTGACTTGAAATTTGGTACACGTACCATGTATTTTAACGAGATCTGGAACTAGATTATTCCGTTAAAGAGTTGGGGGTAAATGGAGGTAAATAGGCAAATCAAGCAAGAGTCCATAAAACTGGTATTTAGTATATATAAGAGAAGCTAAGCTCTCAAAATTTTTTTTGGCATTAACCACCCCTATTACCAACTCCCACCCCGTTATTCAAGGGGGCGAAAAGAATAAAATTGTCATTTAGTGTGTGTAATACAAGAACCAAAGGCCTCAATTTTTTTTTACTTTATCCACCACTATTACCACCACCCTCAGCCTCACTACCGATGTGGCATATGGTTTTACAGGTTTTTGGGGTAGACGATTTCAAATATTGTATTATTAAAGTTCCATAAAAAACGATTTCCACATTCAAATTTTTTTCGTTCTGAGAGACTTGGATAGAACTGAACTTTCAAGGTTATCTAAGTTTTTAACAAACTTAAAAATGTTTTAGTTAACAATACTATACACAGATAGAAGCGCTTAAGTGTGTGTTTTATAACAAAAACAAAAAAAGTTCATGTGGATAGCGCCATTCGTTTTTGAGTTATGGCATTAGATGTTCAAAAAAACATGATAAAAAAAAAATTCACACCTTTTTAAAAATAACAATGTCCGTGGCCACTGAAAAATGTCGTATTTCATGATTTCTAATGAACATCGACCTACTTAACGAAATGGTATATATCTAGGTTTGTTATAAGATTAAAAAAAAAAAACTCGAGAAGGAAGCGACTTTTCCCCTGTTTTTTACTCCACTACTGTCTGATTCGAGTAATATTGCGGATAAGCGGACTATCGTCCAGTTTGAATCGGTAGAATTTCTGAGAGGTTTCTTGGACGAAGTCCGCTAGTGGGGTTATGTCATGGCAACGTCTATAGAGATCTCTGAGGGAGATGTACCTACCAGAAACTGAAATAAGGAGCATAAATTTTTGTTCTAATACTCTTAGTTTCTGCATTGTCGTGACCGGGATGCTGCACCAAACCGGCGCGGCGCCGCATATGTGATGGCCGGCCTGAACACTACCGTGTAAAACAACTCTTTATTAGTCCTGTTGAGTCCGCTACCCCTCGCCAGGAGCGGATACAGACTTCTGGAGATGGAGTAGACCTTACGTACCGTCTCTTTGATGTGTGTATTGAACGTCAGTCGCTTGTCTAGATTCACCCCCAAATAATTCACGCACCGCTTAATTGGAATGTCTCTACCCCCGATCGAAAGTGGCATTAAAATCCGGTTTTCGCTATCAGCTCACGGGAGAAATCCAAAAATGGGTATTTTTTACGATATTTGGCACAAACCCGCCGAATCCAATGGATTACTCAGTGTCTGCGCACACAACTTCTCCACATCTTCGCGCCATATCGTGTACACTGTTTTTGAAATATTCAACAATCGTTTTCATATAGAATAATCATTATAGATTAGATTTATACAAATTTCGCTCAAGAGCATACGGGACCCTATTTTATTCCCTTTTTCGCTCACATATATCACATATTTACAGATTTTAAGAAATGCCTACCTCCAATAGATTTTTAGTAAACCAAAAAGAATATCTTTGGAGTGACATATTCCAATCGTTAGTTATTGTGCGCTAAATAATGTTTTCATTAATAATGTATGTATGTCAACAAAAGCTTAATGGCGTGTACTTTTAGTGTATATGCTTTAAGTTCAAGTTTATTTTCGTCTATTTTCTCTATTTAGGTACTCAGAAACAAAGTATGTTTTTTAAGAATTGCTTGTAGGTAAAAATGAACAAATAACTCAGCCAAACGTACGTTGATAGTTGCATATTTTTGCACCAGATTCTAATTGATATTACGTAATTGAAATTCACTATTATTTTCTACTCAGGCTCGGTACTTTCATCTCCAGTTAATTCTATTCTATAGATAAATCCCATGGAAATAATTCTACAGGTCTACAAAAAAAAAAAATATTTCTGGTCCAAGGACTAAACCTACCGTGCGTGTAGCGGGGCGCTAGGCATAGGGAGTAAAATTACAACATCGCGCGTGCCAGCTGGCTGAAATGAAATAACAGAGCTCTGGGATGCTCCACCCGACGGAGGAATTTACGGCAGCAGTGTTGTCATATCTATCGCGCTACGTGAATGTACATGCCTAATGGGAAATTACACGCATGGTATCATGCCTTAAATATTTTTGTGTGTTAAACCCGAATTTTCAATTTAAAAAACTTTCTACCGCGTAGATTTCGAGTAAATCCCGGTTTTTACTGTCAAAATACGTTGTTCTTTTGACAATTTTGACATTTACTCGAAATTTACGCGGTAGAAAGTTTTTCAAATTGAAAATTTTTCAGCACACAAAAATACTTAAGGCATGATAGGGTTAGTCCTTGGAGCAGAATTTTTTTTTGTAGACTTGTGCTATCGACATCTGTCAGCTAAATATTTGGTTGCCAACTTATTTCTTGATATTGTTAATATTTATGACAGGAAGAGTAAACGAATACAACTTTTTGGTTTTATTCTTATAGTTAACTGCACATTTGTTAGGCGTGTAAAAAATGTCGGCGTATTTGGCGTTGCGATTCGGCGTATTTGGCGTTGCGATTCGGCGTATTTGATGGCCAAAGGCGCCGACATTTTTTGAATGCTTTGTAGACCTGAAGACAACCAGACTTATCAAAGTCACATACTCTGTTCACGGCAATAAAAGAAATTATCTAACAAAAAAATCATGAAATGCGTACGTGTACTAATTTCAATGTTTTATCACTCATTTACCTTCAAGTGGTTTATTTCTAGATATAACATTTTTTGGCGACTCAGTCCAGCGGCGGCTGGTGAAATTTCAATATTTTTTTTCTCGTCTGTGGCGCATGGGACCCATACGAAATTTGGGAAATTACATCTAGAGAAGCACTTCTCTAATGACCCCTAAAAAATTTTGAAAAAGCAGTTTGCGAAAAAATTTTTGAAAATTTGCTAGCCTCCCCTGGGTCTAGGGACCCCCGTTTACTTTTATTTTTTTTTGTCATATGCATTTGACTTTTCATAAAAATGCATCGACAGATTTTAGAGTTTGTGAAAATATTTTCATTACTAACTGAAATACAATGAACTGAAATTTTGTAATTTACAATTTAACAAATTACAATATTTCAATTCGTTGTATCTCAGTTAGTAATGAAAATATTTTCACAAACTCCAAAATCTGTCGATGCATTTTTATGAAAAGTCAAATGCATATGACAAAAAAAAATAAAAGTAAACAGGGGTCCCTAGACCCAGGGGAGGCTAGCGAATTTTCAAAAATTTTTTCGCAAACTGCTTTTTCAAAATTTTTTAGGGGTCATTAGAGAAGTGCTTCTCTAGATGTTATTTCCCAAGTTTCGTATGGGTCCCATGCGCCACAGACGAGAAAAAAAATATTGAAATTTCACCAGCCGCCACTGCGACTCACTATACAGTGTCCAATTTTTAATAAGCAGGATTTCACGATTTATTGAAGAGGTAAATTTGATGAAATAATTTTACTTCCACGTCCAGTGGTATAGTAACGACAAAAAAATTTTTTAAAATTTTTATTGTCCAAATAGGCTTAAAATGTCATGAAACGTCGAGATTTTAAGTTTGAGCGAAAAAAAAATTTCTGTCTGTCTGTCGGTCTGTCTGGCTGTCTGTAACTTTTTTTTGTGCGCACGTTTACTCTGGAACTGTTTAAGATATTGACTTGAAATTTGGTACACATATGTACTTTAACGAGATCAAGAACTAGATTATATTTTCATCTTGTTCCGTCGAAGGGTTGGGGGGTAAATTGGGGTAAATTTGGGGTAAATGGGTAAATCAAGCAGGTAAGAGTCCATGAAATTGGTATTTAGTATATACAAGAGAAGCTAAGGTCTCAAAAAAATTTTTGGCGTTGCCACCCCCATTACCACCCCCACCTCCTTATTAAAGGGGATGAAAAAAAAATGTGATTTAGTATATGTACAGGAACCAGAAACCTCAAAATCTTTTTTTACTTCATCCACCCCCCACTACCACCCCCCTATCACCACCCATACCCCACTACCGATGTGGGGTATCGTTTTATGGGTTTTTGGGGTAGAGGATTTCAAATATTATATTATTAAAATTCCATAAACAATTATTTTCACATACAAAGTTTTTTCGTTGTGAGTGACTTGGATAAAGAATCTGGATGTGGAAGTAGTGATTCCTTGGGCAGCGGTTTTTGAAAATAAAATTGAAAATTATGAAATAAAATTTTACCGTCAAGTTAAATGAAATTTATTGCCTAATATCAATATGGAAATCATCAAGCAATAAAATCCTATTAACTTGGCGACGGTAAAATTTTTTTCCTTAGCGAAGCTTTTTTGAAGGCGGTTTATTTTTCTTAAAAATTTGTTTTCACCCTTTTTTATCGACTCTTTACTTAGCTTCTACACAGTAAAGGAAAATAACCGACGATTTGAATTTTTAAGCTTAACATCAGGCTTGTTTTCAGAGAATGCTGAAATCAGCACTCAAATCCCACGTGAACTGCAGAAATATTGCAGCCATATTGGATTTGCCATTTTTAATTAAATTTTTAACTTTTGACATCAAATTTGTTATCAGTAATCTTTTATTTTGGCTATTAATATTTTTATCATAAGTGCCATAGTTTCTGGGGTATTTATAAACGTTCGGATGCCATTATATTTATACTTTCAGATATCCGAATTTTGGAAATTAAAATTAAATTTTTTATGATTACTAAACTGAGGATGATTTTTTATCCTCAGTTTAGTCATCAGAAAAAAATTTGGCATTAGCCACCCCCATTACCACCCCCACCCCATTATTAAAGGGGATGAAAAAAATTGTGATTTAGTGTGTGTACAAGAACCAGAAACCTCAAAATATTTTTTTACTTCATCCACCCCCCCTACCACCCCCTATCACCACCCCCACCCCACTACCGATGTGGGGTATTGTTTTATGGATTTCAAATATTATATTATTAAAGTTCCATAAACAATTATATTCACATACAAAATTTTTTCGTTGTGAGTGACTTGGATAGAAAATCTGGATATGGAAGTAGTGATTCCTTTTGCAGAGGTTTTTTTAAATTTTTTTAATAAAGATAATAGCTTAGGAGATAGAAGTGTTTGAAGTTAACTCTTAACGTTTTTTTTTTTTTAATTGACGAATTTAAGATGAATATAGAAAAACTGACAAACTCTGTACTGTTTTGACCTACCTGACCTTAGAGAGGATAAAGAGACCTGCAGAAAATGCATTTTTTTGATGATTTTTAGCATTAATTGCAAAAGAGATATGACCGAAATAAGGAGCGCGAATCGTTCTAGTAAATTATGATATTGCTCTTTGACGGTAAAATCTACCAATATTTTCAATTACAAAGGAATAATTATAATTTTTATACTTTTTTGGTATTCACGCAAGTTTCTTAAGTCGTCGGACATCGCATGCAGGTATGTACTTGTGTAAATATGTATAAAGATGAAAATGACTCAAACATTGATGAAGATGAATAATTATATTAAATTTAGGTTAAATCTCTATATAGTTAACAAAATTGAATAATATGAATTATTGTTTTATTAATTTGCTGCATCTTAACACAAAAACCCAATCCAAATTCGTAATCAGCAACACCAAAATCATAAATAATATTAGCTTCATTAATAAATTCCCAGTACTTCATTTATACTTATTTCTTAACTTCACCACTTCACCACTTAACTTTACCACTTCACCACCACCTTCAGAGGTGGTTTTCACCCTCTTAGGTGTAAGAGAAATTAGTTATCTTATTAGGGCATGAGTTTTATGTCTCAAAATGTAGCAATCTGCTAAGAAAGTCCTAATCAAAATAAACAAAAAATAATTAATTCGTCCATTTTACCCCTTGGTGCATATTAAGGGGAGATTTTTGAGTTTAAATTGCTCGGGGAAGGTAGTCATCGCACTCAAATGCAAACTTATAACAGTGATAATCAATTAATTTTTATCCCAGAGAAATAAAAAACAATTTCAGTAAAAAAAACCAAAAAAGACAAACCATTTTATTTTCATCATAACTCTGTTAATTTTTATGCTAGCAACTTTTACCAATGTTCATTTTAAAGGTCTTTTCAAGAATTGTTAAAAATATCTTATATGTTTTCCTCCAAAACGTCTTTCCGTTATTTAACGTTGAAAGAATCGAATTCAGTTTTCGGCGAATAAGAAGTCAGATCCAACTAGCCATAACTCGGTTCGTATTGCATCTTCAGAAATTAAAAAAAAAAAACAATCAATTTGTTATTTATTTTTATAGGTTTCATTTTTGCTTATAATAATTTTTTTGATAAAACGTAAAGTTTTCGAGTTATTAGTGTAACATCGTTCGAAAACATATATTTTTTAGATGAAAAATCAACATTTTCAAGCAAGAATAACTCAGAAAGTATTGACTCGTCGAAAAAATTTCATAGAAATTAGAATTCATTCCTCTATCGATTTCTGCAGTTACTTTGAACATAATAATTTCCACCCCCTAGAAGGGGTGGCATCTACCCCCAGGGTAAAAGCAAAAATCGGCACTACTAATATAACTTTTGTTTCTTGAGCCATTCCCTTATTACTGTCCAAGTTTCACGTCAATCGGTTTTATCCGAAAGAATTCTGAGCGAAAAACCTTCAACCTCTGGAGTAAATTAACTTTTTTATGATTATCGGGAAAAAAACATAAAAAAATAGATTTTTCCTGTAAAAGTTGTTATTATTGTTTAAACAATATAAATAATTATCAACCCCGACTGTGAGAAACATTTTTTAACTTAAATCAATAAAAACAAGTCAATGTTTTATAAATATCGCGAAAAAAAAATTTAAAATATATTTTTTTGTAAATATTGTTGTTATTGTTTAAACTATATAAATACTTATTTGCGCCACTTGGGATGTTTCTGATTTTGAATAATATTAAAAAAGACACATTTTAAAAAAGAATTATCAAAATCGAAGCTGTTGCTGAGATTAAGAGGTTTTAACGATTTATAGGCTTCACTGACTCGACTATATGGGGTATTTTAAGAAATTCAGAATTTTGGGCAAGTTTTCCCCTTCACCGATTTGACTCAAATTTTCAAGGGATTACTTTTTTAAGAATTGGAGCCATTCAAGTTTTATATTTTTAGATGGAAGCGTCTTTTGAAGATATTTAAAAAAAATTGATGAGGAGGTTCTGTTTATAAATGGCTGGAAGCATTTTTGGATAAGGTGATTTACGTCAGATCAACATAAAATCACGTCTAGAGAATTTGCAGTTTCCGTTTGTCACGAGAGTTTCTGAACACCCTGTATATTAATACTTCATTTTAAATTAAAAGAAACATGAGCTAATAATTAGTTTTTTCTGCAAATTGCATCACATTTTTAGTTATAAAACGCCCCAACTCCATTTTTCAAATAAATATTTTCACTTACGAATAAATGAAGTTTATACTTAGATCTTAATAATGTTATCTTTACCTTCATCCTCCGGACACGTAGCGTTTAAACACAGACTAGCTATCACTATTTCAATTAATCCCATAACGTGATTATTTCTTCTTCACGCCGCTTTGCATTTTTTTACAATGGCAGAGCTTGCCTGAACTTGACACACTGAAAACTGAAGGCTTGTTGTGTCACAGCATTTAATATGTATTTTAGCGCATGACACACATTATTGTGTGTTTCAACTTTAATCACAAGGGGCAGTTAATGGACACGTCGTTATTGACAGGATAGACAAACTACCCGATAGCGAAAAAAATATACTATTTTTGATTTGGAAAATCGTTACTATGCTAGTATTATGGTGGAGTCTAATTAAGCATCAAAATAGATGAATCAGGAATTCTCTGGCAGCAGCAATTTTCTTGTTTTAATTTGTTTTAAGTTTAAGTGCTATTAGAAGTTTTGGATTTAATCGGTTCATTGCTTCTTGTAAAATTTAAACAATTTTTGTTTTAACATTGAAAGAGAGCTTTTTTGGCCCACCCGTTTTGGCGAGAAATCTCGGGAACACATTAAAAAACAACCCTTATTTGGGGGTGACATTGGAATTGATATTAGTCTAAATACTAAGTCTCGATAACTAAGTATAAAAAGAAGTAAAAAAAACAAATTCATTCCTTCAACCCTCCTCATCATTCCTTCACCACTCCTAAGAAGATTGGAAGCTACTATAACTACTATATAGTTATTTACATATTTTTAAAAAAAACCAGAACACCTCATTGAGTGGTTGCTATCAGCATATAATAATCCGATAACTTCTGAGTACACTCATACGCCTCCTCGCCTCTAAAAGGTGTGGGGTCTCACCTTCTACCCCTTCTCAGGGGTGTTTATCGGTTTTAATTACAAAAAAGTCCTAATACACAGTTGGATGTTTTTTTATCATATTAAGGTGAGCTGACCAATTTAGAGCACTCTTGAATATTTCTTAACACTCTAAGGAGGGGGTGTAAGATGTCAATATCCCCTTTAAAAAATGTTGCGTCATTTTTGTTATCAAAAATTATTTAGTTAGCAAAAAAACTGATCGGTAGTCGCTAAATAGTGATTTTAACCCCCTATATGGATGGGATAGAGGTGTTTGAGTGCCGTAAAGTGAAGATTCTCATTTTTCCTACCAAAAGCTATTTAAATAATTAAAGAATTTTTTAATATAAAAAACAAACAATATTTTCTGGATAGTGATATGCACACTGTACATCCCAACATCAAATTGGGTGATTAGGGATTTCTTTTGCAGTTAAAACCAATAAATACTCTAAAAAGATAAAGTCCACCACCTTAATTGGTGGGGATGGGTGTAAGAATATTCAGAAGTAATCACATTATAACCTGATAATAGCCATTTAACGAGGAGTTTTGTCTCTTTTTTAAATAAATAAATAACCGTATATTGGATATTGTAACTTACACCGTTCTTATGGGTGGTGAAGGGTCGGGGAAACGAGGGGAAGGGGGGCAGGTTGAATTTAGAACTTTTGCTTCTTTTTCTACTTACCTAACGAAACTGAGTATTTTGAAAGAATTTCCTACACTAAGGAATAACTTTTTATTGCAAGTTCTAATTATCAATTTATTTCAATGTCACTGTCACTGTCAATGTCAACCCCCAAAGGGTTGTTTTTTTACTGTCTCCCCGATGTTTTTAGCCAATTCGGGTGACAGATTCGTATTCAGCACCCCAAAATTAGTCAAAAAAGGTGATTTCCACACTTTACCACGGATGGGCCCATTTGTAACATTGTTCTCTACTATTTTCGGTAAAATAAAAGTACTGAATTGTTCAAAATAAAATTTTGAATAAAACTAGACCCGTGAAAAAATTTTTTGATAATTTGTTAATTTGTAAAAAAAATAAAAACAACAAAAATTGCTTCTTTTGGATAATTTAAGAAATATGATGTGATAATACATCAATTTTATCGAAAGTTGGTGAAACTATGCCCTTTATTGAAATAAACCTTCCTCAGTGCATAATATTTATATAAATGGCTAAATATAAAAAATAATCCGAAAGAAGGAGGGCCTATAAGGCCGGTTTTCAGAACTTCCCCTCCATGTATCCTCCTTAAATTTTTAAAGAATCAGTATACATTAGCACACATTCTTAGATATTTTTGAACTATGCAACATCCCTAATCCCCAACGACAAGCACCCTCGTCTTCCACTAACAAAAACCTTAATGCTCCTACCAGGTATGAAATAGTTTTAAAAGGATTTTTTATTTACAATATTAATAAAATCTCAATTCCTCTTATAACCCCCCGCTCCACCCAACACCCTCTATCGCGAACCATTCCCGCCGTCATCATACTTCTACAAGCTTCAAAATGGTATAACGAAGACTTTTCTTAAACTTTTTTATATTAACAGAAAGATATAACCTTGCGCCCGTTTTACTCCCTCTCCCTACGTCCAAACCAACAAAAATACGAAGAAAGATAGTTAAGCTCTAAATCAGCAGACAAAAAATTCTAACCTAAACCTCTCTACATAACAGAATCACTCGGGAGAGAGGGTGTTGGGGGGGTATAAGAGGAATTGGCAGTTTATTAATAATGTAAATAAAAAGTCCTTTTAAAACTATTTTATATCTGGTAGCAGCATAAAGGTTAATGTTGTGGGAGGAGAGGGTGCTTGTGATTGGGGGTTGGGGGTGTTGGGGTATTGCATAGTAGTAGAGAGAGCTTAGGGTGAAGTTTATTCAAAGAAAATATGATTTTCAAGTTCAAAATCATCTAAGCATATTTGTTAATGTAAACTGGTCCTATAACAATTTAATGGGGTTACATGGAGGGGCATGGCTGTTTGGGGTGGAATAGATTAGATATTGAATATATATGATAAAAAAAATTTTTTCAATTTTTTTTTAACCAAAAATAAAAAGGGCTCCCCCTCTTTTCAATCGCTTATTGTTTAAGTGTAAGTCATAGTAAGACAATTTTTTTTTTCAAAATGTAAGTCATCACATGTGTCTTATAATGGTATTAAAAAAACAATTTTGTATCTTCATTTAAATCGTTTTTGTGAAATATGTGTTTACCTAACTATCTGGTCACGCTAATATACGTGACCAGATTGAGGCACCAATATACAAAAAGTAAGTAATTTTATATTAAATTAAAATACGATAGTCCACTCAGGGCCGTGTAAAGCGGGTGTGCGAGACCTCCGTAAATTTTTAGGGGCGCCGGTTGGCGGCCGGTTAAATGGGCCATTCGTTTTTTATTATGATTAGGTCAGTGCAATTTTCAGCGTCGTATCTAGGGCAGGGCAACAGGGGCATAATTTTGTCGACCCCCCCCCCCCTCATCAATTTTTATTTTTTAAGGAAAAACATTTTTTTGGGGGCGCAAAATTTAATTTAAATATGAAGGGGCGTAATTTTTCCGGTCCTCCCCGCTCATAAATATTTATTTTCGAGGAAAAAAATTTTTTGGGGGCGCAAAATTTAAATATGAAGGGGCGTAATTTTTCCGATTTTCTTTCCCCCCTCTCATCAATTTTTATTTTCGAGGGAAAAAATTTTTTTGGGGGCGCAAAATCAGATCTCGACGTTTCATGACATTCTGAGGCCCGGTTGTATCATGCTCTTGAACTTAGCGTTGATCCGTTTAAAAAAAAATTGGTTATACCAATGACGTTCAACAGTTCAAGCCTCAGATAAAGCCGGTTTACTTGAACACCCACTGGAAACAGTTCAAACTAATTCAAGCGTGTTCAACCTAAAATAGTAAATGTTATTTCGTAATGATTTATTTTGTGCCTATTTGTATAAAACATGAAGCATTTGAATCATCTAATGTATGAGTTTCGTTGAATAAATGCAAGTAATGTTGAGCAGAAGAAAATAACAAAAATATAGAGAACGACCACTACCACTATACAGTTAAACTCTTTCGTAAGTTTCCATGGCGCGATTTTTTCTTTCGGTGTACAAACATCAGTGCTTTACTCTTGATGACGCTTTTATTCTTTTATGCTTGTTGATACAAGTGATAAAAACTTCATGTGTCGGGTTTTATTCATTAGTTAAAATGCCACCAGCGCCCCAGAACACAGATTTCTATGATCTAGATAAATGAAATCATAGTGTTATAATAGCTCTGAATATTTTTGAAAATAATGTCGGATGTATAGTCCAGTCAATGAATATATTGTAGAATACATGGAATATGCGAGACTTTTTGACTTCAGAACGTTGTTAGTAGTTAGTAGGTAAACATACTAAAAGTCCCCGCGCCCCTGGGAGGTGAGCTTGCGGTGGGAGGGAGGGGAGAAGGTACCATTTTTGGATTTTTCGATTATATCTCGGAACCGGTGAACTAAAAAAATATGTTCTACATAAATGAAAGCTAATTAAATTTCCTATAAAATTGTTTCCATACATATTTGTCGAATTTCCAACGGTTTTCGAGATATACGTTATTGAAAATCGATCATTTTCAAAAAAATTATTTTTTAAGTATATATCAAATTGAAGGAAATTTAATGCTCTACAACTTCGTTTCTGACAATTTTTCTGAGAAAGGATCGTGGGAGGCGCTAGAAGCAAATGTTTGACAAAAAGAGTTAGGTAAAAATGATTTTTTCGAAAAGTATCGATTTTCAATAACATATATCTCGAAAACCTTTGGAAATTCGACAAATATGTACGGAAATAATTTTATAGGAAATTTAATTACCTTTCATTTTTATTTAAAACATATTTTTTCTAGAGTCCACCGTTTTCGAGATATAATCAAAAAATCCAAAAATAGGACCTTCCCCCCCCTCCCCCCACCGTAAGCTCACCTCCCAGGGGTGGGGGACTTTTAGTATGTTTACCTACTAACTACTCCTAACGAAGTCCTGAAGTAAAAAAGTCTCGCATATTCTATGTACTCTTCACCCTTCTTTTGAGCACTCATTGACTGGATTAGTAGAAGATATAGCAAGTAAGGCTTGTCTGGATTTACTTCCAAAAAAGTTAAAACATTTAATACTTGTAATATAAAGGAGAAAATTTCACACGTCAGTTTTTTAGCCAATCACAAGTTGGTCTTGGTTTCGTTACCATAGCAACCCAAAAAATTTTAGGAAATTTTCATCCTCCTGAACGAAATTAATAAGTGGAAATTTTTCTGTCAAATTATTGACATATCATCACATTTGACATTTACTTTTACAATTTTATTTGTCATATTACTTAAACGAGATAATTATAAAAAGAATCATTGAGCTCGTGAAACAACATTTTATTTCATGTTTAATTATGATACTAAATATTTCAAATGTGTTTGAGAATCCTTTAAAAACTCCTCGAGTTTCAATGGTGAATACATCGGTGAAGAATCTATATCAATTAAACGTGTATGCTTGACTACATAAATATAATATTTTGAAACAATTTTATTTAACTTATCTTTTCCAGTTCGTGAAAACTTAGTTGAAACGTCCAGTAGCTCTCTCTGTACTACGCTGAATAACTTCTCATTTTGGTTTTCGTTCATATTACACTTTTCAATCAGGTATGATAAGTATTTCGATTTTGGATGGCTTTTTTTAACCTCACAAAGTTGAAAATTTCCCCAAATTTACTTTATTTCCCTAGGGACGTTATGAAAAGTAACGACCCATTGCCAATGGCAACAAGAATTTGGTACATATTGCGTCACTTACGATCGACAAAACATTAACTATTAAAAAAATAACAAAACTTTAACGATAATAACAAAAATATAAATATAATGAGTAATGACACAGCACCAGCCAGTGACCTCTATACATAATAGCTGTATTCTTTCGTGCAGAACGAACTGACTGCAATCACTAAATAGCCATAATCAATTCGAGATATCTTTGAAATCCTTGATTTCTATTGGTTGCTTACTGATTTTGTTCACTTTGAGCACGAAAGAAAATAGCCAATAGAGTGAACTCAAACAATAGCGGAAAGGTTCTGTCTCCTTCGCACTTGTTAAACTATGTATTAGGCAACAGAGACAGAGAACCTGCGGATGCGAGCTTCACCTCCTTTGCGAGCACACTCCAGTATGTGTGCTCGCTGGTGCCCGCATTTTACCCACATGAAGCCGTTACCCACCAAAATACCCACACATCACTAAAATACCCGCAATTCGGGTAAATACCCACCAATTGGTAACACTGCAGTAAAAAGTCAAACTTGAATCAAATTTTTATTCAAATATGCTTAGGGTCGGTTGTAGCATATAGCGATCAAGATCAGTTCAACTGAACTAAAGTTCAGCGCTGACGCAGTTCATCAGTCACTATGTTGTATCAACTATTTTTAAATCTCGTTCAACTGAATCAAGTAAAATTGAATCTATGTGTTGTTGGTAAACCTATAAGAGGGTAATTTTTTTTTAATTTTGTGAAAAAATCGAAAGAATATTTTGAGAAAATTGCAAATTTTAGTAATTTGCCCCTATAAAATAATTTGGTATTTTGGATTTATTATATCTGAACGATATATAATACAATAAATCGAAAATAAAATGTACCTAAATACTTATAATCACTGGTGTAGTTATCGATTTATTTGGCCTAGGTTTGCTTTCTACAATCCGTATAATATATATTTTTCTCCTTGTCCACAAAAATATGTACTAAGTAAAATTTTCGGTACTTTCGATTTTTACTATTTTGGTCATGAACGTCGTCGAACGACATAAAAAATATTTTAAATATCGGCGTACTTTTGAATTTTCACTTTCGGTGTTTTACGTCTCTGCAAACATGTTCAAATCTTTCTGTGCCAGATTTCGGCACTGATGCCTTTAATTAAGGTTAGTTTTGCTCTAATTGTCTTTTTAATAAAATTTTCCAAAGTCGAACCTTTTATTTATTCCTCGAATTAGTTGGTATTTTTCGGAGGTGCTACAACAATTTCGCCTAATCTATTGAATGAAAAGTATAAAATATTATATGTTACAGTAACGGTGGAAGATCGCACAAAAAAAATTTTTGTTTTCAATAATTAACAATTCGAAATGTTAACTCACTCCCCACTAGTCGCGGGTTTCATCACTTCTTACATTCTGTACATAGAGAATAAAGTGACACTAATCACAATACTCTACCATAAACTTGCAGACGAGATGTAGTTAGAAAACCTGCTATATGTTACTTTGTTTTGTCGCAGAGTTTCGGATTTTTTTCCTCGGATTTCTTTTACTAGATCTGTCGAAGTGAAAGAAACCCATTTTTCTGTAATAGCAGCCCTTTCTTCCGCGGCTTTATTTTCCTCGGCTTCTTTTTCCGCGACTTTTATTTCCTTCGAATTTTTTTTCTACGGCCTTTTCTTCCGTTCACCGTCAAAAATCTCTGACACAGATGACAATCGGCCACAATTTCGCGATGTTTTCTCCACATAAAGCGAACACTAGTGTGATTATATTAATGAAATTCTTTAAAAATTTAAATAATTGCAGGTTTATATATATATATACATATACGGATTTCTATGGCTGTCGCCGTCTCTCCGTCCCCAGTTTCCACGTTTTTCTTTCATGACTCATTTCCTCGTTTAAGTTCCTTGATCTCATTGCATCATCCACGTCATTCCTCCAGCTTCTTCTATGTCTTCCTTCTTTCTTTTTTCCGGCGGAGTCCATTCTAGTATTTTTCTTGGCCACCTATGTTGACCCATTCTTTTTATATGTCCGGACCATATCAACTGTTTCTTTTCGACCTCATCTATAATATCTTTTTCTATGCCAGAATTTTGCCTGATTATTTCATTTCTGATTCTTTCTGTTCTGGATATCCTACAACTTCTTCTTAAATAGTCCATTTCTGTGGCCAACATTTTTCTTCTGTTTGCTTTGTTTAAATCCCACACTTCCGCTCCGTACATAATTACACTTTGTACGATGCTTTTGTAGATGCGTAGCTTGGTGCCTTTCCTTATATTTTTTTCCCACAGTATTGAGTTTAACGCTTCAATAGCTTTCCTACCTTTATTGATTCTTTCTCTCACTTCATCATTGCTATTTCCCTGTTTATTAAAGATTACTCCTAAATACTTGCACAATTGGGTTGTTGCACTAAGTTAAAATTTGAGGAGAATCTATGTTAAACAGTAACAATTATTCATAAAAAATCATTAGAAACATGTAGAAGTTGAAAAGAAAGTCTTATAATATTATAATATTAATTACAAAAATACATGCATTTAAACCGGAGATGACATAATAACGGCAGTCTGTAGAGAAGTTAGTTATAAAACGACGAGAAATGGGTACTAATTTGGAAACTCGCTGATAGCGACGGAGAAAAAAGACAATCACGACAGTTTAATCTGACATTATATATAATGTCAAATTCAACTGACGTTCGTAGGTTACAATTCGGTATAGTTTAACAGCATCTATAGTTATGGATAAATATAAGTACAGATAGTGTTTTCTGCCGTACTGTGTGAATAATACCACCAATTCACCAGAAAAACTGTTGTGTTCCAATAATAAACGCTGAACGTAATAATGAATGATTCAAAGCCACCAGAGAAGGACCAAGTCTTCTTATTGTGGAGACCATTTCAATGTCAAGTAAAGTAACAAATTACAATGTATTCTAAGCGTTTTATTTGTGGTAAGTTGTATCTTAATGTAGGAATTTGATTTTTAATATGGGTTTATGTTGTAGGAAAAACGGCCGCATTCCAAGACTTGTGTGGCGTTCTAGCTGTTACAAATTTAAATTACCCGCCAAACTGGTGGATAAAACAGGGTGTATTCTTAACGGCTCTAGATTAGAATGTTATTCATGCTTTGACTTCCTAAAAGGAGGGAAATGGCTTCAATCTGCTTTTATGTATTTTATCTAGTTTATGTTGGAATAAAGTGCAATTGTTTTTGTTAGCTATTGATTATTTATGAAGCTTCCTAGACGCCCCATAATACTAGGATGATCAATAAATTAAGAAAGGAAATTTAAAAACTCGCCGTTGAAAAACTATATGAAACAAACTGTGAAAGTCGTCTAAAGTCGGTGAACACAATCAGTCGGAAATGGCTACGAATGCGTTGGATTGTAGTTATAAATGCCCTTTGAATTATGTGTGTTATAAATACATATTGTTTATTGCTTAGATAGATACTAGCATAAAGTACTTACCTTATTATTTTTTGTTATAATACAGACCTTTCTTGATATTGTCGTAAGTCTCATTCTGACTCTTCTTAGAAGTGAGTATCAATGGATAATAAATAATTTCTTTAGTAGATAAACTTATTTTGTTGTTTTCAGTTAGATACGCATGTATATAGTTAATAGGAAATAAAACAATGAAAAGGAAATATTTAATAAAACACAAAGTAAGTATAGTTAACAGATTCATCTAAATTAAATAATAAAATACATATTAGACATATTATGTAATATTAATAAGATAAAGGAAGTTCTTGCAGAAATTACAATAGTTTGTACTGTCTATAGCAGCTGTAACGTAAGTACCTACCTTGCAGCTTTTGCACTTCCAACCATTGCAATGTCAAAACGATCGTCTCTTTTTAAAAATTCGCTGACCATAAATATATCTACCGCCAAGTAGAATGTCAGAATTAGCTTTTACAGATATACTGCCTTAGTCGTTTTGTAAAAAAATATTAACAATAACTGCAAACATCAATCACTGCTAGCTAAACGTCAAATTTACTTTTGACATATGAGGTTATTTTCTTTCTTGTCAGCAATGTCAACTTATTCGTCTTCATCTGTTCTGCTTATAAGTTCACATCTAACTGCCGTTATGATGTCACTACCGTTTTCGCGGCACATTCAAATAGTTGAAGTTTAACAATTTTTTAAAATATGTTGCGCTAAGAATTTTTCTTCCAAATTAAATATATAACTAAATTAAGTCCTCCACTACCGTATTTCACCATTTTTGAAAATTCGTCAACAACCCAATTGCACTCCCCTAATCACATTGTTTTCTAGTTCCAGATCATTACATTCGCCATAGCCGGCTGCTAAATATTCACACTTGTTTAAATTTATTGTAAGTCCCGCTCGTTCATACTCTTCTTTTAGCTTTCTTGTCATGTAGCTCAGATCTTGTTCGTCCTCCGCTATCACTACCTGGTCATCTGCAAAAAAGAGGCTGTAAAGTGTGTCGTCTCCTACGTTAAGACCCATATTTCCGCATTTTCTTATCCACCCTTGTAGGGATCGGTCCAGATATATTTTAAATAGAGTGTGAGACAGACAACACCCTTGTCTTAAGCCTTTCGATGTTCGGAAATATTCTGTATGCGTGTTGTTACCAGTTTTTACAGTGGCCAAATTATCTTTATAGTAGAGTCGTGTAGCATTGATTAGAGATTGGTTTATTTCCAGGTTTCGCATTTCTGTCCATAACTGTGATGTGGGGACACTGTCATAGGCTTTCTCTAAGTCTATTAGAGCTATATGTGTTTCTCTGTTATGTTGGGTACGTTTTTCAATGGCAAGTTTCAGTGTGAAGAGGTTATCAATTGTCGATCTACCCGCTCTAAATCCTGACTGTTCTTCCGGTTGTTTATCCTTTATGTCTTCTTCTATCAAGTTTTTAAGAATTCGTGAATATATTCTTCCTATTGTTGGTATTACCGCTATGTAATTTTTCGGATCATCTTTAGGACCCTTCTTATATATAGCTGTAATATAAGAGGTTCTCCATTCCTTTGGAGTTTCTTCTCCATTTAGGCATCTTTCATATAGGTTTTTTAACATTTGTGTTAGTTTCGATGGTCCGTATCTTATAAATTCGGGATATATTCCACCAGGCCCAGGGGATTTTCTTATTTTTGTGTATTTTATTGCCTCTTGCACTTGTGTTATCTCGAGATGTATGCGGTCAGCATTGATTCTCATTCGCATTCGCATTCTCATTGATTTTATTGTTTTCCAGGCTTCTGAACTTCGTGTGCCTCCTATCTGTTGATCTATGTAGTCACATCTTTGGATCCACGATTGGTTCTTCTTCTTTAGTACTTCCGCCTTTACTTTTCTGTTTGCTTGCTTACATTCTTCTCTTGTTCCTGCATCCTTCTTCTGTAGGAATCTTTCGTATATTTGTTTTTTTCTCCTTAATTTGTATTTCTATATCCTCGTCCCACCAGTATGGTTTATTTTTCGTATTCCGCATTCCAAGAGATTCCAGGTTTATACCAGATCTAATTAACAGAATTATCTTTTATAATGGCTTATGGGCTTTTGAATAGTGTATTTTCAAAATAGAAATTACTACCTACATGCTCATTGCTCATATAATAATTTGGTTTATGGTTCAGTTTTAGCTTACTGGTATTTTATTTTATGCACTTGGATTTTCGCTAGAGCTTGAGGAGAGGTATTTTATTTAATACGCCGGCCATGCGCTATTAACACAATGCCTTTTTGGTGGTGAAATTCGAAATGTTTTATCTTCATTTTTTTATAACTAATCGACGTTTGAAGAAAAAATAGCATGTTTTATTCGGAGTAAAAGCCACTTATTGTGACTCGTCTGTAATTGCGAGACTCACTTCGTTCGTTACTCCTAATAAAACAATATACTATTTTCTTACGATTACAATACTGCCGTCCTAACCTAAAAAGCAGTAACTCCAGATTTTGTCAATTTGGAGTTGCTGCGTTTTTAATATGTTTCGGGCATTTTTACACCTCTTTTTCTACGTTAGAAAACAGTATTGACAATAGATTGAATACAAATGAGCTATAGAATTTGCAGTATCTCCACTTTTTAAACCATACACTAAACTAAAATGCAGTACGAGCCTTGTGCTCAACTAAAATGCATTAACTCCAATTTTTATTGGAGATGCTGCATTTAAGACTAGTAACAGTTGGTACTGTACTTAAAATGTGCATGTTCAAAAGTGTTAGTTGTACATAAAGGCTGTTCGTGTTTAGTTTAAGAAAATGTAGCTTTTAAAAAGAAGGGTAGGTACTTTAATTTTTTTTAATATCTCTGTAAGATAAAACTATGGCTTCACGCGTGAACCAATTGCGAGTTGTGATTTTATTCTGTTTTGTTTCTGTTTTTCCTTAAACTGCTTCTATAATACCGATTATAGATAATTTAAGTTTGCAAATAAAAGCCAGTATCATTGTATTTGTATCTTTGGGCTACCAAAGTCTTGATCTTGAATATTTAAATAACTAACAATTTATATAAAAACTAAAAACTTAGGTTAGCTGGTACAGAAAAGAAAAATTACGAAAACTGATTTTAGCTCCCACGAAAATTTCAGCCAATTTGTCTGAAAAAATTTTTTTTTGGGATTCTGAAAACATCTTTCCAATGGCAAGACGATAAAAATTTAAAATTTAATTTCCCGAGAAACGCCTCGAAGAATAGTGATTCAACGAGAGTTTTGTACCGGTAAGTAAAAAACAACCTACTAAACCCTTTGCTTGCCTGTGGCATGAATGTGTATCCGGAAGGAAGAAAGAAGATCTCATTAGTACATTTCATGCGTTTCTGTTAGCAATACGAGATTTTAAAAATGTAATTATTTGGTTAGATAACTCTTGTGGCCAGAACAAGAACTGGGTCTTGTTTTGGTATATAACTTATATTATCAATTCCTCTGAAACAGCAACCACTCGAATCATTTTGCGATATTTTGAACCTGGCGGCTGATAACTTCCACTACCAGGTCGACCTATCCTTACAAAAAAAGAAAAAAATCAAACTACAATTTTTCAGACTGTGAAATTGCGTTCAAGTCTGCAAATTCAGGAAAAGCTGTACTAAAAGAGATGAAATTGAATGATTTCTTTATCTGGCCTGATAATTCATTAATTTATGAAATTAAACATTCAAGGCCATACATAAAGGATATTATAGATAATATATGCAAATCCTTAAATTTCCTAAACAAGAAAGCAACACGGCAACTCCACCTCCACTTAATGTAGCAAATCCTATAGGATTACCAATGGAAAGAAAGAAACTTATTTTTAAAAAAAATGTTTACACTAATTCTACAAAATAGGAGACTATTCTGGAGAAACATTCCAGTGAATGACGAGGCAATGCAGTTGACCTTAGATTTGATTAATAAAATTGTAATAGGAAGTATTGTTTGTACTTTTTTTAGTTATGTTCCAAGAAATATAATTTTTTTGAGTAATATTCCGTTCATTTTGCTATCATTTTTACGAACATTTCTTATAAAATATTGCGGCATCTCCAAATTAACCTTTTCTAGTCTCCACTAAAAAGCAGTAAATCTTAATATATGCACATACTGCAAGTCATAGTTGCATGTTCCTCTTTAATCTAAATAATACACTAGACTAAAAGCAGTAACCGCCAATTTCTACTTACATTTCTAAATATTGACATTGTTGTTGTGATACAAATTTAAAACAAATGTGTTGCAATACTTAGAACAAATTTCAAAGATTTTCGTTAAGTTTTTTGTGGTGACCTAGGTAAATAAACTAAAAAAGACGTTATCTCAAAACTAGTAAAGGTGGAGATACTGCTTTCTAAGTTAGGAGGGCAGAATACTTCCCCGATGTGGAAGTGAAATAGCTTTCAATGTAGCAACCAAGCACCGTAAGACGTAATTAATTAAATAAAATTCTCTTAAAATATTCACATCGGTGACTTAACGTAAATATCAATAAAAGGAAAAACAGAGTACGCGTTGCACTTTGTTTCGCATTCAACTGTTTCTCTCCCCCTAGCCGACTAATCGTTAATTCCGCGATTGCAGGAATCTTATCTCAATCGTTACTCATTAATGTGACATTAGAACCACCTGTTTTAGTGTTTGTATGTGAATCTCGGCAAAATTTTTCAAATATTAATAAAGTATAGTTTTCATGTTATGCACGTAAATCAGAAAAAACTTCAAGGTAGTCTATTTGTATCAACGCAGCTAAAACAAATAGCCAGTAACACAGTTATAATGATCCAAATGTCTATATTTTTCCATGATAATGGCTTACAGGCGACCTTGATTGTCAAGGAAGAATTATCACATTCATCACTCGTGAACTGTCATTTCATACAGTTAAAAGGAAAATTAGGGTGTCCATACATTATAGGGTTTTCAACACATTTTAATATCAGGATTGGTCTTTTATTCATTCGGGGTATTCTAATTTCATACTAGGCAAAACAACGAGTTGTTTGGCCAATTTATAAACACTAGTTTCGTATGTGCTATCTACTTTTACTTCCACATCTAGTGGAAGTATAGTAACGACAAAAAATTTTTTAAAAATGTTTATTCTTCAAATAGGCTTAGAATGTCATGAAACGTCGAGATTTTAAGTTTGAGCGAAAAAAATTCTGTCTGTCGGTCTGTCTGTCTGTAACTTTTTTTGTGCGCACGTTTACTCTGGAACCGTTTAAGATATTTGCTTGAAATTCGGTACACATATGTACTTTAACGAGATCTGAAACTAGATTATATTTTCATCTTGTTCTGTCGAAGGGTTTGGGGGTAAATTGGGGTCAATTTAGGGTAAATAGGTAAATCAAGCAGGTAAAAGTCCATAAAATTGGTATTTAATATATACAAGACCTAAGGTCTCAAAAAAATTGGCATTAGCCACTCCTACCCTATTATTAAAGGGGATGAAAAAAAAATTGTGATTTAGTGTGTGTCCAAGAACCAGAAACCTTAAAATATTTTTTGCTTCATCCACCCCCACTACCACCCCCCTATCACTCCCCTATCACCGCCCCCACCCCACTACCGATGTGGAATATCGTTTTATAGGTTTTTGGGGTAGAGGATTTCAAATATTATATTATTACAGTTCCATAAACAATTATTTCCACATACAAAATTTTTTCGTGGTGAGTGACTTGGATAGAAAATCTGGATGTGGAAGTAGTGATTCCTTGGGCAGCGGTTTTTAATTATAACTTCAGAGGTATTTCATTATTCTGTTTCTGTTTCTAATGTAAAATTTAAATGATGTTTTTTCACTAACATGACTTAATAGCAATGTATGCATCAAGTGCATAAAGTGATAATTTTTTTTCACGAAGGGGAAGTTTGACACAAGTCGTAGGTGAGTGCGGCAATCCCATGAGTAAAAAAAGGCACTTTATGCATAAGTTTCATACAATTTTATATAAATGTATTTAGAACGAATACTTTTATTTAACATAATTTTTACGATATTATCGTTAATATCAAATATTAGTTTTGCAAACAGGGGCACACCCTAAATTATCACAAAACAAGAAATTGTTTTTAACAAGTTTTGTTCTTGGTCTTTAATTTTTAATTTAAATCCACATAATTGAACTTGATGTTTAATATGTCATAAATCATTTATTAACACCTAATAAATATTGTATACACGCCATATCGTATAATATTTTAATTTTAAATGGATATTTTAAAAATAAAAATATTGTCTACTTCACTCCATATTTAAAACAAGTAAACACGCTCAAATTATGTCATCGGCGGACCCTCCAATCAATGTTTATAATATAAGTTAAAGAGAGGCAAACCTGCACCAGTGCTACACTTTTATTGCAAAGGAAAGGACCTAATACGTAGAATCTGCGCATATGCAGCCTCCACCAAGGGTGCTAGAGTATACTGATTGGTCCGTCCGCGGAATGCGTCATTAGTTGAGAAATAATGCCGCCAATTTTAAATTCATATAACATAATAATTTTTTCTGTAGAAAAGAAGCAAATTTCGCAAAAAAGAAAAAATACGGGTGAGCTGTTTTAAAGAGAACTTCTCAAATATTCAATAAAAAAAACGTGGGAAAGGCCCATTAACACGTGTTTTATCAGTTAAAAAATGTCAAATCGTTTGAAATTAGATAGAAACTCGCGAGAGAACTTTTAACCTTGAAATTTAATTATCTTCAACTTTTATAGTTATATTTTTCTAATTTCATCTTACCATGTAGATTAAACTGTAGATACACATAGGAATAAAGTCAATGTGTGCCCTGTACAATGTAAATATCAAATTAAAAATTATATATAATATCCTTTGTTTAATTTTTCAGTAATTAAAAAACCCCTCAGTAGTTTGACGATAATAATACTTCAGTAATTTTACTTTGCTTATAAAATAAGTTTAATTTATTACCGATACTACCATTACAAATATCATTTCCACATTTCCTAGAGTGTTTTTCATTCAAATCAATTGTGTTTCCACAACAATCTATATTCACTTTTTAAAATTAATAGCTTTATAGTCATTTGGAAATAAAATATTTATAAACCTCTTCTATTACTAAATGGATTGCCTTTTTAATGTATTGTAAGACAAAACCGTTTTTTTATATTCCAAGCCTTCAAAGCATACAGAATTGGAATAGTAGTAACTGTATTCATAAGTTGCCGGTTTCAAATATTTATTTTAATCATTTCAATCTATTGTGACAGGATAGGATTTTGCAGAGTGAAAGGGAAATATGCATTTATTTTCGGTTTATTATAAATATTTAAAAAAATCATAAATGGTATAATCTTTAAAATAGTCTCAAATACTTCCCATTGCTCTAAGGAATACAACCATAATATAGTTTTTATCATAAATTTTGTATATAGTTAAATGCCATACTCTAATAATGAAATTAGGAACTATTTTCATTAACAAACTACGATATTCAAGTACAACAGAAATTTACAATAAAAAAAATATATAGTTGTATTCCTTAGAACAATAGCAATTATTTAAAACAGTTTTAAGGACTATACTATGTTTGGTTTTTTAATTATTTATAATAAATCGAACATAAACGCATATTTCCCTCTCACTCTGCAAAATCCTATCCTTAAATTTGAAGGTTTTCTCGACGAAATTCTATTGTCCATTTTATACAGTGTGTCCCAGGATAGATGTAACAAGAGGTGTAATGGACCAAAAATTTTGGAATTTTGGAATGGTATTTGGGGATTGAGTCCTGCTTGTTGTAAAACTAAAGTATATCAAAAATGACTTGATTTGGTGTTCTACAGGGTGTTTGTTTTATAAGCAAAGTTGTAAAAATCACCACTAATAAAGTACCTTTATTTTTAAAAATATGAAAAAATTCCACTAAGAAAAGTTATTTAGAATGCAATTTTATCCTCTATACCAAATTTCAGGAATATGAAATTATTTTTTTGAAACTTCCCATTTTTTGCGAATTAAGAGTTGAATTCATATTTAAAGTTGTGTAGGAGCAAATGTTAATCATCTCAAAAAGTAGACTATTGGTAAATAAAAAATTGAATATACGAGATGTAAGAATCGAACTAATTGTAAAACAAGAAACAATTACTAACAGAAGATTAATGAGGTTTAAAAATTATAACAAGTAATAAATGTCAAAACATAACAGATTCACAAACAAATTAATTATTGACCAATACAAAACAATGTTTACAATTTTTTTATTATTCGACGTAGCTGCCACCCACATCCACACACATTTCGATCCTTCGCCTGAAGTCCTTAAAACTGTTTCGAATATGATCTAACGGTATGAAGTTTACGGTATTTGTAATTGTTTGCTTCAATACTGCTACATTGTTAGAAAGTGGTTCAGCGTAAGCCAACTGCTTAAGGCGACCCCATAAAAAGAAATCCAATATTGATAGGTTTGGGGATCTCGCCGGCCACTTGATCGGTCCATTCCTGGCAATCCAATTTTCTCCAAAATTTAAGTTTAACCACCGATTAACCATTTCTGTGGAGTGGCCAGGGCAACCATCATGTTGGAAATAAACTAAAGGCATATCTCTTAAAATATTTAAATGTTCTTCAGAAAATCTTTCAAGAAGTTGTAAATAAGTGTGCTGGTTTAATCTTCCCTCAATGAAATAAGGTCCAATAACTCCAACGTGATAAGAAACGGCACACCACACATTCACTTTTTTATAATATTGTCTTCTACAATTAATTCTAAAATTTGGATTTTCAGAAGCCCAAAACCGACAATTCTGAGATGAAACAACACCATTGGTTGTGAATGTGGATTCATCTGAGAAAATTATGAAATGATGAAAAAATCTCTCTTCCATGATTTTTTCTCCAATGGTCAAACAAAAATCCAACCTACGGCCGTCATCTCTTCAAGCGTATGTTTATAATTTGCTTTATATGCCCTAATTTTCTTTGCCTTGTAAATTCCTTGGAGTTCAGACTTGTTAATATTAATAAGAGCTGATCTCTCTCTTAGTGGCATCCTAGGATTTTCTATAACAGAGCCATGAGCCATTTTGAATGGTTTAACTTTGACTTCACATCCATAATCAGCGATCGCAAAAACATAAATATACTATGTTTTAAAAGTAAATCAGCAATACCCTTTCAAACATCAAATTTTTAGATTTGGGGGTGGTTTACTCTTTGGGAGTAGGAGCAAGTATCGGGACCATATAGAAACGGAAGAGGAAACCTTTTACTACAAAAATCATCCATAAACAATACCATTGCTCTTTCTAAGTTTTGTATCTTTTTTATTTACACGTACTATCGATTTTACGTAAATGGAAAAAATGGCGAAGGATCTGGGTTCATAATATATTATTAAAATATTTAATTTTTGGAAAATACCATTTGAATTAATGAAACAGAGGAATTCAGCTGAAAAAACGGAAATATCTGATCATCTGGTCTTACAGTCAACCCGCCTATAGATAAATGACATTTGAATTATCTACACATTGTTTAATGCGGATGCAGAGAAATTCCTTTACGTTATACCTGGAAAACTGATAGTGGAGCAAAATCGACCAAAAAGACGTTTAAGTGTATAAAGTTTAGTGTACAGATTTATAAGTAAACTAAACTTACACGTGGTGTTATATAGTCAGTTGTGCGTGCAAAATAGGGAGTGACGAGTTTATTGTCAATACCGAAAAAACTGTGGCGAGAAAACTACAAAAATTGCGCCTACATATTGCGGCGTCCTCGAAGTTCAATAACACAGACACATAAAATAAAAAAAGTGATCTGTTCCTGGAACTCCATTGGGTGGCCCCCATGTATTTATTGTATTTCGACGTGCTGAACATGAATCAGCTCAATTGCCCACCCACCATTTTTTGTAAGTGGCGAAAAGAACCAAAAAAAAAAACTCATAATTTAGGTTATTTTCGCGATTTACTAAAAATTGGTGGATGATGCAGCTAAACGGACACCCGATTCGAATTCAGCATGTTTAAATACACGGGACGGAGTCCCAGAAACAACCCACTTTTCACTTTCTTTTCCGCACTTTTCTAAATTCACCGGTGGACGCACCAGGTGGACAAAATACGAAGCTGATTGACTATCTGTTTCAAATTAGCCAATCAAATAATGTTATTGCTTACCGGTGCGATCCACCGGTGAATTTAGAAATCTGCCCTTTGTGTGTCTGTGTAATTGCATACGCGGTTTTCTAGAAAATGGTGGAGGATCCGGTAATATTCATATACAAGGTGGACCATTAATGGTAGGCCATAAATTCAAGGGTAGATTCTTTGGACCAAAATATGAGGATATAACCAAACATGCTTTAGTAAATTGTTGCAGTGGAAAAAGATACAGGGTGTCAAAATTGTAATTTATTTTTTCTTTTTTTTTGCAATCCAGCTTACAATTTAGGTGTCGACGATTTCAGCTAAAGGAAATTCGACCAAAACAGGTCGAAATTAGGTAATTTTAAAGTTTAATTGGTTAAGTCGCTGTGTTCCCTATTAGGTACAGGTAAATTATTAGTGAAATTAATGCCTTAATAGGTTATGACAAATATTTTAGTAACTATTTTCGCCTGATAGAGGGGGGGGAGTAGGTAAAAAGTGACCTATTTGAAACAATTTGGTAATGTAAATAAGGGGATGTTTGTGACTGAATAAGTAATATTTTCGTTAAATAACTTATTAAGAAATTTTGTTGACGTTATCAATATACCCTTATAGGAGATATTAGAGAAGTGTATTGAAATGACTAAATAGGTGATGGTATGTCTTGTAGAAAGCTTCTTAGACACCTAGTAAGGACTCTAAAAATACTTATATTTCCACCAAAAAGTCGAAATGACTTTATTATTCAACCAATAAGTTATTTGCTCCTATTGGTCAAAATTATTAATTACTTATTTTGTCGAATTTTACCAACGTAAGTGACGCACAGGAAATAGCGTATAGTATTAAGAACCCGACGTCATTATTCATGTTTCTGTGGTCCGGTGTTATTGTGTTGCCATTTCGTTCATTTCACTTTCTCCGTAATAACTTTAAAACACTAGGAGTAAAAGAAAAGTCACATACACGACCGATTCTTATCGCCAAATTAAGAAAATAAGAAGTAAAAATGAAATACAGTGGAAAACTGTGCGCTGCAATAATTATTCTGTTAACGTCTCTTGTACACAAGCCGTGAAAGCTATCCGTGAAACCGTGATGGGGTAAACTGCAGAAAATCTACATGCTTCATCATCTCGTTCAGATATTGAAGATCCATCTACACCTACGTTTTTGTGCCGCCGCGCCGTCACAACTGAGGTATTGGGCGGCACAAACTCGTTCGCTAGTCGCCTACTGTACCCATTATTTTATGCTCTAAAAAAGACATCCATTTTGCAAATCGGAGTTCAGATAAATAAGCAAACTAGTTAAAATTAGAAAAAAATAACTTTGAACAAGTAATAATTTTGGTTTCAAGTTGATTCATTGTTTAATTTTTTGGCACCTCCGGCGCCCCTTGTATTATGGCGCCCGGGGCGGTCGCGCCGCTCGCCCTGCCTCCTGCCTTAGAACCGGCACTGGTTTCATCGATAAATCAACTGAATTATCAAAGCACTTTTTAAAACAGTTTGTATTTTCCGAAATATCCAATTTGTATAAACACTATATATATTATGTTACATGCATAACCATGTTATGGTTTATAAAATAAATATAACTTTGTAAATATATTTTGATGTATAGAGACCTATTTTCCACGTAAAAAGCTGTTTTCTTTCGTGCTGAACGAACTGATTGCAATCACTAAACAGCCAATCAAATCGAGGAATTTTTGAAATCCTCGATCTCTATTGGTTGCTTTTTTTTTTGGCGTGGGGGGGAAACCCACACGGGCTGCCTATCCCAACTAGAAATAGGTCTGAGTGTCAGGCTCAAACTGACTAAAACCCCTTCTCTTAGAGTTCGTCTGTATGGAATACTCCGAATGCACTGCAGCCTCCTGGGCTTATTGTGCTTACCGTGTTTTTTTTTAGTTTTTAGTTTACACTTGTCCATTTTAATATTCCTGTGTCACTGACAGGGTGATACACGGTTGAAAATGGACGAGTTGCTTACTGATCGTGTTCAGTTTGTTCAGCACGAAAGAAAATAGCTAAAATAAGTACACTAAGGGAATAGTCTGAGCACAAATAAACACTAACAATCGAATAAAGTAACCTGTTGGTTCATGTAAAGGCGCGTTTACACGCACCCAGTAATTTAGTCGAGTAGGAGACGGTCGAGTAATTTAGTAATTGCTTTCCATTGCTTTCCACTAAATTACTTGACTAAAACACGCTGTCCGCATTGGTCGAGTACTAAATTACTAAGCGACTCGACTAAATTACTGGATGCGTGCATGTATGAAATAGCCACCAAAATGAGATTTTTTGGGTTGTAGAATAACCCTTAATAGGTGAATTTAATGATTTACGTAGAATTAACGACATATTAAGTGTTAAGTAGATACATTAAAACAGGGGACCAATTGGTGTAACATAATGTAATTAGGTGAAATAATTACAATTATGTGAACAAATATTAGTAATATTAGTCACTTATTACCTAATAGATGGCAAAAATAACTTGTTTTTCACTAATCTCTAAAGATGAAGTCAAAAATATTGGTGGAAATTAAGTTCTGACACTTGACAACATTGCAAGGAAGTAGCCATATTTATTCGAAAATACGGAACGCCAAAAACTCGCCATGAAAATTTAAACTTTTGTTTTTGGAAATAATTAAATTCATAAGTATTCATTGAACATATTGAGAATTATTGAATTATTATACGCTTGAAAAAATAGAATACCAAGTCAAAAATTGAAAATAAAAATTTTATATAGTTATAATTATTTTTTTTTTCTTTATACTAATAGGTATTTTTAAAGGGCTTAGTAATATTTCAAGGTACAATGCTTAATTTCAACAGAAAAAAATCATTCCCTAGTAAATTCTCGCGTATATACATTGCAAATTAAACAATAGTCAAGGATAAAAATGTCTTATAAGTAGTTATTATTATCAACGATTATATAGGTATATAGTTTTACCTTTTCGACGAAGCAGTTTTAAAGCAAGTATGAAAGGTAACAAATAAGTAATCCCCTACGTAGATTTAATATATTTTCGACATAAAAAATGTGTTTGACAACCTAACCTAATAGATCCAATAATACCTATTCAGCTTGTTTTCCACGTCGAATCGACGTGTGAAAAAACACCATTTAGGTTGATTCGACGTCGAATTTATGTCCTATTTCACGTATCGAAATTGGTGGCGTTACCTGTTCGACATTGAATCGACGTCGAATAACACCTAAATTGTTAGCTGGGAATATCTAAACTACCTCTTAACCGATCTTCTCTCAATTTGGTAAGGAAATATTTTTTTAAGCTAAGAAACAATCATTTATGTATCACATCAAGCTAGCCCATGGAGAGCGCCTCATGAGCTATTTACACCTGATGATGAATATTTTTTCTCTCTTTTTTTACGAAACGTAGTGGCACTTTTGATTATAAAATCTCATGTAGGAGTCATTTCTACGTAAAAAAGGTACACTTGATAAAACTTGATAATTCCAACCGTTTTCGAAAAAACTGCCGCATAGATCTCAAGAATTCTTTGAAAACAAACTCAATTTGAAAAGGACAATTTGTATTTATTGAAAAGTGTGCTTTGGTGACGTCTTAGTTCTGTCTTTTACGTACAATTTAATTAGTTTGACATTTTCACAGAACTAAGATATAACTAACACATAATGAACACACAATTTTTAAATAGTTTTTAGCTCCTCTGTTTTTGAGATATTAGCGGTTAAAGTCAGTTTGTTGAATCAGTAAACCCAGTGTTTAAAGCAGCGCGTACACCGCTCAATTTTAGTTTTCAAAATTTAATTCCGACCTTAAACTACATTTCACTCGCTTAGACTATTCTACTGTCAATAATAGAAAAGTTTCCTCGATATCGCTACAGAAAAATTTATGTGATCTCGAATAAAATAATTTTTTTGTACCAGATATTTTATCTTTGGTACAATCTTATGTATGGCAATCCATTTATTATATTTCAGAATATATGTGTACAAATTCGTCAGGTTATTTTACATAGGAATATGACCTCAGTTTTTGTATGTTGGTGAGTTGCAAGGCCACTTTTATTTTGCATATTTCAAGATATAGGTACTGTTTTGACCTCATCTATATGCTCCTGAATTATTAATATAACCTCCTGAACCGCTGTATACATTAAATGATGAAAGTGGTAAATAAAAGTCCCGACAATGTCATATGTAGATTGTAGATATATATCAAGTATATTCTATTTATAAAACTTACTCAATCAACCATATTAAATAGAAATGAATAATATAGTTATTACTATATAAATTACACAAATAATATCGTTAATGACAGTCCACTAGTTTTATCTAAATATAATATTTTATTGACAGTTGTCAGTTATAAAGAACCCATAGGGAAGGATTGGTAGGTAATGACAAAAAAATTGGTTCATCTATAATGTATTATACATACAATATATTTGTGAAGAAGATTGAGCCGACTTCAAGAAATTTATGAAATAATATTTAACTCAATTGTCTGAAAATATATTCTTTCAATGAAAAGTGACGAGGGATTACCAGTTTCTGTTAATTTGAAGCCGGTGTTATCGCACATTTTTCCGAAATTAGAGAATCTTGAAAAAGTGAGTTAAATTTTACTTCATATTTTTGTCATGATCATGTCTTTTAAAATATTGATTATTTTTAATTGTGCAGCTCTTGGTGCAGTTTATAATTTTTAGTTAGGATCAAATTAGATGGGATTTGGGGTTTTCTCTAAAACTATGGCAGATAGACAAAAACCAATATAGGTGTCCTGAGCTCGATTTTCGAGAAACAAACAATGGCGTAAATCGAGATCTTCTATCTTTTTTGACTACCGAGTTACAGAGCGTTTTTGGAAAATTAGCATTTTTGGATGACCTCTATACTCAGTTACCAAGTGTCGAATCGAAAATCGAGTAACACATTCTTAAGGCAAACTGTAAGAGAAAATCCTAATATATCGTCTCGCGAAATACAGGAAAATTTAGGAATCCCAAAAACAACTGCGTTGCGTTGCTTAAAAAAAAAATAAATTCTACAAAATTAGAATTAGTCACCATCTATACCCAAACGACTTTCAAAGGCGTCTCGATTTTTGCCAATGGTTTTTGCGTCAGTGCAATGAAGTGCCAGGATTTGAAGGAACAATTATATGGACAGACGAGGCCCATATAAGCAGTACCGGAATTTTTAATCGGCATAATTGGGCATTAGGCTCTTGAAAATGCGCAAGTAACCGCTACAGTTAATCGTCAAGGGCGATTTGGATTTGGTGTATGGTCTGGTTTTATTGGATACCAAATAATAGGTCCTCATTTTTTTCACGGTAATTTGAATACCGAAAATTTTATTAACATTCTACGACAGGAAATGGAGCCTCTTGTAGACGATATGTCTGTAAGACAATTTCAAAAATTAATTTACCAACACGATGGCGCCCCAGGTCATACGTCAAATAAAGCACAATATTATTTTAATGCTAAATTTGGGGAGGATTGTATAAGTATCTATATATCACTCAGGACTAGTTTATCAATGTCTAGTTAGCTAAGTTAACTAAATTGATAACTAACAATTAATTTAGCTAACTGGACATTAGTAAACAACAAAGTAGTTTGATATTGTTTAATTTTTAGGAAATAATGGTCCTATTTTTTGGCGAGTTAGATCTCCCGATATAACCCCTGCCGAATTTTGGCTTTGGGGTTATTTAAAAAATATTATAATATATAATAACATAGAAGAATTGGAAAACAAAACATTAGCTGCGTTTCGGTCAATAACTCCTGTCATGATTGGAAATGCAACAAATGCTGTAAGAAGGTGTCAAAAATGATAGATGTCGATGAAGATAATTCGAACATTTATTGTAGTTTAGTTTTCCTACTTTTGGCAAAATTATTTTATATTATAAGAAATTTTGTTATTAATAGTTTTCCATGGCCTCGTTACAAATATATTAATTTTTTCGAAAATTAACCACTTTTTCTAGCGATAAATATGACATATCGTCGGCTTACTATCAAAACCTCCTAAGTCTCTTATTTGAGACTTTGAGGGTTTTGGATTAGTCATATTCTTGAAACGCTGACACACAAACTTGCAAAATCTCCGAAGTTTAGCACGAATATGCCCACCTCTATCGGCGTTTTTGAAACCTTCTATGTCGCTACGATCGCATTTAGAAATCAAAACCTTCTATGTCTAGTATGTCAATTATAACCTAATTGATCTGGTGTTGTGCTTTTGATTTATTTCGAATTAGTTAGAAAATAAAAATGGACAAAAGAAATAAGGTAAGAATAAGTAGTGTATTTTTCTGTAATGCATACAATTTTTACACCTCCCATTAAATTGTATTACTTATCTTCTATTCAATTTGATTTTATCAATAGATTTAAAAGGTTTCGATATATGTATGTTTTATTCTTGTAAAACCAGTTAGGAGTTTTTGTTTTTGTTCTTTCCTGTAAAATTCTTACAAATCGACTTAGAAGGTTTTGATAGTAAGCCGACGATATAATAATATCGTTGGATAGCTAATTTAAGTTGTGATCGAATAGTGAAATAATTTACAGAATGTTCCATAAAAAAAATAAAAGTTATGTCTATATCTCGAAAACTGAGGCATGCATAATTTTCTTCTTATCAGCAACGGATTCTACTCAAGAAAGTTCCTTAAGAATGTGTTACTTGATTTTCAATCCGACACTTGGTAATTGAGATATAGAAGTCATCCAAAAACTCCAATTTTCCTAAAACGCTCTGTAGCTCGGTAGTTGAAAAAGATAGACGATCGCGGTTTGTGAGATTGTTTGTTTCTCGAAAATCGAGCTAGGACATCTATATTGGTTTTTGTCTATCTTCCATAGTTTTAGAGAAAACCCCAAAGCTTGTTTTCAAAAAGATTTTTTACATTTTTTTTTAAATATGACAATTGAGGGAAGTCGTAGAAGAAATTTAGTATGAAACCCATGCATAGTGTCTTTTTTTCACTCATGGGACTTCGACATTCGTGAAAAAAGTACCACTTTATGCCTCCATTTCATAAATTACTAGTTTATTCACGGACTACGCCATGGTCTTCAATTCACTATTTGAATAAATATTCCTACAATATAACAAAATAAGTTCAGATGCATTACATGTTAAATAACTAACTTTACAAAATACTGTTGATTGTTAAAACTAGATAAATAAATAAAACACACTTATCATAAAGTGACATGAAAGTTAAGTAAATACTACCAAGATAAATATGAAAATTTTAAACTTTTTGATCACACGCTAGAACAAAATAATTTATTTAAAAATTACAAGGCAGTAGCCGTAATTGATTTATAATGTTCTTTGTTACATATTTTTTACGATTTACTTTGTAGCTTAGTATGGGAAGGTTGTTAGACAACAAATGGTTAGCAGTTAGCATGTTGTAAAGTTTGTATACATATAGTTGTTTGTTCTATCGATTGAATAGTAATTGGTGTAAAGTTCTCACATACTCCACTAAAAGCAATACCTACCTATACTATTAAAACCAAGTAAATGTATTATTGGTAAATGTTATTTTGTATGTTAGGTTGTCTTAAAATAAATGAGAGAATTATGGAAATGTCATTTATTCGTAAATGGGATAATTCGATTTAAGCGATATATCATGAGGCATAAGTATAGTAAGGAAATATAGGGAAATGCGAAGTAATTGTGAGGTTATTAAAATACAGCGCTTTGGTAAAATAGTGGATAAATTCGGTAAAAAGTAAAAATAAACATCTTTTAATATATTTTTAATTTTTTTCGGCAAGTTTTCACAAGTTATGACCTCAGGCAGCAGACTGAAGTCATTTTGACGTCAGTTTATAGTCATTTGAGACGTTATTTTGACCTCTGGAATGCCATAACAGTGACGTTAAAATTGCGTCCTTTTGTGACGTCAAATTGACGTCATTTAGCGACCTTCAGCGGACCATACGTAATGTAAGCCATTTTTGATTAATTGAAATAAATGTACATTTGAGAAATATAATTAACCAATTTGGTGCAAAACAGCATGTGAATCTTGAGGGCTTTTGGGAGGTCTCCATGTATCGATGTGTGATAGGTTACAGGATGAGCCGCCATGTACAGGGTGAACCAAACTAGATGGGATTTGTGGTTTTCTCTAAAACTATGGCAGATAGACAAAAAACCAATATAGATGTCCTGAGTTCGATTTTCGAGAAACAAACAATGGAGCAAACCGCGATCGTCTATCTTTTTTGACTACCGAGCTACAGAGCGTTTTTGAAAAATTGGCATTTTTGGATGACCTCTATATCTCAATTACCCAGTGTCGAATCGAGAATCGAGTAACACATTCTTAAGGCACTTTCTAGAATTGAATCCGTTTCTGATAAGAAGAAAATTATACGTCCCTCAGTTTTCGAGATATAAGCATAACTTGTGTGTTTTTTAATAGAACCTCCTGTAAATTATTTCATTATTTCATCATAACTTAAATTAGCTATCCAACGATATATCATATTGTCATATTTATCTCTACAAAAGGTGGTTAATTTTCGAAAAATTTAATATATTTGTGAGGTCATGGAAAACTATTAACAAAAACACTTCTTATAATATAAAATAATTTTGCCAAAAATAGGAAAAACTAAACTGCAATAAATGTTCGAATTGTCTTCCATTGACATCTATGCATTTTTGACACCTTCTCCTTACAGCATTTGCAATCATAACAGGAATCATTGTCCGAAACGCAGGGGACGTCAAAATGACGTCAGGCTGCTGCCTGGGCCCAGGCAGCAGATTGACGTCATTTTTTGGTCACATTGGTCGATGACGTCACATGGCGAAAAAATGACATTTTAGTTACGTCACATTATGACGAAATTATGACATCATGTTTCGACGTTGATGCGACGTTTGGCGACGTCGTTTTCTCATTGCAGAAATTATTTCTAGATGACGCCACATACAAACCACTGAAAATAATCAGTCATTCTTTATCTTATACTCTAATGAATTTATAGAAAATAAATAATAATATAAACTGCAATGTTCAAATGCATTCAGGAATCAGGAAACTTTGATTGATTTGGATGGATCCTACAATGGTCAGGTTAAAGATCATTATTATATGTGGCTGGGACGAGACAGCATAAAAACCAGTGAGTGCTTCACCTATTAATTGTCCATTCATCTACATCGCACATGCAGTGGCGGTTTTACCAGTGGGCACTGGGCGGGTGCCCAGGGCGGCAAAATTTCAAGGGCGGCAAAATTTTTTTCTTTTGAAAATTCCTTTAGTCGTTTTTATGAATTCGTTGATACGACAGTTCCATTGAAGCCAAAACAACGCATCGAGCGATATGGATGGCAGCCAGAAGCGGCTTTCTCTTATACCTAATTTATGGTGATGGTGATGGTCCTTAGAAGACTAATATTTTTTATTCATTGTTTCATTTAAGCAAGTAAACCGTTAACGAAATACAAAATAAATTGTTTCGGGTTTGATAATAATTGATAAATAATAGTACAACTCGCTCAATTTCTTATAATCTAAATGAACTAAAGAAATTTGTAATAAATAAGCCATTAAACAAAATAAGTAAAATAACTCACTGTAGTGGGTACTTTTAGTACAGTAGTTAGAATTTAGAACAGATTATTTATTATGTCCTGCTCGCCTGCTCCTGTGTTCAATGTTTTTATCAAAGGCGGCCTTTCGGCTTTATTTTTTTATGAGAGCGACCCCAGGTAGCAAGGGTACGTGAAAATGACGTGAAAAAATGGTCAGGAGTGACGAGAAATGACGAGTTAGATGACGTAAATGAAACGTGAAAATAACTTCCTAATGTCTCAGACGAATGACGTCTTTTTCAGGTTATATTTGGTAATCCCCCCACAGGTTTTTAGTAATAGGAACATATAAAACTACATACTAGTTAGTAGTCTACTTGATAAAAATGAAGTAATTAATGTATAAATAAGTATTGCCCTATGAATTTGTTTGTTAGCCATCCGTATATATTTTATTTACATTTCTAACATATCTAATATTGTCTAAACGTTGGTTGTGGCATTTTCTTAATATTTCTCTATTCTTATTGGGATGCTCTGCCACATGTATTCTTCTAAACAATGTCTGAAATCTACAAAATAATACAATTAACCAGTATTTTACTGGAAAATAACCTCTACGCCTGTGACTTTTACGTCAAAGGATCAGTTAGAGGGTGGTTTTGACAAATAATGAATAAGAACAAAAATATAAAAATGACGTATTTTGCTGACGTTTCGGAAAACGAATCTGTTTCCTTTCTCAAAGCGTATTATAATGTTTGTGAGCTGTGTATATTAAATACACAGCTTTAAGAATATATTTGTTATATTCAGTATCCATAGATACTTACTGCTTACACAGAACTGTTGATATATCTAATTGATAGTTTTATTTTAAACAATGTTGAGTTTGTTAAGTTCTTCTTTTAACATCGGCAGCCAGATAGCAAGAAAAGAAAAATTAAAGAAGCGGCTATAATACTATTGAATGAGGATAAATGCGTGTCGAATTGTTCTGTAGATGTTTGCACAACCTGGCTACCGATGTTAAAAGAAGAACTTAATTAACAAACTCAACATTGTTTAAAATAAAACTATCAATTAGATATATCAACAGTTCTGTGTAAGCAGTAAGTATCTATGGATACTGAATATAACAAATATATTCTTAAAGCTGTGTATTTAATATACACAGCCCACAAACATTATAATACGCTTTGAGAAAGGAAACAGATTCGTTTTCCGAAACGTCAGCAAAATACGTTATTTTTATATTTTTGTTCTTATTCATTATTTGTCAAAACCACCCTCTAACTGATCCTTTGACGTAACAGTCACAGGCGTAGAGGTTATTTTCCAGTAAAATACTGGTTAATTGTATTATTTTGTAGATTTCAGACATTGTTTAGAAGAATACATGTGGCAGAGCATCCCAATAAGAATAGAGAAATATCTAATATTGTTTACTATCACTCGAATTTTTTCTCACAAGGGTTGCCTGCAAATTATAATGTTTATTAAGTTATTAAATTCATTTTTACTTACCTTTACCAATTGCGGTATGTAGGGATCGAACCTACAATGTCTCCATTGTCCGTATTACAGTACTGACGCTTCTACCAACTGAGCTATCTTAGTGACCGTTATTTCGGATGCTAAAAGCAGTATTTATGGTCATGTGTATGAAGTCTTTATTATGTGAAATTGAATTTCTAGCCTTATTTAAAATATATGAAAATCTTTCAGGTTCTCGCTTCAAGTTACTAGTATTTTTATTTATTTATAATTATTAAGAACTTATTTAATTTAATTAAACTGTCACCAGTGTCACCTGAGAAGTACGAGTACTTGTTGAACAACGTAATTATTACATTTATTCAGTGGCGGTTCGTTAAAAAAATGTTTTCCCCAGATCTCGAAATTGAAGAGTAGAGAGGGAGAAATCCGAAAAAAAAAATGTTCCTCATCTCAAATTTGATGAGCGGTGGGGGGAAAGTCAGGAGTCAACTATTTTAAGAATTTAAGTTTTAAGTTGAGGTACTTATACAAACCTGGAAAACGTGTTAGAGAAAGGTAGAAAGGTATAATGTCGACATTTACAACATGGTCTAAAACAGACCTAAAATTGAAAAAAAGTACATTCGTACATCGGTTTTATAAGCAATTATTACCTTAAAAAAGACAACTAAAATTTTTTTCGCAATTATTTTAACAAAAAAAAAAAACCGGAATGAGCAGGGGTCGAACCGCCGACCTCGTGACTTGTAAGATTCAATTCAATTCAAAACAATTTTATTAAACATTATTGTTTGCAAAGATGCGCCTAGACCGAGCCCCGATTCAGAGCCGACCACACCACCACGTCGCGCAGCGCCGTGGTAGATGGGTGGTCGGATGGGAAGGGGTCGGTTTTCGGCTTTAACGATAGGTCACATGGTGAGGGTTAGGCCTCCTGTTTAAAAAATAGTGAAAACTTAAGCCTGACAATTGCGGTTGACTATAACTAAAAACTAAGTTTGAAAACACTTAAAGCTACTTAAGGCTAGATTTAAAAACTTGGGTTAAAGGGCGCGCGCACAACACACGCGCACTAGTTTTTATAGTTTTGGTTAGTGATACAGGGAAAAACTCAATGAAAAAACCCGTTCGAGCAGTGACTTGTAAGACGACGCCTTAACTCACTCGGCCACCGACCTCTTTGAGAATACTTACTTAAAGACTTTATAGTGGAACACGCAACGGCTAGATCTTGCTTTTTAATGTATTTTAATCTATAATTTTATTATTAAAAGAACTCGAAACCTGCACAAATAAACTGCCGAATCTTTGCAAACTCTTTCGAATATAAATTATTTTGGATATTGTTAAAAAACATTATCCTCGAATATAAACGCCAATACTTATCCCTCACGACACGGTTTATTTTTTTTTAAACTTTACACTCTGCTTACAATAACAAAATGCCATTAGCGAGTTTTAAAGTTTGTAATCCGATAAAATATAAATGAATTTAACACCGAAAAAAGACGACAATATGACGTGATGTGTAGCACGTCATTTTAATGTCATTTATAAGACGTTATTTTGTCGTCGATTTTTAGTGCCCTGACGTCTTTTTGACCAGAATCACCAGATTTTGACGTCATTATAACGTACCCTTGCTACCTGGGACAATAGTGCGCAATTTACATTGTGCACGTAGAAGTTGCAAACATTTTTTTGGTAGTATATAAAGGGTGTCCCATAAGCCATGGATAAAACGAAGGGGAATGATAGATGAGTTCATTTCCAACCAAAATAATCACATATGTTGTTATCCAATTTTTGGTGGTTCAAAAGTTATTTCAACTTTTGTATTTTTGTCCGCAATCGCCTAGTACGTTTAGTAAGAAAGTGGTACAAAAGGGAGTTTTTTTGCTCTTTTTTTTTTCTTAAATAGGTTACTGAAGGTTGTACCTTTCCGATAGAAACATTTTTATAAAATCTAGTTAGCAACTGTCGATTAAAATAAAAGATCTTACGATCATTGTTCGGTTCATCAGAAATTATTTGAATTTTAAATGATCCTTGTAGAAAAATCTATCTTTTTTAAATTTTATGAAGTCGGCTAAAAACTAAGAAAATTTTTAATTATTCGTAAACAGAAAATAATTAATCTTTTTTAATGAAAGGTGGAAATTATTAAGGATTATTAATTACAAATAAAAATATTTATTATTTTCCACAGATTTTTGAAATATTTTTGAAGATTTATAAAAAGCTGCCTTGGTCATACTAAGACTTTTTCTTTCTTTAGCTTTTTGAAGGTGCTTTACAACGGTGACAAAAACAAATTTTTATATTATTTTAAAAATAAAAGAAAAACCTAATATGTTCTGGATTTTAATCGCGAATTTCCACATAGGAATCCTCACTTTAACCATTGAGCTATGGCCGTGAAACATTTGCGGATTTGATGAATTATGGCAGAGAAAGCAAAACACGAAATTTTTAAAAGTTCATATCCTTATTAATACATGAGTGGGACGACCGTACATTATCGATATCGAAAGAGATTTTAACCTCATAGTAAAGTACATGCTCCATATCGAAAATTAGATCTAGTAGGAATATAGGAAAAATTACATTTTCTGTTGTTTGGCGAAACGCGTTTGACTTTATTTGCCCACATAGCACAAGATATTCTAAGAATGATCTGTAAATGTCCTCTACGGAGTATATATATTCGAAATAATATTGTATCGTTCCAGGAATATATATATAATTTAACATGTTGATACTAGAATATTTCATACGAATAATAAAATAATATTCTTTCTGAACAATAGTATAATATTCTTAGTATATATATATATATATTTTATATCACTTAGAACTTGATTTGCTTTTTAAAAACTTTTATTTTGGTTTTACACAATATTTTATATTATTATATTTGGTTTAGATATAAATGTTACAATAGTTAATATGCTTGGTATAAAGATTAAATGTATACTGACTGCAGATGCGTCTCTCGGTGATATTTATAACATACTGCTATCAACGTAGGCACATGCATTTCTCGGAATTATGCTATGCCAGCGTTTTACATGAGAAAGCTTTGTTTTAAAAGGAAGTTGTTATCGCTTTAGATAAGGTATATCAAATTATATCACGTACCGAGATAAGGATATAAAGTTACTTGTTGGATAAGATACTTATGCATTTGAATGAATTAATACAGTTTGTTTAGCATATAACAACTCCCTTTCTTTTTGAAAAGTCGGTGTTATTCACCGACTTTTGAGGGAAAATCGGTCATTTCTTCCTCTTCTGTAGGTAGATGAGGTCTCCTTCTCAGGAGGGTGCCAATTCTTTTCAGCATTTCATTAGGGGTGGTGTCCTTGGATTCCTTACAACCACAGCATCTTTTCCTGCATTTCCAGGTGATGAAGGCGGCTAGGAGACAGATGGACAGACCAATAACTATATACATGCTTAAGGAAAAATGTTTGGTTATAAACGGCTCGTTTATTAGTTTGTCTAGATCTCTAGAGTATTGCTCGAGTTTGTGGTTGGCTATGTCTAGATTTTCTACATTTAGGTGATCGAACTGGAGAGGTTCCAACTTGGGTAGCTGGAGTTTTTCGGGAATATCACTACAACAGTCATAGGGTATAACCACTGGATGGGAATTGTCTGTAATGTTGATGGTATTGCGGCTTTCTGCTTGCACTTTTGTTATACCGACAAACGCGTAACAGTCCGGATGTAGTTTTAATATGGAGTTCTTATTAACACTGGTAATTTTCGTGTCCATTTTATTACAGTTTATGGTGATATGAATGGGTTCAGAGACAATTATTAACCACACATTGCCTTGTAGTTTCTGAACGTTATAACCTTGTCCATAGACGAGGGAACTTACACAGTTTTCGGGGATTTTTCTGAAGTTTTTCAGTAGCTGGGCTTCGCATGCTGCACTGCTGTCGATCGGGTAGGCGTAGAGGTCTGAGCATAGTTTCTTATGGGAATCTAGTTGTTTGCATGTACTCAGGTCCTTGACGGGGATGTACATTAGTGAATCATCGTTACGCGCAATGAATTTTTGTGAGAATGACAAGACATGGTGAAGGCCAGTTCTGTTGTCTAGTATAGGGATAGGATACAAATGATACAGGGTATAGAGTTGTTGTTCTACTAGTGGTATTCTTAGAACGAAAACAAGATCTGATTTTGATTGAAAGGCTTCTAGTTCGATAATTTCTAAGTATTGGGGAATTTCTGAATATTTTACCGGTAGGGGTAAATTATTTTTTACTAAGTTTTGAGAGATTTCCTGAAGTGCAGTAATCAAACTTTCGGGTGAAATAATTGAAGAGTGTATTATTTTCAGACGAGCAAATGTGATCGCGTTCAAAATGTCATCAAGGTTGCTCTGGAGGTACAAGTAACTTTCAGTCAATTTTTCACATGTTTCGATAAATTTTAGTTCGGCTTGAACCAGTGCAACTCTATCATTTACTTTATGCAATCCGATTTGAATCTTTTTCATATCCTCGTTAAACGTTACTATATTAATTTGCATGTTTTGAACCGTTTCGTTAAAGGTTTTTATGACGGTAGAGGTAACGGATATTTGATTTTTCAGGAGGTTTTCTATTTGATGTTGATCTTTGTTTAATTTATTGATACTGTCTGTGAAGAATTGTCCATCTTCAGCATCTAGATTGCCGGTAATTGCTTTAAATATACTACCCGCTCCATTTAATATACCACGCTTGAATCGTTTGGTGTTAACAAAGATTTCTTCAAATTTTACTTTGAGGGAATTTGACACTTGGTTTAAGAGTGTTACGTGTGTTTTGACTTTGACTAGGAATTCTTTTGTTTCGCGTGTATCGGGGGTGAATATATTGACAATTGATTCTAAGATTTTGTTGTTGTTGATAAAGGCTTCTTCGAGGCTTGATAGATTTTTATGGACTAGCAGAGTCCATTTATTATTGGAAATTATTATCCTCGTTTCGTCGTGGTAATAGACTCCGACGGTGTTATTGATGGGTGTTATTTGGTACTGGGACATGGCTGCTCCGATCAGCAAGGTGAACCTGTAAGGCAATTTAGGCTTCAATATATGGTTTTAACCTGTCAAAGTTAGCTTTAGTTTTTTGTTTTGTTTTTTTGTTAAGGAGGGTGGCTGAGTTTTTGTGAAGTTCCAAAATCTCAAATGGCCCGTTATATTTATTACGTAACTTATCGGTGATTTGGGATTCTTTTAAATACACCTTTTGACCAATCTGATATTCGGGGGTTTCCTTTGAAACGTGGGCGTCGAACCGAACTTTCGCTTTTTGTTTTTGTGTTTCAGTTCTGGCGCGCGCGACTTTATAATAATAAGACAGGCGATTATTTAAGTCTCTGACGTATTTCGTGACTAGTTCTTCCTGATTATACAGCGTCTCAGGTGGTCTACTGGACGTGTGTCCGAAAACTAACTCGTAGGGTGTAAATCCGTGAGTTTTATTAGTAGAGGTATTATAGCATATTATCGCGTAAGGTAATATGTTGAAGGGGTGTTCGTCAGGGTGTTCTGCCACGTGTGCTCGGATCATTTCCAACAAGGTAGCGTGGAACCTTTCTAAGGAACCATTAGATTGGGGGTGTCCGACACTAGACTGCGTTACTTTGATGTCATAGAGGAGACATAAATCTTTTAGGATGGCGTTATCGAATTCTCGGCCATAATCGCAATGAATTCGAAGGGGTGTTCCGAAGTGCTGGAAGTAAACGAGCAGAGTGTTTGCGATTGATTTTGCTGATTTATCTTTGATAGGATACGCTTGAGTGAATTTTGTAAGTTCGTCGCGTATAGTAAGTGCGTAATTTTTCGTTGGGACTTCTAGGACGTCGATGTTTATACGTTCAAAAGGGGATTTAGGCGTCTCCGTAATTACGAGAGGGTTATCTAAATTTTTGCGACAGATTTTTGTTTCTTGGCAGATTTTGCAGGTTTTTATGAAATTTTCGACGTCTTTTGTCAATCCTTTCCAATTGCATTTCTCTCGAATACGACGAATAGTCTCATTTATTCCGCGGTGGAGATGAGCTTTGCCAGTATGATGCTGGTCGATAATAATTGGGATTTCGTCGTCACTGGGTGTTCTAGTAACGTTTTGACATATTTTAAGTTTCACGTCTTTTTCCGATAAAAGAAATGACAAAATTTCGAGAATAGGAAGTTCGACATTGTTTTCGATACAATACGTTTTGGAGTCGTCGAACTCTTCACGACCTTTGTATAGCGAGATGAATAGATTTTGGATTACGGTTTCGGGGTCGTATGGTAGAGCCACGATAAAATAGTTTCTATGTCGCACCGACTTACTCGATAATTTATTTAATTCTAAATCTCGGAAGTCTGCGTTTTCTTCGAACAAGTCTTCAAGGATTTTATAATGAAAATCTTTGAGATTGTTTTGTTGGAAAAAGGTCACTATATTTTTGTTGGTTTTGTCCAAGAGTTGCCCGTTTGAAAATTCAATTTTAGAATAGTCGATAAGTGACTTGGTTTTATACAATTTTACGAAAGTTTCGAATTCGTTCAGGACATCTTCTTGTTCGTTTGTTTCCGTCGTGTCGCTTGTCGTGTCCTGACTATCAGGATCGGGTTCTATTGGAGTTGAGGGACTTTGAATGGGGTACGTTACTAGTTTTGATTCTGCTTGAAAGTTAGAGGAATCTTGAATGTGATTTATCTTTATGCGGGAAAGAGCGTCTGCATTTTTATTAATGCGGCCGGGTTTATATTCGATTTCGTATTCGTACTCTTCAAGCTTCAGTCGCCAGCGTGCTAGACGGCTTCCGGGGTCTTTTATCGAAAAGAGCCACGTTAGAGGCCTATGGTCGGTTATTAGTTTAAATTTCCGACCAAATATGTATGGACAGAAGTGTTTCACGGCCCATACTATAGCTAAAAGTTCACGCTCTATGGTTGAGTATTTGGTTTCGGCTTTACAGAGGGTCCTTGAGGCGAAAGCTATTGGTAAGTCTTTGCCAATGGGGCCTTGTGAGAGCACGGCGCCGATGGCGAACGCGCTTGCATCAGTGGTGAGTAGAAACGTTTCGTCGAAGTTTGGGTAGATAAGTACTGGGGTCGAAGTGAGGGCTTGTTTCAATTCCTCGAAGGATTTGTGACATTCTGAGTCGAAAGCAAAAGGGACATCCTTTTGTAACAATTTGGTGAGGGGCTTGGATAGTTTCGCGAAATTACTTATAAATCTGCGATAATAACCTGCCAACCCGAGGAAGGATTTGATTTCCTTCTGGTTAGTGGGTTGCGGAAAGTTTTGGATGCACTGTACCTTATCGGGGTTTGGTTTTACTCCTTCTTTAGTTATGAGGTGACCCAGGTATGCGACTTCTTTACGAAGGAACTCGCATTTATCAGGTTGGATTTTTAAGTTAGCATTTCGAAGGCGTTTGAACACTTCTGTGAGACGAGAAATGTGTTCGTGAACTGTCGGGGAATATATGATAATATCATCCATATATACCAGACATCTCTCGTTCTGAATGCCCATGAGGATGTTGTCCATAACCCTTTGGAAGGTGGAAGGGGCGTTTTTAAGGCCGAAGGGCATACGAACGAATTCATAGTGTCCGTTGTCTACGCTAAATGCACTTTTCGGGATGTCTTTCGGGTCTATCTCGATCTGGTGGAACCCAGAGGCCAAGTCCAATGTTGTGAAGTACTGGCACTTGCCTAATTGATCCAGGAGATCTGAGATGTTGGGTAGAGGGTATTTGTCTCCTACAGTTAACTCATTGAGTTTTCTGTAGTCTACAACCACACGCCATTTCGGCTTACCCGAAGCATCAAGTTTCTTAGGGACAACCCACACTGGAGATGACCAGGGGGAGTTAGAGGGACGAATAATATTTTGTTCTAACATTTTGGATACCTGCGTTTTGACTTCTTCTTTGTGTATCTGAGGGTATCGGTACGATTTCGTGAATACTGGTTTCGCGTCATTGGTATCTATCGCGTGTTTAATTTCATTGGTGAAAGTTAGTTGGTCACCTTCAAGATAAAAAATGTCCGCATATTCTAGACAAAGTTGAGTTATTAGTTCATTTTCCTCCATGTTTAGGTGGTCTAGACGGAGTTGGTTTTTTATTTCATAATGTCTGTCTACGAAAGTTTGGGAGGTTTCTTCATCCATATAATTCAGTGAGAAATTTTGGATCGGTTCTAGTTTTAAATTTGAAAAATTAACGGTTTTGGGTACCGCGTTTACGTTTAATATAGAGGTAATAAATTCACCTTTATCGTCTATCTGAACTATCGCGTTAGGTAGTCTTACCTTGTCTACTTCGGTAGCTAGCAGTATAGCTTCTGTATTGGACAAGTGACATTTAAGTTTGGTAATTTGTTCTATACGTGGTTCAACTGAAATTATATTTGATATATTACGAGTGGTATCACGATTATCTGGATTTGGGTAATTTTGTATGTTTGGCAGACCCTGGTCCGTGACTTTGTGGATCGGGATTGTTTTGAAATTTGTTACAAGTTTTTTGTTTTTTATATCCACTATACAATTGTAATGTTCTAAGAAATCAGACCCTAGGAGTCCATCGAATTCTATGTCAAGATCACATACATAAATTTTAAATGGTTCATTGTTGTCAAACGGGATAAAGACGGCTTCGTTAATATTTATTTTTTGGTCAGTTATGCCTTGGATCGTAATGTTTTCCGGACATCTCCTACTATAATTTTCACAAATTTTGGGTTTGAATATGGATAGTCCTGCGCCCGTGTCTATTAATAATCTATGCGTGTTAGTAATGTCATAGATATAATACAAATTTTTGGATTTGACAGACAATAAGGGGCTTATAGGAACTGTTGTTCCGGGAAGTTGAGATTCGGGTTGAAATTGTCCAAGTTCATTTTGCCAAATTGGGTTTGCAATACTGTCATCTCGGGGTCTCCGGTTTTGTGATAAGGCGGGTCCGACTGGGCATGTGGGCCTGATCGAAAATCCCGATTATATACAAGTGTTGTATCGAAAGTGGGTTCGTCCGTGTAATAATTTTCGGAGGGACTATTAGCAGTATAATAGTCTTCGTTGCTGTTGTCGTATTCCGAAGTATTAGCTGTATAATAGTTCGGACTTGCGTAGGGGTTATTATCAGTATAATATCCCTCGTTAATATTTTCGTAAGGGTTATCGTGAACGTAATAACTTTGATTTTGTTGCTCTAGGTTTTCGGGTTCAGTATTTTGATTGAGATGAAGCGTTTTTCTATTTGAATTTGGTCTATAATAATTAGGGTTAGGTTGAATCGCAGGTGGTCTTGCATTATTGAAATTTGGGTTTGGTGCAATGACGGGTGGTCTTTGTTGCTGGAAGTTTTGTGAGCTTCCAGGATTTTGGTTATAATAGTTAGGTCTTTGTTGTTGGAAATTTTGCGAATTTCCAGGATTTTGATTATAGTAATTAGGCCTAGGATAGATTTGGGGAGTACCAAAATTTGGGGGTCGAGAACTTTGTTGTCTCTGACGACATTCATTAGCGACGTGTCCCGTACGTTTGCAAAATGAACAATGTCTTGCAGGTAGGGGGAAGTTTTGGTTACGCGTGGGAGTGATTGCACTATTGTTGCGGTTGGTTTTTTGTGTTTCAAAGTAATTTAGTTGGAGTTCTTTTCGAACTCTCGTTATTGCTTTTAGCATATTCTCAGGGTCGCTTGCCCTAACAACATGCGCAAGTTTGGGTTCTAGTCCCGTGAGTAGGGTGTTCAAAACCATGCCCTCAGTTAATTGCGTTTGGGCTTGTTTTTGTGCCGCTGTTAACCGCTGTTTATGAACAGAAGCATGCATTTTTGCTTCGTGGGTTTGCAAGCGCGCAATAAACGTGAGTGGAGATTCACCGGGAAGTTGTCGCATTCTTTGCAAGTCTTGTATTAAGGAGGTTAGGTCTCTACTATCACCGAAATGATTCTCTAAAAGAGTTTTAATTTCTTCCCAATGAGTGGGATTTCTAGAGTTCACTAGTTCAGCTGCACGGCCTTTTAATTTGTTTTTTATGTGAACAGTTAAAAGTACCACCTGATTACCAATTGCCATGCCAAAAGCAGTTCTACATGAATTTAAAAATGTATTTAAATTTATTTGATTACCGTCATATTCAGGAATAATTGAAAATATTTCGCTTAATTTATATGGTTCAATAGCGTCTGGTTGATGGTGAGGTTGAGGTTGAGGTTGAATTAGTGGTTGTGGCTCTTGTTGTTGTTGGTTTTGTTGCTGTTGATGAGCCATATTTCTGGTAGTTACTGGCATAAACTAATTTTAATTTTGGGATACTTAGACGTATTTTACTTATAACAAAGGACAACAGAACTGTTCTTTCCACGGCAATACGCACAAGAAATGGTGCGATTATTAATTCTAATTTAATTTGCACTTAAAACGAGATGATTCAATAAGTACTTACAAGTAATAAATCTTCATTTATAGACGTAGGTCCTTTTTTGATTGAGGGATTGGAATCCGCCGCCCGTCGTCAAAGGTCTCCTTGTTCCGGCGATCCTTTCCTGAAGTTAGGCCCTTTTTGGGGTGTTCCTTGTTCTTCTGGGAGGTTTTCGTTGGTTAGGCTCTTCTTCCAGGCGTTATTACCAATCCTACCGACTGCGCCACTTTTATATCACTTAGAACTTGATTTGCTTTTTAAAAACTTTTATTTTGGTTTTACACAATATTTTATATTATTATATTTGGTTTAGATATAAATGTTACAATAGTTAATATGCTTGGTATAAAGATTAAATGTATACTGACTGCAGATGCGTCTCTCGGTGATATTTATAACATACTGCTATCAACGTAGGCACATGCATTTCTCGGAATTATGCTATGCCAGCGTTTTACATGAGAAAGCTTTGTTTTAAAAGGAAGTTGTTATCGCTTTAGATAAGGTATATCAAATTATATCACGTACCGAGATAAGGATATAAAGTTACTTGTTGGATAAGATACTTATGCATTTGAATGAATTAATACAGTTTGTTTAGCATATAACATATATATATATTTGAGAAGGAAACAATAATAATCCAAGAAAATAATACAAGAATATTCTTTCTGAACAATAGTCTAATATTATTAGAAGATATATGATTTTTGAGAAGAAGACAATAATATTCCAGGAAAAATAATACAGGAATATTCCCATTAAACACTCAAACGTCGGTTGGAACTATAGGTAAGAGATGCGTCAAATGCCAATTATGTAATAATGTCAGCGAAGGCAATTAACTGTTATAAGTCACGTGTATTTAGAATTAATCGCGTATTTATTGGTATTTGACTCATTTCGAAGCCTTTCCAAGTTTGCGATAGATTTTTGTAGATAAATTTGGTTATAAGTCGCCGACTTAGTCTTACTACTGGTCTATGAGTATTCACCTAATAATTCGTATTGGCAATATTGCTACCCGACCGGAGCCAGAGAGCACGGGAAAATTCTAAACATATTAGCAAACCAAAATATCGAGTTTTATTCCTATTCATTAAAGGAGCACAGGCCACTAAAAGTTGTAATAAAATACGTCCCCCAGGACTTAGACGACGAAGAAATTGCCTTTGACCTTAATTTAAAAGAATTGCCCTTTTCCAACATGGTCAGACTTTCCCAATCTAAGGACGGTAAACGACAACCCACAAACATGCTATTGATGACCATCCCCAAAGAGGCAGCCGACGCCTGGTACTCCCTCACGGAACTCTGCTTACTCAGAGTGACCGTGACGGAGTATGTGAGACAAGGGATACTACAATGCTACAACTGTCAGAGACTGGGACACTCCTCCGAGCTGTGTAACCGTGCCAGACGATGCGTCAGGTGCGGTGACACACACGGGGTTGAACCCTGCCTAGCAGCCAAGTGCAAGTGTGCTAACTGCGGAGGGGATCACCCCGCAAGCTACAGGGGGTGCCCCCAGTACCTGGCAGTTAAGAAAGCAATGGATGACAAAGAACAGGCCAACGCCAACAGACAAGGCACACAAAATCAACAATCTATGCCCACACCCGCACAAAGACCCACTACACACAATAACCCACCGTACACACAAGATAAAGACAAACACCTACAGCTCCCCCCCCTCTCCCAGCAGACAATGGATAACATCAACGACAGAAACATACAAGCCTGGCAAAATTTCCGAAAACAGACACAGCCGCCAGTCACACAACCACATCCACAAAACCCACAAACGCAACAAAAACCAAAAAACCAACCAACGCGAACCAATATTAAACAAACACCAGACCCTGTACAGGACAACGAATCAGATAACCCAATTAGAGAAATTATCGAACTCTGCAAACAGCTTAATCTTAGAAAATTCTGGGAAATACTTAAAAACACCATTCACAAATTAAAAACCACAAAAGACCCCACGGAGAAAATATTCATATTACTCGAATCACTAACTACTCTTTTCGATTAGCCGGCAAACTAGGGAACAATAACAACAACATAAAATTCCTTCAATTTAACGCAAACGGCCTACTTAGGCAAAAAGCTGAATTACAACATTTTATAACCGTAAACGAAATCGATATCTGTGCAATCTGTGAAACGTTACTTAAACCCACAAATAATGTAACATTCCCGGGCTATAGCGTCTATCGAAACGACGACGGGCGGGGCACTGCCCTGCTACTCAAAATACAAATCAGGCATACGGAAACAAATATACCGGAACTAAAAACTCTGGCAACAACGGCAGCCACCCTAACACACAATAAAAACGACATCCTTATCGTATCAGCATACAATAAACCCAGTGTAACTATAGACAAAAATGACCTTAAAAAAATCAGAAAAATAAATCGAACACATATAATCCTAGGTGACTTGAATGCCAAGCACCCGCTTTGGAATTTGCACAACCCCATGTCAAATAGGTCTGGAGATGTGGTGTTTGACTATCTAGTCAACACCCCCTCCGCCAGAGTCATAGCACCTACGCAACCCACCCGCCCTCTCCCAGCGGGCTCAATAATAGACATAATAATTTCTAACAACATACACTGCCCAACCAATACCGAGGTAATATCAGCTCTCAGCAGCGATCATGAACCGGTAATCACCGTATTTGAAATCACTCCAGAGTACGTAAACCGGCAAAACAGACCCCGGGAAAAAGACTACAACTGGGAGCAATTTGAATTAATACTCAAACAATCTCTACCCTGTAACCCAACATGTGAAACCCCCCAACAGATAGACCAGGCAGCAGACAATATTACGAAGAACATAGCAGAGACCCTTGTACTTTGCCTAAATAATAAAAAGACCAACATCACTTACGCCAACAAGCTACCCCCGCAGATAGTAGATCTAATCCGGCAAAGAAAAACAGATATAGAAAACACTATAACCAAACTCGAAACCCCGCAGTCAAAGCGCAAGTAAACTTATTACAAAAAGAAATAGCAACCAAAATTAAGACACACAAAGACGAACAGGTCACCAAAACAGTGCTCTCCCATCCCGATGATCCCCACTTTCTTCCCCGCATCTTCAGACGAAAAAGTCATACCATCCCCCCACTCCATACGTCAACAGGTCAGGCCGTAACCGACGCGGAGAAGCTCACATCCTTCTCCTCACAATTCTCTTCCCAATTTACTCCCAACACCATATACCCGAGGTACCAAGCCAAGTCACTTGAATTCCAGCAAACACTTACTGAAACCACCCTTCCATCCACTCTCCAACCCATTCCAATTTCCCCAACACAAATCCTAAACAAAATTAAAGAACTCAACCCCAAAAAAGCCCCAGGACTGGATAACATCCCACCATTTGCCCTTAAACACCTCCCCCCCAACGCCATACTAAACATAACAAAAATATTCAATGCGTGTTTCCAAATCTCACACTATCCTACCTGCTGGAAAACAGCTAAAATTATCCCGGTCCTCAAACCTAACAAACCCAAAAAAGAACCAGCAAGTTACCGTCCAATCAGTCTACTACCAGTCCTGGGCAAGCTCCTAGACTCAATAATCCTAACCCAAGTGCTGGAGGTCGTTGAGGACAACCACATCCTCAGCGACTTCCAGTACGGATTCCGTCCAGACCATTCCACCACACAACAGCTGTTCCGCGTTGGTGAAATCTTGACCACAAACGCCAATCGAGGTCTCCTCACAGGGATAATCTCCCTGGACCTCGAGAAGGCGTTTGATAAAGTCTGGCACCCTGGACTGTTATATAAACTCAAAATCGCGGACATTCCGACGCGTATTACCAAGTTAATATAGTCATACTTACTAGACCGCCAATTCCGAGTGGCAGTTAACCAGGGGTGCTCCTCCCCACTCCCCATCCTTTCCGGCGTCCCACAAGGCTCCGCACTAGGCCCAGTGCTATTTCTACCCTACATCAATGATCTGCCCAAAGCTACTGACCACAGAGTCACTTATGCTATCTATGCGGACGACACAGCACTAATAGCGACGTCAAAAAACCCAGACCTACTAACTCACATCTTACAAAAACAGACTGACAGAACCACAGCCTACTTTGAGAAGTGGGGGCTCAAGGTAAACCCGGCTAAAACTGAAGCACTGACGGTCACAAAAAGTCGCATCCTCCCCTACCCTACCACCGCAATTAAGGTCAAAGGGCAAACAATCAACTGGTCGGATGCTATCGAATATCTAGGAATACACCTTGATAGAAAACTCACTCTCGAAAAACAACTCCAAAGTGTAATCACAAAGGCACAACGACGCACTGCCCAGCTATTTCCAATCATAAAAAATGCCCCTACTTATATTGCTGCCCTGATATACAAGTCATACATCCGGCCCATACTCACCTATGCTGCTCCGGTCTGGTACCCTCTCCTAACACCAGGTAGACAAAAGAAATTACAGGTAGCCCAAAACAAAAACCTTAGAATTGCCGCTAATCTTCCCAAATCCATGTACACCACATATCTACATAACGTCACGGGAGTCCCCACCCTAGAACAATTTATTCTCTTAAGACTTATCCCAAGATTTGCCCAAAAGCTGGTAACCCATACCAACCCCTCACTGGAGGACCCACTAACTACTAAATTCCCCAACGCTCCTAAATACCCTTCAATTAATTATATATATAACCCTTAAACCCCCCCACAACCAGATTTATTGTAAACCATAACTGCTGGAGGAAAAAAAAAAAAATAAATAAATAAATAAAAAAAAAATAATAAAAAAGAAAAAAAAAAAAGAACCACAAGCACACCTAAAAATACCAAGGGCACAAAAAAAAAAAAAAAGAGCCCGACATACCGAAAAAAAAATACATACAAAAAAAAAATACATACAAACCAAAACAAACAAAACAAAATCAAAATTCGCAAACAATACTAACACACAACATTGTCGCAAAACATAGAATAGCTCTGTAAACTAACATAAACATAAAACATTGTAATACCCACCCTATCCTTACCCCCCTGACATACCAACATACCAAGAAGACAGAACACACCAAGAACAGAAGAAAGAAAACAAATCCACACTACAAATCGCGGAAAGCGCTCACGAGAGGAAGCCGCAAAGCAAGGCATACTAGTAGTCGTATTGGCAATCTAACATAATTCTCCGGTGTGATAACTTGAGACAGAATCTTACATGCAATATGCGCTACACTGATGATTCTGACGATAACCAACAGTTAAAAATCGATAGTTGTAAGCAATTATCATGTCTCTTGTTGTAGTTTCGGTCCATTCTGGTATCGTTCTCGTATAACAAACAATAAGTCAAGAAAATAATCATATATAACTGGTAAATGACATTTCAGTTTAAAATTGGTTATAATTCGTCAATTTATTATTACATATTATGTAATGCAACATAAAAATCCAATAAAATAAGAATTAATCTGTATGTGAGAATAATATAAGCTTATACCCATAATATTCATGAAAGAGTGGAATAATAATCTAGGAATATTCTATCGAGGGGAAATATTATTATAATATTTTTAAAATATTCCTAGAGTAACTTGATTATTCCTATAATATGCGTTTTGGATAATCGTAGAATATCTATAAACTTTGCCATTTGGATAAAAAAGAATATTCCTGTAACGTCTGGAATATTTAAATTTTTTTTAGGAATAATCAAATCTTCCAAATGTATAATCAATGAATATTCCAGGAATCAAATTGTGCTATCTGGGTGAGCACTCTAGATGAGTAAGTATAATACATATGTATATAATCTCAGCGCGTTCCCCTAGAATCTTGCATTGGTAACGGGTGTAGAGGAAATATTCTTGTCCCAGTTGCGCCTTTTATGAACGAGCGCGGATATACCTGCGTAATTGTAGGTAGGATATCAACGATTAAAATTTATTTTACGTATTCACTAAAATTCTCACATAAAGAATAAACAGTACCAATTTCAGCTCAAAATATATGTTTGTATAGGATTAAATGCATGAAACTCAAGAGATAGATATCTCAGCTTCTAATTATTGTAAAAGGGTTTAATTTTTATTTTCGTTCGTTTTTTGAGGCACAGACGCCACAGCATTTGGCTGGATACATTTTTCAATAAAAGAAAATGCATTACAGAAAAATGCATTTTACAATTTATTTTAACATTTAATAGGCAAGGGATCGCCTGCTTTACGTCCCCTCCGAAGGATGGTATATCCACTACGTAATCTACGTAGTCTTGAAATTACATAGCTTGCGCGTATACACTGATATACAAGCCGCTAGAAGGTGAGACGAGATCGCTGTGTTTCCCAAGAAGGGTCACCTATCCAAGTAGTAACCGCGCTGCACGTTACTTCACTGGAGTATAGAGGATACATACATACACAATCAATCAATCAACAATACTTTATTTGATATTATGTGTACAGTATATGCGTCTCCCCGGAGTTTAACCCAGAGCCAGCCACAGGATACATACACAGTGAAGACGCATCTACGCTCACCCCCATTTTACAAAAATGCACGAACTATTAACTTTAAAATAATACAAAAAATAGATTATCATCACCAATGTAAAGCACGTTTATAAAGACACAATTTAAGAAAAACAAAGTCTTCGTGTGGTCAAATGACAGTGTTTTTTTTTTACGAAGCAGTCGAGTGTTTCCGCATTGGAGCCGATAGATGGTGCCATTATCAATGTACGCGAATATTTACCTGTATCTAATCCTCTTTGTTCTGGTAAAAAGCTGGAAAAATGAAAAAGAAGCTGAAAAGAAGAACGTTTTCAGGCGTCGATCTACGAAGAAATATTGCCTCGTAGGCGTCGATCGGTAAAACAAACCTATTATTAGCAGAATTATGGACTCACACTATTTGACTTTTAGAATGGAAACGAGTTGTGTTAGTTTTTTTTCTCATAACAGTTGGTTAGATGAGATAAAATTCAGCATTTTTTAATACAGCGATTATGAACAATAGTGAGAAATAAGCAGGTTTATAGGAATATTTCTTCCACATTTTCAATGTACCACATTTACACGATTTCAGTATTTTTTTTACATACCTACCTACCTATTTAAAAAGAACAATAATAATAAATACTCTCACTCTTATTAATTCACGCCAATGACCAAATATTCTTTAATCTATGCCAATGACTATTCTGAAGTCATTGATCAATGATCACGCAAATTAGATCGAAAAAAGGTAGATACAAGACCAAAAATAATATGCAATACGCATTAAGACACATTTGTATTGTAGGTTGCATATATAGTTGGAAGTTGTTAATTATAATATATACGGTGTATATACGCTAGATGGCAGAAGCAGCCACCTTCCCGCCAAATAAGCATATCAAGATTTGTACAGTATGGATTTATATGTGACAGTATATAGCTTGTTTATCTGAGGTATATAGTGTACAAATCTTGTAAGCATATGATTCATTGTTACCTATCTGTTTCTATATAACTGATCATATACAAGAAAAAACAAACTTACCTGGGTTTTTTCTTGGGTATATTTGATAGGGGAGTAGTGGTGGCGGTAAATCAAGTGGCGTCCCATTTTAGTATTACCTTTTTTTTTTCGACCATGCCCACAGTTTGGCAAAACGGTCAAAAGTTGCTCTGAGAGTCAACTTTTGAGCTGTCAACGTTTTTTTTTTTTTGTTTAATACTTAAAGAAGTCTGGAATAGCGAGTAACTGCCTCTGACCAATTTTATATAGTAATGCAAAGGAATTATTTTTTTATTTTTTTGTTCAAATAAGCTTAGAATGTCATGAAACGTCGAGATTTTAAGTTTGAGCAAAAAAAAATTTCTGTTTGCCTGTAACTTTTTTTGAGCGCACGTTTATTTTGGAACTGTTTATTTAAATTTAGTATACTTATGTATTATAACGAAATCTGAAACTAGAGATTATATTTTGATCTAATTCCGTTGAAGGGTTCGGGGGTAAATGAGGGTAAATAGGTAAAGCAAGCAAGTAGGAGTCGGGATTTAGGGCATGTATGAAAAGCTAAGGTCTCAAAATTTTTTTAAATTCTTCAAAGTGGCAGTGACTCACTATTCATAGCTCAAAAGTTGACTCTCAGAGTGATTTTTGCCCATTTTGGCACACTGCGCGACAGTCTCCTAACCGAATGTTAAAAATGTATGTACATAAAAAGATATTATTTATTAAATGCCTTGTTTATTAAAACAAATATATAAACATTTACATCTCCATTAGTTTTAAAGCTAGTGATATGAATCTTGCAATAAAACATAGAATTTCGTATCCTGAATAATAAAGGTATCAGGGACCATGACCGAAACCGAAAACTGGAATAGGAGTTTCTGGTAAACCAAAACCTAAAGTATGTAAGTTGCGTATATGAATTTCCCACATGCATGTGAATTGTGAATAAAGTACAAAAATACGGCTGCTGCTTCAAATCTTTAAACCGTGATGTAGAAATACCAAATTGTATGGTGAAACCATATCTAAATCGATTCGTCCATTATAAAGATTGTAGAAGGTAAAAGGCAAGTAAACAGATACTTACTACTAAACGCATACACTTGGTCTGCACCTTCGGAGGACGTAAAAAATGTTTATAGGAACTTTTCTATTTTTACATGTAGAATCAGCACCTAAAGAAAAATGAGGGAATTTCGGTTTTCAGGGCACTGCATTTATACAACATAGATACTTGATTGTATTTAGGTAAGTAAGTTGATTTCTTGCAAGCATTAATTTAACTTCACTTGTGCATTAGGGTCTAATTTTGTAATTTAATTTAAACCCACTTCCTCATAATCAATCGACTTAAAACTTTGCACACGTACTTAGTTTCGACGACAGTACAATAATTAACCAGTTAATATATTATCATTAATTAATTATCATTTTACTTTCTTTACATTTTAAAATTGTACAAATATAAGTTATCAAAGTTTTTATCCCCATTTTCAAAACCAACACCGTAACCGAAAACAGAATTGTCGCAGCCCTGAAAACCGAAAATGGTGTACGTTAGGCAAGCGTAACCGAAACCGAACGGAAATAAATTTCGGTTTTGGTTCCCGAAGTATATGTATTTGATTTTTTTCGAAAAAATAGTAGTTTACGAGATATTTGAGAAAAAAAATTCAAGACAACGGACATATTCCTCATAGGTACATTTGTTTTTCCTTTTGGGAAAAATAAATTCCAATAAATTCCATTTCTCCACAAAAAAGATATCTTGAATTTTTTTTATAAAATCCGCAGTCTTTCTACCTCACCCCCTTTCGTATATCCAACCAGATTTACTGTACTAATAGGCTGAAGGCCTGCTCAATGGTCTTTTGGGTTCAGCAATAAATATGTAAAATTTAAGAAGTATATAAAGAAAACAGCCAACAAGAAATTAACCACATTTATTAAACATTTTAAAATAGGTACTCTCAACAATAAATATAGATTTAATAATTATATAAGTATACAGGATATTTAAAAATTGTGCTGACAATAAAATAAAATAATATATATCATGTTATTCTTAAAAATCATAATATAAATAACAAGACCTCAAATATTTTTAAAAATAAAGCCATAAGTTATAGGTCATAGTATTTAAGTTGTATTTTTCATGTTTAAGATAATATATAATTAGATCTACACAAGGGCACACTTTAGGTTTCTAAAATAAAAATATAGTGTGATCACTGAATTTCCTGGCGGTATTATTGACATAACTAATATTATGTGGTTTCTTCCATTTATTTTGAATCTGAAGGGAAACCGCAATTGACTTCAAACATAGGAAGGCTGATTGAAAAATCAATTTTACAAAATTTTTACACCCTGTATATTGTGGAAGAAGTCGACAGTACCACTTCTAGTAATTCTAGTAAACTGGTTTTGTTTCCGTAGACATTAATTCTTGTTTTGATTCCCTTCCTTTTTCAGTGATATGTGCCTTTAGAAAAATAATCATTCAAAATTTTACTTCTTTAAATAACACTGACACTAACAATTATTTTGAATAAATTACACTTTATAGCTGTCATTTTTTATCTTGGAAAATTATAATAAACAATGTTTGCTGTACGGCGAAACTGTCTGTCACCTTCGGGCATATGGACCTTGATCTGCGATCGAACACATTTGATTACAAGCCTTAATCAATCATATTTTGAAATGCATCATTGCATCACAACTTTTAAACATACTGTATATTTTATGGTTCTGCAACAGACATAAAAATAGACAACAAATGTGCTAGCTACATGATTTTTATATTATTTAGAACATTAAAAATTCTAAATAAAAAAGGACTGCAAATTAGTCTTTCTTGCTGTAAACAATAAACAAAGAACCAATCAAAGCATTCGTTTTTGTATATACAGGGTGTGACTATGAAGGGTGTCAAAATCCCACATTGTTTTGCATGGAGTATTATTCAACTGTTTAAGCTTGGCACTTGAAATGCGTACAATGCATAAATATAGTGTTATAGAACTTTAGACAGAATCTTTGTTTTAGTTATAAAATACATTCAATTAACAAGCAGTACAGTAGTATGGGTGAAATAATTATTTAAAAATACTCTTATTATTGTAGGGAGAGTTTGAAGTGTGATTATTATTATTTTAACAGATAATATATTGAATTAAAGGGAACAAAAAAAATGTTAAATGTTAATTTCTTTGCGATGACTACCTGGTAACTAAATAAAAATAAATAGTAAAACTGGCGACGTGTTAAACAATAAAAATTGACTATCTGTAAACAGTTGATCCGGTCAACCGAATCCTGGTAGCAGTATTGACGAGACGTCATGAACCACAAATGTGGTATTTTGTTCTACACGAATTTACGCTTAACTTTGGACAAGGAATATTCAAAACTTGTAACGGTCACAGAAATACTCTGTATAAAACGAGGCGTCGCATGCAGTTTTTCTTACACTGTAGGATATTCGTCTAAGCCGGTGTAGCATATATAAATAAATAAATAAATAAATACACATTTATTGCCAGAAAGCAAAAAAAATTACAGGCAAAAGGTGAAAGATACCGCATAACGTTTTTTCACTAACACCTAGTATATAAAATATTAATGGACAACATTTACATTAATATTACATGTATATATTATGACATGACATCAAGTAATAAAATATTAGATATAATCTTACATTAGAAAATAAAAATAAATAAAAATCGCTGGTTATCACATGTGAAGTATACAATCTTTGGCTTGTTTTTTGAGCGAGGCAGTACTGATTGTTGTATTGTTGTGTAAGCATGGCATTTTATTAAAAATATGAGCTGCCTGATAACTAAAACCGTTTTTATAAAACTCTGTCTTATGCTGGGGAATAGACAGCATATTGTTGTTTCTAACTTCTATATTATGCAATTCTCTACGACGTATCATTAGTTCTCGAAGGTATGTCGGACTGTTAGTTTTTAATATTTTATGTATTAGGCAGCTCATATGTAGGAGTCTCCGTTGTTCCATTGTAAACCAACATGATTCTCTGATATGTTGACTGGTATGCTCTCGTCTTGGTAAGGACATCACAAATCTTATGCAAGAATTTTGTATTTTTTGTAGTCTGTATACGTTAGAAACTGTTAAGTAAGGTCCATAAACAACATCCATGTAATTGGCAATAGATAATACCATCATGTCGGATAACATCAATTTTGTTGATATTGGTAGGCTATCCCGAAATTCATAAATACTTTTTAATTTGAAGAAACTTGACTGGCAAATCTTACTGACATGTTTATCAAAGTTTAATTTAGTATCCATAATTAAACCCAAATTTGAGACAGATTCTTTCCATTCAATTTCATTGTTGTTCAGCTTAATGTTGAAATTATTAGTGTCGAAACCAGACCGACTAAACATAATTGCTTGAGACTTTTTAGGATTTATCACCAATGAATTATCTGTGGCCCATTGATACACATGTTGTAAATCTTGATTTAAATGTAAGTTTGCCAAATTAGTAGATTCTAATGAATCTGCCGAGAAATTGAGATAAATCTGTAGGTCATCAGCATACATGTGTACTGAACAATTTTGAATTATTGAGCATATATCTGCTGTGTAGACTGAGAATAGAAGCGGACCAAGAATTGACCCTTGGGGAACGCCTGTTTGGGTGGTTTTAAAATCAGATAGTAATATTTCGCCTTGTTTACACAGTTTTACGGCTTGCTGTCTACCTAGAAGGTAGCTAGAGAACCAGTCTAATACGACATTCGTAATTTTATAAAAAGACAGCTTTGCAAGAAGCAACTCTATATTAATTGAGTCAAATGCTTTTGACATATCAATTAAAACCAGTGGTGTGCACTGGCCATTATCAAAACCCCTTGTTATATCATCGGTAATCTTGAGAAGTGCTGTAGTACAACTAAAACCTTTCCTGAAACCCGACTGGCAAGTTGGTAAAATGTTATTATTGTTAAGATAGTCGACAACCTGACTATTTACTACTCTTTCTAGTATCTTAGAAGGAGCAGGTAAGACGCTGATGGGTCTCAAATCATTTATGGTTGGGTTGTCCTTTTTAGGGATAGGTGTTACAAGCGCAATTTTCCATAAGTGGGGTATATCTTGTAGATTGATTGTAGATTGTTTAAGGGGTCGCTTGGCCCTGGGTTGGCCTTTCTTCACCTCGACCTAAAAGGTCTTTTGTGAATTACCCTGCATCTAGTTGTTGCCCAGGATCCCAAGACTTTTTGCAAAGCTTGCGAGTTTCCTGGGAGTTAATTTCCCTATGTCTTCAGGGCGTTAATTCCGCCTGTTCTAGGTACTTTAGCCTAATGCGCATTAGCACCCTGCATTCACAAAGTATATGTTCCGCAGTTTCAGTTGCAGCTTCACAGTATCTGCATTTGTCATCTTCTGCCATGCCCATATTCTTGAGATGATATCTCAAGGGGCAATGGCCAGTTAGAAGGCTTGTGATCAGCCTTAGATCGGACTTTTCCAGTTCGAGAAGCCTTGTGGCATTCTTTGTTGAATAGGTTTATAAACCTTTTTGCTTGTCTTTGGCCTGGAGTGTTCTTCCAGTAGGACTCTTTTTGTTCCTTTTCCCATTTTAGGACCTCCTCCGTTATGCCTTCATTGCCTTCTATCCCCTCATGCCCTGGCACCCACATCAAGGTAACCTTGTTGTTTTTTGCCAGTTGCTTCAGGGATTGTCTGCATTCCCAGGCAATTTTTGACTCGAAGGTATATGACCTGAGAGCCTTTAATGCTGCCTGACTATCTGAAAGTATATAGATCTTTGCCCTTCGAGTGCCTCTATTTAGGCATTCCTGGGCATAAGTTTCTGCTTGGAAGATGGTTGGGGTGTTACCAAGGGCTTTAGATTGCATAGTGCTATTGCCTTAGAAGCGAGTCAAAAATGTTTAAAAGGGTATTTCACTGATTTGAAGACCGAGTGAAGCTGCATGTAAAAGCTAGTAATAATTAAAAAATTTTTTTTGAATCACGGCACAGAAAAAAATTACCACTTCTGCAACTGACATTAACACTATAGAAACCTTTAATAAGTGGATGATTGTTTGCGAGAGATGTCTGGGTTCGCAGCACATCCAAATCTCAGGTATCAAACTTAAACAACTGTTTAGTACTATGATTTACACAGTTTAACATCCATATGCGTTTCAATCACACCCTAGTTGATTTTTAAACTGGACTTTGACCATACTTTGATTCACAAAGTTAGATGGTATCATGTAACTTTTACAAACAGCAATGAACAGAAAGTTGTTTTTTCAATTACCTATTTTAGAAAATCACAATTACAAAGACCTGAATCCTCTAAGTTACAACAATATGTATTATGATATTTTCATTCCTTTAGAAATGAAGGATTAAAAATAAGTAATATATAAGTACAGGAAGTTTTTGAAAATAGGGGATTTATTAAAAAGGCTGACAGAACACATTATAACAACGAAAAATTCTCACATTTTCCAATTTATATTGCAGGTTATCGTGGCAGAACTTCTTGGAATTTACGAAGAAAAATTATTTTGCTGTATTTGGGCCTTGGACCCATTTCGCTAGGTACACCCAGAGTACAAACTAGACATGTTAACCACTGAACTACCGACCCCCATCAAGAAAAATCAATAAAAAATTGATTATATTCAAAGGTAAAATGAAAATAATAGTAAAGTATCTTGTTTTATTGGGAGTAACAGGGATACTTTTGTGACGAGTCTGTAGATGTAGGTCTGTAGACAATTACAGATAAGTCACAACAAGTGGCTTTTACTCCGAAGAAAACCTGCAATTTTTTCTTCAAACATCGATTAGCTATAAAAAAAATATAAAGATAAAAAATCTGGAATTTTACCACCAAAAACGCATTGTGTTAATATCGCTTGGCCGGCTCGGCGTATTAAATAAAATACGCGTTGCTATGCATATTACTTTCCTGCAGCTCACAGGGTCAGAAAAAGTACTTTTACCTCTGTTGTTAATGACAATGCACAGCCGTCTAAAAAGTCAAATTTTAATGTCATGAAATGAGTCAAGAAATATCATGTCTTTCTGACATTTGAAGAAAAAACAAAATATCTAACACAGACACTACCATAGCAACACACAGATAATCCGATATGAACCCAAAGTGGGTGGCGATTTTGATATTATTTTACGTGAAAAGTATTCAGTTTAGAAAATGATGTGTTCTGTAATCCTTTTCAACAAGTGCACTATTTATTCAAACACTCTGTAGCGGATCAGTCTACAACATACACATATCTCCGAATAAAGGCAATAATTAGCTTAGTTCATTGTATTTAATGCTGTAACGTACGTAATATAAATAGAATAGAATTTTCAAACACCTGCGCCCTCATAATAACTTTAACAAAGTATTGGCACAACATTGGAATTTTTAACATAAAAAGTCACTGAACTGTACCAAAATTTCCAAAATCATTCTCAGGGCAGGTTTACAAATATTTCTTATCATCTAATATTTATATATACTTCGATTTTAACAAGCATCATAATTTTAATTCGATACAACGTATAATAAAAATTCCATTCTGAGTAAAATAAATCTCCATTAGGTTAGCTCATTTCGTTTTTTTTAATCAGTATACTCCATCCCATGCATGTAAAGAAATGTAAACATTATACGCCACTCCTAAGAACGATTACGAAGACATTGGAGTAACAAGGAAAAAATTATATACAGCAATTCTGTTCACATAAATAGTTTTTTTTTTAATTCAAACACTGCTTTAAGAACCCGATCTTTCATTTGAGGTTCAATGGTGGAAAACACGCCAAAATGTCAGTATCTCTTAATTCTAAATCAAACTATAGTGTAGACATGACATCTTCAATTCTTACTCTGAACTCAGTATGTGGACACTATTATTTTACTTCATTGTGTATTTAAAACCGTCCGCTTTTTGTGGCTAATGGCATAGTTATACCAAAGGAAGTAGTATAGGGAAGGAGACGATGTAAGTCAGGGTGTGATCGCACATTTTCCATTTTGGTATGATAGAAAAGTCATCGAAAAATGATATAGAAAGAATAGAAAGAAGAAAAAGAAATAGAAGTTTACATAAGCCGAGAAAATGGTTTTTGTAGTTCATATTCATATATCAAATCTTCCATAGAGTAAAAACATTTAGGTGATATTTTTTTGTCACATTTTGAAAGTTTTTAGAAGGCAACGGTTTCACGGAGGAAAGTAGCAAATTAAACAATTTAGGACCAAAGTATGATATTCCCAATCTAGATTTCGCACATCCGAGAAAAAGTGTAATAACTCAAAATTTTTAGGAATAAGATAAAGATCATAAGTATAAACAATAACCTTCCTCCGAAGAAAATAGTAATAAAATTTATTGTAGCATAATTGTTTTCAGAACAATATATGTTCTAATCATTTAGATACAATAGAATGGGTGCTATTAACCTTTTAAGAATTTTAAAATGCAGTTTTTGTTCTCCTGTATTTAGTTCTATGTGCTTTTCTTCGGAATGTGCAATTTATGGATTCTATGGAAGTCTATGCTATCTTTGACTCAATCAGTGTATGGTGAGTTATTAGGAATACTTGCCTGAACACTATTAGGGACATATTTCTAATACATAAAACGGAAAAGCATGGTTTCCGATTTAGTACCATTTAAGCTTAGTCGATTTGTGACACTAACGTGTTTCCTCCATGACTAACTGGTGTGCATTACAATTTTCGTTTCTGTTTACAGCAGTTGTCATCAGCAAAGAGATACATTTCATCTCTGGAGTCGCTATGTTCCAAATTGCTAACGTAGCTAAGGAATAATAGTGGTCCCAGTACCGACCCCTGTGGTACTGCAAATTCTAATGTTCTCATCTGGGAACGACTATTACCAGTTTCAACGAGTTGCATGCAGTCTGTTAAATATGACTGAATTTCAACCTTGCAAGAGAAAATTTGAAACAATTCTATGCAATATGTATACAAGCGGTAAAAAAATGCTTAATATGACGGGCAGCTTTGAAACAGTAGTGCGCAGTAAAAGGGTTAATAACTTACAAAAAAAAGGTTAAAATTAAACAAAAACCGTAAAATCGAAAAAACAGTTTTGTTGACGTTTTTTTTTGTTTTTGTTGGGTAATACTAACATTGATATCGTAATTATGACGTCTTAAATCAACGGACATGAAATGGATGCCCATTTCTTGTCCCTATATGGACATAAAATGTACATACCTCCCGTACATAAAATGGACATTCAGAGGATGTCCCGTATATTAAATGGACATAAAACGGACGTCCGGTGGACATCATGTGCTATTAATCCCTTAACATAAATGATGTTAAAGGCAAACAGAAATGTCATAAATGTGGTTTAGAAATGAGCTAAATGGAGATAGATTTTATTCTAGAATTATCATGTATCGCCAGTGACAAAGATTACGACAAAAAACTGAAAATTTAAGAATTCATCGATATGAAAATAAGTTATGTTACTGTAAGCCTATTAAGTTGCAGAGTTAAACGTTATGTAATGTATAACTTACGTGAAAATTATATACTATTTCTCATTCTATAGAACTAAATACAGAAAGGCACATGAATATAAGTGTTGTTTTAACTAGAAGTACATTTCTAAAGTCAGTGATTGTAATAATTTGACACACTCGGTATTATGAATCTGTAACGTCAGAATGAAATATACATAGATTAAATTGGAAGTAAATTCAAGTAGATAATTGAACAAAAAAATTGACGCAAATTGTTTCCAACAGCACTTGATAATAGCGATAATATTAACTCATAACATTTTTTGTAACAGAATCATTTGGAAACCATAAAAAGTAACCAACGCCTACATGTACGTAATCAACCACATATCAAAAATATTAACGAAAATAAAATAACTCTTATGTACATTTTGAGGTTATTTACAATGACATTTCTCAACGGGGATCGATTTTATCACATTTCATGCGAGAGTGGCATAGAAAAGAGAACATCTGGTACTATTTACTCAATTTTAATTATTTTTGGTACACATATTGAGATACTCTAAAGAAGTGATTAAAATTTCAAATGAAAATATTAGATGGATAGTGTCTCTCGGTTAATAAAGTGTAGGTTTATTCTGATTTAAAACGTGCTTTCGACACAATAAACTATGAATCACTTTTATTGAAATTGGAAAATATAGGGATTCGGGGTGTAGCACTCCAATGGGCTACATCATACTTAACAAAACATATACAGTCTGTAGTCGTAGACAATTTTAAATCAGATTTACAAAGATAGAACCCCAGGGTTCTATCTTGGGTCCTCTCTTTTTTTTATAACATTTATGAGTGACTTGTCATCTACTTGTAGTACAAAATTATCCCCTAAGCAGACGATACAAATGTTATGTCCAATAAGAATATAAGTGATCTGATTCAAAATAGTAATATAGCTTCAAATGAATTCGGTAACTGGTGCATGTATTCAGAATGGCCTCCATCTTAATGCTAAAAACGCTCTGTATGAGATTTTTACCAAAAAATATAAAACCAAATTTTGATCCTTTTATTATGATAGATGGAAAAATAATAGAATCCACTGAAAGTATCAAATTTTAGAAATAACAATAGACCAGAAACTCACCTGGGAAGATCATATAAGTACAATCTGTTCAAAATTAAATAGTATATGCTATATAATAAGAATGCTGAGAGACACGGTCACAATTGACACACTAAAATTGCTTTATTACGGTCTTGTACAGTCTGTATTATAATATGGACTGGTATTCTGGGGCTTTTCCTCTTACCTTAATAAAGTATTCATAGTACAAAAGAAAATCCTAAGATGTAGAATAATGCTCACCCACTTTCTCATTGTAAGCCAATATTTAAATCATATAATATTCTCACGTTACCAAGTCTCTACCTTTATCAGTTGATAATGTATGTGAAGGAGAATGAAACATCCTTCTTAAATAATAGTGACACGCACTCATATTGTACACGATACATGAAAAATATACATCAACCATATTCTAGACTCTCAATATGCCAATGTAATCCAACTTATATATGTTACAACAGAATAAAAAGTATCTTAGACTTCGATAATTACACGCTTTTCTATTAAATGAATCATTCGATTTTGTGGATGAATTCCTAAAAAAAAAAATTCTAAAGAAAAATAATGTACTTTTATGTATTTTATTTAATCACATCTCTTATCTTGTATGTCTTGAATTTCAATTTTAAATTTAATGTATATTCTGCTAGTGATTTGTCTCTTAGTTTTTAAGCTTTTGTTTGACTAGTCCGATAATTGATGCTGTACATTGTATCAATTTTGCGATGAATAAAGATTTCGGATTTCTGATATGCAATATCAGAATCCCAACTAGCAACAAAGTAACTGTAACCGAATGAGTGACCATTAAGTATCCGTCACTAAATTTATAACTTTGATGTATAAATAACTTCATTTAGTTGCTGCCTCGTGTTTCTACCATGAATAATTACTTTAAGTTGTGACTTCTATAGTTTGCCCGGTATAAGGGGACATCTTAGTTACCAATGGAACGACCTTTGAGTTTTTAGAACTTGAAGGTGACAAATGATGGTAGCAGTGACTAACTCACTTCACTGAAATGTAACTTCAAAGTTGCGATCACTTTTAAGAAGCTTCAATAGTTGCCAAGGCATTCTGGGTTCCTTCACTATCCGTTTAAAGTCATGGAACTTGTAAGTAACAATTATTAGCGTAAATGACGTTACCGCTACCTGCAGAACTGAACGGCTGTGTATCACCTCTTAAATTCACAGTGAAGTAAATTTCACCATCCAGTTTCCAATGTTGACCATAGATACGAAATGAGGGGATAGCGAGAGGCAGAGATGGGTCGAGGAAACTCCATATTTAATAAAAGTCTGTAAAGTCATGTAAATAATATAATTGTATGCACCTATTTGGTATCAAAATGAAGCTTGCAAAATATGGAAAGTTTTCTCGACTCATCTCTGGCGAGAGGATTATATTCCATGTTCCAGATATTCGCGAGTTGTTAGATTGCATGTTTCGTATTCGTGATTCTGATAATCAGAAATATGTAACCAAGTTATGCTTGGTTTGTCTTGTAACGTTTGTCTTTCCCAAATTTGGGTCGTTTACCATTTTAAAGTAGTAATATACTTTTTGCATTCAATTCCACAATAGCAATAATAATTTTCCACCATTCCTTGTATTTTATGATAGGTGCATGTGTGGACTATACAATATATTCATCTTGTTATCGCCTCCTGAACTTGCCCCTTTGTTCTACAGACAGAAGTTCAAATTAGAGTTGCGTTCAGCTTAAACATCGGACGTACTCAGTACACCACGCAGTTCAGAATCAACATTGGGAAAAATGTAACTATGAAGTGGCAGGGGGATCTTTGAACAGGCAATTTGCATTACTCACAACTTAGCTGCAACTTTAAAGTGACGCTACAGTCCCATTCGGTCCTTTGTAACTTTAAATTTATATATTTGCAGTTTCCGTCACTATTGTCAAGTAGCAATTGCTTCCAAGCCGCATTTCTTAGTGAAAACAATTTCATTCTTTCTGAAATATGCCATTTTCATGAAGAAGTTCAAATTAGAGTTGCGTTCAGCTTAAACATAGGACGTACGCAGTACACCACGCCGTTCAGAATCAACATTGGGAAAAATGTAACTATGAAGTGGCAGGGGGAACTTTGAACAGGCAATTTGTGGTACTCACAACTTTGCTGCAACTTTAAAGTGACGCTACAGAGACATGAGCTATAACCCTCACAAATGAAAAATTTAATTTATCACCACCACTTCTGCACTGAACTAAATTAATGGATAAAAAGTTCCAAAGAATAAAAAAATATAGCTTTCAGCATATATATAGTGTCATATTCTCGCATGATGTTAAATATTTTTAAGACAATATTTTAATTAAAAAATGGAAATTATAAAGACGTGTGGTCAGTTTCAGACTTTTATCATCAACTTTGGCAATAAACTTGTATTCATTTTAAGTTTGATGCTTAAACCATTGAAAAATAGTACAAGTTTTGTTTCCTACTATTACTCTTCTAGTATTTAAGTGTTAATAACAAAATAAGTTGCAAGATAAAGCAGGCAACATTGATCTGAGAGTGGTGGGTGGTAAAGTTTCCCAAAAATTGGAGTTTTCACGTTGCGACGGCGCCGCTACGTAATTACGGCGTGATTGGAATGTGGCCGGAATGTTATGGTCACAGGAAATATTGTTTTAATAAAATGCCAGAAATATACAGCTCAGTTTGATTCTATCGCCAATCAGAAGGCTGTAGCAACATTTTCAAAGCAAGAAAATGTACCATTTTGTTTGTTACAATAATAATATTAATACATTTATTAACCAAGAGATAGTACACGAAATAGGGTAAGTCAAATGAATACTTGTTCAGTTGACTTATAATTAAAAAGAAAACAATGTTGAAGCATTTTTACAGCTCCTTGTGTTACTTAAGTTGTATATCCTAATATGTGCACCAAATATTTTACCAAAATGAGAATTAGTGGGTTAATAAATCGAATTCAAAGGATTGGTGTTTCAGCATTATTGTTGCTCCTCAGAATAATTCACGAATGCCACAGGGAAATTATTATAGACAATAGTAGCGTATTTCTTCCATTTTGAATAGCTGTTTGGTTGGGAGATGGCGCACTTGCTTCTAGGAAAGGTTTGATTCCGATTCAGGAACGTCAAACTTCACAAAAGCAGGAATTATGTAATTCCGCTTAACAGGAATATAATATATACTTATCGATATCATCAAGTGTAAGAAGGCAAATTGTTATATCTTTTAAATGAACAAAGGATTTTAGAAATGATATATGTAATTCTAAATTTATACTATTAGTGTAAGCAGCTGGTTGATATATTTTAAATATACCTGTCTAATGCACCAGAAAATCTGCAGAAAAGATACATAGTTTAAACAATTTAAAGCTTAATGTTTTTTTGATATAAGAATATAGGTTCGGGATGCCCGAAATAGTGAAAGACTATCCATCTTAATATCTCATATATTTATAACTAGGTATGTATTAACGTATTAGGAATGGATATCTAGCGAAACTAGTTTGCCTTATAAATAAATATTAGCTAAAAGCAACAAATAATTACGAAAAATTGCTTAAAAACTAAAAAAAAAATGTCAGGTTTTATATTTACGGCTCTTGGGACTCAATAAATATTCTTTCCCCAAAAAGTGCTATAAAAAATATACATACTTGCAGGTAGGCTGTAACAAATACGCAATACAATTTTACAAGGATATCAAAAACTAGAAGAGGTAGATATTTTAAATTTAGTAAGAATTAAGAAAAAATGTGAAAAGTACTTCAATTAGCTTTTTTATATCTATTTTTGGTACTATCAAAAATAACACCAGGAGATAATTACAATGAAAGTTAAATTTTGGTTTGTTTATCTCCTTTTATATGTTTTTCAGGATCCTTGAAGTGCGAAGCGAATTTGCAACACCCTGTATACATAAACACAATTGCAATTAAACAAAATTCATTTTAATCTGCATCATTAACAAAACATTTTATTAATTCGAGGCAAACATATACCAACAGTATGTCCACAGTTAGAGTAGTAAACTTTTTTATTTCTCATACATGGAAAAATTATTCTTCATAAAAAGTTTTACTTTTGTTAAAAATATGATTGCCGTGGAGTAAGTTAACATGTCATGTACAGGGTGTTCAGAAAATTTAAAAATCTGAAAATTATGTAAGTGTAAACTACGTTCAATTTTAACAATATGAAAAACTGTCACTAAGAAAAGTTGTTTGGAATTAAAATTTATGTCAGAATTTCAATTTGTGGATACATTTGCCTAATTCGATTACCAAGTACCAAGTGGTATCAAACTGTAAAATAAAAATTATTTTCTTCTTACAAAAATTATTAAATAAGGCAGCTAATTATACTCGTAATTATATTAAACTACTTTTATTTATAACAGCATTGAAAAAGTGTATTAAGAAAACTAAAACAAATTTTTTTCAATGCTGTTAAAAATAATAGTTATTTACATAACCAGTTATGAAAAGAGTAATTTTACATGACGAATGTAATATTTGCCAAAACGAGTAAGCGAAGCGAGCGAGTTTTGCAAATTACATGAGTCAAGTAAAATTACTGTTTTCATAACATGTTAAGTACAAAATTTTATCTAATCCCGCTCTAAATTACAAATAAATTCTGTGTTATCGCTTACAAACTTTACTTGTCAATCTGCTAAAATTTTTGAAGTAAATTAAGTCGAAAATAGTTGATTCAGATATGTATATTCCATCTGATGATCTGATACAGAAAAATTGATTAATTTAGCAGGAAATTCTATAATACCTGGTAAATAAAAAAGCAGGCATGAAGAAGTATTTAACAAATATGAAAATTGGTGTCAACAAATAGGTTCAATAATCAGTTACGTAAATTTTTTTTTACATAACTAGTTATGTAATGACAGTTATGAAAAATGTGACATTTCGTAACGTCAAAAATGCATTTAAATTTTGACTTTTCATAACGGGATTAGATAAAAGTAGTTTAATATAATTAGCTATCTCATTTAATAATTTTTGTAAGAAGAAAATAATTTTTATTTTATTTTACCGTAAGTTTTACTGCATGATAATCAGGCATTAAAGAATTTTGCCTGGAAAAATTTATGGTAGTTTTGGAAATAGGTTTACTTCATGTTTTTTGGCTCGCTGAATCCAAATTTTTAACTTCCCACCAAAAATTCCTCCCGCGACCTCAAATTTGGAGAAAAAAATCCAAAAATCGGTTTTTGATTTTTTGTTATCGTTTTTTGTTTCGTTTTAGAGAAGAAATACCCAGACATTGAGAAAGTAAACAAAATTTACAACAAAAAAAGTCCTTTGACATTTTGACATACGACAAATGGGAGGGGAGCGAGTGGGTCCCAAAACATATGTAAATTTGTCAGTGCGGCAAGCTGACGAAGTTGTACCATGGCACCAATCTATGAGTCTGTGATTATTGTCGATGAAGATCTAGATTTATTAGTCTTATAACTGCCCTTTCTCGATCCGCCAATGTTTACTTTATGAAGCCGAGCAAACACAAAGTTTCACAAAAAATCTACTCATCTTCTGGACTTGAAGAAAAGGCAGCCGCTGAACATATATTATTTTTACATGCTTTCAGCAGCTGTGACACTACATCTGCGATTTTCGGCCACGGAAAAACCAAATTGATCAAAGTCCTCGTCCGAAAATCCCCTCGCTCAGCTGTTCCGGACTCCAAATACAGATCCACAAGCTATCACAAAGCTGGCAATCAATTTTTTCTTCATTTGTTGGTTGCAAGAATGAAAACATGACTTTGAACAGTTTTAGACATCAGTGTTTCATCACCGCGTACAACAGTAAACACAACATTGCCTCTTTGCCCCCAACTTAAGCTGCTGCTGCACAACACTCATTGAGAACGTACCACGTCCAACTTTGGCAAGGAGATGTTATCGAGCCAGAAAAATTGGGCTGGAAAGAAACTTTCTCCTGTCACTACTTTGAAACTTCCTGCTCCACCAAAACTTCTAAAGGTTATCTCCTGCAGGTATAAAAAGGCTACTGTAGCACGTGTAGCTGCAAGAACAGCGGGTTGAAATGTTCCATCATGTGCCTCGCAACAATTCATACAAGAATATTCCTGAAGATATCCTCGAGGATCTGGATGAAAATGTTTCTCAAGAAGTGGAACTCGAACTAGAAGATCGATTAAGGTGATGAGAACAATTTGGAGGAACCATGTGAACCTGAAAATCCAGAGCTCAAAAACGCGGACGAATTGTCCAGTTAGTCGTTTTTTACCTCCTCTTTTCTCTCTCTTTCTCTATCAAATAAAGGAACTATTCGCTCAATAAACCAAAGTTGTCAGGTTTGATCGACAACTAAAAATTTTCTGAACATAATTCAACTGTTTTGCTCTTTTCCGACAATTTTTGGCAACTACACAATAATTAAATCAATCAATCAATCAATCCGCTTTAACAACAGAAGTTGAAACAAATTATATCTTTGTCACGCATGCACTTAACAGCTTGATTGATAAATATTTTCGTATGTTTCAGACTTGGGTGAAACCCACAGAGCCATATTTGACGAATCTGATAGTGACGACCATAGTGACATGGATGAACATGGGCCCTTAGTTGCAGTCAAATGGAGAAAAAAGATTTGACATTTGTCATAATTTGTAAATAATTTTTCTTTTGTTTTCACAAATTAAATACATAATACAAACAACAAATACATCCCCGTTCTCATTTTCAGTTAGATTTAGGCAAAAACTAGGCTCAGAACTATTGAATCATGTTGCCTTGTAACATTATTGCACATATGTATTTTGTTTGTTTTATCATAAATTTCAAAATTGGGATTTTTAACTTTGACTGAAAGAACGTAAACGACGTGTAACTTAGCGCATGTAGCCCTGCGGCGCCGAGGCTCATGTTTCGAGGCATGCTAGCGCTTCCCTGTTCGTTCAACGTTAAAATGTCAAAGGACCTTTTTTGTAGCAAATTTTGTCTACTTTCCGAATTTCTAAGTATCTTTTTCCTAAAATGAAAGAAAAAAAAGATTAAAAAAAAGAACGATTTTTTTGGTTTTATTTTCAAATTTTTGAAGAGGTTGCGGGGGGAATTTTTGGTGGGAAGTTAAAAATTCGGATTCAGCGCTCCAAAAAACGTAAAGTAAACCTATTTCCAGAATTACCATCAATTTTTCCAGGTCTCTAATGCCTGGAGTATGATACCACTTCATATATATGAAAATTTTTTTAAAAAGTCGAATTAGGCAGATTTATCCACAAATTGTAATTCTGACAGAGATTTTAATTCTAAACAACTTTTCTTAGTTTTTCATATCGTGAAAACTGAACGTAGTTTACACTTACATAATTTTCAATATTTTAATTTTCTGAACACCCTGTATATGACATGTTAACTTACTCCACGGCAATCATATTTTTAACAAAAGCAAAACTTTTACCCTCTTATCCTCTCTAGCTGTGGACATACTGTATATACTGGCATACAGTCAGATAAAATATAAACAATTGAACCAACCAAATTCCGAAAATAAATGTAGTGACTAAAAGCCACTGATGAATATTTATTTTATAATACATATATAGAGTTTTTTTTTTACAAACCACATTAAGTGTAATAAAAAGAAAAATATTTTAAAACTTATAAATAAAACGTAAAACACCAAAATACTTGTATGTACATTTCACTCTTTACTTAAACTAACAAAAGCTCAGTTTGGCCTTGCAGATTGAAGAGCATAGCTCTACTCATCTCTTAATATCTCCTTACATTCCTGCGGGTTTTGGAATGTTTGTGTTGTAAGCTCTTATAACATCCGTTTGCGAAACTGCACCTCCTTCTTCTTGGGAAAATGCAAATCCATCTAGTAAATACACATAAAAATTAATAATACATGTTGAAGTTTTACCCCTATAATAACAACGTTCAATGTTTTTCTATAAACAATATGATGGATTTCAAAGATTACATAAAAACTTGGTTAACAGGAGATATAATTAAAGCGATTAAAACAAATTCCAGACTTCCTGAAATTATTTCCTTATTGGGCCTTTTTTTACTCCTTGATGCCTAATGTTCTAGTTGACATATTATTTATGTATGATAAACTGGGAAAAAAATTATCAAATAAACTTTTTGTAATTTTTTAAATTGCCATGTCTCTTGAAAATTATTGATAAGAAGATTTAAGGATAAGATTTTGCAGAGTAAGAGGGAAATATGCACTTATTTTCGATTTATTATAAACATTTAAAAAACCAAACATAGTATAATGTTTAAAACTGTGTTAGATACTTGCTATTATTCTAATGAATACAGCGATTTTTTTTTATTGTAAATTTCTGTTGTACTTGAATTTTGTAGTTTATTAATGAAAATATTTCCTAATTTCATTATTATAGTATGGCATTTAACTATATACAAAATTTATGAGAAAAACTGTACCTGGTTGTATTCCTTAGAGCAATAGGAAGAAAGTACCTGAAACTATTTTAAAGATTATACCCTGTATGATTTTTTAAATATTTCTAATAAATCGAAAATAAACGCATATTTCCCTCTCACTCTCCAAAATGCTATCCTTAAGAAAGATTTAATTTCAACTTACGACATTTAAAAGATTATTTTGGAAAATTTTAAGTAAAATTTTTCAGGGCTTTATTTCGCTTAGAAGTGTTAGGTTTAATTTTGGAGAGGCATTATTTTTTCCATATAAGAAGACAGTGTAAAGAGGCTTTCTTACCGACTCTCCCAACAAAAACTATAGTAATAGTCCAGTCGAATTAGACATCATAAAAAATTTTGCGTACTGCGGACTTTTTTTGTGGAAGTTGTTTAAGATGGCATAATAAGCAAGCACAGAAAACTACACCCTGCTACACCATGTGCGTCCCCTATTTTTAGGGGTTGAAACTTTGAAATTTTACTTATGTGTCCATATCTGTTTCCCTATTGCCCGTAGGGCTCTTTACCAAGTTACACTTTTTGAAGATTCATTCCTCCTCTACATAATATATATCTTACACATTTGCCGTAGGACAAACAGTTTTGGCTGTACGAGGCCGGAAAGGCGGTGCTGTCCGAATTTGGGGGTCTTCTGTACAGGACAAACGGCTATTAATTACAATCTGCAATACTTCACATACTAATGCCCTTAAGGAGGGATGATTTGTGAAAAAACTTTCATCGAATACCGCGCGGTTTCCATGATACGGGATGTTGAAATTTTGAAAACCTCTTTTTTAAAAAAAAAGTGAACCTACTTTCTTTCGCTCATTTTTCTTTCATGTATGTACGACCCTAATATAAGGAAATTTACGTTGGTTTCATTTTAATACAATCGTTAGTTTAGGAGCTAGACAGCAAAATATGCCAAAAATGGCTATTTTGGTATTGTTGCATTAAAAAAAACCAAAACCAGTATGATTCTGGTAAATGTTTTTGTTTATCCTAAAAGTCCAATTCATTGCGCATAGAAAATGTGTTTTTGTATTTAAGTAGGATCAACACTTATTGTGTAATAACGATTTATGTCATGCGTTTTCCGGTTTCCTTTTTCACAATTTTTTTTTTGCGGCCTTATGGTTCACAGTAAGGCAGAAAATATTATACGCGTGGACAGGGCACATAATAGGGTATTAAAATGGGTCTCTTGTTAAAATGCGATAGGACGTACCGTTTTCGAGTAAAACGCACTCGTTTGGTTATGTTTGCTTTGAGTTTTCATTGTGTTCTGAATTGTGATCTGATAAATAAATTCTACATTTTGGTGTTTTCTTTCTTAGAAGTTTGTTTTTTTAAATCATTTTCCGATGAAATGGACATATAATAGCTGTTTCTCGAGGAAGGTAAAATTACTGTGGATTTTGTTATAGACACAAAATAAGTTGCAATGATGATTCGAGACAAGCGTGAACCTTCAAATAGGGGAGTGAGAGCCCCCTATTCCATCCGAGTCCCTTCATTTTTTCATTAGCAATGTCCCTCATAAACAAAAAAAGCAAGAAGCGACACCTAGTTTTATTTTTTCATAGTCAGCGGTGAATATTTACTAGTCAGTCGATGAAAAGTGTGATCTGAAATAATTTTTTGCAAACAAGGGCGTTTTACTCGAAAACGGTACGTCCTATCGCATTTTAACAAGAGATCCATTTTAATACCCTAATATGTGCCCTGTTCAGGTATACATTGCTTTCTGCCCTACTATGAACCCTAAGGCCGCAAAAAAAAATGTGAGAAAGGAGACTGGGGAACACATGACATAAATCGTTATTACACAATAAGTGTTGATCCTATTTAAATACAAAAACACACATTTTCTATGCGCAATGAATTGGACTTTTAGAATAAACAAAAACACTTACCAGAATTATACTGGTTTTGGTTTTTTTAATGCAACAATACCAAAATTGCCATTTTTGGCATATTTTGCTGTCCAGCTCCTAAACCAACGAATGTATTAAAATGAAACCAACGTAAATTTTCTTATATTAGGGTCGTACATACATGAAAGAAAAATGAGCGGAAAAAAGTAGGTTCACTTTTTTTTTTAAAAATTTCAACATCCCGTATCATGGAAACCGCGCGGTATTCAATGAAAGTTTTTTCACAGATCATCATCCCTCCTTGAGGGCATTAGTATGTATAGTATTATAGATTGGAAATAATAGCCGTTTGTCCTGTACAGAAGACCCCCAAATTCGGACAGCACGACCTTTCCGGCCTCGTACAGCCAAAACCGTTTGTCCTAGCAAATGTGTAAGATATATATTATGTAGAGGAGGGATGAATTTTCAAAAAGTGTAACTTGGTAAAGAGCCCTACGGGCAATAGGGAAAAAGATATGGGCACATAAGTAAAATTTCAAAATTTCAACCCCTAAAAATAGGGGGGTTGAAATTTTGAAATTTTAATTATGTGCCCATATCTGCTACACGCACATGGTGTAGCAGGGTGTAGTTTTCTGTGCATGCTTATTATGCCCTCTTAAACAACTTCCACAAAAAAAAGTCCGCAGTTCGCAAAATTTTTTATTATGTCTAATTCGACTGGAGTATAATTCATAAAATTGTTTTGTTAAGTGTTTGAGTTACAATAGTGGAAAAATCGATTATAAAGGTAAGATTTCCCTAGAAAACTATCGTAACTTTCTGTGAACTGAGGGCATTCAAGATACATTGTGAAATGTATATAAGTGTTTCAATTCTTCGATTTTTAAGGACACCATTTAAACATTTAATTGAATTTTTCTTAAAACTGAAATTCCTGAGTTAGTACTGTTTTCTTTGAGTCATTATAAAAATTTTTAGCATTTTCAAGGTCAAAAAATATTGATGTAGTAGTAGTAATATGTCATTAGATGAGTGATTAAGTCCACAAAAACCGTTGCATATAGAGGTTATTATATAAAAACATAGCAAACTTGTCTCAAACTTAACTTTTTTAGATATGTCACTACGTGAGAAGGTCCAAAATTTGTAGGGAATTGTCTTACTATATAGCAATTTTTTTTGCTAGAGCTTGTAAACTTTAAAAAATCATTGCCTTTACGTCATTCTGATAATCTTTGTTAACTGTAGTTGAGTTGTTTTATAAAGGAAAATAGAGAAACTATTATTACAAATATTAGCAAATTCAAAAAGAATATGCTCCAAAAACTTTACTAATGAAGATAATTTTCTTTGTTTGATAAGTTCAAATTTTAGTTTAGTTTTTCAGGTTTAAAGGATTCTTTAACATTTATAACTCGGATATTTGACATTTAAGTTAAATGAACTTTTTCGGCTATCCGTTATTGAATTTTGTTGATAATACACTTTCTTGTTGCTAATGCTCCTTTTAAGTTATATCACCCTTCAAAAGTTGCTTATATCAGTTGTAATGCACATATTTTAAGGAATATGCCTCCAATGAAGCTAAGAAAAATCAGTCTTAAAATGACATAAAAAATATCTTAGTATATATAACCTTTGAAATGTAGTCCAAATATTATTTATAGAAAAATAATTGTTTTAGAATACACATGCAACAAAAATTAAAAAACTATACGTATAGTGGGTTAATATGTAGAATATTAGTGTACTATAATGTTAAAACATACCAAAAACAACAAGTTTTACATTTTAAATAATATAATACTTAGGTGCCAAATACATAAATGTCGTATCACTTGATATAAAATTTCAAATTGTATATTCATAATGGTTGGTACTAAAAAAATTATGTAGAATGTTTACAAATTGTTTTATCTACCTTTTCTCACAACTGCATAATAGCAATACATAATAATAACCAGAAGACATTAATTTAAATTTGCTTGCTTATGCTTATATCAAATTTATTTTCAAAGGATCAAAGTTTAAATGTAATGAAGTTCTAATACAAAGTAATATCTGAGGGTTGGATCATATGTATTTTAGTCAGCAGGATCCTAACATGCAACGATATACAGATTAAAAATTTGAATTTCATGTATATTGCATCAAAACCGGAAGTTGGCCATTTTGGCTCGTTACATGTCATAATTGGAAATTTTATCTCATATCACTACTCCAAATTTGAAAATAATCCATTCGCCTATTCAAAAGTTACAAAAGTGGTTGGGCCACAAGGTTTGTTACATAAATACTTAAAAAAAGTATATAAATCGTAATATATCTTCTAGCATGCATGTTTAAATGTAATAAATAATGCTCAACGTGAGATATTAAATTAATCACCCATCAACTTTAGTCCTCATGGTAATACTGGAATAAAATTTTACAGCATATAAGCTGAAGCAAATAAATATGTATGCTTCTACTAATTTTGTACAGCATTTGCTACTTTTCGCAACTATTATGTGAACGCATTGTCCCTGACTTTTGGCAATAAAAATAGCGGTGTGAAAGTGTACCTAGACAAATTTTCACTGGTAGATATTTTCGGTTATTTCTAATGAATGGCATATTTTAAACCGACTATGTACATTTTTAAGAATCATATTTTGGTTCAATTAACTAAAGCCGAGTTCATATTATGTTGTATGATGATATTAATATTGTTGATGTCAGAAGTCGTAACTAAATAGTTATACATTTGGCGCCCAACGTGGGGCGGTAAATGTCCTCCATTATTGGTCAGATTCGTTGCGGCAAGTCAGTTAGGTTTTTGCTACAATTCACTGCAAAAATTCTATAATTATTCTTGATATGGAACGGATTTAAACATAAATATTCGGAACTGATACGCAAGATATTTTACATCATTGACGAATCCACATTTACATTAACAGTGTCAAGATTATGCTCGATTGGTAAGAAAAAATTTAAAGATGGCTGATGTCCCAAAGAATTTTTTTACTACTAAGAAATGCAAACAAGTAAATACCTTCATAAAAAAATTTAATCATTTTATTAATGATATGGATATTTCTATTGAGGCAGCATTCGAAAGAACTGCCTTACATTTAAAAAAGCGACTGCATGTCTTCCTGAAACTATGATCTAATAGACTGGCGGTACATGACCAGTCAGGTGCAACGTTTTTAAAATGTATGCCAATCATATATATGAATGAAACTACCATGAATATGCCAGAAACGCAAATTTTAGGCAGTCACGTGCAGAAGGGTGTGCAAATCGATTTTTTTTGTTTTTTTTTGTGTTTTTTTAAATTCTAAAATGGATGCCAATAGTGCCAAACTAAAAGCCTTGAAAAAAAATCCAAAATCAAAATCATCCAAAATCAAGAACACCAAAAAATTTTACGATTTAATGTGCGTATCAAGAGCTGTTTTGCGCGCGGACACTGCATGCCAGTGAATTTCTGCTGAATTCTTTTTCACGGCTTTTCGTTTGGCACTATTGGCATCCATTTTAGAATTTAAAAAAAAAACAAAAAAATTCGATTTGCACACCCTTCTGCACGCGACGACTGCCTAAAATTTGCGTTTCTAGCATATTCATGGTAATTTCATTCATATATGGATATTAACTAAAAGGAACCAAGTGACAAAATGGCAAAAATGAGTTAATAGAACCAAGCGACTGTAATATCTACTTACTACGTTTGGTTAAATCCCGAAAAGGAACCAACAATCACCGCGCCATCTATGAGCAAATATTTGGTCCACAACTTGATTTTGAAGTGGAAATTGAAAATTAAGTTTTAAAAAATGTATTTGTAATCCTGTATTTGTTGCAATAAAATATTTAGATATCATATTATTTTCAGTAAATGCCTCTTTTTTGCATTTTTTGATTATTTAACACGTTTTTTTTATTTTTTATATGGAACCAAGCGACACAATCACGGGGTGTTCTTTTTTTAAAATTTTTCAATACAGAACCAACTGCCAAAAAACTTTTAGACTTTTACAACCCTTAAATTTAAGTTTATTCAGTCTATTTACAAATAGGGTATTATTTCAAACAATGTACAATGTTTAAAGAGAAATTTGTTGAAAAACTTTTATAATTAGATTTGTAGTGCAACTTGCAATATTAAAATGAAATTTTCCCAAAATGTGTAAATGCTGCTTGGTTCTTTTTAGATAAGCGGTATCCATATATGATTGGCATACATTTTAAAAACGTTGCACCTGACTGGTCATGTACCGCCAGTCTATAATCACTTCAGAATATTTCAAGATGGTACCAGTAGATGTAATATTGATTTAGTTAGTTTTTTGAATAAACCGAAAAATTCTACCACGATTTTTTTATTCCTGTGTAAGTTTATGTAAAATATACAGTGTGATGCACTTCTAATATTCACACATCTCCAAAATTTTAGTCTCACGATTTAAATGATAATGTTTTTGTAACATGGTGCCCCTAAGACATACTTAGCGACTTCTATCGAAAATCTGGCAATGTAGCATCGTTCAGTACCCTCTGAAACCCAAAAATGACGAGTTTCGTGAAATTCTCAGAATAAATAACTCTTATACACGAATTAACAAAATGAAATAAATGTTAATCAAACAGGTATTTTTAATTTTGAAAGATCAAAAAATGCATTTGTTTTTGATAGTAATGTTATTTAGTGAATTCTTTTGTATTTTTAATTACACAGTTTTCATTTATTTCAAGTCTTCTGGATGTTTACAGTGAAATAATAATTTCTAAATTTCGTAAATTTTCAATTTCTGTATAAAAGTTATTTTAAGAATTTTACGAAACTTGGGACATCTGGGTTTTAGAGAGGCTACAGTAAAAGTCACGGGTATGCTTTATCGTGATTGGTCAATATATTCATATCACTAAATATATGTGTTCCTCAGCTGTTTACTGTTTACCTTGTCTAACTCCTTTTGTATTTCATGTCTTGAATGCTTATTTTAATTATAATCAGGGCCGTGTAGAGCAGGTATGCGAGGTGTGCACCGCACATCTCTGTCTATTTTTAGGGGGCGGCAGCACAGAATGGAAAGATTGTGAAACAATAATGATATTCTAGCACCAAATAGTCAAATGTCATACAAAACATTAACCAATCACCGTAGAACACCAAAGAGCAAATCACAGCAGACGTACCCATGACTTTTACTGTAGCCTATTTTAGAAGATGCTGAGCAATGCTATGTTACCAAATTTTCGACAAAAAAATCGCTAATATGACATCTCGTAAAAAAAACATGCAGGCCATGAAGTGGAAACCTGACACTCACAATGTAAATGTACATCTTAGGGACATCTAGTTACAAAAAATTATCATCCAAATGGTCCGGCTAAATAAAATATTACAGAAGTGAAACACACTGTATAAGCATATAAAATTATATTATGGTTATATTAGTTCAAAGTTCTACCTCTAAAGTTCAGTCTTAGTAACAAATTATGCTGTAACGTGTGTTCATGGTGCTAAGTTGTATACCCAAGGAACAATTTAAAAGTCATTTGGACTTGAGGAGGTTTTAAGAAAGGTTTGTCAGGGTTAGGAAATAGTCATGTGCTTTATTGATGTTGTAGTTAAGGCCTTTTAGGCTTCAAGTATACTTGCTCTTATATAGTAAGTCTTAAAGCATTCTGTAAGACCTAATTATAAAGCTAATTTGCTTCTAGGATATGTATTTGTAATGGGTTTATCATAACCTACATAAAACTCTCCATAAAGCTAATTAGTTTTATGAACGTCTTAAATTCCATTTACATTTAAAGAGGCTTTAAATTATTCATTACGGTTTTCACATATTTGCAATAAATGCATTTTAAATCCTTTTTAAAACTAGACATTTTCAATGCCTATTAGTACTTATTAAAGGCCGTTACAAAACTAGACTCTTAAAACATCCTTGATGAATGTTGTGATGAAACCGTTATGAAGAAAAAAAGGCCTCTATAAATCTAAAAGGCAAATTTTAATTCCATAAAACACTTTCCAAAACCTCAATAAAACATTTATTATAAAAACAATAAACAATATGTCTGCCTGAAGTGTCGTTGATGCATGTGTGTGTGTGTGTGTGTGTTAATTAAAAGCATTTCACGACTTACTGATGTGTAATTAAGTCTTTTTTGGAAAGGTGGAAGAAAATAGAAAAGAGTGGCCATTTTAAATGGATTGTTAAAACACACACACATATAAATTATTTTGAGGTTAAGTTTTAAGTTTTTTGTATCAAATGTCAACGTCCCAAACGTTTTATTACAGCTTTTATCAAGTCCATGTGATCTTCGCCAAGTTCATTTGCATTTTTGTAAGGAAGGGATTATTTGTGATAGTATACAAAAAGATTAAAAGGGCTTCATGTTCTAGGTCATTACCATTATTAGAATGTATAGTTTGAGAGGACCAGTGTTGCCAGATCAAAATTTTAAAAGTTATCAGACGACGCTTTAAAAAGTTACTAAATCTTACCAAAATTTCACTAGATTTGAAATTAAAGCTCTCATCTTTAATTTTCAAAAGCTGCAGTGTCTGTAGGACACGTAATTTTCTTGAGCTCTCAGCATAGCTTTGAGCGTCCTCTATCTGATTATTTCGTTGCCAGACTTCGTACTCTGTATCGTATTAAATAGTTTGTAACTAGAAAGTACTGTTTGTCTACGAGCCGCTAGAGGGCAACGAGCCCAGGCTATTCACGGTCAATAAACTATACGGTTACCTCAATTAGCAGCTTTTAGACGAGAGAGACGCGCGGAGCGGGGAATCGAATGAAAGAGATTCTGTTAGGGTCTACAGCCTATGTCAGCTGTAGACACTACAGGCATCTTTGTCTGTGTCTTTTGCATGGAAATCAGATATGTCTGTCTCTTTCCCCGCTCCGCGCGTCTCTCTCGTCTAAGAGCTGCTGATCGAGGTAACCGTAGAGTTTACTGACCGTGGTAGCGATTAACGTGAACAGTTTTGTATTAAATGGATCGCAACTCAAATTTAATGTTTGTCTACCTACCAGTAGAGGGCAACAAATTGGATGATTAAAAAATCATTAAAAATGGGCATTTTCATAAAAGTTTTCACTAAATCAAAAGATTAAAAAAAAAATCACCAGATCTAGTGAAATTTCACTAGACCTGGCAACACTGGAGAGGACTATAAAATGACAATTAGGTTTTTAGTTGGCCGGCCATGTTTTTCTTGTATATAAAAATATTCAAGGTCAATCTCACAATTATAATTATCAATAATTATCACTTTTTCGTTAGCAAATTAAGGTAGAATTACAAGAAACAACTGAAAAGTACCGTGGGAACTGAGAAGCAGCCCACTTTTTTAAGTTTGCTGATTACGTGTTTATGCAAATTTTGTATAGATATTAAAATCATTATTATTTCTGAGGGGCTCTTGTTTTTTGGGCCTTTCTTATCTAGTTTTAACGATAAACTGCCGTTGGTTTTAATTTTTTTGTCATACCTGATGGCTTTTTATTACCTTTTAAATCGGCCTTAGAGAGGTTATAGTGCTCTACACTTTATATATTTCAAATTCCATTTTATCTTCAATAAGTCTGATGGTGTGTTTGCTTAAATCAGTTTAGAAAAAATAAATGCAATAATAAAATTATTTGGATTCCTTCGTGGACATTCTTATAGCTTCTCAGTTCTAATATGGACTTATAAGAGTTTTAAAAACCAGTTTTAAGGTAGCCTTCTAGGTGTTTTCTAGAAATGCAGGAAGCTAATAGAAAAGCTTCTGACAGCTTTAAAATAGGTTTTAAGAAAGGTTTTAAAACGGCCCGAACAAGGTTTTCAAGAGCAGCACTATGCCTCACTAAGGAGTTTTATGATGGAATTTAAAAAGGCCTTAACAACCTTCATAAGGGTGGGCCCTTTTAGTCTACAAGTCGCTTTATGATGGTATTAAGGATATTGTTACAGCAAAATAGATTTTTCAAGGCATTTTATAAATAGTTTTATAGCACCCTTGTATACATTTAAGAAACTAAAATTGTTCCTTGGGAGGCTATTGTATATATTGCTAAACTTATTGCCAAACTTATTTTACCTTCTTATTTAATAGTTAAATAGAAGACACTACACACGTATATGTATAGAAATTTAATTTGTTACATTTGTCGAAATAAGCTTACTTTGCCTGTTTTTTAATTGAAAGTCCGAAAACTTTGACTTGTACCTGTGACCGGAGCCACCAAGCTACATAGCCACCGAGGCCAATCCAGCCCAGTCCGTCCCTACGTATCAATGCGTCTGAGTCCGCCCTTCATGATTGTAGAATGGAAACATGAGATACGAGCTCTGGTTATAATGTGTAAACAAAGATAAAAATACGAAAATTCTTCCGACACAGCACAATTTGTTACTAAGATCGAAAAGTGTTGGTGGTTAAGCTAACGGCAGGTGTTAGTGGAAAAAAGGTACTCACGTGACAGCTCAACCTCCACCTCGATCCTGGGCGTGGTTCTTCGAGAGAAAACATTCTTCAATAAACGAGCAGTCTCCGACAGTCTGTAACCATTTGAACTACTGCTTTCTGGCATTTACAGCTTATTGCGTCTAATTAATAATACATGTTAAGCTCATGCGTGTTATGAAGCCAAAGTAGTGCCAAACAAAAGCTATATACTGCCTAAATGTAATTCATGCTCTAAGGTACTTACATATTGCGAATTGCTCCAACGCATGCATAGGTCTTGCAAAACAAATACAAAATGTTACTAAACATAAAGATTAAAAATGACGTACCGTTTATTTCAAACAACATTATATTAAATACACACATTATCATAACACAAACTAGAAGACAACATAATTACTGATCTGTTATAAAAATAGTTTGGCTTAAATATAGGATTAATTATAAAAATGTATAATTGGAACTTATAAATAATAATCAGTTTAATACATTTCAGCATTTCACCGTTGGATTCGGTAAATAATAGTAATAATACTGCACAATCAGGCAAAATTTAATTCAAAATGTGTATTTTTACACATATTACTCAAAAACATGCTATAAGGTAAAAATGATCGCACTTGGATATATTTTTGCTAATAAGTTCCAATACTGAGGTGTAAGCCTACCTGGAAATGTCTTTAGGATTCTAATTCTAATTACTGGAATCAAGCTATATAAGCATCAAAAAAAGATGAACAAGAATTTTTGCTGCTGCAGCGATTTTATTGTTTTAATTTGTTTTAGATATGACAAGTGTAATGAGTGGTTTTATTTTTATTTATTTATTTATTTATTTATTTATTTATTTATTTATTTATTTATTTATTTAGATCTTTATTTCCAACAGGTTACACCCATTTACAGGAAACACATGGTAACATCAAATATGATAAATTAATGTATAAGACAAACTGTAGCACAGTAACTGATTGACATAGTAAATAAACTAGACTAACTTAGATTAAATCTGTCCATTGCTCCATATAAAATTTAAACAATTCTGTTTCACATGGTGGAATTCATAAATACAATACTAGGCAGAGAAATGAGGTTCGCTTACAATTTACTAGATTAGAAAAAAGTCGAAATGCAACAAATTACTATGGCCGAAATTTTTTTAACAAGTTGTCAGTCAATATCAGGATGTTAGCATCATCAAATTTATTATAAAACATCAATGTTTCGTAACAGAACAAAAGCAAATAGTAAAAATAGCATATTTACTGTCAGCAAAGTAAACAATTTAATTTTGTTTACAGAATAGCAACTTTCAGTTCTTGAGTAGTATATGCAAAAACGTTATTTACTTTCGAATCCAACAGAGAAAGTACTCATCACTGTGCGTATCTTTGTGCGTATAAAACCTAGCAGCTCTAATATATTAATACTTTTTGTTCCCTAACCTCAATTTACGTTAACTTTAGTATCACAAGTAGTTATCAGTGAACACACGTGTATTTGCTACGGACTAGGGAAAATACAAAATGACAACTTCTTGCATCACAAGGAACAACATGTGTTTTTTAACAATGGCAAGAATTTATCACATTATTTCTCAACAACCCAAAGATAATTAACAGCGCATATAATTTTTGTACAATACTGTTATCGGTAATGCAGCTGATAGTCTATCAAAAGTATTTTTTAAAACATTCGTTTTCATAGAAATGTATATGTCTTCCACATCCCGTTGCCCCATGCTTAGGAGATAAAGAAATCGAGGAAAAGGTAAGGCCACAGTCACATTAATTTCTCGAATTGTGAGCTGCAAGCTTGTTGAAACTGAATGGAATTACTGCATTTATCCCATGGTGTTTATTACATTGATTGTTACCGATGTTACCGCTGTTCTTTTAAACTTAACATTTTTCTTTTGGTTTTAAGATAACTGCATGTAACTTTACCACAACTATGGTCATGCATCACTCTGTGTTGATTGCTGGACATCTAGGTAGGCTACTATCATCAATAAATCACTAAGTTGTCAAATTGTAGAACAAAAAGTGAAAATGGCTATAGTAGAGGCCCAGATAGCACAAGACATTCTAAGAATGATTTGTAAATGTTCTCTGAGGAATGTTTATATACGAAATATTATTCTATTATTCTAAGAATATATCAAATTGAACACTGATCTTGGAATATTTTATAAGAATAATAAAAGAACATTCTTTTTGAACAATAATCTAATATTCTTACAAGATATATGATTTTTGAGAAGGAAACAATAATGTTCCAGGAAAAAAATATAGGAATATTCCCATTAAACACATAAACGTTGGTTGGAACTCAAATGCCAATTATGAACAATGTCGTGTATTTATTGGTATTCGACTCATTTTGAAGCCTTTCCAAGTTTGCAATAGTTTTTGGTACATGTATTTGGTTATAAGTTGCCGACTTATTCCTTACTACTGGTCTATGAGTATTCGCCCGGTAATTCGTATCGGCAATAATATACATATATAAATTCTGCAGTATATATCTTCACTGCACAGATGATACTGAATACTAACAACAGATAGAAATCGGAAGTTGCAAGTAATTATATCGTATCTTTTTCTATAGTTTCGTACCATTCTGATGGTGCCGTTCTTATCGTTATCTTATATTGTGCAATGATAAGCAAAAAAGACAAAATCTTAACTGACAAATGTCATTTTGGATTAAAATTGGTTATTTACTTGTCGATTCATCAATAAATTTCATGCATTAGAACATCACAAAAGTCCTATTAAATAGAAATGAATTTAGACGTAATAATACAAGGTTATACCTGATAATCTAGAAATATTCTAGTGGAGAAAAAATATCATATATTTATAATATTCCTAGATTAACTTGATTATTCCTGTAATATACATTTTGGATAATCCTAGAATATTTAAAAACTGCTATTTGCATAAAAATAGAATATTCCTGTAATATCCGTTATATTTACAAATATTTTAGGAATAATTGAATCTTCCAAACGTATAATCAGTGATTATTCCAGGAATCAGAATGTGCTATCTGGGGCTTCAAATATGTTAAATAAAGAGTGGTCACCGAATTTGGAAGTAATCTCAGGGGCAACGAGATATGGAAATTAACACTATTCAATGCTCACCAATATCAAAATGTGGGAGCTAGAAGTAATCTTACTGGATATCAAGATGTATTTGGCACAGGAACAATGAGATATTGGGTGCATTTAGGGAATATAATGGTTGACAATGTGTGCGAGCAGTGGTTCCCTAAACGACAACGCTGAAAATAAGCTAATCGTCAATTATTGGGTGTTTCAGTCAGCCGCAAAATTCACGCCAAGTTGAGTCAGCGGTGAAATTTAACCTCGCTTTCTTTCATTAAGCAGATCAATTACGTCTTCCCAAAATATATGTACCAATCATAATCGTATACAAAAAAAATTACTTTATTTTGACATAATCTCAATTGAAGTAACGTTGATTACACAGCCACAAAAAAAAAATTGTTTCTGATCTGGGGCTCTGAATATGTTTACCATATGTTTTTGGGATCGCTGAATCCGAATCCGAGGTTCATTTAACCCCATCACATCAGGATTTTGCCATAACCTCAAAAAACCCATAATTTAAGCTATTAAACGCATATAACTCTAAGAATGAAGTTGTAATCTGAAAACTCAAGCTCTTAACCACATAACCTCATAACCCACTCAATCTCATAACCTTAAGAATGAAGTTGTAATCGGAAATTGATTTCACAGCCACACAAAAAAAAGTGGTCTGACCTACGGATCAGACCACTGTATTTGGACCCGCTGAAACCGAATCCGAAGTCAGAATTGTAAGATTGGTTCATTTTTCACCCCCAAGAAAACACCCCCCCCAAATAATGGTTTGGCCTGCGGACCATACCAGTTTATGCTTATGTATTTGGATCCTCCGAAACCGAATCCGAAGTCAGAATTGTCAGATTCGCTCGTTTTTCACCCCCAATTCAAAAAAATAGTTATCTGGCCTACGGACCAGATCAGTGTATCCTTATGTATTTGGTCCCGCTGGGGTTATATTAATACCTTTAAATTATGGGTTTTTTGAGGTTTTGAGGTTACGGCAAAATCCTGATGTGATTTTTGTATTTATTTATTATTTATTTATTATAAAAATACAAACTTGCAAATTACAATAGAAGAGATTAAAAACAAACAAGGAAAAAATAGATATATACAGATACTTCTTCCTCGGATAAATATATTCCGAGGAGTAAAAATTACAAAGAATGGTACATGTGACGTAATTGTTTAGATATAAGTGTTGCAAAGTGTGTATAAAAGCACCTAAGTGATTAAACACTTGTGTTGTGCTGTAAGAGGTGTGTGATTTAACTAGTAGAAATATTTATATTGCTAGTCAAACATAGGAAGTTTACGGAATAGTGAGCTATATCTATATAATGTTACCAAGGAACAAGTGTATATATTACAATGAGCATTTACACTATACTGTTATCTAAAATTTTTATAAAATCAAAGTAATTTTGAAAAATAAATTTTTTTGACAAGGTTGAAAATTTTTTTAAATTTTTAGTATGTTTGATCTCTATTGGCAAAAGATTATACGCTTTTGGCAGTGTGTATATTAGAAATCTGTGACAAATATTTTTATTGAATCTTGGGGTGGATAGAGCTTCATTAACAGTGCTACGAGTGTGGTATGTTGAAGATATATGATTCTGGAATGTTTTATTTTTAAATGCATATATACATAGACGGTGGAAGTATAGAGATCGAATGTTACAAATATCTTCAGTATAGAGTAAATTTGTATGATACTGTCTATGTTCCCTATATATAATCTTTAATATATAATTCTGGATTATATTTAGTTTCTGTAATGAGTTTCTATACATTCCTCCCCATACTAAAATACCATAGCGGATAAGAGATTCGACAAGGGACTTATAGATGATTAACAATAGTTTTCGTGAAAGAAATTCTCGCAATTGGTAGAATTTATAAATAAGTTTCCTTATCTTATTCGTCAAATAATCTATGATGGGGTTAAATAAACCTCGGATTCGGATTCAGCGGCCCCACAAACATATGGTTAACATAGTCAGACCCCCAGATCACAAACAATTTTTTTTCTGTGTGGCTGTGTTATCAACTTGCTTTACACCATTTATAGAGTGAGATCCCAGAGCCGCCAGACATACGTCATTTTAGCAAAGCTAATATTTTGACAACAAATAGTGTAATATTTAGTTAAGAACGTATGCGTATTTGCTAGTTTGAAAGCGGGGCCCTTTTGTAGAAAACTACCAGTTTTCTAAAAGGTATATAAAAATTTTACTCAGTACGTTAAAGTATGATAGCTGGATTATTTTACAAGTGACACGCTAACTACATGGTGTAAGCGTCAACCTCCGAAACTTAAGGTTCGAGGTTCGATCCCTGAGCGTTCTCAGTTTTTTTTTTTTTCAAATATACGTACTAAGAAAAAAAGTTATGGCCAAAAATAATAAATATCTCCCTATCGGTTGTCTCTTTCTTGGTAATCGCCACTTTAAGTTAATATTTGTTGAAAAAAAAAAAGCTGAGTACTCTCAGGATCGAACCTCGGACCTTAAGATTCTGAGGTTGATGCTTACACCAAGTCGTTAGTGTGTCACGTGGAAAATAAACCAGCTATCATACTTTAACGTACTGAGTAAAATTTGTATGTACCTTTTGTACCTGTTTTCTGCAAAAGGGACCCGCTTTCAAACTAGCAAATACGCATACGTTACATTCCCTAAACGAACCCACTGAAAGTATTCCGTAACAATTAATAACATTTACGAAATATCAGATAAACTATCGGAAAGTTTTTCATGTGATGTAGTTTTAAAATTAAAACATCACACCCACTTTTTTTGAGCTAAATGATATTAGAAATTAGATAGACTGTTTTAGCTTTGGGCTGTTTAAAATATGTACAACGTTATCGATCATATATTTACAGATGTGTTGATTTATGTATAAGTTAGTGTGCGCGACCATTTCCATGACAACCATTTTTGGAGAAAATTTATGCTTGCGGTACGTGACGGGATGGTGTGACAGAGTTAAGATGAGGTAACCACCTTACACTGGATATAGTGCTGCCACAGAAAGATAAAAACTATCGCTACAGATCGTTTGTTAATTGTTAAATATCAAACAGAAAACCACTCCCAAACAAAAATGTATTTCTAAAGGTTTTGCTTCAACATGTCCTTTTAAAAAAAACTTTTAAATGATCCATGTGCAATGCGTGCAAAAAACCAACAAAACAAACAACAGGGATACAGAGCAACCGTATTCTGCCATAGTGTTGTACAGCCATAACAAGAGAAGATTGAGCCAAATATTGGTAGTTAGTAAAGATAAAATTGCGTTTTAAATTTTTTGCCACTAAATTTTCGAAGATGTAAAAAAAAATAAAAATTACACGTGAATTTTATACCTTTTAATGTAAATAAAAAATATTGCCAAATGTCCTGGTGGGTTAGCTCTAAGACAGGTGATTGTAAAATTACACTATGTATGTGGTATTTAATATGTTTTGCTAAGGCTAAAATTTTTACCGCATATTTTTAACAACATATTTGACTCAGTCTTCACACTTTGATCACTAATATACATATCTGAGATATGTACCATTATTTGCTAGACACCCTGTATATAACAAGGTTACCCAATGCAGAAAGAATTATCATGAGTTAACCAAAATGACTAGAGAGGGAGAGAGAGCTGCATAAAAAACTGATTTTGTGCCAACAGCAGAGTAACAATATTATATGAATATCACGTAGTGCCCTGTCTGTTTGATAACTCCTATAGCGTCATACTTTTTTTATTTAAATTATTAAATTTCATAAAAAATACAACAACCATACTGGTTTTATTTTCTCATATTACATTGTTTAACATAAGAAAAAAGGTAACAAAGTTTTCGCGTGCTCCTTGTGAAAGTATATCCCGAGCATTTTCACTGGTTGTCGTTTGTTGTTGATAAAGTAGATACTGCAGACTGGTTAACTTGTACTCAGAACCTGTAGCAATAAATTTCAAACACTGCTTTTATATAGGAATTATTTTTATGTAAGATATAATTCTTAAAAATATATTACATTGTCAACACCCAAACAATACAAAAATGATGAAATATTATATCTTAGCCGAGAAAGGAGGATAGTAACTAATACACGTGATCAGTGCTTGCAACAGATCCTTCTGGTGTTTAAATTTGGAGAGGGAGTAATTCAAAGTAACTTTTACAAAAGCTTATCAAATCGACATCGCTCAAAGACGTGCAGGTTGGTACTATTGACAGCTCAATTCATCACTATCCTCCTCTCCTGGCTAAGGTATAGTAATATCTCATCGTAAATGACATGCATATTTTGACAAAAACCAATATCAACAGGTAACAAGCTGGTACACATATTTCTTTGAAAATAATATGGGGATGGAAAGCCACAAAATAGGTGAAGATACCTACACTGAAATCATAAACCAGGGAAAAAGCACAACTCCAAGAGAAGACTACATAACTAAAAAATGTATAAAAAAAGTAGATTATGAAATTCACCTGTTTGTAATAAAACGCTGTAAAGTACTATCTAAACACATACTATTTCCCAGACAAATGGAAACAAGCGACAATAAATCACCATTGCTAAAATTAGCACAGACCATAGCAAAGCAAATGATTGTAGACCAATAACCTTACATGCTACATCCCACCACCATCCACAGCAGAAGAGATCATTAATCAGAACATTGTTTCATAGAGCCAATATAATACGTGAAGGCGAAAGCAAACCAGAAGAACTCAGGAACATCCAACAAGCTTTAGAGAAAAATAGCTACGGACAAAGGGATATGCAACGAATTATTAACAACCGGAGACGAACGACAGAGAAGTGCCCAAGTGGCAAGAGTTATATCGGGCAGACAAAGCGTAGTATCCAATACAGAATCAAGGAACACCAGATAAACACAACACTTGGGTATACAGATAAGTCGGTAGTGCCAGAACATGTTCATCAGAATGAGAATCATAGAATCAACTATGACGTCAAAATATTGGATAGAAATATGGGCTATCACACAAGAATAATTACAGAATCACTAGATATTATTAAAAATAGGGACAACTTCAATAGACTGAGTAACACATGGGGACTGGCTTTGCCAAGCATCAGTGGTTTACACAGTTATGGGCAATGAAGCACAGATAAGTGAAGCAGCACCAAAGTATATAATGAGGAGCAGAACACAACAACTTCAATTTTTAGAATCCCTCTGAAGAAGCTGACACCATGATCAGCGAAATGTCAAGTTAAATTCGACAACCATGGCAATATCCGGAAGAAACCACAATAACCTTGTTAATTCCAAATTATCAATTCGGGTTTATGAATGCTCCTAAATTGTTCATATAAAATTCGTCCATCATCCTTTGAATCCACTTTTGGCAAGTACCTTTCATAAATTCTTCCATATTTTCACAAAATTTAAAAAACAGATGAAGAATAATCAAAACAAACAAACTTTCATCATTAATTCCAGGCCCCTACTCATGTCCACGTGTTGTAGTATTGGTAGAAAATAAATTTAATAGTATTAATTTCATTAATTAATGTTTATGTTGAATGTTTGGATTCAGCAGAAACATTTTTGGGCTGATTAATGCGTGTTTGTTGTGAATGAGATTAGAGATGGGCGATTCGACTCTTTTTAATGATTCAAACCAAACGAATCCGTATCAAGAAAAAATTCGTACTAAAGATTCTTTCAAGAATCTGAACTGTCTCGATTGTACAAATGGATACGGTTACAACGTCGATACGAAATATACGAATCCTTTGCTTTTGTGGGATTTGTACCCTTCGAATCACTGCAAGGATTCGTACCAATGATATGAATCATATGAGTTACTACCCACCTCTAAAGATTTAACATGTTGCTAAGCAGAAATCAAATTTCAAACAGTTACCACATATCCTTCGTGTGAGAAACTGAACTTCGCCATCTATTTTTGTAATTCAAACAAAACAAAATTACATGTAATGGTTATATACTCCCCTATGAAAATAATAAAAACGCTTATTATCATTATTGAACATTATCACAATTTAGGTGCACTGAATGACCTTTTTATCTACATTTTCTCTGCATTGGGTAACGAGACTAAGTCTGTAGTTATATTGAAATTTATATTTGACTGTAATGCAAGGTCAGATTCACAGCTTTTATGAATCTGACAGGACTATATGGTTGATCTGTTAAACAAAACACTATCTATGAGGAAAACCAATAAAATCCTTGTTTATTACTCTCTGGGCAATTTGAATATTGTTTTCCCTTCCAATACTATACACATTTTGGAGAGTCCCGCACATATCAGCCCCATAGCAATGATAACAATTGTACAAAGTGTTCCGAATCACTTGAACACTGAATTATAAATAAAGTGAAAGTTAAGTTTTTTGACAATTGAAAATATTTGAGATGTTCATGAAGAAGTTTAAGTTAAAACGATTTATATAACAATTTTTAATTTATTTTTAGTAATTTTTTAACTTATTTTTACGACACAGCAAAGAAGATCTGTAGGTAAAAATAATTTCTTTATTAGTTAAATTGATTTAATAAATAATTCAAATTCAAGTAATGAAATGCATCATATACAGTAGGAAAACAGAATTATTGGTATAGTATAGTAGCATTATAGAAAGGATTAAACAAAAGATGTAGTATGAGTTGTGTGATACTGCGGGTTAACCCACAAACACTAGGAATTCATTTATTATTTTAAACTGTTTTTACTCCCTGCAGATCTGCGCTAAGACAACAATTGTGTCTCCAATCTATATACAGCACAGAAATTTTCTTTTGTGAAACAAGAAGCAATAAAGCAGTTGCAAAATTATTGCCCTCTACAGTATTCCAGGTGTTAGAATTGGTTGCGGCAACTGACAAATAATTGCTACAATGCGTCAAAAAAAAAAAAAATGCTCAGACGAAAATTATGGAAAGGACATTAGTGGGGCAGCCTAATTTCGAATTTCGCGTTAATGTGGACACACCGGACAAAACCACCAAATTTTTTTCGGGTACTAGTTATGTACATAGCTCTCAGTTTTTGATAGGAACCAACTCCTCTGTCGGCCACCTTGGATTTTATAGCGGTAATTTTGAAATGTAGGTATATTATCAATATCTTGGCTTCTAAATCACTTAGAACCATAAATTTTGTCCAAGTATACATATTTGAGGTCAGGTAATACAACTACACAATTTTTTTTTAAATGTATCACACTATATTTATTCACTAATATATGTACCAATTACAAACTATTATATTTTATATTTTGTCCGGCGTGTACACATTTTCTAATATGTTTTTTATTTTGTTTCAGATTGAATTGTAATACAAGATGGAATGGAACAAGTGCATGATCTGTTACAAAACAACTTCAGAATATCTAAAATGTCCACTCAATGCACATGGAATCGAAGATAAGACAACATCATACCGGTCTTTCTTGAACAATATGAATGAGTTTAGAAGCTTGGAGTCATTGCCAGTGAAACTAAATTTTGGAAGCGACATGAGTGCGGATCAACTGGTCCAAAACCATGGTGCATGGCACAAATCTTGTTACGTCAAGTTCAGCAATTTGAAGTTGGACATAGCTAAAAAGTGGGGAAATACTTCAGGAGGCAGCACAACTGTGGAGAAATGATCCTGGCGTGAAGCGAGTGACAAAATGGCGTGTTTGTTATGTCATGGTAGCGATGGACTCCTTCATGAATTTCGAACATTAACAGCTGATATGAACATACGAAAAATGGCAACAGAACTGCAAGAAACCCAGTTGTTGGCAGTATTAGAAGGTGGTGATCTCCTTCAATCTGGTTCTGTTATTCTCCTTCTCAACATAAAGGATTTTTAATCGGTTCTCATACAGTTCATGCAACTTTGAACTTGAAGGCTTTTAAGGGCAATGAGATCACCATCTTCTTATGCTGTCAACAACTGGATTTCTTGCAGTTCTGTTGCCATTTTTCATATGTTCGTATCAGCTGTTAATGTTCGAAATCCATGAAGGAGTCCATCGCTTCCACGACATAACACGCCATTTTGTCACTCGCTTCACGCTGGGATTGTTTCTCCATAGTTGTGCTGCCTCCTGAAGTATTTCCCGGTTTTTTGCTCTATCCAACCTCAAACAGCTGAACTTGACGTAACAAGATTTGTACCATGCACAAAAGCTACATCGTAAACCAAATCAAATAAAAAAAGATTCAGTGTTCTATTATTTTATTCTAAAAGCCAGTGATGGTACGAAAAATTCCCTACACTAAGTCACTTGCGGAGGGTATTTTTCATACAGCAACTACTCCATAGAGTGAAAGAAATAAAATATTGAACCTTTTTTTACTTAATACGGTTTACAATGTAGTTTTGCAGTCATAAAAAATGGTACTCTTATTAGATTTATTTCTGAGATGAGCGAAAACTTTTATTTGTATTTTGATATATTTTGCAACAAAATTTAACATTTTTGTAATCAAAATAATTTGTTGAAGATAACCCTAAAAGGCATTAATTAGCTCTGTTAAACATTTTTTTTATGTAACGATCAAATAGTTTAAAAACTATGGTCCAATGTTGAAAAAAAATCAAATGGCCACCAAAAAAGAAACACAAAGACGTTCGAATCCTCACAATATAGTTTCTTCGTCAATGAAATGTCGTGCCCTTTCTATCATTTTTGTCTTAGCACTTTTTTTTGGACACATTATGCAACAGACAACGTTAATGCCAAAAGACCACGAATAGGTCACACATACCTACTAAATTGCAACACAAAGAGACGAAGAGTGGGAACTGCAAATATGTAATTAAAAAGAAAGACTATTAGTTAAGTATGAGTACAGCATGGAATTTTTATTTACGATGCGTACCTAAGCTTCGCCCGTCTGATCGGTACATAACATGGCTGTAGTTTATTGAATTTATTAATTGCACAAGCTTAAAACGTTTTAATTATGTAACTCTGGCTTATAATCACACTTTCCAAAATGTGTATAATTTTTTTCGAGTACTCCATTATAGGAATCTCTCAAAGAGGTTGCTCGACAGTGTTTTGTCAATATACATACATAAAGAAGCGCTTAATACATACCAACATTTCAACATACAAGCTCAACACAAAAGAATCGCCGCATATTAACTGAACATATACTAAACTTATAAGTGACATCTAGATGTGTACAAAGAAAGTTACTTACGAATTCTTGGGTTCTCCTCTGTATACCTCCGGATCACTCTTCTTGATTTCGCTTTCTCGGACTACATCAGTCAGAGATTTAAATATGGTGCTGTGTACCCTGCAGAAAAAAGATTTAATGTGGTGTGGTACAGACATCTCAACCCAATAATAATACACACAGTTTGGTATCGAAAATTCCTATAGACACCTTGTGTTTGGCAATGCGGCAGGGTTTCGAAGATAAAAAAAATACGTTTTTTTTTTAAATATCACAAAAACTTGTCTTAAAAACCGTTATACAAGGAAGGTAGTTTTCTAACTGTCAGTGGTAGTTCTTCAAGGGTCTGACTTGAGGCCCTTGCCTTATTTTATTATATTATACAAACAATTGCAATAATAATAAATAAAAATCATTTGCCGACCATACAACTGGATATATTTAATGAACAGATGAGTGTACCTCGAGGACCAGAGGGCCTCTTGCAGTATTGAATTTCATCGCCTTAGATCAATAGCTATGTCACATATGCTACTTACACTTTTAATGTGAAGTCTGGTAGGGAAGTTATTATGGGTACTACTAAGAGTCCCAGCCAAAAAACAGCTGTGGAGAACAGCATGATGTACATGCCCGACATAATGCTCCCAAATGGAATGGTTGGCCAAAACATACTAAAAACAGGAAATAATTAATGTTGTTAGCAATAGTGTACCTATCTCTACAATGGACATTACCTGTAAATAATTATAAATAAAAACCATAAAACTATGGAGCCCCATATCGCACAATGTGTTAGCCACGTCCAAGAGTTCATCACTAGACCAGCTTTTAGACACACAGTCACCACAACGTACTGAAAAGAAAAATAAGTGAGTTTTGTACCAATATAGAAAAACTGACGAATATAATTTGAATTTCTTCAAGCTTATTGCAATTTTAATTAACCTTGAACAGAACTTTATTTGGCAAATGATTTGACTAAATGTTAAGACAATGCAGTCAAATTCACTAGAACCCAGTTGCCACAAATTAACTTCTTATTTCTATTGATCAATAATAGAGTTCCCAAGGAACAATTTAAAAGTCATTTGGACTTGAGGAGGTTTTAAGAAAGGTTTGTCAGGGTTAGGAAATAGTCTTGTGCTTTATTGATGTTGTAGTTGCCTTCTAGGCTTCAAGTATACTTGCTCCCCTTTGCATCCCAACCAACACGCATACACATTGGGAAGATCCACCGACACCGCCCTCCATGTGGTCGCGAGTCGGATTGAGAAATCCTTGGACAATAAAGAGTCCACCCTAGGTGTATTCATAGACATAGAAGGTGCGTTTGATAAAACCACCTTCCCAAAAATCATGGCAGCCCTAGTGGAGAGAAACGTCCCCACGATTATGGGAAGCTGGATATCCAACATGCTCTCCAAAAGAGCTGTACAAATCAGTGTGGGAGACGCTTCTGTGCGAGGAATGGTCGCGAGAGGCTGCCCGCAGGGAGGTGTAATATCACCACTGCTATGGAACTTAGTTCTCGACAGCCTCTTGCGCCACCTCAACTCAGAGGGTTTCCACACAATCGCCTACGCAGATGATGTAACAATACTGCTCAACGGAAAATTTGAAGGAGTCCTCTGTGAAAGGATGCAGGGGGCTCTAAGAATAATTGAAAAATGGTGCAGAGAACACTCGCTGTCTGTTAATCCCAGGAAGACAGAGATGGTTCTCTTCACAAGAAAAAGGAAACCAGGAGCACTGAAAGCACCAGTTCTCCTGGACACAACACTAAGTTTCGCATCAGAAGTGAAATACCTTGGGGTAACCTTCGACGCCAAACTAACATAGAATCTTCACTTAGACAGAACACTAAAAAAGGCTTACATTTCTTATGAGCAGTGTCGCAGGACCGTGGGGAAAACCTGGGGAATGAAACCCAAAGTGGTCATGTGGATATACACTGCCATCATAAGACCAATGATAACCTATGGAGCTGTGGTCTGGTGGCCTAAGAGTAAACAGACTACAGCGAGAGCCAAGCTCAGCCAAGTGCAGAGAGTTGCCTGCCTAAGCATAACAGGAGCTATGCGAACAACGCCAACGAGAGCAATGGAGGTAATGCTGTGTTTGCCACCACTGGATTTACATCTAGGAGAAGTGGCCTTAATAACAATGGCACGCCTCAAGTCCGTTGGCCTACAACCAAATGTAGGCTGTGGGGAGACACAGATGGCATCTCTCCCCGATTTGTCTTTGATAGACCCTACACAATCCAGACAAACAGTGAAAACGAGACCGCTGGTGAAGGTGTGATTAACATTTTCACAGACGGATCTAGGAAGAAGGAGGGGGCAGGATGTGGAATATATTCCAGAAGCCTGCAAATCCAATATAAATGGACTATGGATGAGCGAGCCAGCATAGTACAAACTGAACTGGCGGGCATAACCATAGCCGCAAAAGAGATGGTCCGCAGACAAACTACGGGCAAAACAATCAGGATCTACACAGACTGTAGACAATCACTACTAGCCCTGAGAAGTTACAAAATAACCACAGGAGCAGTATGGGAATGTCATCAAGCACTTGTGGGTGCCTCCAGTACGAACAACATCTCGGTATGCTGGGTGAAAGGACACACACAGTGCAGTGGCAAAAAAAAAGCCAACAAACTGGCCAAGAAGGCAGCAGGCCAACTTATTTTTGGACCAGGCCCGGCCAGTCTGTTACCGATTACGGCGATAATACAATTAATTAAGGAGAACACCCACAACGAATTTAAGAAGCTGTGGGATGAAACAAGCAGCTGTCAGCTTGCTAGGGAACTACTCACGTATCCCAACAAGAAAACAGCAATGGACTACCTGGCAATGACCAGAAGGAATCTACGTTTTATAACAGGAATCCAGACTGGACACTGTCCGCTAAGGAAACATCTATACAATATGAGATTAAGCGAAACACCTCTTTGCAGAGGTTGTGAACAAGAAGATGAGACGGTTCAACACGTACTCTGTGACAATGGGGCCTAAGTGCTGTGGTTTTTGACCACCCTCCTGCTAATTCCATACTCCATATACTTGCTCTTATATGGTAAGTTTTAAAGCATTCTGTAAGACCTAATTATAAAGCTAATTTACTTCTAGGATAATATGTATTTGTAATGGGTTTATCATATCTACATAATAAAACTCTCCATAAAGCTAGTTTTATTAACGTCTTAAATTCCATTTAGATTTAAAGAGGCTTTAAATTATTCTTTATGATTTTAACACATTTGCAATAAATGCATTTTAAATCCTTTTTAAAACTAGACATTTTCAATGCCTATAAGTACTTATTAAAGGCCATTACAAAACTAGACTCTTAAAACATCCTTGACAAATGTTGTGAAGAAACCGTTATGAAGAAAAAAAGGCCTCTATAAATCTAAAAAGCAAATTTTAATTTCATAAAACACTTTCTAAAACCTCAATAAAACATATTTATTATAAAAATAATAAACAATATGCCTGCCTGAAGTGTCGTTGATGCATGTGTGTGTGTGTTAATTAAAAGCATTTCACGACTTACTGATGTGTAATTGTGTCTTTTTTGGAAGAAATTATTTTGAGGTTAAGTTTTAAGATGTTTGTACCAAATGTCAACGCGGTTCGTCTTAGAGGCAATTCTTTTAAATCCCAAATGTTTTATTACAGCTTTTATCAAGTCCATGTGATCTTCGCCAAGTGCATTTGCATTTATGTAAGGAAGGGATTATTTGTGATAGTATATAAAAAGAGTAAAAGGACTTAGAGTAAATGTTCTAGGTCATTACCATTATTAGAATATATAATTTAATGAGAGGACTGTAAAACGACAATTAGGTTTTTAGTTGGCCGGCCATGTTTTTCTTGTTATATAAAAATATTCTAGGTCAATCTCACAAATACAATGATTAATAATTACCACTTTTTCTTTAGCAAATTAAGGTAGAATTACAAGAAACGACTGAAAATTACCGTGGGAACCGAGAAGCAGCCTACTTTTTTAAATTTGCTGATTACCCGTCTATGCAAATTTTGTATGGATATTAAAATCATTATTTCTGAGGCGCCCTCCTTTTTGGGTCTTTGTTTTGTAGTTTTAACGATAAACTGCTGTTGGTTTTAATTTTTTGTCTTTTTATTACCTTTTAAATCAGCCTTAGAGAGGTTATAGTGCCACTCTATGCTTTATAAATTTCAAATTCCATTTTATCTTCAATAAGTCTGATGGTATGTTTGCTTAAATCAGTTTAGGAAAAATAAATACAATAAAATTATTTGGATTCCTTCGTGGACATTCTTATAGCTTCTCAGTTCTAATAGTTTTAAGGTAGCCTTCTAGGTGTTTTCTAGAAATGCAGGAAGCTAATAAAAAAGCTTCCGACAGCTTTAAAATAGGTTTTAAGAAAGGTTTTAAAACGGCCCGAGTTTTATGATGGAATTTAAAAAGGCCTTAACAACCTTCATAAGGGTGGGCCCTTTTAGTCTACAAGTCGCTTTATGATGGTATTAAGGATATTGTTACAGCAAAATAGATTTTTCAAGGCATTTTATAAATAGTTTTATACCACCCTTGTATATCTTTAAGAAACCAAAATTGTTCCTTGGGTTTGAATCAATCATTTCAAGATTTAATCTGTTTCTTCCACTGCCTACTGATGTTGATCATACACAAAGATATTCTTTTGCAAGTAAAGTGACGTTAAGAAAATATTTTTATCGAATACCCAATGTTTACCCAATTAACTTAATTAGTTGCTGGAACACAGCGATGACTATTGTAGGCACTTTAAAGTGATTTGCCATCAGTCACAAGAACATAACAGGAACATTCCCATTAGGCACGTACAATCATAATAGAAAATAATTTTTAGGTGGTCGCAATGATCCGGCCACTTTCTGGAACTTCTACTGGCTACGTTCCAATGATGTTGTGGTTACGTTGTGAAGACGTCACAGTGTGGTAGCTGAAAGCTATTTTTTATTATTATTTGGAGTTTGAAACTAATTTATCCATTAATTTATTATATTTGGCCATTGATAAAATGTTTAAATCATTTGTAAAGTTATGGTTTATGTTTTGTAGTAATGGTGTCAGAAATTTTGGCCATTGGTATATTTCAGAAAAGAATCACTTTGAAGTCGTTTTCACTAAGAAATGTGACTTGAAATTATTGCTGACAATAGTGAAGGGAATTGGAATATGTAACTTTCAAGAGATATTTATATCGATGAGTGTTTTTGAAAGGAGTGCACTATGGGAAGACCTGTAAGACAAGGGTACTATGCCAAACGGCAATTCTGTAGTGGACATGGTGAATGGGAGGGAGTTTTTAGCGAGTAGGAATCTCGCACTACTGGGTGGCTCGGGCTAAGCGGTGTCTTATGAAAGACTTCCCCCTACCCACCAGAAAAAAAGTGTGTGGGAGATGAGGTGAAGGGTCTTTAGATGGTCCATCATCCTTTTTTCTCTTGAAAATGGCTCCAAAACAGTAGCCAAAACGCTGAGACTTCAATAATCTCAATCACATAACTTAGTAATTTTCATACTGACAACCACGGAAATCTTTCAAACATTTCATTTGCCTTTACAGAAGGAAATTCATTCTCTGACTAAATCATATTGTACACTTCGTACAGTTCTTCTCCGTAAAACCAGATTTCTTTGTGATCTTGCATTCCCAAAAGGCTATCATGAACATTAAGCTATTCCAACTCAAACATCGCCCCAAGTCTCATATTGTCTTAGAAATTTTAGACAGCGCAGGTTTACCCGAAGCTCAGAAACTCCATATATAACACAAGACACAATCTCTTCTATACTACCAACAACTTCGGCATTAACCCAATGCTCTGAGACATCTTTGACTGATTATCCAATGACAAAGCCCAATACACACACGTACTTTGTTGTAACTGTGCATAGTGAAATTCAGTTTTGTGTTTAGCAGTAATGCCATCAACACTAATAAATGTTACTCACAAGTTCCGCTACTTTAAACGGATAGTAAAGGATCCCAGAATGTGGTGGAAATTATCAAAGCTACTTGAAGGTGATTGCAACTTTGAAGTCACATTTCATTAACATAAGTTAATTACCATCGTTTTCCACTTTCAAGGTCTAAAAACTGAAAGGTCATCCCACTGGTAACTACGATATCCTCATGTACAAGAAAATCTAGAAGTCACATAACTATAAAGTAAACAGTGGTAGAAACTATGAGGCAGCGACTGTAGATTTGCCAAATAAAGTTATTTATACACCAAAGTAGTAAATTTGTCGGCGGTTACGTAACGGTTACTCATTCGAACTTGCCATGTCAGTTACTGTTACTTTGGTGCTAGCTGGGTATTGGGTACCCAGCACTTAATTTTACCTGGGTAGTCATCGGGTACCGGGTCTTTAAACATAGGGAATATCATCATGATATCAAAACAAACCACTAGTCAACTTACCGTGTAAACGCAGTTTCCAAACACCAAGAAGCCTCCATCTTTCCCGCTTATCCACAGAATATCATACTGACATGCCAGTAGAGGCAACCAAAACAAAATGGCAGAGTGTATCATGCCGTTAATCACCCAATACCAGAAGACCTTTATGTTGAATAGGTCACCGCTTTGGGACGGTTTGTACAATTTCGGATACATCATCATCTTGTCTGCTCCACAGGGCTTGTCGAATAGTCCCATGGCGAGCGGAGGTAATGCTGTGAATAAAACATTGTACAATCCTATAGACCACCGCTCAAAGAGAATTTGCCCTGACCAACCGGAATATATGGCGAACCACAGTTCTATGACGTATAAACAGATGTTTTTATAGAAACTGTAGAGGATCAATTTGCACATTCTGGAGTAGTTCCAGGCACCGTGTACAAATAACAGCCTTAAGAGGAACCTGAACTGTGCTATACTGTAGTCAGAGGCACACGCCGCTTGCAAGCCTTCTGCTCCTGATATTCCAACGCCCACGTGGGCTTTCTGTATCATCGCGACGTCATTGGCGCCATCTCCAATAGCGAGAGTTACGGTTTTCGTGTATTTTGTAACGTATTCCACAACCTCAGCTTTCTGCATAGGCGAGACTCGACAACAAATGACAACTTTACAGGAAATGCCGAGCCTGAGAAAGTCGTTCCTTAGTTCACAAGTTAGGGCATATTTTAAAGTCTTTCCATCTATGACCAGTGCTATTTCGTTTTGTTTCTCCAAATTATCTCCCAAGTCATCGCAGTGCCTTAGTATGGATTCTCTGACTTTCTGAAATAAATGAAAACTATTCTGTCATATAATCGACAATAATAATAAATTTTTCCATTCAATAATAATAATAGTAATAATAATAATTATTATTATTAATGAATATGAGTGAATGCGATATTATTTCACAAATGTTGTCTATTAATCAAACCGAAATTTAAAAACCTTTAGAAATAGAAACTTCCCAAAATAATCGCGAAATGATTGAAGTTCAGCAAAGAATTTCTAAAATTTCATAAAACTCATGAGTTCAGGCAGTTTCTAATTTTTATTCTATTTTCGAAACTTTTAGGAAACACAAATGACAAAACTAAATACGAAGGGTTAAATAGGACTTATGAAATCATTTGTCAGGATTGCAATTTGAACTATATTGGGCAAATGAAGCGCCCAATTATCTTTAGATTTAACGAGCGTAGAGCTCCTTTCAAATACAAGAGGAAAGTTTTGTGTTGTCCAGAATGCCTTTGATATAACAATCAAAGGATAGATATGAATAACTTAAGGCCATTCAGAAATGTAATAAATAATAGATGCCAAATATTTTTTAAAACTTATAAAATAAGAAACATAGTTCACTTATCCCTTATGGGGAAAGATAGTGTGCCTCCTATTTTGTCAATTAGCGGGAATAACGAGACTGCCAACAAATAAAGTACTTACATCCAATCCATCTTCGTTAAGAACTATAACTTGCATTCCTTGTGATATAAGTTTACATGAATACCCAATGTTTATTGCAGTTTCTTGCTTGTCTCCTGTAAGCACCCAGACATTTATATCAGCCTGCAATAACGAAGCGATGGCGTCGGGAACACCGTCTTGAAGTTTATCCTCAATGGCTGTTGCTCCAATTAATCTCAGCTTTCTTTCTATTAAATTTGCAGCCTCTTCGATTTTTTCTGTAAAATAACACACGAAGAGGCTAATAAGAAAGTATTCATACGAAATTTAGGTGAAAAATATTTTGAATTTGAAGAAATATTGTTCTATATAGCTTTCACACTAAAAAACAACTACTATATAGCTATGTAGAAAACAATAACATTGATTGCATTCTATTAGTGGAAACAAAATACAAACAAGATACTAATATAGCCCTTTGGATCTTTCCAATAAAGAACATATTTATTTATTTATTTTATGTTCTATATTAATTCTTAAAAATGCCTTGTTTTCATTTTATTTCCACAGCCAGTGGAAGTATAGTAACGCAAACAAATTTTTTTAAAATTTTTATTCAAATAGGCTTAAAATGTCATGAAATGTTGAGATTTTTTGAGATTTTTTTTTGCACGCATGATTACTCTGAAACCGTTTAAGATATAATAGTTACCTTTTGAACAATTAAGTATATTTTGATTTGATCTGAAACCTCTTACCTTCTCGATGTTGCAAGGAAATGCTAGCTTTAGCATACAACTGCTTCCAGTCATCGTAGTCGCTCTTTTTCAGGTCAGCAACAGCACAACAAAGCGTTCTTAAACCTTCACTGGCGAAGTTTTCCAAGTGCTGCAACAACACTTCGCTGTTCTCCCTGCCGTGATTATTATCGAGCCTCTCGTAGATTACAGAGTCGGCACCTTTACAGAACAACTTGATTTTTCCGTGAGGATCCCTAACTATAACAGACATTCTCTTTCTGCTTGAGGTGAATTCCAAAACTGTTAAAATTTCATACCGTTCCCGGATACCCAACGCACTGATCTCCACAGAGTCCGGCGTACGGCTCTCGAAAACGTAACCAAACCTGCTCGCTCCGTACACTAAGGCTCTTTCATCTGGAGAAGCCGCATGATACAATACACTGCCGTCAGGCATTTTTTCAGGGATTACGGTGTGGCAGACTGATAGTAATATCAAAAGCTCTCTTATAAGCTCTGCGTTTACATGTCCCTGTTTCAGGTGCTGAAAATGAGAAATTAACATAAATATTGTTTGCCAAATGCTGCAGTGAGATGGAGACAGGTTTTGAACTGCTGGGATAAAAACAACAAATAGTTTAAAGGAGTAAGAATATCATTATATTCGCCAAAATGGAAAAAATAAGAAATGAAGAAATCTGATTACTGTGATAAAGGAAAAGCAATTGTTAAAATATTTGTATTATTTTTTTTATTAGACAATTTGGTTTAAAATAAGTTGTTGACAGGGGAAGTCAAATGGAAGATATACTGGTTAGAGGTAACCCAAGAGACAGGTCAGCTGCCTAATGACATGGTGACAAGAAATATAAAAAACCTTATTAGTTTACAAAGGGTCTAATAGTTTCATTTAAGGTGCTTGTAAGTATATTAAAATGAACTTTTACAGTTTTAAATATAATTTGGTATACTAATAAATAAAGTGATTTTACACTTTTCTGTTTGTTTTTTTTTGTGTAAAGTTGAAGTGCAGCGGTATATTTTTTTTTAGTTATAAACAACAGTTATAATTAACTGTCTGTTATATTATTTAGTGCATTGGTGAAAACATTTTTGATATTTGATCAATTAAATGCACGTACACTATAGTGTACATTGGGTCTTGGTGAAGTACTTATATCTAACCTATTTTTTTTGAATATATATAAAAGCGGGATTCTTTTAGCAATTTTTTTCAAAATGAGCAAAAAGTCACTGGCATACAAAGATTTTATTTACTATTTAGAAAATGATGACTCATATTTTGAGCGAAGATGGGAAGATTCCCATCAACAAGAAGGTTTGTTTGAAAATGATGTTATCCAAATTGCATGTAGGATATATTTAAATTTTTAGGCAAGCAGGTCGTATTGGAAGAGCCAGATGTTACTGTGTTAGAACCTGATCAGGATCAAGTTTATGCAGAACAAGTTCCTAAGTCTGCTATTCAGGGGCAAACTGACAAGGATGTCGAAATTATTATCATATTATATCATATAAAAAAATAAATACACAATAAATACAGTTTTTATTGTCAATATTTTAAGAAACTGTGAAAATTAATATTTTTTAATCGTTTTTGCTTCAATGGTTATCGTACCATTAAGTCCCAATGTACACTACAGTGTATGCATCAAATGTCAAAACTGGGTAAAGATAAGACTTTTTAATAAAAACTAAAAATCATAAAAAAAAAACAAAAGAAATCATGTGCAAAATTTGAGAATTTTACTTCAAATAAAAAAAAATCGGGACCGAAAGGATTACAATAGCGAAAATAGTAGAAAAATTGGTTTAAAAACGAATTTTAGATTGTTTGGATGGAATAAGATACTCTGTGCACAACAATTTGATTTTCATACTTCATAAAATACAAATGATGTCATATTTGCTTTCATAGAGAAACTGTATCTTCTGCTTAATAATGGGGAGGTGGCTGCAACAGTATTTTGTGATTTGGAAATGGCATTTGATTACGTGTAGCATGGGATATTGCTGAGGACACCAAAATCTACAGGTTTAATGGTAAAACGTTCATGTTCATCTAGTCGGTATTAAAAAGCTATTTTAATGGTAGAATACCAAAGCAACTGGAAGTGAATTCTGGTGTGTCACAAGGTTCCATCCTCGGGCCACTACTGTTTTTAAGATGTTTTTCAATCTGATTTTTGTCAAAATTAAAGAAAAGTTGACTTTTTTGCTGATGACACCACGACGCTCTAACACGGCAAGTGATCAAGAGATCATCAGTATTAATTTAGGAATGATTAAACAGTGATAGATACTAATTTGTAATCTTTTAACATGTTGGGCCCCAATGTATAAATGATTTTAGGATCCCCTGACTGGATTTTTTTTTTATATTTTATTGGCATTTGAATTTGAGGCACATGTAAGTACCTCGCTGGAGTGGCCATGAACCAGCAAGGTATTCATGTGAGACTTACAAATTTAGTCATGTCTCACATCCAGCGCTATAAATACATAAAAGATGTTAACGGTAGGAAAATCGACCCCAAAAATGTCCAAAAACCAGGTATATGTTCTGTCTGCAATATATATTATTGTGTAACAAATTCATATACACTATTTTTCAAATTCAAAAGTGAAAATAAATAAATTTCTTAGTCACCAATTTTTCACATTGAAAATGTAAACTTATATGTAAAGATTTTCACAACCCGCTAATATCCGCCTGTCCTCTGGAACCGGCTTGTACAGTCTCTAAGCATTTAGCGTCTAAAAGTGGGTATATCATTTTAACAGAGTTCTGAATATGTATGACCTTCCCATGGGTAGCGCATGTACACTTCTATGCAATCTTAAATCATTCTTTATTTATTTGTCAGTGTCAGTGTCATATTTTCGCAATGCCAAAATTAATCAACATGAGAAAATTATAATTCTCTCTAGAATTGAAGAGGGATGGTATATCAGAGCAGTCGCTAACCATTATCAATTGAATAAAAGTACTGTTATGAGTGTGAAGAAAAAGTGGGAGAGAAAAGACAGTTCAGGCCAATCAAGAAGTTCAAATCTCGTTCAAGATGAATCAATCGCTCCTTGGCTATTTGAGGGAAAATCAGTTTCAAACAGCAGGAGACAAATTTTCCAGCATCGAGGTCAACAGCTAACCGATGGATAGGAAAATAGGAATTAAAAAACTGTAAAAGTGCCAAGAAGACCATATTAACAGAAGAACAGAAGCAAGCCCGCATTCTGTTTTGTTTAAATTATGTCTATCGCCCGTTGGAGTTTTGGAACAATGTTGTGTTTACCGATGAAAAAGGTTTTCAGACTTGTAATGACGGACATATTCGGGTGTACCATCCTGCAAATACCGTGACAAAATATTAGGTTACATTATTTACACAATAAATACAATCGCAGTTATGTGCAGTGTGAATTTTTCAATGTCGATTTTTACATTTGTTATAAATCGAAATCATTCCCATCGAACGGTGTTAAAAAGTAAAAAAAAAAAACAAAAATACGTATGTTTTTCTTCTGGATTAACATTATTCAAGTACCTTACTTATGACGTTTCACAATCAATGTCAGTTTTTTATAACCTATATGATAATAAAAAAATCTAAATTCCAAAAAGACTGATTCACATCACTCAATATTAGTGAAAACTTGATTACTTTATTTTTCAAGCGTATGGGATTTCATTGCACAGAAGTGTACCTCGCGGTAAGGTGGAACTTTTGGGATGTGGGTCAAATTTACCCACTTGGGGCTCAACGGGTTAATGTATCTAAAACTGATTTTATTAAATTTATGTGCAACTTGAAGGAGGTACTGTCGTGAGCAAAAAAATAGGACAACTATTTTTTTCTAATGTAAATCTGTCTCTATTTGCACACTTGCAATGAATTTTGACAAATAACTTAACATGTCACAAAAATTAAAGTTAGACATCTAGATTTTAGCAAAAATACGTTATAAGACATGTCCAATTTTTTTTGCGCACGACAGTACTCTTGGAAGAACAAATTTATTAAAAATCAAACTGAAAGTAGATTTTTGGGTCCTACATATTGACAGTGAATTAAAATGCAAAACCATATCTCAAAACTAAGGTTACATTCGACATCTGACCGATGTGGTCCGCCCACTGTGGTCGAACCGAACTTGCGGTCGAACGCATCAGAATTTGAAGTATTTTTCCAATCTCCATAAACTCAAAAACCGATTTTTTGACTTTTTTAACAGTGATTTATCATGGATTTGAATAGTAATTAGCTCGTTGAATTTCATATTCACTTAATCGGACTTTAAATTTTACTCCGGTATGATGGGTAATTTGCACAAATGTATATTGTTCCTTTATTTATGAGACTTATTTACTGTCGCCATTTTAAGACGGAAATTCAAACACGTCGAACGATTCTGACCACACAAGTCAGATTTTAAAATGTGATCACATCGACCACTCAGCTGAACAAGTCGGACCATACAGTCCGAACGCTTTTGACAGGTCTGACCATGGTAAACCCGCCTATCGAATGTAGCCTAAGTAAAGCAGTAGCTGCAAATTATTATGCAATGAGAGTGGTGTCAAATGAATGGGGTATTTTCCATTTTTTTAAATTTAGTTTTGGTGATATATATCAAGTAATGTTATTATTTTAACAATTACTACATAATCAATTTAAACCAAAACAATAATTTCTTAAATAAAAATAAGAAATAAGAATACGCCCTTCTAGGCACAGATTTCAAATTATTTTATTTGGCGGGAAATAATTTAACCAATCATAGACTACTTTCGCTTAGACTGTAACTATCTTATATGAATGTCAAATTGTGTATTTACTTTACATTATTTTATCTATAACACTTCATTTTCTCAATATCTTGAATATCAATAAATATTATATACATGTATTTAGAAGGAATTAAAAGGTATTTATATTTGTTATTATGTAGAAGTTATCTTAAAAATGTAAACAAAACTCACGGTGAGGATTATGTGGCAACATTTTTTGCGTGCCGCCAGCTGTCACTTCTTGTCAAAATACAAGTGAAAGAGATATATTGGTTAGAGTTATTTGTTGTTTGTTTATGTGGCATTTGATTTTTACTTTATCAATAAGCTATTAAGATGGAGTTGAATTTTGTGAAAGGAGATTGATCCAATTTGCCCAAAGTTGATTATGACTTGATAGATTCTTTTTACAACAAAATTTGGATTTTTGAAGTGATGGAATCAAAAATATTAGAAGCTTGCCACCAAGTTCTTCGAATATCAATTTTTTCGGAACAGTTACAAATTTTTTTCCGAAGCACTTATATTTGTGTTTCCACAACTTTTTATAAAATACGTTTTAAGTGACATTATCTACTATTTATAAAGTACAGCAAATACCTCGATCAAAGAAACTGAAATGCTTCAAATCAACACGACGGCGACGTTAGAACACATCTGTCATTTGACGAGCCGTTGACATTGTTGTCATGTTTTGCTAAATATGTTTTTAAAAGTCTAATTGACATTAAAAATTATTTAAAATATTTAATAATTCACGCCTATTATTATTTTTTAGATGAGAAAATTAAATTTCGTGGATAAATAAATATATTAAAATTGATTTAATAAATAAGCTTTATACTCCTGTTTTCTTCAATTATCCTTACTAGAACTAGAGAAGGAATTTCAACTTGGCAACACCACACTGTTTTGTATAAAACCATTCTCTCAACAAATCCATACAAACTACCTACGTCATCGGCAAATTACCTACGTCACCAATTTAAAACACCTGTTGCTCCACTTATTGTAACTTCTGTTTTCTCAAAAAATTGATAATTATTTTCACGGAAATCTGTATTGGAAGGCTTGTTTGTACATATTCTATATTATTCAATAAAAAAAAAAAAAAAAAAAATAGGAAAATACCCCATTAAAATGGGACTCTGCAAAAATTACGTACATAATTGAGATATAGGCTCGCATTTCCAATATAACATTTAAATATATCAAGGGTTGTTGTTAGCAATAAAATTTTTATTCTGCAAAAATTGCTCTAAAGTTCTAATCGAACTTTTCTGAAGTAATTTGACGCGCTGAAGCCAAATTTGGCAACAAATTTTTTTTCTGTCTTGTCAGTTTTTCTCCACCACGCCTTTTACCCCCTAAAAAGGACAAAAAGAAAAGATCTTGTTCTAAGATTCTGATCTAACTTTTCTAAAGTATTTTAATGTGCAGAACCCAAATTTGGACAAGACCTTTTTTTTTTTTTGTAGACCTGTATTATCTAGCCAACTTACTTGGACCATCAAAGTCTCCTCAACATTTTCCCCTGCACTGTATACATCATGGCCGATCGCACACCTTTTAAATTCCATCACATTTCTTGTAAGAGTACCCGTTTTATCTGAAAATATATATTTTACTTGTCCCAATTCCTCGTTTAAATTGGACGTCCTTGCCATTGCCGGTGTGTCCGACTCCGCATGGTACATTTCTACATCCATGTTTATAAAAATAGCCTGAAATTTATCGCACGTTCATTTCAACTAGGTGACTGTTTTTTAAAAACTTACTTGTATAAATCTCACAACTTCTAAAGTAACTTGTAAGGAAATTGGAATTAGATTGTTGAATAGAATTAGAAAAGTTAATAGATTGTATAAGAAATTTTGTGTACTATCTGAAAACAAAAAAAAATTCAATGTCAATCATTAAAGCTTGCACAAATCGAATGTATCAACCACTCCATACAATCCTTGCCCAAATAACACAAGTGGAACTCTCGTTATGCTTTCAGCTTTATAAATAATACATTAATATGGCCACTTATAGAGCTAACTGATTATATTGAAGCTTTATCCAGCACTAAATTGTAATTTGGTGGAATAAAATTTTTGGCAAAATGTGCTCACGGCATAAATATAAAGTTATTTTATGAAAACATCTTATACAGCTTTTTCTACTACTTCATGAAAGGCTTAGTAAAATCTTTTATATAGATATAATCCACATACAGGGTGTCCCGTAAATAATGGATAATCCTGAAAATGGTAATAGGCCAGGCCATAACCTATCAGAATATCACAACTTGACCTTATTTAAAATCCTACGGTTTTCGAGATATGGGCATTTTTATGAAATTTTGAACATTTCTACTCTAGGATAGTATCTTGCATGCCGTTGCTACAAGGTAAGGATTTTTTCATTCTGTTTTTTGGTAAGTATTCTAGAAAAGTTGTGATATCAAACGTGTATAAGAGTTTTTAGATAACAACATAAACATAAACACACCACAGATATTAGACAACCCCCAAATCCAAAGCCAAGGCTGTCCGGAAGGGGGTTACACATTCGGAAAAACGCAGACATACATCCACATCCCCCGATGTTGTCAATACCGGGGCTGGGGGTCGAACCCAGAGCGCGGTAGCGAGTCGATCAGCGTATTCGCCACTCAATACGCCTTAACCGATTGAGCTACCGTGCCGGTAACGACGACGGTATTCTCAAAAAAAATGTATTCTTTAAATTTCGGTTCCAATCAAGATTCCGTCTGCTGACTTTGACCTTTGATGATGTAAAGAAAAGTACCAAGCGAAACTTGCCACTTATCTTAAAAACTTTCCCACTTATTATTATATTCTAAAATGTTTAAAAATTCTGATTCTTCCTGTTAGAAAAAAAGATATAGCTGTTTGAATAGTGGAGGAGATAAATTTAACAATTTAAAATTTTTAACAAGTAAGCCTTGTTTTTATTTGCATGTGACGCATGTCATTTTGTACGTCTGGGGATACTGATTTAGACTTTGTTTGTTTGTCGATAATAACGAATTAGCGTTTCTCTGGACTTATTGGAACTTGTTGAGAACAACAATGCCTCTTATACAGTATACACAACGTGAGTATGCTAATATGCATACTATTTACGGCGAATGTTGAGGCAACGCCAGTGCATCAGCTGTGCGTTATCGGGAATATGTTCTAAAATGTTTAAAAATTCTGATGTTATAAGAGGACGAAGAAAGATCGAAATAAAATAAAAAGTAATTTCACCTGCATATATTAAACGTTATTAAAAATAAATAGTCAAACAACTTATAATAAATGTAGCAATTCGAACATTTATTATAAGTTGTTTGACTATTTCTTTTTAATAATGCTTATTAAATGCAGGTGAAATTACATTTTATTTTATTTCGATCTTTCTTCGTCCTGATGCAGGTTCTGTACCTTTTAATAAAGGAACGTTTTAAATGTCGTGAATATCAGGATCGGCTGATTTATTCAGCGGCTACTTCGATACGCTCATGCAATTCATTTAAGGATTAAACAGGTCGGAAGTACACCTTTTCCTTCATGCATCCCCAGTAAAAAAAATCTAAAGGATTTAGGTCTGGTGACCTGGGTGGCTACAGAATTGGAGCTAAGCGACCAATCCATCTTCCTCGATATTTTAAATTTTGGTATGCTCTCTCCTTCTCTCATCAAGTGGGGATTTTCAAACTGCCAACTATGCAGATTATGTAAATTTAAAAAGCTATCTTTTCTGTACGATGATTAGTCAGTCCACAAAATTTTATTTAAAAAATCTGGATCCTCTCGTATCATCCGTAGCATTCGTCGGCAAAATATCACTCTCAAGGGATAATCTCTGGGTAGTAGAGTTTGCACACGTTGTACATGAAAAGGATGGAGTTGGTACCGTTTTAAAGTTCTATGCACCGTCGTTTTAGATACGCCAGTACGACGTGGTATGGTACGTACAGAAGTAGACGGATCGTCGTTAATTTCATCAAGCACTTCGTCGTCGAAATCTTGACGAGGTCTTCCTTCAATGGCACCACCAATACCACGAAGACTAGAAATCCTTCCCTCACAGTACGCGTTATGCACTCTAATAAATACACGATAGTCAGGATAGCGTGCTTTCGGGTACCTTTCTCGATAACGCACAGCGGATGCACTGGCGTTGCCTCGACATTCGCCGTAAATAGTATGCATATTAGCATACTCACGTTGTGTATACTGAATACGAGGCATTGTTGTTCTCAACAAGTTCCAATAAGTTCAGAGAAACACTAACTCGTTATTATCGACAAAGAAACAAAGTCTGAATCGGTAACACTAGACGTACAAAATGACATGCGTCACATGCAATTAAAAATAAGGCTTACTTGTTAAAAATTTTAAATTGATAAATTTAGCTCCTCCACTATTCAAACAGCTATATCTTTTTTTCTAACAGGAAGAATCAGAATTTTTAAACATTTTAGAATATAATAATAAGTAGGCAAGTTTTTAAGATAAGTGGCACGTTTCACTTCGCACTTTTCTTTACACCATCAAAGGTCAAAGTCAGCAGACGGAATTTTGGTGGAACCGAAATTTAAGAAATACATTTCTTTTTTGAGAATACCGTCGTCGCTATCTAAAAACTCATATACACGTTTGATAGCACAACTGTTCTAGAATACTCACCAAAAAACAAAATGAAAAAAATCCTTACCCTGTGGCAGTGACATGCAAAATACTATCCTAGAGTAGAAATTTTCAAAATTTCAAGAAAGTGCCCATATCTCGAAAACCGTAGGGTTTTCAATAAGGTCAAGTTGTGATATTCAGATAGGTTATGCCCTGACCTATTACCATTTTGAGGATTATCCATTATTTACGGGACACCCTGTATTGAAGATGAATAAACTTTTATATAACATTTATACAACTGTTTTACATCTTAGACATTCCTCTATAGTGGTTATTATAACATTGAGTTTTAAAGGTCAGCTCTAATATAAATTACTTATAAAAACTTTGTACATGTGGTAGTTGCCTACATTTATACAACTGAAATTTTCTTTTGGAGCTATGAAGCTGCAATATTTCACTCTTACAGAACTCTTTTACAGCTAAACTTACTCCTTCTCATAACATCTAAAAAGATCGCTTAGATAGTTTGATCGAAGCTTCATACATATTTCATGTACTGTTTGTTGTTAAATGTTTAAAACAACAACGTAACCTTTTTGACTTTATGTGATTAGTGTAGCAATGAAGTGGTTTCTTCCGGGTGTTGAAGAGGTCATCGAATTTGACGACGTTTCGCTGATCATGCTGTTAGCTTCTTCAGAAGAATTCTGAAAAGGTGACAGCATGGTGAGCAAAAGCCAAGTCAAATTCGGCAACCACAGCAACATCTGGAAATGTAGCAATCTCAACTCTGTAATATAGCATTAACACAACAGCAAAAGAATCATTAGGTTCTGTGGGTTCTACATAGAGGTTGTATAAAAGCTGTATAAAGCCAAAGGCCAGAGTGCTCTTTTGTTAATTTATAATTACTGCTTCACAAGTGAATTTCCTCGAAAAATATCTCTTATAAAGTAAGTATACAGCCAAAGTGCTGTGTTAACGATTTATAACTGCTTCTTCGGATTGCTTTCATATTGTATTTTCTAAAAGCGAATGTGACAGGGCGGCTATTGTTGCTAGTTCAAGGTGTAATTTTGATTTAAGTAAACTTTACAAAAAGGTGGGAGTAGACATTGTTAGCGTTTTTAAAAAGCAATTTCTACTACTTGGGTGTTAAATTAATATATAATTAAAGTCATACCTTCTAATCCAATATACCAATCAGACTTTGCACGTGCGTTGTTCCACAACACGTTGAATATTGAACACATTAGACACATAACAAACAGCACACCGAACAGTAATAATATTTGTACATTTGTAAGCTTATCTACAGTGGATCGTTTTAGTGGAGCTTTTGTGGAATTTCTCATTAGTTTCGTTTCGTGGCCGGTATAAATGACAATTCCAAATATCCATGAGGTATTCCTTAAAATCGCTCCTCTGAGTAACAACTGGTCCGGCCCCAATGGTTCTGGTCTGGAAAAAAGGATACTATAAGTAAATAAAACACAAGATATACTACAGTCTCAATAAACCCATTAATCCGAGGGAAGTGGAAAAAATGATTTAAACTTTTTAGTAAAATTATATGAATTATACGAATGTAGTTTTAAAAACATATCTTCCAGGAGTTACCAAATACTTCAATAACTCAAAATATGTTGGACAAACGAAACGTTCACTTATAACTAGACTTAAAGAACATATAGCACGTCTCAAATGTGTAAGAACTGGTAGGTCTGTTGCAGCAATAATAAACTTTTGAGTTTACTCCTATTGGTGGGTGTGCCATGACATTTTTATGTGGGTTGCAAAATGTCATACTAATGAAGTCCATTGATCGAAATACTCACATTTTGTGGGTCTCCTTCAAAACCCCAGTAAATTCATACAAATGCTTATTTGGAGGTTCACACTCTATAGTCCCTGATAACTGCTTCAAGTCGTGTACAGTGGTTAGTCTCGCTGTGCTTTGCAGGGCCTGCCTAATTTTTAAGTTCGTTTCACCATCTAAGTTGGCTGTTTCTATGAAACTCATACCCTGAGGCTCACTAAAAAGCAAAATTACACAATCAGAGATAGGTATGGTGCGTTTTAACTTGTACGGTTCTTACCTGGATGATAAAAGTACTAGGTCAGCAGGAAAAAAGGTGTTATTTAAAATTTTCACTATATCACCTACTATAACGTCCATCCACCGAACATGGACCCAATTGTCACCTCTAAGGACCTCCACTTGCCTGTGGTTCGTTTCATCGTCAGCTCGATGTCTTTTCTAAAAAAATAAATGCAGTGCAATTAACATCTGCTGTTATAAAGAAAAGCTCAAAATTTTTTCAGTTTACAGCTCTTTGTCTCTGGCACAACCACATGTAGAGGTTGCCAGAGAATTACAGAGATAAAATTGATTTTTAATTAGAATTTAATTTTTGATTGAATGGATAGTTGTTTTTTAAATAAATTCATTTTTCACTATCTTATTTTCTTGTATAATCAGAACTAGGTTATCAAAAGAATGCAAACATTTGAAATTAATATTTTCAAATATAGGTTCTATATCATCTGTTTGGGAAATCTAATAAAAAAATATTCTTTACTATAATTAACCATAAGCAAGCAAAAAATAATTTACTTAAAACGCCTTATTAAAGATTAGACACTTACTATATCTTCTATGATCTCCTTGATAGCAGACACAGAAAGTATAAAAATAAGAGGCACTAAAGTGGTGTATCGTCCAGTCGGAGAAACATCGGGTATCTGCTGGAGCAGCGCTATCATTAAAAAGAAGATGTTGGCCCATCTCCGAAATTGCTCGAAGAGAAACAATGGTATAAATCTTATCAAACTAGAAGAAAAAACAAAGTCAGTATCAAAACTGAACATAGAAAAAAATAATATAAAGATTATAGGTGCTATTCAGAGCCAGAATTAAAGTCCAAATTTGCTGTAATAAAAAACAGTGGTACCTCAAGGGTGTGTATTAGAGCCCTTGTCACATTTTACATTCCATTAGTCACAAATCGAGAAAAATCATTAATGCAACAAGTGCATAAAGTAGTACTTTTTTACGAATGGGAATCCCATGAGTAAAAAAAAAGACGCTTTCTATACGAGTTTCATACATTTTTTCAACGGCTGTTCTCAAGTTCCATATTTAAATAAATAAATTTCAAAAATCCATAATTTGAGGTTTTTAAAGCGAAAATCGTGAGACAACTTCAATTGTTTTTAATACACTCTTATGAATCGGCTATATGCCAGAGTGAAATATTGTTATTTTTTCGCGCTTTTTACTTTTTTTCACTATTACCGAAAACATATGATTTACGCACATTAATGGAAAAGTAGGAACGGTTTTTTACAGGTCATAGAAAATTATTATTGCATAAAATTATTTACACTTATATAATGAAAAAAAACTTACCTATATTTGGCTGTTGATACTCTATTATTAACAAATTTAGGTACAGGAGGCTGTGCCCTATTGATAAATATCACACGTTGCTCAGCATTTGCTGGGATATAACCTGACTCCTCTGTTTCTCTATCAATGGCCGACGATGCTGTGCCATCTTCCTCGTCTTAAATGAAAGAAAAAAAGACGGTTATTAGTTTTAATTAACGAACTGAAGTGCATTTGTATTATTCAATGTATGGGTGAATTTAATATATCATGTACATACATACAGATAAATTGAATCAGTTTGATCAAGTTTACCCACAGAGTTTGATTACTTAATAAGAGTGTACCATCGCAATAATTTCTGGTCGAAATTTTACCATATTGGTATCATTACCTTTTCTTGGTATATTAACATGAATACAAATCTCCAAAATCGAAAAAAACATATTTAGTCCATCAACGAGAGTTGTAGGGGACATGGAGGAGGGGAGAATTTTCCTCTTCAGGAATGTGTTGGGGGTAGTCAAGAGGAAAACATACTAAAAGTCCCCGCCCCTAGCCCCGCCGCTTCAGAGGGGAGGGGTGGAAAAGTTTCTTTTTTCGATTCTTCGCTTATAACTTATAACTCGGAGACGATGCGTCGTACGGAAAAAGGTAATCTATGCAAAATTAAACATAAATAAACTTACAAGAATATCTATATTCATTTTCTTCTTATGTGTTATATTTTCCTACCGCAGGCGGCTTTGTCCTTGTAGCAGGCGAATGTTTTTCTGGTCATAAGTGATCCTAATTTGTTCTATACTTGGCTAAAATTTGATTCAAATCGGAAACAAAATAAAAAAGTTATAAGGGCGTCTTCATTTTAAGTGAGTGACATTGTATATTTAAGAAATGTATAGATTTCGACAAAATATGACGTTAGTAAATACGTCGATTGTTGTAAAATAAAGATTGTTTTGTGACTGTGATTTATTAGCAGGCTACGGTAAACCGCTTTGATAGAAATATTCAAGGTAGGTACCTAATTAATTTATTTATTAATTATCAATTTTCACTGGCGAATATCTCGTAAACTATAACACATAGGAAGAAAATTAATATAAACATTCTTGTGAGAAATTTAATTATATTTAATTTTGCATAGATTACCTTTTCCCGTACGACGCATCGTTTCCGAGTTATAAGCGAAGAATCTAAAAAAGGAACCTTTCCACCCCCCTCTCCCCTGAAGCGGCGGGGCTAGGGGCGGGGACTTTTAGTATGTTTACCTCCTAACTACCCCCAACACATTCCTGAAGAGGAAAATTCTCACCTCCTCAATGTTCTCTACAATCCCCTTTTGGGCATTCATTGATTGAACTAATTAAGCACTTTTTATATATAAATATGAAAAAAGTCTAAAAATCGGGAACAAGCAAACATATTTAGTTTCGAATGTTAATTTTAACAAGTTGGCTGTGAATAAGAAACCTCCCTCTTAGAGTAATGCAAGTTTAAATCGCATTTTACTAGCCTACACGGCACTTTACAATAAAGATTTCTATTTGGATTCTGAGCTCATTGTCTACGTTATCTAGCCTACGGCCGATAAAGACAGTGGCGTAACTAGAGGAGGCGCACTCTGCCCCCTCCTCGCCCCCATGATGTGGCGTCCCTGCTCTGGAAAATCAGGGAATTTTATTAACGCTCATGATATAAAACTAACCCTTTTCCATTTTTCGCCCCCCTTGCTAATCAAAAACTGTTTTCCCATTTTGCGCGCTCCGCTCATAAACTTTTAGTCGACAGTACAGCGCCCTTTTTTTTTAATGATTAGCAACAGGCTGAATTTTCGTCAGTAGCTTCGTTTTGATGAGACGCCCAACTTTTGTTTCTGCGAAAACTTTCGGTAGTGGGTGGGTGGTAATAATGCGCTTGGATGTATATGTCGATTGGGTGATTGTTCAAATTTTATTAGTGACCGTTAGTTTTTTCGTTAAATCTTGAGATAATTTGATAAAAAACACGAAAAAACGTTTGTCCTACACAAAATCGACGGTTTGACCGAAGCGTCCCCCACCCCCAACACGTCCAAACAACAAGGTCAAAAAAATGATTAGTAACCAGCTGATTTCTTTACTATTACTTAACAAATGTTTTTAAAATGAAATGGCCACATTGTCCTACAAATTGAATGGTATGTTTTTCCAGTCTTACGCTCGGAAATTGTCAGTTCCACGGTAACACTTTTCTCATTAGATAATTTTCATTTTTTTCTCTTAGAATAAAGTGTGGAACACGATTTTACTACTGTCCTACAAAAAAGTGGTATATATTGATAAAAAATTAAAGACATTTATTTTCAAATTTCATTCCATATTATTTTTCATTCGTTAAACGTTTGCTAAAGAGTTTGTTTTTCGGTTGCCTTGGCTACGTTTTCGCGAGTTAATTAAAATAAACCCCATGTTTGTCCACAACAACATATATTGCCAAAATAATTTGACAGGTCGTCGGATTGTCTAATTCGTGCGAAATAAAGAGTGACTATGGAGTGTTTTTTATGCAATTTACTGTGTGGAAAACCCAATTAAACAAACACTTAAACATTAAAAATAATATTACATTAGAATTATAAAGAAAATTTTTTGGTCTTGTAGTCGAACATTTAATAAAACATATAAAAGTGCATGAATGAGAAAAGTGTTACCGTGGAACTGACAATTTCCGAGCGTAGGACTGGAAAAACATACCATTCAATTTGTAGGACAATGTGGCTATTTCATTTTAAAAACATTTATTAAGCAATAGTAAAAAAATCAGCTGGTTACTAATCATTTTTTTGACCTCGTTATTTGGACATGTTGGAGGTGGGGGACGCTTCGGTTAAACCATCGATTTTGTAGGACAAACGTTTTTCCGTGTTTTTTATCAAATCTCAAGATTTAACTAAAAAACTAACTGTTACTAATAAAATTTGAACAATCACCCAATCGACATATATACACCCAAGCGCAGTTATTAGCTACTACTATCGAGAATTTTCGCAGAGAGAAAAGTTGGGCGTCTCGTCAAAACGAAGCTACTCACGAAAATTCAGCCTGTTACTAATCATTTAAAAAAAGGGCGCTGTACTGTGGACTATTTTCTTAAGTTATCGTGCTTATAAGAAACATGACGCACGGTTAGACAGACGGGCAGATGAACAGACTGAAGTACAGACAAACATACGACAGGTATTTGAAAGTTGTTCAGAATTCTGACTAACACAATGATATGATTTTTTTCTCTACGAGACATATTTACGACTTTAGAAATGTGTCGATCAAATGCAATGCAATGCAACTTTTTCTTTTCGTATATTCGAACAGATACGGAAAAAATGCATACTTACAACATTTTTTCTTAGATAATTTTATAAGCTTTGTTTTTTTTATGAGGCATTTCCCATGCCGCTAATGGTTAGCTAGATATAAGCGAAAAACTGAGTCGGGGCACCATTTTTCCAAGATGGCGTCTCAAGCGCAGGAAATTGGATTCGGGACTTTTAATATGTTTAATAGTACGCCTTTGCCAAGTTTCAAAACTTTATCAGTTATTTCCCTTTCCCTTCAATCAGGGCCGTTTCTAGAGATTTGGCTGCTGGTGAAGAAAATCTAAAATGCCACCTGCTACTCAGCAAGCATCTGATTTTGTGCACACAAAAAAAATCCCTCGAAAATAAAAATTGATAAGCGGGGGGTAAAAATCGGAAAAATTACGACCCTCCATATTTAAATTTGCACTGCCAAAAAATTTTCCCTCGAAAAAAAAGATGAGCGAGGGGATAGAAAAAATAACGCCCCTGTTGCCCTGCCTTAGATACGACGCTGAAAATTTCTCTGACCTAATCATATTAAAAAACGCATGGTCTGTTTATCCGGCCGCCCCTAAAAATAGACGGTGTGCTGTGCACAGCTCGCACACCCGCTCTACACGGCCCTGCCTTCAATTTTACCTATTTAACTGAAGAGAGTGAAGTACGTGATTTATTATATTATCATACTTTCAATAAAGGTCGAAACTGCCGCTCGTCTATAACCAACTTGAAAATTGCATGCAGCACTGTATTTAAAAACACTTAATCGATACACCTAATACAGTTCAAATAAATTATGTAGTAATAATAACTCAGAATAGATAGAATCGAATCACCAATAAAAATTTAATTATCGGCTATTCTATTTATAAAGCATGGTACCTTTAGCTTTGCTTATATATGAACTTGTAATTTGCAGTGTTAACAATAGAACAAACTACGACTTGTAATACTGTACACAGTACACAGTGCATTCACTAGTGATTATAAATCATTATTTATATCTAACTGTTCCATCTCACATGTTAGTGCCAATTACCAAATTGGTAGTTCCTTCCCCTATGCTCGGCGAGCATTTCAATAACGAAGTTGTCATCGTATGGGGGATGATTAATCACTTGATGGTGCCGACATTATTGACGAAATGTAGATCGAATGTAATGTTTAGTTGTTTGTGAGAATGATTTCACTTTCAGAAGGCCTGAAGATATTTGAAGAGCTAAGTGGATAAAGGTGTTATGTCACAAAAACACATTATTGAGTAATTTAACTCGAAAGTTTTTAGGCGAGAACTTTTTTGTTATAACGACTATATAGCTTGCATTTTGCGATGATATTGTCATTTGATGTACTTTTCAGAGACAAATAACTAAAGTTGTCAGTTGTCTTTATTTTCGAAAATTTAAAAAAATTAATGTACATAACACCTTTATCCGTTCATAAGTTTCTCTGAAATGAATAAGGAATTAGTGAATAAAAGTGTTAAGAAATTAAACATATTTTATTATTATTAAAACATTGTACAATTTTTAGGTAGTCGGACAGTTCTACGGTTTTGAGCCACGGTTTGGTCATTTCCAAGTATGTTGTGATAATACGGCCTTACCATTCATTTATGAATGGTAATTGTTCTTTAAGATTGGCCAGTTTTCCTACACTTAGGCTGCCCTTGTTTTCATTAAACACCGTTAGAGCAATACAGTCGGAATTTATCTTATGCATATTCCTTTTTTAAAATATCGAGTTTGTAAAATGGAGTCATTTCATCTAGTGATGTAATAGTAGCACCCATAGGTGCCATTTTCTACCGTCGTGAAAATAAACCTTTTCATTGTTCAAGTTTTTCTTCCTGTTGTACAAATTGAGTTTTGAGGCAATTCCATCAATATCTTTGAAATGATTTTTCATATCTATGACAACGGCGTCTTTGGGAGTTCTTAAAATTTCTCGATACTGGTCCGGAACGTAGATGTTTTGATGTTTCCTTAAAATTTTCTCGACTCTGCCAAAGTCTCTGTCTGAATCTAAATATGAATGTCCCACCTCCGAAAATTTATGGTTGATAAATTTAAATTCTCTCTTTAAAATCAACAACTGGTAAAGTGTAATGATATTGGAGTTTTTATTTTGTCCACCACAGGAGTCGAGCCATATTATAATGTGATCGATATTTTCTTGGAAATATTCATTGTAAATTTGTGAAAAGGTATGTAAGCAACTAGCAATTTCTAGGCTTTCACGGCTGGCCATATTTTCAGTCCATGTGAAAAAGAACGTTTTTTTTTTTCAGTATTCCTCAATGTATGTATGCCAAGGTTGTAAAACCACATTTGACGAAGGTAAAATGCTTTCGATGTACTTAATTTTGGCAGCGGCATGGTTTGCTGAAGATCTAAAGTAAGAAAGCAAATCGTTCTATCTACTTAACTTTTGCTCCGTCACGCTTTTGTTGTTCGAAAGCTAGTTTGTAATTTTCTCCGTATTCTTTAGTATTATTTATTTTATTTTTTTTTATTTTTTTTAACCCAATAGATGTAAGCATAGCGAACCCTATAATTCTTGAACGATAACCTTACAAACCCAATTATCGCGTAATTATCATACTTATTATTTTTTCCGCAAGAATTTCGGAATTCGCCAGATTTGCCTTAAACAATTTAATGCTCTTTCAAAATATTGGGTGGGCAGAAGCCATACCAGATATCAGTTTTGCTCTTGTCATAAAAATGTCTACGGTCCAGCCCTCTTCTACTTGTCAGCATAAAAATGTTTGTACAAAAATCAACACCGCAAAGCGTCACTTTCCAGTATTTCTGATTTACAGACTAATTTGCTAGAATACTTTGGTAAATTCGTATTCGTATAAAATGCAATAAGCATTTTATATCGATAATATTTTGTTTTTAAAACATTATTAAAACTTGCCTGGGAAGAAATTGCCACTATGTGACTGATTTCTGCTAAATTGCCAAAAGGTATAAATGTGTTTACAGCAATTAGATACTCAAGTACCATCTCGACTCTTGTACCATCTCGAAATTGAACGAAATGAATATATGGATTAAAACACTATAAGCACTATTTCCAAATATCAGCCAATTTATAAACATCTTACATGATTCATGAAATCGTTTATTCATTGCCATTTGTAATATCAGTTTACTACGACTGACCATTTTCACTATAATAGTAAGAAACACTTAACACAACTTGTCACATTAATGTCAATATAACATAACTTTAAAAGCAAAGTGTTTTGGATTAAAACAATTTAATATCGCACAGTAATGGATGAAGGTGGTATGTGATCATGACAGGCCTGTAGCTAGAAAGTGCTTTCAGGGCGGGCCCGTAAAAAAGTCCGAAAAATTTTTTGATGAGCGGGGGAGGGGGAGAAATCCAGAAAAAATGTTTACCCAATCTCTTTCAAAATGTTAAAAAGACAGTTAAAATTGCCATCATTACGATCACCGTAGGTCGGGCGAAACTTATTCCAGGACGGGCAATGCCCGTCCCGCCCCCCCCCCCCCCCCCCCCTAGCTACAGGCCTGGATCGTGACACCTTTATCCATTAAATTATATAAAAACCATATGTACATAACACCTTTATCAAACATTAAAACGCATTTAGGAAAGGTTTATTATCCCAAAAACTTATTGAAATGATAGATTATAAGTTAAAATAGTTGTCTGTGTAGAAATCTCAAAATTTTCAAAAATGTCACATAACCTTTATCCACTTAGCTCTTCACTTATTAATTACACAGGCACACAACATAAAAAAAGTTGTCTGTTCTTTTGACTAGACCAACTTATCTCAATGTATTTTGACGAGCTGAATTCGAATCCGGAGTCAGAATTGCTCTATCACCCATCATTTTTTTGTAAGTCGTGAAAGTAACAAAAAAAAAAATACTCATAATTTAGGTTATTTTCGGGATTTACTAAAAATTGGTGGTTGATGGAGCTAAACGGACACCCGATTCGTATTCAGTACGTCGGAAAACATGGGGGTTGCCCGATGGATGGAGTTCCAGAAATAGACCATTTCTTTTGTGTGTGTGCCTGTGTAATATGTAATATATGAATATCACCGGATCCTCCAACATTTTCTAGAAAATCGCGTATTCAAATATATTACACAGACACACATAAAAAAAAAGTGAAAAGTGGTTTGTTTCTGGGAGTCCATTGGGCAACCTATGTATTTCAACGCATAATCCACTGCATTTAGTGAAAAATGAGCCGCATCTTCAGACCAATTCATACAAAAGCAAATGTTGGTTTTCCAGGTAGGTTCTGGTGTCCTTAATAAGGTCTCAAAAGTCCCCGAAGTGGGAGTGTAAGGATAAAATTTGGCAACGCTGTAAAGGGCTAAAATCGTGCTGGAAATGAATTTTTTCGGTTTTCATTGCCTCTGCGACAAAAATACATTAGGCCAAAAAGAAAGCTATGGAAATTCTCTATAAAAAAGATAGAGGGTCTTTTTTTCGTATACGCAATAGTTTTCTTGAAAAATTCCAGTAAGTCATACCTTAAATCAAAAAATTTATTTGTAGCAGTTTTTATTGCACGGAGGGTTAAAACATGAAAAAAAATCATTTTTAATGAGATGACGGTGGATGATGAAACAGCAGAGCAGTTGAAACCTCATCTCGACAACATACACGAAAAATCATTTGAAGATGTTGAAAAATCAAACGTTATTAGAGACTTAAAAGTATTATTTCTTGAAAAAATTGCCGAAATAAAAAATAGAGGGCCCACTGAACAATTGTGGGTGCAATACTTCGAAATGGTTACGATTGCAAAAGACTTTATACGAGCGGAAAGGATGGGAAATTGGCAGGCGCATTTAGCTTGTGTTAAACAAATGCTTCCATATTTTCACGCGGCTGAACATTTTCTTTACGCAAAATCTGCACATTTATACGTGCAAGAGATGGAAAATTTAAAAAATTCAATGGATAGCGCAGCTTTCCAGAAGTTCACCAACGACTTTTTCTCGGTTAAACGTCCAGATAAATATTTCTGTGGAACATCTACTGATATGATAATTGAACAATCTCTTAAATTTTTCTCCTCAAACCAGGCAGAGGGAAGGTCCAACGAAAAATTTATTCTGCACGAAGCTTTGATCACCATAAAGATATTCGAGATCACATATTGTTTCTGCACGCATTCTCTGGGTGTGACACTACATCTGCTCTGTTTAATAAAGGCAAGACTGCAGTTTTGAAAGTGATGAAAAAACAGCAGGATTTGAAACTTGTAGCTGAAGTTTTCAGCAAGACTGGTACTTCTCCTGACATAGTTACTTCGAATGGGATAAAATTTTTCCTTGCAATCTATAACGCTCCAGTTAAAGAAGTTTCCATCGATAACTATTGGTATTTTTGCTTTATTAAAGCTGTGAGCAAAAGCAAACCAGTGAAATTGAATTCATTACCACCCACTTATGACGCAGATCAACAGCATCTATTTCGTGTTTATTTTCAAGTACAGAAATGGTTGAGTAATGTATTGAATCCTAAAGAGTGGGAATGAATGTTGAAAGATACCATATTGTGGCCAAAAACAACATCCCAACTACCTGCGCCTGATTGCCTTCTGAAGATGATTTTCTGCAACTGTACGATAGGTTGTGGACCATTGTGTGGCTGTCGGAGGTTGGGACTTAATTGCTCACCAGTTTGCGGCAACTGCCACGGAAAATCTGCTTGAATGCTGAACCGATTGAAAACTCGTCAGAAATAGAAGCCGTCACTGAAGCAGAGACTGAAAGTTCTCAGATTGACTCAGATTTCCTCGAACGGATCGATGAATTTATAGAAGGAGAAAACGGACAAGAAGGAAATGATTAATTTGACATTTTAATAAGTATGACAGTCGTGGATTAGGCCTACCGGGGAAACCACATAAAAACGCGCCTAGTACTCAACCTCAAGTGTGGTGTGGAATAGAGTACTTAAATTATCCATAATATCCCATAAGTTTAAATTCAATGCAAGATTTTCAAGAAAACTATTGCGTATACGAAAAAAAGACCCTCTATCTTTTTTATAGAGAATTTCCATAGCTTTCTTTTCGGCCTAATGTATTTTTGTCGTAGCAATAAAAACCGAGATATCTCGAAAAATTCGTTTCCGGGCACGATTTTAGCCATTTACAACGTTGCCAAATTTTATCCTTACACTCCCACTTCGGGGACTTTTGAGACCTTATTAAGGACACCCGAACCTACCTGGAAAACCAACATTTGCTTTTGTAATTTTTAGTAAATCCCAATAATAACCTAAATTATGAGTTTTTTTTAAATACCTACATAAAGATCTTTTCGCGAAATATCTGTATAATTATGCACATGTATAAATGTTTCGTAGACCTAAAAATTTGGGAAAAAGTTCGCACAATGAATAACAGCTACAATTCATTTCTAAATTCCTGGAAATCTAAGAAAAATACATATTAGTGACTCGACGCACAACAGTTGTGAGGCATGTTTGCATTATTGGGAAATGAAGCAGGTACTAAAAATAAATATAAAAAAAAACTTGGTCAAATTCGACTCCGCGCATACATTTCCGTAGAAAAATTAGTAAATATTGTCTATCCTAAAATAAATGCAAAAAAATTATTACTGCAAAAAAAAATCGTTAAAATGAACCAAAATTTGCAAATTCGTCTATTTTTGAACAACGCACTCCATGGCGAGTGAGCGCATATACTCTATTTGGTAAAGACACAGAGAATAACAAATAACTCACGCGAAGACCAGTCATGGGCGTACCACTTTTTCTCTTAATATTCATAGAAATTTTACCGAAAACTCTAAATAAATTCATTCGTAACATGGCGGTTGTGATGTCTGCGAGTGTTTTCTATGGAGGTACAAGATTGAGATTAAGGATACAGTTCAGACTGACAGAAACAATCGTGTTTGTAAAACACAAGCAGGTAGTAATTTACTCAAAAATTGTGATAGTACAGGTATTTCCAGTGATTTTTTTTATACAAATGCAGACACATATAAAATATAAATAGACAAGGCGCCAGATATTTTGAAGCAGAAACTATTCAAACAAAAGGATTCCTAATGTAAATTGGTTCGTCTAAATAGAATATTCTTAAAAACCGAATATCCGCCCTAAAAATTATTAGTATTGGATAAAATCGAATACTATTAAGAATCGAATAATTATCCGAGAACCGCTGAGAACAAGAAGCTGGAATTTATATTTATTTGTAATTTTTTAAATTATAATTTGAATCAATATAAATATATTTTTACAATGAATTATTTTTTATTTATTTGCTTTCGTCATGATTAGAGAATATTATTTAGGTATTATGCAAATCACAACTTACACACTTTTTTATTTATTATAAAATTACCTACTTTCTGCATATTGTTGCCCTAATCTCGGCACGCTAATATACTGGTCAGGTAAATACTTTAAAACACTCACCATTGGAGAACCAATCAGAACAACTACTCTTCTAGCTAATACTGACAAAGTATTGAATTACATGATAGGCTTCCTAGCATTTTAAGGCAAAAAAATATATTGAAAATACTTAAATAATTTATTGAAATTCAGTCATCCACAACAATTATTGAACCTTACATTCTATTTCAACTCTAGAAAATTTGTACAAGTTTTTTCGAACTCGTTAGTTCTCATCAGTAGAGTATAGAAACATTCATTCATTATTTATAAGCCAGACCATATAGTTTTACTTCCACATCCAGTGGAAGTATAGTAACGACAAAAAAATTTTTAAAAATCTTTATTGTTCAAATAGGCTTAGAATGTCACGAAACGTCGAGATTTTAAGTTTGAGCGAAAAAAATTTCTGTCTGTCTGTCGGTCTGTAAGTCTGTAACTTTTTTTGTGCACACGTTTACTCTGGAACCATTTGAGATATTGACTTGAAATTTGGTACACATATGTACTTTGACGAGATCTGGAACTAGATTATATTTTCATCTTGTTCCGTCGAAGGGGGATTTTGGGGAAAATAGGTCAATCAAGCAGGTAAGAGTCCATAAAATTGGTATTTAGTATATACAAGAGAAGCTAAGGTCTAAAAAAAAATTTTGGAATTAGCCACCCCCATTATCACCCCCACCCCATTATTAAAGGAGATGAAAAAAACGTGATTTAGTGTGTGTAGGTACAAGAACCAGAAACCTCAAAATGTTTTTTTACTTCATCCACCCCCAATACCAGCCCCACCCCGTTACCGATGTGGAGTATCGCTTTATGGGTTTTTGGGGTAGAGGATTTCAAATATTATATTATTAAAGTTCCATAAACAATTATTTCCACATACAAAATTTTTTCGTTGAGTGACTTAGATAAAAAATCTGGATGTGGAAGTAGTGATTCCTTGGGCAGCGGTTTTTTGGTTGTTATAGAGTGTGGTTGTAATGTACGACGTGTTTCAAGTATTTGGTACTGTATGTGTCTCTTTTCAAGTAAGTAAAATTTTAGTTTCTTATAGTAGTAACATTATTTTGACATATCATTTTTCTTGTTTATTACTTCCACATCCAGTGGAAACGAAAAAAAAGATTTAAAAAATTTGTATTGTTCAGATAGGCTTAAAATGTCATGAAACGTCGAGATTTTAAGTTTAAGCAAAAAAAAAAATTGTCTGTCTGTAACTTTTTTTGTGCGCACGTTTAGTCTTGAACCGTTTAAGATATTGACTTGAAATTTGGTACACATATGTTCTTTAATGAGATCTGGAACTAGATTATATTTTCATCTTGTTCCGTCGAAGAGTTGGGGAGATTGGGGTAAATTTGAGGTAAATGGGTAAATCAAGCAGATAAGAGTCCATAAAATTGGTATTTAGTATATACAAGTGAAGCTAAGGCCTCAAAAAAATTTTTGGCATTAGCCACCCCCATTACCACCCATGAAAAAAAATGTGATTTAGTGTATGTACAAGAACCAGAAGCCTCAAAATATTTTTTTACTGCATCCACCCCCACTATCACCACCCCCACCCCACTACCGATGTGGGTATCATTTTATGGGTTGGGGTAGAGGATTTCAAATATTATATTATTAAAGTTCTATAAACAATTATTTCCACATACAAAGTTTTTTCGTTGTGAGCAACTTGATAGAGAATCTGGATGTGGAAGCAGTGATTCCTTGGGCAGCGGTTTTTATAAAGTGACCAATTCTACATAAAAAATAGTTATTTACGATATTTTTTTGTGGTAGACTACACGAATTATTGCACTCGCAGAGATATACTGTTAGATGACGTCACGTCCAATGAGTGCGTTCTCAGACACGCCCCTCCTCCCGGATATTAGTCGGTGATTTAAATATTTTTCAGTTAGAAATCATGAAAACAGATTTAATAATTGCTAATATTTAGTAACACTATATTAATATAAATTAATTTAAAATATATGGCACATGCAAGAGGCCTATTGCCGCCCCTACAAATAATACCTGGATCCGCCACTGTCGCGTACTCCGTTTAACTACTTTGATAAGACCACCTTGATTAGGTGTAGAATTAAATAACCTACCACATCAAATCACCTTAATTTCTTTACGCCAACACGTCATCGTTCATCCTACATGTTCTATAAATAAAATTATTTCTTCCACACAATAATATGTTAATATAGGTACATCAATATTTTCACAAACTTATGTTTTTATTTTTATCAGTTCCTGCCAACCTACCGACACATCGTGGATCATACAATTCTTATCAAGAACGTAGATATCTATTTAAAAGTAGGCGTTCACCTGTCTAAGTACAAATTGTAACAAAAATAAAATTTACCATACGGTTCATAACCGCTCATAACATTTAATATAAATTACAAGCGGTTAATCGTCACACAAAGTTACACAATACAACGTGGATAAATAACAACAAAAACGAACATCAACTGCAGTTATAAAAGCAACAGGACGAGGGCAAAGTATCGTAAAATTTGAATAGGCACTTACGTCCAAAGAATCTACGCCTCAATATGTTGGACAGTTCCCTGTAAAACGACATCTCATCCCGTTCTGATTTTTCATAGTAACTGGATGAAATATTCGAGATAAATCGGCACGAATTTGAGTTCCATATCTTGGAACATATTTTCACCGAGTACTACTAATAAATCGATGACCGGGCACGCGCGCGCATCGGAGTTGCCAGGAAACTAACAACACGAGTGTTTCGAAAAACTCGTCAAAGAAGGCGAAGCGATAAATGTTAATCTATTAAGTAATCTGGAGAAAATCACAGTCGCATTTTAATTGTTACGGAGATTAAATTTGCACGGTAAAAATAACACCCGGTGCAGTGTCGTCGCAAAAGGGGCAATCTATAGGTGGTCACCTCCCCTGACAGGCATTCTCCGGGTTTACTTTTACATCTCCGGAATCCGAATTGGAAATGCAATTATTTATCCTCCACAAATAAATGTTGTGTTCATTAGAAAACTAATTTACCGTGTTTAAGACAATATTAAATATTCAAAAAGGCATCAAAGGATGTGTTTTTGATAAAGGCGTGTTTCCAAAAAAGTTCTTTTCAGTATGGGGAACCAAGCTATTGTATCGAGCACTGACTACCCACTGTAGTAACCGACCGGCTCTACAAACATCGACAGTCATCAGAGAGCGTGCAGCGCCTTGGATCACCCCGCTCCAATAGGCGTTAAATAGCGCTATGCTGACATATAACTCAGCTTGAAAATTACCGATAGATTCAATTTTGCCATCCATATCAAATCATAAAAACTGTGCTATGATTTCTTATCTAGACTCAAATGCAATATTAAGTGCTCAACAATTTGGATTTAGGAGGGGATTGTCTACTTCAGACGCAATCTTAGTCTTAACCAACATGATTAAAAATGCGTTTGAAAACAGAGATCGCTGGCTAAGAATATTTACAGATCTAACTACACTGTGTGGAGCATAACATCTTAATAAATAAACTGGAATTTAATGGTATCCGGGGAATTGCTTAAAATTATTTAGCTCATATCTTGAACACAGACAGCAGCTAGTTCAGTGTGGTAATGACATAAGCGAAACGTTGGAAATTAAAAGAGATGTACCACAAGGATCTGTGCTGGAACCATTACCCTTCCTTGTTTGTATAAATGATTTACCTAAATCCTTAGATACAATTAATGTGAAAACGGAAAGGTATGCAGACGATGCAACTCTAGATAAGAAAGATGATTCTCAGCACATCCTGAATAATATAATTGAGAAAGCAAAAGCCTGGTTTGCACCAACTAGTATTAAATGAAAATCTGCTATTCGAGTCCAGAATAAGCAACAACTCAAATCAAAATGTATATAATGTCAAATTCTTAGGTGTTAATATAGAAGTAAATCTAATATGGAATGAACATATTAAAGTTCTTAGTTGTGAACTAAATACATTTATATATGCTATCAGGAAAATTATTTGTGATCCAAAAGTCAGCAGTAAGAAGTATAGTCAATGTAAATTGGGACGAAACGTGTTAACCAATATTTATAGAGCTAAAAATTATGTCACTGTTTTTTGTTATCGTGTATAAGAACTTGCTTTATGTGAAACAGAACTTACAAAGTTATGTTGCCCATAATGAGATCCCTGAACATGATACAAGAAATAAGTTTAATCTGGTAACACCGCAAAGCAGACTTCATAGAAACTATAACTTTGGAATCAGCTTGCCAAAACACTTCCGCAACCTCACAATGATCAAATTCAAAAAGAAACTCAATAACATATTAACACAGAACTGCCTTTACAACATACACGAGTTCTCTCAACTTATCGCTGAAAATGGAAACATTATTTTTGCCTCTGTGAACCAATTTTATTATTTTCTTTTATTTTAATATATGTACCAGTTGTTTTATCATTCTATGTTTGTAATTTTACCATTTTATCATAGTTGACATTTTTCATGTCATATTTTTTCTCTTCATGTATTCTGATTTAAAGACTGATTAAATAATTAATCAGTAATAATTATTACCTAGATTTAAGGACAGAATTTTGCAGGGTGAGAGGGAAATATGCGTTTATTTTCGATTTATTATAAATATTTAAAAAACCAAACATAACATATTCTTTAAAACTGTTTTAGATACTTGTTACTGTTCATTTAACTATATAGAAAATTTATGATAAAAACTGTATATGGTTGTATTCCTTAGAGCAATGGCAAGTAACTGAAACTATTTTAAAGATTATACCATTTATGATTTTTTAAATATTTATAAAAATCGAAAATAAAAGCATATTTCCCTCTCACTCTGCAAAATCCTATCCTTAATGTTCTGTACAGACATTTAATTGTGTTTACTGACTTGTCTATAATGTAAAATTTCTAAAAATGAATAAATATTATTATTATTATTATTACATAAGTACATAGGATTTCAATACACACAGTTGATTTTTATGATTTAATTTGGAATTGTGAAAAGGGAAAAAACATTCTCGAAATATGTATCTAAAAAGATTTCGAATACTGCCACAGCTTTCTCTTCCAGCTTGTTCGGGTACGAAGACAAGAAATCTCCGCTCTTCGTGGCTGAGAGGTTAAAATCATTACAATTTCTAAATTCCATATGGAGGCGCGGACGACCACCTATGGTTCGTCGTTCGTTCCAAAGAACCGGTTATTTTGTCATTGAGTACCAGAACGTTATCTGAAAATGCTCATATTATACATATCCCCTCCTAGAGAACTGATTCTTATTTTGACGTCATAACTACCTCATTACTTACTACATTACATGTTCACATATTTTTGTACTCGTAGTACATACGTAAATACCTAACATATTAAACGAAACGTTGACGAATTGATTTAGGTATATTAAAAATAATTGATCCTAATATCCAGAAATTCGAACAATATATTGCTATCTTTTTATTAGCCGATTAGCCGGAATTCGAAATAATTTTCATGTATCTATTTCGTATTGGTTGTTGTTCATTACAAGTGTTTTTAAATTATAAGTATTTTGTACTCATGGTTGATTAATGAAATTCTGCGATATTCAAAATTACTATTCAAAATATCATGCGCTCCCGGCCGCAAACATTCTTAGAATTCGAACGTTGTGATTTCAGTTCTCTGAAGTTCTGTCAGAGAAGGATACGCTATTTTATTTTTAGAAAGTGGTCCAACATTTAAGTAACACTAAAACATCGTTACTACGCTGAATTATCAGAAACATATTATATCTGTCATCTTATCTTATTTTATCGCCTTTTCTCGTAAATAATAGATACATCTAATATTACTAATGTAAATGATTAATTATTTGTTTATTAATAAATAAAGCAACCCATTGTTTTAGCTCTGTTGTTTTTAGATATGCGTAAAGGAAACTTTCCAATGAATGTTCCCAGGAAGGAAATAGATAGATCAAAAATATTCATCGTCGAATTCATCTGTCGAAATCAAATGGCAAATCGAGTTTCTTTATACTGATAGGGAGTCAGCCACATTGTGAAAAATCATTATTGGTAAGTAACTGTTTAATCAAGAGCAAAAAATTACAGTTTACCTCTACGACAACCTTGGATCCAATGGGAATGTCCCAATGCATTGAAAGTTGAATATTTCTTTTGTGGCTATGATATTTATATTATTGAGGAAACATATATACATAGTGTAGCAGTGGAAAGAGATATTGTGGAGGGGCCAGCGGAGTAGGGCAGGTCGTTGAAAACTTGCCGATACAGCAGCCAAGCCCACAAGGTTGGCTCCAGCAAATTGAATCGTGTGTAGACCCCTTTAGGGGCAAGTTTGTCGATGACCCACCTTACTCAGCTGCCCTCCCCCCCCTCATAATATGTCTTGACTATAACCATTATCTAGAAGATTCTCCACTGAACACCAAAAATCACGTTTAACAAACCTTTCAATCATTGAAGATATGAAGAATTGGTCAACAGAAACTTCTGACACATTATGAAAAGATCTAAGCTGGTACACTAACCGATCTAAGAAGGAGAAAGGAGTTGGAGCAGGAATGCATAGAGAAAGGCCAAGGGCGAGTGCCTCTCTCTTAAACATCACTCCACTGTATTTCACAGACATTTTAGCTATACTTGAATGTGTACGAGATAATGCTAATCGACGATATGTTCAACAGCAGATCCCCTTTGTACAAAGAGTCAGGTGGCACTAAAGGCTTTAACCCCCAACAAGGTGTTACACAGAATGGCATGAGACTGCCAAGACGAGGTGACAAGACATTCCAAATAGATGGCAATGAGAAATCTGATAAACTTTCTAGACAAAGAGTAGCCAACACATTCTGTGGCCCAGAATACGTGGTGGGCATCGCCAAAAGCTCAAGTGGAGGGGCTAACAAAGACGGTCATGAACAAACAGAAATATCTGGAATATTTCAGGAAATGGACATGAGAAAACACTCTTTAGGGGACTATATCCAAAACAAACTGAAGAATTGGTTAATAAGAACAGGATGCAGTTGAGAATTATTATAACAGGACTTCTAACAGGACAATTTCCTATCAAGAAGCACCTGCAAATAATCAGAAAATTCTATGCATCCTTCCTGGCATCCTGAACTACAGATTATGCGGGCGGGAATCAGAAACGGTGGATCATGTTATATTCGAATGCGAGACATTAGCCCGCAGAAGATATAACATCTCACGGATAAATACAGACAGATCCGGAAGGCATCAATACTCACCCACTTTCAGCAGGCCTTATAATTTCATTATAATTTTTTTGGATTTCCGCTCCCCGCTCATCAAAAAATTTTTCGGATTTCTTCCCCCAGCTCATCAAAAAAAAATTCTTTTTGGGACTTCTCCCCCTGCTCATCAATTTTTTCAAAAAATGTTTTCCACCGGACCCTTATCTTGTCTTCACGGCCCTGACTTTCAGACCTATATCACCTGACCAGTGGCGAAGTCGAAACTTCATTGTTATATTTTTTGTGTTTGACATTGTGCTTTTGTATTTGAGTCGTCCAGATGCAAAACCCGTCAAGTGGATATGGTTTAGTTTCCAGAAAACCGCAGAAAACTGTTCCTGTCAACACGACCAATATACATACGCGCCGGTTTTTCACAATTAGTAGGGGGGCTCAAGCTATCTTGAAAATAACAACCCTTTTTACGTATACAAATTTTTGGTAATACTGAAGATTAGCGGGACTTTGAAATTTCGAGAAATTTTTTAGGGGATTGTAGAACACGAATCTGAAATTCGTTTTCAATGCAGATGCAGTTTTCCTAAAAAAAAAAAAATCAAAATTTTCCACCACAACACGAACTCTCTATCAATGTAAGCACCTTGAATTTTCAATTCGGATTTCGGGTTCACAATGTAAGGACACATTTTACGTACTGCAAGAAAACAGTCAATTATTTACCAAATCTATAAATTAAGAAATGAAAGGTAATCAAACTGCCAAATTAATACGCATGTGTCTCAATCAAACATGAGTCTGAACATTTTCAAAAAATACATGGAGCTTCTAAATTTTATGCGTGATTTCTTGGCGAAGTTTGGATCGATTCCCAACATTTTTCGAATATTAGCAGTGCTATGTACAAAAGTATGAAAACTTAAACACTGCAGATTCTTTTACTTATCTATTTTTGGTCTATACGACGGCATTCTTTGTTTTGCTTAAATATGCATTTTTCAATTAAAAACAAAGTTGAAATGCCCCTTTATGTTTCATTAGAGACGAAGAGCTCGATAAATGGGAATTAAGAATTGCATTTAATAATAATAATAAATTTGGCGAGGTGTAACGGTCAACTTTTTTAGTATTCATAAATTTCTTTAAAATCCGTTAAATTACATTGTTTTACATCTTTATTATAAAAATTACCTATTTTGTTAGTTTTGTAAAACAAGATTTAACGCCGGCCCTGTCGGATGGTAATTGTTTACGAGTTAGCCTTCTATTCCTCCAATGACAAGTACAGATATGACATAATGCCTGTGTTGCCCTTGGTTACAGATCCCCGAAAGTAGTGTGCTAGGCGCAAATATAAAACCGCAAATTAATGTTAAGGCGCAGTTACACGGCGCGTGATTAGGCGAGCCTGGCTCGGTGAGTCACGAAACACGCGCCGTGTGACATAGGCAACTTGGCATGGCTTGCGACTAGGGAGACGTTGCTCGCGTCGGCTCGTGTCTTCCATCTAGTTGTCGGTCCCTGCGCCTGAAGATCAGTCATCAGTGGATCCATGCAGTTTTGACGAGCTTACAATCCACAACTCCACACGAAATCTGCATTGGTCACGCGCCGTATTGACACATCTGGCTAGCTATCCGTTACGCGGAGCGTGGTTTGCCGAACCACGCACCAGGTTCGTGGATCGACAAACCACGCGCCGTGTAACTGCGCCTTTATATGTAGACACTCTCCATATCGGCTGTAAACCCGGAGGTCGTCAAAATCATGGCTGGAATTTGAGCCATTTAAATGTTTATTAGTTTTTGAGATTTAATTTCTTTGGTGAATTATACCGAGTACTTGAGAAGTTAACACCAAAATTTGTTCAGTATAGACGTTCTGAATTAAAGTAGCATTTAATACGTGTAATGCTAGCTGCTTTAATAGAGTTAATAAGAAAATTATAGTACAGTAGTAACACTGTCTCTACTTATGGTATAGTTTTTTATTGTTTGTGAGGTTAGAACTCGCTTGTAATCCATAACAGTGTCTTCATCTATTTTGCTGCAGTTCCGTAAGTACAGAAACATTTACATTTCTACCTTGTAATTTACCAGTAACTGAAAATAGGTCCGGGCTAATAGCTTCAACGCGTGGTTGTAGATCGTTCAAGTCATATGATTTACATAAGAATGGCGGCTTCCCACTGCTTAAATGATCTTGGCAAGTTTTCTATTTGAACAGCACTGCACTTTGCGATATTTCGTAAATAAAATAATATTATTATAGTTAATACAGTACATTTTGCGCGAAAACCATAAATTATTTTAGTCGACCTCCTTCTGTTGTAAGGCACGTATAACAGCAACACAGTATCTGACGTGGTTGCCTGCTCAGCACATACGACAAATTGACGTACACTCTCAAAAATACTTTTGACAAACTAAACAGTCTTAAAATATGCATAATTTTGAAACTAGATGCGTGAACTACAATACAAGTGGAAATTATTGATGCGATATTCAGTTCAACAAAAAAAAAACACGTCGCGTCGTCTGCCTTGTACCCCGTAAGTTGTTTAAAAAAAATAACGCGTGGTCTGGAATAAATCTTCACTTCATTCGATTCGACCACCAACCTTCACGTTACGTAATTACGTTATAAATTATTCCTAGCCCTTTTTCACATTTAGACATGTACAAAAGAAACATGGTGGTGTTTGCCTAACACCTCATTCTTATTTATTAGATCAATTTCCCAGACATGCAAAGGGAAATAATTTATCTGTGTTTATATGGCGCAAACAAAAAAGTCATAAAGCTGGTCTTCCAGGTTCCAGGTATCGTAAACATTTTTTATGCTGCACTAACTACACGGATAATTGCTATTGATTCATCTAGTGGATTGGTTTTTCTACGTATCAGTCACGTTCTGTAGATAAGATCATACATTATGGAAAACTAGATCAAGCCCCGTTTTAAAATTAAAACAATGCAGTATAAAGTCAACGAACAACTCTTTAATTCCATTTATATGTGCTGCTATAAGCAGTAATGTGTCAATGGTTGTTACTATTCGAAGCGAAAAAAGTTAGACTTTCACAAGAACATCCAGTCATGCGAAATCCTTTGGTCGAAATGTTTTTTTTTTATTTATTTTGCCATTTGTTAAATATGCAGGGTGACCTACTGGGAACTGCATCGCTCGATATAGGGAAAAGTCCGCACCAGAAAATTTTGAAAATTTAGAAAATTACTAATGTCAGTATGGCCAACTCAAAGAAAATAATTACAAGCATTTGGCACTTCCGCTTTTACCGAAGTCGATACCAACTTGCTTATTTTAAATGGAACATCCCATATATTTCGAAGTTTTCGAAAAGTGCGAAAAATTCTGAGTCGAAAACGTAGTTTACCTACTCTATCCTTAAACCCAGCCCTTTCAGAGATATATGACATTTTATGAAAAAAATGACAAGTGTAACGGTTGGCAATAACCTTTATAACTTTTTTCGCGTAAAAGATCCTCATTTGATTTTTTGCATGCAGAAAGACAATGTCAACTTCAAACCGCGAAAAGGCCATGGCAGGTTAAGATAAGTGTCCGTGCCTTTGCAACCTTTTTGCGTGTGGTTCCTTCCAGGGATGTAGCTTTGCGAAAGATACTACCACAAAAAGTTTTGACCTCAAAAACTTCATAATATCTGGGAAACATTTTTTTTTCGAAAATCCGAATAAATTTTTTTTTTCTGGATACTAAATATTTGGGTCTGTAACAGTATCAATAAAATTGACAAGATGTGGAGCTTTTATATTAAAAAATATATATATTTCGACAGTACTGTCGAGAGGGGGAGGTGCGAGGGTGATTCCCCCAGGGCCCGGGCTTGTTTTGGGGGCCCGGTTTTCGCTCATCAAAAAATGTTTAAAAAGTTTTTTCGGATTTCTCCATCCCGCTCATCAAAAAATTTTTCGGACCAAAAAAGTTTTTTCGGGCCATCAATTTTCAAAAAAATTTCCCCCCCTCGGGCCCGTATTTTCTTTCCACGGCCCTATATTTCGAGGTAGTTTCGAGGTAATTTTTGACCTCGCAAGGAACTTTATTACCGAAACAATAGTGAATAAAAATGTAAAAAGGGTTGTTAGGAAGTTTCATGACTGTTCTGTTTCTTTGAAAGAAAGGTTAATTTTCGAGAAAAAGTGGGGCCAAAACCAGATAAAATTGGCAAAATATCAAAGATGGTGATACATATTATATTTCTTTTGGAGACTATAGTTTAAAGTCTTCTAATTTAGCACAATAAATCTGGTTGGATTGAGGTAGAAAAAAGTTAGTCACAAGCTGATCTCAGCGGAAATATTTAGACAACAACGCCCTTTTTAACCTGCCAAAAGTCCAATTCGCTCTCAGAGGGGAAACTTCGAAAAAATGACCGACATCTTGGTCTTTGTTTTTTTTTTGAGATATCTTAGTAATTATGGATTCTAATTCAAGAGATTTTTTTTGTAGAACGAACAAACGTTTTGTACTGGAATATATATATTTTTTAAATTGAAAAATATAAAAAATGTAAAAAGAAAAATATGGCCCGCCGTCATCTTGAATTTTTTTTTTTTTCGTTATCGTTTCGTTTATCGTTATCTCGTTAACCACTATTTTTGTGAAAAAAAATCAAATACCGGGTGACACAGGCTAGTGACTTACCCCTATATTTCCTTTATTTTTTATCTTACCCATTTAAAATTTAGGGTGCACAAACTACCTACAAAAATGGATTTTTGGTAAAAAAAAAACGGTATGAGGCCATTTCCGGTTCACCCGGATATGATCGCAACTTTCGATTTTTAAATGGAACACCCTGAATATTTTTACATATTTGGATTCAAGACAATATTCTGAGTATACCATGAATTCTTGACTCGATGTTCTTTCATAAAAGACGTAAAACACGCCTTTGCGAAAACAGCACCTCTTAGTAACATTCTTACAGCATCTATAAAATATCCTAAGAAGGTCTTAAAAAACTATTTTAGGCTCCCAAATTCGAAACTTTGTTGCAGGTTCATTGTCGATGCATTATTACTGTATAACTGTTCTTGGTTGAATAGTTCAAAGAGCTTTTATGTTTTATAACAGTTGTATTTACGAACTTGTTAAATATGGAAACATTCGACTTATTCGTTTCGTGACTAAATACATGTATATTGAAATTTCAATTTTATGAGATTACTAAAGCTAAAATCTACTTGTGACCGAAATTTTACTATCGATATCTGATACGATATGAATTAACAATGCGCCACCGAAATTCTTTAAATTAAGTGACTGATCAAGATTTATGGAAAAAATTGTTCTTCAAAATATTGACTCCAATGTAACTAAAACTGTTGGTAATTTCCATAAATTAATTATTTAAAACATAATACGCAAATAAAAGTACATGTGGAGTATTTTAATGTGTGTAAAGGAAACACTTAATTTTCTTACATGATTTTTTTTTCAAGATGGACGCCACATCTAAAACCTTACATAAAATGACGACTGAAATAATACAATTTCAGGTCCAATTAAACAGCTTTTACAACACTATTTGTTTTATAACAGCTTTTACGAAGTTGTCTTAGTTGCATAGAAACTGTTGCGAAGTGTCTTAAAGAACAATTAGGTTCAATTGACAGCAATTATACATATTCCATTTTTTTTATTATATAAATACTGTGAAAGATTGTTTTATAGAACTGCGTAACCATTATATAGCGACAAAGGTTTATGTCGCGTAAAAGCTACTGCAGATTATCATATAGAACAATTTAACTCGCTACACAGTTATTATATAGCTAAATATTCTTTTTTATTGGACAAATACTGCCTCAGGTTTTGCTATAAAACAATTCAGCTCGTTATGCAGTAACTATACAACCGCAAGCACCTTTAGTTTATAGAGACAGGCTGCGGTTTAGTTTAGGGAACAATTTAGCTTCTTACGCAGCCGTTATACAACCACGAAGCACGTGTAGTAGTACAGTGGGTTCTTTTATAGAGCAATTCAGTGTATTGCGCAGCCATTATAAAGCCATACAGCTCTTTGGTTAGTTTGCACAGTTTTATAAATATAACTATTGCAGGTGAAATGCTGAAACAGGAAACTTTCGGCTGTATAAAAGTTCTTTATGCTATCACCGTGTTCAGTTAAAATACCTTAATAAAGTTTCTGTACAAGCGCTTTATAATTAGTTGTATGGACGTGTATTTAAAGGAGCAACCCACAAATAATAGCTCTGTAACTAACATTTATGTAATCGTTATAATATAAAAAGGTTCGCATAATTACTTGAAGCTCTATAAGAGATATATCGGGAACATTTACAAGGAAATAATAGAGATTTTATAAAACAGTTTTATAATTATGTTGTAAGAACATTCTTAGGGCGTTCCTATATCGCCAAATTGTCACAGAGGGCTAATTGTTTCACACTAGTATTTTGATGAATATTTTTTCACAACCTACTATAAAATAATTATACGACAACTCAGCTGAATACTAGGGCAATAATGCTAGTTTGGCAGTATTCCTCCTACAACCTGTGATCATCCTTGTCTTGCTTGAACTTCTTTCCTAATATTTTTGTTGCCGCATTGCTGTAGTTTTGCTTGCACGCGTAGATGATATAACACCGGGTTCGGCGAGTAAAGATTAACACTGCTTGTGCGTTGCCATGTTTGTCATGCTTGTTTGTTTCTTTTGTAAATAGTTTTCAGCATACTAAATAAACCATTGTTTTATTGTTGCTTTTAACTATTTATTTTATTTATGTACTGATCGCTTCGAATTAACTGTCTATCCTGATAGACAGCGCTTCTAATTCTAAAACTGGCGCCCGAGTTGTAAACCTTCCATTATACGGGGCGGCACAGCTCACCGAAAGAGCTTCGTGGATGCATAAAGATATAAAAATACTGCCAAAATTATTTTTTCCAATCTATTTTCTCCAAAATTGTAAGGGTGTCAATGGGGCAATGCAACAAATACGTTCGCGTTTAGGGGGGAGGGGGTTACTGAAAAGGTGACAAAATGAACGATGGGGAGGGAGAGGTTTCATAAAAAGAAAAGGTATAATAGAGAAAAGAAATATTAAGAGACCATATAAGTACCAAAGTTTTTTCTCTCTGGAAATTTTGTGGCAAAAAATGGCCACATTGATGGCAAGTTGCTCAAAAACCGACCGATAGAAATGTCTCTGCCACTATAGTACAGTACAAAACAAACATTTTGCGCCAAATTTGGTCCGATAACTAAAAAATGTTTATTTCAAATTCTGGTTACCGAGCCACAGCCGGAAGTTTCGCCTGTCAGCGTAATTGGGGTATGTGCAAGGTCGTACCCAAGATTTTGTTTCAGGGGGGGGGGGGGGGGTTCGACTAACAAAAAATGTTTGTAAATGTAAATATACACTTTTCTTTTAACAATTTCCACCAAAGGTTAGCTTTTGGATATGAAAAGTATATATTTTCGGGGGGGGGTCGAATCTCTCTGACCCCCCCCCCCCCCCCCCCACTGGGTACGGCCTTGGGTATGTGAAGTAAATATACCTATGCGGACAGATATCGCTAATAATCAATCGATTAAAAAAAATGTTCCCCCTTCCCTCTATCCTCCCACCATACCAAAAATTTCCAGAGAGAAAAAACTTTAATACTTATATGGTCTCTTCGATTACCGACTGGTAATTAATCATCGTCGAATTTGCACGCTATTTCCTAGAATAAAATGAAATCTACAAGAAAATCTCAAAAATTCCACCTTAATATTTCCTTTCATTTTGAAAATATTCTACTTCAAAATTTCTCTAGAAATTTATTTATCAGTTTCAAGTGGCCAGAAGTTTATATAAAAATCTTATGCCCTGAGGCCTGAGGAATTGTTTGGTGCGCACCTGACGACACCGAGCGAGCGGAACCGTGACAATTCGTGATTCATGTTTCAGTTCAGATGAACTTTTCAATTTCACTGTACTATTTTTATTAGCAACGTATTAACACATCATAGGTAATACACTTAATGATAGCAATTATCTAATAAATTATCAGCTTCTTGCGATTACGATTTACAGAGAACTCAAAAATAATTATTTACTGTTGTCGAGGTTGTAAACTAAATATTTTTTAATGAAGTACAGAAAATAGTTTAATTTGTTTTTTATCACTGGTTTATTACAATTAAAACCATAGTGTGATCAATAAGCAATTAAGATAACGGAATTTTCTAAGAATGAATGGTATTAGATAAGAATATAATAGTAATCTATCTGTGAATGTTTTGCTGATCAGATTATTGAAAAGAGAGCTACACTTAAGCTTCAATTGGTCATTAAGTAAGTAATTATCGTAGATTTAGTAACCTCCCACAAAATTGTGGGAGGTTACTAAAATTGGTCGAAAATCGAAAATTGGGATAACATCAAATTTTTACGTTTTGAGGTCCCAGGAACCCAAAAAAGCGGTTTTTGAAAAATGTCTGTGTGTGTATGTGTGTTAGTACGATAGCGGCGAAACTACTAAACGAATCTGAATGAAACTTTGCATGAGGGTTTCTTTAGTGCTTCAAAAGATCTGAAAAGGTTTTGCTTGAGATCGGATTACATTTAGTGCCGTTTTAGCACAAGTTGTTTATTTTATGATTACTTACGATTTGTAGTCGAACCATTGAAAAGCAGTAAAAATTCCGATTTCAACGATATATCACACTTGCCCTTTTCCATACGATTTCCGTGAAAAAAAAAAATAAAAATAAACGGCTTTAAAGATCCACCGGGTGGGGAATTTCTAGCCGCTTCCAGTGGCTGCCGATTTTTTTTTATTAGTTTTTATAAAGTTAATTTGTAAGCTTTTTTCCTGACTGTGTAATACTGATTTTTTCTAATTTGGAAAATCGTGGTCTGTTTCTAAAATTTGGTTCAATAAAGTTGAATAATTTTTACTTAAAAGGTGTTCTTAAGTGTTCTTTAAATCTAGTTTCGAATGTATGTCTAGTTTCCCCTATATTATTAAGTACTTCCAGAATGACCAGATGGAGCATTATCTCTTTTTAATGTGTTTCAATCATATAATAATAATAATCTCATTATCAAAACCACTGATAGATTACTATTTTAAATTAAATTAAATTTTATTAAATGAAGAAACCGGTTGCAAACGTTAGTAATTTGGTAAATAATCCACTACCCCCCCTCCCCCCCCCCCCGAAGATTCCCCGTGGCCCTGAATTTTTAAAATATTTTAAAATATTTTTCTAACGCACCATGGATGCCTTAAATATTGCACAACTGAAAAAAAAGATACATTTTGACTCTTGTCGTATCATCCCTTAAAAACACAACTCTCGGTGCGCATTTTTTCGCAGTTTTCTATATTTTTGATATAATTCTGAAAGGGTTCAATAAAAAAAAAGTATGAATTGATTGCTGCTTTTGAGAAACAAAACCTTATCCTATAAACCATTCCTAACGCTTATATTTGTTCCATAATTTTCCCCGTATTATATGAGTTATTCTAGAATTATTAAACGTAAAATCATATTTAGTCCACTTTGCCAATCTCTGGCCCACTGTGCAAGGTAATAATAGACCAATAGCTTTTTATTTTTTAAAATATGCACATAGAAAGATCAATACGTTATGTTACATTAAAAGTTTTATGTGTTAAAAGCTGACAGTTTTGGGCTAGCCGTTTTCAATTGTTATACAGGGTGTTTCGAAAAGATTGGGACAACGCTTAGCCGTTGATTCTTGACATCAAAACAAGTCGACTTAACTCAAAAAGTAGTGGTCTAACTCTTTTCGTTTTCAAGATACAGGGTGGCAAAGTAAAAAAAGTGTATTCGTAATTTGTCTCTATCTTAGAGACTATTATACGTATCTACTTTAAAGTTGGTAACGACATATTTTTCAGGTCTCTAATTACAATGGTGCTATTACCGATGCCATATTTTATAGATGGCGCTAGTTACAGGACTTTTACGTGACACTTTAAACCGTAAGTTTTTTGAGGATAGGTTTTGGACATCGTTTTCTAGTATAATCGAAACGCAATTTAGTTTCCTAAAGAAAAGGTGTACTTGTTTAAACGCGATAAAATGCACCCTTTCAGAGAAATATGCGATTTACAACTTTATCACACACCAGTTCGAGGAAATTCAATTATACCTAAAAGCGGTTTTCTTATCTACGTCAAGTATGATGTCTTGAAGTCGTCAACAGTGCTTGTTGTAGATACGTATAATATTCTTCAAGATAGAGACAAAATATGAAAACAATTTTTTTAATATAGCACTCTGTATCTTGAAAACGAAAAGAGTTAGACCGCTACTTTTTGATGTCAAGAGTCTATGCTAAGCGTTGTCCCAATCTTTTCAAAACACCCGGGGTGTTGAATTTCTTCGAACTGGTGTGTGACAAAGTTGTAAATCGCATATTTCTCTGAAAGGGTGCATTTTATCGCGTTTAAACAAGTACACCTTTTCTTTAGGAAACTAAATTGCGTTTCGATTATAGTAGAAAACGATGTCAAAAACCTAACCTCAAAAAAGTTATGGCTTAAAGTGTCACGTAAAAGTCCTATAACTAGCGCCATCTATAAAATATGGCATCGGCAATATCACCATTGTAATTAGCGACCTAAAAAAACATGTCGTTACCAACTTTGATACGTAGATACGTATAATAGTCTCCAAGATAGAGACAAATTACGAATACAATTTTTTTACTTTGCCACCCTGTATCTTAAAAACGAAAAGAGTTAGACCACTACTTTTTGAGTTAAATCGACTTGTTTTGATGACAAATATCTACGGCTAAGCGTTGTCCCAATCTTTTCGAAACACCCTGTATAATAGATAAAATATTTACAAAAAATCCTAGTGATATGGCCCTTTTGCATTAGATGTCATTTACCAATACTGAAATCACGTGGCAAACCAAATTATATTTACATATTCAAGATTCAAGGCATCAAATAGAATGTTTACTTAAGTTGGATATATGACATCACCTTCCGTAACGAATACATAATAATGGAACATTATTTGAGCCTGAGGTCAAGGGTACAGTGGTCCGAGCCTAGCTGGGGCATAGATATCTATCTAGTCAACTGAGATTTCACTTGAGATCTGTTGGGCCAATACGAAATGACAATAAGATAATCACAGGTTTTATCCCGAGACCTCTGAATTTTGCGGGTAGCTTTTTTTGTAAAATTTTGCTTACTTTTTCTTTGTTAATTTTAACAAATTCTATGTTATTTTTGATTCGGTAAACATACCTACGTTCTTATTAATTAACGGCGACGCGTTCTAAAAACTTTTTTTTCGTAGCCATAGAAACGGACGCGGACGCGCTAGATGCTTATTTGACTTTTGTTACGCGATCGTGATTGTAAATCTGACAGTTTGTGACAGTTTGATATTAAAAATATTTTTCTAAAATTGCATAAATACACCGCTGGTACATAGTAATTATAAACAAAAATAATAATTCTTGAATTTGTAGTATATTTTATTTTGTTTTTAGTCCAACTGAGAGTAAATTAAATCAATTATGTGCATTTAAAAGCTAGAGGTAATTTATTGGCTGGTAATTTTTAAAAAAAAGCTAGCTTGCGTTTATTCAGTGTAGAACTGTTGTCATTGGTTGAAATTTAAAAATTTACGAAATGTTATTGGCCTATAATTTATGAGGGAAATAATCATTTAAAATGGATGGAGTCGATATAGTCCATGGGCCAGCTCGCTGAAATTGAGTTTTTGGTAAAAAATGGCGGGGCAAGATGCCACTTCTACCATAGATTTAAGATGTTATGAGAATGAAGAAAAACCCGGTAAGCAATCTGGCGGTGGTAGCTTTTCAATAAGGCGGATGGATAAAGATGGCGGCTGTCTGTTCCCACTTAAACAATAATAACCTTGTTCAAGATCATTGCATTTTGTTTATTTTTTTTGTTATATTCCATAAAGTTTCTTCTAATTCGCTATGTAGATCATATTTCATCAAATAGTAAGAAAAGCTTTAAAAAATATATGTTCTCATAAAAATTGACATTTTTTAAATCATCTACACTATTTAACGCTTATTAACACGATTGAATATGGAGAAGTGACCTGGTATATAAATTATATATTGCACCTGTGCGATTTTTGGTAATTATTCTCGTGCGATATATTTTGGATAGTGAGAAAAATTTATTATAACATATATTAGAATAGTATATTATATTGCTAGGAGTAGAACGCACTCTTTTTTTGTGTTGAGGCCAGCAAACTGGGCGAAACACAAAAAAAGGCGTTCTACTCCGTGTAATATATACTATTTTTTCTTCAAGCGTATTAAAATGCAAAAATTCATTTATTTATCATAAATGTACAAATATTCAAACTAGTCTTACATGTTGACACAATATGACAAGTGGCTAGTGGATAGCGCGCCACCGGTGGCTTTCGGTATTAACATTATGTTACTAGTAAAACAATACCCACTGCGGTGGCGTTTTCGGAACTAACATTATGTTACTAGTAAAACAATGTCCACTACGGTGGCGTTCGGTACTAACATTTTGTTACTAGTAAAACAATGTCCTACTTCTACTTCTGTTTTTGATGACATAATTTAAACATTTTAATACGCTTGAAGAAAAAAATTATTTTTGAACAGCAATATTGTACATCTTATACCTATAATTACTTTGATTTAGTTGAACTGGCATAATACTAGTAGCTATTTCGTTCGACTGCTATCAAGAATATCAACTCCAAAGAAGTAATTTTTCAGTCTGATCGTCGGTTTTTTTGCTCAAATGATTTTAATAGCTGAAAACAGAAAGTTGGATATGATAGTTGTGTTTAGTTACCCTCTTGGACCATTACCATGAAATCTTGCCACTCCCAAGGATCATCTAAAAAAAACAACAAGGCTTCCCTGGGGAAATATTTGGAAGATAAAGTTGCACCTTCAACTCAGGAAGAAATCACGTCTTCAACATTTGCTTGTATTATAGATGGCATGGCATTAATACAAAAGCTTCATGGTGAAAATCGAACTTTTGAAGAACTTTAAGATTGCACCCTTGCTCAAGCTTTGAATTCAGCTAGATTCAGTGAAAGAATCGATATTTTCTTTGACATATTATTTATATAAACAGAACTCAATAAAATCTGCGGAAAGAATGAATCGCGGTGCAGATGATGAATTGTATTTTCGGAAATAAGAAGTGGTCATAAAATAGTTAACTGAAAAAGATTGCTGAGAAGTTGCGAGTCCAATACAAAATTGAAAAAATACCTTGTTGACAGCTGGAAGGAAGAAAAGCTGAGACATAAGCTTGGTCTCAAGATTCTTTATGCAACATACGAAGACTGGTGCATCAAAATTTGCAGTAATGGTTCTGAAAACATGAAGGAACTGATTTGTTCTCATGAAGAGGCAGATACCCGTTTATTATTCCAAATTAAACATGCTATGAAAAATTACAAAAATATAATTTGTATTTGGGATGACATAGATTTCCTAATATTATGTCTTGCGTTCAGTGAACATTTTACGAGTAACCTCTTCGTGAGACGTGGTTGTAGGGAACAGCGTTCAATTTGTCAATATCAACGAGCTTCGACTTTCTGTAGGCTCTGCTGTGGCTGCTGCTTTAATGGCATATCATAGTTATACAGGCTGTGACACCGCAAGTGCTTTTTCTGGATTAGGCAAAATAAAGGGTTTGAGACTTCTCACAAAAAATGCTGCTTATGTGGATGCTTTCACTAAATTGGGATACAACTGGGCAACTTCTGACGTCTTTTCTGTCCTCGAAAAGTTCACTTGCCAACTATATTGCCAAAATACAAGTGTTGAGAAGGTAAATGTTCAAATGTTCCGTGGAAAGAAGGGATCTGTGGATTCGAGAAATCTGCCCCCATGTGAAGATTGTCTATATCTGCATACCCTGCGAGCAAACTACCAGGCGGCAATATGGAAAAGAAGCCTAGAAGGTTTTCCCGATATTACGAATCCTGTAGATGGCCATAAAGTGGATGGCCGGTGCGCCTGCACCAGAAGTTGTTTTGGAATTATTCAGTGGCGATTGTTCAAAAAAATGCGAAGTGTCACGCTGCCCTTGTCTACAGAACAATTTGAAGTGCACTTCTGCCTGCGAACTTTTACAGTGCAGCAACTCCTCAAAAGCTCAACAAGATGTGGACAGTGATATTGAAAATACTACAGCAGTGGAGATCAAAATCTCAAGATGACGATTTTGACTAATGAGTTAGAATGATCTTTTTTTATAAGTATTTTTTTATTTTTTCGACTTTTATACAATACATTTTTTTCACCAGTTAATTCCAGTTTTCATGATACTTTCCCATCGACACTAGAACAGTACAATCTCGTACCTCTCTTTAAAAAAAAAATAACATCAATTTATCTACATTACTTCAAAAGTTATTGGCATTTAAGCGAAGAGCTGACGTCCTCCATTTTCAACCGGCCGCCATTTTAAAAAGCTACCACCGCCAGATTGCCTACAAGGTTTTTTGTCATCCTTATAGCCCCTGGCAGCTATGGTATACGTTTTGCCCCGCCATTTTTTACTCAAATCTTGTCTGGACCATGGACTAATAAGGATGTTTTAGGAAAAAGCATTGCAACAATGTACAAAAGAAGATCGAAAGTCGTGTGTCAATCATACAAAAAAATTAATGAAGTGATGGTGGGAAAGAGAATAACTTTTACATATTCAAGATGAATCAAAATCATTTCGACGATTCTATTTCTTCATCTAATACTGATGATGCCAATAATAATGAAAATAAATAAAGTTTTTTTACATCTTAATATACAAATGTTTTTTTTATAATAACATAATAACTATGGGTGTAGTACACGTTTTAAAACGTCACGGTTGCACTCTTAACTGTTTCGGAAGTTGAAATAGACACGGCCACATCATCGATTATTACAATAACAAAACAAAAAAACCGCTTTTTTTTTAGAACCACAACATTGCTCTACGGCTCAACTCATGTAACGTACGTAAAAAAAAAATGTTTATAAACTTGTTTTTAAATTCGTCAACAAAAGCATTACAATTTGTTTGAGAACCTCTGCCTTTCGACACTAGTCCATCGGCAGCAGTCTTGGTTGAGACAGTTAAATTTCAGTTGACTCAAGTAGTGTTTTCGATATGTACATGCAGATGTCTGAATACCTAATGCGCAAAAACAGGAACCATTAAAAATATAACATTTATTATTTACCCATATTCTACCACTAAAATGACCAACCGAAGTGTAGTTTTAAAGTTAAAGTTAAAAGCACACCTGAATTTATAAGTTAAGTAATAATAATAGAAGCTCAATCTATTAAAGCTAAAAATTGTGAAAGTTTAGTGGAACAAATAAGAATACGGTTAGTAGAAAGGATGATGAAAGCAAGGATAAAAGGTACCTGGGGCATGATGATCTGATAATCTAGCAGAGCCGTTGGTGGGGCTGGAGGGAGATAGTGCGCCGAGCTCGATAGTCTGATCTGGCATCCGTCTCGTGGGCTTCCCTCAGTGGACACCCTGTATATAATTACAATCGTTTTAGATAGACTGATATACATACACACCTACACTAGGCACAAAATATGAAATTATAGCTACGGTACGGTTTAAAATTAGCAACTGATGATAGATTATTACAGATTAGGATTAGGATGTCTTTTAGTAAATTATAATGGTCCGGAGCTGGCGACAGTTTTGCTTGATTCATTTTATTAATATTGTAAAGAGTGACCCAAAAAAACTCCCATTTTTCGCCCCTTTTGGGGATCTCATGAATTTTATTTAAAAGTGGTCTAAATGATAGTTTATGGTGATACTTTATAGTACACTTTAAAAAATGAGGGTAAATTTACCGTCGTTCCGTGTAAAGTAACTTTACCCGCAAAAAAGTGTAAAATTCCATTTACCAGGGAAGATTACCCAAAATATAAGGTAAACAGATATTTTACGGCGGATCTTATGGCGGATAAAGTTACATTACATTTGGATGTAATTTTACACGGAAAGATGGTAAATTTACTAAGAAAAGAAAATCCTGTCTGGATAAGGTAACACCAGGAGGTGTAACAAAATTGCCCCTTATCCAGACAGGATTTTCTTTTCATAGTAAATTTACCGTCGTTGCGTGTAAAATTACACCCAATTGTAATGTAACTTTACCCGCAAAAAGAATGTAAAATTTCTATTTACCTTATATTTTGGGTAATCCTCCCTGATAAATGGAATTTTGCACTCTTTTTGCGGATAAAGTTACATTAAAATTTTACACGCAACGACGGTAAATTTACCCTCATTTTTTACAGTGTAGGCGAAATTTCAAGTTGAGCATAGTTTTTGTTTTGGAGATATGACAAGTTAAACTCGTTATTTGATTCATCCACGCCAAGGCGAATCAGACATCCTCGGTGATCTCGGCGTTATCTTAAAATTCTCAACAGATTCATGCAGCACCATTGTTGATGTAAAATTTTCCGTTCCATTCTAATCTTTCATTAGATTTTACCAGAAATATAGTTCAAGAAAGTAACAAAATATTTCTGTAGAAAATAATTAGCATTTTTGCTAAACATCTTTGATCAATCGATATTTTTCTACTGAAAACATGGCAAATCTCGATGGATTTTTATTCGAAGCACTTATAGGAGTCACTCGGCTTGGCGAGCAATCAGTTCTCTGCCGAATTCGGGTGCTGCTGAATTTATTTGTGAATTTAAAAAAATGAAAAACCTAAAAAAAGATAAAAGTAAAAAAAAATGAAAAAAAAAACAACAAAACAAGAAAAAAATTAAAAACATAAACCTCTTCCTGGATTAGTACCGTGACGTGGTGAAAAGGTTTACATATTATTGAAATACATTTCAGCAATATAACCAAACCTAATCTTTCTTAGAAATATATATTTACTTTTTAATTCAAAGCCCGTCGGATGGAAGGTTTGGAGTATCTATCGAAATTTGCGAGTATATGGAGTATCTATCTCCAGTATAAAAATACCGATTGATCGAATATTATCAACAAAAATCCTGATTTTTTTCCTGTAAAATCGGCTATACCTTACTTGAACAATGTTGATAAAATACAATGATAGATTCGAAAAGAACGGAAGATTTTACATAGAAAATGATGCCCTCCCGGGCTATAACTGTTATTTAGAAGATACAACTTTTGGACAAGACAAAATAAGACGACAAATTTCTGTATGTGGCTTAAGTTGAGAATCAATTGCAAATAAAGAAAATAACTCCCCAGGATATCCAGTAGTGGAGATTTGAAGCTTGTTGTGACTGTTTTAAAAATAAACCAGTGGCGTACCCCATTTTTCTACCCCCTCGACAAGTTCCATATCTACGCCACTTCAGCTAAACACAACATTTCGTCGCGTTATCTTTTGATATGTTCAAAAATTATTAAAATATGTTTTCCCGAAAATTCTTTAGTTTTTGATAGGAAAATGGCTTTCGGTCCATTACTCTGAAACTTTTAGTCCCTTTAAATTAGGAAAGATTAAAGAAAATTTTCCCACAGTTCTGAAACCTGTAAAAAGTGAAGTATTTGGGTTGTCTAAACATGATTTTCACCCCCCGCAGTTCTAAAAAAGGGTGGTTTTTGAGAAATATATACATATATATGAATTTTATCGTTTTTTCGGCTTTTTCTCTATTTTGAGGAAAAACTATGCATTTTGGTGAAAAATATCAAGAAAGCAAAGTTGTAGAGCATAAAATTTCCATAAATTTTTTCTGTACCTTTTCTGTACCTTTTCCGAATTTCGCATAGTTTCGCCGCTAGAGGGCTCGACAGAAATAAATATACATATAGACTTTTGCGCCTTTTTTAAATTTTGAGCCAAAATTATACATTTTTATGAAAAATTACATGAGATCAAAGTTGTAAAACCTAAAATTCACTATACTTAGGTGTTTTCTAGTTTTTTTCCCCATAAAACTATATATATATATTCTATGTTCTACAATTTTGATCTCGTGTAATTTTTCATAAAAATGCATAATTTCTATTATTTATTTCTTTATTTATTTATTTCTTTCGCGCCCTCTAGCGGCGAAACTAAGCGGAATTCGAAAAAAAAATGTGGAGACCGAATTTATAGGAAATTTTATGCTCTACATTTTTGCTTTCTTGATATTTTTCACCAAAATGCATAGTTTTTCCTCAAAATAGAGAAAAAGATGAAAAAACTCTAAAATTCATATATATGTATGTACTTCTCAAAAACCACCCTTTTTTAGAACTGCGGGGGGTGATCATCATCTTTAGACAACCCAAATACTTCACTTCTTACAGGTCTCATAACTGTGGGAAGATTTTTTGACTAATTTGAAGGGACTATTTGGAAAAATGTTCTTTGAATTATCCCGATCAAAAGTCTCAATGGTCGAAAAATCTCTAATTTTTGAGTTACGGTCGATCGAAACTCATCTTAGTGGAGGGCGGGAGTCGGAAAGTAGTCGACTATTTGATGCATTAACGAAACCTACACTATTTAAATAATAAATATAATGTATTACTTAATAGATAAAACATCATTACTCTTATGTAAAGGATGTTCTGGTATGATTAAGATAAGAAATAAACGAAAACACGCCTCTTTTAATTAAGATTTCTAACTCTTGTGATATAGTTACGCGAATCTCCTCTAACAAGAACGGCGCGTAGTTTATTGTCTGCGTTAATACCAGGTAAATAGAGCCGTATTTTGAATGTATCTGTCAGTGTCGCGAAGGACAGGCAATGCGTCCACTAACGCATAAGATATTCCTGTCTTAATGCAAAACAAAGTAAAATTTTTAAATTTACTAGAAACATCATTAAGTTTCTATCGAAAACGATTTTTACATCTCCGGTATTATTTTGTTCATTCTAATACGCAAAAATTTGAAGTACTGCTCTGTAGTAGTCTTGCTACTGTTTACCGAAGTTTTTCGTCTCCACTTTGTGAACCGAAACCGTAAACAAAACCCGTATATGGTTTCCTCTAGGTAACTCCTACTCTATCGCGGGAATTATAATGGGGATAATAAACCCCTAAAATTGCGATATAATCAATCGTAACAGATTATAGTGTCCAATTTGATTTTTTTGGGAATGTGAATATAAGTAATTATATGATGTTTCGTATAATTGGCTGAATGATCTAATTCATTTGCATTTAAATTTAAACCACATTTTAAAGCACTTAGTTAATCGCTAGTCGCGTCACGCGTCAGAAATTCAGGTTATTGTTATAGCCTATTGTTTTGAATTCAAATGTTTTTTTGCAATGAGATAAATAAAAAAGTTTATACGAATATAGTCGCAGCCTAAAATCTTATTATAAAGACAGAAGCAATCTTACAGTTCATTCTAAATTATAAAAATAGAACACAGAAAAAACACAGAGTTCAGGGTTTCGGCAGATGGCAATTGAAATGAAGGAAAAATGAAAAAGACATTTCTTTCGCAGATAATAATTATTAGTTCTGATCTTGACGTGATGCGTAAATGGTTTGAAACTGATATTAATCCGCAAAATTCGCCTTGATCATCAAAATTTTGGTTGAGTATCCAAAAACTGTCACTTGTTCAAATATAATTGACGATTTGCATGAAAGAAAGTTTGGTAAAAAGTGTCATGGCGCACAGTATAATGGTATCACTGTAATTCACTGCACATGTTGACCAACTCGTCTAATTTCCAAACTTTGCAACAATTAAATACCTATAATATAATAATCATAACATTGTTTTCGTTATCTTTAATGTTAAACTTACTTCCACTGAATATAAATCATCTTTATTAGGTTGTTTCGTAGTCTACAATATTTAAAAAATGTCAAATTATGCAATTTGTCAATCACTGCTGCCAACTCTTCTAGTAAACTGAGAGTTGGAAACAGTGTTTGACAAATTGCATAATTCATTTTTTAAATATTGTAGACTACGAAACAACCTAATAAAGACTATTTATATTCAATGGAAGCAGGTTTAACATTAAAGATAATGAAAACGATGTTATGATTATTATATTATAGGTATTTAATTGTTGCAAAGTTTGGAAATTAGACGAGTTGGTCAACATGTGCAGTGAATTACAGTGATACCATTATACTGTGCGCCATGACACTTTTTACTGAACTTTCTTTCGTGCAAATCGTCAATTGAAGACCACAGAAGAAAAAGAAGGTATGTCACAAGATATCGTGAAGTCAGTTGGCACCGCCATCTGGTGGTGTATGTTATTCTCTCTGTATTTTTGTCGGTGTCGGTGACCTATTAAAAACGACCTAATGGATAGAAGTAAAGGAAGTGAAAATGAACAGTATCTCTAATTTCAAGAAACCATAAGGGACTGAGAGACATTTTTTAAACATTTACCTTACATAAATAAATAAATATACCTTTTCAACACGCCCTATTAGTGAAATAGAAGCAAGTATTGTGCATCCACGGTTCATGTCGCACAGATCTTCCTTTAATTGACAATGGAAGAAAAGTCCAATTCTACCTCCAATGGGCTTGTTACCAATAATTATTTTTTCGTTATTTTTTTATGGCATTCAATAGAATTCGATTATCTAGATAAGCCGTTAAAATTTCAGCTTCATAAATATATCCAATCATTAGATATTCAATGTTAAAGATTGAGTTCCAGTACAAAGCGCTTCGCCGACTCGTGACGTCATTCTGCATAAACACTAACCATTTTAAACCAGCAAGAAGATAAAACAGATATAATTTAACAATCAAACGCTGTTTCCATAGAGAAACACACGCTTGGGGCATGTGCATCATATAACTAACATAACCTCAATTGCTGTTTTTTAGGCTTATTCTCATTTTTAATATTCGTATACTCATTTTTAGCTTGGAGCCAAACTGGCCCCAAGCAAATATTTAAAAATTCACGCAAATAATTTTTCAATATTGTTGATTGATACAAATAGACTGCTAATTATAGGTTAGATTCCTAACCTGCAAAAAGTGTCTTATTTTATTGTGACAAACTATTTAAAACTTCATAAACATATTGAACTAGATTTCGGTTGAAAGTACAGGAACCAGGCAGAAATCTTAATAATAGCTACGTAATACTTGTAAATCTTAAGAAATATATATTTTTGAGGTTAGCTGTGAAGTCACATTAAATCTCGACTGTCGCCTGATCAGCATCGGCAGAGTGACATCACGCGAAGCTCCGCCCCGTTTTCGTCCGGTCCAACTTTGGTAATTTATTTAAGGGCTTAGACGTCCTAATAAAAACCTAAAAATTTGGAAATTTCCTTAAAAAATGTTCTACTTTCGATTTCTAAAATAAAAAAAAATGCTGAACGGGCCCATTCAGAAGAGCCCGAACCTGCTCTGCACCATAATAAATTTTTATTTTCTGGCCGAAACTATGATGTGTGACTGTTAATTATCTTAGTATTTTGCGTTATTCTTATATACCTATTTCCATGTTATTCTAGGTCTCATTCCAATATCAGACAAAACATTTAACAATTTGCAAGATATGAAAAAGTGTTGTTCTGAAGAAACCCAGCATTACTATGCAACTTACCTCACACAAATAAAGAAATAAAGAGGAAAAGAATAAAAAAGTGAAACGTAGTAAAAAAGGTAAAAATGAAGAAAGCGTAAAACTGGACAATCCTCCTTGTTTTCATGAATATACAGTGTGCCCCAGGATAGATGTAACAAGAGGTGTAATGGACCAAAAATGTTGGAATTTTGGAATGGTAGTTGGGGACTGAGTCCTGCTTGTTGTAAAACTAAAGTATATCAACTGAACTTGATTTGGTGTTCTACAGGGTGTTTTATAAGTAAAGTTCTAAAAATCACCACTAATAAAGTACCTTTATTTTTCAAAATATGAAAAAATTCCACTAAGAAAAGTTTTTTAGAATGGAATTTTATACCTCTATACCAAATTTCAGGAATATAAAATTATTTTTTTGAAACTTCCCATTTTTTGCGAATTAATAGTTGAATTCATATTTAAAGTTGTGTAGGAGCAAATGTTAATTATCTCAAAAAGTAGGCTATTGGTAAATAAAAAATTGATTCTACGAGATGTAAGAAGGTATAATGTTAATCGAACTAATTGTAAAACAAAAAACAATTACTAACAGAAGATTAATGAGGTTTAAAAATTATAACAAGTAATAAATGTCAAAAACAACAGATTCACAAATAAATTAATTATTGACCAATACAAAACAACGTTTACAATTTTTTTATTATTCGACGTAGCTACCACATCCACACACATTTCGATCCTTCGTCTGAAGTCCTTAAAACTGTTTCGAATATGATCGGTATGGAGTTTACGGCATTTGTTCTCCAGAAAATCTTTCAAGAAGCTGTAAATAAGTGTGCTGGTTTAACCTTCCCTCAATGAAATAAGGTCCAATAACTCCAACGTGATAAGAAACGGCACACCACACATTCACTTTTTTATAATATTGTCTTCTACAATGAATTCTAAAATTTGGATTTTCAGAAGCCCAAAACCGACAATTCTGAGATGAAACAACACCATTGGTTGTGATTGTGGATTCCTCTGAGAAAATTATGAAATGATGAAAAAATCTCTCTTCCATGATTTTTTCTCCAATGGTCAAACAAAAATCCAACCTACGGCCGTCATCTCCCTCTTCAAGCGTATGTTTATAATTTGCTTTATATGCCCTCATTTTCTTTGCCTTGTAAATTCTTTGGAGTTCAGACTTGCTAATATTAATAGGAGCTGATCTCTCTCTTAGTGGCATCCTAGGATTTTCTATAACAGAGGCATGAGCTATAATAGCCCCAACATTGTCTTCATCATATGCTTTTATTTTTCTTTTAATGTTAAGAACACTACCAGTAGCCAGAAACTTTTAAATTATTCTCATAGCCTGAGTCCGTGACAAAGCAGTGTTTGGAAATTTCAAATTAAATTGACTTACCACTTCTCTTAGCGAGTTTTCACCGCCAATTCCGTAGCATTGCACAATATAAATTTTTTCACGCACTGTGAGTACCATTTTCACTTAATTTTTTATGCTTGGTTCGTTAACTTGAAACAAAAATTAAGGATAATATTGACTACGTTTGACAGATATGTCAATAACAAATGATAAATGTGTATCCACTGCTTTTCTCACAGCCTACTTTTAGCTTCTACATAACTTTAAATATTAATTCACAAGAAATAATTTCTATGCAGTTTTAATTGAATGGTTCAAAATAAAATACTAATTTATTGAAAAAAATGGGAAGTTTCAAAAAAATAATTTTATATTCCTGAACTTTGGTACAGGGGTATAAAATTGCATTCTAAATAACTTTTCTTAGTGGAATTTTTTTATATTTTTAAAAATAAAGGTACTTTATTAGTGGTGATTTTTACAACTTTGCTTATAAAACACCCTGTAGAACACCAAATCAAGTCATTTTTGGTATACTTTAGTTTTACAACAAGCAGGACTCCCCAAATACCATTCCAAAATTCCAAAATTTTTGATCCATTACACCTCTTGTTACATCTATCCTGGGACACACTGTATATTTATTTCTGTGACAATTCCTGTTTTCCCTTGAATAATTGGTAATCGTTTGTGTTTCGTATATTTTTTTCTGTATAAACAAATTTTTTTGTCAGAATGCTTTTAACGAATGGTTTAATATACTTTCATAAATAAAACGCGAAAGTCTTTAATTAAATTTAGCAATACGTTAAAAGTCGGCGAGGTTTCAAACTTAAAAAATCGTTTTTCTCGAAACTTTTTGTGACCACTGTGGTCTTCAGTTGTTTTACTGCCACACATTCTTTAAAAATGAATCTAGACTAGAGCTAATCTTTCTACAAAAAAGCGTTTTCCACAAAGTTAGGCAAAAATAAAAAAATCAACTAGTTTACCAAAATCTAACATTGTCACAGAATGAAAACCAACAAAAAAAAAAAGCTAAAAACCACTTAAGTCCTATGCTATACTATAACTTATTAACTAGGTATATTTAGAGAACATTTTGATAACAAAACATTGTGTCATTTTAAATTTGATATTTGATATAAGACTGCTTCTAACAACTTTCTAATTATGTTTGGAGCAGATGAAAATCTTGGAGAATATGAAAAAATTATATATGCGTTCTTCAGCTTGTTTATCGTGAAAACAAACACAATAATTATTGCTTGACGGTCAATGACTCATATTACATTATAAGCTAGCGCTTAGGTAATCTTCGATAAATAAAATTTGTACTTACAGAAAAAAAATACGACAATGTTTTCTGATTAAGTGGTGCACGACACTAAATTGCCTAAAATACTAATAATTAATATTTACACTATCGCTAATAATGTCATTTAGTTCACTAATTTCTATGCACAGTAGACCATCAAAATCAAGGTTAGCAGCATTACCAGTTTTGTAGACATTTTATCTCTATTAACGAGGTTACTTTATACATATTTTCTCTTTTTAACAGAATTCATTAAATTTAAAAAAGGAGGAGGTTCACTGTTTTTTTTATATAGTTAGGGAGCTGATGGCAGAAATTTTTAATTGATCTTATTGTGTGACTGAAGCTGAAAAGTGTAAAGACGTCATAATAAAAAGCCGGAAAACCATTTCAGTCATTACGGCGTTGCTGAGTTTTTAATTAACAGTTAATTAAAAATGCAATAAAGAAACGCTCGTATATGATTTTATTGTGTCATCAGCCACTTATTTTAAACGTTGCTTGTCAATATGACATTGATATAAATGCAGTCGGGTGAAATTTGTGTCTGTGTTTTTTGCAATTTAATTTTTTTATTAATTCCTGAAAAACACATTAACCACATAATTAATAAATTAGGCTCAACTTGTTTTTTGATAAGGCAGATACGTAACACTGTTACGACAAAAATATTAAAATTGGCATATATTGGCCTTGTACAATCAATTCTGTCCTATTAGGCCGGGAGCCCGTGTATAAAATGGCTGACTATCCGGCGAACTTTGAAAATATGAAAAATGGATTGTTCTTATATAAGTTAGCAATGAATGGACCGTCAGCTGGTTAGGTAGCGGTGGGGGTGGCTGTCAAAGGGTTGAAAACACGTAAAAAAAATTGAGAAAAAAAACTATCCGGCGAACGCTGAAACTTATATGAGGGGAAGATTATGTTATATAATGAAAGTAGAACATAGTCAGCTGGACGGGGGGTGGTGGAATTACCTTCAGCTGATCGATCAAACAGGTCCAAAAACATGAAAAATTTAAATTATTCGGCGAACTTTAAAATTTGGGTATAAGATAATATTTACACTGAGATTCACGAAAAACATCAGTCAGCTGCAAGTATGTGGGTGGAAAAGTCGTCAGCTGGTACAGAACAGTGCCGAGTGTTGATCACCTGCGAGGCAGTGCGCATCATCTTTCTTGCATCAGCTGACGACTTTTCCACCCACATACTTGCAGCTGACTGTGTTTACCGTTAATCTTAGTATGAATATTATCATATACCCGAATTTCAAGGTTCGTCATAAAGATTTAATTAGTAATATCGATATTGATAACTTAATGTTAGAACGTGCGGCACTCCCGAGTTTCTTTTTTTAATTTGATTAAATATTCAATTTATTATTAATATACATTATTTTATGAGAATACAAATTAATACATTCTACATTTCAAAATTATACAGGATGATCTGCTCAGAAAATTTATTTAGTTTAGTGAAAATAAAAATAAATTTATTCGGCTTCCGATAACAGATCTTCCTCATTCTCATTTTCATCCAACTCATCACTCTCTTGATACTCAGTGGGTGAAAGATCATTTTTCTCTTTGTCACTCGCATCTAAAAAAAAATTATTATTTATAAAAAATTGATTAAGATTATAATAGGATGAAAAGTGAAAACCGCAAATGATATAATACCTTCAGTATTTGTGGCATCTCGGAAAATCATTTCCACTTATGGAGGTAATTGATCTCCATCAAACCACTTGCAAGTTAAATTTGATTTCCTCAAGCTGTCACCCATAACCAAGGGATCTAATGTAGATGGCACTTGTTTGTGTGCGTTGTTCCAAATCGTATACGTACATACACAGTTCTTAAAACATGCTGTACAAAGTTCCGATTTCGACGGAGGCGAGAGAGATGCATCAGAATTTTTGTCTGGTAACCGAAATTCGTTATCATTTTCGCTAAATTTATACATCTTAGTGAAGGTAGCTACACGAGCATCATTGACGTTTTTTATAGCTTTAAACCCATACATAGTGCAAATAAACTTCTCTATTATGTTAACGACATTATTTAGGTTCTCCTCTGGTAAATTATTCAAACTTTTAAATGCTTCAATAACTTCTTCTAGAAGCTCTAATCAAATTTCTTTCAATGTATTGGGCAAGTGATGAAATGGCTCCGTTCTTAGGTAATAAAACCCCATACCTAAATACTGAAAACTGCTATAGTTATTGAGTTCGAAACGACTATATCCAATCTAGTGTCACCTAAGAAACCGTGGAAAGCTTATCGTGTTCTAGTCACGAGGAGGCGGACACTAAAATGATTTTTCACCTGTAAATGAGAACACCAGTGTTATCATAAGTTCAGATACTGACATTCCTATCATCATGCTGGGAAACATGAAAAATGTACATAATAATGTGAAAATTTGGATAAAAATGGAAATAAAGAAACGTAGGAAATAAAGATCGATTTTTATGTCTAAACGATTTGTATTCAGCGCTTGGCGACGACTTGTGTAACGCATTGCCCACTTTCCACGGTTTCGCGAGATGTGATTATAATCCCGTATTTTTCAAGAAAGGAAAAAGAAGCCTTTTACTATATTAAAAAAAGATCAAGAGTTTATTGAAGCATTTAAAAGTTTGAATAATTTACCAGAGGAGAACCTAAATAATGTCGTTAACATAATAGAGAAGTTTGTTTGCACGATGTATGGGTTTAAAGCTATAAAAAACATCAATGATGCTCGTGTAGCTACCTTCACAAAGGTGTATAAATTTAGCGAAAATGATAACGAATTTCGATTACCACACAAAAATTTTGATGCATCTCTCTCGCCTCCGTCGAAATCGGAACTTGTACCGCACGTTTTTTTTTTTGGCATAAAGGCCGAGGCCATACAGCCAGCCACAAGAGAAATTATTACAAAACCGCACGTTTTAAGAACTGTGTATGTATGTATACGATTTGGAACAACGCACACAAACAAGTGCCATCTACATTAGATTCCTTGGTTATGGGTGACAGCTCGAGGAAAACAAATTTAACTTGCAAGTGGTTTGATGGAGATCAATTACCTAGTGGAAATGATTATCCGAGATGCCACAAATACTGAAGGTATTATATCATTTGTGCTTTTCACTTTTCATCCTATTATAATCTTAATCAATCTTTTATAAATAATATTTTTTTTTTTAGATGCGAGTGACAAAGAGAAAAATGATCTTTCACCCACTGAGCATCAAGAGAGTGATGAGTTGGATAAAAATGAGAATGAGGATGATCTGTTATCGGAAGCCGAATAAATTTATTTTTATTTTCACTAAACTAAATAAATTATCTGAGCAGATCATCCTGTATAATTTTGAAATGTAGAATGTATTAATTTGTATTCTCATAAAATAATGTATATTAATAATAAATTGAATATTTAATCAAATTAAAAAAAGAAACTCGGGAGTGCCGCACGCACGTTTTCTAACATCGATATTACTAATTAAATCTTTATGGCGAACTGTGAAATTCGGGTATATGATAATATTCATACTAAGATTAACGATAAGCACAGTCAGCTGCAAGTATGTGGGTGGAAAAGTCTTCAGCTGATGCAAGAAAGGTGATGCGCGCTGCCTCGCAGGTGATCAACACTCGGCACTGTTCTGTACCAGTTGACGACTTTTCCACCCACATACTTGCAGCTGACTATGTTTTTCGTGAATCTCAGTGTAAATATTATCTTATACCCAAATTTTAAAGTTCGCCGAATAATTTAAATTTTTCATGTTTTTGGACCTGCTTGATCGATCAGCTGACGGTAATTCCACCGCCCCCCATCCAGCTGACTATGTTCTACTTTTATTATATAACATAATCTTCCCCTCATATAAGTTTCAGCGTTCGCCGGATAGTTTTTTTTCTCAATTTTTTTTATGTGTTTTCAACCCTTTGACAGCCACCCCCACCGCTACCCAACCAGCTGACGGTCCATTCATTGCTAACTTATATAAGAACAATCCATTTTTCATATTTTCAAAGTTCGCCGGATAGTCAGCCATTTTATACACGGGCTCCCGGCCTATATGGACTTATACCGGGTGCCACAGAATAGTGGCTCCCCTCTATATTTCCTTTATTTTTTAACTTATCCATTTGAAATTTGGGGTGCACAAACTACCTGTAAAAATGGATTTTTGGACATAAAAAATGTTATGAGACCATTTCCGGTTTACCCGGAAATGACCTCAACTTTCGATTTTTAAATTTTGAGTCTGTTTAGTTTTTTTTAAGCATTTTAAGACATTCGTCTAGGGTGCTTTGGAATACCAAAATTTGTTCTACGGCAGGTAAAGTCCAAGGGGAAAATATAATTTTTCAAATGGGAAGGTAGTAGCTCATAGTGTTCAATAAATTATAGATTTTTTTCTGAGTTTATTGATATCCATTTCAAATCTATGCTATTTGTTTTTTTATTTTATTGAATTTATTTAAAAATAAAAAATCACTTTCAATATAATTTTTCTTGAACTTAAAATAGTTGCCCTTGCAAAAATCATATGTCTAATAATGAAATATGTGAATAACTACCTTTTTGTGAATAATAGCCTTTTGGTTCTCTCTTTTGTTTCTTAATAGGTATAAGTACTAGTGCAAAGTATAAGGAACGATAAAAATTATTTTGAAAGTGATTTTTTATTTTTAAATAAATTTAATAAAATAGAAAAACAAATAGCATAGATATGAAATGGATATCAATGAATTCAGAAAAAAATCTATAATTTATTGAACACTAGGAGCCACCACCTATCCATTTGAAAAAAAAAGTTTTCGATAAAAAAGTGATTTGTTCAATTTTGGAGGCGTAAATAGTTATTAATAAAATTAAACGAAAAATTATATTTTTCCCTTGAACTTTACCTGCCGTAGAACAAATTTAGGTATTCCAAAGCACTCTAGATGAATGCCTAAAATGCTTTAAAAAACTGAACATCGACTCAAAAATTTGCGAAAATCTCATAGTATGCTCAGAATGTTGTCTTGAATCCAAATATGTAAAAATATACAGGGTGTTCCATAAACCGGAAATGGTTTCATACCGTTTTTTATGTCCAAAAATCTATTCTTACAGGTAGTTTATCCACCCCAAATTTCAAATGGATAAGTTAAAAAATAAAGGAACTATAGGGGGGAGCCACTAGCCTGTGGCACCCGGTATATGTGTTTCATGTACTAAGTAGTATATAATTACCTACCACTTATATTACGAGTACTTTACATAATTTAAAAAATACAATTTACGTTTGTGATACGCTGAAGTTATTAGAATTACAAATTTTATTTAAGTATGAAAAAATACCAAGGTTGGCTTTCCCTTTAAATCGTTAATTTACCAGCGGCCGAGTTACATAGTAAAGGTATCTTAGTCTGGTCATTTTTCTACATTTTAATAAAAACAATTTAGAAAACCTCGTAAATCGCAAAAAAATGTAACAGCTTGAATCATTGTGGAGAACACTCTGTAGAATTGGGTTCAACTCTTTGAAGTTTACAGTCTCTTTCGACTTTTGATGGTTACACAATATCCGTTTGCTGCAAGTCAACATCATGTCTCTATGGTGTCTGGCACCTTTTCTGATACTATAAAATGATAAAATATAACGTTTTAAAACACGGTCTAAACACCGCAATTTTAATTAGCGTAACAATATCCAACCGGAGCGGAGTACAAAAATATCAACCCTCTACTTACTTAGTTCCCCTATTCGTTATTGCATGGAGGTGTCCAAATATAGCAACATCAATCTGTTTAAAGAAGTATAAAGTAACCTGATATTCCGGCAACTGGTTTTAATAGAGTACACTTTGCTTCTAGACAAACCAATAAATACGAAGAAAACAATCAATGAGGTGAGATTATGTTACAACAAAATGTATATCTTTATAGTCCTGGCTTACTCATCGGAGGAAGGTTTCGATAGGGGGGAGCCACTAGCCTGTGGCTATTTTGTTCATTATCAGGTGGCAAACAAAAATCTACGAAATTACGAACTGCGGTTGCTGTGTTAGGAAACAACATGCCAGAGATGCTAAAAAATATAAGTGAAGATATGTCATTAGCGCAAAGCAAAGTTTACTATATTTTGTAGATATTTTGGTGCAAATAATCATAAATTTCTTGGCAGAGATTTTTGTTGCGGCGGAAATAAAGGTAGACGCGCTGGATGTGACAAAAATTCCACCTCTCTTAGGGTAAGCGCACTCAAAGAAATAGTATGGGTAATTCAACAAAAAAAAAAATGGTTAACTAACAATATCGTTAATTTTGTTAAACTAAAGTATATTGATGGTATTTTTAAACAAAAGGTGATTGTTATTTTAATTAATAAAAAGTTGTCGTACAACAAAACAAACATTAACTTAAAAAATAGATGAATAAGACTATTATTTTTTTCCTCTGACTATTATTTTGTTAAAATCTGTCAAATTAAACTAGATAATAGTATATTTTATTTTTAACTGTTGTCGAATTGTAATTGTAAACCCAGTAGCAGTTTGCTCTACTATTATAGTTGACAGATAAACCAATATTATTGTAGAGTTAACCCGCAGTTCTGTTTACATAAACATAACATCGTTCTGCCATCCACTTTGATGAATTAAGACGTCGCATCAGCGCTTTTGTTTGCAAATTGTATGGGTTAAATCAATCAAAAAAATAGTATATATATTGTTCATTTTGTTAAATTGAAGTATATTAATAGTATTTTTAAACAAAAGGTGATTGTCACACAACAAAATAAACATTAACTTAAAAAATAGGTGCATAAGACTATAATTTATTCATCTTACTAATAATTTGTTGAATTTTGTCAAATGAAACTAGATAAATAGTAGACTTTATTTTTAAGTATTATCGAATTGTAATTCTAACCCAGTATTAGTTCGCTGTATTATTGTACTTTGTAGACAGACCAATATTATTGTTGTCTTGTGGAAGTTCTAAAAGGGAATTACCATAAAATTTGCTTGCTTACCACGTAGTCTATTACAGAAATTATTCCTAGATGACGCCACATACAAATCACTGACAATAATCAATCATGCATTATCTTATACTCTTATGAATTTATAGAAAATTAATAACATGATTGCAATGTTCAAATTCTCTCAGGGATCATCGATATATGTGGATGGATCTTATAAACGATCTCTAATCTTTGGTTTGGGTGGTCTGATGTCTATACTGAGATTTTGGTTTACAAAAAAAAACTTCATCATACAATAAAGTGTAGATCAACCTAAAAATCAGTTGGTGAACACTGTTGCCAACTCTGTTAGACGAGGAAACTGTAGATGAGCAAAAAAAACTGTAGAAAACTGGGAATTTATTTTAGTGAAACTGTTAATCTACTGTTTTTTTTTTACTATATATTAAATCACAGAGTACAGTAACTACACAGAGGCGAAAGCTTTGGCGGCACCTTTGAGTTTTGATGGCTCGATTTCTGTGACCTTGTGTACCAATTGCATCTACACTGAAAGAAATGTGTTGTTAATTTATTTCTATGTTTTCTGTATTTTTAAGGATACACTGAAAAAACAGTGTATTTCGAGTTGGATTGAAAAATATTATCATTTGAATATTTTCGACTGAGTTGTGCACTAGGTTTTATTTATGGTTATCAACCTCCCAAAATGAGTGGAAATAAAATTCACAAATCCAAACTTAACATGATAAACGTCAACAGTGTCAACATAGAAGTGAGGTTGATTGATATACCATTTAAAAAATGGCGATGAATATATAAATTTCACTGACCTGTATATAAACTGGACTGCCAATACTAACGGGCTGCGCATGGAAAAAATAAGACACATAGGAGCCCATGAAATAGCTATTGCGCATGCTCAAACCAAGCCAAACTGTCAAATTTAATATAGAATATTAGTTTATAGCATAGGCGTACTGATAACTGATAATTCTGTGTTCAATCAAGTGGTGTAAGTTGGTTACTAGTTTTCTTTCTTGTATATGCATCTAACTCACATAAATCTAATAATAATTCTTTTGATTTATTTTCACTGATTTTTTACTGATTTTATTTTTCGTAAAATAAATGATTATAAGAACTCCTAACTTCGAGACCCAACAGTGACACCCATGCTTGTCTGTAAACAGTTTGTCGGTAATGCGCATGTGCGTAGAGAGCCTGCGCAGTTATAATTTGCTGCAGAAATTAAACTATTGCTTTGTCTATACAGTTTATATAGAGATCAGTGATAAATTTGGTTTTGGCGGGAAGGCTTGCTTTTGCTTCTGTATAGTTACTGTACTCTGTGTACAGTACTCTGTGGTAATACTGTAATAAAATAATTGATCTATATGCAAAAAAACTGTAGATTTAGCAGGTCGGACTAAAAATTGGGAAGAAAACCAAAAAACGGTAGATCTACTGAAAAAACAGTAGGGTTGGCAACTATGTTGGTGAACAAAAAACAAAGTCGTTATAGTATTTAATTGTAGACCAAATTGAAAATGGTTAGTGAACATAAAAAAATGTCATTGTACTATTTCTACAAGAAGATATGATTATTAAACTACTATTTGTTTACGAAAACAAATAAAGTTGTTGTATGACTATTCTTTTCTGATTGATTTAATTATAAAACTAGATAGGCGCGATTTCATACGCTCTTTTTGGTTGAATTCACCTATCATTTTCTTTGAGTGCGTTTCTTTTGGTCCAATCGTTAGTTTTCAGCGTCAAAAATACGGGAATATGATTGGCAGATAAACTCCGAAGGGTAGTCACGGGGCGATTTTTCGTTCCTCACCGAGGCGATCCAGGCAATAAACAGGTAGACCAGTCGGAATAGCTTTTTTGTGCGAAATGTTGTTTACCCGCAATTTTTTTTTTTTAAGTATAGTTCGGGATGCCATTTTTCGCTTTATTTCCAATATAACTCGTAAATGAAGCATTGTTCGAGAATAATCAAGAGATATAAACGTTGAGAAAATCGATTTTGAACATTTTATTATTCTTGACATTTTCTCAGAAAATTCATCGAGCAAGAACAATGCTACTTTTTTATTTTTTAACTTAAAAAAAAATGAATATAATGATTCAATATTGTTGTTATAAACCTTTGGTGTGAAAAATATTTATAAAAACAGTTTTGAACTCATTTCAAAAGAATAATAATATATGTAGTTATACATATACATAAATAATACTACATGTATAATCGATATATTATATAAAGGATTGTATAATCTTTCCAAAATCTTTTTTGTACTTGTAAGAAGTGTTTAATTGTCTAACAGACTGCTTGTATATCTGCTACGCAATATTCGCCTGAGATTGCATAGCTTCTGCGTTTAAGCGTATATACAAACCATTAGAAAGAGGAGCGAGGTCGCTGCATTCTTCTGCAGGTCACTCATCCAAATATTTACATACAGTGTGTTCCACTTCGTACTAAGAAACCCCTATAACTTGGCTATTTGTATTTGGATTTGTATATATTTTTTATAGCACATAATACCCATAATGAACTACCTTTGGAAGGTAGAACTGTTACTCAATCTCTATTTCAAAGCCAACTGTGATGTTTTTAAAATGGGAATTTTGCAAAAGTAACATTAGCGATTGAGATAGAGGAAAAATGTATTTGGAAAAGTCGTTCACAAAAATTAAGTAAGTTCAAATATGAATTTTCATTTAAAAATATTGATTTTTTTTGAAAAATATTGCAAGTCAGAAAAATTCGAGGTTTGGGTTAGTTTAGAGCATCCAGATTGCTACGAATGTCGATCTACTTACATCAATTATTGTAAACACCATAGTTGTCAATTTTTACGTCAAAATGCCTTTGAAATTAACAATTCCAGAAAAAGTGGAAATTATTCGTCTCGTTGGAGATAATGTTCGTTCCTTCAGAAAGGCTGCTAAAATATTTAATCGTAGACATCCCGATCGTCCTCCACTACATTATTGCACCGTAGCTGCTCTTAATAGGAAATTTGATCAAACCGGCACTATTGCAAAGCCAACATTGAAACCTACCAAAAGGCATCCAGATGATGATATTATACTGGGTTTTGTTAATGGAAACCCACGAACCTGTGTAAGAGAAATTGCGCGGGAATTAAATTTATCAAGATTTGGCGTTGCCTTCGCAAGCACAAATTAAAACCCTTCAAGCCAAAATTTCTTCACACGTTGCAAGAAGGGGACCCAGAACGAAGATTAGAATATTGTTATTGGCTGCAAGGCATTTCTCTAGAGGACCGTCGTTTTATTGATAAAATACTGTTCTCAGACGAAGCCACATTTACCACTAATGGCGTGGTTTCGTCACAAAATTGTAGATATTGGGATGCGGATTATCAAAATTGGGTAATCACATGCAAAAGTCAGTACTCCCAAAAAGTGAATGTATGGTGTGGTATACTGGGAATCCGTCTAATTGGTCCATTTTTTCGAGGGAAATTTAAATGCTGATGTTTACTTGAAATTCCTTAACACGATTTACCGCTTGCATTGCAAAGAGATATCCACTTCCAACAAGATGCTTTGATTGTGAGGGAATGGTTTAATCAAAATTTTCCTCGAAAATGGATAGGACGTAATAGTCCACTTTGCGAGTTTCCGCCCAGATCCCCAGATCCCCAGATATTACTCCCCTGAATTTCTATTTATGGGGTACACTTAAAGAAAAAGTTTATAAAAGCAGACCACGCACAAGACAAGAATTGTGTAACAGAATTTTTGAAGTTTGTCGATCAATAACTCCTGAAGAATTAAGAAAAGTATCGAATCATAATAAAAAAAGAATTATAAAATGCATTGAAATTGAAGGCGATCTAGTTGAAAAATATTTCAGATAATTATTATTTTTACCATTGTTCATATTGTGTACGTTTTTCTTTTAATTAAATAAATTATCAACATTATGTAATATGTAAACTATTTTCCGGAATTCATAGCGATCTGGATGCTCTAAACTAACCCAAACCTCGAATTTCTCTGACTTGCAATATTAAAAAAAAAAAATCAATATTTTTAAATAAAAATTCATATTTGAACTTACTTAATTTTTCTGAACGACTTTTCCAAATACATTTTTCCTCTATCTCAATCGCTAATGTTACTTTTGCAAAATTCCCATTTTAAAAACATCACAGTTGGCTTTGAAATAGAGATTGAGCAACAGTTCTACCTTCCAAAGGTAGTTCATTATGGGTATGATGTGCTTTGAAAAATATATACAAATCCAAATACAAATAGCTAAGTTATAGAGGTGGCTTAGTACGAAGTGGGACACACTGTATATTTTACAAATTAAAATTTCTATGAATTTTGGGAGTCGTAAAACTCAACAGTAAGCTTCAAACATTTACTTTCAAAACAAAGAAATTTTTGCCTCTGTCGTGGACACCTGGTATATCAACTAAAATTTTAATGCCTTATACGTGGACGCTCTCTCCCTATATACTTTCTCATTGGCGTAAATCGTTTATCTGATTTGAAAATGCTATTAGTTATTACCTAGGAAATTAAGAAACATTAAAACTTTATACGACCATTTAACGTACCTACATGGAGAGCCAGAAAAAATATTTTGGTTTAAAAAAGTTCATTTCCATATCTGCAAAAAGAATATTGCTATTACCGCTGAAAGTGGTGATCCCATAGCTACTCCATGCTTTTTCTCGTAGAAATCTCAGTTCTACAAAAAATATGTTGCTGATAGGTATAATCGAACCAAATCAGATATATCTTTCCTTGATCCTTCGGGTACAAGTTGCTGGCATATCAGGTTAACTGTTTCCTCAAACGGTATGTTGGTGAACAGATTCCACGTCAAAACTCACCATGACGTCACTTCAATAGAGAAGATGGGTATCGACTGAGTAACACATGGGGACTGGCTTTGCCAAGCACCAGTGGTTTAGTCACGGGCAACGAAGCACAACAAATGAGCAGTGAAGCGAAGCAGTTGCCAAGGTATATAACGAGGAGCAAAACACAACACTTGATGCCCTCTGGATCTGTTGCAATTATTCAGGTGGCACATGGTGTATAAGACCAAACATGTCACTCTGAGCACAGGCAGGTGTTAAAATTCACTAATTCGCCAAAAAGCCTCCCCAGACACAACCGTGTCACTCTATGTTGGATCCACAAAACCATTCTATGGGCTAGTCAAAGGCATACTTAGGAACAATTCAAAACTATGGATGATGAACAATATCGTACAACAATTCCGGGTTCAGAACATTCAAAGGGAAACACTTACAAAAGAATGCAGCCAAGCGACCAGTGGAAGTTAAAAATTGTAACAGGAATTCTTCAGCGGCGTTTCCATTTGCACCTCTACGCATGCCTCTGTGCATGCAGAGAGGTAAGAATACGAATGCATAAGTTGCATGCTTGTGTACATGCAATTTTCGTCTTGCGTGTACCTTGTTTCTATTTCGACATAGTTCTTGGTGCGATTCAATTATGAAATGTAGTGTCAGAGACGAGGTATATGTTGCAATTGCTGCTGCCATTATAATTATTGCTGAAGATCACCAACGAGCCAAAAAGATTGAAAAGATGCCTTCGTATTGGGTAAGCACTAACCTTCAAAAAAGAACAGAAACTTTGAATATGATAGAAAGTTTCTGTACTCTTCTACAAATTCAATTAACTCGTCATTTGACCATTCCATCGATGTATAAATGAACAAAAAGTCACACAAAACTAAAAGAAAACATGGCCTGACCACCGTGCACCAGTTCTAAATTGGAATAGAGGCAGACAGCCGCATATGTCTCCCGATCCTAGATCAGGAGACTTGCGCATATTCGCGCGGGCTACTTGCGCACTTATGTTAAGCATGCATCTCTTCTTCCACATACTTGCCTCTACCATGAAACCGATGCATGCAGACATTATGCATGCGCAGTTGCACAAACGGAAACGCCCCTTTTACTGTCACTTCAAAAACACTCGAACAGAATAGAACTGGCTAGAGATGACACGCGTAGATCCAGTCATATGGATGAAGAGACACGTGATTAATTATTTGCAATTGGCAAACTCTTTCCCTTCATCAGCTTCGATTTCAGTGAACTACAAAACATAACCTACAAACTAATCGGACGGTTTCTCGAAATCATCATTCTGGAAGAGGTATTGCAAACAAATGGAAGGTACAACAGGAATCGCAATACAAGAATGGCCTTATATAGCCTAACTCCATTCTAAACCAATGAATTAAATAATAATAATAATAATAATGTGAAAACTTAAGTCTACAGATGATTTAACCAACCGACCGACCTTCTCGGTACACTTTGAAGATTGCCATGCGAACTCGTAAAACTGCTGGAGCCAACATTGTCGGTACGCTTTGAAGACGGTGGAATTCCAGCAGTCCAGTTTTTTTACGAGTTGTCATGGTAATTTTCAAAGGGTACCGAGAAGGTTGGTTGGTTGGTTGGTTGGTTGGTTGGTTGGGTCGTCTGTAGACCCCTTAAGTGCTTTATGTGATGGAACAGCTTCACTAGGACATTTGTATTGTTCGGGCGAAAAAATGTATCCCCAAAAATTATCCTTTGTCGGACACACCCTATACTTGCGTAACGAGCCAATTTTTATTACACTCCCTAACATCTGCGTGGCCACATAATAGCCATTAGATTATATAAAAGTTTTAAAGCGTATGATAATAAAAAATCATGAGAAATATATTGCTACATAAAATGGAGCATTCGAAATGCCTATATTTAGGGCCAATAGCGTAAAATAGAACAAATATAAGTAAAGTAATGTTTATGGAAAAGCTATAAAAATGAGAATTACAAAATTTATAGGCACTAAAATATCGTTAATGTAGAACGTCAGTTTTATTCTATTCAATGAACACGACATAATACTGTCAAAATCGTTTTTCACAGTTCGCTGGATGTGTGATCTGTTCTCACTCAGCGTGTTAGCCCAAGCTATTTTTAATTGAATAATTCTCAACGAATCGACTTTAGTTACAGCTTTCTGGAAAGGCGTCAATTGAAAAGAGGCATTTCAAATGGGTTTTTGTCAAATAACTCGAAAAGTAATATGCTAGAGAGAAATAAGAAAGCTAATAAACTAAGGACGAATTTCGTTTCTTTTCTAATTTCTGTAGAGTTAATGGTTTCGGAGATCTGGAAGTATAAAGGTGGCGTCCAAACTTCTATAAGACGAAGTATTTAGTTATCTTAGAAACTATGGCACTTGCTTTAAAAATGCCGATAATTAAAACGAAAGCCCATTAATTAGGCTTTCTAATGATTTTTCTATTATTTCTATGGCATAAAAAATAAAAAAAATTATGACAAAAACAATGTAGGGTAGATGTGGGAGAGTTGGTACCGTGGGAGAGTTGGGGCAGTGACTTTTTATACCGATTGGTTGGTAGTTTGATATTGTGTGTCATACGGGTTATGTATATTTGTGAGAGGAGTAAATAAACTGCCGTATTTCGCCCGTGTGTTGTGTACTTCAGATCTCAGGTAATTTTAATTGTTTTATGTACTGAAAAGTAACTTTTTCTTTGTTCAAATTATCCAATTCATTGCTGTGTGGGTGCAGGTGTTGCTGGAGAGTTATTTTACATGTTACGACCGACGCACAGTGGGGCAGCAATTAAAAAAACGTGGCATTTAATCGTAAAATGAAACGAGCCTAATGACTATATGTTGTTGACATATGGAAAGAGAACATATCAGTGCGTTATTTACGCCACTATCTAACTTTATTCAAGGTCATCTCGCATACTAGTATCTCCATGAAACTGGCGTTTCTAAGTAGTATTTGTGTATGCTCGATGCGCTAAATTTGACAGAACTTTTAAGTGGAAAAACTCATTTATAACTGTAGCTTTTGACTTAATTAAGTAAGGATCCAATACAGTCAGGTATGTACTCAACATATTACGTTATTTTACTATAATTGTTTAAGTTATATAGTAATTATGGCTTCAAAAACTATGGAAATATATCAATAAACTGCAATATATTTTTTAAATATAGGAAAAGTTTACTTTCTTACACATTCACATCGTGAATTTAATGTATTATTGTAGATGGACTCTTCTAGTTTAAAAATTAATGTTAAACTGGTACACATGTGTACTCCTTAAAATTTAAATTGAGTTTCTGAAAATGTATTTCATGTATAGTATAGTCGAATTGATTTAATTCAATTTGTTTCAGCGCCAACATTTCACTAGAAATTTTATCGTTGATTCTTATGTATTATGATCTCCTGATTACGAAAAAAAATTGCTCCCAAAAATTCCTAATGCGTCAAAAGTTATATGCACTTTCCCGGATTTTCTACTTATCTGCTTAATATATCTTGTACTAGTAATCGAATGGGAATTTTAAAAATACCTACTGACTTATTTGAAATATAATTCTTAAAAATTATATCCTACCCAATATGTATAGGTCAATCCGCCATCTTGGAAAAAATATAAAACACCAAAAATGTCGGATAAAATCAAAATTGAATATTTTTTCAATAGAAGAAGTAATTTCACCAAAGTTGGCAAAAACAATACTCATCTATAGTTAAATATAATGCACCAAACCAGGAGGCTCCAAGTCAAACAGAATCCTCAAAGATGGCAGGCGAAATATTTTTTTTTAATTCTTCGTCAAGTACCAAGGAGGCTTTGTGCATAACTTTTTTCTCGATTGTAGGTTCTTTTAGGTACTTTGAGGGGATAAAGTTCAATTTTATTAAATTTTCCATAAAAGTGCATTTTCTACAATTTTTAAAAATGCATTTTCTTTGACCTCCCTTTTTTTCATATATTATTATTACAATGCGTATGCTTAATAAATTTCATTAGCAAATTAATGGAGTTTCATTTTGTATTAAATGTTTGAAGTTATACGAGACTTTCTATAGTATATTTCATTTTGTTTCGATGAAAATTGGGTAAAAAAAGGAGGGTCAAGGAAAATGCATTTTTCAAAATTGTAAAAAAAACTTTTTTTGAAAATAAAAAAAAATTAACTTTCTCCCCTTTATGTACCTAAAAGAACCTACAATAGAAAAAAATAAAAAGTGGCCGACAACACCTCCCTGATACTTGACGAAGAATTAAAGAATTTTATTTCGTCCGCCATCGTTAACCGTTCTCTTTGAGTTACATCATCCGGGTTTAGTGCATTATATTTGACCATAGATGAGTCTTATTTTTGCCAACTTTGGTGAAATTTCTTGTCCTTATCGAAAAGATACTTTATTTTGATTTTTTCGACCATTTTTTGTGTTTTTTATTTTTCCAAGATAGCAGATTGACCTTTACATATCGGACAGGTATATATTTTTACATTTCAGCATCAGATTTAAAATGTACACCCTCAAAAACCCGTATAAATGATTTTTTTAGTGATTGTTCCGGAAATTAGAATTATTGCCACGTTTTCGAATTCCTGCCCCACTGTGCGACGTTTTAGCTATTAAATGTTGGGGTCATTTCATGATTCACTTCCACCTAAAAATAAATCTGGTCACTTTTAATGATACCGAGTAGTGAAGGAGAGTTGGGACGTTATTTTAAGGGAGAGTTGGCCCATCCTATGTCTACCCCATTCCATCAATGAATTAATTTTCTTATATTATTTATATATTTCTTATCGTTTTTAGGTATGCCGTTACGCGGCAAAAAAAAAAAACAATCCTGTCGCTCCAAAAATATGGTCGAATTTCAACGTAAATATTTTTTGCAATATTAGCGATTTGCGTGAGCAAAAATATTTTTATCGTTTGTTGAAATATATTTTTGTTTTTCTTCTGAGCATTTGTCAGATTTTTGAATTAATTTTATTCTTTCTCGTTGTTTGTTATTTTTTGCAATAATAAAATATTTTTCCATATCTTCGTGAAGATTTAATTACCTGTCCCAAATCTCCACATCTCTAGTCCCAACTCTCCCACGTAAGAGGGAGATTTGGGACAAATACGTGACACTAGAAACTATCTTTCCATACCGCTATTTACCATGTAAATTTAACTAATATTTGCAAGAAGTAGTCCAATATGTGAAGGTATATTACTGTGTTTTTAGTTTTTTAAATTTTCAAATAAAAATTTTAAAAATTAATTTGTGAAAATTGTCCCATTGTACTATTTCACATTTTCTTAATAGAAACGTCGCCATTTTGATAAGGTAAGTAGTCAGTAATTAAAAAGATATATTCACATATACTGTTTTTCGTTAATATAGTATGATCTAGACGCTTAAATTTTTCTCAACTCTCAAACTTTATGTTATCATTAATGGTAAATCAAATTTGCATTATTTTCAACTTCAAAATGGCGTTTGAAAAAGTGTCACATTTTGAGGTTAGGTTTTTTGCTAATAACTTTTAAACAAATGAAGATTTTGCAATATCATTGTTGCTGAGGTTTTTTCACATATTTAAAAAAAAAATGACTAGTCTTACTAGAAGCCGAGATGTTTTTTTTTAATAAATTCGTAATTTGTTTATTAATAAACATTAACAGCTGAAACTTGGCGAACAACTAGTTTAATAGTCTATCTTTGTAATAGAGCTGAGTTTGGGGGAAAAAATTCAATTTGCAACGATAACAATAATTAATTTTAAATCAGCGTCAGAACAGGAGTGAGAAGCATGAGTCATATCTGTAACACGTTCATAAAATGATCGAGACGAGTTCAAATCCGTCAACCAAAGATTTACCGTTTCTCCGATTTTGACTTTTTTTTTTTTAATTTGGGGTAGCGTGATGAAATAATAATATCTGTCATGTCGATTTTTTCCTAATTAAACAATAACTTGTTATAAACAATTATTTTTTGTTAAAATTTTTTGTACGAATTTATTAAAAAAAAATCATCTCGGCTTCTAATAAGGCTAGTCATTTTTTTTTTTTAAATGTGTGAAAAAACCGCAGCCACAAATATATGAGAACGATATTGCAAAATCTTCATTTGTTTAAAATTTATTAGCAAAAAACCTAACCTCAAACGCCATTTTAAAGTTGAAAATAATGCAAATTTGATTTGCCATTAATGAAAACATAAAGTTTAAGTCTCAACAAAAAAAAGGATGTCCAGAACTTATGTTTTTAATAAACAAATTGAATATCTCTTAAACTAATTAAAATTTTTTGATGAAATTTTAGGGATAACTTTGGGGTAATAAAAGACATATTTCTTCAAAGTTTCAAGCACTAAAGTGCTTTTGTTAAAGAATGAAAAATATTTGCAAATTGCTAAAATTTTCGCTTTTTTTGCAATTATTTAAACAAATTTTCACGCGTTTCAAACGAAACATCTCTCAAATTAACCGTTTTTCAAAGTTCTAACAGTATCTACAAATTGAAAAACCTATCGTCAAAGGAATTTGAGTTATCTTTAAAAAAGTCGATTTTTTTGGATTTTTCAACAATAAGTCGTTAAATAAACAATGTTCCGGCGGTCAAAAAGTGGACCAAATTCAGGGTCATGTTCGTAATCAATAAAACTATCGTTTAATCCACGTGGCATCCGGAAACGAATTACAATAAATTTCAGTCTTTTTTTTACTAATTCTACTGGACTATAATAGCAATGTGTTGATTTGATTACAATTTTGGAAAAATATGCTCTTTATGGCTGTTCACGATCATAGGAAAGGAGGAGGATCTCTAAGGCCGGTTTTCGGTCTAATTTATTTCTTGAGGAAAAAACTTGAGAAAAACATTTTTTTTAGTATCTACTAACAATATTTAATCAATTCCACTCCAAACGAAACTTTCTCCCTTTTTACCCCCTGTCACCTCCTCCTCCTCCCTCCCACCTCTTCCGAAACAACGAAAATACACGTACAAAATCAAAAATATCCTTATTCAGCAACAGTCATGTTAAAATGTTTCAATGACCTGCAAAAAAAATCAACTGAATGCTGATTATTTAATAGTTTAGGCCGAAAGTCCAAATATTTTTTTAAACGGTCAAAAACATTTGCATTTTTAAATTTTAAATTTGTTTAAATGCTTGTATTTTTGCGATCTTTTTAACAAAACTAAAAAGTTTTAACATGATTAAAAAGATATGAAAAAAAGTTGTAACCATTAAAAAAATAAATGTACTTTTATTTTAATTAGAAGTCGAGATATCGTACTTTTTGCTTTTATGCTATTTATAAATACACAGTTAAACTCGCAATTAAATATTTAGATCTCAAATGTATACTGTTTACATGATTGGCAATTATTGAGGGCCAATTATTTTTGTTTTATCATATATGCATGATAATAAATATGTTGACGTTCTCCGAAGAGCGCGAGGGTTTAGAGACTCTCCAGGGATAGGAATGGGAGTAATTAATTACTCCCACTCTCACTCCTACCCCTGGAGAGTTTCATGCTTCCCAATGGCTTGCTTTTCCCTGTTGATTTTGATTTTTTTTCTATTTATATCATCGATAATATAACCATGATATTTAAAAAAAATACAAACGGAAATTCTTTTTTACGTATTTTAGCACTACTTACCAACTGTTTGAATTTGAATATCTGTATGTCCAATTTATCTTATTAAAAATTATCAAAGGTTAGTTTATAAGTACAACAGTCATCGTTGGGCTGTATTGTTCTCATTAATGATGTATACACATCGAAACTTATTATACTATTCCCAATACTCAAGTAAACAACCCCCTAACACTCACTTTACTGAGTCAATTTTGTTTCATGTAGAATGATCGTACACTCAAAGAAAATGATAGGTAAATTCAACCAAAAAGAGCATATGAAATCGCGCCTATCTAGTTTCATAGTTAAATCAATCAGTAAAGAATAGTCATACAACTTTATTTGTTTTCGTAAACAAATAGTAGTTTAATAATCATATCTTCTTGTAACAAATTAAATAGTACAATGACATTTTTTTATGTTCACTAACCATTTTCAATTTGGTCTACAATTAAATAGTACAACGACTTTGTTTTTTGTTCACCAACTAATTTTTAGGTTGATCTACACTTTATTGTATAATGAAGTTTTTTTGGTTAGCCAAAATCTCAGTATTGAGACATCAGACCACCCATTATTAGAGATCGTTTATAAGATCCATCCAAATATATCGATGATATGATGAGAGAATTTGAACACTACAATCATGTTATTAATTTTCTATAAATTCATAAGAGTACAAGATAATGCATGATGGATTATTGTTAGTGATTTGTATGTGGCGTCATCTGGGAATAATTTCTGTAATAGACTACGTGGTAAGCAAGCAAATTTTATGGTAATTCTTTTAGAACTTCTAGAAGACGACAATAATATTGGTTTGTCTACCAAGTACAATAGTACAGCGAACTAATACTGGGTTAGAATTACAATTCGATAATAGTTAAAAATAAAATATACTATTATCTAGTTTAATTTGACAGAATTCAACAAAATAATAGTCAGACGAACAAAATAATAGTCTTATTCATCTATTTTTTAAGTTAATGTTTGTTTTGTTGTACGACAACTTTTTATTAATTAAAATAACAATCACCTCTTGTTTAAAAATACCATCAATATAGTTTGGTTTAACAAAATTAACGATATTGTTAGTTAACCATTTTTTTTTGTTGAATTTACCCATACTATTTCTTTGAGTGTAGAGATAAAAAGAAAACGAATTAAAGGGAATTTTATTACCTACATTTTATCTCTTGATATTTTTCCGTAAACTTAATGTTTTTTTAATATAAAAATTAAGAAACAACAAAAACAAAAAAAATACTCATATTATTGGAGGTTTTTTTTACCCATTCAAGGGGATGAAGATGGTGTTAGGCTGTACCAAAACATCTCGCACTTGAAACTTGAGTTCTCAGGGATCTAAACAATAGGTTCATACATTAAAAAAAAAGTTTTATACATTGCAAGCCAAATTTTTGAAGTTTATTAGATTTGTTTTTTATTTTTCTATTTTTTCCCCTAGTTTTGAACTTTCGACTATAGTCCTCGCTGCCATAAAAACTTCTTGCATGTGTATAGTGCAATTCTATTTGAGCTAATTTTATTTCGCAGCAAGAGAATGATTAGACAAGGAATAATTCAATTTTTAAAATGTGCTGGTTTTTAATAGGACTAGAAGTATATCATAATGCAAGAAAATTATCAGAGATATGACCAAAAAAATGCACCAGCTTTTGGTTTATAATACATTAAAACTAATATATTAAAAAAAAACAAAAGAAAAATCACCAACGGCAGCGGTTTTTAATTGATTTTGAAGTTAAAAAACTGATTTAAATAATTATAACCCGCACAGTTGTATAAAGACATTTATTCCTATTAATCTGATCGGATGAAAAGATTCAATCTATAGACTTCCTGATAGGTAAAGCATAATAAAAAAATAACAGGCTATTCCCAGACATTTTTCCTAAGTCATGAACATTTTCTGATATAACGGGTGCCACAGACTAGTGGCTCCCCCTATATTTTATTTATTTTTTAACTAACCATTTGAAATCTGGGGTGCATAAACTACCTGTAAAAATGGATTTTTGGACATAAAAACGGTAGAGACCATTTCCGGTTTACCCGGAAATGGCCGCAACTTTCTATTTCTAAATGGACTGTATATTTTTACATATTTGGATTGAAGACAACATTCTCAGTATACCATGAGATTTTCGCGAATTTTTGAGTCGATGTTCAGTTTTTTATGTCCAAAAATCCATTTTACAGGTAGTTTATGCACCTTCAAATGTGACACCCGGTATATGCCTCTCTGTTGGTGCTTTTCGCTAATACCACTACTTTTTCGAAGATTAACAAAAAAAACAATATTTTAAGTGTTTTGTTAAATAAACAAAGCAAATTGTTTAAGAATGTAAACTATTCGAATAATTATTATTTCTTTGACTTTTAAAAACATCCCCCCAAAATTTCAAGGATTGAGGATTTTTTCCGAAGCAAAAATTTAATTTCAATCCGCTATCTTAAAAACAACTAGATATTTCACAAAATAACACTTTAGGCTAAAGGGCATAGATGCTAAACGGAAAAATGATGAAATAATATTCTTAAACTAAGCTAATAGTATGAAGATTTATCTACCGCGCTTATTTTTGAAACGGAGTTATCTGCAAATCAAGCCGAGCAAGAAAAGGCGACGAGGCCTATTGAAAAATTGAATGCTTAAATTTAATCATTATTTTTTATACTCCACATTTAAAAAATATACTTATTTAAGTTTATAGCAATTGGTATCAATTTCTACTTTGTTACATAAACTACATTTACAGAAACCGCTAATTTAAAAAATATATCACAAGACCTTTTGAACGGCAAGCCAGATTGTCGGACCCTGTCAGACCAAGGGATGAAGCACACCTAACTGTTCTTTAACTGGCAACTAACTGAATATCCTGCTAGGTAAGGCAGCAGGAGCAGGATACAACAAAACCAACCCCCATGAATTCGACCTTTCGGCGGTGATTTTAACGATCCGTATCATTTATGACATTTCCACAAGAAAAGGTGATGATCGATAAACAAAAAAAAAACTACATCGCCCCTTATTGTTCTTTTAACAAATAATAAATTCGTTTCAGGATATGCCTTAAAAGCATGCGATAAACGCCTATAGGAAGCACATCAGAGATACAATCGTCTGGTAATCGGTGTTTTGAATTAAACTGTGTGGCTTTCTACTTTATACGCAGCACTGAATGTTATTAATTTATATACAAGGTGTTCATTTTATCGGGGCCAATGAAGATATGTTTCTTAATAACAAAAAAATTGCTTTTATAAAAAATGATTAATGTTTCAATTATCTTACACTAGTTCACAAGTTCAAGGCCGTGTTAATTCTTGATAAAGCTCGTAAAAATATGAGTGCGGGCTCATTAGATTCGGAATGACGTCTAGAAAAATGTTCAAAATTTTCAAACCCGCACATAAACAATTGCAAAAGCTATAAACAAATGAAGATTGAAAAAATAACGAGTTTTGTTTTTTGTAAATAACTCGAAAACTATTAGTATTTAAGAAATTTTAAAGAAAGATTCTTAAAGAGGAAGAAATTTCCAATAAAAAAGTCCCGACTCCCGAAACTCTATCTCTGTTATTAATAATTTTAATTTAATGTTGAAAATAGAGCTCCGCGCGGCGAACACTAAGCCTTTACGATGCTCTGAAACCGGCCGTAATAAGTAAAAATATTTTTTTGTTATTAAAAATTGATTTAAAAATTTTAAAAAATTATGGTATTATTTGTACTCTTAAAGGAACAATATCCCGTTGTAAAAAAAATTTTTCACCGATTTTTCATAAAATGAGCCTATTATTAATTAAGAATTGTTAAACAAAAGCCACTACAATTATTTCGCTTCGTGGGACCCTATGTCAACTATACTTTATGGGATTATGGCAATGCGATGTTTTTAATTGTTATAGTCTATTAGTTATTAATTATTTAACCTAACAAAAAACTAAAAAATGCAAAAGTGAGGTTGAAAATTTTTTTTATTAATTTTAATTATTATTACTATTTTTACATTCAAAAGTACTATAAGATCACCTAACTTTAAATTTTCATTGCTAATTGTTTAAAAAAATTTTATAAACAAATAGATACATTACGTATTTTTGAAAAAAAAAAAAAAAATTGCCATTTTATTGGTTACAAAATATGATTAGAAGAAAAATGATTTTTCTTAAAAAATTTTTTTAATTGTCTGTTAAAATTTATTATTTGCAATTCTCTACAAGCTGGAAAAATGAAACATTTTTGTTGTTGTTAATTTATTTGTTTATTTAATAAACAATTTGTTATCAAAAATCGCCGAATGTGTTTATATTTTTTTAGATAGAAAAAAAAAATAACATAAACATGTCAAAAAAACATTTTAATATTTTTTATAGAATTTTAAATTTAATGTCTAAATAATAATTTTAAGAGCAATAGCAGGGAGGGGAGGGGGGGGGGGCGACTTTTTTGCAAACGTGTCGAAAAATAATTGTTTTAGCCAAAAATGTAACCTTTTCTTATATGGAATTTCCGTTAATTTGAAAATTTTACGTCAATTTTCGATAAAAACTAAACAAGTTACAAGTATTTTGAACTTACGGACATTTTCCGCACCTTTGAAGAAAACAAATGTATACTCTTTACCTTCATACCATAATTCACTCAAAATCAATGAATCTTATGTTAAAAGCATTCTATATAGGGTTGGAAGTTTATTCAATTACCGAAAATTTTGTGGTCAGCCGATAGGGACACTTGTAACTTTTGGATGGACGAATCGATATTTTTCAAATTTAGTGTAGTGATATGAGATGAAATTTTCAATTATATGAATTACAGAACCAAAATGGCCGACTTCCGTTTCGATGCAATTTACATGAAAATCAAATTTTTAAATGGGACAACCTGTATATTTTTGCATATTTGGATCCTGCTGACCAAAATACATATGATCTGACCCTCAAATATTATTTTGATTTTCAAAAAATATTTAAAAAACAATTATTATTATTATTATTTATTTAATTATAAATTTATTTATTAATTTATATATGTGTGTATGTATATGTGTATATATATGTGTGTATATATATATGTATATATATGTATATATTTTATTCCTTATTCGTTTTATACTTAATTCTTGACTTGTCCTATATTATTATGTAATGATCAAATGGACCAATAAACATTATTATTATTATTATTATTATTTAGCACAAAGAGAAGGCAGACATTATGCAAAATTAAAGCTGACTAAATTTTCTATTAATTTTTTTCGTATCTGTTATGGTTCAGTAATGAATTGTATATCTTTTGACTGTATTCTAACTTAGTTATAAATTTATTATAAATTGAATACAAATTTTAATAATCATCGTAGAAAAAAATTTCTTGTACAGCTATCCGTTTCACAGCAGACTGAACTCAAATATCAAACAAAAAATGTCTTTGCGTCTGTAAGTGTGTGCGTGCGTGTATATGTATATGTGCGTGTATACCGTTTCTTGTAAACACGATAACTTCTGTTGGACTTAAAATATTTAATTACAATTTGGAACATATGTAAAATATTACAAATAATCCCTATTGAATTTGGGCCATATCTGTAATACGTGGTGATAACCAGAGGCCTACACTCTCATACGTAAAATAGGTTTTATTTTAATTTCAGAGCAAAATATTACTAAGGTGTTTGATTAATCATACAAAAATAAGAAGATGTATAAGATTTATAAACCGCAATATACCGGGTGTATGTTAAGCAAACCAACTTTATTTAAATTAGATGATATATGAATGTTATCCTAAAATATGGAGCATGGTATTTTTAATAAGATTATTATGAAGTGAGAGTTTGTAGGCCTCTGGTTATCACCATGTATTACAGATATTGATATTATATACTTTTAGTGAAAAAATATACAGGATCATCAGGAAAATAACGTTTGGAATGTAATTTTCACTAATGTCAGAAAGAAAGAAGTACCGAAACCTTTTTTAATGAAAATTGATGGCAAAGTACCCACAGATCTTTCATTGTAATTTGACTAAATTCATACGAAATCGCTGAACAGTCAAATATCTATATTCTTGAGATATCAAAAAATTTTTTAATAATCAGTGACACAACGGCTTTATGACAGAAATTGTGCCAAATACCACAAGAACAAATGAATTAACTCACCAGAAAAATTATGTGTGAACGGCAACTTCTCACCAACTACTAGCTGACATTTTACAACCGGGATTATCGTCTGCTTTATCTTATCTTTGTCGGTGATGATTATGTCAACCGGAAAGTATAAAAATGTGAAAATAAAAATAATATTGGATTAAGTATAATATGACCGCCACAAGCGCGTGTGTGTCAGATATACTTTAATATGATATGCATACTGAACAGCTGAACGATACAAAATTAATTCACAAAAATTCTTATACAAATACGACTTAGGTACCTGTATTTGTGTATTTTGGTAAATGACCTTTTATAAAAGAGAACGACGAAGTTCGGCGTTCGGCTGATGTTACCAAGGAGCTGATGGAAAAAGTTCTGGTGAGGTCGTGCGCCTAACAAACAACCGTGACAGTTGGCGTACTGGTGTCAGACGTGTCATACAGTATATAAGTCACTGCATGGATCACAAAACATCTGCCAAGGCGTTGTGAATAAGAATTATTGAATATCTCATATATAGACTATTACTGCAGGGAAATTAGCCAAAAAAAGGAGGAGATCTGGACAAAATTAGTAAAAATCTGAATGTTCGCACAGACGTCCCAAACCCATATCCACAAAAATCACAAAAATCCCAACATATTTAAGGTCAAAGTTTTTGCAAATATTTCGCGTCCCATGCATCGGGTGCACATGAGGTCAGTGTGAAAATTGTAGAGAATTAAATTATCTACAAGTTGTCTGGGTTTATTTTTTACCAACCTCCCCCCCCCATTTCGAAATATTCAAGGTTAAATTTTCAAAAACATGTTTTTCGCGAATATCTCGCACCAAAAAAATCGGACAGCAGTAAAGTTAACATAAAAGTTGTAGAGATTTCAATTATCTACAAGATTAGCATATTGCATTTTTTCTCAAAACCTCGCCCTTTTCGAAATATTCAAGGTCAAAGTTAAAAAAAAACGGTTTTTTGCAAATACCTCGCTTCCTATGGATCGGTCGATGATGAAGCATTATTATTATTATCGACAATATTCTTCGAAGCGAGGTGGCGGTGAAAGAAATAACAGATAATCGAATTAAGGGCCGGGCAACCTGGGCGACTGCCCGGGGCGCCAAACTGAGGGCGAAAATTGTTTAATTTTTTTTTAATGTACCATTTTTATTACTTTTCGTTGGAAAATAATATCAAATAACATCAGTATCTACATCAGCTCAAATTGTAATAATGCCGATTAGTCGAATAACATTAAAACCTCCTACATAATTAAAAAATGTAACAAACTTTTTGTTTAACTATGAGATACCTCTACTATAAAAAAAAAAATAAAAAAATATTTGAACTGGAAGATCTTACTGCTGAAATAGATGATTTCGAATGTTCAGACATTGTAACAACGAATGACAATGAAATTAGCAATGCCGATAATGAGGATTCTGATTCTTATGATAGTAATGATTATATGTTAGCGATGATGATAGTCTACAGAATGAGTTGGAACTCAATGAAGTTGAGTATGAGCCAGAGTAGGATTAATGTATATACAGGTGGGTAAAAAAATTATACCAGTAGATTTCCGCTTGGAACTTTTTTATTTACTATTTAATTTTTTTATTCTAAGCTTAAATCAAATATCGGCATGTTTTTTTTATGTGGCTAAATCTACTTCTTAAAGCAGTTATCCAACTAATTTAAGAACTAGACTCAAATTGGTCAAGTAACAGACGAGCCATTAGAAATTTTGTGAAGTGCACACAAACGGCATAAAAAAATATATAGAGTGATTCAAATTGTATCTGAAAAATGCGTCCTTAAAACTGATACTACCAAAAAAGTTATAATAAAACTTTAATAGAATTTGTTTCTAAAATTCTAAATGTTTGTTCCACCATAACTCGAAAACGGTATAATATATTTTGATAAAATTTTGTAGATATATAGTCATCTTTCCAACTTTCATAGGAAAGTGATGAAAGCTAGTATATAGCGGAAAGTAATGGAAATGCGGGAAAGTCGGGAAAAATAATAGGGGGGTGGCGATTGAGGTATAGGAAGACAGTGAGAATATAGGGATATGGTCTCAGAAAGTGGGGGAAGGTGGTGGGGAGATGGGGTCGAGAGTGACCAAGTGGGAATATGATAAGAAAATAGAAAAAAGTTGTGGCAATGCGGGGAAATGTGAGAGAAAAGGAAAGAAAAGTTATAAAACTGGTGGGAAGACGGGAAAAGTGAAGAATAAAGGTAGGAAAAGTGCAGGGATATAGGAAAGTGATGAGAACATAGGGGAAGGTGGGGGAAAAGTGTGGAAGTTGGTGGGAAAGTGAGCGAAGGTGGTCGAAAGGGGATCAAGATATTGGAAATGTGGGACAATAGTGAGTGTAAAATATTGGTAGGAAGATGGGAAAAGATAGAAGGAAGTGGAGAAAAGGAGAAAAGGAGAAAAGGAGAAAAGGAGAAAAGGAGAAAAGGAAAAAGTGGAAGGTGGTGGGACGGTGACAGAGGGTGAGTGAAAGTGGTGTCAAAGTAGGGAAAGATAGTATGTGGAAAAGTAGAAAAAGTGGATAGGGGGAAAGTAAGGGAATGTAGTGGTGAAGTCGGTGGGAAAGTAGCAGATTTGAGAATGTGGGAAAATAGTGTGGTGCTGGAATGGTGGGAAGAGATGATGGGATACTGAGCGAGACGGCAGAAAAAAGATGATGGACCCACGCGAGCGTTGCGTGGACATAGGCTAGTTAATAATTATTTAGTGAAAATAAAAGGTGGGTAATCCATCAACGTAAAGTTTCAGTGAGGCATTGTTGACTCCTAATATTTACTGGAGTTGGGCAAAGTATGTACAACTCACTTCACCAGGTCTTTGAATTTACATATACATAAATAGACACAATTTTCGACATTTCGGTTCAGGATACGTTGCTTCTCTAATGCGTTTTAAAAAGCTTCGTCCAGTTACAATATACGTATTTGACTAAATCCAATAGGTATAATAAGACAATTGGATGTAATTACTCAATAAGAATATCAATTATTTTTTTTTATTTATAATAAAAAATAAATACAAAAATAAAATAATAAATAAAGTAGTTTCATTTGCTTCGGATAGTCCTATATATTAGAGAAATAACATTTCGTAATACATCGTCACTTAATTTACATTAACAGTAAGATTTACATTTTCATTGTTCTGCACGATTATTATATTGAAATCTATATCGATATTTATATTAGAACCATTAGTTGGTGGCCTAGGAATTGAGGTTGTGCTGTTCCAAATTGGAGTTGGAGTGGGATAGAAAGGCGAAGCAGTACTAACATTCCAACTTGGGCTGGTGTAGTTCCAGAAAGGCGTCGAAGAGGTACTAACATTCCAGCTTGGGCTGGTATAGTTCCAGAAAGGCGTCGAAGTAGTACTAATATTCCAACTTGGGCTGGTGTAGTTCCAGAAAGGCGTCGACGTAGTACTAACATTCCAACTTGGGGTTGTGTAGTTCCAAGAAGGTGAAGTAGTAAAGTTCCAGCTTGGAGTCGTGTAGTTCCAGTTTGGAGTTGTTACGTTCCAGCCTGGGGTTGGGCTAGTGTAGTTCGCGCCTGGAGTCGATATATTCCAGCTTGGAGTTGTAACGTTCCAACCTGGGGTGGTGTAATTCCAACCTGGAGTTGTAATGTTCCAGCCTGGAGTTGTAACGTTCCAACTTGGCGTGGTGTAGTTCCAGCTTGGAGTTGGAGTCGTAACGTTCCAGCTTGGGATAGTGTAATTTGATCCTGGAGTGGTGTAGTTCCAGCTTGGAGTTGGAGTTGTAACGTTCCAGCTTGGGATGGTGTAATTTGAGCCTGGAGTGGTGTAGTTAAAATTTGGAGTCGTGATGTTCCAGCTTGGGGTGGTGTAGTTCCAGCCTGGAGTTGGTGTTGTAACGTTCCAGCTTGGGATGGTGTAATTTGAGCCTGGAGTGGTGTAGTTCCAGCTTGGAGTTGGAGTTGTAACGTTCCAGCTTGGGATAGTGTAATTTGAGCCTGGAGTGGTGTAGTTCCAGCTTGGAGTTGGAGTTGTAACGTTCCAGCTTGGGATGGTGTAATTTGAGCCTGGAGTGGTGTAGTTCCAGCTTGGAGTTGGAGTTGTAACGTTCCAGCTTGGGATGGTGTAATTTGAGCCTGGAGTGGTGTAGTTCCAGCTTGGAGTTGGAGTTGTAACGTTCCAGCTTGGGATGGTGTAATTTGAGCCTGGAGTGGTGTAGTTCCAGCTTGGAGTTTGAGTTGTAACGTTCCAGCTTGGGATGGTGTAATTTGAGCCTGGAGTGGTGTAGTTCCAGCTTGGAGTTGGAGTTGTAATGTTCCAGCTTGGGATGGTGTAATTTGAGCCTGGAGTGGTGTAGTTCCAGCTTGGAGTTGGAGTTGTAACGTTCCAGCTTGGGATGGTGTAATTTGAACCTGGAGTGGTGTAGTTCCAGCTTGGAGTTGGAGTTGTAACGTTCCAGCTTGGGATGGTGTAATTTGAGCCTGGAGTGGTGTAGTTAAAATTCGGAGTCGTAACGTTCCAGCTTGGAGTGGTTAAATTCGAGTTTGGTGTTGTATTGTTCCATTGGGGGGCACCGGTAGTGACGTTTGATTGGCTGATGTTATATGTATTTTTAAAACTGACCGGTGAGAACGCATCGTTACGTTCTGGTTCTAACCGTGGTTGTACGACATTCGCCTAAAAGAATAAAAGACACACATGAAACGTTTCTAAAAAAATATGTGTTGTAAAGGTGTAATATTATTTTCACTGTAAAAATTTTCTTAAAAAATATAACTATTCCTAACATAGCTGACACCATAATATTTATAAAAATCATATTCGACCGGTTAAGATATTTTCACTTTAATAATAAAAAAAATGCGTACAGTTGTTAGCGATCTCTTTCTGTCATATTATAAATTCTTGTTTTACTCTAGGAACTTATCTAAATTTCTTAAAAATTTCAAAAGTTATTGGTTTGTTAAAAAAAATTACCCTCGTGATATTACAAATGCGAAAATAATTGAAAGAATTACTTTTAATGTCATAGTTAACTTTCTGATAACAAAAAATGTATTTTCTCCTAATTAACACGGTTTTATTAAACCCAAAAGTTCCCGCCCCTAAATAGTGTGCTTCATCCCCTAGGACGTCTTTTCCACCCCCAATTTGAGGTTTTCTAGATTATCTCGGGATCGGTGCACTTTTTGATAAAAATACCTGTATACAAAATTATTCCTTATAAAATTCTCTATTCTTTCTTCAACTGAACATATTATTGGAAAGTTTCTTTATAGATATAGTTCTATTGCGAACAATTTGGTTTTTTATTTTTTGCGATGGGATTACTAGAACCGGAGATTTTAATTCTGCAACATAAATTGTTTAAATTTTATATGAAGAAATGGACAGATACAATCCAAAACTTCTAGCACTTGTCACATCGAACACAAACTAAAACAAAATAAAATCTGCGCAGCAAAAGAACTTTATTAAAAATTTATTTCGACTCCAGTAGCTATACCAAATGTACAACTACTGATTTAGTTTTAAATCTTGCAGATAAACATTTATTTTATTATACCTACTATATTTTATATTTTATGCTGTGTAAAGAGTATTTTGACATCAAAATCTGTTTTGAAATAAATTGATTTATTTATTTATTTATAAAAGAGCAAATCTTAACACTTCTATGCGTATTTACTTTAGAAATATTAACAATGTCTTTAAACACTGTGCATCGATAGGCCATAAAATGGAACCTACCAATATACTATCATAGAAGGACTACGATGCTCGAATAATTAAGATTGATCTTCCTTACCAGGTAAGTCAACCAATCTTATAAATAGAATCCTTACTACATGGGATCAATTTCATACAAGTTAATTTAAATTTAAAAAACAGTAATAATATTTAAAAAAATCAGCTATAGTCATTTCTAGTCTGATCATGCTCTTTACTCTATAAATGAATACTTAAATTTCAATTTATGCTTTATTGTTTACAATTTTTTTCTTTGTGCTTTTCTATGTAAATATATAATTACTTTTCATTTTTAATCCTTTATTTGACTTGCCCTTCATCACTGTAATGATCGATTGAATTAATACATGGTTATTCTATTCTATAGAGAGAGCATTTGAATTTTGTAGGCTGCTTGGTAGTATTAGATGTTATCTAATATGGAAATATGGAAATGGATCGATGATTACCAAAATATTAAACGTTATAGTAATGAATAATATTCTTATAAATACTTATAAAACTGAAAACAAAAATATAAACTGTATTTTTTTTCTTTTTATTTACTAGTAGCCTTTTTCCAGGTGCTCACTTTGTCAACGTTGTATGGTCAAGTCAATAGAGGTTTTCACTTCGGAAAAACTCCGGGAAGCGGTAACTTTTGAGAATACATCTCTAAACATGTCAGGAACAACATACCAAAAGTTACCAACAATAGTCTTTGAGCGTAATTTGTTATAAACAAATTAGTTGCAAATGACCAGTTTTTGTCAAATATATCTTAAAATATTTTTGTCTTTCAAAAACTAATTACTCCATTCGAAAGTACGGGTTTCACATCAAACATGTATATGAAGTTTTTTTGTACGATCAAAGATCCATTTTTTTTACGCACGAAAATGGAACACGACGACACATAAGCACGACGCGCGAAGGGCGAAGCGCGCTCGGCCTCGGGTGCACTTTTGTTGTACTTTTCAACTAATTAATGAAATTGACCTCAAAAAAGCTTAAATGAAAGACGAAACATGTACCTCATTCGATTATTATATTTTCAAATATAAAGATGAATGTATGTAGGAATAGTACATAAGGAGATTTGCGATGAAAGCGGTAAAAGCTCTACCATTTGTAAATTTTTTAAGATAGAAACCTGAATCTTTCACATATTACTCTTGAAATAATGTGTAAAAAGGTCCGATGGGTGAAAAAAATTTCAAAAATTTATTTTTAAATATAATAATATAATATTTACAAAAAAATTATTAATAAATGGAGATTATTATTATTAGTAATAATAATTGTCACATTATATTTATAAAAGGATCTCATGAGGTTTTGTGTAGAATACGGCAAAGGGTATCAGATGATCCCTTGAAAATAATATTTGCTCGTTGATCCTGGGCAAGGCAGAGAGCGGAGCACAACCCTATATTTTACAAAAACTTAAATCTGTATATACAAAAAACACCACATTGCCTGCGCCGATGCGAATAGTAGCGACAAAATACGCCGATCTCCCGTGACATACGCGAAATCGAAAAATCCCGATTTTGTCAACTCTTTGTGGTCCAGTTTAAAAACGAGAGCTTTTTGGACGCCAATTTTACTAAAAATTTTTATAGGATGATGACTCAACGTCATATCAAAAATTCGGCCAATTTGACGGATACCGTTTTTCCCCTATAATGTGTACGGGGTCCTTTGATATTATAGCTAACTTTAACCACCTATTACTCAGGTTTAAATCGCGTTATCAGCGATTTTTAAAGCTTGAAATGTGTACTTTAAGATGCTTCAAGGGGATTTACTTTAAAAATTAAATTTACTCTTTTTCTACAAAAATAAAAAATATATATATTTTTTTGCTCAAAAATTCGTGAAATAATGGGTAAAATAAACTTTAATAACTTTTGTAAAAAAATTATTTAGTCTACCTATCTAGCATACGTTTACAGTGGGATCTCAAAATTAGTAAATTTGATGTAAAAAATTGGAAATTGGAATATACAGTGTGTCCCAGGATAGATGTAACAAGAGGTGTAATGGACCAAAAATTTTGGAATGGTATTTGGGGATTGAATCCTGCTTGTTGTAAAACTAAAGTATACCAAAAATGACTTGATTTGGTGTTCTACAGAGTGTTTTATAAGCAAAGTTGTAAAAATCACCACTAATAATTATTTTTCAAAATATGAAAAAATTTCACTAAGAAAAGTTAGGAATATAAAATTACTTTTTTGAAACTTCCCATTTTTTTCAATAAATTAGTATTTTATTTTGAACCATTCAATTAAAACTGCAAAAAAATATAATTTTTGTGAATTAATATTTAAAGTTATGTAGAAGCTAAAAGTAGGCTATGAGAAAAGCAGTGGATACACATTTATCATTTATTATTGACACATCTGTCAAACGTAGTCAATATTATCCTTAATTTCTGTTTCAAATTAACGAACCAAGCATAAAAAATTAAGTGAAAATGGTACTCACAGTGCGTGAAAAAATTTATATTGCGCAATGCTATGGAATTGGCGGTGAAAACTCGCTAAGAGAAGTGGTAAGCCAATTTAATTTGAAATTTTCAAACACTGCTTTGTCACGTACTCAGGCTATGAGAATAATTAAAAAGTTTCTGACTACTAGTAGTGTTCTTAACATGAAAAGAAAAATAAAAGCATATGATGAAGACAATGTTGGGGCTATTATACCTCATGCCTCTGTTATAGAAAATCCTAGGATGACACTAAGAGAGATCAGCTCTTATTAATATTAGCAAGTCTGAACTCCAAAGAATTTACAAGGCAAAGAAAATTAGGGCATATAAAGCAAATTATAAACATACGCTTGAAGAGGTAGATGACAGCCCTAGGTTGGATTTTTGTTTGACCATTGGAGAAAAAATCATGGAAGAGAGATTTTCTCATTATTTCATAATTTTCTCAGATGAATCCACATTCACAACCAATGGTGTTGTTTCATCTCAGAATTGTCGGTTTTAGGCTTCTGAAAATCCAAATTTTAGAATTCATTGTAGAAGACAATATTATAAAAAGTGAATGTGTGGTGTGCTGTTTCTTATCACGTTGGAGTTATTAGACCTTATTTCATTGAGGGAAGGTTAAACCAGCACACTTATTTACAGCTTCTTGAAAGATTTTCTGAAGAACATTTAAATATTTTAAGAGTTCATTTTCAACATGACGGTTGCCCTGGCCACTCCACAGAAATGGTTAATCGGTGGTTGAATTTAAATTTTGGAGAAAATTGATTGCCAGGAATGGACCGATCAAGTGGCCGGTGAGATCCCCAGACCTTCAATATTGGATTTCTTTTTATAGTCGCCTCAAGCAGTTGGTTTACGCTGAACCACTTCCTAACGATGTAGCAGTATTGAAGCAGAGAATTACAAATGCCATAAACTCCATACCGTTAGATCATATTCGAAACAGTTTTAAGGACTTCAGGCGAAAGATCGAAATGTGTGTGGATGTGGGTGGTAGCTACGTCGAATAATAAAAAAATTGTAAACATTGTTTAGTATTGGTCAATAATTAATTTGTTTGTGAATCTGTTATGTTTTTGACATTTATTACTTATTATAATTTTTAAACCTCATTAATCTTCTATTAGTAATTGTTTCTTGTTTTACAATTAGTTCGATTAACATTATACTTTCTTACATTTCGTATATTCAATTTTTTATTTACCAACAGCCTACTTTTCGAGATGATTAACATTTGCTCTTACACAATTTTAAATATGAATTCAACTCTTAATTCGCAAAATTCAAATTCAAAAAAATAATTTTATATTCCTGAAATTTGGTACAGAGATATAAAATCGCATTCTAAATAACTTTTCTTAGTGGAATTTTTTCATATTTTGAAAAATAAAGGTACTTTATTAGTGGTGATTTTTACAACTTTGCTTATAAAACACCCTGTAGAACACCAAATTAAGTCATTTTTGGTATATTTTAGTTTTACAACAAGCAGGACTCAATCCCCAAATACCATTCCAAAATTCCAAAATTTTTGGTTCATTACACCTCTTGTTACATCTATCCTGGGACACACTGTATATAAACCTATACTTTTCACGAAATATTGATAAAATTAAGTTTTTTCGGTAAATGCTGATTGTTTATAAATGTATCCTGTTTAAAATATCGAAAACATATTAAAAACATTCACGTTGTACAGGGCCATGAGTCAGGTTATAATGCCTAAATAATAGAAAGAGATCGAAAGTAAAACAACATCTTCGCGGCAGTACGCATAACCTGCCCCGCACGCTGTGCGTGTGTCCGCAGAGCATTGTAAAAGTAGCTTAGGCACCTTTTCACAGATCATCTTGTAAGGCTATGTACAATATCACGTTTTCTTAGCTTCTTTTTTTTATTTTTTATTATTTGTTTGCACCGGATATTTTTGGAACAAGAGCAGGAACAGAACTTCCATTATCTGAAGAAATCGATATTTAAAAACGAATTCATATCGTTCAATATAATTTGAAATTTATTATATTTAATAAAAATGTTTTATTTTGCGTAAACCATTTTTACTTTTTATATCGAGATATGAGATTGAGACCTCATCAATGCCATATTGAATATGTTAGTCCGAGCGAAATTTGAAATTTATCGTATTTCATTTTTAATGAAATTTTTACTAAAAAGTCGGCCATATTGGATAGACCATTTTGAATTATTAGTTTTTGACATCATAATCTATTTCAGCGACCTAAAAAACTCCCACGGTGTCAATCCGAGTGAAATTTGTTTGAAATTTATCGAGTTACGTCATTTTTAATGAAATTTTGATCGAAATGTCGGCCATATTGGATCAGTCATTTTGAATTGCCTTTTTTTTGACACCATAATCCGTTTCAGCGACTTTATATGTCAATTTGAATTGAATTGTTTTAAAATTTCTCAACTTATAACAATTTTGTTAAAAAGTTTTTTTTGTTTAAATAATTAATAAACAATTTCCCCACGGTTATATGTTTATAACTTTCTATTTTAAGCTATGTAAAAGTGACATCAGAATGTTTTAGGAAAATCGAAGCTTCCCGTAATTATTCCGAAATAATGCATATTTTCAGCCTCTATTGACTCCACTAATTTGAATTTGTGTGATATATTTTTTACTTTTCAACATAACCTCGGTCAGCAAAACCGTTATTTAGTGTCTTCATATCGAGAAAATTCGGATTTTACATAGCCTAAGTCAAATAAAAACTTAATGGTAAACAAACTACTCTTTTCTTTAATATAAAATTATTTCCACTTCTACATGTACTATGAAAATTTCAGTGTTTATTCTATTCTTAAAAAGTATAATATTACACCGTCTACGTGAAATTTTAATTGAAGAAAGCTTCAACGAAGCTGCCAACTTACCCCCACGAAAGCACAAGAGATGAAAGCTGCAAGAGCTAAATTCAAGTTCATTTTCATTGTGTCTGAAGGCATGGAACTGATCTCCAGCAAATTAAATTAAGTTTTATATAGCATAGTAAGCAAGCTCCATATCATTTGTAGATAATAAGCGGCAAAAAATACAAATGCTTTTAATCTTGTACCTGATGAAATCGCAGGAAGTTTCTTATTTATTATTAAATCGAGTAAATTGATAAATAGACTACTTAATGCCTAATTCTAAGAAAATAATGGCGTGAAAACAACCTGAAACGATAAGACAGCAGCAAAATCGGCTGTTTGCGACACGTCACCCTAAACATTTTTCAGCGCATACTAATTTTTCTTATGTTTTCCTTCGCAACGGTAAGTTTTTTCATCCCCCTTTAGATCGATATCCTTGTTTCCAAATTTGTTTATCATTTAGATTTATCAAAGATTGAAAATGTCATTGCGGGCTACTTTCTAAGCTCTTGGAGAGAAACGGTAGTGACACCTTTACAAAAAACTGAGATGCTGAAAATTCAGACTCCTCGACGAATTTTTATCTACAATACGTCTGTAAAGACCTCATGCTGAACACAGTGACAGCAAGGATGTCTTCCAAAGTAAGAGTGATTACACGTAAAAAACCGCTGCCCAAGGAATCACTACTTCCACATCCAGATTTTTTTATCCAAGTCACTCACAACGAAAAAATTTTGCATGTGGAAATAATTGCTTATGGAACTTTAATATTATAATATTTGAAATCCTCTACCCCAAAAACCCATAAAACGATACCCCACATCGGTAGCGGGGTGGGGGTGGTGATGGGATGTGGTAGTGTGGATGGATGAAGTAAAAAAACATTTTGAGGTTTCTGGTTCTTGTACATACACTAAATCACATTTTTTTTTCATCCCCTTTAATAAAGGGTGGGGGTGGTAATGGGGGTGGCTAATGCCAAAATTTTTTTGAGACCTTAGCTTCTCTTGTATATACTAAATACCAATTTTATGGACTCTTACCTGCTTGATTTACCTATTTTCCCCAAATTTACCCCAATTTACCCCCCAACCCTTCGACGGAACAAGATGAAAATATAATCTAGTTCTAGATCTCGTCAAAGTACATATGTGTACCAAATTTTAAGTCAATATCTCAAACGGTTCCAGAGTAAACGTGCGCACAAAAAAAGTTACAGACAGACAGACCGACAGACAGACAGACCGACAGACAGAACATTTTTTTCGCTCAAACTTAAAATCTCGACGTTTCGTGACATTCTAAGCCTATTTGAACAATAAAAATTTTTTTGTGGTTACTATACTTCCACTGGATGTGGAAGTAATTAAACCTAAAACGTGGTCATAGAGACTCCACTGATAGGTACTCTGAGAACTGGCAGAATCTGATTATTGAGATTTAGGACCAATACCAGTGTTGATAAAAGCCAGTTTTTTTTTAATAAGAAATCGCTAAATTATTTTTTTTAAAATCATAATTTCTTTGATTTTTCTAGTTTATTTGACTTCTCAACTTTCCGTATTGCATTTTCTTAATAACGTAAGTCAAGAAGTCACTTGTGAGCTTGTTAGAACTCGTTGAAACTTGCAAATCCCGGTCGATTATATAACAAAAGGAGAAGGTTTTCAACTGCATTTCACATTTAGTACTGGCTGAACGTTGAGGAGAAATGTCTAGTCGAGGCAGAAAAGAAGATAGTGTTTGGCAACATTTTGTCAAAACAAAGTTATGAGCAAACTTGGATGCTGTGCAATATATAAAAAATGCAATAAGGACATTCAGGGGCTTGTGGACAGGCTTAAAAACCTTTTCCTGTAAAAATCAGCCATCATAACAGTTTCAATAAAGTGAATGAATCTAAGAGAAAAAATCAAAGTGTGAGAATGAAGGGGAATTGTGCTCTGTTGAAATTTTAAGTTTAAAAAGATAACTAGAGGAACTCATTTTGTCAATTTCTACCTACTTACTATGCCATTTAAACCTTTAAATTTATACATTTTATATTTTGACTAAAATAAAAACGTCATCTTAAAAGCAGATTTATATTTTCTTCATTAATTAAATAAGTTCATAAACAAACAAAGCAAATCTATACATCTTCATTAATGAAATATGATATGGCTAATGGCAGAAAAATTTTGAGGCCTTCGATTCACGTATACACTAAAATCACAATTTTATTTTTTGCCCCCTTTAATAATGGTGTGGGAGTGGTAATCGGGGTGATAGTGGAGGTTGTTGATGCCAAAATAATTCTGAGACTTTGGCTTCTCAGTCATACTCTAAATTCCAATTTGACGGACTCCTACTTATTTCCTCTACCTATTTACCTTCATTTGCCCCCTTTACGAACCTTTCAACGGAATAAGAACAAAATATAATCTAGTTCGAGATGACATTCTAAGGCTATTTGAACAAAAAAAAATAAATGGATAACTTCTTATTAACCGACTTACAAATTTACAAAAGTGGAGGTTTTCAATTCGGCTTGTATGTATGCACGAACACACACACACACACACAAAAAAGTCTGTTTCTGGGACTCCATTGGGCAACCCCCATGTTTTTCGACATGCTGAATACCAATCAGGTATCCGTTTAGCTTCGTTACCCACCAATTTTTAGTAAATCGCGAAAATAACCTAAATTATCAGTTTTTTTTAGGTTATTTTCGCGATATACAAAAAAAATGGTGGCCAATGGAGCTGACTCGTGTTCAACACGTCGAAATACATATGGGTTACCTAATGGAGTACCAGAAAAAGACCACTTTTTCTATTTTGTGTGCCTGTGTTATTGGTTTTTAGCAGTTTGAATAAATATTTTGCACTAAAATTTAGTTCAATAAAGGGAATAGTTCCACCAACTTTCGTTAAAATTGATGCATTATTACGTTATATTTCTTAAACTGCCTAAAATGGCAATTTTCGGTGGTTTCTATTTTTTTACTAATTAGCAATTATCAGAAAGTTCCTTCATAAGCCTAGTCCTGTTCAAAATTTTAATTTTAATTTTTGCGATATGATTACTAGGATCGAGGATAATAAGAAAAATAACAGAAAATTTCAGTGTTGAAAAATAAATTGTTAAAATTTTACAAGAAGCAATGAACCGATTTAATACAAAACTTCTCCTAGCCCTTATACCTACAACAAATTAAAACAATAAAATTGCTGTACAGAGAATTCTTTATTCACCTATTTTAATGCTTAATTTGACTCCACTAGAGGTGCTTCTAGTGACTTCAATTACACTAAAAATTCTTTACTCTTATGTCAACAGGGTTCCCACCAACATCAGAATTTAAAATTCCCTGACTTTTCCATTATTTTCCAGGTCCAGATATTACATTTTCCAGGACCAAAATAAGAGCATTTATCACATTTTAATTGACAACAACTCAGTATTAATGTATATGAGATGAACATGGAGAAATATTTTATGTGGAATAAATTACACTACTGTTTTTCATTACGTGATTTTTATTACAACAATTAATTTTAAACAGTACATACTAGTAATTCTTATTTTCTAACCAGACTAATCATATACTCAGCGTATCGCAATTTTCATGGGGCTACACCTGTTTCTCAATAACTTTTAATGCGATATTTTTGAAATTTGGGAGATTGGCCACTGTTCTCAATTCGAATTTATTAATGTAGTAAAATTTGAAGTTTATTATAGGAGTACGTTTATAGAGGCAAACATATCGTGGGTTAAAAGGTGTTTAAGATATAGGCTATTAAAAATCAGTTTTTTTTTAACTGCAAAACGGTTCAAATGGAAAAAAAAATTTTTTGTTCAGAACGTACTTATTTGGGTGGTCCTTAAAAACTAACTTTTAAAATTTACCCACCCGGTGCACTTTCTTATTTTGTTCTATGATATAAAAAAGACTTCCATAAAAAATTCAAATTTTTAAATAATATTTTAGAGGTCGCTACCAAGTCTGAATTTTTAAGATAATCGAGAATTTTTGCAAAATTTTTTTCAAAATGAATCAAATGAAAATCAAAATGACATTGATCATCAATTGAATTAATAAAATAGGACAGTACATTGTCCCCCACTTTCATCTCAACTCAACTGTATTTTATTAACAACTTTTGTATTTATATTACTTTATATATATAACATTGTAATTGCTGTACAGTTGTACATATTAATTACATGTTTAATAAACATAATTTCTTTTGTGCTTGAATTTAATTATTAATTCCTAACTAGTTTTTTTTTAATTTTGAAACTTTACGGGGGGACTGAGTTAAAAAATCCCAAAAAATTACAGTAATTCTTTTTAATAGAGGAGATTAAAATGGCAGGGTGCCCCAAGATAATTAAGAAAAAAAATTTTACCCTACTTTAAGGACCACCCTAACTTATATTAGTTATATTTGGTTTTGAAACATTATTCCTGTTTTAAATAATACAAAAAAACCGCTGCCTAAGGAATCACTACTTCCACGTCCGGATTTTCTATCCAAGTCACACAACGAAAAAATTTTGTATCTGGAAATAATTGTTTTTGGAACTTTAATGATATAATATTTGAAATCCTCTACCCCAAAAACCCATAAAACGATACCCCACATCGGTAGTGGGGTGGGGGTGGTGACAGGGGATGGGAGTGGGGGGTGGATAAAGTAAAAAATATTTTGAGGTTTCTGCTTCTTGTACACACACTAAATCACTTTTTTTTTCATACCCTTTAATAATGGGGTGGGGGTGGTAATGGGGGTGGCTAATGCCAAAATTTTTTTTGAGACCTTAGCTTATCTTGTCTATACTAAATATCAATTTTATGAACTCTTACCTGCTTGATTTCCCTATTTACTCCAAATTTACCCCAATTTACCCCCCAACCCTTCGACGGAACAAGATGAAAATATAATCTAGTTCTAGATCTCGTTAAAATACATACGTGTACCAAATTTCAAGTCAATATCTCAAAAGGTTCCAGAGTAAACGTGCGCACAAAAAAGTTACAGACCGACAGACTGACAGACAGACCGACAGACAGACAGAATTTTTTTTTTTTCCTCAAACTTGAAATCTCGACGTTTCATGACATTCTAAGCCTATTTGAACAATAAAAATTTAAAAAAATTTTTTTGTCGTTACTATACTTCCACTGGATGTGGAAGTAATTATATAATTTATTGCAAATAATCAATTCATAAAACATTCTATTACAAGCAAAAAAAATCAACTCAGATATTCTTTAAAGTACCTATTTTAGCATCTATTTTTAAAGTTTTTTATTAAATGTTAAATCAATTGTCTTCTTTTTTGTACTTGTTAAACAGAGTTGGCCTAAGAAAATTATTATCAAAATACAAATATAAAACTCAAGTTTTATAATGTTTGTAAAGGAAATAATTAAAAGATTTTATAAGTGAAGATTGAAAATCCAGGTTTTTCCAGAATTCTAGAGGATTTTACTGTAATTCCCTGACTTTTCCAGGTTTCCAGGTTTTTCCAGGTTGGTGGTAGCCCTGGACTCAATTTAATTACTAACAGAAATGATCATTGATATTCACTATCTGTGCATTTTGTACACACGAATCTTGATCTCAATACAATTCAATGAATGAGCTTTTGCTTATGGACATGGTCATGTCCATATTAGTCAGAAAATGTGTCAGATAAATAAAGACAACACGATACCTAACTAATTATATACAGTATATTTCACATTTCATAGGTACACTCCAATATGTTACTTCCACATCCAGTGGAAGTATAGTAACGACAGAAAATTTTTTAAAAATTTTTATTCAAATAGGTTTAGAATGTCATGAAACGTCGAGATTTTAAGTTTGAGCAAAAGAAAATTTCTGTATGTCTTTCTGTCTGTCGGTATATTTATCAGTCTGCCTGTCGGTCAATAACTTTTTTGTGCCACGATTACTCTGGAATCATTCAAGATATTGACTTGAATTTGGTACACGTATGTATTTTAACGAGATCTGGAACTAAAGGTACTAAAGGTAAATCAAGCAGGTAGGAGTCCATCAAATTGATATTTAGTATATACAAGAGAAGCTAATGTCTCAAAAAAAATTTGGCATTAGCCACCCTCATTACTACCTCCACCCCATTATAAAAAGGAGTGGAAAAACATGTGATTTAGTGTGTGTACAAAAACCGAAGGCTTCAAATTTTTTTTACTTCATACATCCCCATGACTCCCCCCCCCCCTAATCACTACCCCCACTCCACTACCGATTTGGGATGTCGTTTTATGGGTTTTGGGGGTAGACGATTTCAAATATTATATTATTAAAGTTCCATAAACAATTATTTGTGAGAGACTTGGTTAGCAAATCTGGATGTGGAAGTAGTGATTGCTTGGGCAGCCGTTTTTTTTTTATTTTTATAGATTTCTGATTTTCATTTTGACAGCAACATACACTAATATAAAAACTATTTGTTCTTTTGTTTCTTGATATAAAATCATCACCTTTTTGCTGCGAACGACAACAATCGGGAAATAATATCAAGGTCCAATTCACTACAAAATGGATTCTGATCATTGATCATTTGTATTTAAAAAATCTTTTCTTATGAAGCACATAGATTTAAAAAAATTGCATTTAGTAATTTTCCTCTGGCTCGTGTTCCCACAGCTCTTGAAAAATCCACTTATGTTAAAAATCGTTTATCATAAGATTAATTCAACTCACTCACTCTTTATTGCACAGGAAATGTTATGTCATAAACTTAAGGCGATAGGCGTAAGTAAAAAAATCACTGGATAAGATCAGTTGTTTAGTACATTTGAAATCATCCACATAATACACGCCTGTTCAGAATAAGCTCACTTAACCTTTGGAACTAAAAAGAATAGGCAAATAAGTGACAAAATCAGCTGATTCATAAATGCCTCGTACTTTCCTATACGGAGTGTATATAATAGTGATCGTGCAAAAATCGATTTTGGGTTTCAAGTCTGCACCCAGAAAAGTGCTTTCTTAAATGCTTGTCATTGTCTGTCTGTCTGTGGTCGCACGTAGAAATCCAAATATATTGGATCGATTTTGTAAGCGTACTCATGACTGTCACACTTGGAGGCGAAATTACAAAACCGATCCAGGCTCAAATGTGAGGTAAATAGCTTCCTAAAAGACAATAAAAAAATACTTATTTATTATCCACAGATAAAACAGAAGCGTAAAAACATGATAAACTTTTAGTTATTAGAAATGTACAGGGGAAACTTTAGCCGCTGCGCCACCACATGTTGCTACGAAAATTGATTGTCTGTCATATACTTATATCTATTGACAATCATATATATATTTCAACTCGTACTTCTATGAAATATATATTAGTAAAATTCATAAACAAAAAAAATATATTATGGAAATAATATTTCGCAAGATTTCCATTTTAGTACAAGCGAAAAAAATTAAGAGAATATATTTTTTTAAATTAAATAATTAATAACTCTTTTATTTACCGATCGATTTTCTTCAAAAACAATAGCTAACACTAACTTACTTTCTAAATTTCAATACAATCGGACTTTTATTTCTTAAGTTATCGTGCTTACAAGAAACGTGACGGACGGACAGACGGACGGACGGACGGACATTTTGAAAGTTGTTCAGAATTCGTTCACTAACACAATGATATAAAAAAATTTTCTCTACGAGCGATATTTACGATTTTAGAAATGTGCCGATCAAATTCAATATACTCTTCGTTTTTGCGAAGAGTATAATAATTGTGTCTTTAATAATTCTTTGTCGAAAACTTGTTGCACTTAAACTGTCTAAATCAGAAAATGTCGCCAAGAAATAAAATATGTCTGCCTCGATTGAAATATCTGCATGTGCTAACGTTTTAAAATTTGATATTATAAGCAACCTGGTATCAAAAAATTGTCAACGCAGACCACGTTATTGATAAATTATATCAAAAAACTTTTAAAAAAATCACGCGCCTTTCATTTGTCAGCTTATTAATTTTTATTTACAATTAATTTAAAAAAATAGTAACCCTAGTTTTAGCTTACTCAGTATGATTTTGGACTTTTTAGGGGTTTATATGACAAATTAACACATTTTAGATAGTTGCAGGCTAAATGTAAACAATAAGAATAAGAAAAATATAACTAAACACTGTTGCCCCAACTTTGTTCAAACATGTCTGCCATAGTTAACAGAAAAAAACATGGCTGAAATTAATAAAACCGTTTATTTTAATAGAATACCCTATTAAGAGTTTGTGGCTTTAGGAAATATTTTTATAAAACAAAAGGTTTCGTTAAATTCCAATTGCTCCACTTTATTACTATTTTAAAGCCTGTAAGACTTTACCCAGCCTTACTACTTTTCTTTAAAACCCTTAAGATTTGTCTCTAATAATCTCTAATCCAAATGTACTTAGCTTAGATAACAACCTAAAAAAACATTATTTATTTCGTGTGTTTTTGAGTGTGCGATCACAAAATGGCATTTACTATGCGTTATATGCCCCCTCTCTCAAAGTTTAAAGGCGTAAATGGGGGAACCAAAGGATTTATAAGTGCTTTATAAAAACCAAAAAGTTGTAATGTAGCTTAATAAAGGTACCAAAAAACTTTAGGTTTTAAGGAACTTTTACCAATTATCGTTAAAAGCAAATAGTATCTATGATAACATAATATTAAAGGTAAGACTACTTGAGAGTTATTAGTTTTATTGCTTGATCATAAGGAGTACTTAAAGACCGTATTTTAAAACACCCGTAAAACCTAAAGATTTATAGATGTCTACCATAATACTTAAAATATTTAAAATCCACTATAAAACTTAATGAGTTTATTGTGGTTTTGAATAATGCAGCAATTAAGTGGCTATAAAACTAATAAGTCTTAAAGGGCAAAGAGGTTTAACAAATTGCTTTAAAAATAACTTGAAGGCCTTTTTTTAAGTACATATTAACTGCAGATAAATTGGTATGCACAAAAGAAATAATGAAACCCAGTTCAGTTTATTTACCTTCTTAAATCTGCGATAAAACCCGATAAATACTTGTTGGCATTTAAATTGTTACTTGGGGTATGTTGTGTTTATTCATCCACATACGCACGGCATCCACAAATACATGAAATGTCAACGAATATTTCTTAATACAGCTTATTTTAAAACGCAATAGTCTGGACAAAGGAAAACCAAATGCTTTTATGGTTAAGCTTGACTTATTACAACTCTTTGCCCATTTCATTAAAACTCTAACAAGTTGTATTATCGAAACTTGTGATTATAAAGCATATTAGATTTATATGCCAGCATTAACAACAAGATAATTTTATAAAGCTATTATAAAACCTCAACATTTCCTAAATTCTTCAATAAAACTCGATTCTCTTAAGTTGGCTTTAACAACTAGAGAGTTTTATTGAAGCCTTGACAAATACCTTGATAAGTTAGTCATAAACCAATAAAGACTACAAGATAGTTTAGTTTTAATGTAAATTCTTGAATGCATTTTTAAAACTTTCTTTAAGACAAGACTATTCTTAAATGCATTTAACATTTAATAAATCAAGCATAAATGAGGTGGTCATTACAAAGCAATGATAAAACCTAAATAAACCTAAAAGGAATTGTTACTTGGGTAGGGTAGGTACCCCCAAAGCACTGCCCAAATTCTGTGATACCCTGTAGATGAAACCTGACCACCCACGAATTATTTTTAACTTATCATCGGGATGAAACATGTTCATTCAGCGATTAAAGAGATCAGATGATACAGCTAAAGTGCAAAGCTATCATGATTTAGCTGACGTCGATGTCTGCACTATTATTAGAAAAACAAATAATCTCAATCAATCTCAACACAAGAGAAGTGTCAAACATGTTGGGTTTATAATTAATAGGTTCCTAGTATTCGTTAGGTTAGGTAATTCAAAAGTAAGTGATAATTATTGTTATTAACTTTTGATGTTTTGATAAATCATTGTGTATGGTTAATTTATGAATGAATTTTATATTATAATAGTACAGTCGAATTGATTTAATTTAATTTCTTTCGGCGACAACATTCCACCTGAAATTTTATTGTTGATTCTTACGTACGACCTCCTGATTACGAAAAAATGTTTGTGCCCATAAAATTCCTTGTGCGTCAAAAGTTATATGAACTTTTTGACGCGCTTTCACGCATTTTCAACTTATCTGCTTAATATATCTTGTACTAGTAATCGGATGGGAATTTTAAAAATACTGGCTTATTTGGAATAAAATTCTTAAAAAATATAGACTTGTCCGATATGTATTGGTCAATTCGCCATTTTCGAAAAAAATAGAAAACACCAAGAATGGCCGAAAGAATGAAAATTGAAGATCTTTTCTATAAGAAGAAATAATTTCACCAAAGTTGGCAAAAATAAAACTCATATAATATGGTCAAATACAATGCATCAATCCCGGGCACCGTATGTCAAATAGAACGGTCAAAGATGGCGGACGAAATAAAATTTTTAATTCTTCGTTGTCCAAAAACCTTAAGTCCAAAATTTAATCAAAATAAAAAAATACTGAAATTTTCATTAAAATAATGTCCGAAAATATCATTTTAATGGGTTTTTTTGTCTAGAAAACTGTACTATGACAATTTTGTTTGAAGTTAAGCCCAAGCTGCCAGGCAGTTGCCAAATTTTCAATTTTTTTTTAAATAATTATTTTTCGGATTTTTAAAATTTCAATTTTTCAATTTTTTAACTTTGATTAAATTTTGGACTTAAGGTTTTTGGACAATTCTGAACAAGTTTCATTTACGAAATTTTCCGATAATAAAATGCCTAATATGATTTTTTTATTTTTTCCGCATATTTTGGTATCGCAGGTGGCTTTGCATTTATAGGAGGCGAATGTTTTTCTGGTGATAATTAGATCCTAATCTGTCCCATACTTGAGTAAAATTTGATTCAAATCGCACAATAAATCAAAATTTTAGAGAGGTGCCCCGCTTTTAAATGGGTCACTCTGTATATAAAAAAAAGTGACGTACATTGCCTCTTTGATAATTGTATTAACCTATTAATGGCCAAAGGTGCGTAAACGCAACTTTTCAACCAAATTTTTTCAAGGTCGAGACTAATATTTTACACTTCTATACAGAATGTATATCAACAGTTCAGAGTGTACGAATATTTTTGTTTTATTAAAAATACCTTTCTTTCATCTTTTAAAACGTTTTTGAATATGCCACAATTTAACCGGTTATGTACAGGGTTATTCACTATATATTGACCCCCCCTTTATTTCTATTATTATTGAAAATAGAAAAAAAAGTTTCGTATAAAAGTTGTAGGATCTTACCTATATTTTAACGAAACGTGATAAAAAAAAACAATATCATGCATAGGTCACGTGATACGAAATAAATATGTTTTTTTAAATGGAACACCCTGTATATTATTACATTTTCGAGAAGCCCTTTTTCTCCTGATTTCAAATATATAACATTGTATAGGTCTATCTTAGATACTTTTTGACATATTTGACATTCAAAATTCAAATAAACTGCTTTATTGACAGATGATAGAGACATGCGTGTCAGAACACAAGTGAAAGAAAAATAACAAGGTAGGCCACGAAAATAATTATTTTATTGTTTATTCAATTTTGACATTTCAAACCGTCATTATTAACATTTATTTAATCAAAATGGGTTATAGTGAGGCTGAAAAGGTCGAAATATTTTCTCTTTATGTGAAAAATAATAAAAGAAGAGAATACTTTTTATTTTACTAGTGAATAAACAACTATTTACGGTTGTTGCTATGGAATGACGGTTTGAAATGTCAAAATTGAATAAACAATAATATAATTATTTTCGTGGCCTACCTTGTTATTTTTGTTTCACTTGTGTTTTGACAGGCATGGCTCAATCATCTTGCAATAAAGCAGCTTATTTGCATTTTGAATGTCAAATATGTCAAAAAGTATTTAAAAATATCTTCGACGCTTTGGGCACATTTTTCAATGATAAAGACTATGTTAAATGTCAAGAACAATCAAGATATAAGTAAGTTTTATAAACTCATCGCATTTTTGAAGCGCAAAGGAGAAGGATATCGTCCAAAAAAATCAAAAGTTTTTACCCGCCAAAATATTGATAGTTTATTGCAGAGGCGCCAGATGACAAGTAAGTTCAACTTCAATAATTTCTTCTTGTGAAGTAGCAAGTAGCTTCCTCAAAAGAGATAAATGTTACTAATTGCTCCAATTGTACAATTAATATAAATATTTCTAAATAATTTGTAATTTTTTGTTAATAAATGTCATGATGACAAACGACTTGTCATTTTACTTTTTGCACTAGTGTTAAAAGTAAATCATATGATCATTTTTAACGTGAGTTTATATAATATTACATTTTTAATTCAAGTATGCCGTGTTAAAAATTTAGTTTTTAATGGTGTTTGTAGAAAAATATTATTATTATTAATTTCTCGCATGAATTCCCATTTTATTTCGTTGAAATTCCAAAAGTTAATTTTTCTTTAGCCGCTTGCATATTTTGTTTATTATCTGGGACAGTTAGTGGATATATATTGTGTTGGCAGGACACACCTTTCCGTGCGACATCCTTTCTCGGATCTGATAGGAAAGCCGGCGCTCCCACAATGTCACTTCTTTCAACAAATCTAATTTTTGTTTCATGTTCCACTAATTTCATTATGAAATGGGTTCGGTGGTGGTCATTTTAGCACGCGAACAGAAATTAATCCTTGGGACAAACATATTCTTATACTGAAGTGTACAGAGTGATTGTTTTGAAAGTGTTTTCAGGTTGTTTAATTCGGTTGTTGCACTAATTCAATATTCTAGTAGAATCTGAGTTAAAAAATAACATTTCTTCTTAAAAAATCATTAGAAACAAGTTTAAAATGATCTATATAATTAAAATACGAGGCGTTCTTCTTATCCGGATTCGGCAGAGGCTCCCACTGCACAGTACAGTGGTCAATTTGCTTTATTTAGGACAGGGCCGTACTCAGACCGGTTTTCTCGGGTCATTTGTCCGGGGCCCGGCCCTATAAGGGGCCCCGCCCGGACCTACGAAAAAATTAAAAATTAATCCTTTCCATTTTTTAAAATCCTTTCCAAAATAAAGGGGCCCGGAAGATTTACTTTGCCCGGGACCCGCCCTGATTTAGGAGGAAAATATCATTAACACTTTAGTGGAGTCAATAGAGGCTGAAAATATGCATTATTTCGGAATACTTACGGGAAGCTTAGATTTTCCTAAAAAATTTTGATATCACTTTTATAGCTTAAAATAAAAAGTTATAAACATATAATCGTGAGGAAATTGTTTATTCATTATTTAAACAAAAGAAACTTTTTTTTAACAAAATTATTATAAGTTGAAAAATTTTAAAGCAACTTAATTCCTTCCAACTGACATATAAGGGGGTTTTCGAGGTCGCTGAAACAGACTATGATGTCAAAAATAGGTAATTCAAAATGGCTGACCCAATATGGCCGACTTCCATCAAGCAATAAAATAAGTCCAAACACTATTCAATTAAAAACACAATTTAAATATTCACGCTTCGCGGAATTTTTTCGAAGTGAAAGTCTCTATTGACTCCACTACTTTATTTTTAGCTATATTTTAGTTGAGAAGTATATTTCTGTTTAACGTAGAAGTATTTGCACCTTGTTAGAATAAAAACGATACGCCAGAGCGGCAAAAGCCGTTTTTTCAAAATTTCCGGAAATTACCGGAAGTCGAAAATGCTGCGGTAAAAATGTCAGTAAAAAGTATTTTTGTAATATTTGGTCAATGGAGGTGGCTAATGCCAAAAAATTGTTTGAGACCTTAGCTTCTCTTATATACAGGGTGTAACGCAACGTATCCGAAAAATTTTAACCATACATGCACCTTTAAATAAGAAGTCGACTTCTTAAAAAAAAAATGTAATAAAAGTCCAACACAGAAAAAGATACACATTGTTAAAGTTACAAATTAATGGAAATGTTAAAATAACCTACTACCTATTTAAAATTAAAATTTTTCATTAAATTTTTTTTAGGAACTTTTTTTTTTAATACAACAGTCCTTCAATTAAGCAGAGTTCAATAAATTACCATTTTCATCAATTTGTAACTTTAACAATGTGTATCTTTTTCTGTGTTGGACTTTTATTAATTTTTTTTTAAGAAGTCTACTTCTTATTTAAAGGTGCATGTATGGTTAAAACTTTTCGGGTAAGTTGCGTTACACCCTGTATACTAAATACCAATTTTACGGACTCGTACTTGCTTGATTTACCTATTTACCCCCATTTACCCCAATTTACCCCCAACCCTGCAATGTAGTAAGATGAAAATATAATCTAGTTCCAGATCTCGTTAAAATACATAAGTGTGTCAAATTTCAAGTCAATATCTTAAACGGTTCCAGAGTAATCGTGTGCAAAGTTGCAGGCAGACAGAAATGTTTTTTGCTCAAACTTAAAATCATTTCATGACATTCAAAGCCTATTTGAAAAATAAAAAATTTAAAAAGTTTTTTGTTGTTACCTCCACTGGATGTGGAAGTAAAATATGAAAAAAAAAAAAAATATGAAAAAAATATACAAGGTGGTCATATTAAAAGAAGCTGTGAAAAAATGTGATGGATGACAATAATATTTTACTTGCAATTAACGCAACTGTCAAGGAGAGAAATGAAAATATACAGGGTGGTCAGTGGTCACCATAAAAAATAATGAAAAAATGTGACTGAGGGTAATAATATATTACATGTTGTTAACACAATCGTCAAAGGAAAAATATGAATAAAATATACAGGGTGGTTACCTCAAAAAAAGTAATGAAAAATATGAAAAATAAACAGGGTGATCACTCTAAAAGACAATTAAGAAGCTATTGTGGGAATAATATTTGGACTGCGGTTGACACAATTTTCGAAGAGGAAACCTGACTACTCTCACTACTAAAAAATAGGAACAGAGGAAAATAATATTATGATACGTAGTTGTCATTATTGCCAGGAAAAACTCTGATATAATTTTAATAAAGAAAATATACAGGGTGGTCATCCGAGAGAAAAAATAATTCATAAATAAAGGATGCCAAACAGACAGGGAAGTTCTGTGTAAATACCTTTACAATATTTTTCTGTAATCAATTTAATTCTTGCCCCCGATTGATTTTAGTTTATCTTAAAAATATCGATGCTTGTGAATCGTGAAATCATCCTTCAAAATTTCTAAGGAATTTTTTGTTTCAGAGTATGTAGATTACGAAAATTAAAGCAATTTAATTCCATCAATCTGTCTGTCTGTCCGTCGGCTTGTCTGTTCGCGCTATATCTACAAAACCACCTGACTGAGACGAATAATATTTAGTAGGTAGTTGGCGTTACTGCCAACGAATAACTGGGATATACTCTCGTTGGAAAATGTACACGGCGGACTCCGTAAAATATATAATTAAGAAAAAGGATGTGATGGAAGACAGTAATATTTAGCATGTAGTTAAGACGATGTCAAGGAAGAAGAATATTCGGAGACAAAAGTCAGAATTCTTAGATAAAAATCAGAATTCTGACTTAAAAAATTTTTTGTTGTGGCCCTTCTACGCCTTCGTAGTTACCTTTTAAATATTACGAATTTGTATACTTAAAAAGACTTGTTATTTTGTGCTAATTTCGATAAACCAAAAGATGGCAACCCTGCTTGGTAATGACAGAAAATTGTGTCACTAATAACTTACAACAAATTCGAAAATCTACAACGATAAAAAATATACAATTACAATAATTGAAAAATACATCTTCTGGAAAACACTCATCAGGAAACAAAAATACTCACATACCCTATTATTGGGTATAACAGGAATATTACATCGAAACATTTTCATATGTGATAATTTTTATTATTTATATATCGACCATGAATTTCTCTAAACTGAAAAATAAACAAGATGAATCATACTTATTCATATTATACCCGATGAAGTTATTTTATAACATCCTACATGAAAACGAGTTCTTGATTATATCTACCTAAAATGGCATGGTGCATAAAATTGCGCATTTGATAATTTATTATAAATAAATTATATTCTACAGTTACTTTTGTGATAGGTTAAAGTGACCATATTTGAATCTTGCTAATGGGGACATAACGGAAAAAAAATCCAGGTTTAATAACTGATGTAAAAAGTACAAAGTATGCATGGGAACAGTAGTACTAATTATATATTTTCTATGAATATTTTTGCCTTTAGGATAGAAGGAAAATAAAGAGTATATGGTAGGTTCCACAATAATAATAATGATAATAAAATACTTTATTTGCTGAATACACATTCATGTACAATACATATTGTTTTAGCATCATCAGTTGGATATATAAAAATTGCAAACAGGTATAAACTACACTCAAAGAAATAGTATGGGTAAATTCAACAAAAAAAAATGGTTAACTAACAATATCGTTAATTTTGTTAAACCAAACTATATTGATGGTATTTTTAAACAAGAGGTGATTGTTATTTTAATTAATAAAAAGTTGTCGTACAACAAAACAAACATTAACTTAAAAAATAGATGAATAAGACTATTATTTTGTTCGTCTGACTCTTATTTTGTTGAATTCTGTCAAATTAAACTAGATAATAGTATATTTTATTTTTAACTATTATCGAATTATAATTCTAACCCAGTATTAGTTCGCTGAACTATTGTACTTGGTAGAAAAACCAATGTTATTGTTGTCTTCTAGAAGTTCTAAAAGAATTACCATAAAATTTGCTTGCTTACCACGTAGTCTATTACAGAAATTATTCCCAGATGACGCCACATACAAATCACTGACAATAATCAATCATGCATTATCTTACACTCATGAATTTATAGAAAATTAATAACATGATTGCAGTGTTCAAATTCTCTCAGGGATCATCGATATATTTGGATGGATCTTATAAACGATCTCTAATCTTGGGTTTGGGTGGTCTGATGTCTCAATACTGAGATTTTGGCTAACCAAAAAAAACTTCATCATACAATAAAGTGTAGATCAACCTAAAAATTAGTTGGTGAACAAAAAACAAAGTCGTTATACTATTTAATTGTAGACACCAAATTGAAAATGGTTAGTGAACATAAAAAAATGTCATTGTACTATTTAATTTGTTACAAGAAGATATGATTATTAAACTACTATTTGTTTACGAAAACAAATAAAGTTGTATGACTATTCTTTACTGATTGATTTAACTATGAAACTAGATAGGCGCGATTTCATATGCTCTTTTTGGTTGAATTTACCTATCATTTTCTTTGAGTGTATTAAAATATAAATTATATCACATATAAAATAAAATGGGTATATTACAAGCTGAAAATTTATAGATTTAGAAGCTTTATAAAACTCGTCAAGGCAATAGGGGCAGATTTTCATTAAAATATCTTTCTTCTTAAATTGGTTGGCTGTTAAGTGTCTAATTTCAACGAGCAGGCAATTTTATAGCTTCAAAGCCGTGAAAATAAAATTTATGAGTAATATGCAATCTATGTTGCGGCAGTATGATATTATCTCGATATCTGGTAAAGTGGCTGTGTAGATCAATATGCTTGTTAAAATATTCTTGATCTTCTTTTACATAAATTAGACAGTGATAAATATAAAGTGCTGGAAAGGTTAAAATTTGCAATTCGCGAAAAAGTGATTTACATGATTCCCGTTGGCGATTACCCTTAAGGATAGGATTTTGCAGAGTGAGAGGGAAATATGCGTTTCTCGGTTTATAGATAATAGAAAGTAAGTAAATATGGTAATAGAGCATCTGCGGCGTGGGCGTGGCTAGTTTATTTGGAGGCAAAACAAAACAAAAATCATAACTTCAAAACGTTTGGTGAGCCTGATACCTAAATTGCAATACTTTGCTTTATTGTGAACGACATATTTATCTGGATTATCTGTTTTTTTGGTGTGCTCCAAGAAAGTTTGACTTTCATTATGTATAGTCATTATTGTTACACCTTGGATGCTGAAATTGCTACTAGCTACAAAGAAAAATTCGCCATAATTAGAACAGACTCCTATTTAATAGATATCGAAAAATGCAGCAGTAATATAGAACATTTTGCTAAGATAATATATGTATCCAGATATTGTTAATTATGTACTATATACTAAAAGTGCGTATTAAAGTGAGGTTATGATGTATTATTTGTTTATCCTCCAGGCAGATGATCTATGAAATCCTGAAATCCCAAGCACACTCTACAATGTCTTTCTGACTACAGGCCTGACTAATAATTGTGTAGTCAAAAAAGATACGAGATAAATAATTTATTAATTAAAAATAGATAAAAATAAAAACTCTACGTGGTGTACAGCATATTGTCAGCTTAGACGTAGCTTTTCTGTGTTTCAAGTGATTTAAAAAAAGGCAAAATGTAAGTAAATAAGTAGAACCATAGAAATTTTAATTTACAGGCAACACTGGAATAGCGAATAAATGTGCAGTATGCACAGAACTTCTCGCAGCATAAAAGCGGTCAATCAAGTCTATAAATCAAATATAGGTTAGGCATTACGTCATTATTCAAATTTGTTGGTAAAGTTACATCTTTTTCTTATACTTTTGATAGTTATGAAAGTATATAAATATGTGTATATAATACAGTAAAAGTCGACCTTCTCTATAGGGGGTGCTCACAAATAATTCCCGGCAAGCTGATTTTTGATGGAGGGTATCCGACCAAAAAGTCACAGTGCACACCCCTTGGGGGTATTGCAATAGGGTTGGTTTCTTATTTTTTGTTTTTTTGAAATTTTCTTTTTCCAGCTTGTACATAGTAATATTCTCTACAACTTTGCCTAATAAAATTTATTTGTAACTTTGATTTTTGACGGTCCAGCACCCATTATATGGGAAAACATTCACCATATTTATTTACTATGGTTCAGGAAATATACAAACAAAAGGCTGAATAGCTGGGTTTTGCAGGGTTGATTGAGAACTGTCTCCTGAGTCTCCAAAAAAAAAAAAATGGTTGGATTCAGGAGACAGCTCTCAATCAACCCTACAAAAACCAACTATTCAGCTCTTTGTTTGTATATTTCCTGAACCATAATAAATAAATATGGTGAATGTTTTCCCAGATAATTGGCGCTGAACCGTCAAAAATCAAAGTTACAAAAAAATTGTATTAGGCAAAGTTGTGAGAATATTACTAGGTACAAGCTGGAAAAAGAAAATTTCAAAAAATAAGAAACCGCCCCTATTACAACACCCGCCCAGGTGACTTTTTGGTCGGACTTTTTGGTCGGATACTCCATCGACCCTGAAAAAATCAGCATGCCGGGAGAAATTTTTTTGAAAAATGATGTCTTTATTGGACTAATATGAATATTTTATCCTTTTATTTCCACATCTAGTGGAAGTATAGTAACGACAAAAAAAATTAAAATTTTGCTTAGAATGTCATGAAACGTCGTGATTTTAAATTTGAGAGAAATAATTATATTCTGTCTGTCTGTAACTTCTTTTGTGCGCACGTTTACTCTGGAACCGTTTAAGATATTGAGTTGACATTTTGGTACACATATGTACTTTAACGAGATCTAGAACTAGATTATATTTTCATCTTGTTCTGTCGAAGGGTTGGGGTAAGTTGGGGTAAATTTGGGGTAAATACGTAAATCAAGCAGGTAAGAGTACATAAAATTGGTATTTAGTATATACAAGAGAAGCTAAGGTCTCAAAAAAATTGTTGGCATGTAGCAACCAGAAACCTCAAAATATTTTTTTTCTTCATCCATTTTGTTTGTACTTAAAAGAAAGACCGCTGCCCAAGGAATCACTACTTCCACATCCAGATTTTTTATTCAAGTCACTCACAACGAAAAAATTTTGTATGTGGAAATAATTGTTTATGGAACTTTAATAATATAATATTTGAAATCCTCTATCCCAAAAACCCATAAAACGATACCCCCACCCCGGTAGCGGGGTGGGGGTGGTGATAGGGGCGGTAGTGGGGGTGGATGAAGTAAAAACATTTTGAGGTTTCTGGTTCTTGTACACATACCAAATCACAATTTTTTTCATCCCCTTCAATAATGGGGTGGGGGTGGTAATGGGGGTGGCTAATGCCAAAATTTATTTTGAGACTTTAGCTTCTCTTGTATATACTAAATACCAATTTTATGGACTCTTATCTGCTTGATTTGCCTATTTTCCCCAAATTTCCCCCCCAACCCTGCGACGAAACAAGATGAAAATATAATCTAGTTCTAGATCTCGTTAAAGTACATATGTGTACCAAATTTCAAATCAATATCTCAAACGGTTCCAGAGTAAACGTGCGCACAAAAAAAGTTACAGACAGACCGACAGACAGAATTTTTTTTTTCGCTCAAACTTAAAATCTCGACGTTTCGTGACATTCTAAGCCTATTTGAACAATAAAAACTTTTTAAAATTTTTTCATCGTTACTATTATAGGTACTTCCACTGGATGTGGAAGTAAAAAACCACTGCCCAAGGAATCACTACTTCCACATCCAGGTTTTTTATCTAAGTCACTCACAACGAAAAAATTTTGTATGTGGAAATAATTGTTTATGGAACATTAATAATATAATATTTGAAATCCTCTACCCCAAAAACCCATAAAATGATACCCCACATCGGTAGCGGGGTGGGGGTGGTGATAGGGGGTGGTAGTGGGGGTGGATGAAGAAAAGAACATTTCGAGGTTTCTGGTTCTTGTACACACCCTAAATCACAATTTTTTTTCATCCCCTTTAATAATGGGGTGGGGGTGGTAATGGGGGTGGCTAATACCAAAATTTTTTTTGAGATTCTCTTGTATATACTAAATACCAATTTTATGGACTCTTACCTGCTTGATTTACCTATTTTCCCCAAATTTACCCCAATTTACCCCCCAACCCTTCGACGGAACAAGATGAAAATATAATCTAGTTCTAGATCTCGTTAAAGTACATATGTGTACCAAAGTTCAAGTCAATATCTCAAACGGTTCCAGAGTAATCGTGCGCACAAAAAAAGTTACAGACAGACCGACAGACAGAAATTTTTTTTCGCTCAAACTTAAAATCTCGACGTTTCGTGACATTCTAAGCCTATTTGAACAATACAAATTTTAAACATTTTTTTTTGTCGTTACTATACTTCCACTGGATGTGGAAGTAATTAAAGTCAGTACATAGTATAGATACTTTTGGACTCATTCTATTTTCATCAAAAGGGGAACTGTCCCCCTAATGGGGGACGAAAATGATAGGTTTACCTAATAGTGGTAAATAAATACCAATACCTATAACGAGACCTATAATAAGTAGTTTTACTTCCACATCCAGTGGAAGTATAGTAACGAGAAAAAAATTTTAAAAAATTTTTATTGTTCAAATAGGCTTAGAATGTCACAAAACGTCGAGATTTTAAGTTTGAACGAAAAAAAAATTTCTGTGTGTGTCGGTCTGTCTGTCGGTCTGTCTGTCGGTCTGTCTGTCGGTCTGTCTGTCGGTCTGTCTGTAACTTTTTTTTGTGCGTACGTTTACTCTGGAACCGTTTGAGATATTGACTTGAAATTTGGTACACATATGTACTTTAACGAGATCTAGAACTAGATTATATTTTCATCTTGTTCCGTCGAAGGGTTGGGGGGTAAATTGGGGTAAATTTGGGGAAAATAGGTAAATCAAGCAGGTAAGAGTCCATAAAATTGCTATTTAGTATATACAAGAGAAGCTAAGGTCCCAAAAAAAGTTTTGGCATTAGCCACCCTCATTACCACCCCCACCCCATTATTAAAGGGGATGAAAAAAAATGTGATTTAGTGTGTGTACAAGAACCAGAAACCTCAAAATATTTTTTTACTTCATCCACCCCCACTACCACCCCCCATCACCACCCCCACCCCGCTACCGATGTGGGGTATCGTTTTATGGGTTTTGGGGTAGAGGATTTCAAATATCATATTATTAAAGTTCCATAAACAATTATTTCCACATACAAATTTTTTTCGTTGTGAGTGACTTGGATAAAAAATTTGGATGTGGAAGTAGTGATTCCTTGGGCAGCGGTTTTTTTTATCAGTTTTTCTAGCGTTTAATGATAGAAAACGTTTTTAGGGGGGGAAATTTCACGAACTTATTTTTTCCAAGAAAAATTTGCATTTTTTGACCACATCGAGGTAAGTACTGTCGTGAGCAAAAAAAAATAGGACAACTATTTTTTTCTAATGTAAATCTGTCTAGGTATATTTGCACACTTGCAATGAATTTTGACAAATAACTGACAATGTCACAAAAATTAAAGTTAGATGTACACAACAAGATTTTAGCAAAAATACGGCATACGCACCACAGTACCTACAACGACTAAATAATAAAGTATTATATTACTAATCTTTGGTGCCTAACTATTTATATTCATTGCAATATTTGCAATGTCAAGGCAGCCAAAACACAATAAATTTACCGTTATTGCGCATGTTCCTGGCGAACTTTTTAAACATGCCAGAGAATAAAATACGTAAACAAAAACAAGATAACGACACCACTAAAACCATAACAATTAAGTCTAGTCATTTACTTTGGTAAAAAAAAGTTTATGAACACCAACTAAAGAGAAAACGCAGTAACCTACTTTAGATTACATTTAATTCAACTATAAAAATTCCTAACCTGTAAAAGCAGAAAAATCACTTACCTAATTTAAAGCCCAAATCGCCGTACTCATTCCTTCTTCTAAAAAACTTTAACATAGTATTGGTCACATGTGTTTATTTAAAAATCATTCAACATACGAGCATTGTATTAATTAATGTCTATGAATATTATTTATAATTAACCTTGGCGGATATTTGACACAACCAGCAACCGCTGTCACTACTAGTGCTGCCCACTACTGTCATCACCACAAATTAAGCGTCATCAAAATGCAGCATTTGTTTGTTCAACTACAGAGCGCTACTCATTAATTTGGAGAATTATAATTATAAATTATTGCTTCCAGCAACACAGGTCAATTTTAAAATCTTTGTTTATTTTAAAAGGTTACTATTTATTAAGAATTGGATTCTTCTTAGGAAAAAATGAGAGTAACCTTTTCTATTCTTCGAATATAAAATTACTTTCTATGGCCATCTGTTGACAAACAGTGGGAACGCCGGTAGTACGATGAGCTGGTAAGGCAGTAATTTAAATGATAAGTTTTATGGTGCAAATCTAAATTTAAAATACTATGCAGGTATATATGAAAGATCTTCTATTCCATAAATCCCATGATACTATTTATTATCATGAAGAAAAATATATATCAATAAATTAGGTACCTGCAATTCGCAAAACTGGTGCCGCCATTGTATATAGGTCGTGTGCGCGTGACGTCACAGAGCTAAGACCTTAGGAAAACAAACCGCTGTCATTGCTGTCAAATGGCAACTGACTGAACATAAGAATTGAACGTTTTCATAATATTAGAGTTTTTATGGACATTATATCACACAAAATGGCAAGTTTTTGTTGTATTATTAGTTGTGGCAGTGTGGCAATCCGAGACAACATCAGTTTTTATAAAATAACGTCGATTTACAGCCAGAAGAGGTTAGGATTAAAAGATTCCAAGCAATTAAAAGGAATTATTTTACTGGGGTATTCCAAGCATTTTATTAATGGTAAGTTGTTACTTCTTTCTTTAAGAATTTGATTTTTAGTGTGGATTTATGTTATAGGAAAGACGGCCGTAATTCAAGACCGCGATGAGCCATCCAGTTTGGTGTTCTCTGTTAATATGGGGTACAACTTAAAACCCAAATGTGAAACTAAAAGTGCTTGTGATAATAATAACTACTGCTAAAGGAAACAATAAACAATTCGTGGTAAAAAAATAATACTTTATATTGATTTGTCAGCATTTTTAATAATCATTTCTTGTGTTTAAGTTTTAGTTGAGTGAGGCTAGAGCTGATGCAGAAGGAGAATGAAGTGCAATAGTAGAAATTGTTTTAAATCAGGTACATCTCAAGTGGAAAATACACAGGCTACATTAAGATATCTGATGAAGTGCATAAATCAAGGAAATTCAAAGTATTGCTGTCATTGATTGATCTGGAAACTAAACGTCCTTTTGAAGTATATTGTGTGGTGTTTAAAAACCCAGTGTTGGATGAAACTAAGACTGAAAGTAAGATCACTTTCAGTCTTTCAGTCATTGAACGCACAAATAAAGTCCGAATGGGCTATAAAAGTGTCAAATTGTAGCTATAAATGTTCTTTGAATTATGTAATTACAAATGTTTCTTACTACTTAGATATTCGTGTAAGTGTGTAATATAAAATATAATCATTTATTTTTTATTGCAATATAGATCTTTCTTTACATCTCCTGTAAGTTTCTTGTTGATTCTCCTTATGAGTACTAATGGAATGCTGGATAATAAAGTTTGATATTTAGTAAGTATATTTTGTTTTACTTTCAGTTAGATGCAAAGATGCATGTATATATAAGTTCAACATAATCGACTATTTCAATTTACTGCTAACAATAATACGAGTGATAAATAAAACAATAAAAAGTGAATATACATATTTAATAAAATACAAGGGATATTTAACTATTGGCCTACCTACATGAAATAATAAAATACATGTTAGACATATTATATAACATTAGCAAGACACGATAAGAAAAAGTTCTTGCACAAATTACAATGGTTTGTATGGTTCAATCTATAGGTATATTATATCATAGGCAAGGGGTTAACCACTGGAAGAAATTGTGTACACTTTTTTACATATTTCAAGTAGTTCATAGTACTTCAGCCCTTCATTGTTTAATTTATGTGGTATTTTTCATAAAATTCATAACAAGTTAACCTTTCGACCATAGCCACCGTTTACTGCTAAAAAATTGAAATGAAAAACTGGGTAGTGAACGAATTTTGTCTAGAATAGTAACACAGTCACAATGAGTACTGAAGAATCATCTGGATCAGCAATAGTCCAAGGAGTTGATGACTTTTGTTCAAGATGCACCGCTAAGAGCTCATAAACTGAAAATGAATTTGTATGTTAGCAATTATTCATTAAGCAATATTTAATTAGGTAAGCATATATTGAAAAAAGGGTTGATCATCGACAACTAATTCTTACCTTTGCAAAAAGCTTTTATCCTGTAAATTTCTTGGAGAGAACTGCTTTCACCCAACCACAAATAGTTTCAAGATTTTTGAATGCCTTGAACTCATCCGTTTGTCTATGCATTTCTCACAAAAACCAAGTAATTCACAATATCCTTTTGTGAAATATTATGAAATACACTAATATTTGTACTGAAGTCATCATTTCTCAAAATATAAGCAATTTAATTCAATGACACCAACTTTTTCCATACATTTCCTCTACATTATGAGACAATTTCGTAAAATATAAACTTATCTCCATATTAACGAACAAAATTTCCTAGACACAATAATTAAGGATAGTTGTGGATGTTAAATAATCGAAAATTAAGTTTTAAAATATCACAAAAACAGCAAAATATACTTTAAAACAACACGTTTAATCGGCATGTCACTTCATGACAGCTGTTTGTTTTCCTAAGGTCTCAGAATCTGTGACGTCAGCGCACGCGACCTATAGACTACCTAGTAGTATAAACCAAAAAGGATAAGATAGAGCGGAAGGCTCGCGTACACATGCCATCTGTCGAGTTTTAGGCAGCAACAACATATTTACAGGCATCGGCATCAATGAAAGAGATTGTTGTCTATACTATTGACCTTGCTGTTGGTCTATAATCAACAGGTGCGTTTTTTTGCTACAATTTTGACACCGGAATATCAAATCTTGTCGTTTTTTGCTCGCCATTCTGATTCCATATACATGAATGTTGATGCCATTATTCGTTATTTAAGAATCCTAAGAAATTTGTCGCCTCCCACCTAGGAATTTCAGTTTTGTAGTTTTATTGGTAAATATCATTCTGGTAATTCTAACTCTACCGGTCGTGGACAAAAAAACGCACCTAACCTTACAATCATGCAATGCAATGGTAATGGTGATCATAATAAATGTCACATGTAGAAAAAGCAAATGAGTATTATATGTGTAAAAAATTATAGTTTTGATTATAGTTATAAAGTATATAATGGTTGTGGCCTGCAATTTTTCAAACTGTCGTAGAAGAAACGATAAATATAAAGGGCATGGGTTTTTTATGGTCCCTAAGGAACTCGAAATGTGAGTAAGATCCCAGATGCCAGTTTGATTTGAAATTGTTATGAAAATATGCTACCAGCTTGGTACCCTCCGCCTTACGAAGATCTTTATCATGTACTTAGCATACAAATCTTGCACTTAGGGCGAGTTGTACCAACTAAGTTCAAACCAAGTTCAGCTTGAGATGTTATTTCCCATATTTCGTATGGGTCCCACGCGCCACAAACGAGAAAAAAAAATTGAAATATCACCAGCCGCCACTGCATGATCATACCTTGATCATCAGTATATAGAAAGAATATAATTTTCTTGTTTTTGATATTGATATTGTTAGATGAAAGCAGTTGATAAGATGTCTCGTAAGAGTCATTTTTTGTTGATATACTGGTATGATCAGACTTGGATCGATAGTATATGGAAAGAATGAATGGTTTCATTGAAAGTTATCTGCTGAATTAGTACACAAAATAATATTTTTCGATAATTTGTAATGGTTGTATTTTGAGCTACCACCAATTAGTGATTTTTGTTTTACCCATTAATTTATTTTTAGTATACGATATACGATTTTTTTTTATTGGAGCTGACATGTTTATATTTGTTATTTTTTCTGTCAGTTTTGTGTCCGTTTTATTTATTAATTTTGTATGATTAATTTTTTTCAATTGCACACGTTGAATTCATTACGGCTAGAATTTTTATTTTCTGTTCAATACAACACTGTAGCATAACTATTGATCAGTGTTATACAAATTTCTAGTTATAAGTTATTATACAGTGTCATTTGTAGAATATTTTATAAATTATTTATACTATTTAAATTCACTTATTACTAGTAATATTTGTTTTGTTAGTGCAGTGGCTATTTCTTAAAATAAAGTAATTTTTTTCACGTTTATCGCTTCTTTTTTCCTTAATTTTTAAGAAATCCAGTGGCACGAGTGCGGTGCCTCGAGAGTTTAAATTTCCCGGTAATGGCGGTAGTGGGCAGTGGGGGATTTAGTTACGCATGTGACCTGCAGAGGGCGCCGGCTCGGTACTTCCGAATTTAAATTTCCCGCTAAAAATTGAAGGCTGAAAGTTCCTTTACGAGCTCGACCCGCGCAGGGTGCATGGATTGAAGACCTTGAGTGTCAGTTTCCCGCTATGTGTGGTAGTGGGGGGATTTCATGCTGCCTAGGACTCGCCCAGGTGGCGCAGGAAAACCTTGTACGGAAAAATACATTGTGGCCATATGGAACCTTCCACTCTATGTATAAACCTTATGGAGATTTCGTTGGATGCGAAAGGAGGTTACGTATAGATGGCATAACGATCGAGGGATGCCAGCGATTTAATTGGTGGAATGAAATGATTATTATTGGTTGAAATCTCTTGCCTTGACTTTGAGCTAGAGTATTGTTCTGCTTGAAAATACACAGGTCCGCATTTAGTCCATTAATTTTAAGTGATAATAATATTCCATATTGCAAAATTAGGTGTCTGTGTTAACATTTTCGTGTTTCGATTTTCCATTTAATGAACAATTTGTCTTAGAATTAGTTGAATTTGAATAACGATACAAGATGTGTAGTTTTTAACCTGATTCCTCATTTTTGGGGAATCGTAGGTACGCAAAGTGCCATTTTTAAATTTTATTTTACAAGTTTTGCTTGAAAGGACACTAAGTAAGTGTAAGTAGGACTGAACGCGATTAATACTGAATGTAAGTAGAATTTACTATTTAACTGGAACGAAACGTCAACCTTTATTTTATTAGCAAGTTTCAATATTTGTAACTAGAGATGAGTTGCTATTTAACAACCTGTTATTTGTAAATAGCATTAACAGACTGTTATTTTTGTTCGAAAATAACAGGTGAGAAAATAACAGAAAATATAGTTAAATATTATTGAAGTTGAATATTATTATGGGTATCTTGAGTCATCGGCTTTATGTACACAGTTTTAGTTGTTTTTTTATTCATAATATATTTAAAACTTTTCAGTTGTCTTCTCCATGTGTATATTTTCCATTACCCGCACAGCCAGTTTAAAAATGAGGAACTGCCAGAGTTGAATATTTTTGTAGAAATCTCAAGCCATCCGCTTTATGTAATGACTTTTAGCTGTTTTGTAATCATAATATGTTCGGAGCTTTTATATTTTCTTCTCCATATTGTATATTTTCGTTTACCTGCATCTCCAATAATGTCATTGCATACGCTGTGTTTGATGTGTTGGCGGTAGGCGATCGGCGAGTTAAATTGTTATTTAAAATTTAATCTTAATCACAGCAAGCGGTGGGTTTATATAGCATAGATAAACCACAAATAAATCCATATCTCGGCAACAAAAATTTAATTTGAATTAGGTATCTATGTATCTATATGTATGTGTGAATGCTGGCATTTTTGTATTAATTCAACATGAAATAATAATAATTAAAAAGGTTGAGGCTTAAAAAATGATTTACGTAAATCAAATTATTTATATTTTATTTATATATGAACGTAAAGAAAATTAATTAATACCTCTAGAAACATAAAAATCAAAAAAATTTTCCTGCCCGTCGCACAATGGCACGAATCGTGATTTTTCGTTCAAAATTATCTAGAGCACTTGTTTCGCAACCGATTGGTTTTTTAAATTCTCGTTATTTAATTTCCAAAAAACGTAAGAGGGCCGATTTTTTAATTATGCTAACCAAAATTATTGAGCTTAGCCAAAATGTTCATTAATTTTTCATTTAAATATTAATAAAAGTTACAAATAAAAACTTTTTTCTTATACAATTTACATAAATCTTGTTACTAGGGGGTTTTTGAGGTCGCTGATTACGAATTTGATATCCAAATTGTCATAAATCAACCTGCAGAGGGCGGAATCAATGGCGACTATAGAGTGCTAAAAAATGATGAAAAATGAAATATTTTTGTTAAAGTTTGAGGCGAGAAGTTTTGAATATTTCTGATAAGTATTTCTAAGTTAAAGTAGACTATATTTTAAGTTCCAGGAACAAATTGAAGATGGCGGATCCAATATGGCGAATAGTAATTTCTTATCCAATTTACATAAATCTTGTTACTCAGGGGTTTTTGAGGTCGCTGATAAGAATCTAATATCCAAGTTGTCATAAACCAACCTGCAAGATGGCGGCTATAAAATGCTAAAAAATTATGAAAAATTAAATATTTTTTTAGGGGCGAGCGTAGAGGTGACTTCAATGTGAATATCACTCGATATTCCGTTGAAGCAACGTCGAGCGCGATTAGTACTTGGATGGGCTCCCATCTTGGGAAATACAGCGTTCTCGTCCCACCTTCTAGAGGCTTGTATATCAGTGTATACTCGGAAGTTACGTAATTTCAGACGAGGATTACGTAGTGGATATACCATCGTTCGGAGGGGATGTAAAGCAGGCGGTCCCTTGTCTATTAAATGTTAGGCAAGTAAAAGATCCCTACTCTTCTTAAGGGAAGAGACTCGGCAAAATTTCCAGATTGGGGGTAGCTCGTCTCCTGGCGTCGGTGATAGGCCCTGGTAGCGGAAATAGGCCGACGTTAAACAGTTATAAAAAAAAAATATATTTTTTTAAAGTTTATGCCGAGAAGTTTTGAATATTTCTGAGAAGTACTTTTAAGTTAAAATATTTATGCTTGATAATTAATATATGGCAGTCATATTGGATATATCTTAAAATTTCAGAAAATTTGTTCTTTTTTAAATTTTTTAATAATTCTCAGGAATAGCCTATTTAATTTAATGCATTTTATTTATTTTTATCATCTTATTGCCGCCATATTGGATCCGCCATCTTGAATTTCTTCCTGGAACTTAAAATTTAGTCAATTTTAACTTACAAAAGTACTTATCAGAAATATTCAAAACTTCTCGGCATAAACTTAAACAAAAATATTTCACTTTTCATCATTTTTTAGCATTTCATAGCCTCCATTGATTCCGCCATATTGCAGGTTGATTTATGACAATTTGGATATCAGATTCATAATCAGCGACCTTAAAAATCTCCCAAGTAACAAGATTTATGTAAATTGGATAAGAAAGAAGTTTTTATTTTTAAGTTTTATTAAGATTTAAATTAAAATTGGCCATTTTGGCTAAGCTCAATAATTTTGAGTAGCGTAATTCAAAAATCGACTCTCTTACGTTTTTGGCAAATTAAATAACGAGTATTTAAAAAAAATTATCCCAATCGGTTGAGAAACAAGTGCTCTAGATAATTTTGAACGAAAAAATCACGGTTCGTGCCACTGTGCGTTCCAAAAAACATAAGAGAGCCGATTTCGGCATAAACTTAAACAAAAATATTTCATTTTTCATCATTTTTAGCATTTTCATAGCCGCCATGGATTGCGCCATCTTTCAGGTTGGTTTATGACAATTTGGATGTCAGATTCGTAATCAGCGACCTCAAAAACCCCCCAAGTAAGAAGATTTATGTAAATTGGATAAGAAAAAAAAGTTTTTATTTGTAAGTAACATGTGGTGATCACAGTGTAACATGGGCTTTTTGGCTAAGCTCAATAATTTTGGTTAGCACAATTCAAAAATCGGCTCTATTTTGAAATAATGAGTCTTTTAAAAAAAAATTATCCCAATCGGTTGCGAAATAAGTGCTCTAGATAATTTTGAACGAAAAAATCACGATTCGTGCCACTGTGCGTCGGCCAGAGGCAGCAGCATGATGTATAAAATAACGTCTCTGAAATAAGATTGACTTATGGGGGGGGGGGGCACCGGAAGTCTGGAATACCCTTTATATACGCTTTTTTAGCCATATATTAGCTATTAAAAATTAATATTAGGTATATTTCACACTTCTGGTGGGGGGGGGGGGGGGGGGCACCGGGCCACGTACTTCTTCCCATCGATATGTTATTTTTAAACTGTTATTTAAAAATAGCAGTAGCAGTGGTTTAAACTGTTATTAAAAAATAACAGCTTTTACCCATCACTAATTTGTACGAATTATGTCCGCGTTGCCACATGCACAAAAATTTCTTTAGTATAAAGATGTTGGAAATTATAATTATAAATTATAATTATAAATATTACCTAATTACGTAAAATACAGCTAGGATCTGGTTAGGTAAATTCGAAAATGTAGGTGTGCATAATTTATGCCATGTACAGCTAATATACAGTGTGTCCCCCGATTGAGTTCGCTATAGGTGAAATGGGCAAAAAAATTTCGAATTTTTTTTTCATATTCGGAGGTTCACCCCTGCTTATCTAAAAAGTAATTTCGGGTGAACTTTTATTTTTTTAAAAATCATGTAGGCCATGACATTTAAGCAAAAACGAATTTCATGTTAGGTAAAGTACCTTTTCTGTAAAATATACAGGAAAATGTCATTAAGGAAAGTTATTCAGATTAAAAAGTTATAGTTCTATGCAAAATTTCAAGAACATACACCTACTTTGATGATTTTGATTTTTTCAATACAGGTATAGCGCACGAGGCGCTCTCTACGGGCTAGAGTGATGTAATACATAAATTATTGTTTCATAGCTTAAAAAATGTTTCCTTACCAAATTGGGAGAAGATCGGTCAAGAGACAGTTGAAATATTGCAAAAAAAAGAAAAAAAAATTACAATTTTGACACCCTGTATCTTTTTCCACAGCAACAATTTATTAAAGCATGTTTGGTTATATCCTCATATTTTGGTCCAAAGAATCTACCCTTGAACCTATGGCCTATTATTGATGGTCCGCCCTGTATAATTGCATTTTACAAAAAAAAAATGTTTCCGATTTACTAAAGTGTTTACTCCATTATGTACTAGATCAAACACTTTAGTAAACGGGTATACTACTTTTCTTTTTTTTTTCGTAAAATGCAATTATATTGAAAAAATCAAAATTATCAAAGTAGGCGTATGTTCTTGAAATTTTGTTTAGGACTATAACTTTTTAATCTGAATAACATTCCTTAATGACATTTTCCTCTATATCTTACAGAAAAGGTACTTTACCCAACATGAAATTCATTTTTGCTTTACTGTCATGGCCTACATGATTTTAAAAAAACAAAAGTACACCCAAAATTACTTTTTAGATAAGCAGGGGTGAACCTCAAAATATGGAAAAAAAATTCGAAAATTTTTTGTCCATTTCACCTATAGCGAACTCAATCGGGGGACACACTGTATATGGATATTGTTTAAATTTTAAAATTAGGTACCTATTTATTATTTTAAAACGTAACCACATTATTAATTTCGAATTAAACAGCCAAGAACCTTTTAAAAAAATATATGGGAACACATAAAATTTTTCGCCTCGGTTGTAAATATGTCCTTGAACGTAATAAAATGTGTAGTAAATTTCCAGCTACTAAGAATTCTACCTGCCTTTAATGTGCCGTCCACCAATTAGAATTGTTGTCATCGAATAATCGGTTTATTATAGTTTATTGGCATAATATAAAATATTCAAATTTAGTAAATTGAATAGTAGATAGATGCACTTTTATATTTTAGTCATAAAAATTTAAAAACTTTAAGATGTGATAAAACAATTTTTATTTGTAGAAATGTAATAAATAATTCCCTTGTAAAAATAACGAACCAATAATTACTTTGTTAAATATCACTACATTTAGTGACATTTAGTAAAGTAATATTTGTTTTCGTTGTTTTAAATTTCCGATTACGCATTTTCATTTAGCTTGCACCACGGTGTATTTAATATACTCTGGCTTGCACACAGTCACCTGAATAAACCTTAATCCATTCCTGTCTCGATAACCACTAGTTCAAATGAAGTCTGCATAGAGGACTCATCTGTACGGGTTAAAAATTCATTACTTTCATTAGGTCCCTGTAGATGACGCTTGAGATCGTATCCAACAGTTGATACACACGCGTTATAGGCGTCTGAATTTAAGATGCCAGCGCCAAAGTGGAGAACTCGTGAACTAATTATAGGCCGTTTGTTTATTTATTTGGCGAATACTTATATCGAGTTTTTTCTGTTTATTGTTATTTTTGGCGTTGAAAATAATAACATTAATAATATATGACTTGAAGGTTTGTAAGATTTTGTTGTAAGTGATTTGCAAGATGTTAATGGCATTATTCAGCAAAATTCATATTTTTTAGGTTATCTGGTTTTCCCCTTGAAAAGTACAGTTTCTTCGACATAAACGGTGTCTGGCTAGTTAAATATCAATAAACTTAAATATTTCTTTAAATTTATGTACAGTTGTAGTTTAAATCACTTTTTTTTCAGAAAACATGAGTGACATTTAGGTTAAGCATATTGCAATGTATGGAACATTTGGGAAGCACTAAAAATGTAAAAATTCTAATTGTGTGTATGAAGGGGAATATGTTTTAAATGCAGGACATATTATTTTGTGTGGTACAACCCATATTCAACACAAAACTTAATAAATGTGTATGCTCTATGTATACAAACAAGTGTCAGATCTCAGATCATGAAATTAGTGGTACCTACATTGAATATAGGTAACTGAAAAGATACTTATATCGAGTAAAATTAAGTAAAATAACTGAAACAGTATTTTGTAAAATATGAAATAGCAATATACAGGGGTAACACATAATAGTGCATGATGCAATAGTATACATTACTTTTATAAATATACTGAAATTGCATATATTTACTTATTTCAAAAATTTCACTTACAATGTGTGATTGTTCAGGCCATTATTATTGTTACTCGGGCCACGGTTATTTGCACCAGCTTTTTCCCTCTCAATGCCTGGTTAAAGGCGTCTACATCAAAGAGGGTATGCTGTGAACATTGTCGTGCCAATTCAACTTTCACGAGTTGTCTCTGCAACCTACAAAGGATACCGACTAGGTTGGCTCCAGCAAATTGTATCTTGTGTAGCTCCTTTAAACGCTATCATATTTTTAATAACTTAGCATCTCAGTTTATCATTATTTACTTATTGTTGATATCATCGTACACTAAGGAGACAATGACAGAAAGGCCTATAATTAGTTTGACTATAGATCACCAGGTGGCGTACTCCTTATTTTAAGACGCCTATACTACTAGGTAGTCTATATACAATGGTGCCGCGAAACCAACTGTCATTTTTCATTTTACCACCAGAAAAGGCGGGAAAAGCTGTCAGTTTTAGACCGTGTGTTGGCACTTGGAACAAATGTATCTTTAAGTTAAATTACTTCAGTGATTTTGATTTTATATAAATTTTATTTCTAGCGTGAAACAATGCAGGGGTAAGTTGTCATAAAAACACAGAAAGTTTTTAGTTCTATTATACTTTTTCAGTATAACAGCAAAAACTGGTTGCGAGAAGGTAACGATTGAAATTACCATGGATAAATCAAAGAAAGATGATGACGGGAAAGAAAATATTACACCGAATATTACGTGCAGAGGTGATGAAAATTTTTTAAAAGGTATTGGTTTAAACTTTTTTGAACATGAGGAATACCAGTATTTAAACCACATAAAAACCATTATCGAGAAAGGTGTAAAAAGAGGAGATCGTACTGGAGTGGGCACCTACTCTATATTCGGAGCACAGATGCGTTATAGTTTACGCGACGGAGTTTTTCCTCTTTTAACAACAAAGCGAGTATTTTGGAGAGGCGTCATAGAGGAATTACTTTGGTTTATACGTGGCAGTACTAATGCTTCTGAATTAACGCAGAAAAAGGTGCATATCTGGGATGCTAACAGTACCAGGGAATTTTTAGACAGTGTTGGTCTTAAGGATAGGGAAGAGGGTGACTTGGGGCCTATTTATGGATTTCAGTGGAGACATTTCGGTGCGGAATACAAAGGAATGCATGCGAGTTACAAGGATAAGGGTATCGATCAACTCGCCCATGTTATTAACACAATTAAAACTAGACCAACCGATAGACGTCTGATAATGTGTGCTTGGAATCCTATTGATATTCCTGAAATGGCGTTACCACCCTGCCATTGCCTCGTACAGTTCTTTGTTGCCAATGATGAACTCTCGTGTCAATTGTATCAAAGGTCTGCCGATATGGGTCTAGGAGTACCTTTTAATATTGCAAGTTACGCTTTACTTACATATATGATAGCACATGTCACAGGATTAAATGTAAGATTTTTCAAAATATATTTTTTATTAATATGTTCATTATACAGTAAGATTGATATGTTATTGACTATACAGGGTGTCCCCAACAAACACAAAAGGTCGGCCCATCAGCGGGCCATCACTGGGCCAGAAATGAAACTTCTGGCCCTATGATGGCCCACTGGAGGGCCGACCTTTTGTGTTTGTAGGGCCACTTAAAACTGCCGGTGCCATTTTTTCGATAAATAAAAGATATTTGAATTCTGTAAAAGGTGTTCACTAGAAAATATGAATTATATCAGTTTTGAGTAAACATGATCATTTTACAAATTGAGATATAGATGGCGTTGTGAAGCAAAGAAATTATTTGATCCTAGGAATGTTGAAATAAGGTGCAAATAATGCAGTACCTACGTACGGCAACCGAATAATGTATAAAAGCCCATATATGGTATCGAGCTAAAATTTTGTATAGAGGTATTTGAGACAACTGCGAATCGAATATGCTATCCAATCTGCCAATAAAGATTTGCCTAATAGTCAGTCTCGAAATTTCGACCCATTTAGAGGAACTTAGTAGGACATGAAAATATGAAAATTTCAAATTTTAACTATAGCTCAAAAAAAAATAAAAATAAAAATCTGGCAACACGTTCCAAAATAACGGGGTGTTGCGGTATTAAAGAGCATACACTGTATATTTAATTTTAGTCCAAAATAATGTTTTTTTATTAGTCCAATGCTTCTAGTATCTGTTTAAAAAAAGTTCAAGAAAGCCTAATTCCTTTTGCGCCTTATTAATTTCGTCATTATAAACGCAATGTCTCAAAAGTCCCCGGTGATCTGTTGTACAGTTTTTATGCTGTGTCAGAGGGTTAAAAAAAATAAGTTAAGGTGTTAGCAAGTCTGATATTTTTGCGTTTCGTGATATCTCTGTCGTGCCAAATTTTGCCCTTTGTATTCTTCCTAAAAAGATACATAGATAAGTAATATTCTCTCACCTCCTTGATAAACTGTCATAGACTCAGTATTTACTGCATCCTTTGTAAAATTATATTTTGAAAATAAATTTAGGTGGGCACGTTTTAAGACTTACAAAGGGACGATAGAAGTATGGAATAGATACTATTATGCATAAATAATAAGTTACCCTGAATAGAAATGAGAAGCTGCATACCTCCTCTTTTATTTCGTAGTACACACTATGCCTTGCGTGCATACCTGCTCACTGCATCCTTGCTGATAAACCATACAGTTTTTTCGGCATTTGTGCAGGTATTTTACAGTATTAAAAAATAAAGTCGCGTTGAAAAAGAACAATTCATGTTGTAATTGTTGAGTCGCTCGACAGTGGACACTCTGTGACAGTTGAACGTTGATTGCGGAGTTTAAACGAGGTTAGTTTCGAAGAAGATGGAAAAGTGCATTTGTTTCGTGATGTAACTTCAATTTGAGTACATGTGGAATGTAGTAAAGTGAAGAAGAAGAGGAAGAAGTAATCAAAAAAGAAGAAAGAGAAAAAGAATAAATGAAAACACGATAAATATCACACCGAGAAAATTTTTTCACCATCATAGCGAAAAAATAAGCTGTAGTAGCAGAAAACTCTAATAACATAGGCGCCAGTGTAGTACTGTGCTGTAGCAGAAAATTTTGATTTGCTGGCAGTACTTTACAACCACAGTATACTTATTTCATAAAAAATAACTTTTCTGATCCAGGAAGATAACATTGCTACTATTGTTAAGGAGCAATTGCTGTTGTTGGCAAAATATATTTCTGTCAGTATAAAGTAACTTGCAAGGAATATAAATTGACTTCACTACCACAAAAAAGAGACTTGGAGTCACTGTAGATTGATTTGGCTATAGTCGTAAAGTAGTTTACTGTTACTATAAAGTAACTTTGCTGGCATTATAAAATAGTTTTGCTAGTAAGTTTTTTATTGCCATTATACAGGGTGTTTCAGGATTAACCGGTCAAATTGTAAATTTGGAATAGGTATTTCTAAATATGAAAAATATTTCCTATGGAGGTATAATAGGTATCCGAAAATGCCTCATGAAGGAGTTATACCATTTCAAAATTTTTAGCTGTCATTTTTGTGGTATAATTCTTCAACGTTGCATTTCTGAACATACCTTCATACATAAAGGATTTTTTTTCATATTTTGAGGTGTCCCATCCAAATTTAAAATTTGATGGTTAATCCTGAAAAGCCTGTACAAGGTGTTCTAAATTAAATAGACAAAATTAGCTAGGTGCATGATTCATTTTTTCAGGACAAGGAAAAAGTGGTTTTATAAACACATGAACGTTTTTTAATGTCCGGGTCGTTTATTTCAAAATACATTGCTGTATATAATGCAAAAAAAGAAATAAAACCAGTTTAACATTTATTAACTTATAGGCACCTACTGAAAATGCAACTCTATATGTCAGTGATTTCTACAACAAAAGAAAAGAAATGCTTTTTGAAACAACATTTTGATAAATAAATAATATGTAATTGAGGAGTTTCCGGTAGAAGGGGGCTAAGTGCCGAAAGTAAAATTTCTAAGTTATTGCGATCAAAAATTTCTACATACCACCTACTAATATGCAGAAAGCGGTTAGTAGCCAATAAAAGAAGCTGTTTAAATTTTACTTTTGGCACTTAGTCTCTTTCTACTGGAAGCTCCTCAATTATACTAAAAATGTTTCCAAAGGGCGAATAAACATTGCCTGATGAAAATTGAAAATTCTTGACAGAAAATAAATAAATGAAATCAGTTTCACGTTTCTTAACGTAATCATACTGATACATAATTATTTGCATTTCGTGTAATTATAACGTACGTATCATAAATTTTCAAATCTCGAAAGAAAATGCAACTCTCTATGTCAGTGATTTCCACAAGAAAGGAAAATAAATGCTCATTAAAACTTTTTGAAACAACATTTTGATAAATAAATATGTCATTTTCATACTAGAAATTTTGCCAAAGCACGGATAACGATAACTACAACTCGAAAATAATTGGAATCGAAAGGCTTTGCACCACTAATCAGTAATCACTAATCGCAAAATATATCTTCACCACTAATTAATACATAATTTGCGTACATGGCAGACGGCAAGTACCCAAAGATTGGCACGATACCGCACCACACCACGTGGCACGTACTATAGGTATGCTACTCTGGTCAGTAGTGGCCCCAATACAAATATGATTGTATTGTGAGGAATGAGAGAATAATGCAATAATGAGATTCTTCTTCCAGCCCGCGCAGCATAACCAACGAAAACAATAAGAAGACTAAATTAGAATTTCACTCTTATGAAGAGAACTGAGTCTACTTTCGCAAAGCGCATGCGTTAACTCAATTTTTAAAAGAATTCTCTTTTGTACCAGCTAAGTTTTTTTTAGGAACAATAATAAAGTTTTCAACTGCAGTTAAAATATTTATACAAAATTTGACTTTCTGAAGTAACAAAGTACATTCCAATGGTATTTAGAAATTATTTAGTGATTGTAAATTAAAGTTTTATGAAATATTTTATTGTGTTACAGTATAGACTATTTATTATTCCAGCAAAAAATGTTTCTGTTACTGTGAAGTGCCTCAGCATACCGATTTTTTTAACTGCAACATAGAGTGTTTACTGTTCTAAAAAAAATATATGTTCTAATAGCAAAAAAAGTGGTAGCAAAGATTTTCTTTAGGATAATTTTCTCGGTGCAGTTCTTGATAATGCATGATCTTACCTTGAATTTATAATTGACATTGCCCCCACTGAACAAAGCTCTCGTGATTGATTTCATTAATAAATCACGTAAAATATTTTTCACCAAAAGTTCCTTGTTCTCTTTAATCTAGGACTTAATTTTTATATTTAAGTAAGTAAAATTCTCGATAAAATCGAAATAGTTGCTTGAATCATAACTTTTACACCAAGTTTTTTTGAAAACTAGCTGGTATGACAAAATAAGTAAAGACCTTTTTTATAGGTAATTTTCCAATCTTCTGATCTTATAATATGTTTATATTCGTAAATTTAAAAGGAACGATGATATTCTAGAAAAAACACTTTTTTAACCCTTTTTTGCATCGTAAAAAATTATGCATGCAACAGATAGCAGACTTTTGAGACATTGTTCAGAACAACAAAGTTAAAGTGTAACTAAAAATTCAGCTTTCTTGGACCTTTTGCTATATATGATATATTTTTTTTCTAAATGCACTGGACTATTTGAATATCATGTGAAACTCTTAAGTATGCCTAATTTTTGTTGCTGCTTTTTGTTTAAGTAAGCGAAAGTTGTGCTTCAAGTGAAACCCAAAACATTCAGTCCTGAATTTATATATTTTTTTCTCTACATATATTCCATTTCTAGCCTGGTGAATTTATTCACACGCTAGGAGATAGCCACGTCTACTTGAGTCATGTTGAAGCCCTTCAAGAGCAATTAAAACGCAAGCCGAGACCTTTTCCTAAGTTAACCATAAAGAGAAAAGTGGAAACTATCGAAGAGTTTACTGCTGATGATTTCGAACTGAGTAATTATAATCCATATCCGAAAATAACTATGCCTATGGCTGTATAATTTATCCTGTGCGATGAGGGCATTAGTTTTTGAGACATGAATAAACAGCATACATTCAACCATTTTCGATGTAAAATCAGATCCAAGTTATAGTTACGCCCCATAAAAGTATAAATTGCCATTTTCTCGAAATTAGGAGTTTGAGAATGTTTTAATCAATTCGAATTTTTACTTGGAAATGAAAATCACAAAGTAACAATGTTCTTAAATGGTGCAAAGTTTGTTGTTTATTCATTTACACACATAAGGGTCCATCTAAGCTTTTGTCTTATCGTTACTTTTGAAATCCTCTGTTTACGGTGAACTTATTATTTCACCAGCTTTACTTAATTAAATTTTTGTGATGTGAACCTACTAGCTACCTACTACTAGCATCAAAATGTATTCAAAATGTATTAGTTTTGTGAAAGTATGAAATATCTATATATTTATTATATACCCTTAAATGAAACCAAAATGGCAACACACGTTTATGTTATTCTTAATCTGAATTAAAATTTAATGAACTATTACATTTTTTTTTGTCCTGTTTCAGATCCTTCCCAATTCTAATTCTAATCGGTACCTCAGAAGTATAAATTTCCAAGTCCAATATTAATTTTTAGAGCGAATAATGAGCTAAACGATAGTGGTTTTCAGATTATTCCAGTTTTTATCATATCATTGCAAAAATTAGTCAATAGACTTAGACCCTTTTATGCTTCTGAGAAACTGCAAATAACGATCTCGGAAGTTCATTTCCAAAATAAAATATTCGATGAAGCAAGTTACAATATACAATAGTGTATGTACACTTCTGGGCAATAAAATCCCGTACACTTGAAAAATCATGTAATCCAGTTTTTACTAATATTAAGTGATATGAATCAGTCTTTTTGGAATTTAGATTTTTTATTATCATATAGGTTATAAAAAAGTGACATTGATTGTGAAGTGTCATAAGTAAGGTATTTGGAAAGATGTTAATGATTTAATGATTTTGATTTATAAAAAATGTAAAAATTGACGTTGAAAAATTGTGTCCGAGATAAGGCCAGATTCTGTAAGCTCAAAACATTCAGAAAATCGCCAGGACCTGTTCCACGGAGACATGTAGCGTTCGTGAAACCTGGTAATTGCAGGACGGTACACCCAAATATGTCCGTCATTACAAGACTGAAAAACTCTTTCATCGGTAAACATAACATTGTTCCAAAACTTCAATGGGCGATAGACATAATTTAAACAAAACAAAAAGTGGGCTTGCTTACGTTCTTCTGTTAATATGGTCTTCTTGGCACTTACACGGTTTTTTAATTCCGATTTTCCTATCCTTCGGCTAGCTGTTGACCTCGATGCTGGAATATTTGTCATAGACCCACCGTCTACTGCTGTTTGAAACGGATTTTCCCTCAAATAGCCAAGGAGTGCTTCATCTTGAGCGAGATTTGAACTTCTGGGATTTAATATAGGGAAAAATAAATGTACGAGATTTTATTGCACAAAAGTGTACTGGGTATACTTAAAAAGGTGGGCAACCTTTGGCAGACGCATAAATTGCAGTGCACATAAAATTTTCGTCAATGACGAACCCCTAGTCCTCTGTTAAGATATTCGCTTTTAAAGATGAGAGTCGTAATCGTCTGCGAGAACTATAAAAAATGTGAAATCTGTTCAGAGTCCAAAAGTAAACTATCCGATAGTGAAATTATACAGTATTAGGTCTGTTTCTGCAGCATCCACGGACTTTAGACATAACGCGATTGGTTGAAAACAATTTGTGATTGATCAGCTGACCACATTAGACAGAGAGCTTATTGGCTCTGACTGGTTTGTGATTTCTTGCAGAAACAAACCTATATTAAATCATCAATAATACACTTTCCAAATACCACAGTCATTTTTTTTTCAACTATTTATTTAACGTCGACTTATTTTCGCTACCAAGCCCTATCCCCGACGCCAGGAGACGCCCCAACCTGGAAATTTTGCCGAACCTCTTCTCGTAAGAAGAGCAGGGATCTTTTACTTGCCTACCATTTAATAGACAAAGGACCGCCTGCTTTACATCCCCTCCGAAGGATGGTATATCCACTACGTAATCCTCGTCTTGAAATTACATAGCTTCTGCGTATACGCTGATATACAAGCCGCCAGAAGGCGGGGCGTGATCGCTGTGTTTCCCAAGATGGATTTCACCTATCCAAGTACTAACCATGCTGCACATTGCTTCACTGGAGTATCGAAATACAGCAGTCAAGACGCATCTACTCTCGCCCCTACCACAGAGACATCAAAACGAAAATAATATGTTCATCACATTTCTATATTATAATTTAATTGAATGTCTTAAATATTCTGGAAAAAGCGAAAAAATATTTATGAAAAAAGCAAGCAAATAAATAGTATATTATATTACTAGGAGTAGAACGCACTCTTTTTTTGTGTTGAGCCCAGGATTTGCGGCTGAGGCGAAGCCGAAGCCGCAAACTGGGCGAAACACAAAAAAAGGCGTTCTACTCCGTGTAATATATACTATTTTTTCTTCAAGCGTATTAAAATGCAAACATTCATTTATTTATCATAAATGTACAAATATTCAAACTACAGTCTTACATGTTGACATAATATGACAAGTGGCTAGTGGATAGCGCGCTACCGGTGGCTTTCGGTATTAACATTATGTTACTAGTAAAACAATACCCACTGCGGTGGCGCTTTCGGAACTAACATTATGTTACTAGTAAAACAATGTCCACTACGGTGGCGTTCGGTACTAACATTTTGTTACTAGTAAAACAATGTCCTACTTCTACTTCTGTTTTTGGTGACATAATTTAAACATTTTAATACGCTTGAAGAAAAAAATATTTATGAAAAAAGTAAGCAAAAAATATATATTTACTCCTTTCTGGTAGTGCAATAAATAAATGTAGGTCCAGGGCCGTGTAGAGCGGGTGTGCGAGGTGTGTACCGCACACCTCCATCTATTTTTAGCGGCGGTGGGCGCAAAATCAGATGCTTGCCGGGAGGCGGCATTTTAGATTTTCACACCAGCAGCCAAATCTCTAGAAACGGCCCTGTGTAGGTCGTGGGCAACTATTATTTATTTCTGTTTCTACATTTCTCGTCATCATTATTCTTACTAGCCATTGGTCGAGAAGGATATTTATGTTTGGTAGATTGGTTTGCAAACTTTCGAGTAGTCGGAGAAAGATCTGATCGACCGAGACACAATTAAAAATTAAATGAAAACCTGGAAGTTAGTTTGCTAGTGTAGTTTGCTACCATACTGACCTGACCAAAAATTTGTATTTTGCTATAGTTAGTCTACTTGCACATAGGTAGCGTGAGTCATATTCCGCACTTTTCTAAATTCACCGGTGGGCGCACCGGTGAATAAAATACGAAGCTGATTGGCTATGTTTTTCAAAGGAGCCAATCATATAATGTTATTGCTTACCGGTGCGATCCACCGGTGAATTTAGAAATCTGCCCATTGTTCATTTCGACTATTCCTACTTATTTGTAAAGTATTCGCATGGGCTTTTTCAGAATTCGGTTACACGCATGCTCGTATCATGTTATCAAGTTAGTTCAGCTTAATCGCACGGGATGTGGGAGCCCTGTCAAAAAAATCTCATCAATCCGTATTGAAAATTATCAAAAATTAATAAGTACCTATATGGTCAATAAGTTTCTATAAGAGTTAGATAAAGTTGCTGTTGAAATAGTTATCAGTTTATATCAGAATAGACCAGCAAAACGAGTCAAGCCATATCCATTTGTAAATCCAAACATTTACTTATACCACATCAATGAGAATTTATGAGCAAAGTATCTAATGTAATTCATGCGGCTTTCCATGATTAAAAGACAAGTGTTTCTTTAAGAAACGAGCTGCATTAGGTTAGAACAGTTTTGATTTGCAATTGAAGATTACAAATTACAATGTTTGAATAGGGATTTATGAGATCAGTTTCTATGAGTATTAATGTTTTTTTTTCAGTAATATATTAAATGTGTTTTCATTTGTTTGAATGGGTAAAAAGAAAGGTCAGTTTTCAACTGCAATTACAAATACAAGTTTAATCACTTCGAATGGGGTTATATGCGATTAATTTCTAAAAGTATTTATGCTGTTTTCCGAATAAAATTGTGATGAGGTTTAATCAGTAACAAATTGTTCACTACTTGTTATGATATGGTCGGAAATTCCAAGTACACATTTAGTATTCCTTCAAGAGGATTGATGAGAGCAGTTTCTACGAGTATCTATTTGTTGTTCCTATAGTAAATTATATAAGTCTTTATCAGTACAGATTCGGATCTAATTTAAATATGAAAATTATATCAGAATATAGCAACTAAATATTTTAAACAGTATCTATTTGTAAATCCAGATATTTACTAATACTATCTCAGTGAGAATTTATGAGAACAGTATCTAATGTAAAACGAGCGGCTTTCCGTGGTTAACTGGCAAGTGTCTCTATAAGAAACGAGCTGCATTAGGTTAGAACAGTTTTGATTTGCAATTGAAGATTACAAATTACAATGTTTGAATAGGGATTTATGAGATCAGTTTCTATGAGTATTAATGTTTTTTTTTCAGTAATATATTAAATGTGTTTTCATTTGTTTGAATGGGTAAAAAGAAAGGTCAGTTTTCAACTGCAATTACAAATACAAGTTTAATCACTTCGAATGGGGTTATATGCGATTAATTTCTAAAAGTATTTATGCTGTTTTCCGAATAAAATTGTGATGAGGTTTAATCAGTAACAAATTGTTCACTACTTGTTATGATATGGTCGGAAATTCCAAGTACACATTTAGTATTCCTTCAAGAGGATTGATGAGAGCAGTTTTTACGAGTATCTATTTGTTGTTCCTCTAGTAAATTATATAAGTCTTTATCAGTACAGATTCGGATCTAATTTAAATATGAAAATTATATCAGAATATAGCAACTAAATATTTTAAACAGTATCTATTTGTAAATCCAGATATTTACTTATACTATCTCAATGAGAATTTATGAGAACAGTATCTAATGTAAAACGTGCGGCTTTCCGTGGTTAACTGGCAAGTGTCTCTATAAGAAACGAGCCGCATTGGGTTAGAACAGTTTTGATTTGCAATTGAAGATTACAAATTATAATGTTTGAATAGGGATTTATGAGATCAGTTTCTATGAGTATTAATGTTTTTTTTTCAGTAATATATTAAATGTGTTTTCATTTGTTTGAATGGGTAAAAAGGAAGGTCAGTTTTCAACTGCAATTACAAATACAACTTTAATCACTTCGAATGGGGGGTTATATGCGATCAATTTCTAACAGTATTTATGCTGTTTTCCGAATATAATTGTGATGAGGTTTGATCAGTAACAAATTGTTCCCTACATGTTACGATATGGTCGGAAATTCGAGGTACATATTTAGTATTCCTTCGAAAGGATTGATGGTAGCAGTTTCTATGAGTATGTATTTGTTGTTCCAATAGAAAATTTGTCTTTATCAGTATGCATTCGGATCTATTTTAAATACAAAAATTATATCAGAATGACACAACCAAATATTTTAAACAGTATCCACTTGTAAACATTTAAAGATATATTTTAATGAGAACCAATCAGAATAGTATCTAATGTAACGCGTGCGGCTTTCCGTGGCTAAATTTTAAAAGTATTTTTAATAAATAGCTTTAACGGATTTGAACAGTTTTAATTTGCAATTGCAGATGAATAGTTTTAATTGTTAAATAGGGATCTATGAGATCAGTGTCTTTGTGTAATGTTTATTTTCCAATAAAAACACATTTTATTGAAAAAAAAAACATTACACTGACCTCATAGATCCCTAACAATTAAAACTATTCATCTGGAAATGCAAAACTGTTCGAATCCGTTAAAGCTTATTTATTGCAAATAATTTTAAAATTTAGCCACGGAAACCGCACACGTTACATTAGATACTGTTGTGATGGATTCTCATTATAATATTATCTTGGATTTACAGGTGGACACTGTTTAAAATATTTGGGGTTTCATTCTGATATGATTTTTGTATTTAAATTAGATCCGAATGCATACTGATAAAGACTTATATAATTTACTGTAGGAACAACAAATAAATACTCGTAGAAACTGCTCTCATTAATCCTCTTGAAGGAATACTAAATATGTACCTGGAATTTCCGACCATAACATGTAGTGAACAATTTGTTACGGATCAAACCTCATCACAATTATATTCGGAAAACAACATAAATACTGTTAGAAATTGATCGCATATAACCCCATTCGAAGTGATTAAACTTATATTTGTAATTGCAGTTCAAAACTGACCTTCCTTTTTACCCATTCAAACAAATGAAAACACATTTAATATATTACTGAAAAAAAACATTAATACTCATAGAAACTGATCTCATAAATCCATATTCAAACATTATAATTTTAAATCTTCAATTGCAAATCAAAACTGTTCTAACCTAATGCAGCTCGTTTCTTATAGAAACTCTTGCCATTTAACCACGGAAAGCCGCACGTTTTACATTAGATACTGTTCTCATAAATTCTCATTGAGATAGTATAAGTAAATGTTTGGATTTACAAATAGATACTGTTTAAAATATTTGGTTGCTTTATTCTGATATAATTTTCATATTTAAATTAGATCCGAATCTTTACTGATAAAGACTTATATAATTTACTAGAGGAACAACAAATAGATACTCGTAGAAACTGCTCTCATCAATCCTCTTGAAGGAATACCAAATGTGTACTTGGAATTTCCGACCATATCATAACATGTAGTGAACAATTTGTTACTGATTAAACCTCTTCACAATTATATCCGGAAAACAGCATAAATACTTTGAGAAATTGATCGCATCTAACCCCATTTGAAGTGATTAAACTTGTATTTGTAATTGCAGTTGAAAACTGACCTTTCTTTTTACCTATTCAAACAAATGAAAACACATTTAATATATTACTGAAAAAAAAAACATTAATACTCATAGAAACTGATCTCATAAATCCCTATCCAAACATTATAATTTTGAATCTTCAATTGCAAATCAAAACTGTTCTAACCTAATGCAGCTCGTTTCTTATAGAAACTCTTGCCATTTAACCACGGAAAGCCACACGTTTTACATTAGATACTGTTCTCATAAATTCTCATTGAGATAGTATAAGTAAATGTTTGGATTTACAAATAGATACTGTTTAAAATATTTGGTTGCTTTATTCTGATATAATTTTCATATTTAAATTAAATCCGAATCTGTACTGATAAAGACTTATATAATTTACTATAGGAACAACAAATAGATACTCGTAGAAACTGCTTTCATCAATCCTCTTGAAGGAATACTAAATGTGTACTTGGAATTTCCGACCATATCATAACAAGTAGTTAACAATTTGTTACTGATTAAACCTCATCATAACTATATTCGGAAAACAGCATAAATACTTTTAGAAATTGATCGCTTATAATCCCATTCGAAGCGATTAAACTTGTATTTGTAATTGCAGATAAAAACTGACCTTTCTTTTTACCCATTCAAACAAATGAAAACACATTTAATATATTACTGAAAAAAAACATTAATACTCATAGAAACTGATCTCATAAATCCCTATTCAAACATTATAATTTGTAATCTTCAATTGCAAATCCAAACTGTTCTAACCTAATGCAGCTCGTTTCTTAAAGAAACACTTGTCTTTTAATCACGGAAAGCCGTACGAATTACATTAGATACTGTGCTCATAAATTCTCATTGATATGGTATAAGTAAATGTTTGGATTAACAAATGGATATGGCTTGACTCATTTTGCTGGTCAATGCGGTTATAAACTGATAACAATTTCAACAGCAACTTTACCTAACTCTTATAGAAACTTATTGACCATATAGGTTCTCATAGATACTTATTAATTTTTGATAATTTTCAATACGGATTGATGAGATTTTTTTGACAGGGTATTCAAACATTATAATCTATAATCTTCAATGGCAAATCAAAACTGTTCTAACCTAATGCAGCTCGTTTCTTATAGAAACTCTTGCCATTTAACCACGGAAAGCCGCACGTTTTACATTAGATACCGTCCTCATAAATTCTCATTGAGATAGAATAAGTAAATGTCTGAATTTACAAATAGATACTGTTTAAAATATTTGGTTGATTTATTCTGGTATAATTTTCATATTTAAATTAGATCCGAATGCATACTGATAAAGACTTATATAATTTACTATTGGCACAACAAATACATAGGTACTCGTAGAAACTGCTATCATCAATCCTTTCGAAGTAATACTAAATATGTACCTGGAATTTCCGACCATATCGTAACATGCAGTGAACAATTTGTTACTGATCAAACCTCATCACAATTATATTCGGAAAACAGCATAAATACTGTTAGAAATTGATCGCATATAACCCCATTCGAAGTGATTAAACTTGTATTTGTAATTGCAGTTGAAAACTGACCTTTCTTTTTACCCATTCAAACAAATGAAAACACATTTAATATATTACTGAAAAAAAACATTAATACTCGTAGAAACTGATCTCATAAATCCCTATTCAAACATTATAATTTGTAATCTTCAATTGCAAATCAAAACTGTTCTAACCTAATGCAGCTCGTTTCTTATAGAAATACTTGCCATTTAACCACGGAAAGCCGCACGTTTTACATTAGATACTGTTCTCATAAATTCCCATTGAGATAGTATAAGTAAATGTCTGGATTTACAAATAGATACTGTTTAATATATTTGGTTGCTTTATTCTGATATAATTTTCATATTTAAATTATATCCTAATCTGTACTGATAAAGACTTATATAATTTACTAGAGGAACAACAAATAGATACTCGTAGAAACTGCTCTCATCAATCCTCTTGAAGGAATACTAAATGTGTTTTTGAATTTCCGACCATATCATAACAAGTAGTGAACAATTTGTTACTGATTAAACCTCATCACAATTATATTCGGAAAACAGCATAAATACTTTTAGAAATTGATCGCATATAACTCCATTCGGAGTGATTAAACTTGTATTTGTAATTGCAGTTGAAAACTGACCTTCCTTTTTACCCATTCAAACAAATGAAAACACATTTAATATATTACTGAAAAAAAACATTAATACCCATAGAAACTGATCTCATAAATCCCTAATCAAACATTATAATTTGTAATCTTAAATTGCAAATCAAAACTGTTCTAACCTAATGCAGCTCGTTTCTTATAGAAACACTTGCCATTTAACCACGGAAAGCCGCACGTTTTACATTAGATACTGCTCTCATAAATTCTCATTGATGTGGTATAAGTAAATGTTTGGATTTACAAATGAAGACGGCTTGACTCATTTTGCTGCTCCATTCTGGTATAAACTGATAGAAATTTCAGCAGCAACTTTACTCCAGGCTCCAGTAGAGGGAGCTTATACGTGTTGCTAATTCATATCTAATCTAATGTGACCTAAGGAACTGACGTGTGTTTTTTAAATTAAAAAAGTAAAGCAGTCTCTTTCACTGCTAACTCATTCATTGCTTCTAGGCTAGCAAGAACACCCGAGGAAATAAGTACTTTGCAGTATTTTGTGTTTACCACACTATATTGGTATTTCTATTTGAAATACGCAATTTAAACTGTACATTTGTCGGCATGCATATCCAAATTAATACTAATAAAAAAGCATAATGGGAGTTTACAATAAAAATACATCTGTAAAATATACAATTGAAACTGTACATTTGTTGACATGTATATCCACATTAATACTAATAAAAAGACGATGTTGAAATTTACAATAAAAACATGTTGATAAATGGTGTGTTACATACGATAGATACTGGGAAAGGACGGACTGAAACTATTATGATATTACTTATAGAAAAGTTTAGAATCTCTTTAAAGTTGTATCTGTAATTCGATATGTTTACAGATATAAGGGCAAGAGTGCATTTGCAGACACTAAACTGTAGATTTGTTGATGTATATTTCATATAAATACTCATGAAAGGGCAACATGATAATTCCAAATAGCTCATTCGGAATTACTGTTTCATAACCGATTTAAAACTTAATAAAACAGACAAAATCCTGTCTGTATAATACTAATATAACTTATAGGAACGATAAAACCGCATCACTTTTTTTTTATAAGTTTCTATGTGGAATTTTTGGCAGGGAGGAATTTGCATTTAAAATTCGCAAAAACCACGATAACTTTGTTATTATACTGCCTTGACGAAAAGAAAGTTAAATTAAAAATTGAACATCTCGCGCAGACACGGAACCACAGAAATTTTTTTGCAAGTAAGGATTTTTAAAATCTTTTTAAAAGAAAAATTATCGCAATCCAAGAAATAGGAAGGGAGGGAGGGGATAAAGGGAATAAAGGGTTAAGGAAAAGGGATAGGGACTTCGGACCTTGATATTCCGCAAAATAAATATTTTTTCCATCTTAATATTTCATCAATCACCCTTTATCAAATATTAAACTGCCGAAACGGCACTACTGGTTGGGAATGTGTGTAGGAGTAACGTATTTAATAGGTTTTATTTAAATATAAAATTTTACAACCGAATTTTGTGTGTTGATATAGATTCGTAGATAAACTTTTAAAAAACGTAATCTTCTACCATATATATTTCACATGTGGATTTAGTAAGTTAGTTAGTTAAACAACAGTTATTTTAACGTTGTAAAAAATACGTTTTATTTTTCTTTAAATAAAACGTTTAAAAAACGTATTAAATATATGCAATAAAAACGTTAAACTTTTTCGTTGCACAAACGTTACTTTTAGCGAGTCGTTAAAACTCCTTACATTATAGGTAAACGTATTTTATACGTTATTACATATTTGTAAAAAAAAGCGTACTAAAACGTTTTATTCCAGTATTTTCTTCTACTAGTGGTTAAAAATGCGTGTAGTAGTAACGTATTTTAAACGTCTTATTTAAATGTTGAACTTTTGCAACCAAATGCAACGTTGAAAATTTCAACGTAAAACGTATAATCAACGATTACGCTGTTTTAAAAACGTTTATTAAACGTACGAGTGCCCATTGGAAACAGCATGGAGTTGGAGGATTTGATTTCTTTTTGTGGATTTGAAATTAAACACGATTTTTTTGTATTTCTTTAATACGTGATACTAATACACACAATGTGAGTTTGAAGTAATTTATTTTAAAGTTATGGTGGATTTTTGCCAGGCACGGAACTAGAAGTACAGGACTGGGTGGGCCCGCGAAACTGGCCTCGGAAGGAGGAATTCAAAATATTTTTTTAATGAGTGGAGAGGAGACATTGCGGCGTCGATAGGTTTGAAAATGCACCACTTAAGGTGCCTTTTCACATGCCGCTAGGCCGCCCGTTATTAGCTGCAAAGAATGATTTTATGAATGAATTTCATATCCTAGCCGAACCTCGATTTTGAGCGGCCAGCTGCAATTTGCCGCTAGAACGCTAGGAGTAACAAATATAACCTCAAACTTCATTTGTATTGGTGACGGTAACGGTCCAAATATTCACTGCTCTGAGACATTCTGCACAAAAAAGTTTAGAGTTCAATGAAAATAACGGTTATTAACGATTTTATGTGATTGATGATACTGTTAATCTTGATCAATGTTATTAGATCTTAGATCCTGCAGCTTAAACGTTGAAAAGTTAGGACCAACCCAACTTTATAGCGGCAACTATGTGACAAGGAAAAAATGCAGTTAAAATGAGACCGACAAAGCGAAGAAACAGCGGCAGCTAAAACGAGCGGCTTGTGAAAATGCGCCTTTACCTAATGTAAAAGTATTCTAAGGTTATTATATGGGCACAAGCACGGAACTAGCTGTGTGGTACTGAGTAGACGAGTAGACCGAGGGGGGGGGGGATAGGGGTTCAAACAACTTCACATAATCTTTACTTATTTAAATACATTTGAAGATTACTCAGTTCGTGCAAAAAAATATATTTTTTTAATTTGTGAGAGGTCAGGGTGGGCATGTTGTAGAACTCTCCAGAATCGTCCTAAGTTGAAGACATAATCAAAATTCGACTTAGGCAAAAATTTCATTTAAAGACATTTTTGGGAGTCTGCAGAGGCGCAGATCAATCCACAAGGGCCGTTTTGGGTTCTATAAGGCGTTGGAAATGACCAGGTGAAAATTCGAAGAAACACCGAATTTTCACTTAGGAAAAATGTTTTTGGTTCAGAATATGAGAGTAGAAGTATATAATGACAAAGATTTATGAATAATATACTTTTTCAAAGGTACCATAAATTGGACTTTGAAAAATAATATTTTTGGAAGGGCGTCAAAATTTGGCCCAGGAATCGATTTATCGAAAGTACGCCAAAGTTTCACTTGCAGACTAATTTTTCAAAACTGCGTTGAAATTTGGCTTGAAGATCGATTTTTCCAAAGTACGCCAAAATTTCACCCGCAGATTAACTTTTCAAAAGTACCTTGAAATTTGGCTTGAAAATCGATTTTTCAAAAGTACGCCAAAATTTCACCCGCGGATTAACTTTTCAAAAGTACCTTGAAATTTGGCTTGAAAATCGATTTTTCAAAAGTACGCCAAAATTTCACCCGCAGATTAGTTTTTCAAAAGTACCTTGAAATTTGGCTCGAAAATCGATTTTTCAAAAGTACGCTAAAATTGGTCTTAAAATGGATTTTTCAAAAGTACCACGAAGTCAGTTTAAAAAGTACCACGAAAATATAATTTAAATTATTTTTATTTTTTATTCCTCAACCAAAGACATTGACCTTTGAGGTACGGTCATTGAAAACCCAATTCTAAAGTATGAGCATAAAATTTTAACGATGCACTGCATCCGAAAGGCAAAATAGAAGATTTTGTCAAAGCCGGCTTAGTGCCGATAAGCAAAAATTGATAAAAATCAATGCACATGTACAAGGCCGGTTTCTCGCATAGAAAGAGTTTGGATTGACCCAGCGGCTCGCAATTTGGTCGAGCGCGTTGAGTGGTCCAGACAAAGCAATGGTAGAAAAGCCAATAACAGGGCTTTTCAAATGACAAAGTTATAGAGGAAAACGTCTTGTGCATAAAAATCCAAAAATTCAATTTTGCCTAAAAGTCGCTCGAAGGTGAGACGCTGCCAAATCGATAATATTGAACGACTGTGATAAGGGTTAGTAAGTGGTGGACTGATCGAACGCCACTCAACTTATGCAGTAATAAGTCCTCTGAATGTGTTTGAGTACGTGAATCTCCACGATACAAGAACTTTAAAGCTAGGTAGTCTCTAGCGAAACTAAATTCATTTAGTAAAACTTTTTTAAGTTAATTTCAGTCAGCCTTAATTATTCATTTACCCAGAGTCTGAAATGATTCTAAAAGCTCACATTTTGATTCTGAGAAGGTATGTATGAATCTTTTCTACCTAATCGATCGTTAGCGTGAGCGCTCTCGCTTGTATGGTCTGAAAGTCACTACCTTGATTGGGGAAGGCACGATTCTTATCTTGAGAATTTTGTATAACCAATTCTGTTAAATAAACGGATTCTTTGAACTAATATTTCTTAATTGATCTTGAGGCCTGTTGACGGTCTATAATCCCTGGAACTTTCGTATAGAAAACCGGATGTGTCGAGTTAATTCGTATTAACGTTCGACCTTCTGGTTGCTTTACGGAGGTTTGATAGGGATTTTTTTATGCGTTTTTTGAGAAATATATTCCGTTATTAATGGACCAAAACGTGATTTTCGCGTACCAAAACTAATCCCTCCGCAGAGAAATTCTTCGGTTGGGATTTTTTTATGCAAAAATTCAGGAAATTAAGAGGTGCCTAAACCCCTAACGAGGGAATTCGGGTCCAGAGAGAGCGTAGTTTCCGATCTGTGGTAGTGCAGCCTTGGTCCCATTACTCGGCTACCGAAGTGCATCTTATCTCGAACCCGCCTGGGAGGTAGAAGAACGGGGTAATACGCGACTGGCGCCCCCTGAGAAATAAATTGGTGTCGCGTCATTTTGACGCCCGGTAGTGCGTTCTTCTACAGGCACAAGGGTAGGCCCTGGCGCACCCTGGCCCCACCGTAGCTCCGTGCCTGGTTTCTGCAATTATTATAAAGAACCCTTCATAACTAGTGGATTGCAAACATCAAGCACATTTCTGTTTACCATAGTAGTGACTAATGATGAGCGATATCGCGATTTTTCAATCACTCCGTGATCAGTGACTGCTATTTTTGAATCACGGTGATTTTAAACAGTGACTGCGATCGCGGTTTAGTGCAAAAATCTGTAAACTGTTATAAGTTTGCGTGACCGGCTTACATTACATATCTGCACTGCGTTTTAAACAGTGACGACTACAATCGCGGTTTAGACTGAAAGTGAACGCAATCTGTGAGCTTTATATAAGTTTGCCGTGATTAGGCATATATCGCTGCTCTGCATAAATAATAGGAAACGGAAATACACGTGAACACATTTTACTATTTATAACAACAATCTGTATAATAAACAATGAATAAATTAATATATAAATACTAAACATATAAATAAATAAAAATTTTAAGCTTATGAGTCAAAAGTATTAGAACTTAGAACAGGATTCATAATTTACATTTAAAAATAACAACTTCTTTATTTTTTTGTCGTTTAATCGGCTTCTTCTGTCCTTAAGTACTTATCCAGCCAACTTTACGAAATAATCATTCGCATATGGCACGGAAGTTGCTAGCACACACAGTATTTCTCTTGCTACCAATTTTGGGTAATTATCAAGCGCTATTAAAATCATTAATCGCCGTGACTTTGTTTCCTTCGTCACTGTTGCTATCGGTGATTTCCTAATCACGGTGATTTAATCACCGGCAGTAAAATATCGCCCATCACTAGTACCCTAATAGCACACGATGTCCGCCGGACGTCCGTTTTATGTCCATTTAATGCATTGACGTCCATGGACATAAACTGGACGTCTACCAGACGTTTATCATCGGATTTACTTAAAATTGTACGGAATGGACGTCCTCTGAATGTCCATTTTATGTACGGGAAGTATGTACATTTTATGTCCATATAGGGACAGGAGATGGACGTCCTTTTCGTGTCCGTTGATTTAAATATTATATTTTTGCAATAAATGATACATTTGCACGTCCCTCGGCTGCCCGTCGGATGCACTTTGGACCAAAAACGAACGTCCATCGGATGTCCTGTATGCCCGTCGAGGACGTCCTTCAGATGTCCACAGGACAATGTTGGGCTATTATAGGGTAGTGACCATTTACATCATGGTGGTGACAGTGTGCTACACGCAGCGAGTATTTGGCTAGCAGCTAGCAGCTTCAGAAAAACCATTGCTTTTGAAGAATAAATCAATGAAGCAATACAGCAATACCCAGAATTAATTACTTGCACTATCTAATAATCCGAGTGATGATTTAGTGAATATAACAGGCACATTATAAGGAATTTTCTTTATTTCTGCATCACAGCTACATATGAGTAAATGGCTTTGAAAATCTGTAAAAAACAGTTGCTTGATTACGAGTTTTTAAAATTGTTTGAAAGAATGGCTTATTGTTTTGGGTTAAGTAAAATTATTCTTCTGTTGCTGACTTTTAATATTCGCTTCACAGATCATGTTTTGGCATTTTGAGTAGGTACATCTAAATAGTGGTACTTATTTGAAATTAAAACTATTTTTGAGACGTGTCACTGTGTTTGTTCTCATTGTTCGTTAAGAACCTCAGATAAACAAAGAAATAATCTGAGTTAAGAACAGTCGTTAGGCGTTATATCTGTGTAAATTACAATATTATTATGAACTAGCTGTGCCCGCGACTATGTTCGCCTGGAATTTTGAAATTAACTAAAAGCTTCTTTGCAAACGATGTTTGAGGTAAAAGCCACTGACGCTGAGGTTCGCAATGTGCAGCGTCTGGCACTGGTCACATTTTCTGTAATATTTCAGAAGGCTCTCAAATGTTCCATAATGCTCTCGAATTTTCTGAAATATTATAGAATATTCTGGAATATTTTCTCTCAAACTTTCTGGCATGTTTCAGAATATTCTCGAAGTTTCTGGAATATTACAGAAGTTTTATCAGGAAAGTTTATGCCGTTCAAATACACTTATTGTAGAAACCAAGTTGTATCTCCGGTTCTACTAAACCGATTTTCATAAAACTTGACTTAAAGTAGGCCGATTTCAATGAAATAAAAACTAAAAGTTATTCCAAGCTTAGATAAATTTACCCTATTCAAACTGATTCAGTAGTTTCCTCGTGATGCGCGTTCAAACAAACAGACAAAAATTGCACAAAATGTCGTAATGTATTCTATTAGTCATCTTACATCCCCCTAGATCAGTTTTTTGCAAATATTTTCAACAGGGTCAGATTTACGTTTGAGAAGCCCCTGGGCACTTCTTACGTGGGTGCCCCTCTTATTAAATACAGAAAATTTGAAACATAAATTTCATATAAAATTATTTGAGATTTGGATATTACTCTTGTTGAATGGAAAGTTTAATTTTTTTAATTTGTAAATTAACTTTTTCTTGCGTTTTCATCTCTTTTCATTTGTAATTTTTTCATTTATTCCTAAATTTTTTTTACCATTTTTTTACATTCGGGGGCCCCAATTACGTGGGGGCCCTGGGAACGTGCCCCAAGTGCCCTCATGTAAATCCGCCATTGATTTTCAATGTATAGACACGCCAACTGTACAGATTTATTATATATGTATAGATAACCCGTTTAAGCACATTTTTTTTAAACCACTTTTTCTCACAATTTTTTGTTAAATATATTATCCTAAAGCAGTTGGAAACTTACAGCAATCAATGAATCCACTTTCACTTGATAAATGGGGCCTATAGAAATGGCCATTGGTTTTTGAGCTCTCTTCATTATAAGTATTAACATTTTTTGCACTTTTGGATCCAAATTAGACCAATCACATTGGTATACTGACTGGGCTATCTCGGCACTCTAAAATTACATAGAGAATTCATATCAAACGTATGAGTGAAAGATATATACGCCTGTGAAAGTAAATACCTGAATGGTAATTTCGTCAGCATTCCAATAAAATAGGAATAATTGAGAGACCAGAGTGCCTATGAATGATAATATTGCAATATGTTGTATTCCAAATCCGGTGCTCTAAAAATGAAAACACTAAGTTGTTTACTAGTACAGTAACTAGAGTAACTAATGTCATATTGAACGGTTTCGTTCTTTGTTGGCAGTATTTTAGTAAATGCTTCACAGAAAAGTTTCTATATTGTAAGGGGGCTTACTAATTTATAGGGGGTGGATGCCACCCCTTCTCAGGGGGTGGCACTTAAAAAATATATATATTTATTGGAGTTGAAAAAGAATCAAATTTTAAGAAGAAAAGGTTCTATGCAATTTTTCACATAAATTGATAGTTTTTAAGTTATAACAAATTCAAAATTGCAACTTTAGCTTAACGGCTTTCGTAAAGTATCTTGAAAAGTATTACTTTATCGAAAAAATGTTACAGACCAATGACAGAAAGTACCAACTGGGAATTAATTATATTTTTTGTTTATTGATGTAAGATTAATAATCTCGGAGATATTTAAGTTTATATTTTGCATCCAAGTGTTTCGAAATTACCTTTAAAATTTAAAAAGCATTTTTTTTAAAGCAAGTGCTTTAAATGAGCAAAAAAATTTGTGCATCCAGGTGATGCTATATTTTAACGAAAAACTCTATTTGAGATTTTTTTTTAATTACTAGCTAATTAGAGTAAACTGGCGACCTTTTTATATAAAAAAATATAAATACGCACATTTTTCCGTCTTAACATCTTTATCTCTTATGCTACAGAAACGAGTAAAAAATAGTTTGAAAGCGCAATTAATTGTCTTCAATTTCATTTCTTAGCTACTACGTCACGCATACGTAGTTGTCGCAATTTCTGAGATATTTAACATTTGCATTTTTTGTTTCATAAACGTTCGGACGCCATTTGTAAACTTTCATATCTCCGAAACCATTAAATCTATGTAAATAAATAATAAAACACCGAAATTCATTATCAGTTTATGAGCTTTATTTTTGGTCTCTACCCATTTTTCAATAAAACTAATATTTATTGAGATATTTGGAAAAGGAAAAAAAATACGTTTAATTGAAAATACCTTTATAGTTTAAACTGTAATTTTTTTCTAAAGCAAGTGCTGTATACAAACGAAAACATTGGAGCTGTAAACAGTATTTGAAATTCCTTTTTTCATTTACTGACTAATTACAGTAACAAAATAGCGACTTTGTTATTAAAAAAATGTGAAGACGCACATTGCTTCGGTCATAGCTTCTTTGCTTTTTACGCTACAGAAACAAATTAAAAAACAGTTGAAAGCTTAATTAATAACCTATTACTCTACCTATTAACATTCTTGACGTAGGTGTCACAGTTTCTGAGATATCTAACTCTCACTCTAAATAATTATCTTATGAACACTTGGATGCCAAATATAAATATATATATATAAATATCTCCGAAATTATTTTAATCCTACATTAATAAACAAAAAATATAATTAATTCTCAGTTTGTACTTTCTGTAATTGGTCTGTAACATTTTTTCGATAAAGCAATACTTTTCGAGATGCATGAAAGCCGCTTAGAAATATCCTTTTTTTAAGCTAAAATCGCAATTTCGAAGTCTATCAATTTATGTGAAAAATTGCATAGAACCTTTTCTTCTTAAAATTTGATTCCTTTCCAGCTCCAATAAATATATATATTTTTTCTTCAAGCGTATTAAAATGTTTAAATTATATCACCAAAAACAGAAGTAACAAAATGTTAGTACCGAACGCCACCGTAGTGGACATTGTTTTACTAGTAACATAATGTTAGTTTCGAAAGCGCCGCCGTAGTGGGTATTGTTTTACCAGTAACATAATGTTAATACCGAAAGCCACCGGTGGCGCGCTATCCACTAGCCACTTGTCATATTGTGTCAACATGTAAGACTGTAGTTTGAATATTTATACATTTATGATAAATAAATGAATTTTTGCATTTTAATACGCTTGAAGAAAAAATAGTATATATTACACGGAGTAGAACGCCTTTTTTTGTGTTTCGCCCAGTGCAAATCCTGGGCTCAACACAAAAAAAGAGTGCGTTCTACTCCTAGTAATATAATATACTATTTTAAGTGCCACCCCTTGAGAAGGATGGCATCCACCTTCTATAAATTAGCAAGCTCCCGCACAATATAGAAGCTTTTTTGTGAAGCATTTACTATTATACTTCCAAAAATGAACGAAATCCGTTCAATATGAAATGAAGAGCTAAGTGGATAAAGGTGTTATGTCACAAAAACACGTTATTGAGTAATTTAACTCGAAAGTTTTTAGGCGAGAACTTTTTTGTTATAACGACTATATAGCTTGCATTTTGCGATGATATTGACATTTGATGTACTTTTCAGTACAGTTGTCAGTTGTCATTATTTTCGAAAATTTTAAAAAATTAATGTACATAACACCTTTATCTCTTCATAAATTTCTCTGAAATGAATAAGGAATTAGTGAATAAAAGTGTTAAGAAATTAAACATATTTTATTATTATTAAAACATTGTACAATTTTTAGGTAGTCAGACAGTTCTACGGTTTTGAGCCACAGTTTGGTCATTTCCAAGTATGTTGTGATAATACGGCCTGTATTCTTCCTTTATGAATGGTGATTGTTCTTTAAGAATGGCCAGTTTTTCTACACTTAGGCTGCCCTTGTTTTCAATAAACACCGTTAGAGCAATACCGTCAGAATTTATCTTATGCATATTCCTTTTCTTTAAAATATTGACTTTGTAAAATGGAGTCATTTCATCTAGTGATGTCTTATAATAGTAGCACCCATAGAGTGCCATTTTATACCGTCGCGAAAATAAACCTTTTCGTTGTTCAAGTTTTTCTTCCTGTTGTACAAATTGAGTTTTGAGGCAATTTCATCAATATCCTTGAAATGATTCTTCATGTCTATGACAACGGCGTCTCTGGGAGTTCTTAAAATTTCTCGATACTGATCCGGAACGTAGATGTTTTGATGTTTCCTTAAAATTTTCTCGACTCTGTCAAAGTCTCTGTCTGAATCTAAATATGAATGTCCCACCTCCGAAAATTTATGGTCGATAACTTTAAATTCTCTCTTTAAAATCAACAACTGGTAAAGTGTAATGATATTGAAGTTTTTATTTTGTCCACCACAGGAGTCGGGCCATATTATAATGTGATCGATCTTTTCTTGGAAATATTCATTGTAAATTTGTGAAAAGGTGTGTAAGCAACTAGCAATTTCTAGGCTTCCACGGCTGGCCATATCTTCAGTCCATGTGAAAAAGAAATTTTTTTTTTTCAGTATTCCTCAATGTATGTATGCCAAGGTTGTAAAACGTAAAACCACATTTGACGAAGGTAAAATGCTTTCGATGTACTTAATTTTGGCAGCGGCATGGTTTGCTGAAGATCTAAAGTAAGATAGCAAACCGTACTATCTTCTGTAACTTTTGCTCCGTCACGCTTTTGTTGTTCGAAAGCTAGTTTGTAATTTTCTCCGTATTCTTTAGTATTATTTCCAGCATGCCATTTGGGAAAAAATGTGAGTTATTTCATGATCTCAATTAAACAATTTTGAATACCATGGACGTAATTTCAGCATTTTTATTGGGTAGGCAGAGATTTTTCACAGATAACCCAATAGATGTAAGCATAGCGAACCCTGTAATTCTTAAACGATAACCTTATAAACCCAAATGACATTTGACTTGATTGGCGTAATTATCATACTTATTATTTTTTCCGCAAGAATTTCGGAATTCGCCAGATTTGCCTTAAACAATTTAACGCTCTTTCAAAATATTGGGTGGGCAGAAGCCATACCAGGTATCAGTTTTGCTCTTGTCATAAAAATTTCTACGGTCCAGCCCTCTTCTATTTGTCAGCATAAAAATGTTTGTATAAAAATCAACACCGCAAAGCGTCACTTTCCAGTATTTCTGATTTACAGACTAATTTGCTAGAATACTTTGGTAAATTCGTATTTTATATTGCATTTTATATTGATAATGTTTTGTTTTTAAAACATTATTAAAACTTGCCTGGGAAGAAATCGTCACTATGTGACTGATTTCTGCTGAATTGCCAAAAAGTATAAATGGGTTTACAGCAATTAGATACGCAAGTACCATCTCGACTCTCGTACCATCTCATACCATCTCGAAATTGAACGAAATGAATACATGGATTAAAACACTATAAGCACTATTTCCAAATATCAGCCAAATTCCCCTTAGGGGGGGAGGGGGGCAACAGGACCGGTCTCCCCAGAGGATGAGGAAAATTTTTCAGAAAATGGTTGAAAACGGATGTGTATGTGGATTCCTCTATTAGATAATATTGGCATTAATTACAAAATATTTATTTCAAGGGATAATTTAGATACTGCTTTGTACTGCTTCTTTATTTTTTGGCTCATGGAAGACGGCTTGGGGGGGGGGCATGGCTCCCCCACTGGCTGCGCCCATGTTTTGGATTAAAACAATTTAATATCGCACAGTAATGGATAAAGGTGGTATGTGATCATGACACCTTTATCCATTAAATTATATAAAAACCCTATGTACATAACAATTTTTTCAAACATTATAACGCATTTAGGAGGTTTATTATCCCAAAAACTTATTGAAATGATAGATTATAAGTTAAAATATTTGTCTGTGTAGAAATCTCAAAATTTTCAAAAATGTCACATAACACCTTTATCCACTTAGCTCTTCACATTATTCCGAGGTTTTGCATATTTTTTACCTCTAGGTACTGTCCTATACGTTTTCTATACATTTAATGAGGGTACTAGGGTGGTCCAAGAATGACTTAATTTTTTCTAGAGGGTCTCGATTCCCCCGAAAACTGCCCTTAAATCAAAAAATGTAAATTCTTCGGAGAATTAACCCTTTTGAGCACTTTATTCTCATTTTCTCTTCAAAAATAATTATTACTATTGGTCTAGTGGAATATTTTTCAATATTTTTTAGTCAGTTTTCATTTATTTAAACAAATTCCATTTGTTTAAATAATTTTTTTTCTCGAAAATTCGTCTAAAATCCTGTTTTCTGAGATCGGACTGTCAGTATATTATTTTTATAAGACATCAATTTATTTTAAAATATTTTCCAACTGTTTACACAATCAATTATTATTTATTTTCAACTTTTTTTCACATTATGCTAGAAAATTCAGCTTTCTTTGTAGTACAAACATTTTATGTTTTAGATATCTGACCTACATTATTTAATAAACTTGTTCAATTAAACAAATTCCATTTGTAGCTGACTTTTTAAATAAAGCTCTTATGAATGTAGCAACAATTGAAAAAGCAGTTTCAGGTTTTCGTTCTTCTGGAATCTGGTCGCACTTGATTCTAATAAATTTAAAAAAACGATTTCGCTTCTGCCAACCAGATGAAGTTTTTAATAGAAAGTTCACCCGAACGTAGAACTCTTAATTCAGCAACACCCGAATCTCCTCTAAATCTACCAAACAGAATTATGAATTCACCAGCACCTGACTTTCAAATGAATTTAAACAGTCCTAATGACCGACAGACAGTTCACATGTCGAATGTTCAGCCACCTCTTCAAACCATCCTACCGTCTACTTCTATTTCTGTTGAAGATCATCCAACATCTACATCTCAATCGGACAACTCATTCCTAAAGTTTGCTGTCATTCCAAAGAAAAAACGAGAAAAAGTAAATGAGGTGTCTCTGCCAAACAACTTTCAGAGATACTTGCCAGCACACCTATAAAAAAAATTAGAAGAATCTCAAGCAAAGAAAAGGAAAAGTAAATAAGGTGTCTCTGCCAAACAACTTTCAGAGATACTTGCCAGCCCACCTATAAAAAAAATTAGAAGCTCAAGAAAGGAAAAGAAAAGGAAAAAAGAAATTAAACTGAAAAGCAAACAAATGTTGATGAAGAAGAAATGGAAACTACTGATTTCTTAATACCTGCTGCCGACTGCTACGGAATAGGCAAAGATTGCAAAAAAAGCCTTTACGAAAAGTGTTCGTAGACGTTTGTGTCGGATCCCAGAGATAAAAATAGTCAAGAAGAAAAAACCAGTAACGCCAGAATCATCTGAGGTATCTAAAACATGGACGATAGTGATATTTGTGATGATGATGAGCTAGACGACATCGACGTCAGTTGTGTTTCCTGCTATGAAAAACCTAAGAAGCAGAATGGAATCTGTAACATCTGTAGAGAACAATGAAAAGATGGACTATGGTATAGGTGTGTCGCATGCGGTTTATGGAGCAATGCTGAATGTACCGGTGAAGATTCTGTTGATCAATATATTGGCGATTTTTGTAAACAATAATTTTCAATAAATATTTTTTTTGCATCTAAATTGTGTGCCATGTTATCTGCCCTATTTGTATTTGTCAGACTCCCACGGATCGTTCCCCACTCCATGCACACAATTACCCACCGGGGTGGAGAAATGTACGCAGATGCAATTGTGTGTTATTATATACTCTTCGCAAAAACGAAGAGTACATGGCATTTGATCGGCACATTTCTAAGACCGTAAATATCGCTCGTAGAGAAAAAAATTTCATGTCATTGTGTTAGTGAACGAGTTCTGAACAACTTTCAAAATGTCCGTCCGTCCGTCCGTCCGTCACATTTCTTGTAAGAAAGAAAAGTCCGATTGTCTTGAAATTTGGAAAGTAAGTTAGTGTTAGCTAGAGGAAGAACCCTATTATTTTTTAAGAAAATCGATGAGTAAATAAAAAAGTTATTAATTATTTAATCTAATCTAATAGAAATCTTGCGAAATGTTATCTCTATAATATATATTTTTTTTGTTTATGCATTTTACTAATATATTTTTCATAATAATATATCTAATGAGTTGAAATATGATTCTCGAAAGATATATACCACAGACATTCAATTTTAGTAGCAATATGTGATGGTGCAGTGGCTAAAATTTTGCAATCCAAAGATCGTGTGTTCGAATCCTACACAGGTTGGATATTTTTTTTTCCAATTTTTTTTCATATATTTTTTTTTCACAACAAAGTTGGTATCACAAAATTTAGGATGTCCAATAAGTAACATTATTTACAAGAAAACTGCGAGTATCCTATAGAATGTGTAACAATTATATTATATATGACATCATTCAACCTAACACCCACCACTGATAAACCAACAAGAATATCAGGAAAAACAATTGATAATGTATTTTTAAATGTGCCAAACTGTGAAAGTAGCGTGGATAAGAATGGATTTAGTGACCATTTTGGTTTACACACCAGTATCCCTGTGAATTATATACATAAATATAAAAAGGAAAAAGTAATGAGAAGACTTATCACAGAGGATAAAAGTCACTTATTTAAAGAGTACATCACAAGTATTGATTGGAACCAGATAATTGTCGAGGCAGATCCAAATACCAGCACAACAATGCTTTTAACTACAATTAAAGATAGTCTGGATGAAGTGTATCCCAAGAAAATGTATAACGCTAATACACACGAACATAAAACTTGGATAAACTCTGAAATAAAAATGAAAAGCAAAATAAAACGTCAAATGTATGATGAAATGTTATCAGGAAAAATAACAAAAGAAACGTATAAGCAATTCTGTAGGGAACTAAAAATATTAATTAATGACGCCAAGAAAGAAACATACTCAAATTACATCATCAATTCAAATAATAAAATCAAAGCAACCTGGGATCTGGTAAAGGAAATCACTGGAAAAGAAAAGAATGAAAAATTTGAAATTGAAAACCTTGGACATCAATACAATAAAACCAAAAAAGAAATTTTAGATGATGTAAATAGCTACTTCATAAATATATGTCAAGACATCAATGCAAATAACCAAAAAACTTTTGATCATGTTCCCAAGAATAACCGCACCATGTTTCTGTATGATACAACTCCTACGGAAATTTTTAACATAATACATACACTAAAAGACACGGCAGCTGTGGGAGCAGATGAAATACCAACTAAATTGATTAAGCTTTGTGCACTAGAGCTCTCACAACCACTCTCACAAATAATAAATATATGCTTTCAAAAAGGAATTTTTCCCGATGAACTAAAGAAAAGTGTTGTTAGGCCGATACATAAAAAAGGTAGTAAGGAAGAAATCTCAAATTATAGACCAATAACTCTCATCTCAGTAATAGCGAAAATTTTTGAAAAGGCACTACTAAACAGGATGCTAGATTTTATAGATAGGAATAAAATAATTACAGAAATGCAGAGTGCTTACATTAAGGGAAGAACAACTATAAGAGCAGTGTATATAGCGATATGTGAGATTTTGGAAGCGATAAGCCATAAGGAAAAAGTTGTTTCTTTATTTATGGATCTGTCAAAAGCTTTTGACAGTGTTGATCACATAACACTCTTAGAAAAACTAGAAATAATGGGGTTTAGAGGAAATATTTACCATATTCTTGAATCGTATCTAAACAACAGAAGGCAGTGTGTAATGGTAATGGATGCAGGGATGGAAATTAAATCTGATTGGGAAATACCAAGAAAAGGAGTCCCACAAGGTTCCATTCTGGGTCCAATTTTAATTTTATTTTTATTATATACAAACGATTTACCTAATATTGTTAATCATGTAATAAATCTCTTTGCAGATGATAACTCGCTCATCATAAGGGCTAAATCTGAGGAAGAGTTAAAAACAGAAATCAATAGTACAATTAAGACAATGGATAATTGGTACATAGGGAATAACCTGAAGAACAATATTGAAAAAATGCACCTAATGAAATTTACCTTAAGGGCAGAAGATCCTTTTACATTAACTTATGACAACCAAACCCTTACGACTACTCAGCACAATAAGTTCCTAGGTATTGAAATTGACTCACAATTAAATTGGAAAGAACACGTACATTATCTCGCTAGCAAAGTAAGTTCATTTACATATGCGTTACGTGTCATAGCAAATTCCGTAAATCAGGCAGCAGCATTATCGGCATATTATTCGTATGTAAACTCCAGAATAAAATATGGAATCATTTTTTGGGGAAACTCTGTTGACTCATCTAGAATTTTCAAACTCCAAAAATCTTGCGTTAGAAGTATTTTCCACCTAAAAAGAAGAGAGACCTGTAGTCAAATATTTAAAGAGAAAAACATACTTACCGTACCATGTTTGTATATATATGAATGTGCATGCTTCGTCAAAGAACATTACCAAGAATTCTTTAGCAGATATGAAACCAGCCATATGTTTAATACTAGAGGTTGTGCAAGATCAGTGTTACGTCAGCCCCAAACGAATTTCACCCAAGTACAGCGTAATGTAGTAACGCAGGTGATAAAGGTTTACAACAAAATACCACAAGAATATCAGAACCTATCAAGAAAAAATTTTAAAGTAAAGCTGAAAACTTATTTATGTGAAAAGTCATTTTACTGTGTTTCAGAATATTTTACCCATCATTTTGATCCGTCATTGTAAAGTAATGTTTTTATTTAAATGTAACTATTATTTTATATAATTTAAATGTACTATTTTTTATACACTTTTTTTTGTATGTAAAGTAATGTAATGTTTATACCAATTTTTACTTACCAAGACTTCATGTTCTTTTTGACTTGTTCTACACCGTTTTATGGTATTATTGAATAAAGGTTATTATTATTATTATTATTATTATTATAAAAAGCTCAGTAAATTGGCGAATAGTACGTTTTTGGCTTGTTTTATAATTATATTGGATCAAGTTAGAAATTTCATGAAATACAGTGTACAATGTATATGCTGAAAGAATAATTATTAGGACTTCTGTTACGTTGGTACGTTTCTTTAATTCCTAATAATGACTTGACCACTAGAACGATCCTGGCTTAGATGCGCGCTATTCCCCCACTTTCCCTTATCTATGCCTAAAAACTCACCTGTAAGAATTGCAACACAAGAAACGTTAACTGAAGCGAAGAAATCATGAATTCCAACAACATAAACGTTTTGATAGAATTATCGAATCTTTCAACAAGGCTGAAATGAAATAAAAAAATATTACTATTTTGCTGTCGCTAAGAAAAGCTATCGCTAAGAAAATTTAAAAAAATAAAAGAGTTTTTTAAAACATCTAAGGAGTTTTCTATGCATAAAAGGGCATAGAAAAGGAAGTAAAACCTAAAGAATTTCTCATCTACAACTCTATGCGAACAATGCAATGAGGAAAATAGGATCACTGCAAAGATTAGTCAGGAACCAGGAGTGCCAAATTCGATCATGGGGGTGCAGATCAAAATATAGACGGCCTTTTTTGTAAAAAGGCGTAAAAAGAAATGTTTCGTCGATAATTTTTTCATTGCTGAAAATTTTATAACATTTCTTAACGATTTTCAGACCAATGAACAGCTCATTCTTGCTAGTTTCAGGTGCTATCCAGTTATTCTTGAAATTGTTGTTAAGAAATGCTACAGAAATTGTTTAAACCAAGCTTACCCGAAAAGTGCAGCGTTCATTTCAGCATCGAGGCATTTTACTTCCACATCCAGTGGAGTATAGTAACACAAAAAAATTTAAAATTTTTATTGTTCAAATGGGCTTAGAATGTCATGAAACGTCGAGATTTTAAAAAGCAAAGAAAACGTTCTAGATATTAACTTGGAATTTAGTACAGGTATGTATTTTAATGCGATTCCGTTGAAGGATTTGGGGGTAAATTGGAGGAAATGGAGGTAAATAGATAAATCAAGCGAGATTCCATAAAATTGGTATTTAGTATACCTGGTGCCACAGGGTAGTGACTCCCCTCTATATTTCCTTTATTTTTTAACTTATCTATTTGAAATTTGGGGTGCATAAACTACCTGTAAAAATAGATTTTTAGACATAAAGACGGTATGAGACCATTTCCGATTTACGCGGAAATGACTGCAACTTTCGATTTTTAAATGGGTCACCCAGTATATTTTTACATATTTGGATTCAAGACAACATTCTGAGTATACCATGAGATTTTCGCGAATTGTTGAGTCGATGTTCAGTTTTTTAAAGCATTTTAAGACATTAGTCTAGAGTGCTTTGGAATACCAAAATTTGTTCTACGGCAGGCAAAGTCCAAGGGGAGAATATAATGTGTCGTTTAATTGCATTAATAACTATTTACGAAGCCTCCACAATTGAACAAATCACTTTTTTATCGAAAACTTTTTTTTTCAAATGGGAAGATGGTGGATCCTCCGATTAAAAAACTTATATCTAGATACATAATAGCTACCTTTTCTTCATATACCTTGTTTGCTCCTAACATAGTCACATTCTCCGATTAAAGAACTTATATCTAGATACATAATGGCATGAATTTTATGATCCCGAAAGACTCCCAATCTAAGGCACTTCTTCCCATAAGTTTCTGATTGGCCCATCGGCGTATTCGCGGCCGCCCGTACACGGTCGGCTTCACTTTCATAATCTCAATTTGACAGTTTTGACAGTATCAGTCATTAATGTTAATAAGTGTTTTTCGTGTTTTTCGTGTTTTTCGTGTTTTTCGTGTTTTTCGTGTTTTTCGTGTTTTTCGATCAAAATGTGATGAAGTCTTTTTATTTTAAGTTGTGATTTGCCTAATACCTAAATAATATTCTCTGTTCATATTTAGACAGTTTAGTGACAATTTAGTGCAACATGCAACAGTGCTGTGTCATTTGCAGAAATCGATCATTTCATAAATAAGTAGGTCATAGTCGTAACATGATGAGGTTCAGTTTATAGTTTTAATAATAATATTATAAATAATATCCTTCCAATGCATATTTCCCTTGAATAAAACATCTTTACCTATTGTATTTTTTCAATCTGCGTTAATATTCCTAGAAGTTAACCAATAATTATCACATAAACTAGGTACAATATTTTACATTTTCCCTTCTACACATACCCGCCTCTGTTGCCTATGGGATGTGATGTTCATCTATCCATTTTAATGGACATATAATGTGACTATGTTAGGAGCAAATAAGGTATATGAAGAAAAGGTAGCCATTATGTATCTAGATATAAGTTCTTTAATAGGAGGTCACATTATATGTCCATTAAAATGGATAGATGAACATCACATCCCATAGGCAACAGAGGCGGGTATGTGTAGAAGGGAAAATGTAAAATATTGTACCTATTTTATGTGATAATTATTGGTTAACTTCTAGGAATATTAACGCAGATTGAAAAAATACAATAGGTAAAGATGTTTTATTCAAGGGAAATATGCATTGGAAGGATATTATTTATAATATTATTATTAAAACTATAAACTGAACCTCATCATGTTACGACTATGACCTACTTACTTATGAAATGATCGATTTCTGCAAATGGCACAGCACTGTTGCATGTTGCACTAAATTGTCACTAAACTGTCTAAATATGAACAGAGAATATTATTTAGGTATTAGGCAAATCACAACTTAAAATAAAAAGACTTCTTCACCACATTTTGATCGAAAAACACTTATTAACATTAATGACTGATACTGTCAAAACTGTCAAACAGAGATTATGACAATCGAACTGAAGCCGACCGTGTACGAGCGGTCGCGAATACGCCGATGGGCGGTAGTTTATGCACCCCAAATATCAAATGGATAAGTTAAAAAATAAAGGAAATATAGAGGGGAGCCACTAGCTTGTGGCACCCGGTATATAAGAGAAGCTAAGGTCTCAAAAAATGATTTGCATTACCTATCCCCATTACCATCCCCATATACATATATTTGCAGTAGTTTTAAAAATTCCTTGATGCTGAAATTTACTCTGCACTTGCAACTTTTGATTTTCAAATGGAACACACTGTATATTATTACATTTTTGGATTGCATATGAATTTCTGAATGTAATGGTATGACATGTCACACACTTTATTAAATTAAATTCCTCTGAAACCGGAAGTACAAAAACATAATTTATGTGCCAAAAAGTGACTTTTGTCAATAATTTATCTACAAAAATAAATTTTGAGTATATCATGTTTGTGTTACACCCTGTATACTTCTCACTGTTCCAATAATGCTACGAGTTCATTCATCACTGTCACCAAAGAGAGCCCCCTGCCTCTCATGGAAATCCTGTGGTTACAGACATCTCCTCTGACGTAGTTCCGAGAATGTATTGAATTTTTTTGGCTCTGAGTACCGAGTTGATCCGTCTTATTGGTGTTGATTATACAACCCTGTCTCTTCGCTATTAAAGAGTCATATGCAATGGTGAAATTTCAATATTTTTTTCTCGTCCGTGGCGCATGGGACCCATACGAAATATGGGAAATAATATTTAGAAAAGCACTTCTCTAACGATCGCTAAAAAATTTTGAAAAAGCAGTTTGCGAAAAATTTTTTTAAAATTCGGTATCCTCCCCTGGTCTAGGGACTCCTGTTAATTTATTTTTTTTTGTCATATGCATTTGACTTTTCATAAAAATATACGTTTTGGAGTTTATGAAAATATTTTCATTACTAACTGAGATACAACGAATTGAAATATTGTAATTTGTTAAATTGTAAATTACAAAATTTCAGCTCATTGTATTTCAGTTAATAATTGCAATTCATGTGTAATTAATGTGCATTTATAGAATTTAATTGTTATTACCAGTAAGTAATATAAAATTCTTTAAGGTAAACACACAATTTTATTCCAGTGTGTGAAGATGTAATCAAGGCGTGTTGCAAAATCGTAGAAAAAATATATTTTTTTAAAATTTGTGAATAAACTCAAATCAAAACACATTACTAAACTGTTTCATTTTGTTACTTTTGACATAATCTCAAAATTAGTAAAAATATAGTGACTTTTATCATTTCTTATGTTATAAAGTTATTAAATCTTTCATTTGCTTCTTTTTCCATAACATGTCACTTAAAATACTTGAAAAAAAAATTTTTACTTACACAATCTCCAAATTACAAAACATATAGGGACTTTTATTATTTTTTATTGTTACAAAATAAAGTTATTAAATGAATGTATTTCATATCTGATTCTATTTTTTATAATATGTTAACAATTGGCAAATATATACCTTAGAACCCCTAGAAATCTAGTTACTTTTATAATTTTCTGTGGTGAAAAATTGAAGATTATAAAAATATTTTTCATTTGCTTACTTATTTTCTTAGATATGTCGACAATTGATAAAGATATTAACGATTATATACCTAAAGCATTTTCTAAAAATTCAATTTTTCTTATATTTTCAATATCGATTTTCTCGAAAACTATATCTTCAACGGTTAACGAGTTATCAGTAAAATAAGGCTTTTTTCGTAGAATGGGTGTTTTTTTGGGGGGGGCGGGGGGGGGGGCGGGGGGGGGTGCGCGGCATCCCCAAAACGGATTTTTGTGGTTTTGTGCGAGCTTCTGGTGTATTTTTTACTTTACCGACTGTACTACTACTTACCTAATTATATATTGATGCTCTCTTATGCACAGTTTTGTGTAAATCATTTCATAGGACTCTCCTTCTGCTAAATGGTTACCCATAGAAAACTGGCGCATGTAGTGATTTAAATTTCTAAATATATGTTGCAATATTTGGATTTGACCTATACAGAATTTTAACATGCTGAAGAAGAACGTCCCTGAATATACAATGTAGAAATAGCCGTAACAACCACCAAAAAAATGTATTATGTAGGCTAATGCATAGTTTTCGTATGGATCAAACGGAAACCAACTGGAAAATATGAAATGTTTATTTTTAACTCCAAATTCATTCTTTTTTTCCATCATATTCTTCAATATTGGTGTTATAAAATATAAACCAATACTTGTGGATCCAAAGGCTACATTAAGATATGCATACAACTTTGTTGATTTGGCTTGCTTGTAATAAATTTCCTTAATTTTTTCGTCTGCATTTTCTAAAATAATTTTCTCTTTAATTTCGATTTCTTGTATAATTTTCCTCACGGTATCTGATCTAGATATATAAGCTTTATATATGTTAACTACGTAGACGAGGAGTAAACTGAGGTTATCTGCTATTTCCATAAGATCGCTTTCACCACCTGCAAATGGCAAAATTGCTACGCTCACGTCGAAGAGAATGTAATAAGTGAAACTTATGTAGAAGTAAGCATTGTATAGTTTTAATTTATAACCTGTCAGTTTTACAGGCCAAATACCCGAAATTGTCGTCAAAGTTTTGGCAATCCTCATGTGCACGTGATCCTTCATGGTTCCTAGAAAGTCAAAAATTATTAGTAAACATATCAGATAAGTTTTATTCAGCACATTTACGCGTTTATAGTATAAGGCGGTATAAAGCCTGGTTTTCAGTTATAGTCCGGTCGTTAAACCACCGCCGTTAAACTTTTCATATTAAGTTTTTTCTTTTTAAAGTAATTTACTTTTCCTCGACTTTAAAACAATTCTATACGAAATTAAATACATTACAAGATAATAACTAAAAAGGTTCCATTCGAATTGTAAAATTACTTGTTTTCATAAATACATTATAATCCAGTAAATAAGCCGTCAAATGTGGAAAAGTGGTGGAACAACACCGACTTGAAAAATTCCTTTTTTCACGTGTTCCTTAGACCCCCAGGAACATTCAACAGAATTGACTCCTTCATTACCTCGGAAAATGAGAAAGTCAGTGGGGTTTGAACCCCCCAAAGTGCCCAAAAAGTAGCTGTCATAAAGAAAATTATAAAATTAATAGTTCGCCTCGGAAATGAGCTGTAGGGGTTTTTTTGGGTCGGTGATCACGAATCCGAGGTCCAAATTGAGGAATATGAAATTCCTCAAAATATTTTTTTACTTCATCCACCTCCTATAACCATCTCCACCCCACTACCGATGTGGGTTATCGTTTTATGGGTTTTTGGTGTAGAGGATTTCAAATATTATATTATTAATGTTCCATAAACAATTATTTCCACATACAAATTTTTTTCGTTGTAAGTGACTTGCATAGAAAATCTGGATGTGGAAGTAGTGATTCCTTGGGCAGCGGTTTTTTTTGTTTATTTTGAGAAATTAGGACTTTTTTAGTAGATTGTTAAATTTTGATACATAAAACTCATCCTCTAATAAGAGAAATAATTGCTCTTACCCCCAAAAGGGTGAAAACCACCACTGTGCATTTACGCAAGTTAAAAAATAAGTATAAAGAAAGTACTGGGAATTCATTAATAAAACTAATACTATTTATGATTTTGGAGTTGCTGATTAATAATATTTTCCAATTTTATTAGCCATATAGAGATTTAACCAAAATTCAATACAATTATTCATCTTCATCAACGTTTCACTAATTTTTGTTCGTCAGTAAACTATCTTTACGTGAATTTTCTGGAAAAATCAATAATGTATTGTTAGATGTGTAATGTACCATTAACGTGCAAAATTTGAGCAGTCGTTGGAGCTGCTTTCGAGAAAGTCGAGAATTTCGAAATTCTCGCATCACCTTTTCTGAATTTTTCCGAGAAAACCACTATTGGCATATTGTTAGGTTTGTAATGTACAAAATTGTTATTGAGAATATTAAGGTCTTCTCTTTTTTGCATTAGGAAACTGTGTGAATTTTCCGGGGAAGATTGATAATGGCACGTTGTAACGTTTGTAATGTACTATTAATGTACAAAAGAGCAAAATTGTCACAGCCGCTTTTTAGAACGCATCCACAAATTTAAATAAACATCTTTAGATATCTGTGAGCTAAGCGACGTCCACAGAGACACACACAGACTATTTTTTCTTTATCTTGGAGGATTATAGAATAAAACAACCGCTGCCCAAGGAATCACTACTTCCACATCAAGATTTTCTATCCAAGTCACTGACAACGAAAAAAATTTGTGTGTGGAAACAATTGTTTATGGAACTTTAATAATATAATATTTGAAATCCTCTACCCCAAAAACCCATAAAACGATACCCCACATTGGTAGTGGGGTGGGGGTGGTAGTGGGGGTGGATGAAGTAAAAAAATATTTTGAGGTTTTTGGTTATTGTACACTCACTAAAACACATTTTTTTTATCCCCTTTAATAATGGGGTGGGGATGGTAATGGGGGTGGCTAATGCCAAAAGTTTTTTTGAGAAAGAAGTTAAGTTCTTTTGTATATACGAAATACCAATTTTATGGATTCTTACCTGCTTGATTTACCTATTTACCCCAAATTTACCCCAATTTACCTCCCAACCCTTCGACGGAACAAGACAAAAATATAATCTAGTTCTAGATCTCGTTAAAGTACATATGTGTACCAAATTTCAAGTCAATATCTCAAACGGTTCCAGAGTAAACGTGCGCACAAAAAAAAGTTACAGACCGACAGACAGAAATTTTTTTTTGCTCAAACTTAAAATCTCGACGTTTCGTGACATTCTAAACCTATTTGAACAATAAAAATTTTTAAAAATTTTTTTGTCGTTACTACAGGGTGATTCTTTTAAGACGACCATTAGAATATTTCCCACTTGCAGATGAGATAGAGATTTGAGATTTGGTGCTCTACCGTAGTCGACCATTGCGGGTCCGAAAATAATAATTTCATGATGGCGGCACTTCCGGAAATACCGGAAGTCGATACCAACTTGCTTATTTTAAATGGGACACCCTATATATTTTCGACTTTTCGAAATGATCATAAAATTGTGAGTCAAAACATGTAGCACATCCTATACCTAAACCGAGCAGTTTCGGAGATATATGACATTTTATAAAAAATTTGACAGGTGCAACGGTTTGCAAGAACCGTTATAACTTTCTTCGTGTAGGAGATCCTTATTTGTCCTTTGGTACGTAGAAATAACACAAGATGATCTACTCTTTACAAAAAAATAGATTCCAAAATAGTATACCAAGTGTTTTATTTTTCTCGTTACATTTTGTCAAATTCAAACCTCAAAAACTTTTTTATTTCAAATGGAACACCCTGTATTTTTTTATATCAAATTATGTTAAATTAAATTCCCTTTTTTCTAGTATAAGCATTGTAAGGTTAAAGTTACAACTTTTCGAAATATTGGCGATTTTCTTAAATGTCCAAGAATTTTTACTAAAAATTGCCATCAACTTACCCATGATGCCAGCACGTTTAAATTACACCCACGAAGACTTTTAGATTTGTTTATTATTTATGGAGAATGTGATAAAGTAATAATACCAAGAACATGTAACACATTTGCATTTGCTAATCGATACCTACTTTATTGTTTCAATTGTTTCATAGGCTTCTACGTTTTTTTGGATAAATTATAATTGTCAACAAAAACTTGCGAAAAATTCAAAGTACATGTGTTAGATATAGGACATGCTGATATAAGTCCACCTCAAATTTAATTCTACATCGATTGCCATAAAAAAAATTAGCACGTGCCATTTGACAGAGCCAAATATTCTAAAATTATCCAATACGCGGTTTACAGTGGATGGTGGACGGTTTCTGTTCTTGTGGGTATCGAGTAGCAAATGTGTTACATGTTCTTGGTATTACTTTATCACATTCTCCATAAATAATAAACAAACATAAAAGTCTTCGTGGGTGTAATTTAAACGTGTTGGTGTTTTTTAACATAAAAGAATGACTGACATTAATGATTGTTTCTAAGCATGGGTAAGTTGATGGCAATTTTTATTGAAAATTTTTGGACATTTAAGAAAATCGCCAATATTTCGAAAAGTTGTAACTTTAACCCCTACAATGCGGATACTAGAAAAAAGGGAATTTAATTTAACATAATTTGATGTAAAAAAATACAGGATGTTCCGTTTGAAATAAAAAAGTTTTTGAAGTTCGAATTTGACAAAATGTAACGTGAAAAATAAAACACTTGGTATATTATTTTGGAATCTATTTTTTTTTGTAAAGAGTAGCTCATCTTGTGTTCTTTCTACGTACCAAACAGCAAATAGGGATCTCCTACACGAAGAAAGTTATAACGGTTCTAGCAAACCGTTGCATCTGTCAATTTTTTTATAAAATGTAAAATATCTCCGAAAGTGCTCGGTTTAGGTATAGGGTGTGCTACATGTTTTGACTCACAATTTTATGATCATTTCGAAAAGTCGAAAATATATAGGGTGTTCCATTTAAAATAAGCAAGTTGGCATCGACTTCCGGTATTTCCGGAAGTGCCGCCAACTTGAAATCATTATTTTCGGACCCGTAATGGTCGATTATGGTAGGATACCTCAAATCTCTATCTCATCTGCAAGTGGGAAATATTCTAATGGCCGCCTTAAAAGAATCACCCTGTATACTTCCACTGGATGTGGAAGTAATTTGTTAAAAACCCGAAGTCGAGTTTTTGGACGATTCAATGCTTTCTTCACTACTAGTGTCGGTCGAAATCTCGAAAATAAAAAGTAATATTTTATATTTTTCCATTATCATTCTTTACTTAATTTGTTTGTAATATATTTTATCCCTCTATAATCTACAAAAATATTTCGTCGAAAAGTATCCAATTAAGACAAATTTTTCTTAGCGATTTTTTTTCAAAAAAAAAAGTAACTAGAAAATTATTTTAAACAAATGGGACAAAGAACAACAATAATTGAATAAAAAATAATTCTAAAAGGATTTGTCATTAAAAAAATAAATTATATTATATATCATTTTCTTTTTGAAATATCGATTTGGTCACTACTTTTTTATATATTTTTTAACGATTTATAAACGATGATAATTTAAAAACTCAGAAAAAATACAAAATACGAGGATAATTTTGAGTGACAGCTATTTTAGTACAATAGTTATTTTAATTTTGTTAAAACCACGCGAAATGATTTTTAAAGGGAAATATTAATGTTTTATTAATTAAATTAAATTCATCTTCTTGAATTTTAAATTTTGAACGTAAAATTCGTCTTTTATTTATTTATCTCCTAGAATTTTGAATTCTGGATATGAAATTCGCATTATTACAATGAATAATTGTATAAGCCACTTTAAATAAATTTCAATGAATTTTGAACAATTTTCCATTTCAAGTGGGCCATATTAAATCCAGCATTTTTAATTCTGAAATTCAGATATCATATTCGCAAACTCAAAAACTCCCTTTAGTATAAATTTTCACCAAAAAAATTACCACAATTTTTTTTTTGAATCTGAGAAATCCAAAGAGTGCAATTGTTTCTAGTAGATAAACTTTGAACTATTTTACATTTAAAACATATCTAATGGCAATCTACTAATTGCTCACCTATGAACAGTTGCTTTTCTTCTAGATAAAGATGTATAAACTACGTATAAACAGAATACAACCATTTTATATCCTCACAAACCATAAATAAGAGAAGAGCTTAAACTTTTCAATGTATTTCAAAATTAAAATTGCACAACGTTTCAGCTTGCAGTGTGTAATTATTTAACTTGAACTATTTAAAAGATTTCATAATCATAGGCTATCATAGTGTTAAACTTCTAAAGTAGTTATAGTGGTAGAAGTTTACAACAATTTTCGATGCATGTTGCGGGTTTTTATATTTAATTAGGTGCAATTAAGACCTTGTATTGTCCTTTTCATTACTTATTTATAGTTTTAGATAAAATCTATTGACTTTGAGACAAGTAACACGTATATAGGTACTTACGTCATCCTTTGTAACTTATAGATTGTGTGCATGTTGTATACAATCAATTTTTCTAATTCTTTCACTCTGAACTTAAAAGGGCTTAAATTGCCAAGGGCGGTTTTTACCACAATTGCAAGAGCATTGAAGGCCATTAGGAAAATATGATTTCATGCTGGAAGGTGAATTTTGAATTTTAAACGTAATTATGGAAAACGCCAATTAACCTATAAAAATTCTTATGCGGTTATCTCCATAGAGCTAGCTCGAGGGCGGAGCCAAAATACACTACCTTATTGGGTTATATGCCGCCGGTATGTTTTGCTAAAAGCTGGTCTAGTTAAAATACATGTCCTCTGAGGCAGGGATCCACCACCTCCACTACCGAAGTGGCATGTCGTCTGATCGGTTTTTGGGGTAAACAATTTCGACTATTATTAAAGGTCAATTATTCCCACATAGTGTTGTGCACATATAGTATCAACATTTTTGTTGTTGTAAGAGACTTGGATAGGTCATTTGGATGAGGAAGTAGCAGTAAAGGAACCTTTCCAATAAACGTTTCCAGGAAATTTTCGGGAGTTTCCGGAAGATAATTTTGATCAAAATGAAAATGTTTAGTAAAATATTTGAATATTCCGAAAGTTCCCAAAGGAAACTTTCCCGGAATTTTGGAAACTTTCAAGTATTCAAATATTCCAATATTTTATTGAAAACTTTCATTTTTATCAAAATTTCGTTCCAGGAACTTAAGGAAAGTTATCTATATCTAACAAAGTACTGTGAAAACAGCGCGTTGTTTTTCCGTCTTCTTAGAAGGAAGTAGTAGCAAGTTGTATTTAACATTGGTTATTTGTGGAGTATTAGTGAACACTACTATTTAATTCAATTATCAAGGCTATGCAATTTTCGTATGTAATATCATTAGTGATAATATACTTCACCTACGACTCCATTAATTAGTTCGTCTCGGAGATTAATTTAAAAAAATGTGAACCTGAACATGTAGCAAACACTAATAATAATTATTATTTCTGTATATTCAACTGTATATAATCTAAGTGCACATAATATTAAAATCAATTTAGTGCATTTAATATTAAAAATAGATGCTTGCGTTTTCATTTAGAATATCTAAAATCGTTAAATGTGCATAATAGCCATAAAATATTACTTCTTATCATTTTCTTATAATTAACCTCCTTAAAATTTTCATTACTTCGATCTAAAAGTCTCAGGATACAACAAGCTCGTTGACATATTTAAATAATTTGTGTTCTGCTTAATGGTTCACTTTCAAATTTCAAATTCAAAATAATCTTAAGCTTATTAAAACTTTGGAAATTTATTTTATATACCAATAGGTTTTTATGAATTGTGGTTAAAGAAGATATTTTGATATACAAGATGTCCCACATGATGGATTCTGTGAGATTCAGTTTCGAAACAATAGTTCTTTTTGTTGTTATTAGGTAAATGAATTGTTAAAATGCTCCGCGCCCGCAACACGGAGTTCCGCTTGATATCAGTGACTATGCCTGCACGAGATATACAGGGTGGACCATTTTAATCCATTATTGCAAATATCTCGTCGTGCAAGGCATCAATTAAGAAACGACCTCTACAAAAATTGTTGCGTTCTAAGGGGGCCATCTGATTCTGTGGTCGGGCACCGGGTTCGTGACCTTGGTGAGGCCCTGTGATACCCAACTTTGTTTTTTTTAATAGGAACCCTTGTTTTTTATTACAGAATCTAATTCTGCGAAAAAAATATGTTCAAATATGATTTTCAAAAATTTTTTCCAGTGGGCCTTACTCCAACATTTGAAATCACAAGGACCCAATTATCTCGCAGGTTAAGCTAACAATTGAAAAATGACATAAATAAAAGTTGTAGGACTAAATGGAGGTCATCTAATGCTACGGTTCAGTACCCCCCTGAACGGCCCTGGGGCCCCCAACCTTTTTTTCTTAATGGAAATATCAAATTTTTAATGCAGATTTGCATTCTACGGAAAAAAATACGTTCAATTATAACTTTAAATTTTTTTTTCCAGTGGGCCTTACTCGGGCCCAATTTGTAATGCCCGTTGGAAAAAAAAATTGAAAATCATATTTGAACGTATTTTTTTCTTAATGGAAATATCAAATTTTTAATGCAGATTTGCATTCTACGGAAAAAAATACGTTCAATTATAACTTTAAAATTTTTTTCCGGTGGGCCTTACTCGGGCCCAATTTGTAATGCCCATTGGAAAAGAAATCGAAAATCATATTTGAACGTATTTTTTTCTTAATGGAAATATCAAATTTTTAATGCAGATTTGCATTCTGCGGAAAAAAATACGTTCAATTATAACTTTAAAATTTTTTTTCCGGTTTGCCTTACTCGGGCCCAATTTGTAATGCCCATTGGAAAAAAAATTTGAAAATCATATTTGAACGTAATTTTTTCTTAATGGAAATATGAAATTTTTAATGCAAATTTGCATTCTACGGAAAAAAATACGTTCAATTATAACTTTAAAATTTTTTTTAAACCCTGTAAGCAGGGGATATACATGCTCTCCTCAACAGCCCGTCTAAGATTCTCAGTGAATCCCATAGTGACCATAAAGCCTTGAGCCCCACTCCTTTGTTTGAAACATCCTTCCATTCTGGTCGGTTTCCTTTTTCCTTTGCTCGCAATATAGGTCCAATTTCTACATCGCTTAGTTGCTTTTGCCTCAGAGTTTTCTTTGTCCAATTGTCTGGAAGATCTATCTTGACAGTGTTGACATCAACCATGTTCGGCAGTTTTTCCACCTGAAGGTAGCGCTTGCAATCTTCCTTGTCTAGTTTTCTGGATAATGCAGGAGTTTTGACTACCTGCGTTGTCAATAGCCTTGTTTTCTAGCATTGATCGTTCACTTTTGACAGAATTAATTGTTCGTTCCCAATTCTTAAGACTCGCTTTCCTACGTCAACAATAAATCCATACTGTTCCATGATGTCCAGTCCCAAAATGAAGTCATCCGTGATGTCAGCTACGATGACCCTGTGGTCGAACCTTAAATGTCCAATCTGCAAACCCAGGTCTACTTCTCCATGAACCGTAGCCCTGTCTCCCGTAGCTGTCCGGACGATCACTTCATTTTTCCTCTTCGCATATATAAATCCTGGCCGTACTATTGATGACGTAGTACCTGTGTCGATGGTAAACAAACATTTTCTTCCATTCACATAGCCTTGTAACAGTAGACTATTCGAAATTCCTCGAAGCTGGGAAATCTTTATTTCTCTGGGAGCACTGCATTCCCTAGCCAGCACAACCTCCCTGGTACTGTTTTCCTGCTTATCTTCAAGATTCACAACATTTACTCGATTCTTTGAGTTCTGCTGTCGGCAGTCTCGTTTCATGTGTCCTACCTTGCTATAGTTGTAACGTTTAATACCTCCACTCGGCTTCCCTTTATTTTGTTGTTTTTCCTGCTTTCCGAGGTCATCTAATTTATCGAATAATTTGGTGAACATTTGCTGCATCTCAATCAATATAGGGTTCTGGTTCATCTCTGGTTGCGATTCTTCGAGAGTCACAGCTCGCACTCTCGACCTTGGAGTAGCCTTATAAGCGGCTTCTACTTCAAGTGGACGCACCAAAGCTTCGCTACTACTTTGATGTCTCGTCAGCCTCAGAACTCGCCTGACCTCTTTGTCCCTTATGGCATCTAAAAAGCCCCCCACGGCTAATTCTTCCTGAAATTCTCTAGGTGCACTCGGATACGTCAGGTGTGCCAGTCTCTCTATTGCAGCTTCAATTTCTTGTAAACTTTCCCCAGCCTTTTGTGTCCATGATTTTAGCTGAGGCTGGTATACTTGAGCAAGGTGTTGGTCGCCATATCTCAAATCTAATGCAGCTTCCAAGACTTTGAAATCCTTCTATTTTTCCACCGGGATAGTCTGAAGTAACTCTGAGGCTTGGCGCCTTAGCGCTAGGACTAATGCCATAGCCTTTTCCTCGTTATACCAGTTATTTGCACTTGCAACCGCCTCAAATTGTCTCTTGAATGTTGTCCATCAGCTTTGGCCGTCAAAGGAGGGAGGTTTTAACCGAGGACCTGACGATGCTACTAGCTGGCCTCTTTTCTCTCTCAACTGTTGTTTAAGCCGCTCTACTTCTCCTTCGAACTCACTCATCTTTTCTTTGATGTCACTTACTTCCCCTTTGGCTTGACTGACTTCTGTCTTGACCACACCTACTTTATCTTCAATCATTATAGCGTCCTGTTGTATTTTGATTTGTTCATTCAGAATTTTCCGTAATTCTTCCTGGCGTCTTTCTTGTTCTTCTTTCTCCTCTTGCTGTTGTATTTTCAGGTCCTCCATCATTTCTCTCAGTTCGGCTTTTTCTTCTTGGCGTCTTATTTCCTGGCCTTCCATAATTTTCTTCAATTCGTCTCTTTCTTCTTGACGCCGTTTTTCTTCCTCCTGTTGTCTTCTTTCTTGTTCTTCTTTTTCCTCTTGACGTCTTCTTTATTGTTCTTCTTTTTCTTCTTGACGTCGCTTTTCTCGTTCGTCTCTTTCTTCTTGATGTCGTTTTTCCTCCTCTTGACGTCTTCTTTCATGCTCTTCTTTTTCTTCTTGACGTCGCTTTTCCTGCTCTTCTTTTTCTTCTCGTTGCTGCGTCATCATCCTCGTAAACTTCGCAAGCAGGTCCTGTATTTGTTTCTCTGCTGCCATGCTTCTTATTTCTATGGGCATAAGATTATGTTAAAATAAATTTAACTGTCACGTCACTATCGGTAATGGAACTTTCCATAAAAATCTTGAAACAGCATGAACAAGTCTTTTATTCAGAGTCTTTTGTCACTATCCAGTTCAGAGAATTAATAATCTCCACTAATGTCCAAATAGAAAAGTTCTAGAAATTTTCACGCACTAACACAAATGAGTCCTTTTCAGTGTCTCTGTCACTTTCCCGAAAACGCACTTTTCACAGTTATGAGTCCAAAAGTAAGTTGTGGACTGATTGAACGCCATTAAACTTATGCAGTCATCCCTGCAAACATTTAGATATTATTTGACGTCAAAACTACCTAAATTGTGTATAATAAATCTAGTCGCAAAATTAGAATTAACCATGTTTTGGTAAAATTTACGTTGATGCTACGTGGAATCGACATAAGTGGAGAATAAGACGACGTCGAAATATAGGTTATATCGACTAAGACAGGTAAAATTACACATTACACATTACAAATTGTACTTGTAGTCGCACAATATATTTGGTTAGTAATACCTGTTTAGGTAAATTTTACTTAAATTCGATGTCAATTCGACATCGAGTTGACTAGCTTTAGGTAGAACTTACGTATTTAGGTATGTGAAATTGGATAATGATACTAAGAGGAAAAAAATAAGGTTTTTATATCTATTTGGTAATATTCTCTATAATATTGTTGTCAGTCACCTACAAATTTGAAGAGATACCTAACGATATCACAATGACGATACAAGATGAATGTCGGTAACTAAAATAAATCCAATTTATAAGTAAAATATTTGCAGTACTCGCTTGTTGAAATCAATGCGACGAAAATTTTTTTGTGTATAATAGCAGCTGTACTTCGTAAAATAACAATGCCCCTCCAAAATATTCATCTATAAGGAAATTCTTATTGCCAAGTAAAAAAATTATAGTAATAATTTGAGCCGAAAAGTATACTATACTTGTTAAATATGAGTTTACAAGTATAATTATATTTTTTTTTTAGCTTTTCGTCAGTTTGTTTCCATACACACTCATTTTTAAAATTCTAATTTGGAATCATATTTCAACTCTGCTAAGAAAATATGGCGTCTCGAGCTAAGTTAACTGCCTTTGTAAATGAAACTACAAAAGATAATTGACTTAATGATTGAAATCAGGTAGATACGCCAGGTGGAATTTATCTATTTTGTCGACCTAATATTACTTCAAAGGTGTATAATAATAGTGACCAAATAGGTTGCTATTTAGGTATACATTACGTAGGATTTACAACAAAATCTACCTAGTAAGATATTCGACTATTAGGAATATTTTTAGTCGCTAAAAAGGTGAATACTACCTAATTATATTACCTATTTCCTTCAGGTCATTTTTGGTAGATTTTTTTAGTAGTTTTTCACTCGCTGTTTTCGTTAAATTTACTTTCAAGGAAAATTGTGTATGAGGTAGATTAATTGGTATTATTTACGTAAACTGAAATCTAAAGTAAGACCAATTGGTAGGTAAATTTTTATCGGAAGTGTATTTTTCTAGTCAATTTTACATCATAATTACCTTAACAAGTAAATTCCTCTTTTACCAAGTCGACTTGGAGCTAATTTTAACAAAAATGTTTGCTGGGATAAGTTCTCACGAATGTGTTTGAGTACGTGAACCGCCACGATACAAGAACTTTAAAGCTAAGTAGTCTCTAGCGAAACTAAATTCATTTAGTAAAACTTTTTTAAGTTAAAATCAGTCAGCCGTAATTATGAAATTACAAATAGTCTCAGACTTCACAAAAAAATCTTGTATTTTGATTCTGAGAAGGTATGCATGAATCTTTTCTGACTAATCGATCGTTAGCGTAAACGCTTTCGCTTGTATGGTCTGAAAGCTATTGCCTTGATTGGGGAAGGCACGATTCTTATCTTAAGAATTTTGTGTAACCATTTCTGTTAAATAAACGGATTCTTTGAACTTTTCCATCTTAATTGATCTTGAGACCTGTTGACGGTCTATAATCCCTGGAATTTTCGTACCGAAAACCGGATGTGTCGAGTTAATGCTCCATATTCGACCTTCTAGTTGTTGTACGAAAGTTCGATAGGGATTTTTTTATGCGTTTGTTGAGAAATCCCCAAGGTGTAGAGTCCGTTATTAACTGATAAAAACGTGGTTACTACGTACAGAATTAATCCCTCCGAAGAGAAATTCTTCGGTTGGGATTTTTTTATGTAAAAATTCGGAATTTCAAAAGGTACCTAAACCCCTAACGAGGGAACTCATGTCCAGAGAGAACGTCGTTACCGATCTGTGGTAGTGCAGCCTTGGTCCATTATTCGACTATCTTCAGTGCATCTTATCTCGAACCCGCCTGGGAGTTAGAAGAACGGGGTAGCACGCGACTGGCGCCCTCTGAGAAATTAAATTGTGTCGCGTCATTTGACGCCCGGTAGTGCGTTCTTCTACATAAACACGTAACAATATTTAAAAGAAACCTTGAGTCTACGTCCCTCCAGAGTACATACGCATTCCAAAATCTCATCAAAGAGTGTTTTTTTTTACTCTTTGATCTCACTACTATACAATATTGAAGCTAAAGAATGCGATGTTTTCTTTTGTGAATTTGAAATAAAACACGATTTTATTGTAATTCTTTAATATGTGATATGAATGAATTTACATCTGGATAAATAGATATTGTGAGTAGCAAGCATAAGTATTTATAATAACTAGAATTATCCTAGGAGTGACCGTGTGTATATATAACATAGATAATAACTTCCAGGAGCAGCATACTTCTGAAAGGAACACTGTGATACCATTGTAATTTCATGTTCCACCATCTGACTATAGGTTTTAGTCCAAGAGTGAAAATTTAGGCGTTTTTCACTTGGTATGACGTGAATAATGCAAGGAGTTTGAGTTACTCCTGAATCAGGGCTACATATGAGTAAATGGCTTTGTAAATCTATAAAAATATATTTATTAATTATAATTCGATAAATTCAATATATTTTCTTATCTTTTAAATTGTTTGTACTTAGTATGTATGATTTATAAATATACGTATTTTTCGGGTATGATTCTAATTCATATATTTCATACTATATTGCTTCGCAACAGATTAAGCTGAAATATGTAGCAAAATTGTACATACTTTTATGACTGTAAAAAGCATATGAACAAAGTATATACAATTCCCAGGCATTCATATCAGCAAATTTTCGTCATGCAATTACATACTAAGAATATACAATAATTGACGAAAAGAGGACGAATCTAAAAGTATGTACTATGTACCCACTTTAATTTTTCTTTCAACTACAAACAAAAAAGGATAAAATATTCATATATACGTACATTTATATACTTTCTTATACTTTTTTTTCTTCATTATGAAAAGTATATGAAAAATATCTAACTTTACCAACAAAGGACCCGCTCATTTCTTATGAGAAGTGGCCCCCAGTGAAATTGGCTGACTTTTTAATATATTGTAGATTTCGACTTTCTGATCAAAAATTCTCATGGGCCCAACTCGATCCTATGTCTAGTTCCCGAGATACAGCTCAAGAAATGTACAAGAATAAACTCTTGTACAATTAAAAAAAAATTCGAATTCATGATTTTTTTCATACATTTTATATTACGATATTTTCTAATTGCCCGTTATAATATTTTGCAGTAGACATTTGTTGTTTTAATAAAAATAGCGTAGAATAAACTTAAAGTTGCCGGGAAGTCTATAAAAAAAAATAATAAGTGAAAAAAATATTCGGTCAAATTGGCTAAAACTTTTTTTACATAAAGTATGTGTTGTACTGATTAATAAACTTTAATTAAAAAACTTTCGGAAATGACTCCTTTGACCTCTAATCATCAATTTATATCTGTATCTCGAAAACTAGACATAGGATCGAGTTGGGCCCATGAGAGCTTATGATCGAAATCTGCAATGACGTAATATCTAACCTATAATATTTGATTTATGGACGTGATTCACCGCTTTTGTGATGTAGAAGTTCTGTGCACATTTATAGAGCGCGTACACCAATTGACAAGCGACAAGATTGGATTCCACACAGCCTCGATCTTTGAATCTTTCAATGTTTTTAATTTGAAATTCACAGTTTCCCTTTACTTTTTTAACTTTTGTGTTTGAAGAGGGCAGTTTTAAATCTAGTTTTTATTACACAAAGACAATTTCATGTGTTATGTAGTAGCTTTTCCTCAATTTCGTTGAGATGTAGATCGTTTATGTGGTTTTCGTTATTTTCTTCTTGATTAAAACAATTATAGGATAGATCGGATTTTTTCTTCGCATGTTTTAAAATTTTTTCGGATTTCTCCCCGCTCATCTAGAAATTTTTCCTGATTTCTGCCTTCGCTCATCAAAAATTTTTTTGGGATTCCCCTCCCCCCCGTCATTAGTTTAAAAAAAATGTCCACTTGGCTCTTATTTGTACTAAATTTTAGCTAATAAAGTTGTTTTATTATTATTATTCCACCGCCGCCACTGATGTTAACATTGAATGTCACGTATTCGTTCTCATTGGCTTAGAACAATGGAGCGCACAAACTCGTTTCTGCTTTTTTGCTGCCATATTTTTTGCTGTAATCTTCTCATAGAGATACTCTGGTAATACTGAGGTAATACTTTGGGATCGCGCCCTGCCCGAGAACGCCGTACCCCAGGGGGCGCCACTAGTTTAAAAATTTTGTTTTGGATTTTACCTCTCATCAATTTTGAGATGAGGACGAAATTTTTTTTTGGATTTAATCCTCCCCGCTCATCAATTTTGAGATGAGGACGAAAAAAAACTTTTTTTGACTTGACCAGAAAAAGGACCGCCGTTTCCTCATTCAGTTTATAAAGAAACTAAAGTAGTGTCTAAACCATTTTACAGTAAAACGAGCCGAGGAAACTTACCACAACCAATGTATCCATTCTGACTTGGTAAAAGGGGCCTATCGAAATAGCTAGTGGTTTCTGAGCTCTCATCATTACAAATATTAACATTTTTTGCACTTTTGGATCTAAAGACGACCAATCACATTGAAACACAGCCTCGGCTATCTCGGTACTCTAGAATTACAATCGAAAATTAATTATATTCTCCTTTTATTCTATAGGGAATGATTTAAATATGTTATGGTCCGGGAGCTGCCGACAGTTTTGGTTGACTCATTTTGTTAACCTTGTAAAGAGTGACCTAAAATTTCGCCCGTTTTGGGGACCTCGTGAATTCGATTCAAAAGTGGTCTATATGATAGCTTATGGTGGTACTAAAGTAGGCACGTTGAGCATAGTTACTTCCACGTCCAGTGGAAGTATAGTAACGACAAAACAATTTATAAAAATTTTTATTGTCCAAATAGGCTTAAAATGTCATGAAACGTCGAAATTTTAAGTTTGAGCGAAAAAAAATTTCTGTCTGTCTGTAACTTTTTTTTGTGCGCACGTTTACTCTGAAACCGTTTAAGATATTGACTTGAAATTTGGTACACATATGTACTTTAACGAGATCTAGAACTAGATTATATTTTCATCTTGTTCCGTCGAAGGGTTGGGGGGTAAATTGGGGTAAATTTGGGGTAAATGGGTAAATCAAGCAGGTAGGAGTCCATGAAATTGGTATTTAGTATATACAAGAGAAGCTGAGGTCTCAAAAAAATTTTTGGCATTACCCACCTCTATTACCACCCCCACCTCCTTATTAAAGGGGATGAAAAAAAAATGTGATTTAGTGCATGTACAGGAACCAGAAACCTCAAAATATTTTTTTACTTCATCCACCCCCCACTACCACCCCCCTATCACCACCCCCACCCCACTACCGATGTGGGGTATCGTTTTATGGGTTTTTGGGGTAGAGGATTTCAAATATTATATTATGAAAGTTCCATAAACAAAGTTTTTTCGTTGTGAGTGACTCAGATATAGAATCTGGATGTGGAAGTAGTGATTCCTTGGGCAGTTTTTTTGTTTTGAAGATATGACGAGTCGACCTGTTCACGGCAAGATGAATCCAACATTCTTGGTAATCTCGTTCATTATGTTCAAGATTTTCAATTACGCAAAGTGTATCATTTTCAAGGATCGGAATCCGAGCGTCATTTGAGGGCCGGCTTCACACTTACCGCTATGACCGACTGTGTGTGTTACTTTTGAACGAGATATTAATGGCTGCTACATATATACCTACACGGAAACCATTTTAACGGCACCACCCCATCGCCCATATACATCAACTGACCAGATTATATAATTTATCAAAATAATATAGGTTATTATTAGGAACGGAAATTACCCTGTTTTTTAATTCACTTACATATTACCTACTTATATCTGCATTTCTATAGAATTGCTAAAGTAACATTATTGAATCATAAAACTTAGCACAGGTACTCCTCCAGCAGTTTATAACTATAAGTTAAAAAAATTTATTTTCGTCGAAGAATTGTAATAAGAATGAGTAACACAAACTGCCACGGCCAATGCTTGAGAAATACTAACAAAAATTAGAGATGAGTTGCTATTTAACAACCTGTTATTTTATAACTGTTATTTGTAAATAACATTAACAGACTGTTATTTCTGTTCGAGAATAACAGGTGAGAAAATAACAGATAAGCAGCTGCGGCAGCAGCATGATGTATAAAATGTCTCTGAAATAACATTTGCAAACTGCGCGCTGCGGTATGCGCATGCTAGTACTTCTCAGCGATCTGTTATTTTTAGACTGTTATTTTAAACTGTTAGTTCAAAACAGCAGTAGCAGTTTAAACTGTTATTAAAAAATAACTGCTTTTACCCATCACTAACAAAAATCAGTTCCAACCAACTACAGATGAGTTGCTATTTAGTAACCTGTTATTTTATAACTGTTATTTGTAAATCGCATTGACACACTGTTATTTCTGTTCGAAAGTAACAGATAAGAAACACGACGTAGTAAAAATGTTCTCGCTGACTGCTGTTAAACTGTTATTCAGAAAACAGCAGCAGCAGATAATGAAATCGCACCGCAACCGCGTATGTGAAATGAAAGAAAACGTAGTTGAATATTATTGTGGATATCTTGAGTCATTGGCTTTATGTACACACTTTTGAGTTGCTTTTTAATCATAATATATTTAGATCTTTCCCATTTTCTTCTCAGTGTGTATATTTTCGATTACCCACATACCGAGTTTAAAAAAACCGCTGCCCAAGGAATCACTACTTCCACATCCGGATTTTCTATCCAAGTCACACAACGAAAAAATTTTGTATCTGGAAATAATGGAATATATGGAACTTTAATAATATAATATTTGAAATCCTCTACCCCAAAAACCCATAAAACGATACCCTACATCGGTAGTAGAGTGGGGGTGGTGACAGGGGGTGGGAATGGGGATAAAGTAAAAAAATATTTTGAGGTTTCTGGTTCTTGTACACACACTAAATCACATTTTTTTTTCATCCCCTTTAAAAATGGGGTGGTGGTGGCTAATGCCAAAATTTTTTTTGAGACCTCAGCTTCTCTTGGATATACTAAATACCAATTTTATGGACTCTTACCTGCTTGATTTACCCATTTTCTCCAAATTTACCCCAATTTATCCCCCAACCCTTCGACGGAACAAGATGAAAATATAATCTGGTTCTAGATCTCGTTAAAGTACATATGTGTACCAAATTTCAAGTCAATATCTCAAACGGTTCCAGAGTAAACGTGCGCACAAAAAAAGTTACAGACCGACAGACAGACAGACAGACCGACAGACCGACAGACAGACAGAAATTTTTTTTTCGCTCAAACTTGAAATCTCGACGTTCCATGACATTCTAAGCCTATTTGAACAATAAAAATTTTTAAAAAATTTTTTGTCACTACCACTGGATGTGGAAGTAAAAAAATGAAGGGCTGCTAGAGTTGAATATTTTTGTAGAAATCTCGAACCATCCGCTTTATATACTGACTTTTAGCTGTTTTTTAATCATAAATATGTTCAGAGCTTTTATATTTTCTTCTCTATATGTATGTAAATTTTCCTGCATCTCCTGCGTGTTTGGCCTTTTGGCGTGTTTATTTCAGCAACAAAAATTTAATTTCCAATATTCTGATATTTCTTTGTTCATTTAACATGAAACTGATTCTTAAAACTTAATTTATGTAAATAAACTTATTTCTATTTTTTTATATATATATATGAAAGTAAAAAAAATCAATTATATCTCTATAAAACATAAAAATCAAAGAATATTTTATGTCCGTTGGCCAGCGGCAGTAGCACGATGAATAAAATAACATCTCTGAAATAACATTTGCAAACTGCGCGCTGGGGTTTGCGAAAGCCACTACTTCTCAACTATATGTTATTTTTAAACTGCTATTTTAAACTGTTATTTCAAAATAGCATTAGCAGTTTAAACTGTTATTAAAAAATAACTGATTTTACCCATCACTAGTTCCAACAAAACAAGTTTAGATTACTTCTCTGCATTACGGTTAGAGTTGGGCGATTCGACTCTTTTTAAGGATTCGTACCAAATGAATCCGTATCAAGAAAAGATTGGTATCGAGAGATTCGTACGATTCGTACCACTTCGTATCACTGATTCCATGATACTAAACAGTATCATGAACTGATTCGTACCATTCGTACTATTCGTATGTTTCGTACCACTGATTCCATGATACGAAACAGTGTATCATGTACTGATTCGTACCATTCGTACTATTCGTACCCACACTGCTTCCACTCCACAGTGTTCAGCATAAATTATAGAATATGATATGTGGTGTTAGTTAGGGCCAGAGTATTATAATGTTATATTAACCGTACAGTTTAAACTTTTAGGACTTCGAGCACCTTCTATTACATTAATAATTTCGTCGTCGTCATTAGACATCAGTAAAAAGATAGATAGATAGATAGCGTTTATTTAACCATATTATATACATATTTGTACATTTGTAGCAAGTCAACTAAACAAAAAACAATAACAAAAATGTAAAAAAAGTAAAAAAGGGTAATATATCACAACAGATTTTTGTAATCAGTACGTTGTATAAAATGAATGCTATCTTGCAGTAGGTACATTGATAATAATCATATAGTAGGTAATAATCAAATATTTCGAATATATCCATCATATTACATATAAAAACAGGGAATTTTTTCAATTATGAGTATTTTAAAATCTGAAATCTCCAGTTTAAACGCGTGGTCCCCATCCACCGTTTGAAGTTTAACCTTATACAGCTGGCCCAGTATCGCATCGCAATACCGGTACCGAAATTCTATATTCGTACCAATCGTATCGGTGATACGAAATGTATCAAAATCGTATCGGCGATACGAAATGTACGAATCTTTTATTTTTGTGGGATTCGTACCATTCGTACCACTGCAAGGATTCGTACCAATGATACGAATCATACGAGTACTACCCACCTCTAATTACGGTACCACCTCTTAATTTTAGAGGCTAGTCAACGAAGTGGGTGAAGCATTTAATGAATTAGTAATGCCCAATACAATGGAGAATAACTGTAAAACAAATGAGAAATTAAACGTAATCGAGAGCCGCTCTACATGATGAAAATGAGTTTGTAAAAACACGTAAATCGTCCAATCATTTATTGCAGGATTTCTGGAATATTCGATGTTTGCTATTACCTGTTCATTACGATTCGAGTGTTTTCGTTGATATTTTTCTGTGTGACGTCATATGGATGTTTCTGAAAGTTTTATGTAGGGTATTTAAAACGAAAGCGCGAGCCGACGGGCTGTAAAAACTTTGAATTTAATAGAATTTCTAATCGTGTACGTGCAGTAGATATACAGGGTGCTTTAAGAAGTAATAGCACAGGGCAATTTGATTGCTTTTGCTTTCACGGAATTTCAATTACATAGGTATCACATATTGAGTCGGCTTTTGAAGAACGATGGCTTCGAGAAGATCTGCACGGGCCTCAACTATTAGCTCATGGATATTACCTTAATAAGATGTAATTTTAAAAACGTTGATAAACTTAATGCAAACGTAAAAAAAAGGATTTTTAAAAGCACCTTCAAGAATTAAATATTTTCAACAAAAATGTCCTGGCTTACAACTACCACCACAGTCGACAATAACCCGATGGGGAACATGCATCGATGCTGCTTGTTACTACGCAGATCATTTTGAAAATATTCAAGAAGTTATTAACAACTTACCAGAAGACTCTAGTGCCATAAAGAAAGCTAAAGATTTGCTGTCATTGCCTAACCTAAAAACGGATTGTATCTTCATTAAAAATAATGTTAAAAAGATTGCCGAAACAACCCAGTATACATTAATGTAACTTTACCTCTCTGAGAGGTAAGATTAATAGAACATTTTTATATAAAATATTTTACATAATTTTACATAGCATATACGTAAAATAATATCATATTTAAGTCAACATATTAACTTAATTACTTATACAGAAGTTTACATATTTGCTACATAATTTTACTTAAAAATGTTTACTTACTTCATTATACGACATCGAAGTCATGGAACGCATCAGTCACGCTCACGCAGCACGCCAGTGTAAAATGATGTAAAATCTAACGTTTGTGTTTTTTAATCATTTTTGTGAAAAATTGTGGACGTCTTTTATTAATAACTTTGATGCAGAACTGTGAACCATGAAGCGTTGTGACTTTTTAAATATTATTTTATTTCGACGTTTTATTAGTGTAGAGGTTAGGTGCAAACATAAACATGCCCTCTTGTTTGCGAATGTACCGTTTTTATAAAGGTATTTATTTAAATCAAACGTAATCTTTTTATAGGTTAGAATTATTTCACGGGCAATCGTTATTCTCGACAGACAATTATATCATTACATGGATTTTGTTACACAAAAGCTGTATGTTGGTGCTGTTCCCACATTATTAAGTTCAACTGAATCCAGCGTAAGAAGTTGTAATTCAAGGAAACCCAGATCTTAATAGTGACCAAAAGCTTTTGCGAAGTACTATGCATAGGTATGGTTATTGTTTACTGACATCTTATAGCACCTACTTTGTGTTTGTTATTGTATTATACATATATTTCAAGGTTTTGTATGTGTAAAGTAGGCTAATATTTTCCTGCAATTTTTCTTTTGTCCAAAATTGGCTTCAGCACGTCAAAATACTTCAAAAAAATTAGATCAGAACCTTAGGACAAAACTATTGCCCCTTTTTAGGGGATAAAAGAGGTGGTAACCAAAAACTGATAAATTTTTTTTTAGTATCAGAATCGGTTTCAACATGTTAAAAAACAGAATTAGATGGTTCTGATCAAAAGCGCAGCCCTTTTTTTTGTTGTCTTGTGATTAATGATATTGCTTGTATCGCCATCAAAAAAATTAATTTGATCATTATAAAACTAGAATTGTCTGAACCTTTATGGTTAATTTTGTTGCAATAAATTAAGACAATTAAGATTTGTCATTATTAAAAATATGCTTCTGGTAGAATTAAATCATCTTGGTAAAGGACCCCGCACATTTTCTTATATCAAATGGCTCTCGATGAATGTAATAGTATAATATAATTTAATATTTATACAAAAAAAGTTTAAGAAACAGTAACAAGTTCGAAAATTGAATCGTTGATTGTTTACTTTTCAGTGGCGTTAATTAACAATTTGTTTATATGATTGTTAAAGAAACTACTTTTATCATGGGATTCTCACAAGATTAATGCACTCGTCTACCACTTATGCATATTCTAAGATCTCTAGAGGCTTTAAAATTAATCAAGAATATAGACGCTGCGTGAAGTCATTCACTCCTAGTTGCATTTACATTCCCCTCTTTTTCAGCAGTTATATGCTGCATACTCTTATGTTGAAATACTCCAATAGTCCCCAAATCACCATCTCTGGCAGATTAGACAAATCTGATTTTAAATAGCTGGGTTTTAACAGTGTAAACTCAACTTTGAGGCAGACTTTCGGATTGAATGACAGCACTTTGAGCACATCGGTTCATGCTTAAAGCAGTATACTTCTGAAACTTATCGGATCGATCTCAAATTTTCCATTCCATTGGAAGCGTGTCTTCGTAAAGTTTTGTTAAAATATATACATTATTATTTAAGCTATCATAAATTGTTTAATAACTTAACAAATTGATCATAATAGTTTGCATCTAGTTTTCTTCACAATTTAGTAAAGGGATACAAGCTATATAACCAGATTTACTACACTATACAGGGTGCACCACTTAAAACTCCCCAGACTTGTAACTTTTTTATTTTCGAAGCGATGACCATGTTGGGCACATCAACTTGTAGACATTTTTAAAGCCTTTAAATATCCATACAGAGTGATTTTTTTTTTGAATGGTTAAGAAAAGAAGTTTCAAAAAAATAATTTTATATTCCTGAAATTTGGTATAGAAGTATAAAATTGCATTCTAAATAACTTTTCTTAGTGGAATTTTTTCATATTTTGAAAAATAAAGGTAATTTATTAGTGGCGATTTTCACAACTTTGCTTATAAAACACCCTGTAGAACACCAAATCAAGTCATTCTTGGTATACTTTAGTTTTACAACAAGCAGGACTCAATCCCCAAATACTATTCCAAAATTCCAAAATTTTTGGTTACATCTATCCTGGGACACAATCTATATCCAAAACAAAAACTACGCTCAACTTGAAATTTCACCTACTTTAAAGTACCACCATAAACTATCATTTTTATCACTTTTTAATAAAATTCATGAGATCCCCAAAAGGAGCGAAAAATGGGGGTTTTTGGGTCACTCTTTGTTTTTCGTAGTGTATATGTCCTGTTAATTGGCGAATGGTGAGTCTGCCATGCGAGTAACGGGATAATGCTAGACAGGAGCGTCTCAACTATGTAAAAAAAGTGACACTGGAAGATTGGCAGATTACGTTTTTCTGACATTTAAAACGGGTTAAATCCATTTACATTTATATTAAAAAATGTATTACTTTATCACAAATTAAGAAAAAGCTAATTAATCTGATACTACATAGATTAAAGAAATACTTTACTTTTTTATTTACCTGGCTAGCTCCCAAGTTAAAACTTACAATTGGCATAGTTTTGGAATAAAACTCAACATTAAAAATATAACAAATATATTACATAAAATCGGTAGAGCCAAGAGATATACAGGATGCGGGCAAATAAAATGTGCTGATGATAATAACATTTTACAAAAAATTTATACAAAATGAATGGTACACACAGAGACAGACTGACATAAATAGGTGATGGTACACGGAACTATAAAAATGTAAAACAATAATTCTAGGCAAAACTACAAGGTATACTCTACAAAAGATAATTAGTTGGCCAACGTAATATTACCCTACGAAAAAATTAAATAAAACACTGCTGCTGTAATTTTAAATAAAGAAAATCAATCTTTAAACTGAAGTAAAGGTAACAACAAATGAAATGAAATGATATTCATTGTAGCATACTACTTGAAGAATTTATTACAAAAATTTACAAATAAACATGTTGTGTTTAACAAATATAAAGCACTCGCGAAAACAATTTGTTTGTCTGTTCAAACGGGATGGACACGAAAGTTACAACAACATTCCACAACGCTGTGAAATTCACCGAAAGCACACAACACATGTTGAATGAATCTAAGTGTAGCATCCTCAGCTACAATATCCGGGGAAAAGCAAGGCCCTTCAATACGGCAAATCGTTTATAAGCACAACGGAGAAATATACATGTTTTTGTGCTTACAGAAACTGCTAAAAGCTGCCGGAGACTACCTATACTCTGGTTACAGAAATAAACTATAGGTTGTTATCAGGTGTAACTCGACCAAATTTTGCATCTTTACCATGGCCAGAACTAAACTCTGTCACTATTTTAAACTGCAATTAAAGCAGCCCTGACTACACTAACAAATTCTAACCTTCAAAGCGTTTGATTACGCGCCATATTCTGCAATGTCTAAAGAATCTTGAAAGCAGCAAAACTACACGAATTAGAGATCGTTTCATTGCACATAAGAAACCGTATAAAGTAGCGTCTATACAAACAATATCTATATTGATAAAAACAACCCTCGAAAGAAGTGGACTTGCTAGTAGAATTTTTGCGGCATATAGCCTTGCAGACCACTCCAAATATGCCAAGAATATATTAAGGCACTAGATATCTTTATACATTTTATAATTTTTGTTCTTGTCCACAAAACTGTAATGGGGTATTTTCCATTTTTTTAAAATTCAGTTTTGGTGATATATATCAAGTAAAGTTATTATTTTAACAATTACTGCATAATCAATTTAAACCAAAACAATAATTCCTTAAATAAAAATAAGAAATAAGAATACGCCCGTCTAGATACAGATTTCAAATGATTTTATTTGACGGGAAATAATTTAACCAATCATAGACAACTTTCGCTAGACTGTAACTAACTTATATGAATGCCAAATTGTGTATTTGTATATGACACTTCTATTTTTCTCAATATCTTGAATATCAATAAATATTATACACATGTATTTAGAAGGAATTAAAAGGTATTTATATTTTTTATTACGTAGAAGTTATCTTAAAAATGTAAACAAAACTTACGGCGAGGATTATGTGGTAACATTTCATGCGTGTCGCCAGCAGACACTTCTTGTCACAATCCAAGTGAAAGAGATATTGGTTAGATTTATTTGTTGTTTCTTTATATGACGCTTGATTTTTACTTTATCAATAAACTATTAAGATGGAGTTGAATTTTGTGAAAGGTCCAAAGGTGATTATAACTTGATAGACTTGATAGATTCTTTCTATAGCAAAATTTGGATTTTTGAAGGGATGGAATCAAAAATATTGGAAGCTTGCCACCAATTTCTTCGAATATCAATTTTTTCGGTTACAGTTACAAATTTTTTTTCCGAAGTAATTATATTGTGTTTCCACAACTTTTATAAAATACCTTTTAAATGACATTATCTACTATTTGTAAATTACAGCAAATACCTCGATGAAAGAAACTGAAATGCTTCAAATTAACACGACGGCGACGTTAGAACACATCTGTCATTTGACTAGCCGTTGACATTGTTGTCATGTTTTGCTAAATTAGTTTTTAAAAATCTAATCGGCATTAAAAATTATTTAAAATATTTAATAATTCACGCCTATTATTATTTTTTACATAAGAGAATTAAATTTCGTGGATAAATATATTAAAATTGATTTAATAAATCAGCTTTATACTCCTGTTTTCTTCAATTATCTTTGCTAGAACTACTTATTTTAACTTCTGTTTGGTATATGATTGGTCCGTTCCATATAGAACACACCCGACCCTTTAATGAATAAATAAACAAAATACACTTTTCAATTCCTACCCATTCAAAGGATTTACAGATTTTTCTCTGCGAAGCGTTATGAATGGATATAGTGTATTAGGCAATGGGCATATATCTTGAATCAGCTATCTTTTCTTTCAACTAAGTGCACTGCGTTGACAGTTTGGAAGCAACTACAGGTTGTTCTATATGGAACGGACCAGTCATATAATTACGATTGAACTTCCTTATCAGGTAAGTCGTTTAATCTTAAAATAAACTATAATTCTTTAATGTCTTTTGTGTGGTTGAAGTGATAAACTGGGAATATTGATATTAAATAGTAAATAGTAAAGGCCTTTAACCCCTCAGCTTTTCGGTAATGTTATATTGATTTTATCCAATATATACGTTACTGTCACTTTCGGACACATGCCTAGTCCCATTGTCCTCAGACGTTCGCAATATTTTTTCATTAACTATGTCATGCGAACAATCAGTGTTTCCAATAGCCATTTTTTACCCTGAGAATCCAATGAAAATCCCAAAAACTACTGAGACATTAATTTCAAACGCCAAAAAAAATGTTTTTTTTTATAGGAATCAATAGAAACAAAATTACCTAATTTTTTTTATTCTCAACAACCCCCAAATTTTGGTATTAAAAATACCCAAATTTTGGAGAAATACTCCGAGGATTAGCAAATATTGTTAACAATTTTTATAATTTAAAAAATTACCTTATTTTTTTATAGGAATGCGATGCGTATGACTTTAACTAATATGACGTAACGCGGCACGCGGTCCAACCATATAACTTCCTCTCCCCCTTTATCAGACTTGGGACTGACAGCAAAGCTGGAGAGGGTAGAAGTGACTTTTAGTTTTAATCAAATCACACTACAAAAATAGCAAAAATTAAAATAATTTTTGTAAAAAACAAACTTAAAAGTAATGGAAAGTCAAAGAAAATGTTGCATTAAATGCACTGTTCTAAGCGCCGAATGGCGTATTGTACAATACATACGTACGTATACGAATACAATTTAACATTTAATTACTTCCACATCCAGTGGAAGTATAGTAACGACAAAAAAATTTTAAAAAATTTTTATTGTCCAAATAGGCTTAAAATGTCATGAAACGTCGAGATTTTAAGTTTGAGCGAAAAAAAAATTTCTGTCTGTCTGTCGGTCTGTCTGTCTGTCGGTCTGTCTGTCTGTCTGTAACTTTTTTTTGTGCGCACGTTTACTCTGAAACTGTTTAAGATATTTACTTGAAATTTGGTACACGTATGTACTTTAACGAGATCTGGAACTAGATTATATTTTCATGTTGTTCCGACGAAGGGTTGGGGGGTAAATTGGGGTAAATTTGGGGTAAATGGGTAAATCAAGCAGGTAAGAGTCGATAAAATTGGTATTTAGTATATACAAGAGAAGCTAAGGTCTCAAAAAAAATTTTGGCATTAGCCACCCCCATTACCACCCCCACCCCCTTATTAAAGGGGATTAAAAAAAATTGTGATTTAGTGTATGTACAAGAACCAGAAACCTCAAAATATTTTTTTACTTCATCCACCCCCACTACCACCTCCCTATCACCAACCCCACCCCACTATCGATGTGGGGTATCGTTTTATGGGTTTTTGGGGTAGAGGATTTCAAATATTATATTATTAAAGTTCCATAAACAATTATTTCCACATACAAAGTTTTTTCGTTGTGAGTGACTTGGATAGAGAATCTGGATGTGGAAGTAGTGATTCCTTGGGCAGCGGTTTTTTAATAAGGTCAATGTCTTTCGACACATTGACCCTGTGCCAGTAGACTCTACAATAACAAGTAGGATATTTACTTAAACTCAGCGATAACAAAAAAACACCAAACTTTGGCCGTACTTTGTGCCTGCCGCGGCGTAAAGCCGAAAGCATGATGTGGTAAATCACCCTATATATAACAGATTCTTATAAATAAATGTTAATTCTTGCCCATATTTTACCTGAACGATAATTTCGTGGGCATTCCAATAAAATATATATAACTGAGTAGTTAGTGTGACCAGATACCATAATACCGCTACCGATTCAACTCCAAATCCGCTACTCTAAAAAATAGAAAGTCAAATTATTTAACCGAAAACATTTTCAATAAACTATATGTTGTGTCATATGTTTGCTTTAGCGAGTGCCGCCGATATGGTTTGTTACATTTTCAAATCAGTGTGTATTTGGCTCGTTCCAATAAAATCCAAACTTTACAGGTCTCATGTTATTAATTTAAAAAACTTTCATGTTTCAGTGGTTTTTTAATATTAATTAAAATTAACATAATCTGCCAAAACATTGTTTTGGTACAACTTGTTCCAAATTTTTATTTTTATTATTTTTTTATTATCAGAATTGTATGAAATCTCACCGTCGCCCAGCAAACACACTTGGAATACTTACATACTAATTATGTTTCATTTAAGGAAACACGTTTACATAACACAAATATATAGTATGTATGTATATTTGTATTAATTAATATATGTCTCATTTATATAGTTGTAAATTATATACACCCTACATATTTGTTTCTACATAACTGATTAATATAAATACTATATATTCTTACAGCATACTGTTCATATAATTAAAAATATATATATATATATATATATATATATATATATATATATATATATATTACGTAATAATGTTCATGTAGTATGTAATTTTTATGAAGTAGCTAGGGCGTAATGACTATATCTAGCTAGGTAGCGTTTTCTTTGAAGCTGTGGCATTTTTGAAGGTTATGTTATTTTTATTTATCAGATTTGTGTTTAACGGTGATATAATGTAATGTCACACAGGAAGAATGAAAGATTATAGATCCGATGAGCCAAACTTGTTTGTATAGAAATTTAACTAATATGCAAAGAAAAATTAATAGCATTTTAAAAACATAATAACAATAACTACAGGTATTTTAAGTTTAAGGATTCTGCCTCACTAATAAATTTGGAAATCTTTTACGTAAGATAAAATGCATCTGTATACCTATTATTTCTTAAAAACTATACTACCATAAATATTCATCTAATATATGTGTCTATGTCAATTTCCTATAATAAATTCAATTATCAGGTACCGATATCATTTAATAATATAAAATCCCGATATCCATTCATAATAATAATAATACTCTTTATTCAGTAATGAACATGAAAGGGCGAAGTTCAGCTTAGTACAGCACAGACGCTGAAAAAGCTGTTACTATAACTTTTATCATTAAATTTGTTGGACACCCTGGTGGGGTGCTAGGATAAACGAGATACGTACATAGTAGACGTGGGTTCAAGACCTAAACAAGGTAAGTAAAATTGTTTAATTATCACTATAAATAATGAATTTACGGAATACTAATATTAATTGGAGCATGATAGCGAAGAAATTGAAACGCGGCGCGGTGTTTGGTTGATTAAAAAAGTGTTTATTTTCATCTATTTTTTTTTAACGGGCACGTCAAGAGTATGTAGTAGCATCAATATAATATTAGTATATGAGGTACATATAGATTATGTATCTAATAAATGTAATGTTTATGTAGCCTATACCTTTGGTTTTCCATGAATTAGGGACATGTATTGTATACTCGTTTCCTACGTAGATGCTACACCAGACCTATTTTTGAAATGTATCTGTTATATAGACTCTATATGTTTGTGTTTGCTGGGCGTTATGTGTCTCCCAATGTCATATACTAGTAAAAAAATATCTAAAGATGATTCCGTTCTAATTTCGAAACCATTGTCATTATTCTGTCAAAAATTAATTCTAAAATTACTTATTCTTGGTTACTATTATGAATAAACGTGTATCTATATAGCATTCTAACCTCTTTAAGTGTTTAAATAAAAGAAGAAAATATTTGAATTTGAAACGTTGCACTCAGATCTGTGTATGCCCAGGCACGAAATATTCTGTAATCAATCCGTGTGCTTAAAATATCCAAAAACAAAATCATACCCGAGCAAGAAGTTTTTTAAAATAAACTGTTCAGTTGGGAAACCTGTGGCTATGTGCAGTGTCTGTAACACTGGAACTTTTTAAGAATGATCGAATACCTACCTGTAAAAATCGAAATACAACCAACGACAACTGAAACGACGAGATTAAAAATTCCAACAACATAAACGTTTTAATCGAATCATCAAGCCTCTCTACGAATCTAAAAAAAATAAAAATGGTAAAGTATTTTTATGATTTTGCATTCTACTATTTAAATTATTAACATTTTGCAAACAAAATTTCCATCAGGTTACGTTAAAAAAAAAAACGTTACCTACGTATAGTGACATGGTTTGGCTGCGATAGTAACAATATCATACAGGGTTCACCATTTAAAACTCCCCAGGTCCGTATTTTTTAAATTTTTTAAGTAACGACTATGCCCGCACATCAAATTCTAGGTATTTGTAAGTACTTTAAATGTGCCTACAGAGAGATCTAAATATATATTTTTAAAAACATTAAGTAACCTGTTATTGCAAACGGAATGGTAAGGGTTACAGTTCAAAAGTTCGTTCAGAGTGTCATTTTAGTGTTTTTTGCCTATTTCTTGAAGTTAGAGAAAAACTGGGGGCAAGTCAGAGACCACAAAAATATAAAGTAACCTTTTTACAAATGATTCCCAAGTAGCACAGAATTTTTTAAGATATCTTTAAGAAGTTCTGTTTACTGCCCGCGAGGATATCTTGTATTTATGTACTCTAAAAGTCCTTCCGAAATCAAAATGAGGAATCTTTATATGTGCTCAACTTTTATGCACTGGGGAAATGTAAACTGGGCATTATATAGGAATTTCAACTTTTGTTAACCCACAGACATCTACTAGAAGTTCTAAAAGGGAATTACCATACAGCTCAATTTTCTAAGTATTATAGAAATCAAATAAAGTATTAAAAGGGAAATAGTATTATTTTCCTTAACAGAATACTTGTAGACATCTTCTAGAGGTTCTAAAAGGGAATTACTATTATACTATAAAAGGTATAAAATTATTTACAGACAGCTCATTTACAAAGCAAAAAAAATGCACAATAACTCGCTCTTAAGAAATGCCAAAAATAAGTCCAAAGTGGCATGGAATATTATAAAGCCAAATAAGAAAAATGTCGCAAATGATATCAAATTAAACATTGACAATAAAATTATATCTGATCCCACTATGGTTAGTAATGCTTTTAACACACATTTCGATGATAAACCCAATAAGTTGCTCGAAACCATTCCTGAAAGTAACGCAATTCCGGCTAATAATATACGTATGAATCACTTCTCGTTTTTCTTTGAACCCGCGATTGAAGATGATATAATTGAAATTGTACGTAATCTTAAAGTTTCAAACTCGGCATGTATGGACGAAATTAGTTCAAACTTATTAAAAAAATGTATGAAGCATATTGTGAAACCGTTTACTCATATTTTAAATTGTTCCTTAAATGAGGGCATCTTTCCAGATAAACTTAAAATATCTAAAATAATACCTTTGTTTAAGACTGGAGACGAAACAGATATTGATAATTACAGACCCATTGCGATCCTAAGTACTTTTTCCAAAATTTTTGAAAAATTTGTTTCCAAGAAGATTGTAAATTTTTTACGAAATTTAACTTATTTAATGGCAATCAATTCGGCTTTCGTGAGGGACTATCAACATCGAACTGTGTAAATAAGTTCTTAAATATATTGCACGATAAATTAGACAATCACCATCAAGGCATTGGTATATTTCTTGATTTGAGTAAAGCGTTTGACTTAGTAAACCATGATATACTCTTAAATAAAATGTATAGATACGGTGTTAGAGGACAGGCGTTAAAGTGGTTTCAAAGTTATTTGGAAAATCGGTCTCATTATGTCAATATTGGTCATGTAAACTCCGAATCCCTTATCACACAAATAGGCGTACCTCAGGGATCCGTTTTAGGGCCTTTATTATTTATTATTTATATTAACGACCTCAATGCAGATAACATTTTAATGTTCGCAGATGATACGTCGATTATTATTGGCAACAAAGACCTTGAAACCAGTGTAGGTTACTGTAATAAACAATTGCAAGATATTTACACTTGGCTTATTGATAACAAGCTAATACTAAACACTAATAAATCAGTTTTCATCAGATTTAACTATTCTTCTGCAAACTATGATCGAAGTTTATACATAAGCACTTCAAAAGTTACTTTAAAACAAGTACAGTCCACGAAATTTTTGGGTATTTATATATCTGAAGACTGTAAATGGACTACACATATCGATATGATTTGTAGAAGAATAGCTCCTGTATGTTATTGTTTAAAACAGTTAAGACTTACAGTGGATACAGATGTTCTAAAAATATATTACTTTGCCCATTTTCATTCAATCATTTCGTATGGCATTACTGCATGGGGTTCTTCTAGTGAATGTACACGGATCTTCAGACTTCAAAAAAAAGCGATCAGATATATAGTGGGTGCAAATGCCAGAGAAAATTGCAAAGAATACTTTAAGAGCCTAAATATTCTAACATTACCTTGTATCTTTATAATGAGTCTAGTAATCTATGCAAAAAATAATAACTTTCAGATGATAAACCACTATCATTCATACTCTACAAGAAATTCTAATTTATTAGAGGTACCACTTCATCGAACAGCAACATTTGAGCGTAGTCCAAAGTTTTTAGCTATTAAAGCATTCAATAAACTTCCCGCTGAATACAAAACTTTAAATTTAAATTTATTTAAAAAACGCGTTAAAGAATTTTTAATTACCAAATGTTATTATTCTTTAAATGAATATCTTGATGATAGAATATAAAATTTGCAGTCTACTTATTCATTGACTTGCTCTGTATGTTATTTTTATTTCAGTCATCCATAGCCTGATTTTTGCTTTTTGTATTTTGTTTCAATCAATGCTAAATTTCCGTATCACTTCTAATTACTATGTATATTAATTACACACACCATGTTTAATGTTCCTTATTTTAACAAATTTTGATTGTATGTATATATGTATGTGTATATATGTGTATATATATATATATATATATATATATATATATATATATATATATATATATATATATATATATATATATATATATATATGTATGTAATATATATATTTTTTATGTCTCATGTATGTTACTTATACTCGTATGTTTTTTTTAATTATTTTACAGTTTTATGACTTATCCTATATTATTTGTAATAATCTACTGGATGAATAAACATTATTATTATTATTATTATTATTATTATTATTATTATTATTATTATTACCATGCAGCTCAATTTTCTATGTATTACAGAGATCAAATAAAGTATTAAAATGGAAATATTATTATTACCGCTAATAGAACACCTATAGAAATCCCAAGAAGAAATTCTTTTAATGCATAAAATTTGTATGCTTACCACGTAGTTTGTTACAGAAATTATTCCTAGATGACGCCACGTACAAACCACTGACGATAATCAGTCATGCATTATCTTATACTCATGAATTTATAGAGCATTAATAACATTACTGCAACGTTCAAATTCTCTCAGGGATCATCGATTTATTTGGATGAATCTTATAACAATCTCTATCTAATCTTTGGTTTGGTTTGGGCCTGATGTTTCATACTGAGATTTTGATTAACCAACATTTCACCAGCTGCCGCTGGCAATTCTATAAGAAGTGTGTGTTGGTGCATCTAATAGAAATCCTATTAAGATGTTTTCAGTACCGTTTATATTGGTAAGCGATAAAATACCCGAAAGATTACTGCAGGAATTAAATCTGTTTGGGAGGATCGATGCGGTACATCTAACAAAAATCCTATAAAGATGTCCTCGGGATCATTTATATTGGCAAGCGATAAGATATCCTAAAGATTACTATGGGAATTCTATAGGTATGAAACAGGCTGCTCACAGGATTCTATACTAATAGCTTTTTTCGATTACCATGGGAGGTACTATTTAATATTGATATGCTGACATTTGCCCATCTTAGGGAACTCTTACAGACCTCTAGAAGATATTTACTAATTCCTAAATTTTTATCCTCGGGATATCTTGAGGAATTAATTGTGCTACTTGGGTAGGTAACTTAAAGTTAATTATAAATGCAAGCTGGATGCTTTTGAAAGCTGGGAAATTGCAAAATGTAAGATTAGCATGAGTAGTGACAGATCTATCCCAAACAGTGCCCTTTATTGGTTATCAGGTCACTGTTCATCGAACCGAGACAGAGTTTAGGTAGGGATGACAGGGCTGGTTGAATGCGTTGACATGACATTACCATCAGTCATTGGCGTGCATTTTTATTAAGGAAAAAGGGACTGGTTTTCGAGAAGTTATATTAGGCAAAAAACTAATATAATATTATTGATCAGTATGCTCTAAAACCCCTATTCAAAATTTAACAATATTTTGATTTGTGGCTTTCGAATTACGCCAATGCCTGAAATAAGCTTTTTTTACTCAAAAAATATGTAATGAAGGTCTTTGATACCGGTCCAAATTTGGTTGGAATCGGATAAGTGGGACAAGCTATATACTGCTATGTTTATTAGCAAAAATATTTTTGGGGTATCGATTCCCCAGCTCAGATTCCTGTTTGCAAAACACCAAACTTTAACCACATGTGAAATTTCATGTTTCTGGCTATAGTGGTTTCAGAGATATACCTCTGTAACAAACAAACGGACGGACGGACCAGCGAGTCATTTTACAAGTGTTCCGTTTTTCACTTTTGTCTGGCTTTAATCTCTAAAAACTAACATACGTTAAACGTACCGATAACTGATACACGATTTTCTAGAAATTATACATTTACAATCATCCTTGTTTTTGTTATTGGATAATACATTTTGGGACTTACTTAATTATGTATTGGTGTTCTCTTATGCACAATTTTGTATAAATCATTTGATGAGATTGCACTCCTACTAAATTGTTCTCCACAGAGAATATAAAAATATAGTGGTTTAAATTTTTAAATATATGTTGCAATATTTTCAGCTGACCTACACAGTACTTTAATATACAGAAGTAGAATGCTCCGATGTATACAATGTATCCATATCCATAATACCCACCAAAAAACTGTATCATATATGCTAATCCATAGTGTTTATTCGAGTCAAACGGGAACCAATTGGAATACATCAAATGTTTACTTTTAAATCCGTCTTCGTTTTCTTCTTCCGTGATATTCTTCACAAGGGGTTGTATAAAATATAAAGAAATACCTATGGTACCAAGCCAAACATAAAAAATTGCAGATATCAGTGCTGATTTAACCTGTTTGAGATAAATTTCTTTAATATTTTCATCTTCGCTTCCTAGGATAATCTTTTCTTTAATTTCAATTTCTTGTATCATATTCTTTATAGTCTCTGATCTACATATTAAGACCTTATATATGTTAATTACGTAGACGATGGTTATTCCAAGATTTCCTGCTGTTTCCACAAAGTCACCTTTAGTAATAAATGCCATTACCCCTTGGCTAATGTTGAAGAGAATGTAGTAGGTGAAAGTTAAGTAAAAATATGCATTGTAGAGTTTTAGTTTATAACCTGTTAATTTTACAGGCCATATGCCCAAAATTATCATAAGGATTTTAGAAAACTTCATAATATGTACGTGATCTTTCATGGTCCCTAGAAAAGCTAAAAATAAATAAACTAAGTTTAAATCTTTGAATTGGATTGGGAGAGAAAGCTACAATATAACCTCTACCGTTTGAGCAATAACATTATACACGGTGTTTGGTACGTGGATAGAGTTTATATGACCATATATACCATTATACAAACTATTACAGATTTTGAGATATCGGTCTTTTTAGATATTGCGATCGGCAAGGTCCCCATACTTGACACCTCTCAACTTTCACGTCTGGGGATGAATGAGAGAGCTTGTTTATGACGCTGAAATAACTGACCGCGACCACCTCATCAAGAGAATTAATGAAGCAGATACAACAATTAAGAAAGTGAGAAGAAGAACACGTGTGGAATAACAATCATCCACTGGGACTCTGGGAAAATTTTAAAAAAGAAAGTAACGCAACAAAAAGAAAACTTAAGGAAGTGTGGTTTTATCATTATGGACGATAAAGAAGCACTATATGGCCGCTAAACAAAGTAAAAAATCAAGTCTGTACGTACAGTCGAACATAAAAGGTTACGATCATTGTTTAGCTTATCAAAAATGATCTCGTACTCTTCGCCAATTTACTGAGGCTTTTATATAATTGTTACACATTCTGTAGGATACTCTTCGCAGTTTTCTTGTAAATAATCTTAGTTTTTGGACATCCTAAATTTTGTGACACCAACTTTGTTGTGAAAAAAAATATATGAAAAAACATTGAAAAAAAAACATCCAACCTGTCTAGGATTTGAACACACTATCTTCACGCGGTCGCAGGAGGCGCCAACTGAAAGAGGCGCCAAACAGGGAAAGGGAAAGGCGCCAAATACTGAACGACACCCCTTACCCACTAAAATTGTAATCATTATTTGCAGAATTTCTCTCCATTACAAGTTCCTACAGTTTTATTGTCATTGAGATGGGGGGGCGCCAAAATATCGTCTGCTTACACTTGAAAAATGTCTAGAACCGGCCCTACCTATTGAAAATGGTCAGAAAGACAGTTTGCTGGTGGATAAAAGGAAGGAACAGAAAATATAACTGACTAAAAAAAGTGTATATTTCATCATCATCAATGGGTGCATGACAATTGCATGACAAGTTGAATTGATTTATAGCATTAACGCAATTTTTGAACTTTAAGATTTTTCCACAGAAACTGTTGAAATTGTAGTCAATATAAACTCTTATGATTGGTTCTAGTCCATGAAAAATGAATTATTATTCACGACTCTGGATAATGATTACTTAGTATATTGTATAACAAGTGTTGATGAACTAATTAAGCATTAAGTTGCTCACCTTTATGAATTTAAGAAATGATTTAGTTCTGGACGAAAATATAGACTACATATAAGAGGATATGCAATCGTTTTATATCCTTACAACCTATGAATAAAAGAAGAACTTAAACTGTTCATTTTACATAAAAGTTAAAATTTCACAGTTTTGCAAAGTTTCTCTGCAGCTAATTCTATGTCATTTTCCTACTTATTACGGAACGTCCCCGTTAATTTTAGCTAAAACTCTAACAACCTTATTATCGGCTGTATAAGGACACGTGTACTTTATTTATAGTCCAATCAAATAGGTTGACAAATCAAAATTTTGAGGTAAATATTTGAATTTTTGATATAAGTTACTTTAAAGTATTTGCACACGATTAATGAAAGAAATTTTTTTTCAACACCGGAGGAGGGGTGAAAAAAAATATAATAAAGTGTTTTTTAAAAATTACCCAAAATGTGTAAAAGCTAGTAAAAAAGTTTCAAATAAAAATTGTAAAGCATGAAATTTTACATAAAAATGATCTCTTGACTTTTTTTAGTATTATTAAAATTAACAGAGTTATGGTGGTGAGAAATTAAGGGGGGATATGTACAACTTTAAAAAATCATAGCGTGCTGAAAAGTTAATGAATTTAATTTTTTTTTCTATTTACTCAGAAAAATATAAACTTTCGTTTCAGAGAAATGGATTTTTTAAATTGTTAATAAAAATGTTAAAATAATTGTAATCCTTTTATTTTCAATTAAAAGCACTTTAAATGGTGGAACGATTTTTTTTTATACCATTCTGTTCATCATTTAATATACTAAACATCTGCTTTTGAAATTTTTTTTTCCCATCATTTTCAAGCAGGTATTCACCAACACATTCACAACCGCTGCATTGAGATATAGATGTGACGCATGCGCGTCTTGTAGGCAACGCAGTAGCTACGAAACAATTTTATTTTTGTCGTACACATTCTTTATTTTTGTTCAGTTATCGTGACGTCACAAGAGCAGTGTCGGAGATTTGGAAAAATTTAAACAGGTAAATAAATTCATACCTGCCTGAAAATGATGGGTAAAAAAAAATTCAAAAGCAAATGTTCAATATATTAAATGATGAACAGAATGGTATAAAAAAATTCGTTCAACCGTTTAAAGTGCTTTTAATTGAAAATAAAAGAATTAAAATTGTTATAACATTTTTATTAACAATTTTAAAAAAATCCATTTCTCTGAAACGAAAGTTTATATTTTTCTGAGAAAATAGAAAAAAAAAATTAAATTCATTAACTTTTCAGCACGCTATGATTTTTTAAAGTTGAACATATCCTCCCTTACTTTCTAACCACCATAACTCTGTCAATTTTAATAATACCAAAAAAAGTCAAGAGATCATTTTTATGTAAAATTTCATGCTTTACAATTTTTATTTGAAACTTTTCTACATGTCTAATGTCTAATGTCTACATTTTCGGCGCGATTTCAGATCGAAAAATGCACAATTCCAGTATTTTAGTCCGTTGCTAAGAAACTATCAGAAAACAGACCGGAAAAGATGCGTAGCAACGATCAACAAAACCGTACGGGAATGTTACTTTCCGGGCCTAGGCCGGGAATAGTATATTATATTACTAGGAGTAGAACGCACTCTTTTTTTTGTGTTGAGCCCAGGATTTGCGGCTGAGGCGAAGCAACTGGGCGAAACACAAAAAAAGGCGTTCTACTCCGTGTAATATATACTATTTTTTCTTCAAGCGTATTAAAATGCAAAAATTCATTTATTTATCATAAATGTACAAATATTCAAACTACAGTCTTACATGTTGACACAATATGACAAGTGGCTAGTGGATAGCGCGCCACCGGTGGCTTTCGGTATTAACATTATGTTACTAGTAAAACAATACCCACTGCGGTGGCGCTTTCGGAACTAACATTATGTTACTAGTAAAACAATGTCCACTACGGTGGCGTTCGGTACTAATATTTTGTTACTAGTAAAACAATGTCCTACTTCTACTTCTGTTTTTGGTGACATAATTTAAACATTTTAATACGCTTGAAGAAAAAGTAACATTCCAGTACGGTTTTTTATGTATATTTTAGACAATAAATAAATACACGCAGACAAACCAACTTACATTAAAATTGCATTTATTAGTAAACGGTTAGATTGTAATGAAGAAATGTTATGCATTAATACAAATTCCTTAATTTATAATAATATTGATTGTGATTTCAGAAAAAATAGTATGTGTACTTCGGTGTGAAAGCACATTCCCGGACTGGAATATACTATTTTCACCCCTTCTCCGGGATTGAAAGAATAGTATATTATATTACTAGGAGTAGAACGCACTCTTTTTTGTGTTGAGCCCAGGATTTGCGGCTGAGGCGAAGCCGAAGCCGCAAACTGGGCGAAACACAAAAAAGGCGTTCTACTCCGTGTAATATATACTATTTTTTCTTCAAGCGTATTATTTGTCATAAATGTACAAATCTTCAAACTACAGTCTTACATGTTGACACAATATGACAAGTGGCTAGTGGATAGCGCGCCACCGGTGGCTTTCGGTATTAACATTATGTTACTAGTAAAACAATACCCACTGCGGTGGCGCTTTCGGAACTAACATTATGTTACTAGTAAAACAATGTCCACTACGGTGGCGTTCGGTACTAACATTTTGTTACTAGTAAAACAATGTCCTACTTCTACTTCTGTTTTTGGTGACATAATTTAAACATTTTAATACGCTTGAAGAAAAAATTTCTTTCATTAATCGTGTTCAAATACTTCAAAGTAACTTATATCAAAAATTTAAGTATTTACCTCAAATTTTTGATTTGTCGACCAGTGATGTCGTTTAAATTTTTAGCATAAGTTTTAATGATTTATTGTAATATTCCTGGAGCAGGTTGGAACTTTCGGTCTGATTCTGACTCTAAAGTAGTTCCACAAACAACAAAACACTTGACCACTACATTCGAATGTTATCACTCGACCCAGATTATAGTTGTTCTATATATAAAAATGAAGTAATATCTCTTCAATTATTTATGGAATACATATATTCAATATATAATAATCATTTTACATTTCAAAGGTATAATATTAACATTCATCAAAAGATTAAAAATTATTATTGTTATAATTTTTGTTTTCTGATATCTCCCTGGTTACGAGAATCTTCTATTTTAGAGGTAAGTGAGCTGCCACACAGGTCTCGCTAACAATGTTGTCAACATCTGGAGATAATTAAAACAGTTTTAATCAACTCCAGATGATGCCAACAGGGTTGGCGAAATGCGTGTCGAATTATAGAATAATGGCTCTTATTAATGCTTAATAACGTACCAAATGTTATCGCTGTAGCACAAAGGCTTTCTGCAACATCAAAAGAAGAAACCTACTCTAAGGCTCCACCTTCGAAGGGCCCTAGCTATCTTAGGAAGTTTATATGAACTTTTTTTCTTACTTTTGCAAGTTTGTAACATATATTTCCGGACACCCCCCTATGAGGCATTTGACAATTTAATTAATCGTTTCATTGTTCTACAATTAGTAGAAACACAGCCCTGGAAACGATAATAATCATATTTACCAAGAGCTAAAGTGTGAAAATTTGGCATGATCAATGGTGAATTGACTAGACTTGCATTTCAGCATGTTTTAACATTTTGTTACTGATTTCGACCATTAACGAGACTGTACGGATTGTCTATTCCATGTCCAGAAGTCTATACCCGCTAATGGCCATAAATGGCATACAGTTTCCATAAAGCCGGTCATCACATAAGCATGTCGGTGGACTCTAAAGAAAATAAAAGTTTTGGAGCACAAATTCATGCGCTTTATAACAAATTCATCAAGATACACCACCTTAAGAGACCTTTATGCCCGTTGTCACGACATAACCTCACTAGCGGACTACCCTGTCAAAAAATCCTATTTCAAACTTATAGATAATCATTTCAAACTTATAGATTGATTACCCATAAAAAATGTATAATTATCTATAAGTTTGAAATAAGATTTTTTGACAGGGACGGTCAATACATTTCCCAGAAATTTGGACGTTCCAACCATAGCCATTGTAGTATACAGGGTAGCATAAAAGCATGGGAACAGCAGGATAACTTGAAAAATACGAATCCTAGAAAAAAACACGTTGTAGGAAATTTCCCTGGCTATCTGACGGTGACCTTGGTTTTGACCTTGATCATCATCTACTTTTAACCCCGGAAATGAAACGACGAAAAATTTTACGTTCGGATATGACCTTCGGCACTTGCAAAATTGAAGTTCAAGAGACATTTTCTGCTCGTTTCATGTCCGGGGTTAAAAATAGGAGGTTCCGTTAAAAAAAATCGACTTGACCTTCAAATGACCTTGAAAGACGCTGTCAAGGTCAAATACAAGGTCACCGTCAGATAGACAGGGAAAAACTTTTGCACTTTAAGTTTTTTCTAGGATTCGTATTTTTCAAGTTATCCTGCTGGTCTCATACTTTTATGCTACCCTGTATAGTCCACTGACAAACAACATAACGTCGGCATAATAGCATAGCAGGGGCGAGCGTAGAGGCGACTTCAATGTGAATATCAGTCGATATTCCGTTGAAGCAACGTCGAGCGCGGTTAGTACTTGGATGGGCTCCCATCATGGGAAATACAGCATTCTCGTCCCACCTTCTAGAGGCTTGTATATCAGTGTATACTCGGAAGTTACGTAATTTCAGACGAGGATTACATAGTGGATATATCATCCTTCGGAGGGGATGTAAAGCAGGCGGTCCCTTGTCTATTAAATGTTAGGCAAGTAAAAGATCCCTAGTCTTCTTAAGGGAAGAGGTTCGGCAAAATTTCCAGGTTGGGGGTACCTCGTCTCCTGGCGTCGGTGATAGGCCCTGGTAGCGGAAATAGGCCGACGTTAAACAGTTTAAAAAAAAAAATAATAGCATAGCATAAAAACAGGGATTTCAACCAATCACAGGCAGTATAAAGAAACATCGCGTTTCTTATAACTCTTGTGGTTGGCTAAAATCTTTATGCTCTTATACTATGGCAATATACTGAGATAATACCTTATGCCTAATTGAAGACACCCTACCATACCGGACGGCGCCAATTTTTCGGCAACCGAGACTTGGCTTATAGCTTATCTATATATCTCTCACTGAACCCTATTATTTCCACAACCAGTGGAAGTATAGTAACGCCAAAAAAATTTTTAAAAATTTTTATTATTCAAATAGGCTTAGAATGTCATGAAACATCGAGATTTTAAGTTTAAGCGAAAAAAATTTCTGTCTGTCGGTCTGTCTAACTTTTTTTGTGCGCACGTTTACTCTGGAACCGTTTGAGGTATTGACTTGAAATTTGGTACACATATGTACTTTAACGAGATCCAGAACTAGATTATATTTTAATCTTGTTCCGTCAAAGGGTTGGGGGTAAATTGGGGTAAATTTGGGATAAATAGGTAAATCAAGCAGGTAAGAGTTCATAAAATTGGTACTTAGTATATACAAGAGAAGCTAAGGTCTCAAAAAAAATTTTGGCATTAGCCACCCCCATTACCACCCCCACCCCATTATTAAAGGGGATGAAAAAAATTATGATTTAGTGTGTGTACAAGAACCAGAAACCCCAAAATATTTTTTTACTTCATCCACCTCCACTACTACCTCTTATAACCATGGGGGTGGATGAAAAAAAAACATTTTGAGGTTTTTGGTTCTTGTACACACACTAAATCACATTCCCTTTAATAATAAGGTGGGGGTGTGGTAATGAAGGGTCGCTAATGCCAAAAAAATTTTTGAGACCTTAGCTTCTCTTGTATATACTAAATAACAATTTTATAGACTCTTATTTACTTGATTTATCTATTTACCCCCGATTTACCCCCCAACCCTTTGACGGAATAAGATGGAAATATAATCTAGTTCCAGATCCCATTAAAGTACGTGTACCAAATTTCAAGTCAATATCTTAAACGCTTCCAGAGTAATCGTGCGCACAAAAAAAAGTTACAGACTGGCAGACCGACAGGCAGACAGAAAATTTTTTTTCGCTCAAAATTAAAATCTCAACGTTTCATGACATCTAACACCCGGTTTTACAATTGCTGGTTAACTGCCAGTCAGAGTTAACTTTCAGGTTCCAACGAAAAAATTTTGTATGTGGAAATAATTTTTTATGGAACTTTAAAAATATAATATTTGAAATCCTCTACCCCAAAAACCCATAAAACAATACCCCACATCAGTAGTAGATATGGGGTGGTGATAGGGGGGTGGTAATGGGGGTGGATGAAGTAAAAAAATATCTTGAGGTTTCTGGTTCTTGTACACACACTAAATCATAATTTTCTTTCATCCCCTTTAATAATGAGGTGGGGGTTGTAATGGGGGTGGCCTCGGGGGTGGCTAATACCAAACATTTTTTTGAGACCTTAGCTTCTCTTGTATATACTAAATACCAATTTTATGGACTATTACTCCGAATTGACCCCAATTTACCCCCCAACCCTTCGACGGAACAAGATGAAAATATAATCTAGTTCCAGATCTCGTTAAAGTACATATGTGTACCAAATTTCAAGTCAGTATCTTAAACGGTTCCAGAGTAAACGTGCGCACAAAAAAGTTACAGACAGACCGACAGACAGACAGAATTTTTTTTCGCTCAAACTTAAAATCTCGACGTTTCATGACATTCTAAGCCTATTTGAACAATAAAAAGTTTTTTAATTTTTTTTTTGTCGTTACGCTACCACTGGATGTGGAAGTTGGAGGCAGGAAGACCACCAGGGTGGAGAATTACTTCGAACGGGTTTTTTCGTTGTGTTTTGTTTTCCCGTGACAGTAACTAAAATTTCTTTAGTGTTTTTTGTGCGTGCACAGTGCGACAATTTTTAAAATATACATTAATTAGTTTTTGGCTCTTATGGGCAGCATAGTTTTAAGGCATTGTTGTTTTTAAATTCGCTCGGCGAATAGGAGTTACAACTCCTCACCTGAATTACCGTTCTTAGCCGAACCGGATCTGCTCCGCCCAACCTTACACCCGCTACGGTGCTGCGCATCGTGGTTGTCAGGTTGGCTGCGGGTCAGGTTCCGACTAGGTGCACCTGTACTTTTAATTATAAATAAAGTCTTGTTGATTGATTGATTGATTGGATGTGGAAGTAATTATAATCACTAAATACTATACCTACATACTTACTTAATAATAAACCACTAACTCATAAATCTCTTCTGACATCATTCATCATATTTGACAGTAGGTGACGTGTGACTTTGACAAAAATTCATACATTTTATGTTGTATATTACCCATTTTTCTAGTACCAACATTATAAATTTTATTCACAACTTCTCGTTTACAAATCATCACTTAACTTTATATTGAAAAACGCAAGTGTCACTAAAGTTGTAGTCAACCTACAAGTAAGAGTCAACTAACATGAAAGTTAACTTGCGATTGTAAAACTATGTGAACTATAAAAATTTTCAAAAATTTTTTTGTCGTTACTATACTTCCACTGGATGTGGAAGTAAAATATCATATATCCTGAACGTGTGGCTAACAGAATCAAGATCTATTGCTGTATAATTTTAAATTCAATTGACCTATTACATGTTAGAAAGTTTAGCAAAAAGTGTCATGGCAAAAAATAGATCTGAAAGCACTAGAAAGTTACTGCACACGTTGACCAACTCCTCTAATTTCCAAACTTTGTAAAAATGAAATACCTAACTTTTAAATTGACAACTCTGACAAAGTGATAAATTGAAAAATTTGAACTTTTTAAAACATTGTAGAGACTACAAAACAAACTAGTGAAGATGATTTCTAATCAATCAAAGTAGACACAATATTAAAGATAATGAGAACAAAGATATTATGGGTAATTACCTTTTTAAAAAGTTTGGGAACTGGTCAACTTTTAGTGGTACCAATCTAGTCTTCGCTATGACACTTTTTACCAAACTTTCTAACGTGAAATAGGTCAATTTGGTGCAGTAAAAATATTAAATATGTGTGCTTGTCTTTTCGTTTAAAATATTTCAAATCGTTATAATATACATATACATTTTATATAATGTTATGTTCTTATAATTAATCTCACTTTAATATCACAGGCCCACAAAAAAAAAGTTGTCTGCGCCGCGGTATTGACCATACCTATCCCTTGTATTTTGACCCGCTGAACACAAATCCGACCTTAGTTCTTCCCCTATACGTCAGGTTTTTTTTTTTAAAGCAAAAAAGTCTAATATTTATATATTTATTTGCTATTAAAAGAAAAACCTGACGTGCTGGTGAAAAACTAAGATCAGATTCGTGTTCAGCGGCTTAAAATACAAGGGATAGATGTGGTCAGTACCCCCGCGCAGATGACTTTTTTTTGTCGGATTGCGCCACACTGAGTGTGCCACAGTGGTAATCAAAAAAAGTGTTCTGCGCGGGGGGTACTGACCACACCTATCCCTTGTATTTTGAGCCGCTGAACACGAATCTAACCTTATTTTTTCCCCTACACGTCCGGTTTTTTTTTAACAGCAAAAAAAGTCGTGTTGAATCGTGATATTTATATATTTATTTGCTGTTAAAAAAAAAACCTGACGTATAGGGGTAAAACTAAGGTCAGATTCGTGTTCAGCGGCACAAAATACAAGGGATAGGTATGATCAGTACCCCGGCGCAGACAACTTTTTTTTTTGTGGGCCTATGTATTTTATCATCATACTAATGGTGTCATGATATTTCATTACTGTTGTAAATTTAGTTCCAGTAACATTTAGTCCAGTGTTTGACGGTAAAAATAGGGTATTACCTCAGAATTCTTTCGTACAACATCGATTTTGATGAAAATTTGTAATTAAGCTCATCTACTCTTTTTCAAAAGTTATATCTTCCTGATGTGTGCTTTTTGTTTTTTTGGGGTGAGAAAAAATTTAAAGACAGATTAAAGCGTTACATAGATTAAAATCACGTCTAAATATGTAGAATGAACATTATTTCATGTCCTGGAATATAATTTATGATGTGTTACAACGTTTCAACTCTTTAAAACCACCCCTTATGACGAAATTTAAAAAAAAATAGTTTTCAACAGCTTGAAATGTTTTAAAGGTACATTTATAATGAATTAAAATCTCGTCATTGTTTATAATACAATTTATGATTTATTGCATCGTTTCATCCATTACAAACCGCCCTCGTGATAAAATTAACTACCATATTTACTTGAAATTAAAAACTGAAATTATTGAATGAGTTTAAAGGGGAAAAAGAATTATTTTATTTACATTATAATAGCATATTTTATCATTGAAAACCTGTCGATCATCACTATCATCACTATCGACCTCCTCCTCTTGGTCTGTAATTGGAGGACAATTTTGACAGTTGTCACCGGAGCTGTAGTGTGTGTGTGTGTGTGTCGTGTATAAGGATATACTTATACATATATAGATACGAGCATATGTGTTTACATGTATTTATAAATGCTCCAAAATTGTCGAAAATAAAACAATTTACATGCTCCGAAAATTTCACCGAAAAAAGGCGATTAGTTTTTCAACGATAACTTCCTTCATTTTTAAGCTACTCAAAAAACCAAAAACCATTTTGCAGGGAATTTTAAGGGCTACAATGCATGTAAAGTTGAAATTCCTTGAACCCTGCGTATTTGAGATTTTAGAGTTTAAAGGGATCGGGAAAAGTGGTCCTCGCACTGAAATGCAAACTTATAACGGTGTTAACTCAATTAATTTTTATCCTAAAGAAATTAAAAAATATATAAAATTTTCAGCAAAAGAAAAACTTAATTTTTGTACTGTAGTATTTTTTACGTATCTTCTTTAGTTTTTGAATTATTGTGATGAAATGAAAATTTTTTAAGAAATTTCAAAAATCATTTCAAATTTGAATCTAACTTTTTTTCAAATCTAGGTATCCCAAACCGATTAAACTTCTAGAACATGTTGTTAGTACTTAAATAAAGTAAATTGTAAATGGATTACGTTCAATTTCAATTCTTGCGGTGAAGCCATATTGGTTTTATTGCTGATTTTTTTCTCCGAAAAAACGAGGCAACCATTTTATTTTCATCATAACTCCGTTAGTTTTTATGCTGACTTTTAAAAATGTCTTATATATTTTCCTCCAAAAATTTTCCGTTTTTCCGTTATTTAACGTTGAAAGATTCAGTTTTCGACGAACAAAAAATCACCTTCAACGAGTCATAACTCGGTTCGTATTACATCTACAGAAATAAGAAAAAAACCAACTGATTTATTATTTTATAAGCTTCATGTTTGTTTATAATATTTTTTTTGATAAAACCTAAGGTATTCGAGTTATTCGCAAAAAATCGTCCTAAAACATGAATTTTTTAGATGAACAATCAACATATTCAATCACGATTAACTCAAAAAATATTGACTCATCGAAAAAACTTTATGGAACATTTTTTGCTTAGAAGTTATTCCCCTATCGATTTCTGTGGTTACTTTGAATGTAAAAATTTCCACCCACGAGAAGGGGTGGCATTCACCCCCAGGGTACAAACACACATCGGTACTATATAACTTTTGTTCCTTGTGCCATTCCCTAATTACTTCCGAATTTTACGTCAATCGGTTTTGTACGAAAGAATTCTGAGCGAAAAACCGTCAAACACTGGACTAATTATAAACTTGCTACATTCTGTTAAATTACAATTCGCCTCTTTTCAAGCAAATAGGTAATATAGCTATTTGAATAATTCATATTTCTACTTAATGATCATCCAATAAAATGAAAATTTTAAAATATCCATAAACTCCAATTGGCTGGAAGATTAGCATCTTCCAGAATAATTTCAGTCCTATACAATATGTATGATTATATGTTGACAGTAGATATAGTAGATAGAAGACAGTAGATAGTAGATTTATATTCAGACTGAGTCGTTCCCTTTGGTGAATTTGGAATAAAACACAATTTCTTTATAATATTTTAATTTCTGATATGGTGCAGTGTGCATTATATACATCGCCATGGAAAACATTTGAAATAGTTGAACTTGTAGAACTGCAAAAATTATACAGACTCTCCACAGATGGACTTCACTAAACTTTTTTATTTTTGTTTTTTTGATAAAAAATCATTCTTCATAAATACTTCTGCTTATTCCGAAAAGTCTATAGCCATTCTCAATATTAAGATTTATTATACAAGGTGCTCGGAAATGAATCATACAAAGAAAACATAAAATTTTACCAAGAGTAAAGAATCTTTCTTTAATGAATATAATCAAATCTTATGAAGAAAGTTGTAAATAATGCTAAGTGCAGCCGAATACAAAGTTTCATCCACGTAGTCAATAATTAATTTTCTCGAAAATTTTTGTTGTTCAAAATGTTATTATTAAATGAATTTCATAAACTATTAATTATTGACTACGTGTGATTGACTTTTTGTATTATTTATAACTTCCATCATAAGATTTGATAGGTGTATTCACTAAAAGAAAGGTACTTTACTTTTGGTATAGTTTAGGTTTTCTTCATTTCCGAACACCCCATACATTAAATTGTAATCTTATTAATGGCTAAGGACTCTTCAGAATAAGCAAACATTTGTATGAAAAATTATTTATTATCAAAACACTAAAAATAAAAAAGTATACGAGTATAGTCAGGTCCATTCATGAATACACTGTATATTGTGAATAACAAAACAGCATGGATATTTAGAATTATGCTAGGAGAGAGCATGTGCTACATATTAATATATAAAGAATAACTTCCAGAAGGATCATGCACGTCTCCGAAAGGAAAAAACCAATAAAAGACAGCACAGCACTACCCAAAGAAATATCATCTTGTTTGCTATAATCCAAGAGTGAAATATAGGTGATATTTATTTAATATAACAGGCATATATCGAATTTTCTTTCGCTACTTCTGAATCACAGCTACATATGAATAAATGGCTTTAAAAATCTAAAAAAAAATTATATCAATTATAATACAAATACATTTATTGGTTTCATAAGCTAGAAAATTTGTAGATAAGTCAATAGAACTAGTGTAAAGCAATAATTATGTATATAAAATAAAAATTGTAGAGGTACATACAATGGGTACGTTTAGGGAATGCAACGGTTGGCAACAGTTGCAAGCAGCAGTTCCCTAAAACGACAACATTGAGAATGTGCTAATTGTGAACTGTTGGATGCTTAGTCAGCGGCAAAGTTTCCGTTGAGTGTAGTCAGCGGTGAAACTTAACCTCACTTTCTTTCATCAAGCAGATCAATTCCGCCTTCCAAAAAGTATTTCAAAATAAATGATTTAATCATAATCGCATGCACCAAACACTAATTTATTTAACCGTTTTAACATTATGACATTCACTAGATAACATAAGGATTTTCTTTAACATAACCTCAACTGTAATGACATTTAACATCCTTTACACCGTTTAGCGAATTCACAATAATTGACTAGAATCAAAAAGTAATCAGGTTGAGTGATTATTCTAGCGGTTGCATTCCCTAAACGTGCCCAATAATTTTAATTAAAATGTTTAAAACTAAACATCAGTAATTTGCTATAAAATATTATTCATCAGATAACTTTCAAAGAAACCATTCGTTTCTTTCATATGCCATTAATCGAAATCTGACCAAGCTAGAATATCAACAAGAAGTCCGATTACAAGTCGACTTGTCAACTTCTCTCGCATACACTAACATCTATCTAACATTAAGGCTAGGATTTTGCAGAGTGAGAGGGAAATATGCGTTTATTTTCGATTTATTGCAAATATTTAAAAAACTACACATAGTATAATCTTAAAACTGCTTTAGATACTTGCTATTGATCTAACGAATACAATTATATATATTTTTTATTATAAATTTCTGTTATATTTAAATATGGCATTTGCCTATATACAAAATTAATGATAAAAACTATATATGGTTGTATTCCTTAGAGCCATAGGAAGTATCTGAAATTATTTTAAAGATTATACCATTTACGATTTTTTAAATATTTATAATAAACCGAAAATAAACGCATATTTCCCTCTCACTCTGCAAAATCCTAGCCTTAAATATGAACAAATAAGAAAATAACCATTTTTTCTAAATACTGAAGATCTAAGTCTAATCATGCCAATATATTATATTCTAGAAGCTAGTGTCGAAAAGTGAAAAATTTATCAAACCACTAACCGAAGTGGTCTAATGATAGTATTCGTCCAAACAAGCAAACTTGTCTCTTGTGAATATGGGCCTTAAGGGCCGGTAATTTATATTGCGGGCCTGTGAAGAATTGAACTTTTTTCATCGTAATCAAACCACTATAGGTTCTTCGGTTTGACTGTAGTTGTAGGTGAAAGGATTCCATTGATACAGTTGGTGAGAGTTTTCTTATTGAGCGTTGCGGTGCGGCACTCAGAAAAAAAAACCCGAATCGCATTGTAATCAAACCGGCCAAAGTTTGTGGCAAATGTTTTCAATTGTCCAAAAAATGAAAGAAATACAATTGGTGGTTGAAAGAGGGGAGGAAGAGTTATTGGGGCAATTATGAGCATAAAATCCAGGTTTACACTGTAAATATCGTCAAACAAGAAATTCAAGCTAAAAACTATCGCCTAAATTTTTACATACTTCAAACACCCTATAATACTGTGACGTGCTTACACCCTTTTCGTGGTATCGTGGATTCGGAAATTATAACAACCAGGGTAACACTAAACACTAATTTATTAACTTACTTAATTACAACAATAACTACTTGGCTAATAACACACTGTACTACTTGATCACTTGACTCTCTTCTGTTCTGATCTTACTATCTAAACTGAACTTTATCACTGTGTTTTCTCTCTGACCATTTCAACTGACAATTAGTACTGCACTAACTTCTTCCCTTTTGGTTTACTCCATGCCTTATATATCTAAAGATAACAGATCTAGAAGCTTCTCTGATGACGTCACCATACTCTAGACAGTTCCAGAACAGATATGTCATCACTCTAGACCTTCTAGTAAGTTCTTTCCACATTCAGACATCCGAACTACTGAATTATGTGCCTACTTTTCAGTGCAACTAACATAACCTTAAATTTTAAGGGGTTGCAACATATTACAATACATTATATTATCATCGGCGAGAATTTTTATTAAAATCAACCTCCAAAACTACCCCATTGTGGGTGAATCTTAGTAAAGTTAACTATATTGCCGTCCATTGCAATTTCGAGCATTTTTTGAGCAGAAATCTCTAGTGTCATTTTATTCTTGATTATTCAACGGTACTTACACCCAAAAAACGCTGAAACCATCCCTACGAGAGGTGAAAACGAGAATCTTCACTGCAAACTGATTGATTTTAATCAAAATAACATTCGTCCTGTAAATTAGTTTATGATTACATGTTTTTGAAGACATGATGCTGTGCTATTTACCATGAAAACGAAAATATGTCTAAAAAGTACATCTTACCAACCATCTCATCTATTTACACAGCTGAACTAGTAGCAATCGGGGAGGCAATTAAATATTGCTTAGAATATGAGAAAAACAACAAATATGTTATATTCACAGACAGTAAGAGTGCAGTATTGAAAATACAGAATTGTAACCTAAGGTCTGACGCAAACTATATAATCTAAGATATAAAAATCTCGTGTCACAGTGTTTGTTATCGAACTCCTCCGAAACGGCTCGACCGATTTTTATGAAATTTTTGGTGTATATTTGGTAGGTCTGAGAATAGGTCGTAGGCTATTTTTATACCCCTAGGTGATAAGGGTGGCCCTATCCAGAAATTTTCTTTTTATTTTTTGGACAAAAATTTATAATTTATATGGCAAAACAACGTTTGCTGGGTCAGCTAGTAATTGATATTATAAAATACTACAATCAACTAATAAAACGAGACAAGAGCTTTGAAATAACATGGATAAAAGGACACGCAGGCATTACACAAAATGAATATGTTGACAAATTAGCAAAGGAAGCAACTGAAAATGGCGACATCATCCTTAAATTTAAAATTTCCAGCACAGACGTTAATAGACTAATTAAGGAACGATTTAGAGCAAATTGGCAGCAGCACTATTTAAATTACCCAGCAGGAGAAAATTATAAAAAACTTCAGACACAAATTAAAATCAAACGTCCTTGGTTTGATGATGAAATTAATCGAAATTTCGTAAGAGTAATGTGCCGAATCAGAAGTTCACATTATCTTTACCCTCAATACAAATACAAACTGAATCTCAAAGAGGACCCGTACTGCACCTGTGGAGAAGAAGGTAATTTACAACATTGCTTGATGGAATGTCCTTTAAAGTTTCAGGAAATTAGTGAAATGTTTTTTAAACTAGCCCGCAACAAGATTTCACTACCTACAAATTTACCCAACTTATTAGCTTTAGAAAACAAAGATGTGTATAAAATACTCTATGAATTTATAACAAAAAACAAAATAGAGCTGTAAACTAGTTAGGTAAAAGTATACATCCAATGTAAGTATGTGTATATGTCTAAATATATACGTATGTATGTGTAATTGTGTATAGTGTATATATTATATTTTAGGACAATATTGTAGTAGGTGTTTTGAGAAAAAAAAATAAAATAAAAAAAAGGAACAAAAACTAAAAAAAAAACATATTGGTATACCTAATAGAAGTATAAAAAAAAAGAAACACAAAAAAAGGGAGCATACTAATAGGCAATATCTAGGTCCATTGAAGGATAATTAAAAAATAAATAAATAAAAATAATAAAAAAATACATATACCTTTCCTGAATCCATAGTACCAAATATTTGAAAACAATCTAGTTTATACCTGATAACAATTATTATTTGATTGTAATTTTTAATTGAAAATGTATATTGAAAATGTATATTAAATGTATGTAGTATATATATTAAAAGTGTAATTTTTATTCCACTTTCTCTTGATTATTTTTAAAAATCCGTAGAATAGACAACAAATGTCTGGCTATTTGGTTTATGACCAGTGCCATTTAACGGAACACATACACGAAGACATGATGGTGCAACGGTTATTCATCCCTTTCTTCTACACGGGGGGTGGGGGGTGAGGGGTAAATTCTCCCTTTAAATTTTAATACAAGTTAATTTCGGATAAAACCGAAAATTTTTTTCTACAGCGATGGGAACGAATATATAAAAAGAAGGATTTTGACTCCCTCGAAACTACTCTTTTCATTCCCATTTTATTAGGGGGGGGGGAGTACTATCCAGAAAATTTTATATATTCCGATTTTGGAAAATATGAGTATAGGACTAGAAAATTTCGATAGGAATTCTGTCGATTTTTCTTTTTGCCTATTTGATATTTTCCTTCAAAACGCATATTTTATGAGATATTGGCGATTTTATGAAAAAAAATCGGAATATATAAATTTTTTTGGATAATTGAAAACATTTTCCACAAACTTTGGCCGGTTTGATTACAATGCGATTCGGGTTTTTTTTCTGAGTGCCGCACCGCAACGCTCAATAAGAAAACTCTCACCAACTGTATCAATGGAATCCTTTCACCTACAACTACAGTCAAACCGAAGAACCTATAGTGGTTTGATTACGAAGAAAAACGTTCAATTTTTCACAGGCCCGCAATATAAATTGCCGGCCCTTAAGGCCTATATTCACATGAGACAAGTTTGCTTGTTTGGACGAATATTATCATCAAACCACTTCGGTTAGTGGTTTGATAAATTTTTCACTTTTCGACACTAGCTCCTAGAACATTATGAGAATTCTCCCTTACAAGGTGTTCTTTCAAGTATCTAGGATACTCCATCACAAACAGACATTTGTTACATTTCAAAGCCAAGAATTACTAAAAATCACAAAGAGAATAGGTATAAAATTTCACTCAAATGTCTTAATAAATTAAATATTTCTAACAACATTCGATTGATCAAACCTCCCTAAAAACTTTTTCATTCTCTTTAGAACTCATCAGGAGAGATATATGTTCAATTCAAAAACAAAATTACTATTAAAAATAATAAGAGAAATTTTTTCATGTAAAAAACTGACAGGAGTATTTATTTACTTGACATATATCAAAAATAAAAAAGAATCACTTTTCTAGAGCCCCATAGCTCGTCTAGTTTTTAAAAATAAATATCATGTATTTCTGCTTACATCATTGTTATAAAATATTATTTTGGGTATTCAGCAGATAACTTTCAAAGAAACCCGTGGCGCAGCCAGAAAACTCATCTGGGGGGGGGCAATAGAATCGCCCTCCCCAGAGGATGAGGAAAATTTTTCAGAAAATGGTTGAAAACGGATGTGTATGTAGATTCCTCTACTAGATAATATTGGCATTAATTACAAAATATTTATTTCAAGGGATAATTTGGATACTGCTTTGTACTGATAAAGATTATGCTTCTTTATTTTTTGGCTCATGGAAGACGGCTTAGGGGGGGGCATGGCTGCGCCCATGAAAGAAACCATTCGTACCTTTCAATAATTTATTTACATGAAATTCCTGTAGAGTTCAAGATGACATTATAATCAAAGGTGTAAAAAACACTATATAATTAGTAATTACGTTATTACTACGTTACGTTATAATCGTTAAAATGAAATCCTGTATTCGTAACAAGCTTTATATATTGAACAACTTAACAACTGATAAAAATGCAAATGGTAAGAAAAAGTTGACAATAACTAAACGTTAGTCTTTCGTACATGTGTTGCACTTTACGGTTATCACTTAAGTCCCGTTTTTAGTCCCTTCAGCCCTTGACCTGTTCTCTTCTTTGAATGCAACCCCCGTTGCACCCCGCCTACCGTTATGTACAGTTCCGGCTTTTAACAAAAGGTATGATTTTTAAACGTTTTAAAATTTTTAAACTCTTTAATGTGTTTGGGAAGGGCATTATATAATTTCAGACACTAATAACGCGGACAATTTTCAAGAAATGTTAGACCATGAATGGGTAATGCCCAGTCGCAGTGGCGCAGCCAGAAATATCATCTGGGCGGGGCCAATAGAACCGGCCTCTCCAGAGGATGAGGAAAACTTTTCAGAAAATTGTTCTAAATGAATTTGTATAGATTCCTCTACTAGATAATACTGCTATACTACTACTTTGAATACTGCTTTGTACTGATAGAGATTATGCGTCTTTATTTTTGGTTCATAGGGGACGGCTTGGGGGGGGGGGCATAGCTCCCCCCCTGGCTGCGCCCCTGCACAGTCGCCCTTTCATCTGGTGTTGTGATGTTGTTCGTGATCTTGAAACTGGTTGCTGTGTTTTTTTACATGTAAAATACATTCATAAATAAGTAAACTCGGAATGGTTAGTAAATTGTTACTTTTGAAAACTCCCCTGCAGTCACGTCGTGTCACTTTGAATTACACGCAAGTTAAAAAAAAATCAATTTCGTCAATACGTCGACAAAAGAACTAAAGGACTATCTTAATCAACTTATATTATAATTATACTGAAAAGATAAAAACTGGCGAGAGAAACTTACACCAATCAATGCGTCCACTCTCACTTGGTAAATTGGGCCTATGGAAATAGCTATTGGTTTCTGAGCTCTCCTCATTACAAATATTAACATTTTCTGTACCTTCGGATCTAAGGAAGACCAATCACATTGAAACACAGATTGGGCTAACTCAGTGCTCTAAAATTACAATCGGGAATTACTAATACTCAATCGTTGTTCTAAATAGGGCGATTCAAACTTAACGATATTTTTAAGGAACTAGACATTTTAAAAAGACTGAGGGCCGGTTTATCAGTGCGCGGTACAATGTTCCTGTTACATAGCTGCCAGTCAACTCTAGCTGGCTGTTGAAGTCTCTGTTAAATTAAAAAGTGTTTATCCTGCCTTCGACCAACCGGCAGTTAGAAAACCGTCAGCTACATAAAATGTAAATTTGGCAGCAGAGTTCCAGTCAGATGGGATGTAGGCAATGTTGCCGGACATACTAATTTGTAGCATGTTTAAAGAGTATGTACCTGTTTATATTTTGTGCTTCATGTATTGTTTAAAGGAAATTGTTTAAAAAGGTTAAAAATAGTACTTACAGAAAGTTATTTTGCGAGTAGAAATATGTTTTCCAATTCAGTAACTAAAGAAAGATGAAAATGTAGACGTGATAAACCACCGAAGGAAATAGATATTTGTAAATAAGCAACAATGTAAATTCATAATTTCTAACCCAAGATTTTCGATTATTTTTCATCCTAATTTGGTTGGTACTTTTTATTCTTGGGTCTGTAATATAAATGATAACTGTCTCTGGGTACTCTGTTTGTGATAATGAAAAATAGCAATAAAAAACTAAAAATTTTAGTCCTTTGTTAGTCGAAGTCTTTTATGAAATTCTATATTGTCTAATTCTTCAAAAGGATCGATTCTTTCCTTTTAGTGGAGTCAATAGAGATTTTCACTTCTGAAAAATTCCGGGAAGCGGTAACTTTTCAGGATATATCCCTGAACATGTCAGGAACAACATACCAAAAGTTACCAACAATAGTCCTTGAGCGTAATTTTTTATTAAACAAAATATTTGCAGAATACCAGTCTTTGTCAAATATATCTTAAAATATTTTTTTCTTTCAAAAGGTAATTGCGCCATTCGAAAGTACGGGAAATTTCACATAAAAAATGTATATGGTTTTTTTGTACGATCAAAAATGTAGGCTCCAGATTTTTTTGTTTAACGCACGAAAATGGAACGCGGAAACACGTAAGTATGGCGCGCGAACTGCGCGCGGCCTCGGACCCGCAACACTAAGATTTTTTGTAACTTTTGAACTAATTAATGAAATTTACCTCACAAAAGCTTAAATGAAAGAAGAAACATGCAGTTATTGGATTATTATATTTTCAAATATAATTTGAATGTATGTGGGAATAGTGCATATATGAACTAGGAACATAAAGAGATTTGCGATGAAATAGGTTATAGCTCTACTATTTCTAAAAATATGAAGATAAAAAGTTGGCTCTTTCACATTTTACTCTTGAAGTAATAAAAAGATCCAGTGAGTGAAAAAATCTCAAACGTTATTTTTGAAAATTTCTAAATTTTGAGATGATAAAATTTTGTATATTGTATAACTAACTTTAACCACCTATATCTCTGGTTTAAATCGCGTTATTAAATCTTTGTAGGTGCAATTTTTAAAGCTTGAAATGTGTAATTTAAGATGCTTCAAGGGGATTTACCTTAAAAATTAAATTAACCCCCTCTTTTTACGAACGAAAATAAAAAAACATTTTTTTTTGCTGTAAAATTCGTGAAATTATGGGTAAAATAAACGTTAATAACTTTTATAAAAAAATTTATTTGGCCTACCTGTGCAGCATATGTTTATAGTAGGACCTCAAAATAAATAAATCTGATGATGAAAAAATTTTGGAATATATATAAACCCATACTTTCCACGAAATATTGAAAAACTCGACTTTTTTCGGTAAATCGACTTAATCTTGATTGTTTCTACAATTTTTATCCTGTTTAAAACATCGACAACATATTAAAAATATCCATGTAGTATAGGGCTATGAGTCAAATTATAATGCTTGAATAATAGAAAGAGATTGAAAGTAAAACAGCATCTTCGCGGTAAGTGGTACGTATCACCTACCCCCCACGCTGCGCTGTGTGTGTGCCCGCAGAGCAATTTAAAAGTATTTTGGTCACTTTTTCATAGATCATCTAGTAATGCTATGTACAATATCACTTTTCTCAGCTTCTTTTTAAGTTTTTATATGAAAATTTAAATTGTGTTTGAATTGAATAGTGTATTGAATTATTTTATTGCTTGATAGTCGGCTATTTATATTGGATCAGCCAATTTGAATTACGATTTTTTGACATTAATAATCTGTTTCAGCGACCTCGACAACCCCTTATATGTCAATTTGAATTAAATTCTTCTAAAAGTTTTCAACTTATAATAATAATTTTGTTAAAGAAAAAGTTTCTTTTCGTTTAAATAATTAATAAACAATTTTCTCACGATTATATGTTTACAACTTTTTACTTTAAGCTATGTAAAAGTGATATCAAAAGGTTTTAAGAAAATCGAAGCTTCCCGTAATTATTCCGAAATAATGCATATTTTCAGCCTCTATTGACTCCATTATTAACTGTATAAGGTCTTCTCTCATAATCAAAAAAAGTCCTCATCTTCCTCACTAACGTCGATTTCTTCAAAATACATTTGATTTTTATATTTTCTTGACATAAACACGAACAAGCAGTTTATAACCTTACTTTATACATGTAAACAACATTGTAACCTCCAGCTATCTCCATAACAGGCAAAAAAGCGTCTGTTAAAGTAGCCGCGACTTTGCCTTACGGTTTGGGTTAACCAGAACACTAATAAACAGTTTGACGTTAATATGACCGACAGCTAATGCTTGACCAACGGCTAAAGTACATAACCGTGCACTGATAAACCGGCCCTGAGACATGCATTTTTGAACTAAGTAAGCTGTTTTATATTTAAAAACTCTCTTTGCAAATAAATTACGTTTTAGTGATGGTGATGGTGTTCCTCAAGGTTCACATTTGGGCCCAATATGAACACAGAAATTACAGGTCCAATTCTGGTATACCCTGTATAAAAAAATATACATACGGTCGAGTTGTGAACCTCTCTTTTATTTTTCTTTAAACTTGGTTAAAAATGTATTATTCCTATAGTTTACCTGAATGATAATTTCGTGTGCATTCCAGTAGAATATAAATAATTGAGCACACAGTGTGAATAGGTATGATGTTACTGCCACGCTTTCTAGTCCAAGTCCACTACTCTAAAAATAAAAGCAGTCAAAGAATTTTCCATTTCCAAAATTTTTATAAAAAAAAAATCTTAGAAAAACTACATGATGTGTTACTGATTGTTTCAAGTTTTAGTTTTAGAAGGATCAATTACGAATTTAAAGTTAAGAAAATATGGTTGAAATCAAAGATTCAAATCTTTAAACCGTGATGTAAAAATACCAGATTGTATGGTGAAAACCATATCTAAATCGATTCGTCCGTTATACAGATTATATAAGGTAAAAGGCAAGTAAAAAGCCAGGGACCGAAACCGTAACCGAAAACCGCACTGTAATTACTAATTGTGGGAGGTTACTACAATTAGTCCAAAATCGAAAATTGAGATAACATCAAATCTTTACGTTTTGAGGTCCCAGGAACCCAAAAAAATTGTTTTTGAAAAATGTCTGTGTGTGTGTATGTGTGTGTGTGTGTGTGTGTGTGTGTGTGTGTGTGTGTGTGTGTGTGTGTGTGTGTATGTTGCACTATATTTATGGCAACTTGTGTTTATCTTCTTCCTGTACTATGGCAACTTCACAAATTATGACAACTTACACGGGTTGCCAAAATTTTAATCTAATATATTTAAGTATTGTAGGGAACTAAAGTGGAGTAATCAAGGTTTAATCGAATAAACATCAAATTTACTTCATAATTCCTAAAGTTTTGACAAAAATCACGAAAAACAAAATTTCTATTTAAAGTTTAGTAAATATGTGTAAATGCCGCCACAGTTGAGGACTACGCGTTGTGTACACACACCAATTATTATGGCAGAGGGGGCGTGGTAATACAGTGGCGACCTCAGCGGAGAATTAATGCAACAATAGCGCCGTTGCTGCAATAAAACGTTCTTTATGTTTTCAAAAGTGTTTGTGTGTGTAACTGTGAAGCTGGTGTCAGAATATTTGTGGTACATCATCTAGTTAGTGTTATTTATTGAGAAATTTGGTACTTAGATAAGTACAATTTATAGTACTACTAATTCATAGTTCAATTCGATTTTAAATAAGCAGACAAATCTTTGTATTTAACCTCAAATTAATTAATTACACAGCCGCACAAAAAAAGTGTTGTCTGGCTTGCGGACCAGACCAGTGTGTCCTTATGTATTTGGACTCGCTGAAACCGAATCCGAAGTCAGAATTTTCAGATTGGCTCGATTTTCACCCCCAACCCCTAAAAAACACCCGCCCAAAAAAGTGTCTGGTTTGCGGACCATACCAGAGTATCCTCATGTATTTGAACCCTCTGAAACCGAATCCGAAGTCTAAATTGTCAGATTCGCCTGTTTTTCACTCTTAGACCCAAAAACACCCCCAAAACACCCCCAAAACACAAACAAAAGAAAATGGTCTGACCAACGGACCAGATCAGGCTATCCTTATGTATTTGAAACCGAATCCGGAGTCAGAATTGTCAGATCGGCTCGTTTTCACCCCCCCCCCCCCCCCAAAAAAAAAGACAAAGTGGTCTGGCCTGCAGACCATATCAGTGCATTCATATGTATTTGAACCCGTTGAAACCAAATCCGAAGTTAGAATTGTCAGACTAGCCCGTTTTCTACCCCCCCCCCCCCCTCCAAAAAAAACAAAGTGGTCTGGCATGCAGACCGTACCAGTGTACCCTAATGTATTTGGACCCTCTGAAACCGAATTCGAAGTCAGAATTGTCAGATTCGCTCGTTTTTCGCCCCCATACCCCCACCCCCATTAATGAAGTGCCACGAAAACAACGAAAATCAGCTGGAAAGCGGCATACCCCCGTTTTCGAGGGCGACGAATACGATGGTGATCATATTTTCTGCCCTACCCTTCGCCCACTACCTAATCTGAAAAAACCCCACCCCCGTTTTCCGATTTTCCGGTGCTAGGCTTGCGAGAGCTCGTCGGATCGGTTTTTTTTTTTGGTCAATTTGAATAAAATAAGTAAGTATTGACCAGTGGTGATCTAACTCACCCCCGGGGGTTGAAACTACCCCCACCCCCACCCCCACCACCCCCACAACGAAATGCCACTAAAGTAACGAAAATCAGCATTCCTCGCCCTCGTTTTCGAGGGCGAGGAATGCGATGGTGATAGTGTTTTTTGATCTACCCTTCACCTGTTGCCCCTAGAAATGAGAATCACCCCCTTTTCCGATTTTTCCGTACTATGCTTGCGAGTGTTTGTTCTGTCGGTGTATACCTTTCCAAATGACTTCCGTTGTCTTCGCGGCACTTCGTTATTGGGGGTGGGGGTTTCGACCCCCGGGGGTTGGTTAGATCACCTGTGGTCAATATTTATATATTTCATTCAAATTGAACAAAAAAAAAAGCCGATCCGACGAGCTCTCGCAATCCTAGCACCGGAAAATCTGAAAAGTGGGTGGAGTTTTGTCGGCTTGGGGTAGTGGGTGAAGGATAGGTCAGAAAATATTATCACCATCGTATTCCTCGCCCTCGAAAACGGGGGTATACCGCTTTCCAGCTGATTTTCGTTGTTTTTGTGGCACTTTGTTATTGGGGGTGGGAGTAGTTTCAACTCCCCCGAATGGGTTAGGTCACCTGTAGTCAATATTTTCTTATTTTGTTCAAATTGACCAAAAAAAAAAATCCGATCCGACAAGCCCTCGCAAGTCTAGCATCGAAAAATCGTAAGAGGGGGCGGTATTTTTCGATTTAAGGGTAGCAGTTGGACGGTAGGACGGAAAGTATTGTCACCATCGTGTTCCCCGCCCTCGAAATCGGGGGAGTACATGTCTTGCGGTGCGGTCGCAGAACTTTTGCGCTTTTTGCCTTTTTCTGGTTTACCTCAAGGGACACCTTCAGATGTGACTTAACATTTATAAATTGCTGAAAACATAAATAAAGACTAAATAAAATCTGAAAAATGCAAAATAAATCTCTAGAAATTTAAAAAAATATCTATATATAGCAATATTAAAACTGCTGGCCAAGAAATCACTACTTCAAGATCCAGATTTTCTATCCAAGTCTCTCATAACGAAAAATAATTGTATGTGAAAATAATTGTTTATGGAACTTTAAAAATATTATATTTGAAATTGTCTACCCCGAAAACCCATAAACCGATATGTCACATCGGTAGTGGGGGTGGTAGTTGGGGTGAATGAAGTAAATTACGCAATGAAGTACTGGGGACACGTCCTAAGAAGGGAACCAACACATCTACTGAAGAAAGCACTAACACTGAACAGCAGCAAACTAAAAATAGGGAGACCACGTTACACGAAGAAAACAACAATCGAGAGGATCATAAACAAACCGGGAAAGAAACATACTGAGAAAGAAAAACGAAGGGAAAAAATGAATTCCACAAAGAAATCGCAGTGATATATACTCTACCAGAATCAGAAACGGAGGAATCAGAAGACTCAGAAGAAGATTTGTAGAAGCAGAAATACAAAAAGAGGAGCACAAACAGCAGCGACACAACGCGGCAACATATCTCTCAAGATAACCCAGAAGAGGCAGAAGTCCAGAACCAAAAATACAAAAAAGGGAGCTGAAACGCTCCCTCACGACACAATGCGGTAACGCATCTCACAAATATCTACACCTCCCATCCCACATTCCTTTACCATGCGCCATGTGGCTCTCGCTGCTGGCAACAAGCATGACCCTAATCCAACCCAGCATGGACGTAGTAGGCCCAGCTGTATACCTGGGAGTGACAGCAATGCCTACCGCACGCTGGTAAATCAATCAATCAGTTATTGCCTCATAGACTTGTTTTCATTAACAACTCATCTGTTATATGTTTACCAAGGTACATTTGCGTTACCTATATCACTTCAACTTGTTCTGATGAGCTATTATTCACTTATCACTATTATTACCTTATAGACTATTGTCCATGTACTGTAAAAAGGAACTAAAACGTTAAAGGGTTTTTATTGCTTCTTATGTTCAATTGACCCCAAGATATGAAAAAACTGCGGAGTGCTACCATTTAAAGTGGTTCGTTTTTGAGATCGAAGTAAAAAGGTCCACTTTTCATATTTTTTTTGCTCGAAAACTATGAATTTTTTCTATAAACACGTCAATAGAAAAGTGTGTATAGATTTAAATTTCCAATCGAAATGGCACCTTCAGAAGTCAAAATTTTTTTTTTATTTTAACCTGTAACTATTTTTTGGGTACATTTAGGCATAGACATTGCTGCATAATAAAAAAAGCTGGCGTTTTATCCGTTAAAATGAGATTTTGTAAACAGTTTTACGATTAATAGTGACCGAGATATAGCGTTTCAAAGTTTGCAACTTTTAACTTTTTTTGCTAATTTTTACTATTTTTTTTTTCAAATTTCGTCCTGTAACTTTTTTCTGAGTGTAGACATTATTATATTAAAGTGAAAGCTGACTTTACGCCCGTTGAAATGGTGGCTGGTAAAAGTCTCTACGACAAATAGAAACCTAGATACAGCGTTTCGAAGAGTGTTAAATTTATTAACTTTCTTCCAATTTTTACGTTCTTTTTTAAATTTCGGCCTATAACTTATTTGTCAAATACAGATATTGCTACATGGAATGTACTCGCAGCATTCTTGTTTAAATGGTCCTGCAATAGAAGTTTATGTGATCAATAGTAACCAAGATACAGTCTAGATATAGTAGATTATTGTACTTAAAAAATAACTTTTTACCTTTTTCCACTTCTGAACTTTATTATATCACGTGTTTTTTTTTTTGTTCAAATAACTTAGATTAATAACTTACATTATGAAATTATTCAAATGCTGGATTTAACATATTTTCAAAATCAAAGTCGATTTCTTCATCGGCATCTATGTAAACATCGTCTTCCGTTATTTGAGGTACATCAGCGTTTTCACAGTTCATTCCCATACATTCTTTGCAAAAAATGGAGCAATTCATTCCCAATTTCCTGCAAGCACAGTTTCCTCTGCATTCTTTGGTGCATTTACAGGCTATTTTTTCCAGCAAAACTTGTGGTGCGGGAGGTTTATTTGTCAAAATTGGTACTAGTCCATTTTCTGAACTTTTCCAACCCCAGATGAGAGGATTTACAATATTTCCTTTCCAATGTTGCATTTGCAAGTAAGTTCTTAAACCATGATGTTTAGCAGCATCAGTTGTTGGAGGCAATCGGGACAATGAGAATTTCGCACCTGTTGAGTACTTCTGAAATAACTTATAGCGACAGGTGCTTTAGCCATCAATTTTCATACCGTATAGTAATGTTACAATACATTCAGAAGCAGAACCGATGGCTGCTGGACTTGCATTTTCACACAAAAATTCATTTAAATACTTTTCCAAAAGCAAAATATTCTTATTAATGAAATTCAAGAATTTCTTTTTACCAATACCAAAAAAGGAAGAGGTTGTATCACAGCCACTGAATGCATGAACGAAGCCAAGGTATTTTTGTAGATGATTAAATTTGAAACTATTATGATTATATAATTTGGCAGTTACATTTCCTATACTAGGTTTAAAAATATATATATTTTCATTTTCTTCTGGTAATAATGGTAGGATAATAAGAAGATCGAAATCTTGACCAACTATAACAACATTTTCTGATTGGGATGCCTTATCTTTTGCAGTATTTACAATTAGTCTGCATCCTCTTCAGCTTGCCCAGTCTCAATATTATTTTCTTTAAGCTGATTTTCTGAGGCCGGAAATACGAAAAATGGATAAGGATAATAAGGAGAAAAAACAATACTTTAAGATGGGTTCAACTTCTATTGCAGACCATTTAAACAAGAATGCTGCGAGGTCATTCAGTGTAGCAATATCTGTACGTAAAGCATTTGACAAATAAGTTATAGGCCGAAATTTAAAAAAGAACGTAAAAATGGGAAGAAAGTTAATAAAAGTAACACTCTTCGAAACGCTGTATCTAGGTTTCTATTTGTCGTAGAGACTTTTACCAGCCACCATTTCAACAGGCGTAAAGTCAGCTTTCACTTTAATATGATAATGTCTACACCTAAATTCACTCAGAAAAAAGTTACAGGACGAAATTTGAAAAAAATAGTCAAAATTAGCAAAAAAAGTTAAAAGTTGCAAACTTTGAAACGCTATATCTCGGTCACTATTAATCGTAAAACTGTTTACAAAATCTCATTTTAACGGGTAAAACGCCAGCTTTTTTTGTTATGAAGCAATGTCTATGCCTAAATGTACCCGAAAAATAGTTACAGGCTAAAATAAAAAAAAAATAAAAAATTGCATTTTTTCGTTATTTTTTGTTTTGTTTTTTGGACGTATTTTTTGTAAAAAAAAAAAATTTTGACTTCTGAAGGTGCCATTTCGATTGGAAATTTAATTCTCTACACACTTTTCTATTGATGTGTTTATAGAAAAAATTCATAGTTTTCGAGCAAAAAAAAATATGAAAAGTGGACCTTTTTACTTCGATCTCAAAAACGCACCACTTTAAATGGTAGCACTCCGCGGTTTTTTCATATCTTGGTCAATTGAACATAAATAATAAAAAACCCTTTAACGTTTTAGTTCCTTTCAACACTCTTTTTTTTGTACATAGACAATAGCCTATTATTATACTCTTCGCAACTACGCAAACGAAGAGTATATTGCATTTGATCGGCACATTTCTAAAACCGGAAATATCGCTCGTAGAGAAAAAATTTTCATATCATTGTGTTAATGAACGAATTCTAAACAGCTTTCAAAATGTTCGTCTGTTCGTCCCGTCTGTAAGTCCGTCACGTTTCTTGTAAGCACGATAACTTAAGAAAGAAAAGTCCGTTTGTATTGAAATTTGGAAAGTAAGTTAGTGTTAGCTAGGGGAAGATCCCTATTGTGTTGAACAAAATCGATCAGTAAATTAAAAATGTTATTAATGATTTAAATTTGAGATTTTTTTTTTATTTTATATGTTTTTGTAAAAATTTACATTTTTTTACGCGTTAGGTAGTTCTTACGCTTTTGACTCGGAATCCAAGGGTTCCAGGTTCGAAACCCACATGGGGTATGTTATAGTTTTTTTTTATTTTTACTATTTTACACTGAGTCTTTCACCAAGGGTACTATAAAATTAAAAATGTCTAAAACTAATATTATTTACAAAAAACTGCGAAGAGTATCCTATAGAATGTGTAACAATTATATAAAAAGTTTAGTAAACCGGAGAAGAGTACGTTTTTAGCTTGTTTTTTTTTAAATATATTTTAACTCCCTTTTGTTTCTCCCTTTCTTTTACTTATGGCATTCTATCCTACTAGTCAATATATCTTTTACCCTATTATGTAGAAGCAGGCGCTTGTAGAGACAATAATAGCTTACAAAACTTACATATAAAAATATAAAACATAAATGGAATGGGATTATAAGACAATTTTTAAAACTGGCAACACCGCATTTTACACACTACCGAAAGTGCAAGAATTGTTGCACCAAAATTTTACACACGACATTATAATAATTAAGACACCTCGATACACACATTTTGTTAGTCCATAATTGTAGCACTGGTTGCCATAAATGTTAATCTTGTATAGTTCCTGTAATTTGGTGTGTATCGAAATAATTTATATTGCTGTACAATTCTAAGAGATGGCGCCACCTGCTAGCTAGTTATAATGGAAATCGCCACAATTGAGGCTAAATCATGGGTCGCCCTAATTATTCTGGGGCCTGTATAGGTGTGTGTGTGTGTGTGTGTGTGTATGTATGTATGTTAGCACGATAGCGGCGAAGCTACTAAACGGATTTGGATGAAACTTTGCATGACGGTTTCTTTAGTGCTTCAGAAGATCTGAAAAGGTTTTGGTTGAGATCGGATTACGTTTAGTGCCGTTTTGGCACAACAAGTTGTTTATTTTATGATTACTTACAATTTGTAATTGAACCATTGAAAAGCAGTAAAAATTCCGATTTCAACGATATATCACACTTGCACTTTTTCGATTTGGTTTCCGTGAAAAAAATTAAAAAACAAAAATTTCACTTGTTTTGTCCTCAAGGCAGTGCAATGTACAGGGTGATATTCTAATAATGACAGAGGTGTTCAGTGATTTCGGCTGATAACTCGGGAACGGTTGAAGATATCGAACTGAAATTTGAAACGTAGGTATAAATATTGTAGACGGACGGATTACGAGTGAATTAATAATACACCTACGTCACATGACGTCACAAATAAGAAAAATTCTTAGAAACTGGTGCAGATATCGACTTAACTGGAAACATCCAATTAAAGTTTGAAACGTAGATGGAAATATTGTAGATGGCTGGAATACGAGTGAATTAAAAATACACCTGCGTTCTGATGACGTCGTAAAAGCATAAAATTCTTATAACAGGCGAACTGATGATGATATCAAAAAAATATTTCTACAAGACGAGTCACGAAATTTTTTTTTTTTAATTTCCAAGAAATATAAAATTTTCGGAGAAATGTCACTTTTCAGAAAAATGTCAGATTTTTAAGAAAATGTCAAATTTTTAAGAAAATGTCAAATTTTCAGGAAAACGTCAAATTTTCGGAGAAATGTCACTTTTCAAAAAAAATGTAAAATTTTCGAAAAAATGTTAAATTTTCAGGGAAATGTCACTTTTCAGAAAATGTCAAATTTTCGAAAAAACGTCAAATTTTCGAAGAAATGTCACCTTTCAGAAAAATGCCAAATGTTTGAAAATTGTCAAATTTTCGGAGTAATGTCACTTTAGAAAAATGTCAAATTTTCGAAGAAATGTCAAATTTTTAGAGAAATGTCACTTTTCAGAAAATGTCAAAAATTCAGGAAAATGTCAAATTTTCGAATAAACGTCAAATTTTCGAAGAAATGTCACCTTTCAGAAAAATGTCATCTTTCAGAAAAATGTCAAATTTTCGACAAAATGTTAAATTTTCAGGGAAATGTCACTTTTCAGAAATATGTCAAATTTTCGAAGAAATGTCATCTTTCAGAAAAATGCCAAATGTTTTAAAATTGTCAAATTTTCGGAGTAATGTTACTTCAGAAAAATGTCAAATTTTCGAAAAAATGTAAAATTTTCAGAGAAATGTCACTTTTCAGAAAAATGTCAAAAATTCAGGAAAATGTCAAATTTTCGGGAAAAAGTCAAATTTTCTTAAAAATGTCACTTTTCAGAAAAATGTCAAATTTTCGAAAAAACGTCAAATTTTCGAAGAAATGTCACCTTTCAGAAAAATGTCAAATGTTTGAAAATTGTCAAATTTTCGGAGTAATGTCACTTCAGAAAAATGTCAAATTTTCGGAAAAATATAACTTTTCAGAAAAATGTCAAATTTTCAGAAAAATGTCAAATTTTATTAAATGGACTCAAAGGAAAATTCCCAAAAAATACTACGGGTCCATTTGTGGTATAAGTTCTCTGCTAGTGTGTTAAAGCGTGCAGACTGTATGCTGAGTATTTTTGACGTGTCAAGTGCATCGAGAGATTACAAGTTTTTTCGACGTTTATAAAGCCCACGGATGGTGTGAGAGGCCATCCTGAACCGCTTACAAGCCCTACAAGTGTAAGCAACCCCACCGGAACGCTTTCGGTGAGTTTTTTCCAATAAAACTTTAAAAATGACATTGACATTATATTTTAAAAACTATTTCCGCCACTTCCGGCATCCCGCCGGAAATTCTTCCGGTAACATAACCTAAAAATAGTACTGCATAACCTAAAAACAATTTAAGACATTGATACCAACCTAAACATTTTTCAAAACCAAATTCCCCAGAGAAAAATTGGAACCAAAAATTTGACAGCTATCACTTCCCCGACCGATTTAGTGAAAAATTGGTCGAGGCCAAAAGATAAAACAAAATATACCAACTCAAACTTAAACGAGCCACCATGAACACTACCCTGGCTACATCTGGCAGGGAAACTGTCCACCAAGAGTTATATGGTTTTTTCCAAAGATGGCCATCCCTGCCATCCATCCCATTACCAACGAATAGGTTTTTTCGTTTAGCTGTTTCTCTAATCAACAATCAAAATTATTAAGTGCTCTTGCCTACGAACGTTTTTATAGAATTGTGTTTATTTTTATGTTAATTTTAGGTCCATATGGACACATTATAATTTTAACCTAGTCTTTAAGCCTGCCTACAGAAGACAGGAGCTATTTTTCTATTTTTCTCCAAGCCAAACCGGACCTACCCCGTCCAGCCTCACACTCGCCACGGCGGTGTTCACCGTGGTTGTCTGGCTGGCCCCGGGCTACGATCCGATGAAGCATATATTTGTATTAAAAACATTGAATAAAATATTAATGTTGTGCAGACTATAAATTTAACACTCAAGTTCTTAGGTCAAAATCCCACCGAACGCAAGACTTTTTTTCTGATTTAATACGAAAAAAATATTTCAACTTAATAAATATAATTAAATGAGATCGTTCATATTGTTTAGTGCTCTTTTCGGCTTCAAAGATTCAGCGGGTGGGGAGGTTCCAGCCGCTTCCAGTAGCTGCCGATTTTTTTAACAGAGACCGAATTGCCGCGGATCTGTAAACCGAAACCATAACCGAGAAGCGAATTGTCGGTGCCTTGAAAACCGAAACCGTAAATGAAAACCAAATTGTCGCTACTATGAAAACTGAAAATGGTATACGTTATTTAACTCTAACCGAAATTAATTTCGGTTTTGGTCCCTGAATTCAAAACGTGTTTGTTCTCTCCACTAATATACTAGTATTTAATATCGACGGCACTCTATAAATTGTCAATCTTATCAATGATGTCTTGTTACTGTGAATTTTTAAATGTATACAGTCACTTACTGATTGCCTATTTTTTCATTAATCAATGATAAATCTATTATCTAGGTCTGAAAATTATATTGTGAAAAGCGAAACATAATTTTACAAAAAAATTTTCAACAATTCTATTGATGAATAAAATTTACAACAAATATTTCTTGATTGTTAATGTTGGTACAGTGTACAAGCTTATAAAAAAATATATTTCTACTTTATTTCGAATACACCCACCTACCTGTAAAAGCTGAAACACAACCAACGATAACTGAAACGAAGAAATTATAAATTCCAACAACATAAATGTTTTAATAGATTTATCAAGTCTCTCAACAAAGCTGAAAAAAAAAATAAAAATCAGAAATATTCCTGTATATTTCTTAGTCTATTAAAAAAGAAGAAGAAAAGTGTGGCTTTCCATTCACAGTTCTAAAAGATTTAAAATGCACTCTCTTTGCAAATAAATTATGTTTTAGAATTTTAGTGCTTTGATGGTGGTATTCCTCAAGGTTCAAATTTGGGACCAGATTTATTTTTATTTCTTGTGATGACTTGAAAATTAATGATTGCTTAAATTTTGAACATAATAATATGAACATACTACTGATTGAAATGAACATTGAATTTGAATTTGATTGAATTTGAGAACATAATAATAATAATAATTTTTACTGAAATAGGGAACTCCTAATATAAATACATCCTCATTATATATAAATTAAATAAATGAATATACAATAAATAACAACATAAATAATATATATAATAATATTATTTATATTTATGTTGTTGTATCTAAACCTATTTGTAATAAACATGGCTTTTGTTTCATTTGAATTTAGTTTGAGTTTGTCAGGGACGCTGCAAGCGGGCGTGCAAGGCGTGCAGGGCACGCAGGCGCCCTTTATCAGGGGCGCTGGAATGACCAAATATATAATATAATATTTATTCCAGAAAGTTTTTCGTCGATTACCTATAAACGAACCACTCTGGCAACAGCGCCAACAGCAACACAAACCATAATATATGTACGTATTTTAAAATGGTTGTTTTTGTTTTAATTATATTTTACGTTATTAATTTCATTCGAAATTAGGAAATAGGGCGCCAAAAATTTGGTTGCACGCGAGCGCACTAAGCTCAAGCAGCGTCCCTGGACTTTGTTAACTTTAAATCATTTCAATTTCTACTTTGAATGGTTAAGAACTGTACAGGCCACGGATCTTGGCGAGCGGCAGGGACTGTAGGGGGACGGCCTATCAGGAAACTGCGCGTCCACTTCCTATAATAATTTACCAGTGTGCAACACCAATCGTGGTAGCGGTCCGTGCGCTGGGCCTATACCACTCTCTAAATAGAGAATCTCCTTCGCTCGTCAACACTCGTGGCGATTGCAATATACATTTTATTAACAACTGTATCAAGATCGTAATCACCGACAGCTAATAAAGTATCATCAGCAAATAAATTCAATAAATTACAGGTAAGCTGGTGATTTATGTCACTGATATAAGTAATAAATAAAAGAGGCCCTAAAATGCTTCCTTGTGGAACTACAAGATTAACATTAACATTTGTATTGTATTGTTTTGTTAACTTTGATGATTTGTTTTCTGTTAGTCAAATAATTCTTTAAATCAATTCAAAATGTTCCCTATCACACTAGTAGCATGGTAATTTATTCAAGAATACTCAATCGATAGTTGCAAATGCTCTTTTTAAATTTGTGAATACAGCTACGACATATTTTGATTTATCAATCATCTGAATTCAACTAGTAAGAGTAAGTGTCAATGAAAGTACAGATCAGCTCGAAAACTTGATTGGTAATATGCACCAAGAGTGGAGTGTTAGATTATTTTGACGTCCAAATAAATACGAATTTTTTGTTTAGTTTTAATAATTATTGAAAAACCGAAGTATTTACTTTGTCAGGTGTTGCTTAATATGTATACACATGATATAAAATAATACCAATAATTTTCATCAACAACTAATACAAAAAGAGTTAACACTTATTATACAAAATCATCGTGACGTAATCCAGTAACTTTGCCATCAAAAAGAAGGGTTACCTGACATCAAATCAGGTATCTATGATTTTTTAATATGTTGTGTAGGATTAAAAATGAATGTTAAATCCAAGTTTACGACCTCGGCAGACCTCCGGGTCTTGGTCAAAAATCCAAAAAACTGCGAGATTTTTGTATTTTTTTTCAGTTTCTGTTGATTTTAGCACCTAAGGCCTATTTTTTTGGTAAAAACGAATTAGTACTTTTTAAAAGTGGACTAAATTTGTTATAAATTGGTACCAGAGCGGACTCTGTAGATCAAATAGTATCCGAGATACAGCTGTTCAAAGTTTTGCAAATTTTTCATATTTTGACATTTTTAGTGATTTTTCCGTTTTTTTTTTTCACTAACAGTCAACTGAGGCCTTTTGTCTACCAATGATCTCAAGCGTGCTCTAAACCTGGTTGTGTGGCATGACTAAAAGCGTATTCGCCCGATGGACATTAGGAATGGTATGTATACCTTTAGAACATATGTAATGAATTTGAAACCTACTGCGACGTTAACAGTGCAACAACTGGACAACAGTCAACAACTGGGCAACATGTAGGTATGCGACCCTCTCGTATAATAGCCGGAGAGCCGGCCGTCGAATATCCTATGTATAAGATACATGAAAAACTTTTTGTGAGTGATTAGTACTACCACAGACCTAAAGGGAGCCACCTTTTATACGAGCTAATTTTGCCCGCATCATGGATTTTTGACCTCACTTCCGGTTACGATTTTTAATGTTTTCTTAAGTCATCAATAGTCCCTTGGGGTAAAGCTTTTACCTTACCGGACCGCAAGACATGTACTCCCCCGTTTTCGAGGGCGCGAAACACGATGGTGACAATATTTTCCGACCTAGCGTCCAACCGCTACCCCTAAATCGAAAAAACCACCCCCATTTCCAATTTTCCGGTGCTACGCTTGCCAGATTTGGTTTTTCTTGGTCAAATTGAATGAAATAAGTAAATATTGACCACAGGTGATCTAACCCACCCCCGGGGGTTGAAACTACCCCCACCACCAATAACTAAATGCCACGAAAACAGCGAAAATCAGCTGGAAATTGGTGTATTCCTGTTTTTGAGGGCGAGAAATACGATGGTGATAATATTTCCTAACCTACCCTTTACCCGCTACCCCTAAACCTGAATACCACCCCCTTTTCAAATTTTTCGGTGCTAGGCCTGCGAGGGCCTATCGTATCGTTTTTTTTTTTTTGGTCAGTTAGAATAAAATAGTTAAATATTTACGACAAGTGACCTAACCCACCCCCGGGGGTTAAATCTACCCTCATCCCCAATAACTAAATGCCACGAAAACAATGAAAATCAGCTGGAAAGCAGTATACCCCCGTTTACGAAGGCGGGGAATACGATGGTGACAATATCTTTCGACCTAAAATCCAACTGCTACCTCTAAATCGAAAAACCACCCCTTTTCCGATTTTTCGGTGCTACGCTTGCGAGGGCTTGTCGGATCGGTTTTTTTTTTTGGTCAATTTGAATAAAATAAATAAATATTGACCACAAAAAATTGAATTGTGATTTAGTGTGTGTACAAGAACCAAAATCGCAAAAGGGGATGGGTTTTTTCGATTTGGGGGTAGTGGGTGAAGGGTAGGTCGAAAAATATTGTCACCATCGTATTCCCCGCCTTCGAAAACGGGGGTATACTGCTTTCCACCTGATTTTTGTTGTTTTCGTGGCATTTAGTTATTGGGGGTGAGGGTAGTTTCAAGCCCCGGGAGTTGGTTAGGTCACCTGTGATAAATATTTAACTATTTTATTCTAACTGACCAAAAGAAAAAACGATACGAGAGGCCCTCGCAAGCCTAGCATCGGAAAATCGGAAAGGGGGTGGTATTCAGGTTTAGGGGTAGTGGGTGAAGGGTAAGTCGGAAAACATTATCACCATCGTATTCCTCGCCCTCGAAACGGGGGTCTACCATTTTCCAGCTAATTTTCGTTGTTTTCGTAGCATTTAGTTATTGGGGGTGAGGGTAGTTCCAACCCCCGGGAGTGGGTTAGGTCGCCTGTGGTCAATATTTACTTATTTTATTCAATCTGACCAAGAAAAACCAGATCTGGCAAGCCCTCGCAAGCGTAGCACCGGAAAATAAAAAAAGAGGGTGGTTTGTCGATTTAGGGGTAGCGGTTGGACGCTAGGTCGGAAAATATTGTCACCATTGTGTTCCCCGCCCTCGAAAACGGGGGAGTACATGTCTTGCGATCCGGTGGGGTAAAAGTTTTACCCCAAGGGACTATTGATGACTTAAAAAACATTAAAAGTCGTAACCGGAAGTGAGGTCAAAAAGCCATGACGCGGGCAAAATTAGCTCGTGTAAAAGGTGGCTCCCTTTAGGACTGTGGTAGTACTAATCACTCACAAAAAGTTTTTCATGTATCTTATTCATAGGATATTCGACGACCGGCTCTCCGTCTATAACTAGAGATGAAGCCGATACAGAAAATCTCTGTCGCTGGTTTTCGCAGCGTCCTCCATTTCCGAATACAGATTTCATCATGCCTTTAGGAAGTGAAGTCGTTGGAGAAAAGAAAATATGTGAACTACCATATGGCTCTACCGATTGGAAAGGAAGGAATTTTAAAGATTGTCGGTGAAGACTTCCAAAATGTTAAATTCCAACGTCGAAATAACGTGGTGTCCCTTTTTTCTTCAATGAGATGTGTAAATGATCGTGACCGAAAAGTGACTGTCCTCTCACACTGTTTCACAGGTTATGCGTTTTAAAACAATCAGATGAAGATTTGAAAAGATTTTTTACGTACGATCTGTCACCTTTTACAATGTCCAAAAATGGATGAGACGCAAGGAAAAACCAAATTTGTTATAACAGATGGTGGTCATCTACTTCACAAAGTTGTGTGGCCTCCAAGCTCCTCATTTGGGTCGATAGCTGCCAGGTACCTACATTAAATACCTCACTTCACATTATGGTCCAAAACTAGCTGTAGTTTTCGACGGCTGCCCAACAGATGCTTCACAAAAGAGAACGAAGAGCTTGGAGCGTGTTCGCCGAGTTAAGGCAAATATATTGCCCGACGTCATATTTGACGAAACAACTATTACTCAAATTTTACAAGACAAGTTTTTATCTAATGAAAACAACAAATCTCGTTTTATCGACTTATTAAAAACCACATTTGAAAAAGAGAAAATTATTTTAATCCAGGTAAAAGAAGGTGCGGAGAGGCTGATTGTCACCACAGCCATTTCTATGGCTTCTACAAACGATATTGTGATGATCGCTGGTGAAGACACAGATCTTCTAGTCATTCTCACTGGCATTACAAAGGAAAACACAATCTTTTTCCAAAAATGTAGGAGAGGAAAAAACTGAACACGACTTATTCAAACGCCTCCTCGAATACAAGCCTCCTGAACTCTTTCTATTTCTGCATGCCTTCAATGGATGTGACTCTACATCGGCACTGTTCGGACAAGGAAAAATGGAATTACTTGCTATAGTCAATATCATTTTTTTAACATTTAAGCCAAAATCTAAATGATTTACGCTTCCAGCTGTTTGCGAGAGCTACAGGAAAAATTAATTTTTTGCTAGATTGCGTCCAACCCAAGATGCTGAACGAAGTTACTCCCTGCGGATATACCACCAGGTAAAAATAACAATCATAAATATTACTTCTTTAATATTACAATTTTTACTATACCTTTCAGGTACAGAAGTGGCTGGGTGTGGAAAAGGATCCTGTTGATTGGGGCTGAGTGCGCACGTACCAAGGCCTCACTCTCAAAATAATGTCCAGGGATACAGCACCGCAATAGCTCTTGCAGTTGATATCATCCAGCTGCAAAAGGGGCTGTATCAATGCGTGTAGTTGCAAACAATCTGGACTAAAACGTTCGACAGTTTGCACGCATATAGTGGACAGTCATGCGGCAATGTTTCTGATTTAAGCATAAATATACACTCCCCAGACCTCGAAGAAAAATTGTTAAAATTGTCGAAATATGAAAACTTGGCAAAACATTGACCAGCTGTATCTCTGACACTATTTGATCTACAGAGTTCGCTCTGGTACCAATTTGTAGCAAATTTCGTCTACTTTTAAAAAACACTAAATTGTTTTTACCACAAAAGTAGGCCTTAGGTTCCAAAATCGACAAAAACTGAAAAAAACAAAAATCTCGCAGTTTTTTGGATTTTCGTCGAAGACGCGGAGGTCTGCCGAGGTCGTAAACTTGGATTTAACATTAATTTTTATAGACCAGGCAAATCTCAGTGTAAAATGGGTTTGGCGTGAACTATATGGGGACAGTTATTTGTTTATCGCAATGGATAGCTCTATTAATGTAGGATAAGTACATAAAGTCGCAAAAAATCCCGACGTGAGCTAAAGCCGCCATTTAGAAAAACTGACCGCCAGAGACATTTTCTTTAAAATCATATATCTCAGTAACCGTTGCTCCGATTTTAGATTTCTTTTTTTTGTTCCATTCCTCACTTCACATTTTACAGAAAGTATGATTACATATTTTACGATAAATTAAACGATAAACTTAGGAAATTAAAAAATAATTTAAATATTACGGAAATTTAAACTTTTGTAAACTCGAGACGTTTGTACTGAAATTTCTAGTGAATTTTTGAAAAAATAATTTTAATAAAAGTTCTAGAGCACACAATTAGCTTTCATTTCTTTTTTGGCCTATGTTACTAACTCAAATATTAAAGGAGTAATAGTTATTTATATATAAAATTGTAATCATTTTTAATAATGTATATTAAGGTATAAAGGGTGCCCAGTCAGTGTTCTCTCGGAAGATTGTGCAAAACGGCTAACTTTATAAAAAAACTTTCTTAACAAAACTTTCAATGTTTCGTCTCTACTACAACCTAAAATTATTTTCAATTATACAAGGTGTCACAAAAACGAGTCACACAAGAAAGTATAATTTTTTTAAATAGAACAGCCTGCATTTCCTTAACGCCAGTTAAGCCTCCAAAGGCCCTGTATTACACCCTCAAATATTTTGCCAAGTTATTTTTTTCTGTTTTTTTTTGGGCAGTTTACAAACATTTTTGACTGGCATATCTCCGCGATTTATTAATCGTTATTTCTAAAAATGTGGGATGTTGTTTGATAATGATGTATTTACTGAAAAACATTTTTGAAATAAATCTTTAGTATATCGGGTGTCCAAAATATTTGCGTACATTTCTTGATATTTAATTATTATTTTTCTTATTTTTTTTAAATGGAATGCCTAGGTATACTTTTTTTACATGAATGAATAAAACATACAATTCCTCACATTTTAATATCTCTTTATTTCTATTTCAAATGTTTTTTGAGATAATTTTTGCATAAATTAAGGTGCTCTTTATTTTAGCATTAAAATCTATATTTTGTTTTACATTTTTTTCAATTTTTTTAAATGGTATGCCTATAATTTTTTTTAATGGATGAGTAACGCTTACGATTTCTCACATTTTGATATCGTACACTTTCTTTTATGAACGGTTCTTGAGCAATAATTTTTTTTCACGATATTGAAACTAACCTAACAACTGCTCAAAATGTCCACCATTTTGATTTAGGTAACACTGAGGTCTCTTGATAAATGAGCGTCTTACACAGTGCAACATATCAACATTTATACGATTGAAACACCGACGAATCCTTTTCATCATATCTTCTCGAGTCGTTGGTTCTACTTTATAAACGTCTGACTTCACAAATCACCAAAGAAAAAACCCACTGAAGTCAGGTCGGGTGACTTAGGCGGCCATGTAATGAGACCTAACATAGTTTAATAAAACAATAAATTAGATATTATTTAACAGTTTATTAAAATATTGGACCTCCTCTTCCTATCCACCTTTCGGGAAACTGATGACTAATGGCCTGACGAACATTTCTACTAAAATGTGGTGGTGCATCTTCAAGTTGTAATCACATATTATTTGTAATGTAATCAGGAATATGCTCGATTATTTGTGGAAACGTATTTTGCGTAAAACCTAAGAAGACTGCTCCATTCACATTTCCCTCAAAAAAGCGAGGATGAATAACATAATCATGTACAATTCCTCCCTTTACATTTAATCTCTGGTTCTGATTTTTCTGTGCAACATGAGAGTTTCCTCTGGCATAATAATAGAAATTGTGCCTACTCACAAATTCGTTACGATGAAACGTTGATTCATTCGTGAACAATACAAATTTGAAAAATTCTTCATTTTCTCCAATTTGGTTTTGAGCCCACTGACAAAAATTTAATCTACGATTTAAATCCACATCCCAAAGCTCTCACTGAAGCTGAGCTCGATAGGGGTGAAACTTATTTTTACGAAGATATAGGGAAACACTAGATTCGCTGACTTCTAAATCCCTACTTAACTCCCGAACACTTGCCATAGGATTTTCGATTACCGCTAAAGTTATAGCCAGCTCATTTTCTTCATTATAATACATTTCGTCGTCTCGCCTTCTTTTCATATGCAAAATGTCCAGTACGTTCAAAACGTTCTTTCAAATTTTCTAGAGACCTCACATTAGAACATCTTCTATAGGGATATTTTTGACCATACATTCTTGATGCCAATAAACAATTTCCATCACATTCACCAATAACGGAACATTTACCATAGATATTAAATCTTATTGACAATAATTATAATTCGTATTTTTAAATATTAACAATATTAATTCAACTTAATCACGATAATCTTAAACACATTAGAGAAATGTCATAGAGTGAAAAACAAACGCAAAACAAACAAAAGCCATACTAGATTTTAATGCTAAAATAAAAAGCACCTCAATTTATGCAAAACTTATTTGAAATAATCATATCTCAAAAACGGTTTGAAATAAAAATTAAGTGTATAATATTAGAATGTGGGGAATTTTATGCTTTATTCATCCATGTAAAAAAATATAGGCATTCTATTTAAAAAATTTGAGAAAAATAATAATTAAATAACAAGAAATGTAAACAAATATTTTGGACACCCGGTATAATAATAATTTATTTCAAAAATGTTTTTCAGAAGATGCATCATTATCGAATAACACCCTACATTTTTAGAAAAAAACAATTAATAAATCGCGGAGATATGGTAGTCAAAAAAATGTTTGTAATTTGCCAAAAAACAGGAAAAAAATTATAACTTGGCAACGCTGCATCCGATTGGCAAAAAATTTTAGGGTATAATTCAGAATCTTTAGAGGCTTAATTGGCGCCAAAAAATTAGAGGGTATTCCATTAAAAAAATTATACATTCTTGTGTAACTCCTTTTTGTGACACCTTGTATAATTGAAAATAATTCCACGTTATAGTAGAGATGAAACATTGAAACTTTTGTTAAAAAAGTTTTTTTATAAAGTTGCCCGTTTTTGCACAATCTTCCGAGGAAGCACTAACTGGACACCTTGTATATTTCCAAGAATTTAAGTCTTATTTTTTTCAGTTATCTTCTATTTTATGCCCAAAGATGTAATAACACTTTTGATTGTACATAAAAAGGGGAAGAGAACAAAAAAAAGAAATCTAAAATCGGAGCAATGAAACGGTTCTGGCGGACATTTTTTCTAAATGGTGGCTTTAGCTCACATTGGGATTTTTCGGGACTTTTATATCCTCATTCTACATGAATAAAGCTATCCATTTCGATAAAGAAATAGCTGTCCCCAGATAGTTCATACTCAAAACTGGATTTGCCTGCACTATTAATCCTATACAACATATTAAAAAAAGCATAGATACCTGATTTGACGTCGATAGGATGTATAAACTTACTGTATTAACGGGAATATTTTGTATTCCTAGTTTATTGCATTACATCGTACTTTTTAGTACTTACTTAATTACGTACTGGTGTTCTCTTATGCACATTTTTGTATAAATTATTTGACGCGATGGCGTTTGTCCTAAATTGTTTTCCTCGGAGAATTTAACAATGTAGTGATTTAAATTCTTAAATATATGTTGTAGTATTTTTAATTGACCTATGCAATACTTTAATATGCAGAAGAAGAATGCTCCGATGTATACAATGTACGCATATCCATAACACCCACCAAAAAACTGTATCATATATGCTAATCCATAGTGTTTATTCGAGTCAAACGGAAACCAACTAGAAAATATCAAATATTTCTTTTTAACTCCGAATTCGTCTTCTTTTTCTGTGAGGTTCTTCACAATGGGAGTTATAAAATATAAGGAAATACCTATGGAGCCAAGGGAAATATAAAATGTTGCAGATATGAGTGCAGATTTAACCTGTTTATGGTAAATTTCTATAATTTTTTCATTCCCGCTTTCTAGGATAAGCTTTTCTTTAATTTCTATTTCTTGTACCATTTTCTTCATAGTCTCTGATCTACATATCAAAACTTTATATATGTTAATAACGTAGATGATAGTCACACCAAGATTTCCAGCTGTTTCCCCAAAGTTACCTTTAGTAATGAATGCATTTACTCCTTGACTAACATTGTAGATAATGTAGTAGGTGAAAGTTGAGTAAAAATATGCATTGTAGAGTTTTAGTTTATAACCTGTTAATTTTACAGGCCATATGCCCAAAATTATCATAAGGTTCTTAGCTAGCTTCATATGTACGTGGTCCTTCATGGTTTCTAAAAATGCCAAAAAATAATAAATTTAATTTTTAGTCTTTGACTCGCATGGAAAGAAAACATTGTACTGCAGATTCTAGATAATACCACATATTTTTTAATAACCAAATTAGTACTGTTTATATCACAATATATGTTACAAAAATTTACTATATGAATCGGTACGCATAATTCAAGATAGTCTGGAGTACATTGGATTAATGTCGGCAGTATGGATGGATCTAAGATGGTGGGAGGGTAAGAATTTATATATTTTCAGGCATCCGAGCAGCACTTAATGCTTAAGTTTATTTATTTTTGAGTCCAAAATAGCGTGTGAATGTCTACAAATAGTAAAGCTACTGACAAGGAAAGAAGGATACCTTGGTGGAAGTGACATGGCCTGAAGGCATATAAAAGAAAATGAGATTGCAGATGACTTTTCAAGACAAGGCGCTAAATAGGCATTCGTCGAACAAGAGCCGTTCTATGGGATAGCAAAATATCACACAACTGAAGAGGTAAGGAAATGGGAGGATGAAACAAGACCAGGTCAACGACAAGAAAAAATTTCGTAAGCTATTCACGATAATGAGCAAAAGAATTGTTCGAACTGTACACACCAGAATTAAAGCTAATAACAAAAAAATGCACAAAGTTGTGTCGGTTTCGTATGGAAGCAACTGAAACTGCGGAACTACTTATAGATAATCCGGCCCTGGGAACAGGTAGTTTTGACATCTACCGAAATGGAAAAGAGAGCACCTAGGAACATTTTAGGAATCTTTAATACTCTGGGATTGAATGGATGCACATAAAATGTACTTTTGCGATCGATGATCCTGCGATTGTTATGCGCTGACTCCTAGCGGTCTGAGGCCATTGCTTGACGCTGCGGGAATGCAAGGATTGTTGTTAACAGTCCTTGGCGGGAATGGACCTACAGATCAAATAGTATTTACAGATCTTTTTAGGCAGAGAGGAAGAGAGAAGTGACCCATATACAATCCAATCTAATCTAATGTCGGCAGTGGGTCTTCTGAACTAAATATGAATTACTTAAATTCTGACTAACGAACAAGACAGAGAACGGACCCTTAACAATTGAACCCATTGCCCTGGGAAGTTACAGACGTCTGTCTGTATGTTTAATTTCATTTCGTTCACGATAACTTCTACAAAAATCCATCGAGTTTGATTTTTTTTAAATGTTATCTTGTTGAGGATTTCAAACTTTTTGATTTCCGTATGACTGGATGAGCGCTTTTAAAAATATACGCAATTTTGCAGAACATGAAAATATATGATTCTTCATGCCGATTTTTTACTCTCTATAAATAAGTTTACATCTACAGTCTGTAATATTTCAGTGCAGTTGATACTTAATGAGGAAAGCCATTAAAATATATACCTGCAGATATTTTAAAATACAAAATATATTATAATACAACAACTCTGACATAAGTAATCAATTACTCACCTTAGCAAAAGTCTCTAGACAATAGAATAGTTATATATATTCGACTTTTATTTCATTAGTACCAAGAGTCCATCATACTTAAATAATCGAAATATACTATTAATAAGTCTTATCATGCATTACCTTCAAAATAAATCTTATAAAGCCGGGGTATATTTCTTTTAATAAATATAATATTTCGATTCCTCCTATTAATTATGTTTCCCTTTGATGATAATTATTTAATAATAGTACTGAATAATATCTTTGAATGGATTATAAGGAATTATTGTGTAATATTGATGATTTTTTATTTTTCGAACTCAGCAGAATTTACATTCCACTTAGAAGGTAGTAGTGGATACAAAACAATGATAAATATATTTTCAATTTTTTTGAAATGAAAGCATATAACGTACACGGAAAAAAAGTGACAATGATCGAAATTTTTTAACATATTATGTTTATATAAAGAGGAGGTACATGGTTTATTCATTTTTTTGTAATCTGAAAACACTTTATACATTATTCTTGTATAAGAAAGTTATCTGTTGTTATATCAAATGCTAAGTTATAAACTTGGGAAAAATACAAGCAAATATAGATGTCGCAATTATTCCCCAATAAATTGAAGATTATCTTATATAAATACAATATTTAAAAATAAATATTTTTTTTCTGCTTTTCCAATTATTGACAGACGTTATTTTGGGTATTAGTGCAGCAGCGTAATGTTAATATAATATAAATATAATAATCACCCCACTGACTCATTTAATTAATAAATCCATTGAACAAGGTATTTTTCCTGATGTGGTAAAAACTGCTAAGGTGTTACCTCTACATAAGGAGAATGATCTCAAACATAAACAATTATATTTAAATATCATTATTGAATACCTTTACAAAGTTCATTGAGAGAATTGTCCACAACTTAATTTCATCTTTTTTAGGCACTAACAAAGTTTTAGCATCAGCTCCACATGGATTTAGAACAAATAAATCAATAGAATCGGCGTTTTACCATTTATTAAACTTTGTGTATTCCGAGTTTGATCAGTAACAGTATGTAGTATCACTAATGTTCGATTTATCCCAAGCGTTTGATTAGATGTGAAATTAATGATACAAAAATTGTACAATATTGGTATACGTGGTAATTTGTTGAATTGTGTTGAATCATACATGGGTAACAGAAAGATTAGGGTGAAAGTGGAAAGTCACCTTACCCAGCCAAAAGACGTAACACTTGGTGTTCCTCAGGGGTCAGTGTTGAGTCCACTCTTATTTATGTTTTGTGTTAACGATTTGCCGGCCTTCATCAGCGTTACTATGTTCGCTGATGATACTACCATTACGGTCTCTGGTAGTAGTTCTGAGATACTCTTAGAAAATATCAAAGTTGTTTCTGAAGAATTCAATATCTGGTGTCAGCGAAATCGTCTGATTTTGAATAACACCAAAACAGATTATTTACACTTCCACAAACGTAGGATAGTTGGAAACATTGATAATATCCAGTTTTCTCAGAACTGTAACTTCTTGGGTCTTTGACTTGATGCAAGATTGTCTTGGAATTATGTTTGCTTTAAATTAAATAGCGCATTTTTTGCCATTTTACAACTAAAATCATCTTTAGATACGGACGGTCAATTAAATATTTATTATTCATTGGCCTTTAGCCTTACTACAAATAATAAATACATTTTTTCCACATACCGGGTTAAATAAGAGTGGTATGTAATGGTTAAACGTCCACCATATTATTATATATTTGCAAACCGGTGTCAAAAAAATGCTAATCAGTTACTTTAAATTATTTCTTAAAAATTCAAAAAGAGGTTAGTTTACGGGCTTGACAGTAAACAAGGACATCGATACATACTGCTTCTACCTACGTCGTGAGCTGGGTAAGCTGCGGTTAGTGTTTTGACCATCAAGAGTCACGTGAAACCGCCCTCTCCTTTAAACCACTTCTCGCGAAAATGAAGCGGTAAGCTAATAATACATACCACAACTTACCCGGTATGTCACAAAAATGTACTTAAATCCAATTCCACCTGCAATTAATATATTCAGTTTTTTGAGGTTAAACGAAAATCATGAGTATTCAACACGACATGGAGATGTTTTAAAAATTCCTAGTCATAAAAATTATTTTTTTAAGGATTCACGACGCTACAACTTCATAGTCATGTACAATAAATTGCCTAGTTACTTAAAAGAAATCATCACAGTAAAAATATTTAAAATAGAAGTAAGAACATTTCTAGTCCAATCTACTTCTTACAGTGTAAATGATTTTTTAAAATTAATAACACTGCATGTCTAGGTGTAGTATTTTTGTTTTTCAAAAGTTACAAAATTTCATGTACAATTATTTCTTAAAATATTTCATTTTTATACTTACTGATCGATTTTTTTAAACAAAGTTCTCTCTCTAGTTAAAGGACGCCTCACATTTCTTATGTAAAAAACAGCACATAGAATCGGGTTGTGTCCATGACAACTTTTGATGAGCATGATATTCATATCAGTAGCAAGTGGCAAAGTTTCAGATAGTTTGACAAGAAGTAAAAAGCTACTTTCTATTAGAAATGTGTGGGAACTTTCAGTACAATCTGATCTTTCTGTCTTAAGTTATGGTGCTTTCAAGAAATGGAACCAACACAGATATCAAACAAAAAATCTAAAATATGACGTTTCTAAGCTGAAATCGCGAGACCTTAGAATGAAATAATGGCACTTTTTTCACGATTTTTATTTTTTCACTATTACCATAAATATATGTTTTGTGCACAATAAACGGTAGTGAAAAAAGTACAGTTTTTTTAACAGTCGCAGTCGCTTTGATAAAATATAAGTTTTAAACATTTGTGGTTTTAAATTGATTATATGTGCACATTACCTTGTTTACTGTGAATTACGTAAAACATTTTTTTAGTTAGTAAACTCAGTATCATAAACTTGAACTTGAACTTGTTAAATTCATGTAGTTAGCCATGGTTAGTCCCTGTGACTGAATTTGAAAATGGTGCACTAACTAATACGAATAACAAAATTATTTAACTATTTACTCATGCGGAAATCTAGTATGAAAAACGACTTTATCTTTTTTTCCATTTCATATACTCTTTACTTAAAATATAGGGTATAAAAAGTATAAGTTTATATAATCTTGTATTTTAAGGAAACCTTCGAAGTTTTTATTCAAAGGTTGGCCAATCTTTCTTACATCAAACTGTATATTATTCATATTTGATTTTACATTAATCACAATACACATTTTTGCATATATAGGGTAATAGTACTTCTATTTGCTTTCATTCGTCGGTATCACATTGACATTGTGAATCTCTAGAGATAATTATATAGTTCTTAAACTAAATTTTTCTGAGTAAAAATCTGGAAAAATTTTTAAACGCACGTAAAACGATTACAAACTATTGATAGTCCAATGGTACTAGACAAATTTTGGCGTTCCAATTAGTCCCAACAGGCCATGAATAAAACAGAACTGGTTGAACATTCTTATTGAAAACTTTACTTTTTTCTCAATACTCTCCTCAACATTTCGAGGTTTGCCATTGAATCTTTTCTATTCCTATTTAACAGACTTCAGTGTGTTTCTAGAGATAATTTAAACTCAGAATTTATTCCGGTTAAACATGGGATTTCCCAAGGCTCTGCTTTGGATCCCCTACTCTTTATATTATACGTCAATGATTTTTTCCCTTTATGTCACCAAAAAAATGCATCGCTTATGCCGGCGATACATTCGTTATTGATTTTAATTTAAATATTCCTGACCTAAGTGAGGGTAGCTTTGGTTCTATTAAACAAGCTGGTGCTTGGTTCTCTTGGAATAATCTTAAATTGAATGAAGAAAAACCCAACAAATCGTTTTCTCCACAAATAATTCACTAATCAAGAGTAACAGTGTTAAAATTCTTAGCGTTGTTTTAGATAACACTCTTAACTGGTCCAATCATATGAAGCAACTGTCACACAAATTATCAAGTTCGGTATTCATGCTATGTAGGCTAAAACACCAGCTCTGTTCTAAATCCTTAATCCCTATTTCTCATTATTTCATGCTCATATTAATTATGCTATCCTCCTAATGGGGTAGATCATCTCGGGCAGCTATAATCTTTCGTCTGCAGAAGAAAGCATTGTTAATGCAGGTTAGAGGAATCACGGTTTACCAATATTTAAGAGTCTTGGTATAATGCCGGTTCCTTCTCTGCACATTTATGTTGCTTTACTTTAAATTTACAAGAACGTAAATTCTTTTTGTACTAACTCAGATTTTCATTCGTATGGCACTAGGTCTGCCAATCAACTTAGGCAGCCTGGTCTTAGATTAACAAAATCACAGAAAAACTCTCTAAACCTTCAATTATAAAATCACATTCCTAATGACGTAAAATCTTTTAATTTTAATAGTTTCAAGAATTTAATAAAAAAACATATTTTAAAATATTGTTACTGTTCAATTCTACTACCACACATCTACAAAGTTTTTAATAACTGATGGTCAATACGGTCGAAAACTCGAGGAAAATCTATAAATAGCCCTACTTTGCCCCAAGTATTCCTAGGACACCCAGTAGTTATAGAACCTAATTCAATATCACTTTCTCCATTATATTTGAATATTTGTTCTGAAGAATAGACTGTCAAATAAAGACTCAGGTTTATTATCACAACATGGCAGAAAGAAAATACGCACACATATTATTATATTTTATTAGCAAAAAAACCATAAATAAAATTAAACAATTAACATACAATAAAGCTTATTTACATTAGCTAGAGTTTTTACACTTGTATTGATTTCTATCTAATCTAATATTTACAATAATAATTACCTGTTCATTAAATTAATTAAGGACAATTGAGCAATACTGAAACGTAAACACTGACTTTTATTAATTCTGTGGGAGTATTATACTTATTTCTTAACGAATTTCAAACCATAATTATTACTGCAGAGACATTGATGCATCATGGTTACTTACATTGTAGAACTACTTTGTTGGTGACACTGTGGACTGCAGAATGTAGAGTCTCGCAATAAGGTAAATATTCATGGCAATAGTCAAATCGTAGCATATCTGAAGCAGTTTTCTTAATAGACCATCGATTAATCATTGCAAAATACAAAGTGGGTAATGTTATATGACTTACCTAAGTATTAAAGGGGCTCTCAAAATGTACGCCACGTATACAGGTGTTTCGATAATGTCACGATAAGCTTTGACAATACAACACAAGTTCAAGCATTTGTTGGCTGGGCTTTACAACGAGCAACACGTCTATTGTTATCTTACCTTCTTGACTGTATCCAAAAGTAATATACGTATTAGTGTCCAGTGTACTGTGCCTGCCACGAGTCTTGGCGAGCAAAGGGGAATCTCTATGTAGAGAGTGGTATAGGTCCAGCGCACGCACCGCTATCATGATTGGTGTTGCACACTGATTTTATAGGAAATGGACGCGCAGTTCTCCGGTAGGCCGCTTCGTTCCTCTACAGTCCCTGCCGCTCGCCAAGATTCGTGGCAGGTACAGTACTTTATATTTATTTATCAGTACCCCACACTTGACACCATAAGGGGTGATTACTCTCGTCAAAACAAGCAAAAAACTAGAACACTTTTCCTAAAACACTTTTCAGCACCATTTGAAAATTTTAAAACTATAAAACATTTTAAATAATTGGCAAGGAAAAGTGTTTTCATAGTAGATATATGTATACGAAAAGCTTAATCAAAACTAACTAGCGGTGTCAGAATTAGGGCAAATTGGGATGATAAAACTTGTACCTCTCTTCAGTTTTTTTCGTATAACATACTATTCAAATCTATCTTCAATTTTCTATCAACACTCTTCCAATTCAGCTTAATAATATTCCTCTGAACATTTGAACGTGAATGATATTTCAGCACCACTGGGTGCATTTTTCGACTCAACTGTGAACTCGGATGAATGAAATATATTCATATGAATAAATTGGATGCGGTGGTATTACTTCCATATCTAGTGAAACGCAAAAAAAATTTTTGTTGTTCAAATGGGCTTATATTGTCATGACATGTCGAGATTTTAAGTTTGAGCAAAAAAAATTTTCTATCTCTGTCTGTCGTTCTTTGTAGCTTCTTTTGTATGAACGATTACTCTGGAACCGTTTAAGATATTAACTTGAGATACAAGTATGTATTTTAACGAGATCTGGAACTAGATAAATATAAGCTTTGGGGAACAACCAGCCCAAATGTAAATTGATCATACATTTTTTTAAATGTTGGTTTTTTAGAAGAAGTAATTATTTAATTTAAAACTTGCCATTGCATTTGTCGCAGCTAAAACAAATTTAAAACGATAAAATAGCCACAGCAAGACAATTCACATTTTTTTTATGCTTCGTAAAATCAGCGTTTTTTGATAAAATTGTTAAAACATTTTTTTCTGTTTAATACGATTTGACCATTATATGTATAATTCAGAAAAGAAATGACCAAAGACTACAATAACTTGTGCCGAAGCTGGTAGATAGATATAACATGATATATTTTTATTATAAAACAAAAACCGACCTCCTTGTTCTACTTCCTTTTCCTTGAAAAATATCAATTCCACATCGTATAACAATAAATCCAGAAAAGGTAAAATATAATTAGGACGTTTTTTTCCTGACCTAGTACTACAAAACGCTACGTGAGCATTAAACAAGAAAAAAGTCATACAACAGTATTTTAAACAATCAAATATATTAATTTGAGTGAATGCCGGTTATAAATTTTTTTATAATTTGCTAATTACTTAATCAGGTAACAAAACATTTTTTCTAATAAACTTAAGGAAGACAAGGTATATCGTTATTTACAAGAAACAGAAAAAACTGAACTGACCTAGAATAAACAAGTGAGACCAATTCATTTTAAAAACATATTACGTTGTGGGAGAATATCTTTGCAGGGAGCTCACCTTGGAGAGTGAGATTTACTCCTCAGGGTCTCCGAGGCAACTGATTTTGTCTTTGTTTCTACTATTACCTAATAAACGACTTCGCACACTACAGATGAAATTTGGCTTCAATGAAAAACTCTGAAATTTTAGTTTTTGTTCAAATTGTTTATGTCCCTGATGAAAAGTCTCAATGGGCGTGAGCTCCGAGAATTGACAGTTTTTGAGATTCAGCTTGTTAAAACTAGATGATAATTTGCGCAGTTTTAGACATTCAAGAAATGTTTACTTTAAGGCAAAAGTGTAAGAGCCAAAAAAAAAAACGTTTATATAAGAACAATTTCCAATTTCTACTTTCTTCGGTTACCGAAAAGGAAGTATGATAATCGTGAAAAGTTTGTTGCGAGATTTCTCCGGATTTTCACTTATCAGATTATGTAGATTACGAAAATTAGGGTCCTTCAATTCTGCCAGTCTGTTTGTCTGTCATCTATCTATTTGCGCAATATTTTGAAAACTATTAAACTGAGGAATGTATAATATTTGACAGGCAATTTTGACATTATCGCTAAGGAAGAAAGCAAAAAAAAACCCCGGTCTAATATTTGGTAACTAGCAAGGACACTAAAATCCGCTAAAAGGCAATCACTAGATACAATAGGTAACTTTAAGTGACTAGCAATTTTTTAAATGACTGTACAAAGATGGCGCTGATTACACAATTATTGTTCAATAATTGCAACAATGAAACAAAGCATACGCGATAGGGTTCCAAATGGTATATAATTTTATAACAATACATTTTTTTAAGAGACCATTAGTTTTCAAATTATCTGATATATTCTATTTTTAAATTTTTCAAAGTTTAATTTGAATTAACCCCTGTCTGTGTCTTTTGTTAATTATTTAGACTAATGACTCTTAGGGCCAGTTGTACGAACTTAGTTGAGCCAAGTTCAGCTTGAACCAAGATCAAAAGTCAAGGTTACGATTGTTACAATAATCGCAACCATGGGTTTTGATCTTGGTTCGAGCTGAACTTGGCTCAACTTAGTTCGTACAACTGGCCCTAAATTCAATTTAGTAATGTAAAGTCAATTAGGTTGTGTAGTAATTTATTTTGACGTTTAATAAAATATGTAAGGTAAGATAACAATATACCTCTTTGGTGAAAAATTCATCGGTTAGACACCCTAGAATAATTAATGAGGAAAATGCATCCTATTGCCGAGGAAAAATAATTATAGTATATTTTTATTGAAAATATGCGTAAGACGGTCACCCAAAAGAAAAAAATACCAAGTAAAAGGTGTCAAATAGAGAGATAAATTTTATCAACGTCAGTAAAAATTTGAAACATGAAATTTTATTATTATTATTATGCTATGAAAAAAATAAAAAGTTAACAATTTATCTCAAGAATTACAACGGCAGCCATAACCAGAACAGTGGATTTAAAAATTTGACTATTAATAAAATAAATATTTTAAAAGGAAATTTTTCAAAATCGGAAAATTTGAACAAAAATTCTGTAAACGTATTTACGCCAATCCTCCTCTCTTCCCACTTGGCACCTTTGGTTTTTTATTTGTTTATTTTCTTTTGGGTAGCCACCCTGTATATTTTTTTCCAATAAAAGTATATTAAGCTTTCCTTGTTTCCAAGGCAAAGCCACCTGTGCTGAAAAATATTAAAAATCATATTAATGGGTCTTGACGAATTTCACGTATCCACCACAAATTGAGGAAACTGAGGACCCATTTTGCCAGATGAGCATATGTATGAAAAATCCCCCATCCATAACCAAATCAAATTTTGGTGTATTTACGGTTGTGGCGCCGATCCGATGCATTTTTTTAGAATTTTTAACATTCAAAATGTTTTTATTTTTTTCAGCATATTTTGGTACCACAGAAGGCTATGCCTTTGTAGCAGGCGAATGTTTTCCTGGTTATAAGTAGATCCTAATTTGTTCTATACTTGAGTAAAATTTTATTCAAATTGGAAACAAAATAAAAAAGTTATAAGGGCGTCTTCATTTTAAGTGAGTCACACAGTATATTTAAGGAAATGCGTAGATTTCGACAAAATATTACGTTAGTAAATACGTCGAGTGTTGTAAAATAAAGATTGTTTTGTGACTGTGATATATTAGCAGACCACGGTAGACCGCTTTGATAGAAATATTCAAGGTACCTAATACTTTTTCTTAAAATTATCTATTTTGGCTGGCGAATACCTCGTAAACTATAACACATAGGAAGAAAATGTATATAAACATTCTTGTAGGAAATTTAATTATGTTTAATTTTCCATAGATTACCTTTTTCCATACGACGCATAGTTTCCGAGATATAAGCGAAAAACCAAAAAATGGGACCTTTAAAGTGCCCCCTTCCCCCCGCTCACCACCTAGGAATGGGGACTTTTGATATGTTCATCTCTAGACTAGTCCAAACAAAGTTCCGAAGTCAAATTTTCTGTCCCTAAAATTTCCTTCTACATCTTTTTTTGAGCATTCGTTGCCTGGCCTATAAGTAATTTCACAGTTTTATAGGCCAAAAATAATTTTTTGACTGAGACAAGTGGTGTATCGTTTGAATGGTGTAAGTGTAAAGGGATCTACACACGATCCAGCGGCAGGGACCCAGCCATGTCGGCACACTTTGAACTCATTCGTAAAAGTGAACTGGTCCGCTGGAATTCCAATTATCTTCAAAGCTTACCGACAATGTCGGGTCCCTGCCGCTGGATCGTGTGTAGACCCTTTAAGGATTCCAAAAATATTTATTTTTATTTTTTGTTTGTTTCTTTTACACATTAATTAAAAATATTGATAGATGGTCCAAAAATTCTGAAAAAATCTTAAATGTTAGGGGCGACGAGGATATTTAAGGGAAACTAAAACGAACTTTCTATATTGTTACTAATATGTAAATTATTAATGAAACTTTATACATTCCATATAAATATTCTGAAAAGTTATTCATAAGACAGTTTTTATTTTAATTTTTGTTGCTGCGTTTACAATACGGAAACCGCTACGCGCGAGTTCGGTTATAAGTAAAAAACAAAACAGAAAAAACGCAGAAATTCCTCATTTCTCTAAATTAACGTTTATTTTAATTTTCGCAACATTTCCAATTACAAGAATTGACTGTGTATTATTAGTTGAAATTTCATTAAAATGTTAAAAGTAAATACTACGTTTTTTTTCAAATATTGCTGACCTTGCATACTGTGTCTCTTATTGCCACTATCCAAATTTGAGGTATCACATTAACGGTATTACAAGGTCGTACATCCGGAAGAGTAGACTTTGCGTATCTACTTAAATAAAAAAAATATTTGATAATATTCAATAACAATAACATAAAAAGTTTCTATAAGCCGGTAATTCAGGAAAAAATAAAAATATATTGTCAGGTTATTATAAATCTGGCAGAGACTACAGGCATCTGCCGCATATCTTCGAGCGCGGCGAAAATTCGATGCACTATCTTCCCGATTAACCATTGGGTTAACTAAAACTTTATTTTTTACATTTCTCCACAAAAAACAATCGAGAGGCGTCAATTCCGGTGAACACGAGAGTCAAAAAAAAAACCGCTGCCCAAGGAATCACTACTTTCACATCCAGATTTTCTATCCAAGCCTCTCACAAAGAAAAAATTGTTGATACTATATTTACACTCCACTATGTGGAAATGATTATTTATGAGGGTGGTGGTAGGGGATTAGTAGTGGGGTGTGGATGAAGTAAAATAATGTTGATGCCTTTGGTTCTTGTACACACACTAAATCACAATTTTATTTCTTTCACCCCTTTTAATAATGGCAAAAAATTATTTGAGACATTAGTTTCTCTCATATATACTATACACCAATTTTATGGATTCTTACTTGCTTGATTTACCTATTTACCCCAATTTACCCCAATTTACCCCCCAACCCTTCGACGGAACAAGATGAAAATATAATCTAGTTCCAGATCTCGTTAAAATACATACGAGTACCTTTGAATTTGGACTGATTGTTCCCTAAAGCTTATATTTTTGTCTCTTCCTGTTAAAAATATCAAGAACTATACTTTTTAAAATTACATCTAATGAAGCAGCCGAAAAATAAAATGCTCGATATTTAAAAAACACATGGGTTGTAAAATTATTCTTGACGTATAGATATTGCGGGAAAATTTATCAACCTTTTCCTTGCATGGAATCACTTGAAAGAAGAGATTACATGCTTTCAAAAAATTTTTCGGGCGATTTTTGGCGGCCATTCGTTGCTCCTTTTTCCTTAATTTGATCTTCTTTTAGGTCATAACTTTGAAAATAGTCGTCGAATGGGTGAATCTAAATTCAATATCTTTGTCATCTAAAAATTCGATCTTCTATCATGTCATCCTTTCAAGAGCATCCTCATATTTTTATATTGAATGAATCATCATTGTTTATAAATTTGCAATGGTCAAAAATTAATATTTTCCAGTATCAATTACAGCTAATTTCTTTGATGATTTATTTTTAAAACCTTAATAGCAAAAACATATTTTTTTGACCAAAATGGACATTTGAAGAAAATTGTTTTCCGTAATCTAACAAAGATTTTTAGAATGTTTTTTCTGTTTTATGAGATGGATATTTTCCAAAAAAAATATTATTCTTTACCTCGTTTGTTTATAATAATTTTGTTAAAAAAAATTTTAAGGAGCAAATGTTTGTAATAATTCCTCTATAACTTTCAAATATATTTCATTCAAAAGTACACAATTTTAAAAAATGTTTGTTTTGTGAATTTTTAATGCATTTTAAATATCTTATTCAATTTTCTTACTGAAAGGAAGTATTGTATTCGTAAAGAGTCGCTCTCCACGATTTCCTTGAATTTTCATTTTTTCGATTATGTAGATTACGAAAGTCCGTCAATCCGTCTGTCCTTCTGTCGGACTATTTGTATGTTGGCCCTATATTTACAAATGTTATCTCCATGGAATGTAATTGTCACTATTGCCAGGAAGTAAATCTGATATTCTATTAGTTAAAAAATATAAACAGGGTGGTTAGAAAAATAATAAATAAATGAAAAGTGCCAAATAGAGAGAAAAGTTTTAATACCTTTACAGATTTTTTAAATTGCACACTTTTCGATCACATATCGGTTGTAGATTAAAAGAAAATTTAAAAAAAATATTTCTTAGCTATTTTTTTCAACAAAATTGTAAAATTGTTATAAATAAGTTAAAGAACAGCAATAATGTTTGTGGAAAATAATATATGAAAAAGAAAAATTTTAATCATTTTTACAAAATGTAATTTCTGTTTTACTTCCCTCACTTACAGAGGAAAGTATTGCAATTGTAAAGAAAACACTCCAAGATTTCTTGAAGCCGATTTGAACTATTTTCTAGTTGAGTAAATCAGTCTCATGCCTAAGGGTAGTACCCTTAGTGTATTCGAACATATGTAGGTAATGTTTAATTTTGGAGTTATCTCTGACAAAAATAGAAAATACGGGTCAACAGGATCAAGGATTAATAAATAATTGGATTTTTAAAAAGATCGATTTATTTAATGCGAAAAACTTAATAATAAATGAAACACCTTAAATATTAATATTTACACTGCGCGAACTTAAGTTTTCTATGACAATGACAAAAGACCTGTACATGGTTTGCTTATTAAAACAGTTAAATAAGTAATCAGGAAGTAGACAAAGAAGCAAACCATAACATGGTAGAGAGAAATAGATGTAGAAGATCAGAAGCATTCCAAACTTCTGAATTTAGACTTCTTGGGCACATTGACAGGGAACTCACTCAAAAAGAGGAGGGGAAAAATGTAGGTGGGTGGTGAATTAACCGACGAGATCTCTAAGAAGTATCAGTCTACAGACTGAGGCGACCTACGTAGTCCTTGAATACGATACCATCTCTGTCAGAAGATTTAACATGCTCAAGGAAACTCATCCAAAGTTTACAGAGTCAAGTTCTAACAAAACATCTTTCCGATTTTGTGTTTCCAGACATTTGTTTAAATTGTTTAGATTTGGCAACACTGTTTTTTTTTACATAAAAAAACTCTAGTTAAAGAAAACTAATAACCATATGAAAATGAACACATCATACACTTCAGAACATCACTACCTATTTCTTGAAGGAGCGCGGAAGTATTATTGTCTTTTTAAATTATATAAATTAAAGTGTCTAAGGCTATTCGTTAATTTCTGCTCCTATATTATCAATTCCACTTAGACCGTTATCTACCTTCTTATCTTGTATGTTCAGTTTATGATTAAAATTATCGCAAATAATACTGTTGTTGTTGAATGTTTCCCCTGCCATGATACCCCCGATGGTGCTAATTCTTGTACTTTCAGATACTATTTCTGGGATGCTTCTCTTGTAGAGGTACCTTGCCAGTGCTCCCAGAAGTACCATTTCTGATAACATCAGAGTGTTGTGGATAACTGAAACAAAATAAAGTGTGACGACAGGAAAATTTTACAAAATTTACATAAGTACAATAATTTTTATATATACAGGGTGCTTCTAATAGCATAACAATAATTCAGGTGATAACTCGAGTTATTTTATGTGCCGAGATTGAAAAATCGTCATCTCTTTGGTCTTTTACTCGCTACCCAATTCATCAACAATATATTACTAAAACTTATTCTGCTCAATTTCCATATTTTGATTTCTAAAATATGGAGCTGATATACCTTATTATAAAACGCTGTCTACGAAAAATTCTCCAAGCCTAAATTTTGCATAAGATTCGAGTGAGTATTTTAACAATAGTGGAGAGTGCTCGCGTTGACAAAAGTCGCTTAGTTTTTGTTCCCGTTGGCACTTTTAGAGTAAAATGTGTGACCTTGTCAGATATGTGGCTAACACCCTGTAGATTAGAAATCCACTTGTCGTAAAAAAATCGTAATGAATATAAGGACACAAATCAATTTTCTAACTAACCACACCACGCGATACAGCCAGTCATGAAGTATATTTTATCAAAAAATCATTAAATTCTCTGTAGAATTTCTATTTTTAAAATAAATAAAGACACGAACTTTTATATAGGCTTATAAGGCAGTGAAAAACAAAAATCCTCATTTTCTCCGTTCGACTACAGCAGAAAATTAATTATTTTTCGAACACTTTTCCCTTCCCACGATGATATCTCCCAAACTAGTATGTTTATCAAAAAAAAATATATTCTTTATAAAATATCCGCTATATTTTGTAGATTATTAAGGTTCTTAAATAAGAGGATCATTACCGAGATATTTAATAATAATTCAATTTTCGAATCTTATCAGCGGCGTCATGTTCGCTGGAAATACTCGCTATCCCACTACTTTAGGACTGTTTCAACAACCCCCGCAACGGCCAATCGTTAAATAGATAGGCGCCTTGTAACTCTTGTGGTTTGTGATATTTTTTAATTTTTTATGTCTTGAAAATAATTAATATGGAATAAATAGAAGTACATTTGTTGATTATTAATTCCCTGTTATGTGGACCTACATAAAATTTTTGTGTAATAGAGTAACACGTTATAAAAAAGTTTGCTGTTTGCAAGATATTTTCAGCTGGAATGTATTTTTTCAGTAGAATTTTCTGCCATATAGGTAACTGATGTATGTGCTTTTTAGAGGAAATTAAAATGGAAAGTACTACTCACAGCACAAGTTCTAAAAGTGAGTTTGAGACAAAAATAAAATGTAGTGTAAAAGAGACTAGTAGGAAATTATGATTAATCTGTAGGAAACCGGGCCCTGCAATCTAAGGTGAAAATATGTTTTCGGAAGAAATTGAAGTGGAGCTAGGTGCCCCACAAGGCAGTGTTCTAGGGCCTTTACTCTTTTCGTTGTATATAAATGATTTGCCAAATTACATACAAGATGCAAAAGTTCTTATGTATGCGGATGATACAACAATAATCATTTCAGATAAATGTAAAGAAACTTTAAATTCCACTGTGAACAGAGTGATGGAACAGTTTCTTAACTGGTGTATTTCAAATCATTTAATTATTAACATTAGAAAAACGGTATGTGTGGAATTTACAGGAAAATATAAATATCCTAATAAATAGTGGAGATTTAACCTAAACAGCACAGCTCTTGAAATATCACTCAATACCAAATTTCTTGGTACTTATTTAGACTACAGGATTAGTTGGAACAATCACATACATAATGTTTGCACTAAGTTAAGTAAGTCGTATTTTTCCATTGCCACATTAAAACAAACATTAAACGAAGAGGCACTTTTAAGTGTCTATTATGCTAATGTACACTCTGCTATCGCCTACAATATAATATCATGGGGGCAAGCAACTGAAATCGATCGCGTCTTCATAATTCAAAAAAGAATAATTAGACTTATGTTTAATTTGACTTATAAAGAATCGTGCAGACATAGCTTCAAAAACAAAAGGATATTAACAGTACCTGGAATTTACTTGTTAAAGCTATTATGTTACATGCACCAACATAAAAATCAATTTGTAACTAATAATAACATACATACACACCTCACTAGGACTAGAAATCACATACATATCAATCGCTTTAACCACAGCTACTTAAAAAAATCACCCATATATACTAAGAGAGTTTGAAAACTTCCTCAATAATAGCTGAACGCTCAATATATACAAAAAATTAATTTTTGCTTAATCCATTTTTATGAATAGAACGTCGATAAGTAAATCAACAAATTAAAAAAAAATAATAAAATAAATAAATAAATTAAGATTCTAAAATCTAAAAATGTATCTTGAGAGGATTTTTTTTTGTTTCCATTCTGTAGTATTATATATCATACGTATTGTCTCTTTTTATCTGTTTGTATTTTACAAATTTTATGTGAATTTTTGACTTGCCTTATCCACTTATTTGTGGCAACCAGAGGTAAATAAAATTATTATTATTATTATTGAGGTTCTGAGAAATCGTTTGCAACATTTATTGATTATTTACAACTCCATAAAAAGTAAGCAACCAAAGAGAAGATGATCTATATTCTAGAACTATCTCATTTTGAAAAACTAACAGTTTTGACGGTTTGGTTTGGCTGTTCTAGTTTTACTAGCAAAAGAAATATAGAACATTTAAGGAGAAAACAAAAGTAGGAAAGGAGAAAGAAATTGAAAGCAGTTCAGATGAATCTAATGCCTGTACATCAAATTCTTCAGGTGTGTTCTTGCGTAAAACTAATTTCTTTTATAGAAAAATGTATTTTTTGTCAAAAGGCATCAACAATAAAAAAGCTTTCTCAAATAATGACCACGAACACAGAAAGAAAAATAAGACTAATAATAGCCCACCAAAATCCCATAATTCTCGGTGCTAACGATTTAATAGCTATGGAAACTAAATATTATGTTTCATGTTTTTTAAATCACAATAGAAAATGCAAAGGTCTATCTAACAATAAAAATAAAAGTGAAAAACGGGCAATCAAAATACCAAAAATATGTAATGACCAAAATATGTAAAATTCTTGAGAATTTTTCTTAAAGCAAAAAAAGTATTATGAGAAGTATTTAGAATTGGATGGATATAAGTCCAAAAGATGAATCAGTAGACTACTTATAAACACATTTACCGACAAAGGAAAGAAAAGCAAAATATATATTTATATTATGAATCGAAAAAACGCTACTCGCACACTTAATTCATTATTACAAACTTATACAAGTCATTACATATTTGATATTTAAAAAATTCATAGGGAATTCTTTTCTTTTAGATTGCGGCAGTAAGGTTTGTCCTTGTAAGAAAAAAGAACATGCCATCCATCTATTCATGCTCCTGCATGGGGAAAAAGTCCTGCAAGAATTTCTCGTTCAGAAAAAATGAAAAACTACTTACCAGTAAAAATGTATTTGAATTAAATGAAGAAAGTGAATAGTGCAATATATTTAATTGGCATTTAAATTTTGTTATATTATTTTTAATTTTTCATGAATTTTTCATTTCGATGTGGATTCTGTTATCTGCCAACATTGTATTTTATGATTAATAAAACTTGAAAATCAATTGAAATACGCTAATGTTATTAACACAATATTATATAAATTAATAATTGGTAAAATAAGTACAAATCAGGTTCGACAAAAATTGTTTTTAGGCCCTCCCTGGAGCCGCCCTGGTGCACCGATTGCATTAATATTCAACAACGTTCTACCTTAAACCTCCCAGATCTCATGTCTAAAATGTCAGAAAGTCCATCTGAAATTTGGATTTTTACACGTCAATTTACCTATAGATGAAAAAGTAAAATAAATTAATCTGAAAAGATCACGGTTCTGTGTAGGTATTTGTTCTAAGTGGAACTTGGATGCTCCAGGAGTTAGAGGGGGTTGTTGAAGCAGAGTAGCAATGAGTGGGGACTCGGAGCCGCAAACAATTTCAATCCGCCGATAATCTTCGAAAATTGACATCACGCTATACATTGTTAAATATCTTGGTTATTAGATACTCAAAAAATCTGATTTAAGAACCATTGTAATCTGAAAAATATAACAAACATTTTATAAAGAATTTCTATTTTTGATAAATATAATAGTTTGGGAGATATCGTCATGGAAAGGGAAAAGTATTCGAAAAATAATTAATTTTTTGCTGTAGTCGAACGGAAAAAATGAGGATTTTTGTTTTTTACTGCCTATGTAAAAGTTCGTTTCTTTATTTATTTTAAAAATAGAAATTCTACAGAGAATTTAATGATGTTTTGATAAAATATGCTTCATGGTTAGCTCTATCACGTGGTGTGGTTAGTTAGAAAATTTTGATTTGTGCCCTTATATTCATTACAATTTGTTTTAAGACAAGTGGATTCCTAATCTACAGGGTGTCAGCCATATATCTAGCAAGGTTATACATTTTACTCAAAAGTGAAAACGGGCTGAAAGATCGAAATTAAATTACACTCCACTACAACTGAATGAAGAACAGTACTTACGGTTTGCATAGACCTGAGGTGTGATCGGTGGTCGACAGGGCAAGACTTGAAACCACACCAGTGCCCTAGTAGAAAGTCCTTGAAGTTTGGCAAAAATCAGTACCATTTGAAGCACCAGGAATTTGCCTATTAAAAAGTACTTCTCGCAGGATGACTTTAAGAGATTTATTGTCATGGACATCGCCCAAATTCCAAACAGGATGGAAGTAATTATCACAGGTTGAATATACATGTAGTTTATTTGGTACAAACTCTGAAATAGAGCAAAAGTTAGTTAAAATATAAAGAATATTACTAATGTAACCAGTATTACTGCACGCAACGATGAAACGAGAATGTAGATAAAAGAACTGCCGGTTGACATCTAGCACATATCTCCACTAACAAGGACAGTGCATCTTAATGAAGCAAAGGTTAAAAAATTCGAAAAAACTTTTGCAAATTAGCAAAGAAGGTGAATCAATGGTTTTGTTGGGCAAATAATGGTAATTATCCACTGTAATAGATCTGTTACATAAACGTTAAAGCATGTTCTCGAATAAAAAACTTGTAAAATACCATTATTAACTTTTTTAATTTTCATAAAACTCAATGAAGCGAACAATCTTAAATAAAAATGCGATTTATAATTGTAGTTAATAAATAAAATGTGCAAAATCTGTGTTGATCATTCATTTATAATAAAAAACTACATTCAAGTAGCTACTGACTAAAGTAAGAAAAACAATGATTTACCTCTCTTTCAGCCCACATCACCAACAATATTAAGTAGACTACACCTTGTACTACTGGTAGCTGCAAGACTAGGATTCTTAAGGTTCTAACAGTTTTTCTGAAAAAAAAACATACGATTTTTAGGTAAATTGGCATGAATTTTAGATAATTACTGGAACATGACAGATGTTCTTGTTATGATTATGATGTAACAAAAGTTTTCTTTAATAAGAGGAATGTCTTTAGTGTACTCGTATTTATACGAAAAGTTAAGCAACAGTAGTCGCGGCTAGTATTCGGATGGAGACCTCTAGAAAAACACAGGGACCTCGCCCATCATCTAGCGGCATGTACCTATATCAACTTAAACGCAGAAACTGTGCAATCTTAGGCGAGGATTGCGTAGTAGATATACCATCCCTTTGAGGGGATGTAAAGGTCGCTTGTCTATTAGATATTAGACAAGCGAAAAGTTCGTACTCTTCGACAGAGAAAGCAGGTCCATGTTAAATAAATGAAATAAAAAAGATTTTTCTCTCATCTAGAATGAACAATAAACGGTTTTTAAATAATAAAAATCTAGTTCCAGAACTCGTTAAAATACATACATGTACCAAATTTCAAGTCAAAATCTTAAACGGTTCCAGAGTAATCGTGCGCGCAAAAAAATTACAGACAGACTGACAGGCAGAATTTTTTTTTCGCTCAAACTTAAAATCTCGACGTTTCATGACCTTCTAATAGTGGCTTCTGTGAGTCGGAAAAAAAACGCGAAAAGTGTCACCAATTCAGAGCCTAAGGAGACTATGTCTCCCCCCGTTAACCCCCCGCCCCCCCAAACGGCCAAAAACAACCCCCGAAAGGGGTTAACGCGGATACGCCGTCTCATACCGACAAAACCTGCGTCACTCCCCGTTTTCGAGGATGCTGAACACGATGGCGGTGGTTTAAACTTTTTTCGAGTTGACCCCACCCCCTAAACGGCGAAAAACAATCCCCGAAAGGGGTGAAATGCGGATACGCCGTCTCATATCGACTAAATCTGCGTCACCCCCCGTTTTCGAGGAAGCTGAACACGATGGTGATGCTGGATCTTCTCCCCGAAGCAAGCAAACCCTTAAACGGCCAAAAACTACCCCTTTGATACCCGGTTTTATGAAGTGCACTGGATAAGAGAAAATGAATCATTGTTCACAGATTATTGAATACACGTCGGATGATGATTACATTTGACTGTTCAACTGAAAAAATAGGCGCATACTTCGTGTCTAGTTCTTAGATGGGAAAACGACATATACGAAAGAATTACATTCAAAAGTACGCGGACTCGCGGACCACTCGGATATAGTCTAGGAAATAGCGTGCAAATTCGACGACGAGTGGTTACCGTCTGCCAGTCGGTAATCGAAGAGACCATATAAATACAAAATTTTTTTCTCTCTGCAACTTTTTGGTATGGTGGGGGATAGGGGGGGGGGGGCATTTATTTTTAAATCGAATGATTATCGATATCTGACCGCATAGGTAGTTAGTATATGTACTTCACATACCCGAATTACGCTGGCAGACGAAACTTCCGAATGGCGCGCGCGCTAACCGAAAAAAGCAAACAAAATTTTTAGATTTTTTTTCCGGTTAGCGCGCGCGCCGTTTGTCAATCTCTTATCCGGTGCACTTCATAAAACCGGGTATCAAAGGGGTAGTTTTTGGCCGTTTAAGGCTTCGGGGAGAAGATCCAGCATCACCATCGTGTTCAGGATCCTCGAAAAACGACGCAGGTTTAGTCGGTATGAGACTGCGTATCCGCGTTTAACCCCTTTCGGGGGTGGTTTTTGGCCATTTGGGAGGTGGGGTCAACTCGAAAAAAGTGTAAACCACCACCATCGTGTTCAGCATCCTCGAAAACGAGGGAGGGGACATAGTCTCGTTAGGCTCTGAATTGGTAACATGTCTGTCCGACTTACAGAAGCCACTATAAGCATATTTGAACAATAAAAATTTTCAAAATTTTTTTTGTCGTTACTATACTTCCACTGGATGTTGAAGAATATAAGATTACTGTCACATTTTCAGTACCACGTGCAGTTTCTTCTGACATACACTTTCAGAAATCGCATGTTAGCACACTAGAAAAAATATTTAGAATGCAGAGTAAAGGCGAGTGTCCATGTTTCGGATTTGAAATTATGTGTAATTATACCCACTGTTTTAAAAAAAAATTACTGAAACTTCTGGTACATCCTTTAAAAAAAATTACAATCCCAGCTCGTTTTTTAAAATATGTTTTCCTTAATCTACTTATATTTTGTTGGAATGTAGACGAATGAACTGATTCATTTCTTTCTTCTTTTCGTCTCGACGACCCCCCCTCCCCCAACAAAAAGAAACAACCGACGACACTAACATAACCGGCTCATAATTATTATTTCTAAATAATTACTGTATACATACTTTGTCACATCGAAGGAAGGTAAAATGAAGCAACACGGCCAACAACAGCATGGTCCCACTTTTAGGCTTAGATGAGCTGGTTTGACTTTTCTGACTAGTTCGGCTTCTCCTCCACAGTAGGCGACGAAAAGGCAGAATAACTGATACATGCCCGCCATAAACATCCCTTGCGTGATAGCCTCCGCTAATAAATGGGCTCTTGGTACTAATATAGCGAAATAAGTCGCCAGAGACGTCACCTGAAAATAATTGGCATTTTTATTTGTATTTTTTGACTCTCAATATAACGGCATCGTATACAGAAACAATTCTGACAGTTTGTTTAGAAACAGTGGAATATTGAGAGAACGGCTATTTTAAATTTATTACTATATTATAATGCCTCAAAGGTTCCACAAGGATCTAATTTGGGTCCACTACTACTTTTACTTTCCCATACGCCGTATATAGAAAGGAAAAGTCTTGTACTCCTGCAAATATACAATTTTGATGTTTCTAATGGATTTTTAAGTCTCCTAAGGACAAAAAAATAGTTCCTAAAAAATTAGATTAGAATAGAATTGAATAATACGATGTGTTTAATTTACTAATTCTTCAAGTTAAAGTATTCAATAATTAGAAAAAAATATGCTAAATAAATATAAAGTCAAGATTTGTATTTGAATTTTTAAACCACATTTTTAGTTTCTTACTGCATAAAATAATGCAATCTTTAAATAATCTAAGCTCATTCGGAAGAACATTGTAAATTTTAGATATGTAATACACTAAGGATTTGTAGTTGTCGTCTTAAATGAGATAGGAAGTACACATTTACGATTTTTTGTGGCTCTAATATTATATTCAAAAAGGTTTACGGAATGTTTATCCTTATAATAATATATATAGTCTTCTTAAAGTGAGAACATCAAAATTCGAAAACAAAGCCCATGACATCTAAGAAACTGATCAATGATTTCGCCAAGGCATTTGATGTGATCAGTTTTTTCTATATACGAGGTACAATTACATGCGATTCTGCTGCATATATCCTGATAATAAAGTTAATTGACTTAAAATGATTTTATCGCGAAGCGAAAAATATATGAATTTTGACTTAAATATATTTAGATGTAATTTTAACAAACTACTATTCAACCATATTGTTATAAATTGTAATACGTGCTCAGATTTTGACCAATATGCTTCCAAGAATCGTCGCTAAAGTGAATAAGTGTATCATTGACATACTCACACCATCAATATCAGTATTTATAAACATTTACATAATTTACATAATTTGTAAAATGTACCGTGCCAAGAACTATGCCTTGTGGTAAACCACATGTTACTGTGGATTTTGTGCTTCTCTCATTATTTGTTTCAACATGTTGTCTGTTATTGAGATAGCTTCTCATTATGGTATAGGAACAGCCTCGCGCCACGTATATTTATAATTTCTCCAGAAACTTTACATGATAGTATTAAATGCCTTTGATAGATCTAGAAAGATGAGCTGTCGGTATACTTTACTATTCACTGTTATCACTATTTTTGTTGCCAAGACCGTAATTGCATCCTGGGTACATTTATTTGGTCTGGATCCGAATTGACTATTTAAAAGAATGTTATGTTTTTCAAAATGCTTATATAATCGTACGGTTATTGCTTCCTCAAAAATTGTTGCCATATTTGATATGAGAGAGATTACCCTTATATAATGGTTTAGCAACTTTAACATTTGAAGAAATCATCTTTGACATATTCATTACCTGAATTAGTGGTTTCACTATATAATATCTTTATGGTGGATGATTTTGTGCCATATATCCCGGAGAGACATTATTACCTGGGCTGTTAATGTAATTGGTGATTTCTTGTTTAAATGCTGGTTCTAAAAACAGTTAATGAGCAAGTCGTTTAATTTCAGTAGTGTTATTAGTTTTTGTTTATTTAACAATTTAAGTGATATCATTGATTATGATGATCTAGATCGAATAATCCAAGCACATCACTTTGAGACCGTAGCAAGGATTCTCGTACGTAGCCTGTTTTTCACCTCTAAGGTGACTGTCTTAATAGGTTTCAGAAACGCATTAATATGTGAATGCAAGGAGGGATATGATGGAATGTCTTTACTACTATCGGATCGGCTTACTTACCGGATATACACCTATGACGAAAGCAGAATGTGCTTTGACCCTTGGTGAGGAATTTTTCATGATGTAGAGTAGGGTATCGATGAAAAGTGCCAAAACTAGTATCATCGCTGTAGTTCCTATCGTTACCAGCGTTATGCCGTATACATTTGTTGCTGAAACAAACAAAAAAAAAAAAACGTGAGAATGCAGTAAGCATATCAGATTCTATTTGCTGAAAAATTCATCTGTTTATATTCAAAGATACAGTCTAATTTTCAAAGGTCACGGGCTCACAGTCTATTGACCCCTGGAATGATAGTATTCAATGAGCGATGAACAAATTAAAGCCAAATAAAATAATGAAAAGATTTTCTTTAAAACACGCTTTCTATTAAAAATGCACTAAAAAGAAATCAGTATTTTTGACAATTAAAAAATGTCAGCATGGTACGTACACCGAAATTCTTGTGGAACAGTTCATGTGAAGATCCCTGTGTATTTTCGTATTTTCTTTCTCTATTTAATTTCTACCTAAAATCGTTACGCTCTTGGTTCGACCATAGAAACTATATTTTTAAAATTTATCGGTCAATATTTTTTTATGTAATATGTCACTAAAAACTGATATAAATTAATAACAAGCTACCATATTCTAATGTTCAAAATTCTAGCCAGTTACGCCCCTTTTAATAATAAGTAACAATATATGTTATCAATTATTCAATTACTTTTAGAAATAACTGAAAGTCTTCAACTTAAATTTTGTCCCAGACAATATTTTATCTATAATTTAATGAAATGTGTTAAATAATTGATCAATTTATATCATATATATATGTGATTATAATGAGGTAGGTCAATTTAGGAGAAAACTTGTATACCAGACTTTCCACACTGACAAGCAGGTACTGATTTGTAAGTATCTCATTTCGATAACTAATATTATATCAGTAATTATATTGTATTTTCACACGCACTGTATATTTTTCTAGTCTTTGAAGTTGAGGACCCTGAGAATCATTCTCTGACTGAATAGTTTGAACCATAACTTTCTGAATCCTCTTCAAAACTTATATTTAAAAGTTCTCAACAATCTTCGCCACTTTCGTTTTCCTGATAATTTTCTTCATCTTCTTCATGTACATTTTCTTCATCTTCCAGATTTCAATTGTGATGGTGGTAATGTAAAATCTATACTATTACAACGGAGTGAGCATTTCAAACCAGATTTTCTGCAACTATAGTCGACTCCACAACCTGTAGAGCATTTACAAGCTATCGTATACAAAATATTTTCTCATCTTGTAAAGGGTTTGGTATCAGTATATTATTATTTCTAATCCAACCCGACTGCTCGGAAGGTAAAGCTCTGTTATGCTAGATTTGAATCTGGCGATAAAAAGAATAATGCAGATTTGCCCCTCCTGCGGTCATTGGAAGATTGAATTTTAAGTTTTTAGAGGTTTTGACAAGAAATCTGAATTGCAGTTGATTCAGTAATATTACTAGATCTTTGTCGACATAAAGACAACGCAAAAAATATTTCTCCATTTTTAAATAATTTCTCCTTTTTAGCAGTTGTTTTGAGCACATAATCAGCTACAACAACGCATCGTACTGCATTTGCATATCCTTTGATTAAGTATTCTGTGAAATTATATTTATATTTAGTTCATATTTAATAAAAAATGTATTGAAAACATTGAGTTTCTGTCAGGTATACATACTTCTTGTTCTTTCATCTCCCATGCCTTAGTAATGTCGACTAAATATTTTCAGGTCATATTAATAAATAATGTTGTATTCCGAATTGTGCCTTTTACTGATGTATATGTGACCCGCTGGATATTGCCATTTCTTCACTGTAGCTACCCAAGTCCTGTTTAACTGGGTTTTAAGGAAGGGTAGTGGTGTTTCTCCACTCCAATTTAGGAATTGGCGCCCGAGCAACCGTACCTCAAATACCGACGTCACTTGAGTGTCATAGTGACACTTCGCATTTTCCGTGTGAAGTACATCACAAACTCGACACAATATCTTACGTAGAACATATTACCCATATTTATAAAATATATTTTTTTACTGAACTTAAAATAGACGAAAAAAAAATTTGAAAATATTCTATTTTCATTTGTTTAATTATCAACAATGATATAAACTAATTTAGAATAACTATTGTCTCCTGTAATTTTTCCATAAAATCAATAGAAGAATAGTTATTTAGGAAAAACTTATTTTTGACAAATTACATTAATCTTAAAATTTTCCTTTTTCACATGTATTTAACTCCATATTTTAGAAATACTCTTTGCTTAAAGTAATCTTCAGATATTAGAGCTACTTTAAACAATCATTGGGAGTGGAAATAAACGAGTAACATACTATGTTGGGTACGATTTCACTTATTTTTAAATTTTTCCATTATATCATAAAAGTTATATGAATGACTAGAAATCTTTCTTGTTTTAGCTGCTGTCATGGTCGACCACGTAATGTTAAGAGTTGCAAAATATGTTATGACAGTTCTAGGAATTTGGCCAGTGAAATTAAGCGGTTACAAATTGAAACTTTACCGAATATATCACCGCTTGTCCTTCTACTACCTTTTAACTTTTAATGTGACGTTAGTAATTAAGGCTCTTCAGGTAAGTTAGGATGGAGTAAGTCTCGCCATGAGCACCTAGTAAATTAAGGTTTTCTCTCAATGAATTACAACGTACTTATAACTACAACTTTTACTACCACATCGAGAAAGTATAGTAATCGAAAAAAAAAAATTGAATTCTTTTGTTCAAATAGGCTTATAAAATCATGAAACGTAGAGATTTTAAGTTTGAACAAAAAAATTCTGCCACAAACCCATCTAAGTTGTCTGGAAATGTACTCTGTTTAGCTTTAAAATGATCAGCTATAAATACCTAATATAAACTCACTTAGGTATGGGAAATGACCGTGATGTACCATGCTTGAACAACATTGCTAATTATCGAAGTTCCAATTATTCTTACATATTTCATGGCTGAGTTGCAAATCAAAATTTTACAGTTCAATGAATTAGACGTTTTTTAAAGGAAATTACATCAATTAACTGAACTGTTCCGTTTTCGTAATCTACTTAGATGTCTTGTACTGAAGCAATTTTTAATAAAAAAATGCACTTATTATAAAGATGATGCAACCCAAGATATCAGCACATGGGAAGTTGGAGTTTATCCTTTAGTACTACCTACATACAGGTTGTCCCACTTAAAACATTTTTTCGATAACTAAATAGTCTATTGTCCATGTACTGTAGAAAGGAACTAAAGCGTTAAAGGGTTTTTATTGTTTCTTATGTTCAATTGACCCCACGATATGAAAAAACCGCGGAGTGCTACCATTTACAGTGGTGCGTTTTTGAGATCGAAGTAAAAAGGTCCACTTTTCATATTTTTGTTTGCTCGAAAACTATGAATTTTTTCTATAAACACGTCAATAGAAAAGTGTGTAGAGATTTAAATTTCCAATCGAAATGGCACCTTCGGAAATCAAGAAATTTTTTTTTTTTACAAAAATACGTCCAAAAAACAAAACAAAAAAAACGAAAAAATGCAATTTTTTATTTTTTTTTTATTTTAGCCTGTAACTATTTTTCGGGTACATTTAGGCATAGACATTGCTGCATAACAAAAAAAGCTGGCGTTAAAATGAGATTTTGTAAACAGTTTTACGATTAATAGTGACCGAGATATAGCGTTTCAAAGTTTGCAACTTTTAACTTTTTTTGCTAATTTTTACAATTTTTTTTCAAATTTCGTCCTGTAACTTTTTTCTGAGTGAATTTAGGTGTAGACATTATTATACTAAAGTGAAAGCTGACTTTACGCCCGTTGAAATGGTGGCTGGTAAAAGTCTCTACGACAAATAGAAACCTAGATACAGCGTTTCGAAAAGTGTTACTTTTATTAACTTTCTTCCAATTTTTACGTTCTTTTTTAAATTTCGGCCTATAACTTATTTGTCAAATACAGATATTGCTACATGGAATGTACTCGCAGCATTCTTGTTTAAATGGTCTGCAATAGAAGTTTATGTGATCAATAGTAACCAAGATACAGTCTAGATATAGTAGATTATTGTACTTAAAAAATAACTTTTTATATTTTTCCACTTCTGTTTTTTTTGTTCAAATAACTTAGATTAATAACTTACATTATGAAATTATTCAAATGCTGGATTTAACATATTGTCAAAATCAAAGTCGATTTCTTCATCGGCATCTATGTAAACATCGTCTTCCGTTATTTGAGGTACATCAGCGTTTTCACCGTTCATTCCCATACATTCTTTGCAAAAATGGAGCAATTCATTCCCAATTTCCTGCAACCACAGTTTCCTCTGCATCCTTTGGTGCATTTGCAGGCTATTTTTTCCAGCAAAACTTGTGGTGCGGGAGGTTTATTTGTCAAAATTGGTACTAGTCCATTTTCTGAAGTTTTCCAACCCCAGATGAGAGGATTTACAATATTTCCTTTCCAATGTTGCATTTGCAAGTAAGTTCTTAAACCATGATGTTTAGCAGCATCAGTTGTTGGAGGCAATCGGGACAATGAGAATTTCGCACCTGTTGAGTACTTCTGAAATAACTTATAGCAACAGGTGCTTTGGCCATCAATTTTCATATCGTATAGTAATGTTACAATACATTCAGAAGCAGAACCGATGGCTGCTGGATTTGCATTTTTACACAAAAATTCATTTAAATACTTTTCCAAAAGCAAAATATTCTTATTAATGAAACTCAAGAATGTCTTTTTACCAATACCAAAAAAGGAAGAGGTTGTATCACAGCCACTGAATGCATGGACAAAGCCAAGGTATTTTCGTAGATGATTAAATTTGAAGCTATTATGGTTATATAATTTGGCAGTTACATTTCCTATACTAGGTTTAAAAAAATATATATTTTCATTTTCTTCTGGTAATAATGATAGGACAATAAGAAGATCGACATCTTGACCAACTATAACAACATTTTCTGATTGGGATGCCTTATCTTTTGCAGTATTTACAATTAGTACGTCTGCATCCTCTTGGAAGAAAGTTAATAAAAGTAACACTCTTCGAAACGCTGTATCTAGGTTTCTACTTGCCGTAGAGACTTTTACCAGCCACCATTTCAACAGGTGTAAAGTCAGCTTTCACTTTAATATAATAATGTCTACACCTAAATTTACTCAGAAAAAAGTTACAGGACGAAATTTGAAAAAAAATAGTAAAAATTAGCAAAAAAAGTTAAAAGTTGCAAACTTTGAAATGCTATATCTCGGTCACTATTAATCGTAAAACTGTTTACAAAATCTCCTTTTAACGGGTAAAACGCCAGCTTTTTTTGTTATGCAGCAATGTCTATGCCTAAATGTACCCGAAAAATAGTTACAGGCTAAAAAAAAAAATTTAAAAATTGCATTTTTTCGTTTTTTTTTGTTTCGTTTTTTGGACGTATTTTTGTAAAAAAAAAAATTTTTGACTTCTGAAGGTGCCATTTCGATTGGAAATTTAATTCTCTACACACTTTTCTATTGACGTGTTTATAGAAAAAATTCATAGTTTTCGAGCAAAAAAAAATATGAAAAGTGGACCTTTTTACTTCGATCTCAAAAACGCACCACTTTAAATGGTAGCACTCCGCGGTTTTATCATATCTTGGGGTCAATTGAACATAAGAAACAATAAAAACCCTTTAACGTTTTAGTTCCTTTCAACCCTCTTTTTTTGTACATAGACCATAGCCTAAAAAGACATATTTGAATTATGTAAGAGGTATCTGCTACAAGATACAAATGGCTTCAGTTTTGAATAAAAATGGTCATTTTACAATTTGGGGTATAGATGGCTTTGCGATGCAAAGAAATTATTCGAAACCTAGGAACTTTTAAGAGGTGCATGTGATTAGGCATTGCGTACTAAGTAACTTTTATTATGCGAACAATTTTCGAAAAACCACTGGGTTTCATGATATTTCAACTTCAATATAATTTTTTAAGTAAGAAAAATCGCATTTTTTTTTTTCAAAATGTGACGATATATACAATTTACTCTATAAAATTCAGCCAAACGTACAAATTGGGGTAAATGGGAGTAAATACGTAAATCAAGCAAATAAAAGTCCACAAAATTAGTGCTTAGTATATATGAGAGAAGCTAAGGTCTCAAAAAATTTTTTTTGGTATTAGCCACTTCCATTACCACCCCCACCCCATTATTAAAAGGGGTGAAAAAAATAAAATCGTGTTTTATGGGTTTTTAGGGTCGACGATTTCAAATAATATATTATTAAAGTTCCATAGATTTTTCCAAAACACGGCGAATTTTTTTCAAAACTACATCAAATTCTCTTGGGAAGTGCGCCAATTTTTTCGAAAGTACACTAAATTTTTTTCTAAAGTTCGCCGGAGTAGGGCACTATGGTAGGTCCTAGGCCTTCTGCCTCCACCCTTTTTGTGACGTCACGGGGGCGGGGCTTGTGGGGTAATTAAGGGTAATTAGGGAAAGGTGGGAGAAAGTGGAACAAGGTGGGGCGAGACGGGGGGTAAAACAAGATAAATAAATAAAATATGGATAAATGGGGATAACATACTAGTTATTAATATTCGATGTCATACTGTGAAAGGGTAAACATGTTTACGTGTAATGTTTGTAAGGCAACATTCACTTGGTCTTGCAGACTAAGCCACCACGCTAATATTCATAAAATTCTTAAAAGATTGTTTTTATGATTTTTTTTCATTGTGACTTGGATAAAAAATCTGAATGTGGAAGTAGTGATTTCTTGGGCAGTGGTTTTTTTATACAGCATATATCAGGAAATTTCTCATGGAGAAGACAATCATTCACATTTTTGAAACGAGTTGCTTAACTTTAGATTGTCATGAAACTACACTGTTTGGGAAATTTCGCCATATCTTGGCTAATTTCTGTCCTGAAGGAATGTGACCATACCTTAGCCGAAAAAGGGAGATAGTGATGAATTGAGCTGCCAATAGTGTCCAGCGGCACATGTCATTAAGCAACGTTGATTTGAGAAGCCTTTGTAAAAACCGCTGCCCAAAGAATCACTACTTCCACATCCAGATTTGCTACCTAAGCCTCTCACAACTAAAAAATTTTGTATTTGGAAATAATTGTTTATGGAGCTTTTAAATATAACATTTGAAATCGTCTACTCCAAAAACCCATGAGACGATATCCCACATCGGTAGTAGGGTGGGGGTAGTGATAGGTAGGGGAGTGGTAGTGGAGATGGATGAAGTAAAAAAAATATTTTGAAGCCTTTGGTTCTTGTACACACACTAAATTACAATTTCTTTTCACCCCCTTTTATAATGGGGCGGGGGTAGTAATGGGGGTGGCTAATGCCAAATTTTTTTTGAGACATTAGCTTCTCTTATATATACTAAATACCAATTTTATGGACTTTTACCTGCTTGATTTACCTATTTACTCCCTTTTGAAAGGTTCAACGGAATAAGATGAAAATATAATCTAGTTCCAGATCCCGTTAAAGTACATACGTGTACCAAATTTCAAGTCAATATCTTAAACGGAGTAATCGCGCGCACAAAAAAAGTTACAGACAGACAGACATAATTTTTTTTTGCTCAAATTTAAAATTTCGACGTATAATGACATTCTAAGCCTATTTGAACAATAAAATTTTTTGTCGTTACTAACTGCATGTGGAAGTAAAATTATTTTGAATTACACTCCCTCCAAGATGAAACGCCAATGGGATCTGTTGCACGCACTGTTTACGTGCATTTATCCTTCTTTCCAGCCTCCAGGCTAAAGTATAGTCTCAAATTCAAAATATTTCAATAAGATCTCTCAACTTAGACAGTATTTTTGACAAAAGATGTATCGTTTTTCAGTAAATTGCAAAAACAAAGCGTAAAAATTTGATTTCTTGAGGGATGAAAACAGCATAAATTGAATACGTTATAAAACGTAATAAGCAATTAAGAAATGTAATTTTAAAATCGACATGATACTTTTTCTACTAAACTAAAGAATAATGGTGGAAGCCAAACTTCACATCTAAACCTGTGAAACTTTCATAATTTGTACTTTACAGAATATTACATAATCGTCAGTTCTGTAGCATGACTAATACCTCCAGATTTATATAAAAAATGGAGAAAGATCAATTATAAAATCAAATAAATAGTATAATTTAGAATATTACCAACCTTGGAACAGAAGTTTAATTATACATTTACCTGCATAGAAATAAATGTGGTACAGAAAAAATAAATTGAGCGTACTTGAAGGATTCTTTTAGATCGGTTAATGTTGCACTGTTACGTGTTACAAATGAGACGAATCAATTTTATCTCTACATTGATGATAATTTTAATTACACCACAAAGATTGGCACATCCAGTCGATTCGAAACGCTGCACATAACAAAAGAAATTAAAGCTTGCAGTGAATATATACCATTATTGCTACATATGTTTTTTATTCTTCACAATCGCTTAAAAGTTTTGCATTAATCTGTACGTTGCAGGAATTTAAAATATTTATTTGTGTATTAAAAGTGCAAAAGTGCTTCATTACCGCTCGAGAGATCAAACACCGAGATCGACAATGACACTACCTTCGAATTACACAGATGATTTTATCAACAATTATTTGAAAATATCAAAATGAGAGAAATAGTTAAGTTGAATTTTTGGTTGAAATCAACATTTTATTAGTGTGCCAAGCGTATGACTAAAATAAACAAACGAAACACAAACGCTGTCAATTTATTTGTATTTTGCTGCTGCCAGTGCTGCTGAATTTATATTGTTTAATTAATTTTGTTACCTCTTACATCAACTCTCATTAAAATAACAAAAGTTTTAGGGCATTATTATTTTATAAAAATACACTGTCAATTTTGTGACTAAACTTGTTTAAGGAGAGATGCACGTAAACTCGTGTTAAAGTGCTTTACCGCTTGTCTTGGGAGACGAGAGTTAATGACGTTACTCATAGCTCCTTGAACTCCATAAGACGACTTTATTCAACCCATAAATGCCGCCTAGATCTAAAACGCCGACCTACTGCGATAAAGAGAAAAACGCAATTTTCGAGAAATTATAGTAGAATTAGAGATAGACAAAAATTTTGTTAATGAAAGTTGTTCGGAATCATTTGATATGCCCCCCCCCCCTGTAAAATTTTGTTTCAATTCGCGTGAAAACACCTCTGTATCTTTTTTATTTGTGACCGAATTCATTTCAAATTTTTATCAGCCATACAACTCCATAAGACGACTTTATTCAACACATAAATGCCGCCTAGATCTAAAACACCGGCCTACTGCGATAAAAAGATAATCGCAATTTTCCAGAAGTCATAGTAGGCTTAGAAATAGACAAAAATTTTGTTAATGAAAGTTATTCGGAATCATTTGATATGCCCCCCTGTAAAATTTATTATTTAAATATTTTCAAAAAAAAAAAAATTGTTTTCACTTCTCGTGAAGACACCCCCATGTTTTTTATCAGCTACACAACTTCATGAGGCGATTTTATCTAACACCTAAAGAGAAATTTTTCCCACAAATGAAAGTTGTGAACAAAAACCGGCATTCAATAAAACGCCAAAAGAGCCACTTTTTATTATTATTACACATCAACTTAAATGTAATATCGTTTTTTTCCAATAGTTTTATAACACTTGGAAATCTGTATGTATGTATGTATGATGTATGTATCTATTAAATTTACCCAGTTAAATAATAAATAATTTCAATAATAAATGTGAATTTCATGTGCTGTAAAAAGTTATCTTTATGAATTAGATATAATCGTCTCATGGAGTTCTATAGCTGATAAAAATTTGAAATGAATTCGGCCACAAATAAAAAAGAAGTGAAACAAAAATTTTTTTCGAAAATATTCCGATTTTCACAAAATTTTATAGAGGGGCATATCTAGTGATTCTGAACAACTTTCAGTAACAAAATTTTTGTCTATCTCTAAGACTACTATGATTTCTCGAAAATTGCGATTTTCTCTTTATCGCAGTAGACCGGCGTTTTAAATCTAGGCGGCATTTATGCATTGAATAAAGTCGTCTTATGGAGTTAAATGACTGATACAAATTTGAAATGAATTGGGCCATAAATAAAAAAGATACAGGGGGTGTCTTCACGAGAAGTGAAACACACTGTATGCACCAAAAAACAACTATTAGATAGGGCTGTGGGTCACTTGAAAATTAAGCTTCATGTACAAATTGTTGTCTATTTTTCTCTACTATTTTTATACTCCGCACTTTATGATCTTTTTTTGTCCTGTAACTAGGTTTATTCTGTTAGGCAAATACAAATTATTACTATTATTATTATAAGATCACTAAGTACTAAAGTATTCTAAATTAAAATTTTATATCGTTAAAATTTACACACTGCCTACAAATGAAGCAACACAACTTGTATACTATTTTAATTTTTGTGTCTAAATGTTGCTTAAAACTAAAATCACTAATAAATGTGACCCTTAAGTCTTCAATCCAATTAACATGAGCCAGGTCTACTCCGTTTATATTATAATTAAATAAATTGGTTATTTTCTATTTAAAAAAATTAGTGTTTTACATTTGTCAGTATTAAATTCATGATAATGGTTTAGTTATATCACTTTCCAATTGTTTGTAATCATAATGAACATATTCTCTTTAATAAATACCTCTAAGTCGTCTGAAAATAATAGTACTTTACGTTCTAATTCTACTAATAAGTCGTGGATGAAAGTCAAAAACAAAAGTGGACCTAGGTGTGATCCCTGGGGGACATCGGACAATGGGCAAAATGATAGATAGATAGAATAGATAGAATAGTTTATTTGTTCCGTTTTTAACAACCCTCAGTGGGTATAGAACATGTCATTAAGTTTACAAAACAAAGTAACTTATTGTCTATAAGGAGTACATAATATAAAAACATATAAAACATGTAAAGTGTATATAGTACAAGAAAAAAACAAAAACATATAAAATGTCCAAAATGACCATATACGTAAACACGATATCACAACTATACAATAGAGTGATTTACAGTCATTATATCATTTCGCTAGTAAAATATTCGTTCATATTATAAAATGGATTGTCCAATAGATACTCTTTCACATATTTCAACAAAATTCCTCCTGGCAAACTTCTTTTTTGTAAGGGTATTTTATTCCAAATTTTAATTAGGTTGTTATGTACATTTTTTTTGAATGAAGCTGAATTTAGTTTTGTCAGGTAAAAGGTTCTCTTTTGTTTTTGTGTTATAATTATGTGCCCTTTGGTTACCTATAAATGAACCCTTGTTCTGGACTATAAATTTTATTGCCTCATACACATATAAGGCAGTTGTTGTGAGTAAGCGATTTTTGAAAATTGGTCGGCAACTTTCTGTTTTTTCCATCCTAAAAATAGTTCTTAAGCATCTCTTTTGTAAAATCAGCACTCTTCGTGCGTCGACTGAGTTTCCCCAAAATAAAATCACGTATCGAATTTTAGATACGATATATGCATGGTACAAGTTTAGAGCTGCTATGACACCTACTCTATCATTCAAAGTTTTTAAGGCATAGCAATACTTTGATATGTCTAGTACGAGAGTATCAATGACATGAAGAAATAATTTTCTATTTTAACTATGAGTACTATTGTAGCGTAAGTACGAACCCACTAAAGAAGGGACCTAGTTAGACCCGTGCTTCTACAATTATGTAATAAAATAGTGCGATCTACCTAATCAAACACTTTTTTAAAATCAGTATACCCTGAGTCTAGTTGCATTACTTCCCTCAATAACACCATCATGTGATAACTGTAGATAGCTAAATTTGAATAAGGTGATTTTCCACTAAGGTAAATAGGTATGTTGTTCTGAAATTGTAATTGTTTTTATTTCGCTACATAATCTACTTTTAGCTATTCTAGTACTTTTCATAGCATTTCCCCAGTATGGGTTTTGTTCGACTCGACATTCACAAATGTATTTTCAGGTAATGGGAAAAGATTTCAATGAGACCTCAGCTAATCTTGGCGTAACAATCGTTTTCTGGAGCACTATCTTAAAGGTTATAATTTGTACATCTCCACAAATGATCAACTTATTAAAACAAATAGAGGAATCCGAAAAGGTCATTCTGCAGAGAACAGAAAAAAGTATCTTGGCAATACATAAGAAACACGTGATAATATCTACTAGGGAAAATCTTGCCCAGTTCATAGTTGGTACATTGGGAATCTCACTCTATTTTATCACGCCCATAATCAACAATCATCAGTATACGGCAACCAGCAACAGTACTGACATTCACCACGGCAAGAGTTTCATTTTCGTGTCATGGTTTCCTTTCGATCAGTACAAATATTACAATTATGCTTATTTGATTCAGTTCGTGGCTGGATTTTATGGAGCTGGATATACCATCTCCACTTCAATGTGTTTGTTTAGTACGATGATTTTCAGCAGATGCGAAATAAAAATCTTGCAGTATGTATTCCGGAACTTCCTGGAATATGTTAATGATTACGCTAAGGATAATAACACTTCTAACATACAGTCGCAGGATATTGTTTTGGAGAGATGCATTTTTGAACACCGAAAAATAATACAGTAAGTACAATTGGTAGTTAGAAATATATAAAACACTAATAGCACAACATTGTCCTATGGATATCTGAAGGACGTCCTCGACGGACATACAGGACATCCGATGGACGTTCGTTTTTGGTTCAAAGTACATCCTACGGACAACCGAGGAACGTCCAAATGTCATAACTTTGAACAATATTTGTACATTCCTGAGGGATATCATACGGATATCCATAAAGTACATGGACATCCTACTTTTTTTATATAGAATATAGATATATTATTCAGGGTGCTTTTCGACTTCGATGTGTAAGTACTTGATAAAAATTAAGTGCATAAACATTGTCCTATGGATAACCGAAGGACATTCTCAGCGGACATTGAGGGCGTCCGATGAATTTATTTGATCTCTTTGATCAGATCTCAAGATTGAAGAGCAAGGGGAGGGGGGTCAAGTATTTTAAGAATTAAAGTTTTATGATTGCGGTACTTATACAAACCTGGGAAATGTATTAGAGAATGTAAAGGAATAATATCATCATCTACAATATAAATAGAATATTTACATCAGCGCGTATTAAATAGACGTCCTGCTGCTATCCTTATAGGGACCTAAAATGTGTGTACTTGCCGTACATAAATTGGTCATCCAGAGGACGTCCGCTGAGGCACATATGATGGACGTTCAATGTGGTATTCGCTGGTATTTATACATATCTCGGAAACGGATTGGAGAGAAAGCGGTATGGAGGAGATATTATTATTTATTACAAAAATATAATACTTAAATCAACGGACACGAAATGGACGTCAATCTCCTGTCCCTATATGGACTTAATATGTACTTACTTCTCATACATAAAATGGACATTCAGAGGATGTTCATTCCGTACAATTTCGAAGTAAATCCGATGACAAACGTCCGTTGGACGTCCAATTTATGTCCATGGGCGTCAGTACATTAAATGGATCTAAAACGGACCTCCGGTGGACATCGTCTGCTATTGGGAATAATAACATTAATCGGGGAACAGAATATATAGCTATTTGTATGACAAGGGAGAAAAGTGCATAATTTCCTCCCGCGGATAGTTTATCCAAGGGAGGAAATGGTACTTTGCTCCTGTGTAATACATATGATTTTTTCTACGACCATTTACAGTGTTTTTTACATTGGTTTTACATATATTTTATTATATTTTCTTATGCATGACAATCAAAAAACCAAATATGTCAAAATGTCATAATAGGTATTTAGATAAGCAAATATTTTTAAAAATCAAAGTACATGGAACGTTGCTAAGGTTGCTTCTTGTTTTCAAAATAAACAAACTTCCAAAAAGTTTATAATAATGTATTCCGAATGTGAAGATGAAGTTCCTCAAGGTATTCTGGAAGAAGCAAACGTGGTTTCGTTAAATCTATTACCGTTAAAGTCTCGTGAAAATATGAAAAAGAGTACCAGCTATTTAAATGTTGGATGGAGACTAGGCAAATAAGAAAAATATGTGAAGAAGTGGTCCTATTTTACTTTTCCAAAAAATGCGCCGGTTTGAAGCCTTCAACATTATGGAGCAAATACAGCATGTTGCGATCTACACTCCAAATTAAAGACAATATCGAGATTAAGTTTCCTAAATTAGTAGCTTTTTTTAAAAAGGAAATCTGCTGGATATAAAGCCAAGAAAGCCAATACTTTTTCAAGGGAGGATATCAACAAGTTTATTGCAGAAGCTCCAGATGAAACTTACTTACATATGAAGGTAAGATTGATCGTTGTTGAATAATAAATAAAAAGGTAACGCAGTATTTGTTATTAGAAAGCATATATAAAATAACAATTAAGTGACATTTTAGGCAGTTCTCATAATTGCATTTTCCTTTTTCAGGTCGTTGCTATTCATTTGGAATTGCTGGGGCATGCCGTAGCGATGAATAGTTAATATGGTACTTGAGGATATCAGTGATAAAGGCGATATTTTGGTGGTGAAAATACCTGACTCAAAAACTAATATCAAAAGGACATTTACAATAACAAATGAGATTTTAAATGGAGTATCTGTTTTGGATATGTATAGAAAATATCTGGACTGTAGGTCCCCTAAAACATGTCATTCTAGATTTTTTGTAACTTATGCTAAAGGGAAATGTACAAACCAGGTAATTGGCAAAAACACAATTGCCAAAATTCCATACAGAATAGCAATATTTTTAAATTTGGATGATTCGAAAGGCTATACTGGACACAGTTTCCGCCGTACTTCAGCTACGTTATAAGTCAATGCTGGAAGTGACATTCTCACTCTAAAAAGACATGGGGGATGGCGAACAAACGTAGTACCAGCAGAAGGGTACTTAGATGATTGTATTTCTAAAAAATGTGAGGTAGCCAGCCAAATAATTACGGAAGAAAGTACTACTTCAAGTACCAAAAAACGTTGTCTTGTTTTTGAAAATGTTGTTTCTACAAGTACTTCATCAGCGACCAAGACTTTGGAAAACAACAAACAGGAACTGATCTCCACCAGCAGAGCCAATATTTCTTCAGGGGGAATCTCCATTAGTAATTTAACTAATTGTACCTTAAATTTTAACAATATTTAGTTACTGATGTTAATTTAAACCTTGATTTAAACTGTTTTCAATTTTTATAAATAAAAATAAGTAATAAAAAATCTGTTTCAAAGAAAAGCATAACTATATATTTTTAGGACGTTTGTGTATCAATAAAAGAAGTCTATACACTACTATTACAGCTATTTGAAGTTTTTACTTGTTTGCTTCCAGAGGGAGCCAGTATTTTCCTCCCTAGGGAGGCAAAGTATTTTCCTTCCGAGGGAGGAAAAGTACTACTTTGCTCCCTGAAATGAGGGGGCAAAATAGTATTTTCTATGTAGGGAGTAGAAAAAATATTTTGTTTATAGTGTATTCATATATACATGTAGAAATAGTAAAGTAGCTATCTGCTTGCTATTAGCACTGACCATATACCTAGCGGGTGGTTCAAACGCCTGTATTGGATAAATATAATTTTAAGGAAATAATAATTCAAATATTTACAATTACAACAGATTATACGAAATAATGCTCTAATTCCATTTTGTTTACATTTTTAAAATAAAATTAAAATTCAGTTGTCAGTTATTGGCAATTCCAATTAATGTTTGACAATCTGTGATGCATGACGTCACGTTGGGGAGACTTTGTGTCGCATCAGGCATTATTCGCATTAGTTGCATAGGTTATTCTGTGGCATTTTAAACAGTTTTGTATTCAGATTTTTCGTGTGTTTTCCTGCTTGTCGATAAAATGTGTTGGTAAGTAAATAGAAATATTTAGTACGTGTAAACAACACATTGCATCCCCATCGTGACGTCACTCCCGTAGTTCCTCAGCTTAACGCCAAAAAGGTGATGCTTAGTTGGAATCGCCAATAGCTAGCTTCACCTAAACTAATAATAAATATTTCTGTAATGTTTTCGATACGAATGTATGAATCTTAACTTTTTGAACGCAAAAGATATTACATTATCTTAAGAAGGGTCTTACGTCACATTTTTTTGACCTACGAAATATAAAAAGGCTTCCTATTAGCAGGACGTTTTACGTTCCAGATCCGTCAAAACATTGGATAACGCCATAAAAACGTATATGCTGCTAGATTTCACTGTTACTTCCTTCCAGTTCTCAATGCTGTTGATTCAAATAATTCAGGTGAGTTGAAATAATGAGTGAATGTTTTTTTTTATTTGGGCCTTAAACCATGCAGCCAGTCGCATGTATTAATGTGTCTTATCTCGATAAAAAAATAAAATCATTTAATATATATTATTTACCTAAAAGAGGAAGAAAAAAAAACAACCTAACACAAAAAGAAAATTTCTTGACGAACTGCAACAGGAAAAAAACAGCTACACGCGCTTTTCAACCAGGTTATTTAAAAATAGACAACACAAAAAAGACCATGGAAGGGAGAGAAATCACACAAGATAATACATAGGGACGCAAAGCTAAACAATAGTCTTATATTTGTTTCTATTAAAAAAATAATATCTTCATAGATTGTAACCTAAAAGATAGTAGATTAAAAATATTGAAAGGAGCCATCATGTTGCAATTTGAGGTTATTTTACTTCTATGGTGAATTATACGAATGTGGAAATGGGACAATGCATTACGTATATGGTCTCGCAGATGGTAATGCAACAAAAGCCAGAAGTATGTTATCAGGAAAGATATCTTAATCACGCCATGCCAGATAGCCGATACTTTTCGACTATTCATCGCCGTCTTTGTGAAACTGGTAGATTCCAAAAAGGTACTTCGGAAGGTAGACCTCGAACTGTCAGAACACCCGAAATTAAGGAAGCGGTGCTGCAGGAAATCGATGAACATCTTGAGATGAGAATGGGGAAGATTGGTAGAGTTCTGAATATTTGTCATCAAATTGTTTGGTGAATTTTGGTTGATTTTTTGTTGTATCTGTACCATATTCTAAGAACAAGGGCATTACTTCTCAGGGATTTTCTACAGCGTGTGAACTTCCGTCAGTGGTACCTTCAGAATGTTACACTAAATCCGCAGTTTGAATCACAACGAAGCAAATTTTTCTAGGAATGCTATTCAAAATTTCCATAATAATGATGTGTGGGCGGACGAAAACCCCCATGCCAGAACCGAAACTCATTTCCAAGAGCAATTTTCGGTTAATGCGTGGGTAGGAATTATTGGTAATAATCTTATAGACCTTTTTTTGTACCAAGATGCCTTAATGGACAATTTTACCTGCATTTCTCCAAGAAGAACCTGTGTTGCTTGAAGATGTAGCAATTGGGTTAAGGAATCAAATGTGGTACCTGGGGGCTCCTTTTCATTTCAGTGTAATTGAAAAGTCAAGTAATTCAGTTTTTACTAATATATTAAGTGATGTAAATTAGTCTTTTTGGAATCTAGATTTTTTATTTTCATATAGGTTATAAAAAAGTGACATTGATTGTGAAATGCCATATGTAAGGTATTTGGAAAAATGTTAATGATTTCAATTTATAACAAAAAATGTAAAAATTGACGTTGAAAAATTGTGTTCGAGATGTTTGGATATAATTGCTTCACCGAAGGAAGCATAACGTTTTCCAAAATATCCCTATAAACCTGTCCATTAAATCTACCATTACTCATGATACGCCACGCTACAACAGGGCCATACACGCTTATCCATGCCCAAACATTAACAGAAAATCGCCCGGAGACACGTAGCGTTCGTGAAACCTGGTATTTGCAGGACGGTACACCCGAATATGTCCGTCATTACAAGACTGAAAAACTTTTCCATCGGTAAACACAACATTGTTCCAAAACTCCAACGGGCATAATTTAAACAAAACAGAATGCGGGCTTGCTTATGTTCTTCTGTTAATATGGTCTTCTTGGCACTTACACAGTTTTTTAATTCCGATTTGCCTATCCTTCGGCTAGCTGTTGACCTCGACGCTGGAAAATTTATCATGGACACAGCGTCTACTGCTGTTTGAAACGGATTTTCCCTCAAATAGCCGAGGAGCGCTTTATCTTGAGCGAGATTTCAACTTCTCGGTCGGCCTGAACCATCTTCTCTCTTTTTGATACCTTTTCTCCTCCCACCTTTTCTTCACACTCATAACTCTACTTTTATTTATGTGATAATGGTTAGCAACTTCTCTGATAGACCATCCCTCTTCAATTTTACAGAGAATTAGAATTTTGTCATGTTCAGTTAATTTCGGCATTTCGAAAATATGACACTGACACTGACAAATAAATAAAGAATGATTTAATATAGCGGAAAATAGGTGTACGGAATTTTATTGCACAGAAGTGTACTTTCTGAGATATTAAAGAATAACGATTAAAAAAAACACCCTGTAGCAAAAAATTTAAGACGTTGCGGACATATGTTCAATGTTCATATGAACTTTTCTTCATAAAATGACCTAAGGAATCACATCATGAAATATTAGCACACCATTAAGGAACACTCTGTATATGATTACCTGACAAAAACTACTTGAGACTTGGAGATGTCTTAACTTATTTATCGTTTGAAGAAGTGGGACAGCTAAACTTTGCACATTTTTCTCCGCAATGAGATATTCTATTGAGATAGATATTCTTTATTTTTTTCTTTTTTTTACTTCATTTACAAATGCTACCACATTTCTGCACAAAATAATATCTCTGGTTTTAGGTCATTATTTTACATAATTAGTGTAAACTTCATGCATGTAGCGTTCGTAGTTTAAAAGTTAGGTAGTGATAGATGTATCGACGAACACTGGAGCGAAAGCAAAAGTATCCTATGGTATTCTAAAAAGAAAACGAAATTTAAGGAGTGTATTAAATAATATTCCGAGGATGGTCACTCTCATAATTTGGTATATGGTATAATATATGGTAAAAGTGTCTTTATTAGTTGAAAATAATAAACTGTTGAGATACTGAAATTAATTTGTCTGATAAAACAACAGAACAATGAATACTTATTCAACAATTGCAAAATATTATAAGCAATAATTGCACAAGGAAAGAGCTCATACAAACACTTAAAACATTTTTATTGCTATTGAAATGTGAACTGTGAGCACATAGATATAGCTTTTTGCAAAATAAATGTATTTATTATATCTTGTCAGTTTACACACGTATACCTTGCGGTAAAATCATCTGTTTATCTTTTATTGCAATATAGGTGAGTTACTTCACAATAAAGCAGGCTGCAGGAGAAAATGTAAGCTAATCAAGCCTACTGAAGTTTTACGAAAATGTGATTGAAGACTAGGTCACTGAAATAAGACTTTTGTCTTCTTCTTCTTATTTACAACTTGACAAAGTTTTAATTATTTATTTATTTATTCTTTATTATCCAACAGTAAAAACCAAACACTTAGAAGTAAAATTGTAAATAGCATAAGACATAATTTATACATAAACTAACAAACAAAACAGAGCAGAAGAAAAAAGATTAAGGATTTGCAGTGAGATATGAATACGACATCATTATCTATTAATATTACTGCAATGGAAAATGGACCTAAGGCTGGAAAAATTAATGTCGCAGTTGCTACTTAAATTATTATAGTTTTTACGCATGATATTAGTTGGGGACCTTAACATCATATTTGTTACGCATATGTTCGGTTTAAATGCAATTGTCTGCCTCGTGGTACAGTAAAATTAATTTCACCCAACAAATTGAGGCAATCAATATGAGAATGTATTAACTCATATAAGAATGTTAGGGATATATTCATTCTCCTAGTATTAAAAGATATTAGGTCAAATCTATTCAACAATGTAATGTGATCAGCATCCTGAGGTGGATATGTCCGGTCGAACCTTTAGGACAGAAACTTGACAAATTTATGTTAAATTTATTCAACTCTATTTTTATGACATTCATGGATTGGGTACCAGATTGTGCCATATTCCAATCTCGTCCGAACGAATGCAACATCTAGTGCTTTTGGGTGAAAGGATACTCCGTTGGGTGAAAGGACACGATGGAATTCAGGATAACGAAGAAGCGGACGCTTTAGCCCGTTGGGATCTGAGAGCGCTCTGCATGGAAACTGCAATAGCGCTCTCAGATTCAGTCCACAGTTCCCTGCTAAAGAACTTTACACTCAAACGCCACGCGGATTGTTGGAGTGATCTAAGCAGCTGCAGACATAGCAGAATGGCTCTGGCCACACCCAGTCGTAAGCTAGACAGACGCTGTCTCCAGATGTCCAGGAGTAATCAGCGCATCTATGTAGGATTTCTAACAGGACACTGCAGACTAAACAAACACCTGCATACACTGGGAGTTATAGACCCCAAATGTGGATCTGAATCTGAATGACGAGACTGCCGAGGACGCACTGTGTCACTGCTCTGCACTCTCAACGAAAAGATGATCCATACTGGGCGACTTCTGGCAAGCTTACCCCCACCAGACAATCCAAAAAATCCAGACCCCGTTACTTTTAACAGCTCTTCTCTTACCTTGCCTTTATCTACAGTAGAAACAACAAAGGATCTCAATGAATAATTTGAAGTTTTTTGAGTCATTGCGTCCATGCCAATTCCTTTGACAGTTCTTAGGTATATTCTGATATTTCGGCATATCCAATGAGAATATATTTGAATTTTTTAATCAGTTTTCTAATATTCACTTAGGTTCACAGACAGACGCAGGTTTATATTCTATTCTCTTTTACTTCGCTTGTTAGGCGGCGTTTTCTAGAAACTCACTGGACAAATATTAGAATTTTTTTCCACCCATTTTGAGCTACCGTGAATTGTATTACTAAAAATAGAATTACACTTTATGTTTTTGTTTCATTTCCGGCGTAATTTTTTCCCCCTTAATGTGCTCCCTCTCAATGCGAACAGGAATTGGATAATTGGGATAAAGCAGAAATCTATTGACTAATATGTATTTCTAATAATTTTTTATAGATAAACAAATCCTTAATGTAATCTTAAGCAGTGAATAAAAAAATAATTTTCGGATGTTTATTAACTTTTTCAAAAAATTTAATTTTTGTATCCTACCATTAATGCTTCGTAATTGAATTTCTTTCATTTCTATTTATAAGCCATCGGTTTGTTTTTTAAAAGATTATAATAGATTGATTTTTCTCGGTAATGTGGTTTTATTGGGTAGGATATATTGCTTATATATTATTGATTTAATTCATATTATCAGCAATAAAAATATACCAAATTATGGATGACATCACTTTTTAATTTTGTATCAATTGTGGAATAATCGATGCAGTAGCCAGAATGTTTAGAATCAAATTAAATATTTTACTAAAGATGAAACAGAATGTAAAAGTTCATTGTCAATGGTTATTTCACTATTCTCAAATATGAAGACGAAGAGTATATTTCATTTGATCGCGGTATATTTCTAAAGCGGCAAACGTCGCTCCCTCCTGAACGACTTTCAAAATGTTCGTTTGTCTGTCCGCCCAACGCTTTTTTTGCTAGCACGGCAACTTAGGAACGGAAAGTCTCATCGTATTGAAACTTGGGTAGTAAGTTAGTATTAGCTGGAGAAAAAACCACTATTGTTTTAGAAAAAAAATGGATTCGTAAATAAAAATGCTATGTAAGACAGTTTCATTTAAGAAATAGACCTGAAGAGCTTTGCAACGTTTAATGTGATACTGTGACTGAGGTAATTGCTACTAACACCGAAACACTGCAAGATATACTGACACGCATTTCGACAAAATCGTTAATATTATGAACAACTGAACAGGGCTGCATAAGGTTTTACAAAGGCAAAAATACAGTATAGTATACTGGCGAGCACTCCATCCACCAAGCTGGCATCAACACGAGATGATTAAATTTACAAGTGCAGCATTTTTGCCTAAAGACTGCAAATGAATTTGTACCAAGGCATATTACGAATAGCCCTTCGAGAGTACAATTCTCCCATTATATACATTATTTATCACTTCTATTAAATATATCGCTAGAACAAGGGAATAAATCAGTTGAATTGATATTTCAGAGACCAAACTTCGACATAACGATGATTTCAGTAACTACGTATTTGGGAACGATGGCTCTGCAACTGTATTTAATTTATTCAAATGGTCATGAACTCATTATTCAGGTAATGTACGCATATTAATTTATTTTCACTTATTATCTAATAGGGTGTCCCGTTGGTAATTCCATATACCTACTCCAGCTGCAACTTTTCTGCATTAACAAGAAAACTATTATAAACATCAGTTTTTATCTAGCTATATTCATGGCCATAAGCACAACACCTACGTTTCAGTAGGAAGCCTATAAGGTCGGTAAATAATAGTAATAATGAGGTTTTCATTTGCACAGTTTCCACTCAATTTTTAGTCTATTGAAATGTTACATTTTTTGAAGCTAACCTTGCATTTTGGATAGGAAGAGTTTTTTTTTCGTTGTGTAGAGGGGGTCGGTGTAAGTTTAAAATTGAGTTTTGGGGTCGGCGGCCATCCCATTTGGCCTGGTCTTGAAAAAAGATGTGCTAGCAGTTTTTGCCATATATCTCCGTAACTGTACATATCTTACAAAAAATTTAAACAGAGGTTTTTTGTTTAAAATCGATTCTCTACAACTTTACTAGAAAAACTTTATATCGTAAATTGAATAATTAAAAAGTTATAATCCTTGGAATATAAAAAGTTGTCACAAAATTTTCTTTTAAGCGCTAAAACTTTTTTCTACCCCATTTCGTACGCCCCTGGTCGTTGCCCCCCCGTTTTCATCAGTACCGAACGATTTCGCATGATAAAATTACCACATGTACGAGATTTCACCCCTTAAGTAACAGTAGTTTTTAAAATAATTAAGAAAACCCACATTTTTTATACCATCTTTGGAGGGAAGTGGCTCTGTTAGGAAGCATTTCCGGACCTCCGTTCATATGAACTTTTCTTCATATTTTTGGGTGTAGAACCACCTACCGAAATATTCGAACAAAATGTAAAAAACTAAAAAGTTCTGGTTCTAATTTTGGATTAGCTTAATACCTCCCTAGGGAACTAAGTAAATCATGTACTTCCCTAGATAGGTAAAATTCACCTAGGTACGTCCCAAATAACAATGTCATAACAGTATACTAACTATAGTGGAAATGCCTTTTAAATCATGTAAATAGGTGTAGTTATTTTAATATTATATATTAATATAAAATGGTGTTTATTTTCAGAGTAGTAATGTAGCACAGGCCATTTTTGACAGTCAATGGTATGAATTATCAAATGATGTGAAAAAGAAATTCATAATTGTTATAATAAGGGCCCAGAAACCCTTATATGTGTCAATTGGACCACTGTACGAAATGAGATGTGAATTATTGCTAAAAGTAAGTAAATACGTCTGTAAGTACACTTATAATAGTTGTTTCATCATTAGAATTAAAACGGTACGAAATGTAGAAGACGGATGAAGTTGAAAAATGACTTGTACGTATTATTTATTGAAATTTTTAACTGGAAAAACAATTCAGCAAATAGAGAATAAAATTCATAACTGGATATTTTTACATGCAAACATATCTCAAAATACTTAACTCTCCTGGGCATAAGTTTCGAGCATTGAAAGACACATAGACAGAATGGCCGAATTGAAAGATCTTATTAATTTTCTTAATCTAGATCATCTGAAATTCTAAATAATCCGGGATTTTTCCCCGACTGCAATACTTTCTTCTCTGAACGAGGAAAGTAATGCTAACACATCGAATCTCTGGCTTTAAGTTAATACTTCTTTAACTTGCACTTAATCTTAGGGGAAATTTTATTACTTAAAAACGTCAAACAACAATTTGATAATCACGCTAAAATAGGTAATCCACATCGCAGACATATTTTGGAGATTACGACAATGATTTATTAATAAACTGTATGATTATTGCATTAGATCTAAAACAGCAAATGATGAATTACTAAGGATAAGATGTAATTCTAACGAATTATTTAACAATCTCTTTTTCAGATACTGCAGGCGTTATACTCTTATATTTGCATCATTATGAAGTAATAGTGTAAATGAAGGCTTCACAATCAAGGAAGATACAGGATAAAACGAAAAGGACGCTACACTAAAAATAGTTTAGTTTAGCTTTACTGAACGCACATTTATTTTCATGTTTTAAATATTTCACAATATCGAGAAAGTTTATTTATTTTATACCCAGACGTTGTGACAATATCTAATCTTGTAGAACTAGCGTCACCAGACTATGTTTGTTTGGTCTCACAGTTAGCGAAAAAGTTTTTGATGTCGCACGTACCTAATCTTACTGATTTTTCATTGATTGATAGAGATTAAAAAATATTCAAACAATATATTTTTTATTTGGAGGGTGAAATGGGATCAAACTGATCCGATTCTTAGTTTGGTAGCAGATAGCCTCTGTAAGACCATTAAAACTATGCAAGATGAAGTAAAAAAATATTTTGATGTTTCTGATTCTTGTACACACACTAAATCACAATTTTTTTTCATCCCCTTTAATAATGAGGTGGGGGTGGTAATGGGGGTGGCTAACGCCAAAAATTATTTTGAGACCTTAGCTTCTCTTGTATATACTAAATACCAATTTTATAGACTCTTACCTACTTGATTTACCTATTTACCCCAAATTTACCAATTTACCCCCCCAACCTTTCGACGGAACAAGTCGAAAATATAATCCAGTTCTAGATCTCGTTAAAGTACATATGTGTACCAAATTTCAAGTCAATATCTCAAACGGTTCCAGAGTAAACGTGCGCACAAAAAAAGTTACAGACAGACCACAGACCGGCAGACAGAAATTTTTTTTTCGCTCAAAATTAAAATCTCGACGTTTCATGACATTCTAAGCCTATTTGAAGTATAAAAATTTTTAAAATTTTTTTTGTCGTTACTATACTTCCACTGGATGTGGAAGTAAAATCCGCTGCCCAAGGAATCACTACTTCCACATCCAGATTTTTTATCCAAGTCACTCACAACGAAAAAATTTTGTATGTGGAAATAATTGTTTATGGAACTTTAATAATATAATATTTGAAATCCTCTACCAAAAACCCATAAAGCGATACCGCACATCGGTAACGGGGGTGGTGATGGGGGTGGTAGTGGGGGTGGATGAAGTAAAAAAAACATTTTGAGGTTTCTGGTTATTGTACACACACTAAATCACAACTATTTTCCATCCCCTTTAATAATGGGGTGGGGGGTGGTAATGGGGGTGGCTAATGCCAAAATTTTATTTGAGACCTAAGCTTCTCTTGTATATACTAAATACCAATTTTATGGACTCTTACCTGCTTCATTTACCTATTTACCCCAAATTTACCCCAATTTACCCCCCAACCCTTCGACGGTACAAGTCGAAAATATAATCCAGTTCTAGATCTCGTTAAAGTACATACGTGTACCAAATTTCAAGTCAATATCTCAGACGGTTCCAGAGTAAACGTGTGCACAAGAAAAGTTACAGACAGACCGAGACAGAAATTTTTTTTCGCTCAAACTGAAAATCTTGACGTTTCGTGACATTCTAAACCTATTTGAACAATAAAAATTTTTAAATTTTTTTTTGTCGTTACTATACTTCCACTGAATGTGGAAGTAAAATAACTGTCATATTCAACGAAATCCATCCTGAAGAATGTCTTACTCATATGTAAGTGAGGACAATAAGATAACGATTAATCTGTGGATTGGATTTATGCTATTTTTCTACATATTGAATTTGTTAGAAAACAAGTACAACCACGCCCCAAATTGACACACTGTCACGCGATTACAACAGATTTTAATTCAATATTAAATATTAGAACTTTAGTCTTTAAACGTGATCGTTCAGATAAGATAATACTCCTAATTACTTTATTAATTACTAATATTTGGCCTGACCACCTGTTGTGTTATATCTGTTAATCTTTAAGATCGCCGAGAGAAGTTAATGAACATCTAGATTTATCAATGTGAAGGTTTTATGTAAGCATAATAATTTGCTGTACAGGGTAGTTGCACGAACGTTAGAACTTCATTCAACATCGGTATTTTTGAGGTTACGTAAAAAAGTTCAAAACTAAGAGTTAGAGAAAATCATATATTTTTTCCAAAAATCATTTTAGAATAACAATTAATACTTAGTTGCATTTCGGAGATATGAAGTTTACTTTGGTTTTTTACACCGCCATCTGAAAGGCCATAAACAAAGCTTTTTAATGATATATAAAACATAGTATTTATTTTTTACAATAAATTCTTTTTATTTATTTGCTTCTATCATGATTAGACAATATTATTTAGGTATTATGCAAATCACAGCTTACACACTTTTTTATTTATTATGAAAATACCTACTTTCTGTATATTGTTGCCCTAATCTGGGCACGCTAATATACTAGTTAGGTAAATACTTTAAAACTCTCATTATTGGAGATCCAATCAAAACAACTACTCTTCTAGCTAATACTGACGAAGTATTGAATTACGTGATAGGATTCTTAGCATTTTAAAGAAAGAAAATATATTGAAAATACTTAAATCATTTATTTACATTTAGTCATTCACACTTTTTTTATTTAATATGAAATTATCTACTTTCTGTATATTGGTACCTTAATCGGGTCACGCTAATATACTACTTAGGAAAACACTTTAAAACACTCATTATTGGAAAACCAATCAAAACAACTACTCTTCTAGCTAATACTGACGAAGTATTGAGTTACATGATAGGATTTCTGGCATTTTAAGGCAAAAAAAAAAAAAAATATATATATATATATATATATATATATATATATATATATATATATATATATATATATATATATATATTGAAGATACTTACATTATTTATTGAAATTCAGACATTCACAAGAATTATTGAACCTTGCATTCTATTTCAACTCTGTTTCAACTGATAGTGATGACTAACTAATTGAAAAAAAGAGCGGTAACATCATTTAATTGATATATTTTTTCAAACCTATGATTTCATTTGTCTATCAAGTTGTAGATCATTCATTATTTTGCTGGAGATGATAAAAACTTTCCAAGAGACATAATACAGACCACTGACTTGCTGAAAATAGAAATTTATCCGGGTGTAACTAATAAACGCTTCAAAAAATTGTTTACTTACTTTCCGGTGAGGCATATAATTGATATTTTTTAGATTATTTTTGGTCTACAATTTTGATAGTCTACACACAAAAAATAATTATAAATAAATTCTTAAATTATTAAATATTTGAGAGCTCAAATCATACTGGAGTTGAGCGAAATACTTAAGTTTTTTGTGTATTATATGTTGTGAATTTTTAAAATTTCTCTCATAGGAAATATTAACAAAAATTGTGGTGTACCTGGCTCCAAGGTCTTCACATTAATATAAATAAAATCCTTAGTAACCAAATTATTCGATATATGTAATTTAATACAGGCGCGCAGCCAGGGGGGGCAGCCCCCCCCCATGCCGTCTTCCATGAACCAAAAAATAAAGAAGGATAATCTCTATCAGTACAAAGGCAGTATCCAAATTATTCCTTGTAATGGATCGGATCTGGCGAGAAAAAGAGGAGTTTTGAAACCAACTTTTTTTAATTTTTTTTTTTTGACAATTCGGTTACACGCGTTCTCTTTTATCACGTTATCAACTTTGTTCAGCTTAATCACACGGGGTGGCGGAGGAATTCGCATTTAAAATTCGCAAAAACACGTTTTTCCATGATAACTTTGTTATTATTGAGCTGACGAAATAAAAGTAAAATTAAAAATTGAAGATCTCGCGGAAGCGCATAATCTGGTATTTTTTTCAAATCGGACGGTAACTTTTCGTGAAAATTTGTTTTGAAAATACTCGTTTTTTTGCCTTAACACTAATACATAAAAAAGTAATTCCTTAATTTTTTTACGAAAAAAAGAAGATTTTTTTGAGGTAGGTGAAATAGATGAGAATTGATGGAGCCGGAGGATTGGTGTAGTGGGCCAATTAGGGGAGGGGAGGGAGGTAGGGAAAGAAAAATTATTCAACCCCCTCAAATAAGCAAACATGTGGGAGGGGAAAAACCTTTTGCATTTTTTTTTAAATGCGTTTTTGAGTACGAAGGAAAGGGCTCAGAAAAGAAATTTTTTACAGGTAAGCGAGATTTCCTTTATCTTTAATTTAAAAAAAAAAATTATCGCAATCCAAGCAATAGGAAGGGAGGGAGGGGGCATTAATGCGTTTGCGGGAATAAAGGGTTAAGGAAAAGGGATAGCGACTTCGGAGCTTAATATTCGGATATATAAATCTTTTTTCCACCTTAATATTTTATCAGTCTACCCTCCATCAAATATTAAACTTATTATAAATAATTATTTAACACCGTCACGAGTTTTCGCGGCGCATTTCTCTAGTTTTACTTCCACGTCCAGTGGAAGTATAGTAACGACAAAAAAAATTTTAAAAATTTTTATTGTCCAAATAGGCTTAAAATGTCATGATACGTCGAGATTTTAAGTTTGAGCGAAAAAAAATTTTCTGTCTGTCTGTCGGTCTGTCTGTCTGTCGGTCTGTCTGTCTGTCGGTCTGTCTGTCTGTCGGTCTGTCTGTCTGTAACTTTTTTTGTGCGCACGTTTACTCTGGAACCGTTTAAGATATTGAAATTTGGTACACATATGTACATTAACGAGATCTAGAACTAGATTATATTTTCATCTTGTTCCGTCGAAGGGTTGGGGGGTAAATTGGGGTAAATTTGGGGTAAATGGGTAAATCAAGCAGGTAAGAGTTCATGAAATTGGTATTTAGTATATACAAGAGAAGCTAAGGTCTCAAAACAATTTTTGGCATTAGCCACCCCCATTACCACCCCCACCTCCTTATTAAAGGGGATGAAAAAAAATTGTGATTTAGTATATGTACAGGAACCAGAAACCTCAAAATATTTTTTTTACTTCATCCACCCCCCACTACCACCCCCTACCACCACCCCCACCCCACTACCGATGTGGGGTATCGTTTTATGGGTTTTTGGGGTAGAGGATTTCAAATATTATATTATTAAAGTTCCATAAACAATTATTTTCACATACAAAGTTTTTTCGTTGTGAGTGACTTGGATAGAGAATCTGGATGTGGAAGTAGTGATTCCTTGGGCAGCGGTTTTAGGTGTGTATTGGATATATATAACAATAATTTTTCCGCTTAACTCGCTCTAACTCAAAAACGGCACAATGGATTACTCTCAAATTTTTATCGTGTTATCACTATATATTTGTTAATATAATGTGTTAATATGTAGATCAAATTTTAATAAGTGTAGAAAGCATTATTTTTTTCTAAGGCTACGTCGAAAATTTGCATTCTCAAATGTAACATGCGGGAAACTTTTTTATCTTTCGAAATAGATACCAAGTGTATCGAGAAGTAACGAAGATAAAAGATGGACGTAACTTTTTTATTTGAAACTTTTTTTTCTAGAATTAGCAGAAAATTGCAAATGAGTGATTGTTGGCCAGGTACTGCAAACGTGTGAAATTCTAATAGCAATTAATCGTCCATCTTTTATCTTCGTTACTTCTCGATACACTTGTATCTATTTCGAAAGATAAAAAGTTTCCCGTATGTTACATTTGAGAATGCAAATTTTCGACATAGCCTTAGAAAAAAAATAATGCTTTCTACACTTATTAAAATTTGACCTACATATTGACACATTATGTTAACAAATATATAGTGATAACACGATAAAAATTTGAGAGTAATCCATTGTGCCGTTTTTGAGTTAGAGCGAGTTAAGTGGAAAAATAATTGTTTATATATATATATCCAATACACACCTAAAACTAGAGAAATGCGCGGCGAAAACTCGTGACGGTGTTAAATAATTATTTATAATAAGTTTAATATTTAGGGTAGACTGATAAAATATTAAGATGGAAAAAAGATTTATATATCCGAATGTTAAGCTCCGAAGTCCCTATCCCTTCTCCTTAACCCTTTATTCCGCAAACGCATTATGCCCCCTCCCTCCCTTCCTATTGCTTGAATTGCGATAATTTTTTTTTAAATTAAAGATAAAAAAAATCTCACTTTCCTGTAAAAAATTTCTCTTCTGAGCCCTTTCCTTCGTACTCAAAAACGCATTTTAAAAAAAATGCAAAAGGTTTTTCCCCTCCCACAAGTTTGTTTATTCGAAAAAAATTTTTAAAAATTATTCAGTCCTCCCTCCCCTCCCCTAATTGGTCCACCACCCCAATCCTCCGGCTCCATCAATTCTTATCTATTTCACCCAGCTCAAAAAAATCTCATCCCCCTAACTTCTTTTTTTCGTAAAAAAATTAAGGAATTACTTTTTTATGTATTAGTGTTAGGGCAAAAAAACTAGTATTTTCAAAACAAATTTTCACGAAAAGTTACCGTCCGATTTGAAAAAAATTTTACAGGATTATACGTTTCCGCGAGATCTTCAATTTTTACTTTTACTTTTTTTTTCGTCAGGTCAATAATAACAAAGTTATCATAGAAAAACGTGTTTTTGCGAATTTTAAATGCGAATTCCTCCGCCATCCCGTGTGATTAAGCTGAACTAAGTTGATAACATGATAAAAGAGAACGCGTGCAACCGAATTGTCAAAATTTTTTTTTTAAAAAAGTTGGTTTCATTTCAAAACCAGATCCGCTCCGCTATTGAAGTAAATATTTTGTAATTAATACCAACATTCTCTACTAGAGGAATCTATACACGTCTATTTAATAAATATACATTAAATGAATTCGCGAAATTGATATGTATTTATTATTTGTCATGAAAATTAGTATTTAACTACTGGGTGTCTAAAAGATGTTGCCATTTGAAAAAGTTGACATAATTACAAATCAGTGATTTCGGAAATTTTGATTTGTCGTAGTTACTAAACCAATTCGAAAAATTTCACGTTTACAATTTTCTCTTATTGTTTTGGTCCATTTGATTGAGTTGAGTGCATTCACTAAAATCGGCTCCGGAATCCAAAAATGTAAAAATATACAGGGCGTTCCATTTAAAATTTCAAAGTTGGAGTCATTTCCGGAGAAACCGGAAGTGATGGAAAAGTGTCAAATTATGAAAAATTTGGCGTTTTTGGTATATATTGTCCCTGCCAAATTTAAGACTTATATCTTGAAAACTCTGGAACCATGGCTTATCCGAGGAAACTCGGGCTTGTCTAATGATTCCGTTGACACCCGGTATACGGAGTCTCAACGACTAATTCTCAATATTTTACGTGTTATTAATTTTCTTGCATTTAAGGGTGGTTTCAACCCATTGGAGCAAAAGCCGACATTCTTCGTTTTTTAAAATTATTTCATATAGTATTTGATAGACATTTCAGACGTTTCAAGGTCAATTCATTCACTGGATAATAATTTCAAGGTTTTGCTGTTTTTACGACTTCATTGACTAGGCAAAGGATATGTCCAAAGTTACTCTATTAGCCAGGAGGACTCTTGTGTTTTTTTCAACTGTTGTATTATTATAGCTATCAACCAGTTTGTCGAAGAACACAACTCTTAACTAATTGAATATAGTGTTTGCCTATGTTTATGTTTCTATTTCTGCTTTAAAAAATCGGCAGCTACTGGAAACGGCTGGAACCTCCCCATCCGGTGGATCTTTAAAACCGAAAAGAGCACTAAATTATGAGCCATAATATAACGGCAATAAACGTAATCCGATCTCAACTTGCTTTGCTTTTTATTTTTTTTTTGACGGAAACCAAATCGAAAGTGCGCAAGTGTGATATATCGTTGAAATAGGAATTTTTACTGCTTTTCAATGGTTCGATTACAAATTGTAAATAATCATAAAATAAACAAAAACGGCATTAAACGTAATCCGATCTCAACCAATACCTTTTCAGATCTTCTGGAGCACTCATGGAAAGTTTCATCCAAATCCGTTTAGTAGTTTTGCCGCTATCGTGCTGACACACATACACACACACAGACATTTTTCAAAAGCCACTCAAAACGTAAAGATCTGATGTTATCTCAATTTTCGATTTTGGACCAATTTTAGTAACAATTTTTGTGGGGAGGGGGTTAAATAAAATGTCTTATATCTCTTAGCATTTCTGTCGCTACTAGCATGTATCTTGTTTCATTAATGTTGATTAGCACTATTTTGTCTGTTACTTCTGTCCTATAAGAATATTACCGCTTGAAAATTGTTCCCAATCCGTGTTTGATTAGTAAAGCGCTGTTCAAACATATATGGGCGTGGGTCACACTTTCTATATCCCGTTCAACAGTTCAGCTTGTTTTAAAATCGACTATGCAAGTTCAAGTACAACAATTTCATATTCGCATCAGCAAAAATAATTAGTGATTCAATGCAGTAATATTGACAGAAGTGAAATGAATGCATAACGAAATATTTGCCATCTATTACCTGAATAGAAAATTCGCGCCAGAAGTAATTTATTTAATTAGATATATTATATGCATGATACACATATGCAAGAGATACCATATAACCTTGGCTTAAATGTTTTGATTGCGGTGATTTGAGAGCGATCGTATCGTAATAAATCGACCTTCCAGTCTTTTATCAAACGAAAGTATCTTCAGTATCATGTTTTCTTCTTTTCTTAATAATATTGTATCAATATAACTAATATTTTTTTGTGAAGTAGATTGTCCGATCAAGTCTATAAAATATAACATTTGTATGTGCGTTCAATGACTTCCTTCAATGAATAATACTGATAGTATTATTATCTGCGGAGCTATTGAACGTCGGAACTTCGATCGAGGCTCATGTTTTGACAGTTTTTGAAACGCTATAACTTGATAACTACACCGACATACAAAAGAAAAGTCGTGAACCCGAAACAAAACCTCTCAAAATGCATATATTTTTGTGCGCTGAATCCGGATCTGTCATCATATTTGACATATGTCATCGAAATTTGTTTCTACATTCGACGAAAGACAAACTTTTTCTTAAAAACTGAAGACGTTCAAATTTTATCTAATGTAGAAAAAAATTCCTGTGACATAGGCCAAATCTGATGACAGAGATTCGAATTCAGTGCACAAAATACATACATTTTGGCCGGTGCAAAAAAAAAGTCGTTAAGGAATTTTGTCAATATGGCCGTTAGTCTGAATAAAAGGCATACTTGCAGAATCAATTTAAGAAATACCCAAAAAATTTTGGAACGTTTTAAAATATTTAAAAATACATTCTAGCAACCGTGGTAAAGGTTTAGCTGACTCTAATGAGTCTAATGATTATTTTGTAAACAAGATCCGGCAAGGTAACATAGATGAAGCATTTATTGATAACACGTTTGACAAAAAGAAATTCCTGGTCTTGATAGATATTTTAATTTTCAGCCTATTTCGGTTAAAAAAATTGAATAAATATTTAAAACTATTAAGTCTAATGCTAGGCGCTCTGATGATGGCAACTTAAAAATGTTATCGTTAGTGTTTATCAATTGGAACACTTCCCAATAGTTGAAAAGAAGATTATGTCATTCCTGTGCCTAAAACTAGCAATCCTTCAAGTACTTCTGATTTTCGTCCTATTGGTATAATTCCTACTATATCTAAATACTAGAAAAAATTGTATATGAACAACTGGCTGCTGCTATCTAGATAATAATAATGTATTACTAGCCACCCAGCCAGAATTCCGTAGAGGACACAGTACAACCATGGCACTACTACATGTTACCAATGAGTTATATAGAGCTGTTGATAATCAGAAAATTTTTTGTCTACTGTTATTAGATCATAGTAAAGCCTTCGATACCTTCGATACCTTAGACCAGCCAGTTTTGTGTACTAAATTGAAATACTTTGGCCTCGGTGAAGTTGTTGTACAATTTTTTCTAACTACTTAGGTAACACAAGCCAAAGAGTGGTTATAAACGGTGCCGGTGTTTGGTCTGATAAAATTGATGTCAAAAAGGGCATTCCTCAGGGTAGTGTGTTAAGTACACCACTTTTCTCCATTTACTCTGCCGATTTTTCTAAATTTTTAAAGCACTGTAGTTCACATCAACAAGCTGATGATTTTCAGATATTTTTAACTTTTTGTTAAATGGGGCTGCTGTTACTTTAAAAAAAAATTAACAAGGATTTAGCCACCATTTGTCATATGTCTGATTCTTAATGAATCTAAAACACAACTCTTAGTATTTGGTAGGCACAGAGACACACTTCTGAATAACCCAAATTTTATCATTCATTTAAATGGAATCACTTTAACACCATCTAACCATTGTAAGAACTTATTTTGATATTAATCTAAGATTTCAAAAAGTCATGTGGGCCACATCATCCGGAAATCCTACAGTAGACTTAAAGTATTATATATGCCCAAAGATAAACTTCCAACCTATGTTAAATTAAAGCTATATGACTTACGAATTCTTGATTACCTCTCTTATTGCGATGTAGTGTACTGGTCAGCTTTATTAAGCAAAGATAAAGTAAGCCTTCAAAGACTATAAAACAGCTGCCTTAGATATAGTTATAATTTGAGAAAATATGTTCATATTTCTGATAAACTCAATGACTCAAAATGGCTAACCTGGATGAGTGGTTCAGAGTTCACATTGTTTACAAAGTAGACATGTCGACAACTCCCAAATATCTACATGAAAAATTAATAAAAACAAGTGACATACATACCGCCCAACTAGAAACAACTCTTTATATACCTACTGCTCTTCGACACAATACCTTTCTTTTTCAAGGACCCTTTAGCTCAATGCTGTAAGAGTATTTAATCGGCTACCTCCGACTCTTAAAGCCCCAACTAGTTTAGAATCATTTCGAAAACAAGTCAAAGCTGCAACTTAGATATTAGAAATAATTAAAATATTATCTAGTTTTTTTCCAACATTTCCTTAGTTTTATTTTTACTTCCACGTCCAGTGGAAGTATAGTAACGACAAAAAAATTTTTAAAAATTTTTATTGTTCAAATAGGCTTAGAATGTCACGAAACGTCGAGATTTTAAGTTTGAGTGAAAAAAAGATTTCTGTCTGTCGGTCTGTAACTTTTTTTGTGCGCACGATTACTCTGGAACCGTTTGAGATATTGACTTGAAATTTGGTACACATATGTACTTTAACGAGATCTAGAATCTAGATCTAGATTATATTTTCATCTTGTTCCGTCGAAGGGTTGGGGGGTAAATTGGGGTAAATTTGGGGAAGGTAAATCAAGCAGGTAAGAGTCCATAAAATTGGTATTTAGTATATACAAAAGAAGCTGAGCTCTCAAAAAAAATTGTGGAATTAGCCACCCCCATTACCACCCCCACCCCATTATTAAAGGGGATGAAAAAAAAATGTGATTTAGGGTGTGTACAAGAACCAGAAACCTCGAAATGTTTTTTTACTTCATCCACCCTCACTACCACCCCCACCCCGCTACCGATGTGGGGTATCATTTTATGGGTTTTTGGGATTATATTATTAATGTTCCATAAATAATTATTTCCATATACAAAATTTTTTCGTTGTGAGTGACTTAGATAAAAAATCTGGATGTGGAAGTAGTGATTCCTTGGGCAGCGGTTTTTTTAATTGTTATTCTTACACAATGTAACTATAATAGCTTGACATTATGTCCAGATTGAAGTGGTTAAGTGGAAGAGCTGCTATGTTGAACTTCACCACTTCTTTTAAGCATAATTAATATTGTAAATTTATCTTAAATCTAAATAAAGACACTATTATTATTATTATTATTATTTGCAATTTTAATTATCCCGACGATTCCATCTTGACTGGCGAAAACTTCGTCAATATTATACCATGGAGTATATTTATTTAAAATATTCCATGATTTTTATACTTCTAGTGAGTACTAACTTACCGTTCAAATTCAAATACGATCGGTCTTTTCTGTTTTGTCATCCTGCTTACAAGAAACGTGACTAACTGACGGACGAACATTTAAAAAAAATTTCAGATCTATGATTAACGCAATAATATGATTTTTTTTTCTATACGTGATAGGTATTTACGATCTTAAAAATGTGTCAATCAAATGTAATATACTTTTTCTTCAAGCGTATTAAAATGTTTAAATTATGTCACCAAAAACAGAAGTAGAAGTAGGACATTGTTTTACTAGTAACAAAATGTTAGTACCGAACGCCACCGTAGTGGACATTCAGGCCTATGATGGAACGTTTCACCGGCACGGTAGCTCAATCGGTTAAGGCGTATTGAGTGGCGAATACGCTGATCGACTCGCTACCGCGCTCTGGGTTCGACTCCCAGTCCCGGTATTGACAACACCGGTGGGTGTGGATGTATGTCTGCGTTTTTCCGAATGTGTAACCCCCTTCCGGACAGCCTTGGCTTTGGATTTGGGGGTTGTCTACTATCTGTGGTGTGTTTATGTTTATGTTTATGTTTACGTTATTTAACATACACTGTTATGTTGAACGCTGACCAAAAAATATATGAGAGTGAGAGAGACAGATGACCGTAACATAGGCGTTATGACTAACGTAAACGTTCCATCATAGTGTTAATTGTTTTACCAGTAACATAATGTTAGTTCCGAAAGCGCCACCGCAGTGGGTATTGTTTTACTAGTAACATAATGTTAATATCGAAAGCCACCGGTAGCGCGCTATCCACTAGCCACTTGTCATATTGTGTCAACATGTAAGACTGTAGTTTGAATATTTGTACATTTATGATAAATAAATGAATTTTTGCATTTTAATACGCTTGAAGAAAAAATAGTATATATTACACGGAGTAGAACGCCTTTTTTTTGTGTTTCGCCCAGTTTGCAAATTCTGGGCTCAACACAAAAAAGAGTGCGTTCTACTCCTAGTAATATAATATACTATTTCGTTTTTGTGTTTGCGAAGAGTATAGTAACGCCTAATAGTAAAAACTAGTGTTTTAATATTTAAAATAACTTGTTATTTAACGCTGGTTTACCACTATTGGCAATTTTTTACATCAGCCGTAAATCATTCCTCATTAATACTTTGGCCATCATATGTGAAAGTAAATTCGCAAATCGCCTGTAATTTAAATTAAATATTAAAGTTCAATGACCTTACTGGCATGATTTGCTTTTACCTAGTTGCCGGCTTGAGTGAATTGTTGTTTGAGTGAATTGTTGTTTCATTTTTTAATTACTTTATTTATTACAACGTATAAGCAAGTACACATTCTTAGGGTACTACCTCGAGACCAAGGATAGTACATAAATAATTACATTAAAATGTATTCTGAAAGATAGGATTTTGCAGAGTGAAAGGGAAATACGCGTTTATTTTCGGTTTATTATAAACATTTAAAAAATCATAAATATTATCTTTAAAATAGTTTCAGGTACTTTCCAGCTCTAAGGAATTCAACCATATACGGTTTTTATCATAAATTTTGTATATAGTTAAATACCATGCTCTAATTATGAACTATCTCATTGCCAAACTACAATATTGAAGTACAACGGAAATTTTTTTGGAGAAAATTCGCACGACAACTGAATTCGCAACGAAAGCTAACGTTTTTTTTTTAAATTCTATAGAAAGGTTGTCGCTACAACATGGTGCTGCTACAAAGTAACTAAAATTAAATCTGACCTGCAAAATCTTAAAACAATTCCTATTAAACCTTTCAGCCTAGTCAATTTTCGGTAGTTTTGACGTTTTTAAAACATTATTTCAAATAGAACATATCTTTATTACAAAATCTAATGAAATTATGTTTTTTGGGTCACTAATTACGAATATAACAGATATTTTGACAAACATGGACACATTTCGAAATATTGGCCATTTCTGGGTATTTTTTGACGTTTTTATCAAATTATTTCAAATATAACATATCTTTATTTCAAAATTCAACTGATTTATATGTTTTGTGGACCGCTGATTACACAGCCACACAAAAAAAAAGTTCTGTGCAGCGGACCAAATTATACGGATATGGTGTATTTTTCGATGCTGAATCCGAATCCGTGGTCTAAAAAAAATCTATTGTGTCAGTCTCGTTTTTTAGTCAAAAACATCCCTTAAAATGGTGTAAAATCATAGAAATAATGTAATAACTCTTAATGAAGTGTGAAAAATGGTAGATGTTTTGTAGTCGAGAGTAGAGAATATAAATTCGAGCCACAGTAAGCTATTTCTATAAATTAATCCGAAATCCGCCCTTATGGGGCGTGAAAACTACCGCTAAAACTCAAAAGGCGCAGGTGAGTGTGAATAACACGTGCAAAGGCTAAATTTTTGTATATCTCAGTGCAAAATATTTGACTCTGTTGCGACAATCAGCCATTACTCAAAAAAGGGTAGAGAATCAACCCCATGGAAGGTTAAAACTACCTCCACCCCTAATAGGTTTAAAAACGGGAAAAAAAATTGAAGCTTTTATAGTTTTAGGCAAGGTGAACAAATATGGAGTGAATTCGTTCCAACCACCTACACATGACTAGAGTCTACCCTTGGTACGAGTTACCCCCATGCTCCAATGATGCATATACAGTGTGTCCCAGGATAGATGTAACAAGAGGTGTAATGGACCAAAAATTTTGGAATGGTATTTGGGAATTGAGTCCTGCTTGTTGTAAAACTAAAGTGTACCAAAAATGACTTGATTTGGTGTTCTACAGGGTGTTTTATAAGCAAAGTGGTAAAAATCACCACTAATAAAGTACCTTTATTTTTCAAAATATGAAAAAATTCCACTAAGAAAACTTATTTAGAATGCAATTTTATACCTCTATACCAAATTTCAGGAATATAAAATTATTTTTTTGAAACTTGCCATTTTTTGCGAATTAAGAGTTGAATTTATATTTAAAGTTGTGTAGGAGCAAATGTTAATCATTTCAAAAAGTAGGCTATTGGTAAATAAAAAATTGAATATACGAGATGTAAAAAGGTATAATGTTAATCGAACTAATTGTAAAACAAGAAACAATTACTAACAGAAGATTAATGAGGTTTTAAAATTTTAACAAGTAATAAATGTCAAAAACATAACAGATTCACAAACAAATTAATTATTGACCAATACAAAACAATGTTTACAATTTTTTTATTATTCGACGTAGCTACCACCCACATCCACACACATTTCGATCCTTCGCCTGAAGTCCTCAAAACTGTTTCGAATATGATCTAACGGTATGGAGTTTACGGCATTTGTAATTCTCTGCTTCAATACTGCTACATCGTTAGGAAGTGGTTCAGCGTAAACCAACTGCTTGAGGCGACCCCATAAAAAGAAATCCAATATTGATAGGTCTGGGGATCTCGCCGGCCACTTGATCGGTCCATTCCTGGCAATCCAATTTTCTCCAAAATTTAAATTCAACCACCGATTAACCATTTCTGTGGAGTGGCCATCATGTTGAAAACGAACTAAAGGCATATCTCTTAAAATATTTAAACGTTCTTCAGAAAATCTTTCAAGAAGCTGTAAATAAGTGTGCTGGTTTAACCTTCCCTTAATGAAATAAGATCCAATAACTCCAACGTGATAAGAAACGGCACACCACACATTCACTTTTTTATAATATTGTCTTCTACAATGAATTCTAAAATTTAGATTTTCATAAGCCCAAAACCGATAATTCTGAGATGAAACAACACCATTGGTTGTGAATATGGATTCATCTGAGAAAATTATGAAATGATGAAAAAATCTCTCTTCCATGATTTTTTCTCCAATGGTCAAACAAAAATCCAACCTACGGCCGTCATCTCCCTCTTCAAGCGTATGTTTATAATTTGCTTTATATGCCCTAATTTTCTTTGCCTTGTAAATTCTTTGGAGTTCAGACTTGCTAATATTAATAAGAGCTGATCTCTCTCTTAGTGGCATCCTAGGATTTTCTATAACAGAGGCATGAGCTAATATCCCCAACATTGTCTTCATCATATGCTTTTATTTTTGTTTTCATGTTAAGAACACTACCAGTAGCCAGAAACTTTTTAATTATTCTCATAGCCTGAGTACGTGACAAAGCAGTGTTTGGAAATTTCAAATTAAATTGGCTTACCACTTCTCTTAGCGAGTTTTCACCGCCACTTCCGTAGCATTGCACAATATAAATTTTTTCACGCACTGCGAGTACCATTTTCACTTAATTTTTTATGCTTGGTTCGTTAATTTGAAACAGAACTTAAGGATAATATTGACTACGTTTGACAGATATGTCAATAATAAATGATAAATATGTATCCACTGCTTTTCTCATAGCCTACTTTCAGCTTCTACATAACTTTAAATATTAATTCATAAAAAATAATTTCTATGCAGTTTTAATTGAATGGTTCAAAATAAAATACTAATTTATTGAAAAAATGGGAAGTTTCAAAAAATAATTTTATATTCCTGAAATTTGGTATAGAGGTGTAAAATTGCATTCTAAATAACTTTTCTTAGTGGAATTTTTTCATATTTTGAAAAATAAAGGTACTTTATTAGTGGTGATTTTTACAACTTTGCTTATAAAACACCCTGTAGAACACCAAATCAAGTCATTTTTAGTATACTTTAATTTTACAACAAGCAAAATTTTTGGTCCATTACACCTCTTGTTACATCTATCCTGGGACACACTGTATGTGCTATTGAAATTCGGAAAGGACCAAATACTTGTAGTTCATCGTGCCAAATATACAAATCTGGTACGACAACCACCCAATCTTAATAAGGTTGAAAATTACTCCCACAAACGGACGGATTTCATTACTTCTAATATCCTGGAACAAAAATTCAGGCATTTGTAGTTTTAGGCAGCGTAGATAAAAATGGAGCAAATTCATACATTAAGCAATAACCAGTTGTGTTTTATTTATTATACCATACCCGCTTATTCAACTGTTTATCTTAACATTTATCAACTTACCTATCTTTTAATCTGTGTAAAGCTATCCTTTTTCCTATTTATATCATACTTTCGACCATCTTTCTTTTCTTATGAGTTTTCTCTCTTATCTTTAAAATATCTTTTCCATGGTTTTCTTTTACTATTTTTTTAGTCATAGATATACCTAGGATATTATCTCTTCAGTGACCATTTTTTTTCTATCTATGTAAGCTATATACCTAAATTAACTAAACTTCCGTCTATCTATTTCCGTCCGTATGTGGGGGTGGTTTTTACCCCCCACCCCAATAGGGGTGATTTTCAACCTTATTAAAAAGATTGGGTGGTTGTCGTACCAGATTTATATGTTTGGCACAATGAGCTACAAGTATTTCACCCTTTCCTAATTTTAATAGCACCCATATGTAACATTTAAGCTTACCATCCTTTGAGGGTAGTCTCTTGTCATGTATTGGTGGTTGGAATGAATTTACTCCATATTTGTTCACCCAGCCTGAATTTTTTTTCCCGTTTTGAAACCTATGAGGGGTGGGGGTAGTTTTAACCCTCCATAGGATTGTGTCTCTACCCTTTGAGAGTAATGGCTGGTTGTCTCACCAGAGACAAATATTTTGCACTAAGATATACAAAAATTTGGCCTTTGTACATCTGATTTACACTAACCTGCGTCTTTTGAGTTTTAGCGGTATTTTTCACCCCCTCCCCCCCCCCCCATAAGGGTGGATATCGGTTTAATTTATTTATAGAAATAGCTTACTGTGGCTCGAATTTATATTCTCTACTCTCGACTACAAAACATCTACCATTTTTCACACTTCATTAATAGTGATTACATTATTTCTATATTTCTATGATTTTGCACCATTTTAAGGGATGATTTTGACTAAAAAACAAAATTGACACAATAGATTTTTTTTAGACCAAGTATTCAAATTCAGCGTCAAAAAATACACCATATAGTCCGGTAAACTCTAAGGTGGCATGAATTGGTAACACGACGTACGATTTGATATGCGATGCGCATAAAGCTATCGCAGTGACATAGAGATGAACTAGTTGCGTATGTCTTATTCTCTTAGTTTATTTGATGAAGCGACCTTTGGACGCGCCAGCTTAGAGTTTACTCTACTATATCCATATAATTTGGTCCACTGCACAGAACTTTTTTTTTTGTGTGGCTGTGTTACTAATAAAATAGACATTTTGTACTAATAATTTCATTGGATTTTGTAATAAAGATATGTTCTATTTGATGAAAACGTCAAAATATAACCAAAATTGTCTAGACTAAAAGGTTTAATTGGAATTGTTTTGAGATTTTGCAGATCAGATTTAATTGTAGCAGCACTATGTTGTAGCGACAACCTTTCTATGTAATTTAAAAAAAAATGTCAACTTTCATTGCAAATTCAGCTGTCTGGCGTATTTTGTCCAAAGACAGTCCATAATTTCCCACTGTGCCGCATAGGGGGAGGATAGAAGGATGTGTTTTTGGGACTCGCGACCAATGAAGCTTTTGATCAACTGGATGAGTGGAAGAACGTACCAAAAATTGCAGAAATTTGACGAATTCCGGATTTCCATTTGTGGCGTACGGGCTCTTTTATCCTTTAGTCATATATGCTCCGAAAAAAATGTTTTGTTTACACCCAATTGTACCCGATAATATTAATTACTGCAATATTTATAAATATATCTTAATTGATAAATAATTCCATTGAACAAAAACTTCTCATGATCATTAATTTTCACAGCTCGGTAGATAATTTAATTCTACATTCAAGGATATGTTTTTAAAAGTATTTATTGATATTATTGCAATAAAAGATCATTTCATTCTTATTTTAATCACATTGGTTGATGATCCGTATGGGTTTAATCAATTGCAAATCACACCTGACAACTATATTTTATTCCTGAAAATTATTTTGCAAGTAAATGGCATAGGGAGTGTAAATATCTACACAAATTAGGGTGGTTCCTATTTATAAAGGTGGAATTTTTTTTCTGGAATTTCAAAATAATTTTCTTCATTTTTCATCTTTCGATCAATTATTAAAATGCGTAAAATTTTAAATGTACCTGAAGTTTCCAACGTTCACTTGAACAAATTTTAGATGAAAAACCGCTGCCCAAGGAATCACTACTTCCACATCCAGGGGGGGGGGGGAAATTCGAAAAAAAAATTCAATATTTCAAAACCTGCCCCCCCCCCCCGAACAAGCCCAGGGGGAATCACCCCCTCTCGACAGGTCTGCGCCTGACAGCTGTGCATGCTGCCATACGCATCCTAAAGTACGTGCCGTTTCACCATTATGATCCCAAATCGCCTTACTTCAGTGTCAATACTTTACGCTTGAGGTATACTAGCTATGCGGTGTGTGAAGCATGTCAAATTATCTCTTGTATGTTCTATTTAAACTGGGTGCGTATACTAAAGAGAAAAATATCTTGTTTGCGTACAAAATATTTGGTTGAAATGACGATAAACCAAATTTTAGGCTCTAAGTTGCTTTCTAAAAACGATGTTAAAATTGCCGATTTTCATTTCGCAAAGTCACAAAAAGCAGATTTGTATGCTAAGACTGGATTTAAAATAACTGGAAACCTAAAAGCGGGAAAAAGAACAACTGATTGCAGAAATAAAGACAATAGAGAATCAGTCCTTGCAGAGCGTTAGTTGTGCTGAATAACAATTACCCCTTTCCTCAGAGATGGGATTGATGGGAATTCCTTCAGTTAACTTTAGTACTTTTAAGAGAAGAGACGACGGTAAGATTTAGATCGCCCGGAATATATCATTTAGCAAGATACTACTTTAATTTTTTTTAATTCCGAAATAAATTGATGTAAAACAACCCGACGGCAGAGCTGGAACTAGGAGTTGGCAAGTTGGTGGCCGCCAAAAGCAAGCCTTCGAGGAGCGCAAAATTTGGTTCACTAACGCGATCTATTCTTCAATCTTCGGTCAGCATCATGAGGTGCTCAAAACCAAAAATGTCAAAAGCGCAATCTACTCTAGTTACAGCTCTGTCCGACGGTAATTCACTCGGGGAAATATATGTTTTTTTCTTCAAGCGTATTAAAATGTTTAAATTATATCACCAAAAACAGAAGTAGAAGTAGGACATTGTTTTACTAGTAACAAAATGTTAGTACCGAACGCCACCGTAGTGGACATTGTTTTACTAGTAACATAATGTTAGTTCCGAAAGCGCCACCGCAGTGGGTATTGTTTTACTAGTAACATAATGTTAATACCGAAAGCCACCGGTGGCGCGCTATCCACTAGCCACTTGTCATATTGTGTCAACATGTAAGACTGTAGTTTGAATATTTGTACATTTATGATAAATAAATGAATTTTTGCATTTTAATACGCTTGAAGAAAAAATAGTATATATTACACGGATTAGAACGCCTTTTTTTTGTGTTTCGCCCAGTTTGCGGCTTCGGCTTCGCCTCAGCCCCAAATCCTGGGCTCAACACAAAAAAAGAGTGCGTTCTACTCCTAGTAATATAATATACTATTCTAATAAATTGCATATAAAATTTGGTATTCTGCACCTAATACTTTCAATAATGTCTTTTTTAAAACTCTAAACAAATTTAAAAATGAAAACGAAAATATCGTCAGTATAGTAATGAAAATTTTTGAACCACTTGTGGTATCTGAACCTAGAATGTGATGATTTATCAATATTTGACCAATGAAAAAAGAAACAGTGAATGGCTAAAAGAAATTTTACAAGAAAATTCAGGTGATGAAGATGATGAAAATAGTGACAAGAAATTGAGAAGAAATTGTTTTTAAATCAAGATGTAACCAACGTAATACCCATGAAATGAATTTTCCCCTAGTTTGCTGAATTTGTTTAAAAGATTTAGAAAAATCAACCGAATTTTTAAACATAAATCTGTTTTCATGGGAACTTCGAGAAGATTACCATCGGAAAGCAAAGAATATTATTTTTTCTTTGAAAATGTAAATGATATTGCCGAATAGGGATAAAAAGAACTCGCTCGATAGCGTATCGCCAATCATGTTGGCACCATCAGGAGGTGATGGGGCTAAATGTAAAATCAGCAGTGGTTTAGAACTTAAATCGACGTGCATTTTTTTCAAAATATCTACTTGAGATCCGGAAATATTCTAGGAGGCTACTTGAAAAATGAAAAAAATATTGACTTTATAAAACGTTGTTTACCTTACGTCTGGTTTAAAAAATTTTTCTTTTGAGTACTGAATTACGAGAAACGTATCTGATATCCAAAACAAAGGCTTTGTTATTTTTATAGAACAAATATTTGACTACCACGAAATATCGCACAAGGAGAACACACAACTTTTTCGCTAATCATTTTTTAAATAAACATTTACCCACCAAATAGTAGTAACCGATTAATAAACATTAAAAATTAATTATTGCTGTTTTATAACGTCTCATATAAGTTATATAATAACATCCGTTAATGATCTGCAGATCTGGGTTTGTGTATTAATGAACCTCATACAACATCAAAAGTAGCTCGACGAAAGAGAAAACATAAGTGAAAGTTAAAAAAAGAGGATAAATAATCGTAAAATGGAATTACCTTATAGCTGTTGCATAATACGTTGTGGTAATAACTAAACATGGAAAATCTTTACATTTCTTAAGGAGTTTTCGTAATTTCGGTAAATTCCTTAGTTCATCGTATAGAGTGAGTCATTAAATTGGACGGGCTAATTTTTTGGCTGAGATACATTTATGCTATGATATTTTGTAATTTTCAAATTAAATCGGATACAGTTTTATACAAAAAGGAAATGAAATAGTCTACAATATTATAAAATAAAAAAATTATTAAAAAACTAAAAAACACGCTTTTATTAGTAGCGCAATAAAGATATTTAAAAAAATTGGTATTTAATTAGGTAATTAAATTTAAAAGCGCGGAGTGCACTTATGTGCTTACCATCGGCATAATATTATTTATTTATGCCGCCTACGTTATTTTTGTGTTAAATATGTAAGAGCAAATTTTATTTTTAACTGTTTTGTGCGCGCATAAAAGCGTGTTTTTTAGTTTTTTAAATTATAATTTTTTCTCCCTCTGTCGTGGAAAAGTCGAATTTATGGTGGAGTCGCCGATGATACAGCCATAGAGGCGTCCCAATGACCATCTTCCACCTTTATCATCATACAAGCTCGATGGTACCATATTGTATTGCATAAGTTTGCGAACTTTCAAATCGATAGGGCAATTAAAAGTGGGTGAAAAATGTGTTGTAAGATTTGCTTACAATGTTGTAGATCAAGCTAATAGAAGCGTGTTAATAAATGCATATTTAAATACGTTTAGAGTATTGTAAATGTGGTTACTGTGTAATAATTAACTATACCTAAATAAAGTAACGATAAAGATGTTAAAAAATATAGAAAATAATATTCTCAAACCATTTGTTTATTTGATAAACAGGTTAATAGTGCTGGTATTTTTCCAGATTGCCTAAAATTACCAACTGTTATTTCGTTACTAAAAAAAAATCTGAAAAAATCGAACCGTCTTTAAAAAAAATCGTAATGCTTGGATAAAGACAAGTATGTAGTATGGTGAGTTATCAAAGTATTTGACAATAAAGAAATATTAAATAATAAATTAAATACAGTCAGCATTATGGGACACATTTTAGCGCTATGTAAAAAATAGATTGCTAAGAGTATGGTTAAATGACCAAAAATCCGATATTTATAATGTTGCACTCGAGGTTCTTCAGGGTTCGGTAGTAGGCCCATTATTGTCCACGCCATATGTAAATGATTTACCCCACTATATAAAGTATGACCATATATAATACAATGTTTGTGAATGACACAACAATTACCGGTCAGCTGATATACACGAAACTTTAAAATGGGATTAATAACACAAGCACACAAAATAAAAAAGTGGTCTTTTTCTGGTACTCCATTGGGTAACTCATATGTATTTCGACGTGCTGAACACGAATCAGGCATCCGTGTAGCTCCATTGGCCACCATTTTCTAGTAAATCGCGAAAATAACTTGAAAAAAACTCATGATGTCAAAGAACCTGATTCCAATACAAAACTTTTTGTTTAAAGTTTCAGCTCCAAAAGTTTTGCCAGAAAATTTCATGGTTAATGATAATATGTTGTCGATTTCTACTAAATTACTTGGTACTTTATTGATTACAAGCTATCCTGGTATAGGCACATCGACCTTGTAAAGGGGCTATCCATAAATGACGTCACGCTACGTAATTACGTGACTAGGTATGATAAGGGGGAGGTCTGACTCAGTGTGACGTAACGAATGGTGAACGAATCAAGAAAAGAAAAATATTGTAATTTTTTTTTTGATTTTTAGTAGCATGAGGTGACAGAAAATTTTTTTGGATTTCCATTTTAGGATTTCTACTAGCACCCCCCTCCCCTATGAGGCGAAAAATATCGTGAATAATAAATAACGGAATCGAAAAAAACATAAGGGGGGGGGGGTCTCTATAAGCGTGACGTAATTTTTTTGGGGGGGTCTAACTGAGCGTGATAAAACGTGGCAAATGGGGGGGAGGGGGTCTAAAATCTCAAAAATTGGCGTGGCCCCAAAGTATATGTGTAATATTACATTTAAAATCCACTTAAGAGAAGGTTTAATCAACATGTATTATGATGCAGCCTATTGACCTATAGTCAAATATCTTTTAATATGCTTGTGTGGAGTAGACCCTTTGTGAAACAGTGTTTATTTGTTAAAAAATAATTATCCCGCTAATTTTGCATTTAAAAAGAAATGAAAGCTTTAATAGTATATTTGAAAAAAAACATCTGTCTCTTGAAATGCTTAACATTTGCAAAAAAATAATTTAACTTTAAAAAAATGGAAGCAGTTGGAACCTCACCATCAAATATCTGCAAAAACTTGTTAATTTAGCTAATAACCGGGATCATTATCGCTGAGCTATGTGATGCAGGCGTCTGCTCCGCGGGTGCTAGAACTTATACTTAAAGACCCACCGTCGCGGAACTCGGACAATGATATTTTAATGGAAAATGAGCGGAAAAGAGCAAAGTGCGACATGTTGTTGAAATCAGAATTACATCTACTTTCCAATGGTACAATAAACTAGAGGAAGCATTTTAATTTTATCATACGAACTTAGTTGGTGAGTCACTCACTATAAAATAAAGTAAAAAAAGAACTACATCTAAAACCTACGTGGGTTTTGAACCCAGGACCTTTTGGTTCCGAGTCAAAAACGTAAGAACTACGCCACGTGAAAAAATGTAAATTTTTACATTATAAGCGATGAATTGAAATCTTATTTCCACGGTTGGATGTTATATTATGAAATGTATATTAGTAAAATGTACAAATAGATACTAAAATGATTCAAAATATCATTTCACCAGATTTCTATTCAATTACAAAAACAAAAAAATTAAGAAAATTCTTTTTCAAATTTAAATAATTAATAACTTTTTTTATTTACTGATCGATTTTGTTCAAAAACAATAGGGTTCTTCCTCTATCTAACACAAACTTAATGTTCAATTTTCAATATAATCGGACTTTTCTTTCTTAAGTTTTCGTGCTTACAAGAAACGTGACGGGCGGACCAACGGACAGACAGAAAGACGTTTTGAAAGTTGTTTAGAATTCGTTCACTGATACAATTATTGAAATTTCTTTGTCTACGAAACATTATCTGATGCTCATGTACGGTACCAACTACCCTTGTGTCTAATACACACATACGTACAGACATTTTTTTGAAAATCACTCTCATGTTTCTGCGACCTCAAAAGGTAACGATCTGGTCTTATCTCAATTTTAGATTTAGGACCAGTTATATTTATGTGTGGAAAGGTTAAAAAGGTCAAATTTTCACAATTATTCGAGGCAGTGACTTCTTAAGTTCGCCTAGACACCAAGCAAGCAATTTTTTGCCAACTAAGAATGTTGCTCGAGTTTAGGCTGCCGTTCACTCCAACTTACAATTCGGAAGGTAAATATGTTATATTTATTTCAAAAAGTTGATCTGTAATCGTCATTTTCATTGTCTCTGTTTTCTTCCTTCAAGTTCCTGATCCTTGTCTGCACGCAGAGAAATCGTTTTGCGTATTAATAATACGTCAAGGACAATACTATGCTGAAATGTTTAAGGTATACAGACGGTGAAGAAAGTGGACACAAAATTGCATAAGTATTTTATGAGTCATTATGTTTCATCCAATTCAACAATTATTATTAGCAAAAATATGGTTTCAACTATAATCACTTATAGCAATTTTGGTTACACTAGTATTTTTAAAGTATACCAGCCACAAACAGGTATTACTTCAGATGTAGATGATTTAAGTAAAAGTAGAACAAATTCCGCATAAGTTCAGCAATGCGTACATACATACATAACATTATTCTCTATAAAAACATTGCCTAGCGTAATTATATTGTATATTCTATATAAAAATAGGCAAATTCCGCGCTTTGTTCTTTCCTTATTAAATGTAAACTAATTATAAGTTTTATAATAATTTTTACATACTATGGTCACTGAGTTTACATAGTAAAAACAATTTTATAATACAAGAAGAGATAAATAAAAAAAATTGAACAAGGAAAAGGAAATTCTAAATATTTCTCACAGAATTATTATATGAATTAACGTGTTCAAGGTGGTAAAAATGGCAACATTATACAAATGCATATTAGATTTGTACTCTAGGATATATTATGGTTTTGTGAGATCTAGACAGTTTTATGGGCCTGGCAGAAGATGCAACATGTAGATTCTGTCAAGAGGAAGAGAAAACCTCAGCAGTGGCGCAGCCAAAAAATTCATCTGGGTGGGGCCAATAGAACCGGCCTCGCCAGAGGTTTAGGAAAACTTTTCAGAAAGTGGTTGAAAACGGATGTGTATAGATTCCTCTACTAGATAATATTGGCATTAATTACAAAATATTAATTTCAACAGATAATTTGTACTAATAGTGATTATGCTTCTGTATTTTTTGGTTCATGAAAGACGGCTTGGGGGGAGGGGCTTGTCCCCAAAGAGCACCTACATTTGGAGGCAGATTCTTCAATAGCGTATTTCCTTCGGAGTTATGACATTTTTATTATTAGTCATTACAGTACGAAAGAATGACGTATTTCTCCAAATTCCTTAGTACCTCTTGCTTCCGTGACTACAATGGGTATGATAACTCCCGAACAGCCAGTTACATTCCGATACAACAACTGCTAGGCTTTCCATTTAGATATCTTTCCTTTGGACGACAAAGATGATGCAGTGTCACAACCATTGAATGCATGATATCAAGAGCCTCTAACATGCCTTCACTCAATATTTCTGCTATCACTGTATTTGTGAAGCTTTTGTTACAGTGTGAAACACCTGTAACTCGTAAAGACCAAGGTACATATCTGCCAAAGTATTTCAATGTGAATAAAATGAAATTGCAATAATCACCAATCATCTTTTGCATTCATTGTGACTCATTTTAATGGACAATCACTCGACCAATTAACATAAACAATATTGGTGTCAGTAAACAATGCCTTAACAACAGAAATAAGAAGCTTCACTATGTGATTTTGTCCAGCCGTCGAAGACGTAACGGATTTTTTTTCGATAATGATGTGGTATTGGCTAATATTACTCCTTTCACAACACAACATTAAAATTTCAAAACATTAGGTTTTTACCGCGAAATAAAGAAATTTTATTGCTTATGCTTATTGATTACATAGTTCAATTATTACATGATATTCAAGACATTTACACTCTCAAAACTATTTCAAAATGGCCTGACTATATTTGTGTAGTCGTAGTACTTATTCACAATTATTTTTTACAGCATTTAATGGACTAAAAGTGCACTTCTAAAATAAATCCTTAGTTAATATGTTTGCCTGAAATCTTTTGCGATTATAAATGTAAAATAGTTCACTTGCTTTTTTCAGGATTTTTCAAAAATTCAAAAAAATACATTTTTTTCGAAATATAATTTCATACCTCAGAGAAATAAAATAATTCTTTCATGAAAATTTATATTGGGAGTTTTGAAGTGCTCAATATCATTTTATATTTAAATCCAAAATGGCAGTTCAATATGGCTGATTTACAATGAAAAGCCAAGAAGAAAGGAAAAGAATACAAAAAATAAATAAAAAACAAAACAAATATAAACAGATAAAAAAAAGATGGAGGTCACATACAAAAAACACCGGACGTGTAACATAAACAATAAACATAAAAAAACCGCTGCCCAAGGAATCACTACTTCCACATCCAGATTTTCTATCCAAGTCACTCACAACGAAAACATTTTGTATGTGGATGTAATTGTTTATGGAACTTTAATAATGTAATATTTGAAATCCTCTACCCCAAAAACCCATAGAACGATACCCCACATCGGTAGTGGGGTGGGGGTAGTGATAGGGGGTGGCAGTGGGGGTGGATGAAGTAAAAAATATTTTGAGGTTTCTGGTTCTTGTATACACACTAAATCACAATTTTTTTTCATCTCCTTTAATAATGGGGTGGGGGTGGTAATGGGGGTGGCTAATGCCAAAAATGTTTTGAGACCTTAGCTTCTCTTGTATATACTAAATACCAATTTTATGGACTCTTATTTACGGAACAAGACGAAAATATAATCTAGTTCTAGATCTAGTTAAAGTACATATGTGTACCAAATTCCAAGTCAATATCTCAAACGGTTCCAAAGTAAACGTGCGCACAAAAAAAAATACAGACAGACCGACAGACAAACCTACAGACAAACCGACAGATAGACCGACAGACAGACCGACAGACAGACCGACAGACAGACCGACAGACAGACCGACAGACAGACCGACAGACAGACAGATTTTTTTCGCTCAAACTTAAAATCTCGACGTTTCATGACATTCTAAGCCTATTTGAATAATAAAAATTTTTAAACATTTTTTTGTCGTTACTATACTTCCACTGGATGTGGAAGTAATTAAAAGACGCATTGAAAAAGTAGAAGTGGGGAGAAATCACGAGGAGAAAAAATGCATGGTATTTTTAACATAGAAGCCTTTCCAACATGACAACGACTAAGTTCAACCTTCAGATATCTGAAAAATATAGAAGAAACGTGAATACCCACACGATAGACCGAGAGGTAGTGACAGATCACTGAGAACTAGTTAGCGTCTGCCAATTTAAGGGTCAATTATTATAGATATTTGACGAATTAGAAGCGTATAAAAAAAGTTTCTTCGATTGCAGCGACAATGCAAATTAATTGTTTAATTGAAAACTAACGTTTTGAACGATCAGTTAGCGTCTGCAAAAGCGGTTTTTGTAAAACTTTGAACGAAAACAATCCAGCGGAAGCTAATCTGCAGACGATTTCCGCGTGCAGAGGGGCCAAAAAAAATTAACTTAACTTGCAAGAAAAATGGACATTTGAGAACAATGAGTTCGCATCTACCATTTAACTGAATTATCATTAATGTTACAGAAATTGACAAAAACTACTTTGCAGACGATTTTACGACATGCACATGCATTCGCGGTGATTTTTAGAAATTGTGTTACTTTGTACATACCTTTGTACATAAAATGATTAAATAATCGGCAGACTCAAAAAAACTTGTAAAAATTTGGAAAACGTTTTGAACGATTAGTTAGCGTCTGCTATTATTTTTTTCATGAAATTTATAATAAAAATAATGATTTGTCAATTGGTAGACAATTTCAGCATGTACAAGACTATATACAATAATAACATTGCAAACAAATTTAAATGTTGTTGAACATTATTTTCTTCATTAAATTTATGATAAACAGTAATGAATTTGACAATTGGCAGACGATTTAAGCATGTACAAGTCTATATACAACAATGACAACATTAAAAAGATTCAAATAGCGATGAATCTGAATATGATGAATATGATGAAGATAAAAATGATAAGGGTGATGATAGCGATGCAAATTCTGAGGGTGATGAGGATGACGACGACGTTGACGATAACGGAGACGGAGACAAGGATGACGACGAGCCAGACGTTAGTCGTCAACGCGTGGAGGACGAAGAATATTTATAAATTAAAAAAACACTTTACGCGTCAAAATAAGAATTTTTGTATTTTTATATTTTACATAATAAAAGGATTCATTCCAAAAACCACTTTGCAGATGCTAACTGATAGTTCAAAACGTTAGTTTTCAATTACAAATAAACAATTAATTTGTAATGTCGCTGCAACCGAAGAAACTTTCTTTATACGCTCATAATTTATCAAATATCCTAAATTGACAGACGCTAACTGGTCGTTCTCAGGGATCTGTCACTACCTCCCGGTCTACAAGAAGATACATACCACTACAACGTTGGACCAAGAAACTGAAGGAAGAAGGGAACGCAAAGAAAGAACGAACAACATTAACACAAGAAACTGACTACTGGCCCCTAGACAAGCCACCAATAAAGAGGCAATTACTAGAAATAATGGCTAGAGCTAAAAGAAATGCTGCACTTGGAGTAGACAAAATAAACAACGAGCCAATGCATTGTGAACCAGAAAGACTACAAGAATAACACTATGCATTATAGTATACAAATATTACACACAATAGAGAAATACATCGGAAGACCACCAGACAGTATTCATTCAAAGCAGGTTAGCGCGCGACCATGTGTAAACCACCAGAAGTATCCTGGAAGAAGAAATGGAAAGAAGGGACAAAACTACACATAGTCGCAATAGATCTCCAGCAATAATGAAACAATCAGGACAGAAGAAGAAAAGAAATACACGGCAACAGCTTACCTATCATATATACAAGGATGTACGGATAGGATCGGAAGAGTTTTGGAGAGAAAGAACATCAAAATAATATATAATGCGAAACAGAAGGTTGCACAACTTTTTCCCAAATATCAAGGTCCAGAAGAACTAGAAACACCAGGAGTACATAATATTTCATGTTCTTGCGAATACGTTTATATCAGAGAGACCAAACGGCATATAAATACCAGACTCAAAGAACACATTAGCCTATACAAAGAATGGAAATTCTACAACATCAGCAATTATCGAACACTCAGATCTCATGGGTGGTCACACTTAATAATTTTGTAATGCAAAATGCCTAGACTATAAGGCCTGTAGCTAGGGGTGGGCCAGGACTAGGGTTGCCAACCGTCCCGATATATCGGGACGGTCGTCGGGACAGTCACCGTTATTGCCTCTGTGTCTTGACGTCACGATAAAAACAATGAAATTTCTTAAAATAAGGAGCAGTTTTAATTTTGTTAAAAAGACAATGATATATTTTTCTTTAACATATATGCCTTTTTATTAGGGAAATACATAGCGTCCCGATATAGTTTCCGGACATTTATGGCAACCCTAGGGGGCTACACCCGTCCTGGAATAATTTTCGCCCGACCTACGGCGACCGCAGAAAATAATGAGTAACTATTTTTAAATGGAAAAAACGAATTTTTGGCCTACTGAAAAATTGTTTGCCCACCCTCAAAGCATTTTCTAGCTACAGGCCTGAAGACTATACTAGACAAATACCCCACCAAGCGAGAAATTTTGATATTTTTTTCGTTGTCATAGAAACAATAACATTGGATGCAAAACACATGCTAAATCTCGCCACACTTATAGACTGGCGGTACATGACCAGTCAGGTGCAACGTTTTTAAAATGCATGCCAATCATATATATGAATGTAATTACCATGAATATGCCAAAAACGCTAATTTTAGGCAGTCGTCGCGTGCAGAAGGGTGTGCAAATCGATTTTCCGTTTGCATGGAAAATCGATTTCTGCGAACGATTTTAAAATGGATGCCAATAGTGCCAAATGAAAAGCCGTGAAAACAAATCCAGCGGAAACTTATTGGCATGCAGTTTCCACGCGCACAACAAAGTTTGTTGCGCACATTAAATCGTAAAATTTTTTGATATCTCCGAACGATTTTAAAATGCATGCCAATACGTTTTATGATAAATTTGCACTGTCAAACGACGATTTACCGATTGGCATGCAGTTTTATAATGCAGAACGTTATTAAAAGTTATTCCTAAAATGCAAAAAAATTCAGGTCTCTTCAAACGACTTTAAAACGTACGTTAATCATTTTTATGAATAATTTGCACTTCCAAACAACGATTTACCGATTGGCATGTAGTTTTCTCGTGCAGGACGTTGTTAAAAGTGATTCCTAAAAATGCAAAAAAAATCAGTTATCCCTGAACGCTTTTAAAATGCATGCCAATATATTTTGTGATAAATTTGCACAACCGTACGACCATTTACTGATTGGCATGCAGATTTGTAATGCAGAACGTTATTAAAAGTTATTCCTAAAAATGCAAAAAAATCCAGCTATCTCCGAACGATTTTAAAATGCATGCCAATAAATTTTATGATAAATTTACACTACCGTACGACGATTTACTGATTGGCATGCAGACTTGTAATGCAGAACGTTATTAAAAGTTATTCCTAAAAATGCAAAAAAAATTAGATCTTTCCGAACGATTTTAAAATGCATGCCAATAAATTTTATGATAAATTTGCACTACGTATGACGATTTAGTGATTGGCATGCAGATTTGTAATGCAGAACGTTATTAAAAGTTATTCCTAAAAATGCAAAAAAATCCAGCTATCTCCGAACGATTTAAAAATGCATGCCAATAAATTTTATGATAAATTTGCACTACCAATCGACGATTTACCGATTGGCATGCAGTTTTCTAGTGCAGAACATTATTAAAAGTAATTCCTAAGAATGGAAAAAAAATTCAGTTATCCCTGAACGCTTTTAAAATGCATGCTGATATATTTTGTGATAAATATGCACTACCAAATGACGATTTACTGATTGGCATGCAGATTTGTAGTGCAGAACGTTATCAAAAGTTATTGCAAACCATGCAAAAAAACTCAGGTATCTCTGAACGCTTTTAAAATGCATGCCATTGCAATATGTTGTAGGTAACGAAAACAAAAGGTAGTATTAAAAATTGGCGTGCAATTTCAACGTGTACTAAAGTGTTTTGAATACTAAAAAAATATTGTGAATTTTGAAATACACACACCTTTTCAAGCGGAGAAGATCGCACTATTGGGAACAGCGCATATTTTAAAGACATTCCTGGACTAGGAGTCTCTGCGATCCCTTGTTGGGATATGGACTCTGAGCTGTTGGAGCGGACATCACCAACATTTCAGAAAATCGATATCTCTTTTTGCAACATGTTTATTAAGTATTTAATTTTTTACTCAGTTTCGCAGGACTTATAGATTGGCAGTATTGCACCATCATTGATGTCTAATGCTATCATGGGAAAAAATCTAGCTTTATACGAATGGTTTCACGAAAACTCGCTACCTCCCTGGCTATAAAAATCTCTAAGCAAAATAAATACGTACTTACCCAAACAACACACGTTGCTACTTGATATTATGAACAACGTTTATGGATGATCCAGCTATGCACTGTATTAGACACTGTTGCAAATAATATAATTTAATTAAAAGTACAAATTATTAGCGAGTACAACGGCGAGGCGCTAAAAAGCATGGCATTCTCGATGACACGAGGGTCGCACCACGCTGGTAATATGAAAGAAAGAGATAGACACAAGCCGGTATGGACCAAGATCGCTAAATTTAGCGATCTTGGGTACGGACCAAGATTCTTTATAGTGAAACTCTCCGATGGATTGAAAAAAAGTTATTAGCGACCAAAGTTGAAATAAGCACTTTCGCCCGCTTTCTCCGCGCATAGCTCTTTTACTTTAATAACGTTCTGCACTACAAAACTGCATGCCAATTGGTAAATAGTCGTTTGGTAGTGCAAATTATTCATAAAACTGATTAACAAACGTTTTAAAGTCGTTCGGAGATAACTGAATTTTTTGCATTTTTAGGAATAACTTTTAATAACGTTCTGCATTATAAAAATGCATGTCAATCGGTAAATCGTCGTTTGACAGTGCAAATTTATCATAAAACATATTGGCATGCATTTTAACTTCGTTTGGAGATACCTGAAATTATTTGTTGTGTATTTGGATGACGGCAAATATTTTAAGCAACCGAAAACTGCATGCCAATTGTTAATATCATCTTTTTTTTTAATTACTAATAAGATACCTCAAAGGTATGCATTTTAAAATCGTTCGGAGAAACCTGAATTTTTTTGCATTTTTAGGAGTAACTTTTAATAACGTTCTGCATTATGAAACTGCATGCCAATCGGTAAATCGTCGTTTGACAGTGCAAATTTATCATAAAACATATTGGCATGCATTTTAACTTCGTTCGGAGATACCTGAAATTATTTGTTGTGTATTTGGATGACGGCAAATATTTTAAGCAACCGAAAACTGCATGCCAATTGTTAATATCATCTTTTTTTTTCATTACCAATAAGATACCTCAATGGCATGCATTTTAAAATCGTTCGGAGAGACCTGAATTTTTTTTGCATTTTAGGAATAACTTTTAATAACGTTCTGCATTATAAAACTGCATGCCAATCGGTAAATCGTCGTTTGACAGTGCAAATTTATCATAAAACGTATTGGCATGCATTTTAAAATCGTTCGGAGATATCAAAAAATTTTACGATTTAATGTGCGCACCAAACTTTGTTGTGCGCGTGGAAACTGCATGCCAATAAGTTTCCGCTGGATTTATTTTCACGGCTTTTCATTTGGCACTATTGGCATCCATTTTAAAATCGTTCGCAGAAGTCGATTTTCCATGCAAACGGAAAATCGATTTGCACACCCTTCTGCACGCGACGACTGCCTAAAATTAGCGTTTTTGGCATATTCATGGTAATTACATTCATATATATGATTGGCATGCATTTTAAAAACGTTGCACCTGACTGGTCATGTACCGCCAGTCTATTATTAATAATTTTGTAATTTCTTTCAAAATTTCAACGAGTGGGAATTTTTTCCGAAGTAAAAATTGTTTTGGAGAAATACAAGACATTTTTCGCCTCTATCAAAATAGATTAACAATGCTAGGAATTACCGAACATCAATGTGTAATTTTAAGAATAATTACATTTTACAATGCTGATGTCCGGATCATACATTTGCGCGTGTCGGCCATTTACACACACTTCCGGGTCATTCGTTTTATAATTCAAGTTGATCAACTGAACTAAATAAGTTTTTTAATTAGTGTATTAACTTTGAATATATCAAACCAACTAATTTTTATTATTTTATTATGAAACCGTTATTCGTTTAAACGTAAATCAAAAAGTAAAGTCAAAGAAATCTGCTATAGCCAAAGAGGAATATTGTTTTTGTTGTGATTGAAACAGTAAAATCCAGATGCAATATCCGGTTAAAGAGAATATTATTTACCGATATTTAGATATTTTATTGTGAATACTCGCGAAGTGTGAACTAAAAAGAAATTATAAGCAAATGACAAAGCAAATTTTACGGACATTTATTTGGTTTGTTAAGTTTTTAGAGAGGCTGAGTTTTTTAACGTTTAGTTTTACGAATTCTATGTTTTTAATTATCTTGTTTTGTAAATTAAAGCCATTCTGGGTATTCCTGTAATAATTAAAACGAAATTGCACGGCAGAAGTAATACCTATTCTGTTACACAGGGTGTCCTTTCAGTCGTGTACCACAATGAAAGGCGATACAGAAAATTCATTTTTGAGTCTCTTTTATTGAATTAAAATGAAATTGCACGGCGCAGCAGAATGAAATACCTATTTCATTACACAGGGTGCCCCTTGACTGGCGTACGTATGAATCGTATAAATTCAAAAGCAGATATTTGACGCATAACTTCGACTACTAGTTTCGAGTAAAACACAAAAAACATGCCAAGACATAAGCTGATCAATCAATTTGCAGTTTTGATAGAAATATGCTAATATATTATTTAATAAAATTGGTATTTTATCCAGAAATATTTTATTTATTAATAAAAAGATATTTTGTTTAGAAGACTTGTAAGTGCCTGCTTATGCATCTGAGTAAACTGCAATTATTATAGTCCATACCAAAGATGCAAAAACCCCAACATAGCTACCCCCCCCCTCCCCGGTTCCGATGGCGGCCAACACGTTGTTGATAGTTGCGCGGTCCCTACTTCCTTCTCCTGCTACCTCTAAACTCAAGAAACACCTCTGTTTCCCATTTTTCGTTGTCAGGCACGCGAGGACTTGTTGGATCGGCTTTTTTTTTTGAGGAAACTCAGATGTCCTGTAAAATTTCGCAACCAGACATTCTAACAACCCGCCGGGGGTTGAAACCACCCCCTCCTCAATCCTGAAGTGTCCCTCTAAGAGAAGGTTTTTAAAAGGATGGAGAACATGATCGTGGCATCACTTTCTCTCTTAGTCCTTAAAAACTACCTTTGCATGCCCAAAACCATCGGTTTCTCTTATAGTGAGATCACAAGCGCTCATTGGATCAGGTTTTCTAGGGAGAGAATTTTAATTTTTATATTTTACAGGACATATTGAGTTTCCTCAAAAGAACCTCGATCCGACAAGTACTCGCATGCCTGATAACGAAAAGCGGGAAAACGGGGTGGTTTTATGCATCTGGGAGTGGGAGTGGGAGGCTAAATAATATCAGCATCGTGTTCCCCGCCCTTGAAAACGTGTAGAAAACAATTTTCAGCACGTTTGAATGTTTTTTGCATGTTTTGGCATTGAGGGAGGGGGTGGTTTCAACTTCCGGGGGTCGTTAGAATGTCTGGTTGAGAAATTTTACAGGACATTGATTTCTCTCAAAAAAAAAACCGATCCAACAAGTTCTCGCATGCCTGACAAGGAAAGATGAGAAAAGGTTCTTTGCGTTTAGGGGTAGTTCGAGGGGGTAGGGACCGCGCGATTATCACCATCGCATTGACCGCAGACGAACATGGGGAGGTAGCCATGTTTGATCGCTACTTTGGACTTTTGGGGTTTAACCTTTTTTTTCGCAACTTTAGTATGGACTATTATCTGGTTTTGCATCTCTATAATAATGGTAGGAACGGCAATAAGTATATAGGCTAATGAAATTTGGGGTTACAATAGAAAAATAAATACCCAATGGAAAATAATTTTATTACAGTTCATCTCAAACTTATAGCAACATGAGGCCCAGTGTTTCAATGCAAAGTTAAGCACTTTATCCTGCAAATAAATTAGCTAGAAGTTTAGAATATGAAGTTGCAATATTAAAATGTTTAATAAAAGCATATTCTAAATGTAATTTATTTGTAGTGCATTAAAACACTCGGCCTCATGTTGCTATAAGTTTGAGATGAACTGTAAAAAGCTTGTTAAAAATCAGTACAGTTAGCAGAAAAAATATAATATTGTAAGCCGCATGGTTACGAGTCCATTAATCATTACAATTTCTCTTCTTTTTATTACAAGAGGATTTGGCAATGACTATTAATGTTGATTATGCACATCTGTTGCGCTATTTCCGCGAAATTGACTTTCATCACTCCAAATAATATGATGAAAATTGTGGTCTTCGGTAATTTGTCGTATGAAATATCACTAGTGTTTAGAATTTTATCGGTTAATTTTTTCGATAACTTTGTTGCCAATTCGCTATATTTTAAATGTAATGACAACCAAGAAAAACAATATACCTTATACCACAGTATTGCAATGCATGGACTGGTCTTCACTGTAAAGAGTTCTCGGGCATGCTTCAACCAATCACATTACGAGTAAATACATAGAGAACTTCCACATTTTACCAGTCTCCCGTCTTTACTTTGTAAGGTTGCCGATATCAGATGAAATATTGTTATAGTACCGCCATCTAGTAACGCTAGATTAGACCACACCGCAAACTAGATACTATGAATTATTGAAGAATTATTATATTAGAGTGCTCACTGATATTTATGTTTACCTATTCAATCCTTATTTTTAATTTAAACCATCGGCATACCGTTAACGTGGGTCCAAAGTAGTGTTACGGTCACATGAACTTGTATTTTAATAAAGAATTTTTCCGGATTTCCGAACAGGCTGCCAATGACACGTATACAAATTGCTGTTATAAAACTGCTGAAAAAAAAGATGGCATACAGTTTGCGTATGCCCAAATACAGCATACATTGAACAAATCGTGTAAAATTAACAACATTACGTAATTGTGACATTGTCAAAAAATAAATTATTGAACTGTCAAACTGGATGACAAAAGTGATAATTGTCCTAGAGAGCTTATCAGCTATAATATCCCAAGGGCGTTGATAATACGAAATAATTTTATCACAGTTTCCGAAAGCACTTGTTTGGTAATATCCCGATGCCGTAGGCGGAGGGATATTACCTAAAAGCAACGTGCTTAAGGAAGTTGTGATAAAATTATGAGCTATTTATCAACGTTCGAGGAGTATTCGCATAGAAAATTTTTTGCAATTTATTTTATTTATTTGTTCAACAGTATTTGTAAAATTAAATGTAGATTATGTATTATGTATTATTTTATGTGTTTTTCTCCATTATTATATTCATTAAATCGTTATTTGCAGTTCCAAATCGACATTGTCAAAAAATAAATTTTAAATTATTGAACTGTTAGTACTGTCAAACTGGATGACATAAGTGAAAAGATCCCTAAGGGATCTTATCAGTGTAATTCTGTTGTGATTGGTTGTTTCAGCACACGTGATTAGAAATGGACAATTTTAATAGGATTTGTGTTTGAGCTAAAAATTTTCACCTATAGTACAGAGCATTGATAATACCGAGATAATTTTGTCATAGAGACTGCTGACAGCGTGTTGCTTGGTAATATTACCTTCAAGCGACACAATTGAAGCATTCTCTACGGCAAAATTTTGAGTATTTATCAATGCTCGAGGTGTATTCGGTAAGATAATTTTTTATTCTTCATTCAATTCGTATTTTCTGATCGAACAAAATTCTAAAAACATTTTCCATTTATCCTTTTTACTCTTAATGGTGTTTTTGGGTATATTTTCTAATACAATTTGATTAATTGAATCGCTTATCAAACCTTTGTGACATTTTATAAATTGATTTTCAATTTGACATTTGTTGAATTTTAATCTGACATTTGAACATATCATGTGTGCCTTGCCTGATAACACCACACGTGTTATCGTTGTAATCTTTTACTGATTGGATGAATTTTGACACATGACATGAAATGCAACATTTTGATTGGTTAATACATTTAGTAAAAAATTATCAGTGTAATGTTGTTCTGCTTGGTTGTTTCCGCACACGTGATTAGAAATAAGCGAATTTAATAGGATTTCTGAGCAATAATAATATCACAGGCCGGTGATAAAAATTTAGTATACACTTAGTATACACTTTTGCAAAAATTGACTCGTTTCATCCACCGTATGTTTAAAGTGACCATTCGTCCCCCATAAGGGGGGGGGACAGTCCCCCTTTTGATGGAGCTGTCTCCCAATGTGAGTGTCACCCAAAATGTCCCCCATTCGCATGGTTTCACTAAAAATGTCCCCCCGCTCATCAATTATGAGACCTGGAAAAAAAATGTTTTCCCATTCTAGCCCCCGCTCATCAATTATTAAACCCTTTAGCAAGATTCAAATATGGTCACTTTATGTATGTTACATCCAACTATCACTTTCACTAACCACTAAAACAAAGCTAAAATAACTTTTGCTGTCACTATCACTAGGGCCGCTCCGAGATTTTAAGTTTGCGCAAAACAAATCTGTCCATCTGTCCGCCAGTCTGTCTGTATTTTTTTTGTGTGCACGATTACTCTGCAACGGTTTATGATATTGACTTGAAATTTGGCACACCTATGTATTATAGTGAGGTCTACAACTAGATTATATTTTGATCTTATTCCGTTGCAAGGTGATTTGAATGTCTCACTCCTTGGTTGCCAGAATATTACTATGTATTATTCTAGCATTTTTTTAAAATAACTACGGAAATAATGTTTCTTACTTATATCAGAGGCAGGTGTTGTGTACAAGCAGGGCTTCTCCGCATCTCCCAATCGTTGCATGTCGGTTTTTTACCCTGCAAAAATTAATACCGATAGCACCCTGTCAAAAGCAGTTGTAATATTGTTTTAATTCCACATACTACATTTTTCCCGCAACCAACAAGAATTTTGAAAAAATGAATAGCAAAAATTTGTTTTGTGAATAAGTTTTACGATTTATCGGAAATTCAGTGACAGCTCACCGTCAAAGTTAATAGTCAAGGGAAGCTGAACTCTAAAACGTTATCATAGATTTTAGAATTATATGTACACTTCAATAATAGTATAAATATATGATTTATGGTTTTGAATAAAGAAAATAAAAAAATTTTCAGAACTAGACACAATAAATGAATTATTAAAGAATTTTCTCCGAGAGCTCTGAATTTTATCGGATAAACTGCGGATAACTTCTTTTGTAAAATTTTGCTTAGAAAATGTTCGAGACTTGATAATTTACCTGTGTAAATGATTAAGTCGAGAACATTTGCTTAAAAAGAAAATTTTACAAAAAATATAGCTACCCGCAGTTTGTGTGATAAGATTTAGAGCTCAAGATTATTTCCCAAATGAAAAAATTCCTTACGTACTTTTTTCTTTGTTAATTTTAACGATTCATTTTTGATTTGGAAAACATGCTTCCTTCTTAATTAATTGACGGCGACGTGTTCTATAAACGAATTTTGTTTCGTAGCCATGGAAACGGACGCGCTAGATGCTTATTTGACTTTTGTTACACGATCGTGATTGTAAATCTGACAGTTTGTGACAGTTTGATATTAAAAATATGTTTGTAAAATTGCATAAATACACCGTTGGTATATAGTAATTATAAACAAAAAAATAATAATTCTTGAATTTGTAATGTTTTATTTTGTTTTTAGTCCAGTAGAGAGTAAATTAAATCAGTTATGTGCATTTAAAAGCTAGAGGTAATTTATTCGCTGGTAATTTTAAAAAAAGCTAGATTGCGTTTATTCAGTGTAAAACTCTTGTCAATGGTTAAAATTTAAAAATTCACGAAATGCAGGGAAATAATCAACAGTTAATCTCTGTAGAATTATCTAAATTTTCAACATCCTGTATTTGAAAAAAAATAAAGTATTTTTGCACAGCAACCAAAATAAAAATGTTGCTATCAACCGTTAAATGAGATATAAAACCAATGATAGGATCTAAAGATGCAAATTTGAAGATTATACAATTCAGCATTACAACACAAGAAAGTGAAGATACTTTATACGAGTTATTCAATTTAAATATTGATTATCTTTAGACGGCACCATGTGTTTTGAAGTATCAATAACTACACCTGGTTTATATATAAATGAGAGAAATTAAAATAATATGTAGTGGCAGTTCTTTATCGACTACCTAATTCCCAAAAAATAAGGTAGATACATTAAATATTAGCATTCCAACAAAATCAATAAATGCAAAATATATATCATTGCAGTAAAGATGTTAGGAAAGTTTCAAGTCATCACGGAAACGGAAATCATTGTTAATATCGTCCCATTTTGCTTCGAGACACCCCCAAAAAAGTTTATTTTAGGTCCGATTTCGTTTTTTTTTAAACGTAGACCACTGAAAAGTGCATTCTTGCTATACATTGGATTTGATAAAACATAAAAGCTCGGCCTACTGCGGTTTTTTTATTGACTTGAAATTTGGCGAGCTCTGGAACTAGATTATATTCTGATCTTATTCCGTTGAAGGGTTGGGGGGTAAATTGAGGTAAATTGGGGTAAATAGGTAAATCAAGGAAGTAACAGGCCATGAAATTGATATTTAGTATAAATAAAAGAATCTAAGGTCTAAAAATATTTTTTTTGGCATTTTCCACCCCCATTACTACCCCCACTCCATTATTAAAGGGTGTGAACAAAATAAAATTGTGATTTAGTGTGTGTCCAAAAATTTTTTTACTTCACCCAGACAATCTTGACATTGAATTTGAGGCTTCTCTAATTTGTGGTAAGTTTATTAAATATGCCATTCAATAGTGCAAAATAATAAATTATAATGACCAATATCAAAATAAAAAATATTAACAATTTAGCCATGTAAATAATATGTATATTTATCCTCTTACTATATGTAAATTTTCAGAAAGAATAGAGAAATGTCATTTTTATGAATGAGACATTTTATAGATTTGTAACATTAGATATAGTTTAGGCTAATTAAACTTGAAACATATTATCTTATTGTAATATTGCATACCTACATCACGTTGTATAAAGAGCAGGTAATGCAGGAATTAAAATAATTCATTTTTATGAAAATATTTACCCTTCTACACATACCCGCCACTATTGCTTATGGGACATTATGTTTATCTATCCTTTTTAAGGGACATATAATGTGACTATGTTAGGAGCAAACGAACTATGTACTGAAGAGATAGCTGTTATATATCTAGGAATAAGTTCTTTGATCGGAGTTCTTTATCTTATATTTTATGAACTTGAAAGTTGAAAATTTATTTTAAAATCCAATCAAATCAGCATTTCAAAAAGCCATGTAGAGGAGCATAGGGGTCACTCACTTATTATGACCGTGAGTATCAAGTTCTTGTTAGCATTTTTATATAATGTAGGAAATAATATAAACCGTGTCAATTTATGAAACACAACTTTTTATTTTGTGATCAATTGTCTTTTTGTAGACGTATTTGCCCATTTTTATAATGTTGTTAATGAAGTGGAAAAGCAAATTTAACACGCGTTCTCATAATAAAACAGACTATGGTTTTTATTAAACTGTAATTCGTAGTGGCTACCATTTTTATATTGTAATGGGTGTTCAACGTTGTTCTACTCTTCGCAGAAGCGAGGAGTATATTGCTTCTTCTCCTTTCGTTTTTTCTTCTTCTTCTTATTCACAATGTCTTGCCAGACGTTGTGATCTATTCTAGATGCCTTCCGTTTGCTGTATAGTGCGTCTAACGGCATTACGCCATCTATCATGGTTGTAGATTGTTTAAGGGGTTGCTTGGCCCTGAGTTGGCCTTTCTTCACTTCGACCTAAAATATCTCTGGTGAATTACCCTATAACTATAGTTATTGCCCAGGATTCCAAGACTTTTTGCAAAGCTTGTGATTTTCCTGGGAGCTAATTTCCCTATGTCTTCAGGCGTTAATTCCGCCTGTTCTAGATACTTTAGCCTAACGCGGATTAGTACCTTGCATTCACAAAGTATATGTTCCGCAGTCTCAGTTGCAGCTTCACAATATCTGCATTTGTCATCTTCTGCCCTACCCATGTTCTTAAGATGATATCTCAAGTGGCAATGGCCAGTTAGAAGGCCTGTAATCAGCCTTTGGTCGAACTTTTCGGATTCGAGAAGCCTTGTGGCATTCTTTGTTGAATAGGTTACAAACATTTTCACTTGTCTTTGACCTGGAGTATTCATCCAGTAGGACATCTTTTGTTCCTTTTCCCATTTTTGGACCTCCTCCGTTATGTGTCCCTTCGATAAGCCACAGAACGGTTCGGGTCCGAAAATTGGGGCTTCAGCCCCTTTTCTTGCTAGGCTGTCAGTTAATTCATTGCCTTCTATTCCCTCATACCCTGGCACCCACATCAAGGTAACCTTGTTGTTTTTGCCAGTTGTTTCAGGGACTTTTTGCTTTCCCAGGCAATTTTAGACCCGAAGTATAGGATCTGAGAGCCTTTAGTGCTACCTGGCTATCTGAAAGTATACAGATCTTTGACCTTCGAGTACCTCTATTCAGGCATTCCTGGGCACACAGATCTATACCACAGATTTCTGCCTGTAAGATGGTTGAGTTGTTGCCAAGGGCTTTAGACAGCCTACATGTAGGCCCTGGTACGCTCACACCAACCCCTTCATCTATCTTAGATCCATCTGCGTACCAGATGAGTGACTCTTTCTCCAACTGCAGTACTTCGTCCCTTCTCTCCTGACGGCTGTCAATAAGCACATCAAGCGGGCAGTTAAAGTCATGCTTGATTGGCATTGAGTCAAAGGGTTTGGTCATGGATTCAGATTGCTTCAGAATCCTTAAATGATCAACCAGGTCGCCTGATGCAGCCTTAGGGCACTAAAAGCTGCCTCCTTCCTCACATGCAAATGCAGAGGATGTAAGTCCAGCATTTCCTCCATAGTTGCTGTGGGACTGATAACCGAAAAATTGGTCTGACAACCAAACAGCCTACGGCAGATCCAGATAGCCGTGGTTGCTTTTGTAAGTGTCCTTTCCAAATGCGAGTTCCAGGTAACTTTTTTATCCAGGATTATTCCTAGATACTCCTTCACTGGAAAAATTTTAGTACTCTTCCGTTAACATAGGAGCTCTCAAATTTAGTTTTCTTCTTTTGGTGAATGGAACAATAACTGTTTTGCTCAGATTGACACTAAGGCCCTCTGACAAGCACCATTTAGATAACATGTTTAAGGCAATTTGCCTGTGGTTTGAGATCATAACCTCATGCCTGCCTCTCACAGTAACGACCAGGTCATCAGCATAATCCTGACCGTTGAAACCATAATTACTCCGCTTATGGAGGAGATCGTCGACCACCATTGACCACAGTAAGGGCGATAAGACTCCACCTTGTGGACAGCCCCTAGCAGTCACGGTGACCGACTCGTTCCCCATATTTGTGGGGAATTCATTTTATTGTTGGGGATACAATCCATGCTAAGAAGCAGAATAATTACCACAAAAATGGAGAACGAGTCGGCCACCGTGACTGCAGTTAGGGGCTGTCCACAAGGTAAAGTCTTATGCATGCTTACTCTGTGCCGTTCTTCTTGGTTCTCTTCAGAAAATGTAACTAATATAAGAAAATGGATAAAAATAATAAATAAAAATATCTCATAACATCTTAAAGTAAAATAATAATAATAATATCACCTAACTTATGTAAAAGTTCGTTCGAACCTGAAAGATTCAATTTCAATATCTTGTATATCTTCGTATTGTCGTTTAATAGATGATTTTAGATAATAGATGATTTGCATAACGTTTTATTCTAAATTTATAAAAAAAAAACTTAGATTATATAAAACACAATACTTTACATGCCTCTGGCGATCACCCTGTGCGACAGATATGGCCCAATTTCAGTAAGAAGTATTTCACTATACTATTCTATGTTTTTAATTCGATATTTCAAATCTACATGTTATGAAACGAATTTCTGTACAGATTTTTTTCGTACGATGAGTACTAAAAATTTTTGTTCGGTTAAATATACCTATTTAATAACAATCTAACCAGTATAAAACGAATGAAGCTGAGAAGGAGCAAGAACAGCAGCGCGCATATGATATAGTGTTATCTAATATGAAGTTAAAACACATTAAGCATGTTATGATTTTGTCTAATGAAATTTTTTGACATTCACGTTATAACCTTTATTTGTCTTACAGTAGCTTCTGCCGCATACAGACTGAATCACTCTCTTTTACAAGAATCAATGTTTATTTATTTTTGCTGCTTATCTAAAAATGCTGATATCCTACATCTCTATTCTTTATGAAAATTTTGAAAACTACTATATTTGAAACAGTTAACAACATCTGATACATATTTCCTTTATCCATTTCAATGATTCTTTTACATTTTCTATTAAAACATTAATATTGTAGTGACATAATTAACATTATATCAAAATAAACATGAAACTATATTAAATCTAAGCTTAAACAAGAAATATTTCAATTAATTATGCAAATTATAGTTCATAGATTTAAATAATCTACTGCAATACTTGTAAATAGCGTACACATAATTTAGGCCAAGAAAACTACCTCAAAAATTTACTTATTTGTACATGTCAACATTACTTACAGGATAGTTTAGGGATTATTCATCATTATCTTTCATAAACCTCAATATTTGCCTTTTGGCTGATTTCTACAATTATCTTTCTTACTTTTTTTTAAGTCAGGGAGTCACCGATTGTACCATTACAAAATTTTCAGATTTTTTACATCCTATACTTATAGTATAAGAATAAAAAAAGTTCTGGCCACATTACAAAAGAGGACAGAATTGATAAATAGACAAAAACGAAGAGAAGTCGCTATTACTTTATTAATTCAGTTGCTCTGTTCTCCTGTGCGAAACAAGTAGAAGGTTTTCGTATTTCCTTCAAATTATTACTTTTACTAAAATGTTACTGTTCTCTTGCATAAGTTCAAATCAAACTGTCTATCTTGTAATACATTTGATAATACACTTTTTTAGAATTATTACTTTTATAAAAATCAGGTCACTAACTCTTAAAATATTAATAATTGTAACCTTTCCTTTCTAAATAATCTGAATATTAATAAATGTATACCATTAAATTATTGAGAAATTCCCGACTAGGTGATTTACACGCAAAAAAATTTTGCAACAGCAAATAATTAATTACTATTTTAATAAATTCCTGATAAACGCAATTACCATAACGTTGAGAAATGTTAAAAACAGGTAACATCGTTAAGAAATTTTGCGAAAGTGTTAGAAATAAGGATGCCATTTGAAAAGATACATTGATCTTGTAATTCAAAATATAAGTCGGGCCCAAAATTAAAGCAAAAATACACAGCTTTTGTACTTTTAATAAAAATATAGTTTTTGAGTTTCTAAAATATCTCGATTAGATTTTTTTATTCACACCAATTTTGGCAGAGATGTTTTTTTAAAGAAGATAGATACTTGTCAGATATAAAGATGCCTCTCTACTGTCAATTTTTGCCAAGACCTAAAAAAAAACATAGTATCTCTTATTTTTCAAATAAGCTAAAGCTTCCTCATTCAATTAATAATACTACTATTACTAACAAAAAAAATAGCGGCTTTAGATTTTTTTCCGCTAAGACCATATAAAGTAGTGGTTTATGTAACACCACTTGAAACTTGGAAGATTTACACGGAAGAAGTGATGAGAAATATAGCCAAATATTTTTTGTTTACGTATGTAGGATTGGCTGGAAAAAACACATTGGAAAAATTTTAATCGGTTTCTTATGAGCAGGTCAAATTGAAAATATGTGTTTTTTTCCACATTAAAGTATTTTTTGGGGGTAAATTCAGAATGCAGTAATGATTTAGAGCCTTTATTTCAACTCCATCAAAAACATACAACAACTATTGAAATAATCTAAATAAGGGATGCTTTGCTTGAAAATTTATGACAAGTCCTTGGTAACTGATTTTTAAGTCGAGTTCGTTGAGCTCTGTTTTCCCTCAGTTAATTTTCTTACAGAATCCAACTATATTCTCGACCAAAAAAAGTGTACTTAGTTCATAAATAACTATTGTTTTCAACAGAGAAATACGTGACGCGTTATAAAATAAATAAATAATTAGCCGTACAACGGCATGTTCAAAAACAAGAACAAGAAAATGAAAAGCAAAGGCAAGTGTGCACCATGTTGAATGGATGCCGTTAAACCAGCAAGGTTTTCGGGGTTTGTCAAAAACGCCACGAACTCGTCAGTAAAGTAAAAATAGTGGTTAAAAGACACGTTTCTTAATCTGACCTTAAAATGGTTGTACTTTAACAGTTTAAGTGAATTTGGAAGAATATTTTATAATATTCTATAGACCATTTTATAGACCATCCGATATTACATAAGAAGAGCAATACAAAGTCCAAAGGGGGTTCACCAAAGTCACTTTTTTGGCGATTTCTTGTAAACGACTGAAAATATCAGATTGTAATTTTAGGGAGAAATAAAGTGTAGTAAATTCATTTTTAGGTGGTCATCTTAGAATTTTCATTTTGGTCCACTGGTCTAGTCTTCCCTAAAAAGCGTTTTTTTGCCACCATGCGTGCGCGAAACCATCAAAAATCATTTGCACCATGCTTAATAGTCATTACTTTCATTTCTATGACCGTGCAAGACGTCAAAAAGTGCCTTTAAAAATTCCCAAACTATTTGCTGTCAAAATATTCACACCGACATACATAGTATACAGACAGATAGACAAACTGATTTAGTTAATTTATAAACTCCATCGTAAGCTAATATTGTTGGAAAAACTTACATCAAGTTTGACTAAACTCGTTACGATCATAAATAAAATGAAATATGTATAAATAGTCCAGTCAACATAGCGCTAAAATGACTAAAATCTCTAATTCGAGCACTAATGAATGGATTTTAATGAAACCTTGTGCAATGTGTTTGCAATGACGTTAATAAGAAAGTGAAAAAATGACTAGAGTAGGAAATCATCGGAAGGGAAGGGGAAGTTATGGAAGGGGTAGAAAATACCACTTTTATCACGGATTCCGTAACTTGTGGAAGTAGCTCAAAAATGAAAAAAAATATATAATATATTTATCTTTTTTGGCCCAAAATAAGATGTTCTTACTCTTGTGAATTTTTTCGAAAAATTCATATTTTTCGAGGTATGGTCACTCTAAAATTCCTAAAAGTGGGGTAGGGTAAATGTAAAAATTCAGGTGAATGCATCATCGAAATATATAAGACATTTTTTATTTGCAACTTTCCTCCCTAAAGTACGTTTTTACCAAGTTTTTCCGGTGAAACCTGAAAAACTACCCCTTTCTTTGAAATTATAGCTCTTAAAAAATATGTAATTTAAAATTTTTTACATATTATGGATTGAGGGTTTCTAAATACTTTTTGTCTCTTGGAATTTTTTTGTAACTTGCTAATGTTCCGAGTTACAGGCAGCGTTTCACGATAAATAATGTACTACATTTTTGAAAACTTTTAAAAATTTTCAATTCAAAAATTATATTGAACCTTTAAAAATAATATAACTATATAGGTTTCATATTTTTTTATAATAATATATATAAATCACGCTCATTTTTCGAATTTTTATGTATTTTTTAATGAGCAAAAATATTATTATTTATCGGGAAAGACTCGAAAAATTAGCAAGTTACAAAAAAAATTTCAAGAGACAAAAAATGTTTAGAAGGACTCAATTCATACGTCTGATTTCAAATTTTTAAATTACATATTTTTAAAGCACTACAATTTCAAAGAAAGGGGAAGTTTTTAATGTTTTTCCGGAAAAACTCGGTGAAAACGCACTTTACAGAAAAGTTACAAATAAAGTCTTATATTTCGATGATACATGCACCTGAATTTTTTCAAACTATTTTTTTAACTTTTACTTTTCCCCTCCCCCACTTTTAGGAATTTTAGAGTGGCCATATTTTTTTTTCATTTTTGACCTAATTCCATAAGTTACGGAACCCGTGATAAAAGGGGTGTTTTCTACCCCTTCCGATCATTTCCTACTCTAATCTTTTTTTCAACATTTTTACTAACGTCATTACAAACACATTGCACAAGGTTTCATCAAAATCCATTCATTAGCACGCAAATTAGAAGTTGACTGGACTAAAAAAATCGAACTGGGGATTCCCCAAAAACTGTGTACGATTTCTTTAATATTTTGAATTTTCGCTTATTCTACAAACGTAAAGTACCCTGTACCCTGTAATTACTTATTGTATAACTTTTTCTAGGCTCTTAAAAAATTGCAGCGCCTCTGTTGGCTAATACTATGGCACAATTACTTAGTTTTACTTAGTTTAAATAAAATACCTGATAAATATTGGTTGATTGTTGGAATGTCATACGAAGCACATTGAGAAATGTTCTTGCTTATTACCGAATCTTCATCCATGGTGTTTATTTTTTAAAATACGATTAATCACAAAACAAATAAACTGAATTAGCTCTAGCTTCGAAAAATATGCACAATTTTCTTAAGCATTTCATTCAGTCATTTACGTATTTTTGTAGTTTTGGCACTTGCACAAGTACGACTTTTCACATGTTTCAAGTTTCAACTTTCGACGCGACTGATAAAGTGGTGCCCGATCGAAAGTTTTGTGTGCATTACACCTGTGCTTGCACACTGTGAAGAAGTAGAGGGGTTTCTGGTGTTAACTTTCATTAACTAAATAATGCTAAATTGTGTTCAATTGTCATTTGTTTACTGTTTAATCCGATTAGTTTTAATAAAATTTGCGGGTGCTGTGTGAAGATCTTAGGAATATCTTTGCACTCTTAACCTATCACCCACTTTCGATTAACAATATCATGAATATTGTCGTCTCCTATTTTATTGGACTAGTTTGGGTTTTTATTCGTATATTATTTAAGAAATATATGTTTTTCTTACGACTTATTCTGCATTTTATGATTTTTTTTTTAAAGAGACTTAGTAGGTTTAGAATTAAATTCTCCAATTAGGGTATAGCAGAATAAGCATGGTAAAATGGCCCCAGAAGCGTTTTGGCCTCATTCGGTGTCAGTAGATCGACAATAGGAAAAGAAATGTTTTCCTGGAGTTTTAGCCCGAGTAACCCCTGTACCATAAGAAACATGACATTTTGTTTTCATTTTTTATCTCTGCAAGTTGTGCGTTAATTATTATGAAAAAAGTAGACGTTGCACATGTAATTTAAATGCATCTTAGAAAAAAAAAATCAACTAATTTTGCTGCCTCCTTCGAATAAAAAAAAAATATTTAAAAATTAGAGTATTTATTTTTTCATGAAAATAATGATTCGCATACACAAAACTTTTACCAAAAATACATTGTTATGAGTAGTTTATTGTAGATTTTTTTCAAATTTTTTGAAGCGGTGCGCCATAATTAAAAAAAAATAAAAACTGTAACGACGCATTGTTTAGTGGTGCTTAACCATTGAAACTGTCCGGTGGACCAGACCAATGTATTCGTATGTATTTGGACCCGCTAAAATCGAATCCGAAGTCAGAATTGTCGTTTTTCATCCCTGAACCCAAAAAACAACCCCCCCCCCCCCAAAAAAAAAATGGTCGGTTCGATGGACCAGACCAGTGTATTCTTATGTATTTGGACCTACTGAAACCGAATCAGAAGTCAGAATTGTCAGATTGACTTGTTTTTCACCCCAACCCCAAAAAACACCCCCAAAACAAAAACAAAGTGGTCTGTCCGGCGGTGTATCCTTATGTATGTTTATCTGCTGAATCCGGATTTGAAGTTAGAATTAACATATTGGCTCGTTTTTCATCCCTAACCCCGAAAAACACCCCCCCCCCCAAAATGGTCTGTCCGGCTTAAGTATTTAAATCCGCTAAAACCAAATCCGAAGTCAGAATTGTCAGATTGGCTCGTTTTTCACTCCTAACCCCAAAAAGCACCTTTTTTGTGTGAATTAAAGTTTCAATGCGTAAGCACCACTAAACAATGCGTCATAACAGTTTTTATTTTTTTTTATTATGGTACCGCTCCAAAAAATTTGAAAAAATCTACAATAAATTACTCATAACAATGTATTTTTGTTAAAAGTTTTGTGTATGCGAATCATTGTTATCATGAAAAAATAAATATTCTAATATTTAAATATTTTCTTCGAAGGAGGCAGCAAAATCATCTGATTTTTTTCCTAAGATGCATTTAAATTACACGTACATCGTCTATTTTTTTCATAATAATTAACGCACAACTTACAGAGATAAAAAATGGAAACGAAATGTCTTGTTTATTAGGGTTACCCGTGGCGAAGGGGGGCCAAAACTCGAGGAAAACATTTCTTTTCCTATTGTCGATCTACTGACACTGAATGAGGCCCAAACGCTTCTGGGGCTATTTTACCATGCTTAGTCTGCTATACCCTAAGTTGGGATATTGCTGCCATATCCCTGGGTACTTCTAGTAGATTCTTTATGACCGCTGTAGTTCTATTTAAGTAAAATCGAGTTGCATACCGCAGCCCAAATTTGTACACCAGATTTCCCTTTTGCAATGAGTTCCCTTCCTGATTTCCTGCAATTTCTTTTACATTTCCTGTGATTTCCTCTTCACTTCTGCCAAACTCATTCTTGTTGCCTGATAGTGAAGTGATATTTTTAGATTCATTTACTGATATGTTATGGTTGTCCAGGAAGTAATAATTCGATAATATCTCGATTTATATTATTTGCGTAAAAATGTGATTAATATCAGTTAAAGAATATTGCCAAACATTAACTACATCTACCACATTTACTAGTATTTAAAATCTAGAGAAAATGGGCAGGGCCGGCTTTAGTTCATCAAATTTTAAAAGCCCTTTTTTCTGGTCATGTCAAAAAATTTTTTTTTTCGTCCTCGCCCAAAATTGATGAGTGGGGGAGGGGGTTAAAATCCAAAACAATTTTTTTTTTGTTCCCAACTCAAATTTGACGAGCAGGGGGGTAAAATTCAAAACAAAATTTTTTCGTCCTCATAAACTTCACTCGAAAGAAAAAAGGATATTAAACTCGTAGCCACTCCTGGGATACGGTGCCCTCGTGCGGGGTACACTCGCCCTCCCGCCCCCAAAACCCGTCCTGGAAATGGACCAACTATACAGTGAGCTAAAAGTATGACAACAAATAATCAAAAATTAATGTGAATTGTCTGGTCAGGGCAGTTTTTCTATTTTAACATGTTCAGGGGTTAAGTTCAAAGTTCAGTTTTGCAGTTTCTGCGAAGTCGGCGTATTGTTTATTTAAACAATTTAATTTTTAGATCGTGTTTTCCATCGGTTTTCTTTGAATAACTCGAAATCTATAAGTCCTTTGAAAAAAAAGAATTTTTGAGCTGTACAAAAAAAAGTATATAAACTATAATTCATTCCAATTCTTATTATTTAAAAAAAAATTGAACATTTCAATATTATGCGTTTTAAACAAATCACTGTTCTTTCAAAGATAATGGATAATATTCACTGAAATTTTGGAAAAATATAGCTCTTATGAAGTACAGTCACCACTTAAAATTTCAAATCAGCAAATTGATTACTAAAACTTCTCTTATTGCTAAAACTTTGCACCCTTGTGCCATCAAGACCAAGAAATCTGTACTATTCTGTAGGATGGCTCAAATTGTAGCATTGTATAAGTACTTTAAGATCGCGGAGAAAAACATTTAAACCGGTTTTATTGCATTTGTTTATAGTTTTCGAAATTTTAGTTACAAATAAATTCAAGTAAGAAATCAAAAATGCTAAACGAGTAATGAAACTAGATTAAAAAACACAACTTTTGAAAAAAAAAAGTATTAACGCCCTACTTGCATTTCGAGCTGAGATATGTTAGTTTTTACGTTTAGGTCACTTATAAATAAACAAATCGATCTTTCTTCTTGAAATTTGGGCTGGTTATTCTCCAATTCCTATTATTCTGTTTCTGCTATTTGAAGATAATCTAAAGCTAAAATTGTTAAAATAACTTCGAATAAAATGGCTTTGAGAAGATATGCATATTTTCAATTTTTTTATAGGTTTTTTTAAATTTTTGTCACGAAAATGGTAAACCAACTTAACCCGAACAACTACCCTTATGTTCATGTATACAGCTTTGTAAAACTTTTAATATTACTTATACAATAAAAAAAACATTTTTACCAGCAGGATTTGAACCCAAGACGCCCGCGTCCGTACCCTAAATAAAAAGTGGAGTCGCCTTACCCACTCGGCTATTTAGCGACTTGAGTCCGGTTTGTAAAAACATAATATAACTTGTGGACATATTTGGTGATATTGGAATCTCTAACAAAATCACTAAAGACCTCACTTTCGGGTTTCTATGCAGTATCTTTCAACAATTGTAGCTTTGAGTTATTTTCAAGTAGCAGAGATAAAAAACCGCTGCCCAAGGAATCACTACTTCCACATCTATATTTTCTATCCAAGTCACTCACAACGAAAAAATTTTGTATGTGGAAATAACTGTTTATGGAACTTTAATGATATAATATTTGAAATCCTCCACCCCAAAAACCCATAAAACGATACCCCACATCGTAGTGAGGTGGGGGTGGTGGTAGTGGGGTCGATGAAGTAAAAAAATAATTTGAGGTTTTTGGTTCTTGTACACACACTAAATCACATTTTTTTCATCCCCTTTAATAATGGGGTAGGGGTGGTAATGGGGGTGGCTAATGCCAAACATTTTTTTGAGACCTTAGCTTCTCTTGTATATACTAAATACCAATTTTGTGGACTCTTACCTGCTTGATTTACCAATTTACCCCAATTTACCGCCCAACCCTTCGACGGAACAAGATAAAAATATAATCTAGTTCCAGATCTTGTTAAAATACCAAATTTCAAGTCAATATCTTAAACGTTCCAGAGTAAACGTGCGCACAAAAAAAGTTACAGACAGACCGAAGACAGACAGACAGATTTTTTTCACTCAAACTTAAAATCTCGACGTTTCATGACATTCTAAGCCTATTTGAACAATAAAAATTTTTAATTTTTTTTTGTCGTTTCCATACTTCCACTGGACGTGGAAGTAATAAACTTTAAACTGTTCGTTTTTGTTATCTATTACTATTTCATTCAAATAAATAAAACACCTTTGAAAATCGTTAGTTTCAATTATATGTTAATATTTGACAGTGTATTTTGAGCCAGAAAATTTGTAAACCCGGGATCCCGGTAAATCCCGGGATTTAGAATTTGTAATCCCGATAACTCTGAAAGCCTAATCCTGTCCCGGGATTGAAAACCCTATATACGACTACAATAACTTAATTTAAGAATAGTAGTCTTAAAAATAGTTTAGATTTTTATCGTGTATTATATAGCACGAATAGCAATGGGTCAAGTGCAGATCCCTGCGGGGCACCCAAATTAATATCATTTGGATCTTTACACAAATACGCAGATACTTTAAAAAATCACTTGGATACTATTTGTAACTATTTAGCCGCGCATATTTCTTCCTTATTTATAATCAGGTTATCGATTTTTTCAATAAAATATAACCGTTATAGGTAAACACCGATATGTAGGTGCTAGATAAGATAAGCCTTCGTCTGTTTTCTATAGGCAAATACAATGATTGCATATGCTTTTAAACGAAGTAAGGTCCGCTCATTTTCATCCGAAAAAAAAAATATAATAATAATCCGGATGACTCGTAAAACCTGTGCCTTAATCTTTCTATATATTTATCGCCAAATATTAGAATTCAGCTTTTATTCTACACAGATTTACTTACCTTAATAACTATTTATGTCTTATCAATTATGTCAATTTTTGATAATGTTTGATAACATTTTTTTTCATCTCCATAGGAGCAGTTGCAAAATACGCTACGTAGAAGTTCATTGTTGTTCTCTAATGTTGGGTATTAAAGATTATCTATTAAATGACCGCAGTTTTTATAAGTGACTCTCCGCGTTTAATTAAGTGACTTCATCAGACCGAATTAGCTGGATATTTTTTTAAGGTAAGAATGCTTAAAATATACATATAGTTAGGTACATATACTTATACCGATAATGTTCAGTGTTGGTTGGATTCCTGGTCATGATTTCATGTATGGATGTACTCTTTGTTATTTGTGTTATCATTTTGAAAGTTGCATCAGGAATTAGATATTTTAAAATGTCACAATGGCTGTAACTTGATTTTGTGTTAATGAAGTAAACAAAGAAATAGCACATTTTTAATAAAACGGTTCACTCGAAGCGCATAGGTATTGTTTATATTGTCTATGAAATAAATTAATCATGCTTTGTTCTGGGAACTACGGAAATCTAAAAATAAAGTTAACAACATTAAAATGTATCAAGATTGTTGTGTATAATTTTATTGTTTTCTAAATTCACTACGCTACTGATATTGTCACTTTGCAAAATGTTTTTTTAAAAGAATTGAAAAAGGAATCGTTTTCGATTTGAGCCAGCTATATATTTTTTTGTATAAATGTTCAATTATTACTCTGGATTGTCTCAAGGAATTTCTATAAAATTTTTTTCTATATGTTATGACTCGCTGATGATACATATTATAGTTTTATTAAGGATTTTGCGAAGTGAGAGGGAAATATGCATTCATTTTCGGTTTATTATAAATATTTAAACAAATCACAAATGGTATAATCTTTAAAATAGTTTCAGGTACTTCCCACTGCTCTAAAGAATACAACCATATACGGCTTTAATAATAAATTTTGTATATAGTTAAATGTTATGCTCTAATAAATAATTTAGACATTTTCATTGACAAATTACAATATTCAAGTACAACAAAAATTTACAATATAAAATATACCGGGTGATTCAGTTTGGTATCGCCCCCCTGTATCTTTTTTATTTTAACAGAAAACTACAATAAACCATATATATTTGTAAATCGTTTGTCAAGCTCTATCGAATGACGTCCTTAAATCATCTCTTTGATCACATATGCCAAAATAACGATAGTCAACTTTTTTTTTTTCAAATAGTATGCTATACATTTTTTTGCCGATTGTTGTAGAGCTTCTCTTTCTGCATTCAACCATGTGAAAAAAGTATACACTTCCATAAGGAAAATTTCGAGAAAATTAATAAAATACTAAAAAACTTCATTTAAAGGTTTTGTTTCTGATTCAACATAGTTAGCCATGGAAAGAATTGAATTTTGTCATTGTTAGTAATGTCAAATTGAAACTACTGTTATTTGTGACTGTGTTATTCGTTTTTGTTTTATGTTATACTTCTAAATAGATTTACACAATGGTATCTTACAGTAATGAAGAAAAATTGGACATGATATTAATTTACAGAGTGCGGAAAAACAGTAAAGCAGCCAAACGTTTATATCAAGATCGCTTTCGAAATAGGCCGGTACCATCAGACAAAATGTTTGCAAAATTGGCAAGAAATATGAGCGAAAGTGGAAGTTTTGAGAAAAAAAGAAACGTCTTTAAGCCCAGAACCGCACGAGATGAGAAACATACAGTTGCAGTTTTAGCCCGTGTTTTCGTAGACCCGCATATTTCTATTCGTCAGTTAGCGACAGAAACTGATATTTCATATTCTTCAATTCAAAGAATTCTGAGAGACAATAAACTGCGACCATATAAAATACACTTACATCAGGGCTTGCTTCCAGGAGATTACGAGAGACGTCTACATTTTGTAGCGTGGTTGGCAGTTGCTTAAGAAATGACTATTAAGATCGCATCATGTGGTCAGATGAATCCCGTTTCCATAATAATGGAATTGTCAATAGACATAACTGCCATTATTGGTCGCAGGATAATCCTCACTGGCTTCGGGAAACTAATTTCCAAAATATCTGGGGAATTAATGTATGGTGTAGAATTCTCAACGGACAAATTATAGGACCAAAGTTTCACGAAGGCACGCTTACTGAAGAAAGATATCTACAGTTTTTAAGAGAAGAGTTGTTAAATTTCATAGAAGACGTTCCATTACATATTAGGCATAACATGATATTACAACAAGATGGGACACCGCCACATAATGCTATAATTGTAACGAATTACTTAAATGCAGCTTATCCAGGTAGATGGATCGGAAATCGTAGTGAGAGAGTCAAGTGGCCTGTCAGATCACCGGATCTCACACCGTGTGATTTTTTCCTTTGGCCATATCTAAAAGAAAGAGTGTACTTTACACCTCTAAATGATGTCGAAGATCTTAAAAATAGAATACGAATTGAATGCCGCAGATTAAATGTTGAAATTCTTCAATATGTATGTATCCAGGGCGTGATAAACACAGAAGCGAACGGAGGACTCTTCGAACATATGGATAAATAAATAATGTTTTTATTTTCTTAATTGTTAGTTAGTTTTCAAGTATTGGTAGTTTTTTTTATTGGTAATTGTTATTTATTATTAGTTGTTATTTTAATATTATTGTTGAATGTTATTATCATAAAGATGCGACATTAAATGTTTGTTTATATAAAAATGAATTACATAATTATTTAAAAACAGAACTTTGTTTGGTCAAAACATTAAACTTTGTTTCGAAATTTTTGCCTAGTTGGTACTTTCGAATCTGATTTGCCTAGTTGGTACTAGTTACATTACTTACAATGTCAAAATTCAATTGCTTCCTTGGCTAACTATGCTGATTCAGAAAAACCTTTGAATGACGTTTTATCATATTTTACTAATTTTTTCGAAATTTTCCTTACGTTGAAGAATGAATTTTAACATTTTAACATCTGCAGCATTCAATTCGTATTCTAGTTTTAAGATCTTCGACGTCATTTAGAGGTATAAAGTAAACTTTTTCTTTTAGATAGAGAACCAAAGGAAGAAATCTAACGGAGTTTAAAAACGTTTCTTTTTTTCTCAAAACTTCCACTTTCGCTCATATTTCTTGCCAATTTTTGCAAACATTTTGACTGATGGTACCGGCCTATTTCGAAAGCGATCTTGATATAAACGTTTGGCTACTTTGTTTTTTCTGCACTCTCCGTAAATTAATATCATATCCAATTTTTTTTTATTATTGTAAGATACCATTGTGTAAATCTATTTAGAAGTATAACATAAAACAAAAACGAATAACACAGTCACAAATAACAGTATTTTCAATTTGACATTACTAACAATGACAAAATTCAATTGTTTCCATGGCTAACTATGTTGAATCAGAAACAAAACCTTTAAATGAAGTTTTTTAGTATTTTCTTAATTTTCTTGAAATTTTCCTTATGGAAGTGTATACTTTTTTTACATGGTTGAATGCAGAAAGAGAAGCTCTACAACAATCGGCAAAAAAATGTATAGCATACCATTTGAAAAAAAAAAGTTGACTATCGTTATTTTGGCATATGTGATCAAAAAGATGATTTAAGGACGTCATTCGATAGAGCTTGATAAACGATTTGCAAATATATATGGTTTATTGTAGTTTTCTGTTAAAATAAAAAAGATACAGGGGGGCGAATACCAAACTGAATCACCCGGTATATAGTTGTATTCGTTAGAACAACAGCAAGTATTAGTACAGTAGATATAGGTTTTTGGGTGGAACTAATTCCCACAAAGACGGGATTTGAATTTTTTAGTTCGTTGTTGGTATCTTTTTGACATACTAAAAATCTAGAAAAATTTGAGTGTGCAAAATGTGTTTTTCGCTGCCATCTTTAAAAAATTTTAAAAAATCATAAAAGATCGTGTGTAATATCAAATTACAGAAAATTTCATGCTGAAAAAGATTATGATATTGGTTTTAAAAAATAAAAATAAATAACACACTAAAAGTCTAGGAAACAAATATCCGATGCTAAAAAATCTAGAGATAAGAGGGATTTTCTTACATTACTTCAATTTTTGGAAGATCACAATCCATTTGATTCATAATGCGTTGAGCTACATAATATTTTCAGTGGGTTAGTAGACAGTCAACACAAGGTAACTGCAGATGAAGCTAAGTTAATTGGACCTCGAATCCAATCCAAACTGACTGGAAAAGCTTCCAACTCTCGAAAAGGATCACCTGTCACAATGAAGATATTAAGAAAAGGTATTGTCGTTGACGGAACTATTCAACATATTGATACAGGATTCCGCACCCAGAGAATGCTGCCATGTTTGTCTGTAAATCCTGATCTGCAAAAATTAAAGGAGAACTTTAATTATGAATTATCTATACTTCCTCCGTCTTTATTTGATCCAGAAACTCAGTTATTGAGAAAAAGTGACAAATCATCATTGGCAAGAACATTGGATGACATGGCAAATAGTTTAAATTACGTATTACCGGCCGAAACATCGTATGTTCTTGACGTTCTTACAAATTGCCATGGCCAAAAACTGGGAAATTTTCAGATGTGTTACAACTATACTGTTAAGCAATATAAAGTTGTGACAATTGTATTTGATGGCTATACCATCTCCAGTACAAAGGATGTAGAGCATCAGATACGCGCAAAACAATCATCAGTAACAGTGAAATTTACTTATTGACAAAGGGCCCTTTCTTTCTAATAATGAAAATAAACAGTGCTTTATAACCATGCCTGGGAAACACTTGGAAGCGAATGGCCACACTGTGATTCATACTACAGATGATGCTGACACTGTCATTTTAATAACAGCACTAACCTTGGCAGAAGAAAAGCATGTAACAGTTGTTGCTGACTACACTTATATTCTTGTACTTTTGATGTACCATAATACACAAAGTATTTGTTTGCACTCATCTACGTTCACTGATAAAAAACGCGATATTAAATCGATGCAACGTGTGCTTGGCGAAAAGGGGATGCAAAATTATTCTCTTTTCACATGCTTTAACTAGATGCGATACTACAAGCTCCTTATTTGCTAAAATTAAATCGGCAGCATATCGACATTTTTGGAAATGTGATGAATTTAGCATTTGCGCTACTCTGTTTGGATCAGAAAATGCAAACAGAAAGGAACTCACAGATATTGGCACCAAAGCATTGGTATCATTGTACGGTGGAAATCCAAAGACAGAGTCTCTGAACCTAGTATGATATAATTTCTACTTAAAAAAAATCACAACTGCCAAAAGTAAATTTAATATTGCAAGATTGCCACCTACAGAAGACGCTGCTGTTCATCATCTTCTCCGCGTACATTTACAATGTCTTTGTTGGAAAACTATGAACATCAATATTGTCAATCCTGAAGAGTGGGGTTGAAACAAAGTAGGAGACCAACTATAGCCCATAGCATGTGAAATGAGCCCTGCATCAGAGTTGTTACTAAACATGACCGCTGCACCTGCAAAACGGATACAAATGAGCTGTGTGTTAGTGATAGATGTACGTGTCTTCGTTATGGTGTCGAATGTACTGTAATATGTTGTAACTGTTCTGGTAGAGATTGCACAAATAGTGCCCTGAAAGAAAGTGATTTAGAAGAAACTGAAAAAGACTATTAGATTTAGCTTTTCTCTTGTTTAAGACGTAAGACTGATGAAATACATATGCATTTGTATTATAAAACGCATTTTGATTAATAAAAATATGATTTTCAACAGTGCATAAGCTTTCAGTTTTTCGGCCACCATTTTGTTATTTATTTTTATTTTTTAAAACCATTATAATAATCTTTTTCAGCATGAGATTTTCTGTAATTTGATACAACACACGATTTTTTAAGGTTTTTTTTTAATTTGTTCAAGATGGCGGCCAAAAAAACCGCATTTTGCACGTTTAGATTTTATGTTAATATGTCAAAAAGATACCAGAAACAAACTAAAAAAATCAAACCCCGTCTTTGTGGGAATTAGTTCCACCTATCACCTATTTTTTGCATATATCTACTATACTATTGCATATATTATCTACTGCATTATATCTATAACAGTGTTTTAAAGGTTATACTATGTTTGATTTTTCTAATATTTATAATAAATCGAATATAAACGCATATTTCCTCTCACTCTGCAAAATTCTAGCCTTAAGCTACGTGTAATATAAAGTGGGCAACAACTGTAAGCAAGTTTTTATCTCTTTGGTGAATACGCTGGGGGTAATAAAAAATTATTTATAATACCATTACCATTTATTTATTGACCACTTTACTTACAATAAAAATGCCCTTGGAGTCATAGACAAGAATAGTACTGGGAGCTATTATTTAGAATTAGTAAAAATTAGGTAATCACTTACACTGTAATAATCGGGAGTTTTCATATTTATGATGTTAGTGTCCTTAATAGTATTTTATATAACAAGTGGCTAAAATAGTGTTTTTTTTACAAGTGGAGCGTTTATGGTACGAGCCGCAGGCGAGTGCTATAAACCACACGAGTAAAAAAAAACACATTTTAGTCTCGAGTTATATACAAAATTTTTTGTATCGCCATTCGAAATTAGAAAACAATATAATTTTGTAAAAATAGTCTAAATTCTATTGCTGTTTCCATAGAAATCAATAAGTTTTATTTCACACTGTGAAATAAAATTTCCTTATTTCACTCTTTTCTCTTTATTTTACACTTGTCAATAATGACATTGTTTTGATTCATTGAAACTGTCCAATAAATGTAATTTTAGGATATGGCGTTACAAAATAGTATTTTATATAACAAGTGGCTAAAATGGCGTATATTCTGAATTTTGAACAACTGCTCTTGAAAATACTCAGGCCTGTCGAGGGGGGGGGCAATTCCCCCCGGGCCCGGACTTGTTTGGGGGGTCCGGTTTTTGTATTAAAATTTTTTCTTAGTATATTTTAACAATTTTGTTCGGATATCCCCCCCGCTCATCAATTTTCAAAAAAAAATTCTCCCCGAGCCCGTATTTTCTTTTCACGGCCCTGAAAATACTCCACGGTGCGCCCTTCTTTACCATAATATGTAACCCTCCTGGAGCCGCGGTGGCAGAGGTATAAATTTTTACACACTTAATTTTTTTGGCGAATTAATTAATTACGAAAATCTTATTTTTTAGTAGAAATTTGGATACTTTTTTAATAAACGTTTAATGAATAAAACCTTACGAAATTATTTAAGTACGTGTGATTTTAATTTTGTAACCTAATTATTGACCCTAACTGAGGATTTTTTTGGCTTTAGGTCGAGATAGCGAAGGAACATTTTTATATGTTGATAGAGGTCACCCATACTATTAAATAATGTGAATTTAATCTAATCTAAGGTCTAAAATTATTTCTGTTTCTTTTTCAAACGCACTTGGCCTATTAAAACCTACTTCTTCAATTGTTCGTAATCAGGCAAAATGTATTCAAGTAAAACAGAGAAAAAACAACGTCAAGCATTAATGATTCATAAATATCTTAATTTAAAATTTTCCGCTCGTAATTGTACCCCATCTCTAAGACAAAATGTGAACAACGTCTTCTTAATTATATGAATTAAACACTTTAGTGAATACCTTATCAAAAAACATTACCTAATGTAAAAAGTAATATTTTATAATTAACGGAAAAATATTATTAACAAATTGTTTACAGTTCCGATTTTGGCTAAATTAGTAATTTTAGTTAAATCAGTTTTTCTACTATTTTTTTATGGGATCTTGTTCATTCATGTTCAGTATGATTACTAGAAGTCATTGTTTGTTGTTGTTTGTTGTAATTATGATGTAAAACGTTTCATAATTCAAATTACAATAATAGGTACTTATGTTTTTAAAGAAGAAAGTTTTAATGTTTATAAACCGGACAGAGGCCGTATAGTCCGGTGACTTTAGCTTCAAAAAACGATTTTTCGGAAAGTTTTGGTCTAGCCAAAAATTAGTCTACCCCCTACAGAATTTCCTCAGGAATCCGAAAAAAAAAATAGTGTTAACCACTTAAAACAGCAGCTTTAATTGTTATTTAACTTTTTGGAAACAGGGGCGTAGCGAAGGGGAGTACGTTACCCCCCAACTTTGTCAGACTTGGCAAAGTTGGCCAAAAGTTGAAAATTTGAGAGGCTTTTATTGAAACTTTTTTTTAAAGATTTTCTCCCCCTTCTGCTTATCAACAGCTTGGCAAAAGTTGCGTAAATACAATTTTTTTGCTACCCCCCCCCGCTCATCAATTTTTATTTCGGAACTTGGCAAAAATTGGGTAAAAGTTGGGAATTCAAGATGTAAGTTGTCAATTTTTTTTTATTGAAAAAATTCTTTTAGAATTTCTCCCCCCCGCTTATCAATTTTTTTTTGGAGGAATTATTATTTAATTATTTACAGAGTTGGCTTTTTAAGTCTTATGAAGTTGGCAAATTTGAAAAATAACCCCCCAAAAAGTTGGCTCGCTACGCCCTTGTTTGTAAACAAAATCTAGAAACACGTTCGCCCCGTCAATTTCTTCGTCATGAGCTCCCCTATAAGGTAGGTACACGCAAAGAACGAATCTTTGATTGTTAATAACATTTTATGGCAAGAAACTGAAAAAATTGAATTTTTCGATCCTCGAACTTTGAAGTACTGTAGAAACAATTATAAAATCTGTATGTTAACGATATTATGAGAAATAGTACACATTTTTGCCCTTAATAAAATGCACTTTGTCCCGTTGCAAAATAATAATTGTTTAATTTGCAATTAATTTATAAAAAAAAATTACATTGTGTTTGACGTATACCTCTGTGCAATAAAATCCCGTACACTTGAAAAATCAAGTAATCCAGTTTTCACTAATATTAAGTGGTGTGAATCAGTCTTTTTGGAATTTAGATTTTTTTATTATCATATGGGTCGCGTGCGCCGACGTCACAGATTTTGAGACCTTAGGAAAAACAAACAGCTGTCATTGAGAAATCCGCCGATTAAAGGTGTTTCTTTAAAGTGAATTTTGCAGTGTTTGTGCCATTTAAGAACTTGTTGTTGGATTATTTAATATCTACAACTATTCTTAATACTGTTATATAAACAATTTTATTCGTCAGGATGACGGTTAGTTCGTATTTTGCAGAATTGTCTCCTGATGTAGAGGTTAGGTATACGGCTGCCATCGAATTAAATCCTTATATTTTGAGAAAAAATACTTTAGTACAAATATTGATGTATTTCCAAATGTTACACATATAGTGTGAGATCCCAGAGCTGCCAGACCTACGTCATTTTAGCAAAGCTAATATTTTGACAACGAATAGTGTAATAGTTAAGAACGTATGCGTATTTGCTAGCTTGAAAGCGGGCCGCTTTTGCAGAAAACAGGTACAAAAGGTACATACAAATTTTAACACCTACGTTAAAGTGTGATAGCTGATTTATTTTTCAAGTGACACGCTAACGACATCGTGTAAGCGTCAATCTCCGTTCTACGATAACTTACCCCTACTTTTATCTTTCCTCAACTTTACATATTTCCAATCCCTCTTTCTCCCCATTTATGTTTGTACAATTTTGTTCTTTTATCTTTTTTGTTGTTTTTGTTCCCTTTTTGTCTCTCAAAATCCCCTCTAGGCCGAAAACTTACCTAAATCCTAATTTTTTAAACCACAATTTTATTTCCACCCTACCTTCCTTGTCGGCGATCAGACCACAAGGTCGTCATTTGTTCGAACGGGTTTTTTCGTTTAGTTGTGTTCCCCGTATCAACAATCAAAATTACGAAGTGCGCTCGCCTACGATTTTAGTGTTCTCAGTGTTGTATTTATTTTTAAACTACTTTTAGGTCCATGTTGACACATAAAAATTGTAATCTAGCTTTTAAGTCTGCACGTGGCAGACAGGAGATTCTACCCCCCACCCCCTCGAATTTACTTCCAAGCCGAACCGGACCTACTCCGCCCAGCCTCACACCCACCTCGACGATGTTCGCCGTGGTTGTCTGGCTGGCTCCGGGCTAGGATCCGGTGAGGCACATAAATGTATAAAACTCTTAATAAATTGTTTATTGATATTGATTGATTGTCAGTCTCCGAATCTCAAGGTCCGAGGTTCAATCCCTGAGCGTTCTCAGTTTTTTTTTCAAATATAAGTACTAAGAAAAAAGTTATGGCCAAAAATAATAAATAGTTCCCTATCGGTTGTCTCTTTCTTGGTAATTGCCACCTTAAGTTAATATTTGTTGAAAAACAAAAAAGCTGAGAACGCTCAGGGATTGAACCTCGGACCTTAAGATTCGGAGGTTGATGCTTACACCATGTTGTTTAGACTCTCACTTGAAAAATAAATCAGCTGTCATACTTTAACGTAGGAACGAAAAATTTTTATGTACCTTTTGTACCTGTTTCCTGCAAAAGCGCCCCGATTTCAAGCTAGCAAATACGCATACGTTCTTAACTAGATATTACACTATTCATTGTCAAAATATTAGCTTTGCTAAAATGACGTAGGTCTGGCGGCTCTGGGATCTTGGACTAATAGGGATGTTGCAAATTACTTGATTTTTGAAAGAATTACGTAGACAGAAGGACGAATTCAAGGTATTGAGAAGTCTTGAAGCTTTTGTGGTTAGGTGAAAGAAGTACTCTGCAAGAAATTTGCAGGATAAAAGCTTGTTACAACGGTAAGAATTAGTTATCAACCATTTTTTTCATATATGCTTGCCTAATTAAATGTTGTCATAAATAATTACTAATGCAGAGATTAATTTTTCAGGATATGAACTCTTAGGCATCATGAATAAAAGCCATTGACTCCTTGGACTATTGCAGATTCAGATGGTTCCTTAATGCTCACTGGGATTGTGTTGCCAGTCTAGACAAAACATGTTCACCACTTAACAGGAAGTCTTTCCTTTTAGTTTTTTAGCGATGAACATGACTATGGTTGGAGATTAACCGATGTCAATTTTGTGAAAAAGACACTTTACAAAATAAACAATGAAAGACTGACGTACCTACTGTAAACTGTTTGAAGTATGTAATAAGATATGTACACAATTTCTTCCAGCGGTTAACCCCTCGTCTATACCTTATATACCTATAGATTGGACTACGCAAACCGTTGTAATTTTTGTAAATTTTTATTGTAAGTAATATATTATATAAAATATTTAACATGTATTTTACTATTTTATGTAGGTCAATTGTTAATTATGACTTGTATTCTCTTAAATATACTCACCCTCCGTGCAGTTCATGCTTCGCTCAACTAAAATTTAAATAAGAAATAGTTATTAAAAATAGAGACAAAACAATATAAAATGTTAATTTTCTTTACCATGGATTGTTTATTGCTTGTTTGAGCAGCAGTTATTACTATCACAATCATTCTTATGTATTAACTTAAAGCATTTCTTTTAAATGCCTGGAATTGTTTAACCTAATCTCTTCTGGCTGTAAATCGACGTTATTTTACAAAAACTGATGTTGTCTCGAATTGCCACACTTCCACAATTAATAAAACAATAAAAACTAGCCATTTTGCATGATATAATATCGATAAAAACTCTAGGATTACGAAAAATGTAATTCTGAGGTTCAGTCAGTCGCCATTTGACAGCTAATGACAGCGGTTTGTTTTTCCTAAGGTCTGGGACCTGTGACGTCACGCGCACGCGACCCATATCATATAGGTTATAAAGAACTGACATTGATTGTGAAACGTCAAAAGTAATGTATTAGAATAACGTTAATCCAGAAGAAAAACATACGTATTTTTGTTTTTTTTACTTTTTCACACCATTCAATGGGAATGATTTCGATTTACAACAAATGTAAAAATTGACGTTGAAAAATTCACAGAAAAACTTTTTCATCGGTAAACACAACATTGTTCCAAAACTCCAACGGGCAATTTAAATAAAACATAATGCGGGCTTGCTTCTGTTCTTCTGTTAATATGGTCTTCTTGGTACTTATACAGTTTTTTATTTTCGATTTTCCTATCCTTCGGCTAGCTGTTGACCTCGATGCTGGAAAATTTGTCATGAACACACAGCGTCTCCTGCTGTTTGAAGCGGATTTTTCCTTTTTCATCTTGAACGAGATTTGAACTTCTCGATCGGCCTGAACCGTCTTTTCTCTTTACGCTACCTTCCTCCTCCCACTTTTCTTCATACTCATAACAGTACTTTTATTCAATTGATAATGGTTAGCAACTGCTCTGATAGACGCTCTTCAATTTTAGAAAAAATTAAAATTTTTTCATGTTTAGTTAATTTTGGCATTGCGAAAATATGACACTGACACTGACAAATAAATAAGGAATGATTTAATATAACGAAAAAGAGGTGTAAGGATTTTATTACACAGATGTGTACATTTACATAATCAAAAATAATATTGCAAAAAAATTTTTATTTGCAACTTTTTTACACAAAAAATCAATTTTGCAACTTAAACAAATGTAAATATCTCAGTGGATTTTCCATAAAATTTATTGTAACCAACGGCATTTCAATTGTCATAAAAAAACACAAAGGGGGAGGGTCAATAAGGCCGGTTTTCGGCCCCCCTCAAATTTGGCAAAAAGAAAAAAGGAAATATTTTTTAACAGTCTAGGGTCAATTTAGAGTCGATTCAACCACAAACGGAACCAACCCCATCCCCTTGTTAGGGTCATTTCAAGGTCGAATTATGAATAAGTCGTGAAATAAACTCGCCTTTTCGGAATGAGTAGGCTTATTCTGGGACTTCGATTTAATATATATATATATATATATATATATATATATATATATATATATATATATATATATATATATATATATATATATATATATATATATATATATATATATATATATATATATATATATATATATATATATATATATATATATATATATATATATATATATATATATATATATATATATATATATATATATATATATATATATATATATATATATATATATATATATATATATATATATATATATATATATATATATATATATATATATATATATATATATATATATATATATGTTTTTTGGGTCGCTGATTCCGGATCCGAGGTCAGTTTGTCTACAGTGTGTCCCAGGATAGATGTAACAAGAGGTGTAATGGACCAAAAATTTTGGAATGTTGGAATGGTATTTGGGGATTAAGTCCTGCTTGTTGTAAAACTAAAGTATACCAAAAATGACTTAATTTGGTGTTCTACAGGGTGTTTATAAGCAAAGTTCTAAAAATCACCACTAATAAAGTACCTTTATTTTTCAAAATATGAAAAAATTCCACTGAGAAAAGTTATTTAGAATGCAATTTTATACCTCCATACCTTTCAGGAATATAAAATTATTTTTTTAAACTTCCCATTATTTGCGAATTAAGAGTTGAATTCATATTTAAAGTTGTGTAGGAGCAAATGTTAATCATCTGCTTTTCTCATAGCCTACTTTTAGCTTCTACATAACTTTAAATATTAATTCGAAAAAAATAATTTCCATGCAGTTTTAACTGAATGGTTCAAAATAAAATACTTTATTGAAAAAATGGGAAGTTTCAAAAAAATAATTTTATATTCTTGAAAGGTATAGAGGTATAAAATTGCATTCTAAATAACTTTTCTTAGTCGAATTTTTTCATATTTTGAAAAATAAAGGTACTTTATTAGTGGCGATTTTTACAACTTTGCTTATAAACACCCTGTAGAACACCAAATCAAGTCATTTTTGGTATACTTTAGTTTTACAACAAGCAGGACTCAATCCCCAAATACCATTCCAAAATTCCAACATTTTTGGTCCATTACACCTCTTGTTACATCTATCCTGGGACACACTGTAGACAAACTAACCTCGGATCCGGAATCAGCGACCCAAAAAACCTATATATATATATATTAAATCGAAGTTCCAGAATAAGCCTACTCATTCGGAAAAGGCGAGTTTTTTTCACGGCTTTTTCATAATTTGACCTTGAAATGACCCCAAGAGGGGGGTGGGGTTGGTTCCGTTTATGGTCGAATCGACTTTAAATTGACCCTAGACTGTTAAAAAATATTTTCTTTTTTCTTTTTGCCAAATTTGAGGGGGGCCGAAAACCGGCCTTATTGACCCTCCCCCTTTAAAAAGAAATTGTGCTCCGATCGAGATATGAAAAATTCACGTTTCTATTTCTACAAAAAAATAAGGTCATTTTTTTGATTTTTCATTTTTTAATTCCTTCCTCCTATCTACTGTTAAATTTCCCGCATGTCATGGTAGATCACGTTGTAGTAAAATATTTTCAAATTACGCCGTAATCGCAAAAAAACGTGAATTCTTCATATATCGGCTCCAAAGCATCAGAGCACAATTCTTTTTTTAAATTCGTGTTTTTTTATGACCATTGAAATGCCGTTGGTTGCAAAAAATTTTATGCTGTAATATGATCGATTATGTCTCACTTCGCTTATACGATTAGAATAAGACACTTCACTTAGTTTCACACCACCGACCTACTCATACCGCTGTCCGACATAAACTGCCTTCTCCTCCGGCCGTCAGCTGCACAGTGCCACCTGGTATTCGGTAATACTTTATTACTCATCAACGTTAGGTATAAATAATTCTAATACACTACATATGCAAAATCCACTGAGATATTTAAAAAAAACAATTAATATTTTGCAACGGGACAAAGTGCATTTTATTAAGGGTTAAAATAAGTACTATTTCTCATAGTAACATACAGATTTTATATTTGTTTCTGCAGTATTTCAAAGTTCGAGGATCAAAAAATTCAATTTTTTCAGTTTTTTGTCATAAAATGTTATTAACAATCAAAGATTCGTTCTTTGCTTATATATACCTTATAGGGGAGCCCATGACGACGAAATTGACGGGTCGAACGTTTTTCTACGACCTTTAGAAGCGAAGATATAAGCAAAAAACTAAGTTGCAAAATGTATTTTGTTTACAAAAAGTTAAATAACAATTAAAGCCGCCGCACAGTGGGAAAAATATACCCTTTTTTAGACAAAAATCTGCCGTCAATCAAATTAAATTAAAAAAATGGCAAATACTCTTAAGACATTGTACTTTAGAGTAGTGCTGCGGCAAAGTGGCTTTGGATTAACCTAACCTAAAAATCGTAGATATTAGTATAGAAACGACAAAAATTTTTAAAAAAATTGTATTGTTCAGATAGGCTTAGAATGTCATGAAACGTCAAGATTTTAGGTTTGAGCAAAAAAATATCTGTCGGTCTGTCTGTAACTTTTTTCTGCGCACGATTACGCTGGAACCGTTTAAGATATCGACTTGAAATTTGGTGCACATATGTATTTTAACGAGATCTTGAACTAGGTTATATTTTTATCTTATTCCGTTGAATGGTTGTGGGGTAAATTGGGGTAAATGGAGGTAAATAGGTAAATCAAGCATAGTCCATAAAATTGGTATTTAGTATATACAAGAGAAGCTAATGTCTCAAAAATTTTTTTAACATTAGCTACCCCCAATATTACCCCCACCCCATTATATAAAAAAAAAAAAATTATTTCATCGTAGATGACCATTCGAAAGCTTATTTTAAAGAGGAAGATTAAATGATGTATTTATTAGAAATAAATTGAAAATTTTTTGAATCCTATACATGACCTCAAAATTTGCCAATAAAGTCATTTTTTAAGTAACCTAAAATATTCAAAATCCTGACATGATGGGCCAATTCTGAGGCCAGATTCGGATTCATCGCGAAAAATTACTTTGGAAATTGGATAATGTTGGGGTTAAAACTGAATGAAGTAAAACAAAAATTGAGGACATACTAAATCACATTTTTTTTCACCCCCTTTTATAATGAGGTGGGGGTAGTAATGGAGGTGGCTAATGCCAAAATTTTTTTTGAGACATTAGCTTCTCTTATATATACTAAATACTCTGGAACCGTCAAGATATCGACTTGAAATTTAGTGCACATAAGTATTTTAAGGAGATCTGGAACTAGATTATATTTTCATATTATTCTGTTGGGGATAAATTGTGGTAAATGTGGGTAAATAGGTAAATCAAGCAGGTAAGAATCCATATAATTGGTATTTAGTATATATAAGAGAAGCTAATTTTTGGCATTAGCCACCTTCATCACTACCCCCACCCCATTATAAAAGGGGGTGAAAAAAAATGTGATTTAGTATGTGTACAAGAACCAAAGGCCTCAATTTTTTTTTACTTCATTCAGTTTTAACCCCAACATTATCCAATTTCCGAAGTAATTTTTCGCGCTGAATCCAAATCTGGCCTCAGAATTGGCCCATCATGTCAGGATTTTGAAATATTTTGGGTTACTTAAAAAATGACTTTTTTGTCAAATTTTGAGGTTATGTATAGGATTCAAACAAATTTTCAATTTATTTCTAATAAATGCATCATTTAATCTTCCTCTTTAAAATAAGCTTTCGAATGATCATCTACGATGAAATCACATTTTTCACCCCCTTTTATAATGGGGTGGGGGTAGTATTGGAGGTGACTAATGCTAAAATTTTTTTTGAGACAATAGCTTCTCTTGTATATACTAGATACCAAGTTTATGGACTCCTACCTGCTTGATTTACCTATTTACCCCCATTTACCCCACAACCATTCAACGGAATAAGATGAAAATATGACCTAGTTCCAGATCTCGTTAAAATACATATATGTACCAAATTTCAAGTCGATATCTTAAACGGTTCCAGAGAAATCGTGCGCACAAAAAAGTTACAGACAGACCGACAGACATTTTTTTGCTCAAACCTAAAATCTCGACGTTTCATGACATTCTAAGCCTATCTGAACAATAACATTTTTTTAAAATTGTTTGTCGTTTCTATACTTCCACTGGATGTGGAAGTAATATCTGCGATTTTTAGGTTAAGTTAATCCAAAGCCACTTTGCCGCAGCACTACTCTAAAGTACAATGTCTTAAGAGTATTTGCCATTTTTTTTTTTATTTAATTTGATTGAAATCTCTACTGTCGGCAGATTTTTGTCCAAAAAAAGGCATATGTTTCCCACTGTGCGCCGTTTTGAGTGGTCAACACTATTTTTTTCGGATTTCTGAGGAAATTCTGTAGGGGGTAGACTAATTTTTGGCTAGTCCCAAAACTTTCCGAAACATTTTCGTATTATCACCGGACTAATAATGTAATAATTACTCTGTAGAAACAACGCAGTGGCAGTGATAATTGAAAAAATCTGCAGTAAATTACAAATGTTCACCTTTTTGGCGGATGTAGTTTTTTTTATTTCCTGCAATATTGGTAATACTTAAATTTTACGATAGTACTAACAGGAAAGGAGATAATCGAGAAAAACCTATTTTGACCATCATTTCTCCAATATGGCGGCGGCCGGAGCGGCAGTGGTACTTTGTGGAAAACATTACTTAATAATAATTGTGACAACCCCTTCCTCTACTTAATGCAAAAAAAACCTTGTAGCAATTATTCAATTATTCCTCATTTTTTGCTCCACACAAATTTATGCAGAATAATACAATAAAAAATGTACTCTTTAAAAAAAATTGTGAGTGCAAGTCACTGATTGGCCAAAACACGCGAGAAATCCATGTAATCTTAATATGTTGAAGTATTACATAAGTTTACAATTTGATTTAGTTTCAGGAGCTGCACCTCGACCAGAATGAAGTACCTTGTCTTTCTAGCTGCGTTGATAAACGTCAGTGAATCAGGATGCCCCTCCATGTGCATCTGCACCGATTCATCAGTCCTGTGCATAGAGAAAGACTTAGAGAGCATCCCGAGCTTCGAGAGCCTGATCAACGATCCTGTCATAATCGATCTATCCGGAAACAAAATCAACATGATAGACAACGATGATTTCAGCTTCGACAAAAGCGATCGAGTGAAAGAAATTTACCTGAACAACACGGAACTTCTAGACATCGACAGCGAGGCTTTTGACGAGCTAGAGAACTTACAGGAGCTTTACCTAGGCGATAACCTACTGAACAGCATACCAGAGAATTTAATACAGGATCTCCCAAATATGATATTGCTCGATATATCCAACAACCATTTTTCGGGAGACATGCCGAAGATAGTATCCCACAGTTTAGAGGTCCTAGCAGTGGCCAACTCGAAAGTAACTGACATTCCAACCGACTCACTCAAATACTTACCTAATCTGAAAATGCTGCTTTTACAACAGAATAACATAAAGTCTATAGACCCTGCGGTTTTTGAAGGTGTTAACAAAAACTCCTTCTTTGTGCGACTGTCATACAATGTTTGGGACTGCAGCTGCGACAACATTGAATTATTCGAATACCTTGCAGGGAAGAAATTCATCGACACGTCGGACCCTTATCAGTGCTTGACAAGTAGTGGAAAATACATAAATATATACAGCAAGGGGGCTATCCAGGATATTAAAAGCAAATGTTTAAATAATGTGCTGCAAGGGCAAATCACCAAAGACTTGAGCTCGTTTAAAGAAAACCGTTTCTACATCGAAGCGGGGGAGCTAATGAAAGAGGAAGAGATGTTAGAAGTGAGAAACACAGACAAACCTTATTCCTTGGTGAGAGAAAACGACACGGCAAGTGGAGAGGATGATGCCGTAGAGATCACTGATATTCAAGAGAATGTAGAGCTTGATGTCGACGAGGAACCAGAAAATCTATCTTTGGAGGACGACGATGCCGACATCTTAGTGAAAGATATCTACTACACCAAAGAGAAGAGTATAGAGATAACGGAATACGAAGATCCCGTGGAGCCCAAATTTAACTTCGATATTAATATTAGTGGTTTTATTGCGATCTTGTGTAGTTTTGTGATCGGAGTTATATTTGGGTTTTGTATAAACCAGTTTGCAACCACAGTGAGGCATCGAAACTTGGAGACATCTGACAGCAGAACGAAATTAATACTGCCCTAATATGGAGATGTTTTACATCGAGTGATAGAGTGTTGTCGTTTGGAAATGTACTCGAGTATTGTTTTGATCAATAAGTCGTTGCTGATAAGTAATTTTCGCTGTACTTTAGAACATCTGACGATAATCTCGTGGTACGTACGGCGGTGTTTAGCAAAGACAAAGTTTTATTGCGATTATCTCTTATCTTCTATATCGAAATTACAAACAGATAATACTGGGCCCTCAGAAACTTTAGGACCTGGTAACGAGTGCTTTAAGATTAGTGCATGCAGCTAAGTATTCAAAGCTGTGACACGTTTCGCTTCAAAATTTGTGAGAATTAGCCGCCAGAAGCGCAACTCAACAGAGACAAAGTGACCAACGTGAAGTGGACATTCCACTGAACGCGACATTTCATATACAGTCCTGCAGCCAGCTGGCTTCTTGTATATGTCATCGGGACAAGGTTTCAAAGTGGCTTATTTTGCTCATTAGCTGTTCGACGGCAAAAACCGAAAAAATTTTGAAACTGGGCAAAGATGTTTATTAAGACCTATTATAGTTGAAGTAATCTTAATAGTGAGCCGTTATGAGGGGCGAGAGGAATAAATAGGCGGCAACCAGATCTCCCATCTTTACTCCACTTTTACATTAAGTGAGAAAGATGATATCGGCCATTCGATGTCGGCTAATTGACGTGGCGTGTGGGAGTATATCTTTGAGTGTGTTGTTTAATCCAGGACCGCAGTTAGAGTTACCGCAGTCGAACTTATACTGAAGATATAATACGATAATTACTTTATATTTCTTTATTTCAGTTCATAGAAGTGCTCTGGGGATACTGTAAGTGTAATCATGGGCGCAGCCAGGGGGGGAGCCATGGGGCCGGCCCCCCCCAAGCCGTCTTCCATGAGCCAAAAAATAAAGAAGCAGTACAAAGCAGTATCTAAATTATCCCTTGAAATAAATATTTTGTAATTAATGCCAATATTATCTAATAGAGGAATCTACATACACATCCGTTTTCAACCATTTTCTGAAAATTTTTCCTCATCATCTGGGGAGGCCGGTTCTATTGGCCCCCCCCAGATGAATTTTCTGGCTGCGCCACTGAGTGTAATCTTATAAAAAGTAAACGAGCGAACAATATAGTTAAATCTGGCTCTACGTTTTGCACCCCTTGCCTCTCAACGTCGCTCACAAATGCGATTGCTTCAACTATACTATTGAACATACTGAAAGTCCCCTATTCTATCTCTTGCGCTTGAGCCGCCATCTTGAAAAAATGGTGCCCCAACTCGGCATCGCTTATATCTTGCTTCATATAAAAAATAAAATTTGTAAAACTCTCTACAAGAAATGTTATACACAGGTTTTCCTTATCTAGTATTATACTCTTCGCAAGTACGAGAAAGAATATATCGTTGTGTTAGTAGCAAAATTCTGAATGACTCAAAATGTTCGTCGTATGTCCGTTTATCTGATTATCTCTCGGCCCTTTACGTCCCTTGTAAGCACAATAGCCTAAGAGAAAAGTCCGGTTTTATTGAAATCTGGACAATAAGCTATTGTTACCTAAAGAGCTCTATTGATTTTGAAAAAAATCGATCAATAAATATAAGTTATGAGACATTTTATGAAAAAAAAATACAGGTGAAGAGTGTTGTTATATTTGATAAGTTTGTAGGTTTACAGGGCCGTAGTGAAGGAGGGGGGAGGCGTACTTTGTCAAACTTGGCAAAAGTTGGAAAGAGCTGCTAAGTTGGCAATTTTCTTTGAAAAATTTTTTTTTTAGAATTTCTATCAACTTTCTTGTGAAAAGAAAAATACATGAAAAAAAAAATGAAAAAAAACCATCCTGTCGGAATTCGAACACACGACCTTTGAATAAGACAAAGCTTTAGCCATTGGACCATCACACCTTACTAGAAAAGTTGAATGTCTGTAATATATCATTCGAATATTATAATTCAACGAATTAGATATATTATTATGAAATATATACAGTGTGTTCCAGGATAGATGTAACAAGAAATGTAATGGACCAAAAATTTTGGAATTTTGGAATGGCATTTTGTGTATTGAGTCCTGCTTGTTGTAAAACTAAAGTATACCAAAAATGACTTGATTTGGTGTTCTATAGGGTGTTTTATAAGCAAAGTTGTAAAAATCACCACTAATAAAGTACCTTTATTTTTCAAAATATGAAAAATTTCCGCTAAGAAAAGTTATTTAGAATGCAATTTTATACCTCTGCACCAAATTTCAGGAATATGAAATTATTCATTATTAATTTAATTATTCTCATAGCCTGAGTACGTGACAAAGCAGTGTTTGGAAATTTCAAATTAAATTGCCTTACCACTTCTCTTAGCGAGTTTTCACCGCCAATTCCGTAGCATTGCACAATATAAATTTTTTCACGCACTGTAAGTACCATTTTCACTTAATTTTTTATGCTTGGTTCGTTAATTTGAAATAGAAATTAAGGATAATATTGACTACGTTTGACAGATATGTCAATAATAAATGATAAATGTGTATCCACTGATTTTCTCATAGCCTACTTTTAGCTTCTACATAACTTTAAATGGTTCAAAATAAAATACTAATTTATTGAAAAAATGGGAAGTTTCAAAAAAATAATTTTATATTCCTGAAATTTGGTATAGAGGTATGAAATTGCATTCTAAATAACTTTTCTTAGTGGAATTTTTTCATACTTTAGTAGTAGTAGTATTCGCAATATTGGCTTTGATTTATTAATGAATCATTAGCTCAGCGCCATTTTCATACTTTGAAAAACAAACGTACTTTATTAGTGGTGATTTTTACGATTTTGCTTATAAAACACCCTGTAGAACACCAAATCAAGTCATTTTTGGTATACTTTAATTTTACAACAAGCAGGCTCAATCCCCAAGTATCATTCCAAAATTGTTGGTCCATTACACCTCTTGTTATATCTATCCTGGGACACACTGTATATATTAGTAAAATGTATAAACAAAAAAATATAGAATAACATTTCGCAAGATTTCTATTTAAGTACAAGTGACAAAAATTAAGAAAACATATTTTTTTTAATTTAAATGATTAATAACTTTTTTTTACTGATTGATTCTTTTCAGCTAACGCTACCTTACTTTCCAAATTTCAATACAATCGGACTTTCCTTTCTTAAGTTATCGTGCTTACAAGAAACGTGACGGACGGACAGACGGACAAGTTGTTCAGAATTCATTCACTAACATAATGATAGCGATATTTACTGATTTAGAAATGTGCCGATCAAATACAATATACTCTTCGTTTTTGCGAAGAGTATAATAAGCCAATTTAAAGGCTTGCTCGATGGCGATGACGTAAGCAAAAAGCCATCTGGCTGCAGAACTGTACGAGTCGACTCGACAATTTGTTTAAACCAAAATTGTTTTTTAACGAAATTTTAAACTGAAATTAAAAAAGTGGTCACCTAAACCATAGAAGACTAAAAATTTATTTACGTAAAATACTTAGCCAGCCATTTGAGATATGCGAACGTTTCCAGATATTTAACTTCGGAAAACACTATGACAAGACATAAACTAAAATAAAAGAAAGATTATGTCGCTACGTCGCGTCAGTCCGTTATGCGGCGATGCGTTCCGTGGAGTGTCCATCTAAAATTAATTATTTTAAGAATTAACCAGCCAAAGTTTTTCTTTTATACCTACGTATGTATTGTTTTTCTGTAAAATACCAAATGTATAATTTGTGTCCGATTCTTGTTTAAGGCAATAATGATAGAGTAAACATGTGAATTTGTTATTTATAAAACTGTCTGGTTGAAAATATACATTCCTTTTAGTATATAAAACACATTATTATATAAATAATTTTTATTCTCAAAAAAAAATCAGAACAATCTGCAACAATGGAGAAAATGTACGAACTTTTAAAATGCTTGAAAAAGGGATTTGCTCGTAATTTTCAGTACTTAGAAAACGATTTTAACAAAAAAAATTCAAAATAAAATGTATTTTCTGTAAAATAAATATTTAGATTATGCCGTAATTTGCAAACACAACACGAAACCATTTGCAGTCAGCAAATGGTTTCTAATTGGGGTGACGTCAATGCCGTCATCCGTTAGAAACAGGCCCGGATTAAGGATCGGCGCCCTAGGCTAATCATGTATTTGCGCCCTCTTCTTCATAATGGAAAAAAAATTGATGATGAGCGGGGGGTGGCAGAAATCTGAAAAAAAAAACATTCAAAATTGACGAGCGAGGAAGGAGAGAAATACGAAAAAAAATTTTTTTTTCGTTTTTCGTCCGAGTTTCAAAATTGATGAGCAGGGAAAATTTTTTTAACCAAAATTGATAAGCAGGAAGAAGGAAATGGAAAAAACAATTTTTCTCGAAAACGAAAATTGATTACGTGCCCCTTTCACGCATTGTCGCCCCTAGGCTATAGCCTAGTTAGCCTTATGGATAATCCAGCCCTGGTTAGAAAGTATAAGGGAGGTTATCAGAGAGACAGGGGAACTGTTAGTATAGCTTCTCTTTCTATTGTTTCTGTGAAGACAATGAAAAATTTTTATTATGCTACTGATAATAATACTTGGGGCTGAGGGGGGCAATCCGTTTAAAAGGCGGTATAAAAAAGTTGCAAATCAAGTATAACTGACGACTTTTCCAAATTTTCCAGGACTTTTGGAAAAATTTTTTCAGGTCTAATAATTTGATGAGCGAGAGGAGGGATGGCAAAAGAATACTTTTGATAAGGGGAGGCGCAAAATAATAAAAAAAAATTGAGATGGGAGAGGCGAGGCGTCTACATAAATTAAAAATTTTCACATTCCTCATCCCCTGACTTTTTATAAAAATTACTAATAAAATTCTCTAATTTTTTCAAATTTCAAAAATTGCTATAAACCGTGCAGCAAAGGCGCCACATCATGACGCCCCCCCGCCATTAACTTTCAGTGCGAGAACCACGCCATCTTGCGTCTGCTTTCTTTTTCCCTTTTCTGTCTATCTACAATCAAAGACATGGCTAGGGTAGCGAAACCGTTCCATAAAGATCATATATATTATGATGTCTCTGGACTATTCACACCAGTGTTGCCAATCGGCGGAGAGTTCTCCGCTTTTCGGAGAATTTTCAGGGGTGCGGAGAATTTAACGGAAAATGGCAATTGACGGAGAATTTGCGGAGAATATGATACCCAAAATTTTAATTACGATTTTGATTTACCGCGAGTTTACCATATCCCATCGACAGATGCAGTCCAAACAACGTTCATTGTATTTAATGAACTCCTCTGGTGCAAATGAGAAATCCCCGCCCGGTTACGTTTTATTACCATTAAGGCGCAGTTACACGGCGCATGGTTCGCCGATCCACGAACCTGGTGCGTGGTTCGGCAAACCACGCGCCGTGTAACGGATAGATGTGTCAATACGGCGCATGACCAATGCAGATTTCGTGTGGGGTTGTGGACCGACAACTAGATGGAAGACGCGAGCAACGTCTCCCGAGTCGCAAGCCATGCCAAGTTGCCTATGTCACACGGCGCGTGTTTCGTGACTCGCCGAGCCAGGCTCGCCTAATCACGCGCCGTGTAACTGCGCCTTTACATGTATTAGTTATAGTACGTTGTACTTTGTACTACGGACAGCCATTTGCCCGTTTATGTCAAATCAAATGGTCAAATATCAAATCGTTAAATATTATCCCAGGTAGCAAAGGCACGTGAAAAAATGGTCAGGAGTGACGAGAAATGACGAGTTAGATGACGTAAATGAAACGTGAAAATGACTTCCTAATGTCTCAGACGAATGACGTCTTTTTCAGGTTACATTTGGTAATCCCCCCACAGGTTTTTAGTGATAGGAACATATAAAACTACATACTAGTTAGTAATCTACTTGATAAAAATAAAATAATTAATGCATAAATAAGTTTTGTCCTAATGAATTTGTTTGTTAGCCGTCCGTAATTTTATTTACATATTAACATATCTAATATTGTTTACCATCACTCCAACTTTTTCTCCATAATGTAAGGTTAACTTCGCCCTTAATAAAGACATGTTATTATTATTATTATTATTATTATTAAATTCATTTTTACTTACCTTTACCAATTGCGGTCCGTAGGGTTCGAACCTACATGTCTCCCGTTGTCCGTATTACAGTACTGACTCTTCTACCAACTGAGCTATCTTAGTGACCGATATTTCGGATGCTAAAAGCAGTATTTATGGTGATGTGTATGAAGTCTTTATTATGTGAAATTGAATTTCTAGCCTTATTTAAAATATATGAAAATCTTTCTAGTTCTCTTTTTTTTTTCTATTTTTTTACGTGTTCCCAAACCTGAAAACCTGAATTTTTCGAGTTACTAGTATTTTTATTTATTTATAATTATTAAGAAGAACTTATTTACTTTAATTAAACTTTCACCAGTGTCACCTGAGAAGTACGAGTACTTGTTGAACAACGTAATTATTACATTAGTGGCGGTTCGTTAAAAAAAATGTTTACTTTAAGAATTTAAGTTTTAAGTTGAAGTACTTATACAAACGTGGGAACAGTGTTGGAGAAAAACGGTAAAGGTATAATATCATCTACAACATAAATAGAATATTTAATGGTCTAAAACAGACCTAAAATTGAAAAGAAGTATATTCGTACATCGGTTTTATAAGCAATTACCTTAAAAAAAACAACTAAAATTTTTTTCGCAATTATTTTAACAAAAAAAAAAAGACGGAATGAGCAGGGATCGAACCCCAGACCTCGTGACTTGAAAGACGACGCTTAACCCTCTCGACCACTAACCTCTGTTTGAATACTTGCTTAAAGCCTTTATAGTGGTACACGTAACGGCTAGATTTTGCTTTTTAATGCATTTTAATCCAATTTTATTATCAAAAGAACTCGATATCTTCACAAATAAACTGCCGAATCTTTGCAAACTTTTCCGAATATAAATTATTTTGGATATTTGGATTTGCTTACGATAACAAAATGCCATCAGCGAGTTTTAAAGTTTGTAATCCGATAAAATATAAATAAATTTCACACCGAAAAAAGACGACAATATGACGTGATATGTAGAACGTCATTTTAATGTCATATATGAGACGTCATTATGTCGTCGATTTTTAGTGCCCTGACATCTTTTTGACCAGAATCACCAGATTTTGACGTCATTATAACGTACCCTTGCTACCTGGGTAAAAATATCTTAAAGTTCATAAAACGATGATGTGCCGAAAAAGCCACCTAGCTCCCGCTCTATAACACAGGTTGAATAATTATATTTTCTTTATTATATGAATTAAGGTTTCTGGAATATCAGGTTTTACTTTCAACCATGAAGTATAGAGGCCAGGAGAAAGCACGTTAATGGGATTATCGGAAAAATCGTTCCGCAAAATGTGATAACACAAGACGTGCCCGCAGATGGCGCTAATAACACACAAAGCAAGGGCACAGCTCCTCCTCTATCTATCTTTGTGGTATATTTTCCCGCCATTAACTTTCAGTGCGAAAACCACGCCATCTTGCGTCTGCTTTCTTTTTCCCTTTTCTGTCTAATATCTACAATCAAAGATATGGCTAGGGTAGCGAAACCATTCCATAAAGATCATATATATTATGAAGTCTCTGGATGACTATTCGCACAGTGCCATGTTGAATTTCTTCCTGTTTTACAGACATAGTGAATGAAAGCACGTCATACTTGCTACTTGTTTCTATTCTTCATTCTTCATGACATGAAGACTATGCTCATTGTTCCTCTGTCCGCAATACATAATCCACTAGTTTCTGTCCTTAACTATGTAGTCGAGATTACGAAAATATTTCCATAATACCGTGTGTGTAGTCGCGGGCTAGGCATGGGGAGAAGAATTACAACATCGCGCGTGCCAGCTGGCTGAAATGAAATAACAGAGCTGGAATGATCCACCAACCTACGAACTTACGGCTGCCGGTGTTGTCAAATCTCTCGCGCTACGTGAATGTACATGCCTAATGGGAAATTACACGCCCGGTATATAATGTAAGAGCTATTAGACGACGAAAAGTTACGAAGCTCTAAGATTATTCAATTTTTCATAACCGTGGAACATAATCTGACGCGACACCTATCAGTAGATCACTAGTACTAACACGGGTTGAATAATTATATTTTCATTATGAATTAAGGTTTCTGCAATATCGACTGTTGATAAAAATCCGTATTTTATTTTTATTTTCAACTTTTTTATAGCACCTTTTAAACGACTGCCCCCTCCGCCCCAAAAAGCTGGGTACGCCACTGATGAAGACTGGCCTCTAATTATTCCGCAATACACAGTCCACAACTTTTTTGCCTTTAACTATGTAGCAGAGATCGTGAAAAGTTACAGAAGTTGCAAGATTAGTCAATTTTTAATAACGCAAAACATTATCTGACGCGACATCTATCAATGAATGACTAATACTAACAAAGGTTGAATATTTCGTTTCTGAATGAAGGTTTCTACAATATCGGTTTCAACACCTGCTAAAATAAATCCACTCACCAAATTCTGTAACCAAATAGGTAATTTGTATTTAAATTTTAGATATAAACTTATCGAAGAGACAGTAAAATTTGGCAAAATCGTAATATTTTATTTATTGAAAACACTTTTCTCCAATGCAAACATCCCTTTAAGGTCATAAAAAACAGTGCATCCAGATTTGGACATTTTATATTGTATTTTGCACTTGTTCCAAACGTTTTATGCAACACTTGAACACTTTCCAGTATTTTTTTCATAATGCGCCCTGCACCCCAAAATAAAACATTTATTAAGATGATACAAGGTACACTCGAAAAAGCTATTCCTGGATTTAGCTAGGGAAGGGCCAAAACTACAAAAATACGCTCGTTTTAAGAAAATATTTTATTACAATTATAGATAAATTCACAGGTTCATAGAATATAAAATAAATCATAAATTAACTGTATCGTACTCTACCACTACTTTACATATATTACATTTATTATTAAATCAGATTTAATAATTTAAAACATTTTTTTAAAACGAATAAACAAATTAACTTTAACATTTCAATTTTATTGTATTGCACATCAAATATATTTCCACACAAATATCATTTTTTTTTAATAAATAAGCATAGTTGAGCAGAAATTTGTTCGAAAATATGATAAATCATGAATCATTATCAGTGAAATATCAATAATTTTTTTCTCGTCATTGGCATATGGGACCCATACGAAATATGGGAAATAACATCTAGAGAAGCACTTCCCTAACGACCCCTAAACAGTTTGCGAAAAAAATTTCAAAATTCGGTTGGCACCCCTGGTCTAGGGGCTCCTGTTTAAAATTATTCTTCTTTGTCAAATACATTTTACTTTTCATAAAAATATAACAACAGGTTTTGGAGTTTATAAAAATATTTTCATTTTTAACTGAAATACAATGAACTGAAATTTTGTAATTTACAATTTAACAAATTACAATATTTCAATTCGTTGTATCTCAGTTAATAATGAAAATATTTTCATAAGCTCCAAAACCTATTGTTGTATTTTTATGAAAAGTAAAATGTATATGACAAAAAAAAATCATTTTAAACGGGAGCAACCGAATTTTGAAAATTTTTTTCGCGAACTGCTTTTTCAAAATTTTTTAGAGGTCTTTAGAGAAGTGCTTCACTAGATGTTATTTCCCATATTTCGTATAGGTCCCATGCGCCACAGACGAGAAAAAAATATTGAAATTTCACCAGCCGCCACTGATCATTATACAAGAAATTGAAGTCGAAAGACTCGACAAATATCATCAATCATAAACCCTTTGACACAAGCATTTTTTTGTCATCCATATAAAGAAATAATTTTGTGCTAAACAAATCGTAGGAACAACAATTAAAAAAATGGTAGCTGCTCTTTTTTTATAGGTTATAAAATGCATTTACCAATGTTGTTAAAACAATTAATATATATGCAGGGTGTCAATGGAGACAAAGCAATTGCATGTAGTCCAGGTCAAAATTTTGTCCTTAATTTAACTTATCTTTACAACAAGGTGCATCCCTGAAGATACAGCTCTCCAAGAAACTTCATATTTTGACCTTATCTACACATAGTCGCTCCACGTCCACTTATTTACAATGCACCCTGCATTTCTCTTCTCATTAAGCCTTATGCCATGTTTGAAATTATCCTATACTTTACAATATTTTTCTTTAAAGAAATTCAACATACCACGAGGCATATTGACAGTGACAGTTGATCATAGTAGATTTGGCAGAATTAGTCGCAAAATCAGTTTGCGGTGCAAAAATTTTCCAATGGTAGGGAATATGGTAGGTTATGTTTCTTGACCTCCACTAATATTGCGTCATCTGCAATAAGCTCTCCATGTTCCCTGCCATTAGATTTAGTTCTTTGCTTGGGTATTTCTGAACAAAGTGGATCCTAGTGTTAATATTTAGCTTCAAGAAGATGGTGTATAGCCACACTTTGCAGAATATAAAGAATATAAATGAAATTTTAACAAACAGATGGATCGAAAGCAATGGTTCATTGCAGTGGCTGGTTACATCACCAGTTCTAAAGCCACTTTACTATTTCTTATGTGATTTTTTGAAAAATAGAGTTTATAAAACTAAACTCACTAAGTCGAATGATCTATTAAAAATGTCACAAAATCAGACTGCAGTGCAAAAAGTTTTCAACGGAGGGAACATGGTAGGTATGTTTCTTGACCTTCACCAATATTGCGTCATCTACAATTAGCTCTCCATGCACTCTGCCATTGATTCAGTTCTTCATTTGGCAATTTTATTTTCCACCAAAGTAGATCAAATTTACCTAGTGATAACATTTGGCTTCAACAAGATGGTGTTCAGCCACATTTTACAGAATATAAAGAATGTAAATGTAGTTTTAAGAAACAGATGGATCGAAAGACATGGTCCATTGCAGTTATATCACCAGTTCTAAAGCCACTTTACTATTTCTTATGTGGTTATTTGAAAAATACAGTTCCTAAAACTAAACAAAGTAACTTGGATGATCTATTAAGAATTTTAAAAATACCAGGATTGAATATTTTTATAGATATATTCATATGGTATATCCAAAATGCCAAAAGATAAACATTTTTTTACTCTGTATTCTTGTTGGAAATGCTAAAATACAAATAAATACGTTTTGAGTTTCCCCACAATAGGATTATCTTTTGACATCTCTATATGGATTCAAAATGGCGACTAAAACTCAAAGGTTTTAGGTTCTGCAAACCTTCCTCCTGTAGACATATCAAATTATATGGTATAAACGACATCAAAACTGATTCATTCGTTACAAATATAGAAGGTAAGATACAAACAAACAAATAAACACAATCTTACACCCCAATTGCATATACTAGGTTTATGGTGTCGGGGGTAAAGATAGAATTCAACAAGAAATTGTAGCTATTACACCATATACCCAGCAGGAAATTGTATTTCGTCTTGGGCAACTGGCAATAAATATTAATAATATCATAACTTTATAAAAAAAATTTGCGAGTAAGATTAATATACTAATTTTTCTCTAAATTGCTTGACATATTATGTAAGAGCAATTTTCATAAACAAAAAATGTTTCAGTCAGTAATCAAGTGTGTATACAAACTACGTTTTAAATTTAGCACTTATGTTGTACGTGGCACTGCTTGTCTGATATTTTATATTGTTTAAATGGGAAACATACTGTCACTTTAGTTGCCTACATTTAAAAATTAACAAGAGAAATTGAGGTATCTTTTGAAAATGCTAGAGTGAAATTACTTAGTGAAGATAACATACATCACAGCTTCGCGTATAACAGTTGGCATAATATCAGTGCCGTGTCATCCATTTTTTATTTAAATATTAATGATAGTAGATAGTGCGACGCCCATGCAGCTGTAAAAAGAGGATCGTTACTTAGGTAACGAGCATGCGGTAATGATATCAGTCTCATTATCTTCTCTAAGTAATTCCACTCTACCAAATTGTTGAGCAAAACCAATATCTGTTAAGTAAAAATTGTTCTGACGAATAATAATAATGCGTTACTTATTGATATTGAGTAATTTTCCTCATCATTAATATCATCTGAATGCAGAGGTTCAAAACGAAATATTCTCTGCACAAAAAATAACCCAAGGTTGTATGACATTCATGATCCAAACATATATGGCCACTTTCACGCAATTTTTCTCTTACGTTACACCTTTGCCACTGTCCTGAGTTTAGGTAGACTGAAAAGCGAAGACAGATTCATGTGATGTCTTTGAAATCTCTTTGCTAATGTCAAATTTTATATAAAATTCAATGAAAACTACAGGACGACAACTTTAATGACATTTCAATCATTTCGAAATAGGGCAGTTGCAGTTATTTGGTAAAAGCCTGTGAAAATCACGTTAATCATGTAATTGTATGCACTTATTTGGTATCAAAATGAAGCTTGCATCATCACGAATCAGATTTTGTCATAAAATAAGCATCAATATTCCCAATGGAAAGTTAGAAGGAAAACTTCCTGGAAACTTCTGAGTAATCAAAACTCCCAGAGTTTACCCATCTCTGGGATCCAAACCACTTCACTAAGTACATCCAGAGCTATCATACTGAGTTATATTGAGTATAATCTCCCAAAACACCACTGCGGCCTCAAAAGTATTTCGAAGATTGAAATAATTATGTTGCATCGTGTAATTTGGCTTTGATCTTATTAAAGATGCCTTCAAAAAAGCTTCAACACATAATTTAAAAATAGAAGTCATACAAAACAAGTTATAACAGATCCAAAGTTCAAATTTTCATTCTTGTTGCAGTCTTTTGGTTATTTCTTTAATATCCGTTGAAATATTCGAGTATAATTTTTCCTGTATAAAAAAATATCTAATATTTTATAAAAGCAAAATCTTAAGCTTGATTTATTTACATTTCCATGATAAATGTCATAATGTCATTAGAGGTTAATTTTAGGCAGGACATTCTCTGTAAGCCCTGTAAGTCCAGAAAAATTAAATATTTAGTTGAATAAAATTTGTAAGTTTTAAGAGACTTAAAGTAGTCTTACTAATGAAGAAACTGAAAAACTAGTGTAATATGTTGCAACCCCTTAAAATTTAAGGTTATGTTGGTTACTAAAAAGTAGTAGTATTTGCACCTACTCGAGAAACCTACCAGAAGTTAGTTCTGGTGACATCTGGAATTATCTAGAGAATGGTGGCGTCATCACAGAAAAATTGAGATCTGTCATTTTTAGGTATAAAAGACCGACCGCGTTCTCAGCGAGTAGTTCAGAAAGTTCAGAAAGTATAGAAAGTGAGGTTAAGAGTTCAAAGATAAACAAAGTAATAAACATTGTGATTTTTAGTCAGTAAAGTGTAAATAATAATATTGTGAAGTATCCAGTAAATATTTAATAAAGTGTGTTAGAGGACATCTCTTGTTATAATTTTTGGAACCCACGGAATTTGCAAGGGGTAGTTTCCTAAGGGTGGAAACACGCGACACTAGTAATCTTGTTGCTTTGTGAGTTGAAAGTTGGATTTAAACCAAAATGTTTTTTTTTTTTTTATAAATATTTCAAAACATTTTGTTTTCAGCAAAAACGTTTTGGACATTTTTAATGCTTTTAAAATCTATTTAAAATGTTTTCTTTTGTTACTGTGCAATAAAAATTGAACAATAATTTTTTGAGCGTGTACGTTTTAGAAGAAGAGTTTTTTCACTTCGTTTTTCATATCTTACCCAACAAAGGAAGCATCTATGTAAAAATCGGTTCATATAAAGTTGAAAGCTTATTTCAACAAACAGCTCTCTAGGATTTCATAAAAAAATAACAACCACCACCATAGACAGTCTTGCAAATGAGCTCAATAAATATTTTGCTGATATTGCAGACATCATGAGTGAACCCCAAAATTCAACCTGAATCATCTGAAATATTTTTAAAAAATTAATGATGCTATAAACTTCTAATTTAGGAAAATTACTTACAACAAAGTTCGTAATATAATCATAAGTAAAGGTCCAGTAAAAGTCAAAATGCTTAAGACATAAAGCACACTTATTATCAAAAGCATAAAAGTTTAATTATAATCCTTGTAGTAAACTTGATGAACAAACGCATCGATAATAATGTATTTACCAATGTTCTAAAACTAAAAGTAATTCCCATTCACAAAAGGATTCATACGAAAACTTTAACGATGGACCAGTTTTACTGATGGTATCAATATTAGCCAAAATTGTTGAAACAGCAAAAAAAAAATAGATAGAAACGAACATACACCGGTGTCAGTATGGCTTTAGGAATAAACGAATCACAACTCTTGTAATAAACAATTAATGTTATTCAAATTGTCTTAGATACTTTTGAAAACAAGAAATGCACAACTGCTAGTTTTTTTCTAAAGGTTCTGATTATCACATGAAATTCTGATAAATTATTGGGTTATAATTTTCCAGAGATGAGTAAAGGAAACTTTCCATTTGAAAGTTTCCGGAACAAAATTTTGATAAAAGTGAACGTTTTCAATAAAATATTTGAATATTTCAATATTTGTTTCCAAAATTCCTGGAAATGGAAACTTTCGGAATATTCAAATATTTTATTGGAAACGTTCATTTTTATCAAAATTTCCCTTAACCATGTCTGTAATTGTCATCCCGATAGAGTAGCAGTTATTAATTCCTATTTGTCCAATAGATTCCAATGTATTAAGTATATTCTATGCCCTTCCCAAGAACGAAGAATTATTCATAGTGTTCCTCAAGGCTCTGTGTTAGGCTCCATACTATTTACAATAATCATCAATGACCTTGCCAATTCTGATGCAAACTTACCCTGTTTTCAGACCAACATTACACCTGAGGAACTAAAACGAAAGTCACAGAAACTGACAAACATCTTTTTTTGGTTAAAATTAAACCATGACAAGATGCAATCACTAACTTTTACACCACGAAACAGGGACCCAGAAGAAGAGACTGGTACATCTGTGAAATCCCGGGTGCGTACCTAGACTCCTGGGAAGGGAATATTACAAAGTCATCAAATAAACTTTCAAAAAAATATTCATTTTCTCTGTAGCCATGTCAACACAATATCTCTTAACTACCTGCTCGGTTTACTGTGGTTTGCGTTTATATTCTCAAGTGTTTACTTCATCTCAAACACAATGAATGTAAATATCTAATCCACACCCAAATACCTGACTATACAAAAAACTGATAAAATTCCCTTGACCGTATATTCTCAGTAACCTAAATCTTCCCCATGTGTGGGTTACAGAAGTGAAAACAAGGCCGGTAGTTTTTTTGCTGAAAACAATATTTCTTGATAATTTGCAAAAAAAATCAATTTGGCATTATCACCTCACTTAATATAATAATAATAATAATAATAATAATAATAATAATAATAATAATATTGGTGTTAATGTGGGAGCTTACACAGGTCAAAGTAGATATAACATTTTAAAAATATGTACACAAGTTATATGTACAGTATCGGAAAGTCCTGGATTAGGTATTGCATAGTTTCAACGACTTAACCGACCAGCCACAATAAAGGCGTCTACCAGTGCTCTAGAAGAGGGGCAAATAGTGACACGCGCATCAAGAAAATCATATGTACATCACTGACCATTTAATTATCTGAACCTTTTCAGCAGGCGTATAAACTGACATTTTGAGTAGCTACTAAATAGAAACAAATCAAACTTTCGCTTATTAGGCTAAACGAGAAATGAAGGGTGCAAGACGGAAACAAATTGAAATTCCACAGACAGAGCTGTCCACACACATGTGGTGGGGAAAGCAGGTGGCACGAGTAGGATGTATTATACGATAAAAAGAGATAGCCTAGTTGTTTCGCTCCCGCTTGCTCTTATTGCCGTACCTAACCAAACGCTTGCCGATACTGTATATAATATGTATAAAACAAACGTTACAAAAATTACAAATACAGTTCAAACATGGTGGGGTGGAAATGTATTGAATTTTATCTACTAAACGACCCCGCACATTTCCCACTTAAACCGGCCCACAGTCAAATTGGCCGAATTTGTTGCAGACCTCGACCCTCCGATCAAAAGCTCTCCCGGGCCCAACTCGATCCCACGTCTAGTTTCCGAGATACAATTATAAATTCTTGGAAAATTCTGTATCTTGTCATACTTTAATAACTTATTGATGGGGTATTATAGGTCAAAGAAGCAATTTCCGAAAGTTTTTTGATCAGGAAGACACACTCTTTATGTAAAAAATGTTTTAGCCAGTTTTACCGAATATTTTTTTCACTTGTTATTTTTATATAAATTTCCCGGCGCCTTCGCCAACATTTTTCAAACTTTAATTTCTTTCCACGCTATTTTTATTAATTATACAAAGCAGCATATGATTGGTCGAGACTCATCAATTTGATGAAGAGTAAATACTTTAAGACAAGGCTGTAAAAAAAATTGTTTTGAATTTTGTTCTATTTGGCATATTTTTTATTGTTTACTGTATTGCGTAATTTAAACGCATCTGTTCATGAGTCAGTCAACTAATTACCTTAACTAAAGTCATCACTTTAATTCAATTATTTACATATCTAATCGTCTAGAAAAAAAAAAAACAGAATAATATATAATATAAAAATGCGCTTTGAGGATTCTTAAAAAATTTGGTTTGAACTTACATTATTTCGAGACTAGTAAAATTGATCTGAGGAGAAACAAACATTCGAAAAACAATTCACAAACGAATATGCTGTTAGTCCTCACTGTCTTTTTTTCTGTGCATTTCGGAGTATGTGGGAAACTTTGCCGTTTCGATTTTGTCCTTGACCTTAAAACTAGGGTAGACAGCTATCTGATTCGTCCTGAGATTCCTTCCTTTGCTAAACCCATCCCAATGATTGCCAGCTATCCCAATTAGGTCACCTGTCATGATGGCCATCTCCTTATTGCGTGGTTCATGTGGCCAAACGGCTACCACATTGTGGGCATTTTGACCGCCGTAATAATAAATATCATCTAAGGACCTAAACCTGGCCGATGCGTCTGGATAGTAATTTTGCATTATCTCATATGCCACTCGACACACCTAAAAAGAAGTTAAAACCTTTAGATTCTGAAACTTTAAAATACAGGGTGTAATCAGTTTCATGTCATTAAAAAAAAACTGGTAATGGGAACTGACTAGGCAAACAAAAAACCTTTATGACTTTTTCCTCTAGAGGCACTTTGAAAAAAAACTGACCTAGGTCAACAATTTGAATATTAAGGTAGGAAACATTTGAGAACCACTGTCTTTCTGGGTCAATGGACCAATTATACAGCTTTTAAATTGTCATAAAAAAGTGCAAAGATTACCGACCGACTCATTCTCGCCGACCCGCACTTTCAAAGCAAAGAAGGGCGGCACCTTTGATGACCGCCTCAACCGAACCAATTATAAAATTGTAAATAATTCGTTATCTTTTTTTGCAGAACTGCAAGCAAATGATGGGCGTAGAGGTTTAAACACAGCATTTCTTTACATGTGTTTTTTTAATTTAGAACAAAATATAAAGCTTTTATTGTTGTTAATAATTTATTAGTTTTAAATGTGGTTTATTAAGATTTGTAACCTAAATGAGTTCTGAGGTAAGCTTAAAAAAAATTGCATGACATTGGCAAATAAAGAGTTAGACGTCTGAGATATGATAACAGAAAACAATTATGTGTATTTTAAGTTAGGAAAAAAATCTGATTTATTTAACGAATTGCGAATCAGGTATCAAAAACTAAAATATTCGATAAATCTAGAACTCCCAAGCAGCACAATTAGTTTATTTTACCAGTTTAAAGCCACATTAACCTAAGATAGTTGATATAACGTAATTGCAACCATTGCTTTCAACTTTGAAGGTATATGGACTTAACAGTAATTTAGTAAGCAATATTTAGGTAATATTATCTTATGAAAATGCCTGATAAAGTCACATTGACTTTAGTGTAATTTACAAGAAATATTTACGATACTGTTCCTTAAAATTTAACTCTAAAGTTAAAGTGCATATTGAGGTCTATGTGTAAGAAAATATTATATAATTTTAGACTAAATTATTAACTGTCGCTGTCTTTTGTCTGAATAAAAACAGGGAAGTTTTACCAATTTTTTACGTAAGTATAACCTGAGTTTTGTCTTGTCCTTGTAGTCAGATTTAGGTTATAACTTTAACCTTATGGTCACAACTAGTTCCAATTTTAGGTAAAATTTACCCTAATTTTACTTCTCCACTAACCTAGCATATGTGTTTAACCTAAAGGCAAATATTACTTCATAAAATGTCCTGAAAGTTATTTTTACTTAAAAAATAGAATTAGGTCCCTTCCCTGGAAAGCAAAATTACGTTTTCATTGTCTAAATTACTTCAAAGGACTATAATGATTGTTTTATGTTGATGCCCTTCCCAGTGTCAACTGTACTTTATTAGTGGGATAATGTCCTAATTTGCAGCAATTTGTAGCAATTTATTTTGTTGTTGTTTGGGTTTTCTGTTTTCGTGTTTTTAAAAATAAAATTGTAGGTGTTTTGTTTTAAATGTGAGAAAGTATTCTACAGCCAGTCAACCGTTGGCACAACTGAAAAGTGCATAAGCAAATAGGACATAATTATAATTATATCGAATATGCGGTGTACTTAAAGATACTTGTAATTGTATTTCAACTTTTCTATTACCGACTTGTTTGCATTCGAAGTAATGACTACATTATATCAGGTAAAACAGTTGTTAATCTTTCAGAGAGTTTAGTACAATATAACTATTTTTTTTCTAGATTTCAGTACTTAGTTTGCAGAATGGAAAGCTAAGTAAAGTTCAGTAGTGTTAGTAGTGTAACTGAGTGACTTTATTTGGATTGTATTCAGTGTTCCTGTATGTACTCACTGAAGAGAAGTTGTAAAAATGGTTTATGGCCCTATAGAAGGTTTAAACCTATACCTATGAACAAATTTAAGTTGATAGTTGGGGAAGTAGTAATTAAGAATTAAAAAACTAGTTTCATATGATGTGTTTTCTGTTAATACATTTATTCAAATAAAAAATAAAGTATTAAACTAACCAACTAACAAAAGATTAATTATTTTACCTGAAATATTTTTAAATTCCAAATTCACCGAATCCGTGATGTGATAATGTTTTTCTATCAAATGCAAACGCAAGTCGTTATTAAAGTTAAAACGCAATTTGCACTCTAAGCACAGGTATCTTTTGGGCATCATAGATTTGATATAAATACGTCGGATTTGTTTATTTATACACAATTCTCTTGTGCCGATTTAACGCTGACTTGCTGAAGAATACTTTCTCACATTCAAAACAAAACACATCCATTTTTATTGACAAAATACAAGAGAAAATTGAAAGAATAAACCACAAACTCACAAAACAACAATTGGGTTGTTGACGAATTTTCAAAAATGGTGAAATATGGTAGTGGAGGACTTAATTTAGTTATATATTTAATTTGGAAGAAAAATTCTTACATATTTTAAAAAATTGTTAAGCTTCGACTATTTGAATGTGCCGCGAAAACGGTAGTGACATCATAACGGCAGTTAGATGTGAACTTATAAGCAGAACAGATGAAGACGAATAAGTTGACATTGCTGACAAGAAAGAAAATAACCTCATATGTCAAAAGTAAATTTGATGTTTAGCTAGCAGTGATTGATGTTTGCAGTTATTGTTAATATTTTTTTACAAAACGACTAAGGCAGTATATCTATAAAAGCTAATTCTGACATTCTACTTGCGGTAGATATATTTATGGTCAGCGAATTTTTAAAAAGAGACGATCGTTTGACATTGCAATGGTTGGAAGTGCAAAAACTGTAAGGTACTTACGTTACAGCTGCTATAGACAGTACAAACTATTGTAATTTCTGCAAGAACTTCCTTTATCTTATCTTATTAATATTACATAATATGTCTAATATGTATTTTATTATTTAATTTAGATGAATTTGTTAACTATACTTTGTATTTTATTAAATACCTATTTCCTTTTCATTGTTTTATTTCCTATTAACTATATATATGCGTATCTAACTAAAAACAACAAAATAAGTTTATCTACTAAAGAAATTATTTATTATCCATTGATACTCACTTCTAAGAAGAGTCAGAATCAGACTTACGAAGATATCAAGAAAGGTCTGTATTATAGCAAAAAATAATAAATAGGTAAGTACTTTATGCTAGTATCTATCTAAGCAATAAACAATGATATGTACCTATTTATAACACACATAATTCAAAGGGCATTTATAACTACAATCCAACGCATTCATAGCCATTTCCGACTGATTGTGTTCACCGACTTTAGACGACTTTCACAGTTTGTTTCATATAGTTTTTCAACGGCGAGTTTTTAAATTTCCTTTCTTAATTTATTGATCATCCTAGTATTATGGGGTGTCTAGGGAGCTTCATAAATAATCAATAGCTAACAAAAACAACTGCACTTTATTCCAACATAAACTAGATAAAATACATAAAAGCAGATTAAAGCCATTTCCCTCCTTTTAGGAAGTCAAAGCATGAATAACATTTTAATCTAGAGCCGTTAAGAATACAGTAATACACCCTGTTTTATCCACCAGTTTGACGGGTAATTTAAATTTGTAACAGCTAGAACGCCACACGAGTCTTGTAATGCGGCCGTTTTTCCTACAACATAAACCCATATTAAAAATCAAATTCCTGCATTAAGATACAACTTACCACAAATAAAACGCTTAGAATACATTGTAATTTGTTACTTTACTTGACATTGAAATGGTCTCCACAATAAGAAGACTTGGTCCTTCTCTGGTGGCTTTGAATTATTCATTATTACGTTCAGCGTTTATTATTGGAACACAACAGTTTTTCTGGTGAATTGGTGGTATTATTTACACAGTACGGCAGAAAACACTATCTGTACTTATATTTATCCATAACTAGATGCTGTTAAACTATACCGAATTGTAACCTATGAACGTCAGTTGAATTTGACGTTAAATATAATGTCAGATTAGACTGTCGTGATTGTCTTTTTTCTCCGTCGCTATCAGCGAGTTTCTAAATTAGTACCCGTTTCTCGTCGTTTTATAACTAACTTCTCTACAGACTGCCATTATTATGTCATCTCCGTTTTAAATGCATGTATTTTTGTAATTAATATTATAATATTATAAGACTTTCCTTTCAACTTTTACATGTTTCTAATGATTTTTTATGAATAATTGTTATTGTTTAACATAGATTCTCCTCAAATTTTAACTTAGTGCTTAGAAGTTTGAGGTTAGAAACAGAAGTGACGTCACTCAATTTACCGCCTTCTCTAACCTAATTTGGGAAATATGACCAATTTAGTTCTGCATGAACTTTAAAGACTTTACAATTTTGAAGACTACAAAATTATTTTAACCTATATTGGTCCCATTTAACTTTAAAGTAAATAATGAAGTTTTAACACTTCATCCCAAGGAAAAACGTCAATGAGGCCTAAAATATTGGGAGAGAATACTTCGAGGTCGCATGGCACTATGTTCGCCATATTTTTCAACCAGCTATGAGACCATTTTACAATTAAATTTTGATGAGTATTTAATTGAAAAAAATCATTAATATAAGGTTATTTAACAGATACAAAGTACAATATTATAATATTTTATGCTCCAGGAAAGTCCTGCCGGGCAATTGAATAGGCTTTTACATGTATTTTTAAAATACATTTAAGCTAAAAAAAAATTTTTTTTCTTTAAAAACGTAAAATACTTGAGGCCCCTTTAATATGCCAAGATAGAATGGATATATTTACAATGAAAATTGATTGGCAGTAAAAAACACACACAGAGGGGAAGTGGACACAGTATTTCACAATTACGTATGACATATGATGCACTCCTACTTCATCATTATAATACAGATGTCTGATGGTTTCTAGTTATGTCTTTGCTGCTTATGCCTCGTGACTTATAAGTAAATCATTATTGTCGTAAATAAAATCTTATTAGTTATTTCTGAGAAAGGAAGATTGCAGTTGAAAGAGGATAATTAGTTTGGTAAATATTACCTATTAACGACCACAATTAAACAAAAATTTTACATTTAAATTACCTGTTCAGGGAAATTTGTTCTATAACCAATAGGACATTATAACTAAGCAGCCTTATTTAAGAGGTATTCATGACGTCGTCTCATTCCCCCATTTACTTATATTTTACGTAAATTTTAAGTCAATTAGGTTAAGTTAAACGGGAAAACGGGACCAAAACGAGGGCTACATTACGTAATTCTGACTTAACGTGCTACTTGGGCATACCAATAAATTATTTTTGATTTACATAAATTGTTCAAAATGGCTTCCGTCTGCATTAATACACTTTTCGGCACGTCGAACTAAGGACACTCCGTTCAACACATTTGGTAAATTAGGATCATTTTTTATGGTTTCTATGCACATTAAAACATCACACTAAACTATCAACTAACGTTGTCAATAAAGAAAATAAAAATAAAAATAAAAACCAAAATCCAAAAAGCAACACAAAAAGAACAAACAAGTAGTGTCTGTACGTAATCAAGAACTTAAAGACTTGAACAGTAAGTCAATAAAGTAAATCTTAACTGTAAATACGTGGCCCAAAATTCAAAAAGAACAAAAGCAACAAACAAAAACAACGAACAGGTTCGACATGTGTAGAGTGAAATTACTTAGAGAAGATAACATCCGCACAAACCGATATCGCTAGCGAGTGCCGATTGTCTAGGTCGTGTTCGGTATTTATTATATATTTATAGTGAATATTAAACCGTTTTTATGAATAAAACAGATGAAATGAAATTTATTTTAATTGCAACTGTCCAATATTATTAATAAACGAAAATAGTAAACTTAGTAGTTTTAGTATGTTATCTTCTCTAAGTAATAATAATAATAATAATAATAAACAATCTTTATTTGACATATACATATATAAATACATATACAAATCAAATGGGAGGAAGTATCGAAAGTATCGTTATTGCAACTTCCCCCGAGTGAAAATACAGGTAATAGAATTCTTATATTTAACCTTATAGTTACTATAAACAAATGATATAAAAGTAAATTACGCTAACATGTTTTTCTGCTGGTCTAGTAGTTCTTTCCTGAGTTTATTTTTAAATTGAAATATAGAATTTGTGGACATAAATATACTAAGATGCTTGTTTAACAATTTAGGTGCAAGATAAGAAAAGCAACCCTCAAATTTACTTGTATTATGTTTTGGAATGGTATAATTATCGATATATCTTAAGTTCACATTATGAGTATTAGATCTGCGTTCAAGAAAGGCAGATAAGTATTGGGGTGTATTATTGGTAACAATATTATAAAGGAGCGTACCGTACAGGAAAGTAAATCTGTTTTCTATTTTTAAAATATTTTTATCGACATAATGTGGTGTTATATGGTCCTTTTTATCTATGTTATAAGAGAATCTAAAGCAGCAGTTTTGCACAACTTGAATTTTATTCTGAAAGTTTTTGCTAAGAAAGTGAAAGTATACACTACTGGCATAATCAAAATGACTTAATATTAAGCTATTCACTAATCTCCATTTTATATCACAGGGCAGAATGTACTTATATTTATAAATATATTTAATTTTAGAATATGCTATGCTACATTTGTTTATCACTTGCTTTTCAAAATTCATGTTTTGATCAATGATAAGTCCTAAATTTTTGGCAGCATCACTTAAATTAATGCAGTTGTTATCCAAAAAAATGTCATGAGTCACATTTTGTTTAGTTTTGGCACACAGCACTTTATTTCCGATGCACAGAGCTACTGTTTTGGTTGGATTAATCACCATACCATGGTTCATGGAATATTCAGATACCCGCTTTAAGTTTTCATTTAACACTGCAATTGATTGATCAGGATTTCGTGGATCACTTGCTATTTGAAGCTGCGCATCGTCAGCATATAGATGCATAGTACACAAGGAAGATAACACTTTTGGCAGATCGCTGGTGTATATTATAAATAGAAGCGGACCGAGAATGCTTCCTTGAGGTACGCCTTTTGTAATAGGCAAGTCAAGAGAAAGGATATCATTAGTTTTCACCATTTGGGTACGATCAGACAGATAACTAGCAAACCATTTTAACACTGTGGGATGTATATTATTATAATGGAGTTTGGCAATAAGAAGATCATGGTTGATTACGTCAAACGCTTTGCTGTAATCTAAGAGCACTAAGAATGTGGTTTGTGATTTGTCAATATTTCCTATAAGATCATTGGTGATTTTCATTAGCGCTGTTGTAGTGCTGTGGTGCTTTCTAAATCCAGATTGTATAGGAGGAAGTACGTCGTTGCTCATGATATGATCAGTGAGTCTTCTACTCATTATTTTCTCTAGAAGTTTTGATAAAGGTGGCAAAACACTTATTGGTCTAAGTTCGGTGGCTAATGAAACTTTAGGAAGAGGGGTTATTATCGATTTTTTCCAAATGGAAGGAATAGTAGAATGTTCAAATGATGTATTTATAATATGTGTTATGGCATTCTTACAGTATGGAAAAACATGGCGTAGCATTTCCAAATTGATATTATCAGAGCCGAAGGCGAATGATTTAATCTCTTTGAGAGTTTGTTCTACTTCCTCCACCAAAACTACAGGAAGTTCCATTTCAGTTGATGAAGAACTGGCGATATTGTTTCGGTAAAAATCTAAAGTGTCATTATTTATGGATCCGGCTGGTATATTTGTAAAGAATTGGTTTATCTCATTAGCGTTGTTGATATCAGGGGAAATTTCATTACGGGGTTTACTATGTACATTCCAGTTTGCAAAGTCTTTCCACAGTTTTTTCGGATTGTTTCTGTTTAAATTTATTTGATGGGTAATATACGCTTTCTTTTCATTTTTGATTGCCAGAGATAGATAATTTTTGAGATCCTTGAAAGTCTGTAAGTGATTTTCTAATTTCGTTTTTTTATATTTATTATATGCACGATCTTTAAGCCGGATAATTTGTTTAATGGTGTCAGTGATGTAGGGCCTTGGTGGGTGTTTGAAGGTAACCGTCCTGTATGGTGCATGTATATCAAATAGAGTTATAATAGCTTTATTAAGAAACTCAACTTTGTCATCGATATGAGTTAATGTGTTTAGGTAATTCCAGTTCACGGAAGAGGCATCTTTTGCAAATTCATTTAGATCAAAAAAGCGATAATCTCTATAGGTTACCTTTCGAGGTAAATTTTTTGCAATATTATAATCTAATTTACAGTAAGTTAATCTGTGATCGGACATGTTGAGCATATCAAGTGTGCTACATTCTATAACTCTATCTTTTGTATTTGTACAGATTATATCGATAAGTGTTGAACTAGTGTCACTTACACGAGTAGGTTCATTAACGTGTTGCACAAGGTTGAAGCATTTCAATATATTACTAATATATTTGTATTGAGTTGTATCTTTTTTGTAAAAGTCAATATTTAAATCTCCAACAAAGATAATATCATCGACTACGCCAGAAATGTTGCTAAGAACTTCCTCTAAGTTGTTTAAATATGTAATGTTACATAAAGGAGGACGATATCCTACACCAAGGGCTAGCTTTCTGTTATTAAGGGTAATAGAAATCCATAACTGTTCGAAATGACAATCGTCTTCAATGTAATCTGTAATTATTAAACTGTGTTTGATATTTTTATGTACATAACAACATACGCCTCCCCCTCTTCTAGAACGGTCTTGCCGCAACAAAGTGTACTCGGGTATAACAAAATTTTCTGATGGGTCATTAGGAGCTAGCCATGTTTCGCTTATCGCTATGATGTCAAATTGTTGCTCAATAACAAGGGCAGAGAAGTCGTCAAAACAGGAGTTTAAAGATCTAATATTGACATGACAGATGTGTAATATGTTGTAGTCTAGTTTATTGATTTTCATTGCTGATTGCTATTCGGATTGGCAGCTTAGATTAGCCAGAGTTCTAGATCTTATTAAATTTAATTTGGAGACGTAGCATGGACATTTGGGATCATTTGCAGAGTGGTGGAAGCTGTAATTCGTTTTATATTGCTTGTTAGACTTGATACAAAATGCACATTTTTGTACATTAGATGTACACAGGTTTTTCTCATGTCCATCGGCGCAATTGATACACACTGGAATTCTACTAGGGCAGTCTTTTGATATATGGCCAAAATTACAGCAACTAAAGCAACGCTTCACGTGGTAAGAATCATGTACTTTGCAGCGGTACCATCCAACATAAATATATTCCTTGTTCAGTAACGATATTCTAGTTTTGGCGTCAACTGCAGCAATTATGTCTGTCGAATTTTCATGGTCGATTTTTCGTACTATTTTGAATTCGAAATCAGGATGATCGGTGGAAATATTATTGTGCCTTGTTATTTCAGAAACCAAATTTTCATTATTTATTGGATTTTGAAGTTTTTCTGTACCGAAGATTATTACTTTTGGGTTAAAAATTTTTGATGTAGATAATTCACAATTTTCCCCTATTTTGTTTTCTAAATTTTCCTTAAGCTTCTTTAGTGATTCCGGGTTGTCACAATTAATTAAAACTCCAGAATTAGTCGTTTTAATTTTATTAACGGCAATTGATAACTCAGCGGGATTTACTGCTGTCCTTATTTCAGTTAATACATCAGCTGGGGCTTGATTGGTATTGCGAGGTTTTATTAATATAGAATGATTGGAGGTTGGTTTTTTATTGGAAGATTTCACTATATTGCTGTACGTAGCGATATTAGTTGACGAAATTCCTTGACTGTTTTTAAGGCTGCTCTTATCAGCGGCGTCTTTTTTGCTAGGACCGATATGAGAGTCTCGTCTATTAGCGTTATTATCTTTGGACTGAACAATTAAGTTGGACGTAATCGATTGTATTAAATGTTCTTTTTCTTGTTCCAGTTGTAGACGAAATTTATTAAAATACAAATTTAACGTTTCTTCTACTTTTTGTTGTATGAATGCGGGAATAATAGAGTCTATTTTCAGACATACCTTGCACAGCCATTTTATGGAATCCACTGGTTTGATCAATTTTATGACAGATTTTCTTACATCACAACACTCATAGTGAAACACACAATTACACAGGCCATCACACTTGATAAAATTTTCATCATTTACAGGATTATCACAACTTTCACAGCGGAGCTCGCTCGGCTCGTCTTCCGCGTCCGACATCGCTGATAATAATAATTCACTCTACTTAACGAAGTGCCCACAGAAACTAAAATATTGCACAAGGGAGAGTATAGTTTTCTTCAGATCTACTAAGCACTCAGAAAACACCGACGTCTTTCACCTTTACCGCACCGCTAAAGACCTTACCTTATTTACTTTTAAAAAACCATAAAAAAGTGTGATTATCAACTTGTGTCCTCTCCGACGCGCGGTCTCTAACAAAGGAGCACGAACACTTTAAAAGAGACGTATTAGCGTATTTGATGGTTAGAGGCGCCGACATACGCGAAGATAAAAGCCTATCCCAACATCCCAGCAGTTTTCAAACAATATTATTGAAAATTTTCGAAATTTTTGATTATTTATTTTTTCTAAAACTATGGGTTTTAGACCATGTTATATAAGGTTTTTTTGTTCGTTTAGTCGTTCCCCATAACCAGTTTTTTTTAATGATATGAAACTGATTACACCCTGTATCATTTGCATAAAGACAAATATCAAGTTTCTACAGAAAAAGAGTGAATGTAAATGGTAGAGTAGTTTTGGTACCTTTACAATCACACCTTATGAACTAATTGGAATATTTTTAACCAGAAAGCGGATTTCACATAGTCTGAGACGGATTTAAAGGGGGTAAAATCGAAATTTATTTATTTATTTGTTAATTCCTTTAGGATCATTACAAGAATGACATTAGTTTTTCTAAAAACATACAAAATCCTATAAAACTTAAACTCTAAAAGAAGTGACACAATAGTAAAACATATTAAATGGAAGATTTCACTAAAAATTACAAATAGCAATTCCAGTGGTAAGTGAACTAAGCACGGCAAAGGGTCTAGCCGTACTTCCATGGCGAAACTGCCCCCGATAGGAACCTATATCGTAACCTATGTTATATTGTAGAGGGCGCTAATAGTAGTTGATAGAGTAGATATTAGCTCTATATCTTAGTTAATTAAGGAGCTATTTGAAAAAAAGTGTCTGGAGACGACTTTTTTTCAAAGCGATATATCTTAGTTAATTTTAAAGCTAGAAAAACAAAACTAAATGGCAGTGTTATGGTACACTTTACAGTTTATTTTATAGCATTGCCTATGGGCCAAGCCTAAATAAAAGTATTTAAAAAATGCAAAGAAAAATTTTGTCAATCGATTTCTATCAGATTTACTTGAATTACCACTTTGAAAAAAATATATAATAATTGTCTATGTCTTGCCTAACAGCATGCCAAGTTTCATTAAAATCCAAGAGGTGCAACAGGTCGAAAAAAATTTTTAAGTAAGTGGACCACCTTACACGACCACTATGTTGTCGCTTCTAATTTGCATTACATTTCATTAATCTTTGGAAAAGTTGCGTTTTGACAGCTCATAAAAAGTATATCAACGGTTGGTGGTGTCAACTAGAATATTACAACGTTTTTTTGATCTACTTTTATAGCGACTATAGTCGGTCTCAGTTAAGAATGCAGTTGTTTACGTTATGAGCGGAACACGAATAGTTTACACAGGTAAAGTGAGCGGAGCACGAATAGTTTACACAAGTAAGTGTAATCCCCCCATGGCCGACTCAAGCCAGTTGGTACATAAAATAAAAATTAACGGTTTAAATCGGCTTTTATTTGGCATTTTTCTTTTATAAATACATTGAAATTATTTAATTCATATTGCAACATATTTTATTCAGAGTAATGAAAGCTCACTATAGACGTAAATCCTCTAAAAATGTCAAAGCGTTATAAGAAATGGGTAAACCTACTACTTGCTTGTGCTCGATATCAGGCGAACTGTTCTTGTCTCTGCCGTTCTGAATTGTATCTTTGATCTCTCATATACCTGCCTAAAAAGTGTACACAAATATCATAACCTCCGTGTAAGTGCATGACCACGTCGTCACGTCGCGTTGGTGCACCGCACAGCGCACATACACGGCCGACTCTAGTAAACAGAGTCGGCCGTGGCACATAGCACCGCACTTTGCACATCGCACACTGAAATAAACCATTTAAATAAACCATTATTTTAAATGAGAGTGGCCATATCGACGCCCCTCGCACATCGCACACTAAAATTAAATAGAACCATGCTCTTAAATGAGAGTGATGAAATCAACAACTTGAGCTTCGCACATCGCACAGCGTTTAGCACAGGCGATACCGTGTTTGTGAATCCTTATTTGTAACAAAAGATATAAATATAACTATAGCAGTCTGATTTTAATAAAAATGGAAGGAAATAGCCGAACAATATATGAACAATTAGTACAATTTCTTTTGTATTAATATTCATAAATATCATAAAACAATAAAATAAACTTCGATGTGCGATGCGCGAGAGAGATCAAAGATACAGTTCAGAACGGCAGAGACAAGAACAGCTCGCCTGATATCGAGCACAAGCAAAGTAGTAGATTTACCCATTTCTTATAACACTTGACATTTTAGAAGGATTTACGTCTATAATGAGCTTTCATTTATCTAAATAAAATATGCTGAAATATGAATTAAATAATTTCAATGTATTTATAAAAGAGCCAAATGCCAAATAAAAGCCAATTTAAACTAGGGTGACCAGATTTTTGTTAAGTGAATGCTGGACATTTCTGCCAAGGACGGATCCAGAAAGGTTACTGGGGGGGGGCACTCAAGGGCGGATCTGGGCCGTGAGCTTGGGCTGAAAATAACAGAAATATTTTTCCTCGAAAATTGAAATTGATGAGCGGGAGGGAGAAATCCGGAAAATTTTTTTTTTCGTCCCAAACTTTTTTGATGAGCGGGGGGAGAAATCTAAAAATTTTTTCCAAACAAAATGTAATGCTGTAACTTCACTATAACCTGAATGCTGAACTTATGCTGGACACTAGTAAGACTTCCGGACATATGGTCAGAATGCTGGACTTTCGCTGGACACTTGTAAATGCTGGACAGTACTCCAGAATGCTGGACTCTCCAGCGACATTCCGGACGTATGGTCACCCTAATTTAAACCGTTAATTTTTATTTTATGTACCAACTGGCTTGAGTCGGCCATGGAGGGATTCCACTTACTTGGGAATTCTCATATCCTCTGTAAACTGTGCTCCGCTCATAACGAAAACAACTGCATTCTTAACTGAGACCGACTACAGTCATTATAAAAGTAGATCAAAAAAACATTGTAATAGGCTAGTTGACACCACCAACCGTTGATATACTTTTTATGAGCTGTCAAAACGCAACTATTGAAATGTAATGCAAATTAAAAGCGTCAACATAGTGGTCGTAAGGTAGTCAGTCCACTTACTTTAAATTTTTTTTCGGCATGTTGCACCTCTTGGATTTTAATGAAACTTGGCATGCTGTTAGGCAAGACATAGACTATTATTATATATTTTTTTCAAAGTGGTAATTCAATTAGATCTGATAGAAATCGATTGACAAAATTTTTCTTTGCATTGTTTAAATACTTTTATTTAGGCTTGGTTCATAGGAAATGCTATAAAATAAACTGTAAAGTATACCATAACACTGCCATTTAGTTTTATTTTCCTAGCTTTAAAATTAACTAAGATATACCGCTTTGAAAAAAAGTCGTCTCCTGACACTTTTTTTCAAATAGCTCCTCAATTAACTAAGATATAGAGCTAATATCTACTCGATCAACTATTATTAACGCCCTCTACAATATAACATAGGTTATGATATAGGTTCCTATCGGGGGCAGTTTCGCCATGGAAGTGCGGCTAGACCCTTTCAAGAAGTTAGATTCCCTGACACTGCACCGGCACAGTTGAATCAGGGAATATCCCAGTCAAAGTTGAAATGACTCGGAGAAGTCACATGTAAAGTATTCGGCCAGGTTGTAGAAACTATACCTTAATAATAGAATTTTAATTTTAACTCTTAAAAGTGGCTATATTGTTAGTAAGTTTAAGGTGATTTGGTAGGTGGTTATAATTTGTATAGGCAAAATATAGCTACTATTTGCGGAGAGCGAAAGCCTGTGCTGAGGTAGACGCAGGTGATTATTGTAACGTAGGGTATAATTTGGCATGGCACTACCTGTTATAGTGAATTTGTGTAGGTTGTTCCTTATATAAATTACACATTGCAGAATGTATAATGAGATAACAGTGAGGATTTTAAGCTCGTTAAATGGCTCACGACAAGAGTATCCACGTTCTTTCAATCTAATTGTGCGTATTATCTTTTTTTTTTTTTGAGCAAACAACACCTCATTTATTCTATTGGCATTGCCCTAACTGACTATACCATAGTTCTGAGCAGAGTTTGCATTATCGTTTACGTTAGCATTATCATTATTAATATTAATAAACTTTCCACCTTAACCACAAAAACTAAAACTCACCTGTGATGAAAACGTGCACACTAAATAGTCACTCATAGACAGCATATGGATATCCAATATAATTCCAAATAAGGAAGAGTCGGAATATCTCGTTGAAACTGATGCTGTCTTCGATATGGAAGGATCTCCGATTATCTCATAATGAGGATACTTATTCCTCGCCTCGGTTAAGACCTTAGGATCGTCAGAGGCCAAATACACCCTACGTTTATCTACTGGCTGCTTCAGTTCCAAGTAATTGTAATATTCATCCACATGAGACATGTATTCCTCTATGCCATGAAATGCTGCTTCAGTGCCGACTTTATCAGTCCTGCGAACGTGAACCCTGAAAACAATACGCAACAGAATAGAATAGTTTATTATTATAAAAAAAAAAAATTACAGTAGCTGCTATCAAACAATTATAAGGTAGATGAAATTATATATAGGTGTTCAGGGATGTTATAATATATTACTATAATGTGGCGATTTTTTGAATATGGTTGTTTTATATTGATTGAGTAGTAGTGTAATGAAATATCATGTCTCAATTATGCATATATTTTTTGGCTGTAGAAATCAAAATAATAATTTTTTACATAACCGACACGTTTTAGAATAAACGAACATTAATACTCGTTTTTCTCTAAAACTACTTCTACAGTTTTCTCAAGAACTTAGATTAAACAACAGTCTGATTACTTATTTTTGACTAATAAATATACACGAGATATTTTTGATCAAAACAAGGTTTCATTTGGAGGATGGCATAATAGGCTTTAAATTTAGCACAGACGAAATCCAAATGTGTGGTAAATGGAAGATTAGAACTGCGTCAAATTCCAAGGAATTTGACATTGTCAGAGAAGCTTAATTTAAATAGAACTATTTCACGTTAGAAAATTTGGTTAAAAGTGCCATGACGAAAACTAGATTGGCATCATTAAGGGCCTGATTATCAATAACAGGTTAGCTAGCCCTGGGCTAACTTTAGCCTCGTGGCAAAGTGGGTGTTAAACTGACATCCGCTTATCCACCACATTTTTCGTGAGGGTTAGGAAACCCTTGAATACCATAAGGTTAGTAACGCTTTCTACAGAGTTGCAAGCTCTAGGTTGATTGTGATTGGCCGAAAAATTTGTGATTTCCTGTTTGATAGTTTTGTTACTAAGTGAAAAGCATTTGTTTGCTCTTGTCGAAAAGTCACCCGAAGTGACATCAACAAGCAAAAACAATTATAATATAAACTAGAATATTTTCTGGTCGATAGTTACATTTTTATTATAAGAAAATGAGTTAAACCTCCAACAAAGGCAGGCAGAGGTCCCAGTTTTTCATCATGAGAGCGGTTGCTATTAATTAAATTAGCAAATAATTATAAACACACATCGTAGAATAAAAAAAAAAAAAAAGATGTAATATCTTGCAGGGACAAAGAAGCTGAACGATTTCTACAATACAATAAAACAGATTTTTTCTACTTCCATCTTTAAAATGGCGTTTATCGTATACGTTTCCATGACGCTAAATAATCCTTTAAACACACTTTCGACAAACCGTGACTTCGTGCATTTTAGTCACAGGCTGAACTTAGCAACGAGATATTAGTCACGGCTGAGGTTAATTCTAGATATTTTAATGGCAAAAATCAAGTTAGTTTTCCGTAATTCTTGTCATCAATCTGTCAAAATAAATCGACGCGTTGTGACAAGAGACAAGTAATTTTGTATTTTTTGGAAAAAAATGAGCCTAAACAACAGTGAAAGTGAAGAAGATGTTTTCATTGGTACTCCGCCCGAAATTACTCAAGCAGCGGCATCGGCAACTGCTAGTTTGCTGCCAGAAAAATCTAAAAGTCAATACGAACGTGCATATAAACTTTTCCAAGATTGGCGTCAAGAAAACCAAACAAATTCATTTTCTGAGAATGTATTACTTGCTTATTTCCAAAATTTATCGAAAAAGATGAAACCGTCCTCTTTGTGGGCAATCTATTCAATGCTGCGGACGACAATTAATCTAAAAAACAATGTTGATATTAGCAAGTACCCCAAATTGTGCGCATTTCTGAAGCGTAAATCAGACGGTTACAGACCTAAAAAGTCGAAAATATTGACACCCCAGCAAATTAGAGAATTCTTATCATCTGCTCCAGACGAAGAATACCTATTTACAAAGGTAATAGTATAAAACCAAATTAAATAAAAATAAACAAAATTATAAATATTTTAGGTAGGGTTACTTTTTGGAATAATGGGAGCTTGTCGGCGGGAAGAATTGACGAAAATTCAAACAAGTGATGTTGAAGACCTTAACATGGCCCTTTTAGTTCACATTCCTGACACGAAAACAAAAACGGAACGTCAGTTTGTTATTGGAGGTAATTTCTATCATACATGCAAGAAATACATGGAACTTCGACCTCCAAACCTGACAAGTACTACCCAATTTTTCTTAAACTACCAGCGAGGAAAATGTAGAAAACAGCCAATTGGAATTAATAAATTTGGCAGCCTCTCTAGCGTAGTAGCAAAATTCTTAAAATTACCTGACCCTGCTGCTTATACTGGTCATTGCCTAAGAAGGTCTTCAGCGACGATTTTGGTGGACTCGGGTGCGGACATCACAGCACTAAAGCGTCATGGAGGGTGGCAATCCACAGCTGTTGCAGAGAGTTATATTGACCACTCGTTAAACAATAAAATTGAGACCGCTACTAAAATCATGAACACTGTTCAAAATAATGCAATGCAAAAAAATAAAGAGAATATTGATATTGCAATTGCTCAAAGTTCAAGCATTGATAAAAATGAAAGTGGACCAAGTATTAGCTTTAATTCAAATCATAAAGCAAATTTAACACAGTTCGATGGAACGCATTTAGGAAAATCACTTAGTTTTTTTAGCAATTGCCAAAATGTTTCCAATGTAACCATTAATATACACAATAAGTAGAACAATAGTTTAGTAATTTTTTACTGTTACCATGTTATTGATACGTTAATAAATGAAATATTAAAATAACTTCCAAATTTTTTATTTAGATATTTGCTGTCGTAGAAAAAGTATAGTATGCAACACGTTTTATAAACTTGTTAGTCACTCATTTTATTAAACACTCGCTCCGCTACGCGTCGCTCGCGATTAATAAAACTCGTGACTAAAATGACGTTTATAAAACTTGTTACATAATATACTATTAATATTTGCTTTTTAGCTACATTAGAAAACTATATATGTCTTTCGTGTTCTAAAAATTTCAAAATATCTGCTGCTTATTTCGTCGAAAGCTTCCATTATTATCAATGTAGGTTAGCTAGCCCTGGGCTAACTTTAACCTCGGGGGCAAAGTTACTGTTAAACTGGCATCCGCTTATCCACCACATTTTTTGTGTGGGTTCCAAATTTCATGACTTTTCCCTGACATTTTTAGGCACCTTCAAACTCCTTGATTTTTCCAGGTTTTCCAGGTTGCTATGAACCTTGTTAACTGTAACAGGATGAAGGACTGATCTTTTGGTGAAGCCAATAAAGCTCTTTTATTATTATTATTACTACTTAATATTTTATATATGTATATGAGCCCTGCTCGTTGTTACTTTTTTATATATTAACAATGGATGATTATAATACATAATATACAAAATTATCCAAGGCGACACCACTGTGTAGCCTTACTACTATTAAATTTTATAGTAAGCAGTTGGTATAACTGAACTGCCTACAACAGGGTATAAATTTCTCAAAACGTAAGTATTTTTGGAGAGTTTTTTTGACAGTTGTTCTATATGTGTTTCCCAAGAAAGCCTGGAGTTTAGGTTATTCCAAGAAATTTAACTGACGACGAGTTATCAAAATCACAGTTTTTTAGTGTAAATATGCATTTAATAGTTTTACTATCATTGATGTGTAGTTGATTTACTGTAAACAGTGTAAACCATGAGGAGGCCTCTGACTGTTTTATTTATTAAAATTAAAAGCTCTTCTAAGTTAAGTTCATCCAGAGTAGTCGTATCATCTGCATATAAAACTAGATCACTATTTGGAAGGCAGTTAGTTAAACCATTTACGTAGATGAGAAACAGCAACGGTCCCAGTATTGACCCTTGTGGCAGTCCATATTTGATAGAACTTAAGCCAGAATTAATGTCATTATAGTGAACCATTTGTTGTCTGTTGGTTAGATATGATTGAATAATTTTAGTGCTCAAGGGATTAAATCCATTTAGTTTTTTAATTAGCGTATCAATCTATATTCATACTGTAAAAACTTACCCAACTATGGGCCTTTTAAATCCCATCTTTGTCATGGTGTCCTGTATCATGTTGGCCGTCTTCTCCTGTGGCCTTAATAGGTACTTCAAAATCTGCCCCACCCACCACACAATCGGATCTCCATGCAACCGAGTCAGTCTAGGAGCCAAGTCCTCAGGTATCGCTAGTGGTAGAAATGGTGGTCTGGGTGATAACGAATCAATGATAGGAAGATTTATGACCTGGGTATCTTGATTGCCAGGCCAATTCGCAATGCTGTCTCCATTGGGACTAGTGCACGTGTCACTGATCGGCTTAAATATCTCGTCCCAGCCAGCCTTGTGGTACCGCCACCCTTTCGATTTCATTACTAGGGTCCGTTTCTTGCCGTACGCTACCATGAAACAGTATACGGCGTGATGCAGTTGGCAGCCATAGCCGCATCCCTAACAACAGAATACACAGTTATTAGTAGATCAAATATAATAACATTATTTCTAGCATTTTTAGGAGCCTGCAATATTCGGCTGGCTCTATGAATATTTAACTGCGGTACTTTTAATGTGTGTAGTGACAAAATAAACGATTTAGTTTCAGCTCAAACTGCAAACATTTTTCATAGTACCTAGAGGTAAAAAAGATGCAAAATTTAGAAATAACGTCATATGTAATATTTTTTTATGGGTGATTTTTGTAGTAAAAAGTATAATCCTCAATTTCCATATGGTCTCGATATTTGCTCTTTATCTAAAGGGGCGAAAGATACTCCTAAGCCGAAAAATTTAGTATTAGAGAAAGTGTTGCTAATTTATTTTTGAAACATAGTCTAATGTTTAATTGGTGTAATGTTTTGGGGTCTCTCTGATTATGGACTTAAAGTCAAAATAAAAAAAATTCAATAAGCCCATCTGCTATATAGATGGGAATTTTTTCTAAAGCAAGTCTTTAAATGGGGAAAAAATATTAATGTCTAGGTAATATTATACATTAACAAAAACGGTATTTGGAAGTTTTTTTTATTACTGGAAAATTATAGTAAGAAAATGGCGACATGTTTATTAAAAGATGTGAAGACACACATTGTTTGCTCATAACATCTTTGTTTTCTTATACTATGGAAACAAAAAAATAATAATTTGAAAGCTCAAGAAATTAATAATTAACAATATTTAATTTTGGTCCACAGTATTTTTGACGTAAGTGCCGTAGTTTCTGAGATATTTAACCATTTTAAACATTTGGATGTCATCTTAAACTTCCATATCTCCAAAACTATTAATTCTACACAGAAATCAAAAAATAAAATTTATCCATAGTTTGGTTTTCCGCCATTATTTTGCTAAAACTAATATTTATTGAGAGGATAAAATTTCATGTTTTTTAGAAAATATATAATTATACCTTTATAGTTCAAAGTACAATTTTATTTAATGCAAACATGAAAAAAAAATTTAACATCTATAGGTCATCCTATATATTAATGAAAAACAGTATTCGATTATTTTTGGCGACGCTTTTATTACAAAATTGTGAAGATGCACATTGTCTCGGTCTAACTTTATTATTTTTTATGATACAGAAACAAAAAAAAAGTATTTGGAACCTTAATTAATAATAATCATCTATTTTGGTTAGCATTTTTTATGTAAATGCCACAGTTTCTGAGATATTTAACATTTAAACTGAATTTTCTCATAAACATTCGGACGCCATCTTTAAATTTCAATATCACTGAAAACTCTTAATCCTACATAAGATTAAAGGAAATCAAATTTACCCTCAGTTTATAAGCTTTAGTAAGTAAGTAAGTAAGTAAGTAAGTATTTATCGGTGTCACAAATTACAAAATTTTTACACAGGTCAAAAAAATAGAAATTAACAAAATACATAGTTTTGTTGTTACAAATCGTATGACAAACTACTAAAAATAGTTATAGTATTACACATTAGCTTTATCACAAAATGACAATTAAAATAAACTATTGATAAAAATATTAGTTTCTAGAATTATTTTTTTGTTAAAAGTGATACTTTTCAAATTATTCGACGATAACCGTTTTGAAATACCTGTTTTATCAAGCTAAAATCACAATCTTGAAGTCGTTATAACATAAAGTATATCAACTTTTCTAATATCCAAAGAGAGAGAGAAAAACGACCGAAAATTTTAAGATGTTCTTTGTCAAGTTCATATGTGCACAAAAAACATTTAATATTTGTGTTTTTATGTACATTTAATATAGGGTGACCAGATATTTGCAGTTTGAATGCTGTACACTTGGATTGTAAGCCAATCGTTCTGTGGCGAAATGCGAAATATACATGTATGATAGCTAGATTGAAAACTATTCCAAAGCAGGAACTGCAATGTTGATACTTCAATGATCTCAAATGCAGCTCAATCAGTGAATCTAGTAATTTTCATAATGATAATATAGCGGAAATCTCTCGGAACATTTCATTTGGCTCTATGGAAGAAAATTCATAATCTGACTAAATTGCATTGTACACTCCTCCTTAAAACCAGATTCCTGTGTGACCCTATACAGTGTGATCTACCATGATATGCGGAAAATAAAATGGTATGTGGAAAAGCCCCTGCAAAATTTTAGAGGGTTCTGAGGTCATTTAGCATATTAAATTATTAGTAAATTTGCGAAGATACACTACTGATGTAGAGTAGGTCGGGAATAGGTCGACAAACTTACTTGTGAAAGAACGTGTTGGAGTTGTTTACATTTCCTTAATTGGCATAAAAAGTGAAGCCGCCAAGTGCGGCAAAGCACAGATCAAAGAGAGCCGCGTTTTTTGCTTTCGGTCGAACAATGAGAACACAGGTGTGTTATTTAAACACCTCTTGCTATTGCAGAGTTGACTGGCCTAGAGGGTCATTGTCTTTTCGATTTATTTAGCTATTTTTGTAGTGCGATTTGATTAAAACCAAAAAGTCACTTCTTTCCTCTCCAGCTTTACTGTCAATAGTGTCATTCCCAAGTCTGATAAAATGATATGGTTGTACCGCGTTACGTCAGATTAGTTAAAGTCATTGGCGGCGCATTTCTAATAAGGTCATTTTTTGGTCATTTTTTTTTAATATTTCATTTTTTTAACTCCTTTAGGTGGGGACAACCTACTGACTGAAATTTTCCGCATGTCATGGTAGATCACATTGTATACATTCCTGAAAACCTGTCGCGATGACCAAGTTATTCCCTCTATCTCCACAGCTCAATCATCGCTTCAAGTCTCCTTCTGTCTCAAGAATTCGAGTCAGGGCAAGTTTGCCCTACTCAGGAAATTACACGATACACTAAAAATAACCGTATACGAAACCTATTAACGCACGCTCCACATCTTCAGCATTCATCCGGTACTCTGAGACACCAATAATTGACCGATTATCCAATGACAAAGCTTATACATCCCAAAACAAAATACCATTTTTCAGAAAAACAAATTTTCCAAATTAAAAATGATATGATTCCAGGCAAACATAATGCTGTACATCCAAGCATGCTGTACATGCCATTAAAATTCCGGAAAATACAGCGAAATTCCGTACGTATGGTTACCCTAATTTAAAATTTTACAGCTCTTTTGAACAACCAACGCCATCTGGTGACAATTTTCTGGAGCACTTCAAAATGAAAATACTATATTCTGATTTAAATCTAACAATGCAAATGGCTAAAACTAATAAGGGAAAAATCTAACACTATTTTTGTTGTAGTCCTACTTAACTAGTTCTTCGCAATGTGGGTATTAAAAGAAAAAATTTGTGGCCACAAATAATAAATATTTTTCTATCAGATTTATCTCTTAGATGTGTGGCCACCACAAGATAAAAAATTGTTTTCAGAAATGTTTCTATCAAATTATTCCAGTAAGGGAAAATCTAGGTTAGGATGTCATTATAAATACATGCAATGGCGTGTTTTAGGGCAGGTGGTTCACATTACATATTTATTTATAGGAGAATTAATACCTTAATTTTTTATGCATGTGAAAATCAATATCGTTGCTCTTTTCACACAGATAGTTGAAAAATTTGTTTTTAAACTTGAGAAACTGACTTTTTTATATTGTTTGGCAAAAAATTTAAAAATGTTTTGGCTCTTTAGTAAGGACCACTTATTGCTAGGCTTAAATTTCGTTTGGAGTATGCATAGTTGCCCTTATGACTTGTGCCATAATTTTGGTTCATTCCAGATTCTAAAAATTGACCCTTGAATTTTTTCAAGTATAAAAGGCATTCATATATACAGGGAGTTTTAATTAAAAGTCCCTGGGCCATTATTTGGAAAAATATTTAAGATATTTGAAAATTGTAAATGGGGTATGATTAATACCAAAAAAGACAGTAAATAACTACAGTTAGAATTTTTTCTTCGCAGTGCACAGAGATTGAGCTGCGTTGCTAAATTATTTTTCGTTGGCTGGAGCTCGAAACATGATTCAAACGCTTAAAGAATAAATTACAAATAATTTTTAAGATATTCCAAATATGTAAATGGGGTATGATTAATACCAAAAAAGACAGTAAATAACTAGTGATGGCGCAGAAAATTTTATAAAACCAGCTGTTTTTGAGCTACATGATTTTTTGAAAACTCTAAAAACTTTTTTGTTAATAATTTTAGACTATCGGTTATTTAGAAGTTTTATCGAATACAATACTTCATATATTATTATATATTTCGAAAATTTTTATAATTTTCATTAATTCTTTAAATGAAACTATATTTCTAAAACCTAAGATTTGTAACAACTTTCAAAATCTGTTTCACCTATGAATGGCACCATATGAAAATGAGGTGAGGTACGGTACCAGTTTCAGTGGCGAGACATTGATTGGCGGAGTTAAGGCACGCCGGTTGAGTCTGGCACTTGGATGGGTGACCGGATCTCATCTTGCTGTCCCAGTTTAGTGCAGTAGCATTAGCTAAACTTCGCCAGGACGTTGATATAAATAAAGAATTTAAAAAAAGAATAAAAAAAAAATTGGACACGAACAATGAAAAACATCAATTTTATAACCCAGTCTGAGTAAACAAAATTAACACCACAAATTTTAATTTCCAAAGTAATATTATTTCTAATCTTATCACTTCATGGTTTATTAGCAACATAAAAATGTTAAAAGACTGCTTAGAACCTTCAAACTGTGGAATAACTTTACATCGGTAAAAATGTATATTTTATGCAATTTCACATATGTGTAACTTAAGCAACAAAGTAAATGAAATTTCATTTTTAATGACTGACCTAAAATTGATAAAAAAAACTAATAAAATGTTTGCCATAGACAACCACCCACAAATGCTTCGTATTAAATATGTCTGACTTAAAGAAAACAAAACCATAAATAAAATAATCTACATCCTCGATTATTACTTATTAGGTGTTAATGCCAAAATATTTTCCTAACTGTTCTTTTTTTCGACCTGTTACAGATGCAGAGGTAAATCCCAAGTAGTTTGATACATGGAAAACTATTAGATATTGAGGTGTTATGATGATTTTGTTAACAAACAAGCACAGAATTATGGACATCCACAATAAACCACAAGGTTACAGTTTGATATGGCAATGATATGATTATTGAATATGTAATAAATTTATTTTTATTACTTTAATTGTATTATATTACATCATAAAATTATAATTAAAAAAATGTTAAGCAATGTCTTATTTTTCAATAAATTATCAATCAATATATGGATTTAAATTTCAACATGTAGTTTTTATCTCCAGTAAAAATAGTGGAATTAAAGCAAAACAGTATTTATTGAATACATTTTATTTCATTTTCACTTTACCTTAAAATTTCATCAAATCAGCTGTGTAATTCAATACTTCTTAGTAGCTGAAAGAGTAGTTGTTTGTATTCATTCCCCCAATAAGTGTTGTTTTATCTGAAGAGCTCTGCCGCATAGGTGATCAATTTGATGTTAGGGCAGTATTTCAAATGAGCAACACTTTCAAATCTATCAAAAAAAAACCACTAAACGCAAAATTCCAAAACTGAATTTACAGTATTCCCTGTGAATGTGTTGTCAGTAAGTCACCGAGACTTTTCAGTGTAAGATTGGGTGAACACAAGAAATAAAAGCGCTTGTGAGAACAGATAGAACGAACTGGGACCCACCAAAAATTTTAACAAAAGAGTAGAATATCAAAAAAAAAAACAAATCAGCAATAGTATTGTTGTCAAATATCTTGTAAATTATCTTTGCAATTTGGCCTCATGGAGTGGATTTGCTAGATAATTTTTTCGAAAATATAAATAAAAAGGAACACTTATACTTCAGTCGAATTAGACATCATAAAAAATTTTGCGTACTGCGGACTTTTTTTGTGGAAGTTGTTTAAGAGGGCATAATAAGCAAGCACAGAAAACTGCACCCTGCTACACCATGTGCGTCCCCTATTTTTAGGGGTTGAAACTTTGAAATTTTACTTATGTGTCCATATTTGTTTCCCTATTGCCCGTAGGGCTCTTTACCAAGTTACAGTCTTTGAAGATTCGTCCCTCCTCTACATAATATATATATTACACAGTTGCCGTAGGACAAACGGTTTTGGCTGTACGAGGCCGGAAAGGTCGCGCTGTCCGAATTTGGGGGTCATCTGCACAGAACAAATGGCTATTATTTCCAATCTACAATACTACACATACTAATGCCTTTAAGGAGGGATGATGATTTGTGAAAAAACTTTCATCGAATACCGCACGGTTTTCATGATACGGGATGTTGAAATTTTGAAAACCCCTTTTTTAAAAAAAAAGTGAACCTACTTTTTTTCGCTCATTTTTCTTTCATGCATGTACGACCCTAATATAAGAAAATTTACGTTGGTTTCATTTTAATACAATCGTTGGTTTAGGAGCTAGACAGCAAAATATGCCAAAAATGGCTATTTTGGTATTGTTGCATTAAAAAAACCAAAACCAGTATAATTCTGGTAAATGTTTTTGTTTATCCTAAAAGTTCAATTCATTGCGCATAGAAAATGTGTTTTTGTATTTAAATAGGATCAACACTTATTGTGTAATAACGATTTATGTCATGTGTTCTCCAGTCCCTTTTTCATATTTTTTTTTTGCGGCCTTATGGTTCATCAGGGCATTAGTATGTGTACTATTGTAGATTGGAAATAATAGCCGTTTGTCCTGTACAGAAGACCCCCAAATTCGGACAGTGTGACCTTTCCGGCCTCGTACAGCCAAAACCGTTTGTCCTACAGCAAATGTGTAATATATACATTATGTAGAGGAATTAATCTTCAAAAAGTGTAACTAAGTAAAGAGCCCTACGGGCAATAGGGAAACAGATATGGACACATAAGCAAAATTTCAAAGTTTCAACCCCCAAAAATAGGGGACGCACATGGCGTAGCAAAGTGTAGTTTTCTGTACTTGCTTATTATGCCCTCTTTAACAACTTCCACAAAAAAAAAGTCCGCAGCACGCAAAATTCTTTATGATGTCTAATTCGACTGGACTATTAATTCTTGTTTAATTATTATACATGTTAGAATCTAGTTGGTTAAGTTCACAGATGAGAAATGTCACACGGGGATGTATTTTCACCAGATGCTGTTGTCCCTATTTTGAAGACTTTAAATATAAGGCTGGAAAACATTGTGTTTGATAGTCACAGGATTTGCCAGGTATTATGGTTTGTGTGCCATACTAATTATTTTGTGTTCGACAACCAGGGAGGAATTTCCACCTACGTAACCAGTTGAGAGTGGCAACATAAACAACCACCGAGGGATCGCGTGAGTACGGTTTTCGTTTTGCGGCACGATAATTGTAGTGTTGCGTTATTTATTACTTCGATTTCCGACTGTTCGGACATTTTGTCAATCTGTTTATTGCTAATTTAAAATTTATAACATTAAAACCTTTCATCACATCAAAGACAATGTTTTTATTTATTTTCTTAAAAATAACCCATAGATCCTTAAAAATAATTGTGTAAAACATTATAACTCTATTAAATTTACATTAAAAGTACAAAGTAGAAATGAACTACCATTTTTAGACATTTTAATTAATTGAGTGAGATAAGTAGCAGAAATTGTTGAAATAAGCGTTTATAGAAAACCAGTACATACCAACAGGCATTTAAATTTTAACTTAAATCAGTCGATGCATGTTAAAAGGAGTGTTATAAAATGTTAATATGATAGGGTCAAAATAATATGAAATATTAGACAATGAGACACATTTTATAAAAGAGGTTCTTATTGACTATCAATACCCTGAAGCCTTTGTTCCTAGAACTTCCACATATACAGAAAATAATAATCGGGTACAATAAAAACCTGAACAATGGTACACAACATCAATTCCTTATGTATACGGATTATCTGAAAAGCTACGACGCCATACAGGCGATAGATTTCATATAAGGACGAAATTTCAAATGGACATTTCTGCAGCTTTTATAAAATACCAAATTGCTAGCTAATAGTTCGGGAGGCAGCGCTGATTTGAACAAGTCATTTCATACTGACTGAAAATCATAACAATAATAGTTTTCCCCTGATACATCAACAATCTGAACGTCAGCTACCCTGATAGCGGTGGAGCTAATGGTGAGAGCATGTTAAAGTTGTTAAAAAATCGTTTTCCATCGGGTTTTTTGAATATCTCGAAATCTATAAGTTCTATGGAAAACAACAAAAAGAAAGAAAATATTCGTTATGAGCTGTACCATAAAAGTACATAAACTATCATTCATTTCAATTGTCATCATTATTTAAAAAAAATAAAATAAATAAATCACCAAGTATGTCTACATGTCATATTATGTTCTTACAAACCGGGCCTCAGTCGCCAGATAGCGGAGTGGGTAAGGCGACTGACACTATTTTTCCAGGGTATGGACGTCTCGGGTTCAAATCCTGCTCGCGAAACTTTTTTTTTATTGTATCAATGATATTAAGTTTTACAAAGCTGTATATATGAACATGCGGGTAGTTGTTCAAGTTAGGTTGGTTTTTCGAGTATGAAAATACTCGTAGCATAATTTTTTTTTTTTTCAACTTTAACATGCTGTCACCTCCGGCTCCACCGCGGGTGCGGCGACTGACACTCATTTTGCTGATTATAGAATATTAATCAACTGATAAAAATGAAATTTATTCAGTATAAAATTCCTCGAAAAAATGCAGCGCTGCCTCCCGTACTATAAGTTAGACATTCCGCCAGGTTAAATAAATTCATTTATTATATTATTACATTAATTGAAAATTTGTTGTGCTTACCTTATTCAAACTACAAACCAACTTCTTGGCAGTTTTACAATTTTCAGGATTCTGTAAATACCTAAATCTCTCTTGTACAAGATTACTCAACTCATTAGATTCTTTTTCCCTCCACGTCGCATAACCGTCAACTTCCGCCAATTGTTCTATATCATAAATTAAAGATCTAGAAACAATTAAAATAGTTTAAAATCTTTATAATTTTTATAACTAATGCTACTAACCTCTTATGTTCTAAAGCTAGATTTAACAAATATGTAATGGAGTCTATAAGCTCAGGAGCTAGTGAACTAGCCTTTCTCTGAATATCTAATAAACGAGAATGTAAAAAATACCACAATTCATTTGTATTCGAGTATATTCGTCGTCTTAATAATTCATATTTAGTATTAGGTTCCTCTTTGGGACTTATATATCCCAGATTATTCGAATTAAAGGAATGTTCAGCCTTTGTTAAACGGGCTTGGAGATTTTCTATAGCTTCTTTTTGTTCGTCATTTAAATTGCTAGAACAAATTGTTTATGAAGATAACATAATTAACTTAAATATAATTGACCTACTTCACACTTATATCCCTAAAAATCTCTTGAAGTTCTTCATTTTGTTTACGTAGTGCTTCTAAATCAGCTAAAGCCTTAGTCAACCTTTCCGAGGTTTTTGTGTCAGATGAAGAGATACTTGTACTTAGCATAGGAAATGCAGATATAACCAAAATTATAAGCCATACAGCAAGAAACACTATCAGTATCCTATAGCATCCTATATAATTAACGTGTTTTAATATTGCACTCATTTTTTTTTTTTTTTATTATTAAGCTAAACTAGGTATATCATTCTTAATTCACAGCAGCATATGGTTTATTAGTTAGTATACATGTTTAAATTGGGTATCGACATCGTTAATTCACGGCGAGTTGTGACATTATTTATATACCTATATATGCACTACAGGAAGGATTTAACAATCTCAATGCAAAAACACTCAATGGACTGAACGATTGTTGATTGATGATTGAGTGATGTGATGGACGATGGTACTAAATGACAGGTGACAGGTGACACGGAATCTTTGACAATAAATACCAAGGGAACATTCAGAATAGAAAAAAATAAATATCGAACTTAGGCAACCAGAGTTACATTGCATCTGATCAAAATGTCAGGGGGTAGTCTTTTGTCTACTGTGGTTCGGCGTTCCAAAATGTCGCCAGGGTGGCTATTCTTGAGCGCGAGAGAAATTGTTACTCCCCGGCGAATTTATTCCCACGCCTTTCACTTGAAATTCCCTCACTCGAAAAACATGTATTCTTGAACAAAAGGAATAACGAGGGACCGGCGAAAGTTTGAGGGAGAAGTCTACAGTGTTGTCATATTGTTCTTCACAATATAACCAATCAGAACTCTCCTATATCTGATATTTATCAGCTGTGGTAGCCAAAAATTGTTTGGTGGTGGCGTGACAGTTGACAGATCAAATACATATTTATTCTAGTGAAATTCTATAACTGTCAAATGGCAACTGACTGAACTTTTCGTAATATTATTGTTTATATGTATATTTTACATACAAAATGACAAGTTTTTGGTTTATTATTAATTGTGGAAGTGTGACAATCCAAATCTATGCCAATTTTTATAAAATAACCTCCATTTACAATCAGAAGTTGGGGGTTAAAAGACTGCAACTGATTTCAAACAATTAAAAGAAACGATTTTACAAGAGTCTTCTAAGGATTTTATTAGTGGTATGTTGCATATTAATGTAAGAAGAATTTGATTTTTAACGTGGGTGTATGTTGTAGGAAAAACAGCCGTAATACAAGACCATGATGATATATCCAATTGAGCATCCTTTCTCAATAAGGGATATAATTTAAAACCCATATGTGAAACTGAAACTGCTTATGATAATAATTACTGCTGCTCAAACAAGCAATAAACAATTCAGGGTAAAGGAAATTAACATTTTATATTGGTTTGTCAGTAATTTTAATAATTATTTCTTGTTTAAATTTTAGTTGAGCAAAGGTGTGGAGCTGTACCAAGAGAGAGAAAAGTGCAATGGCAGAAATTGTTTTAAAGAAGAAAATTTGCAGACTTCATAAAGATATTTGATGAAGTACATAAATTAAGAAAGGAAATTCCAGAGTATCTACCCGCTGTCAACAAGTAAAGCAATGTGCCCTTTTAAAGTATATCGTGTAGTGTTTAAAAATTGAATGTTGGACTATTGAACATTGAAGAAGTATAAAATTAAAACTTTGAAGTGGTCTAAGTTCAGTGATCATATAAACAAAGACTGAATGGGCTATGAGTGTTGAATTGTAGCTATAAAAGCCCTTTTTGTTATGAAATACACCGTACCTAGGTACATTATTTTTCAAGAATTTTCTGGTTTGTTAATCTAATTTTATTTATTTTTGGACTTTAAAATAATTCTATCTAAAGTTAAATCACAATTCCTAAATATTTCATACATAATGTTACTTGAAATGCTTTTGTTCTCATAAATACGGAAATATTAAATTCATTATTTAGGTAAAGAATATTTCGTACAGTATATAAATATATTTTAAAAACGTTCTAAAACCTCAAAATCTTCACGCACAAAGTGTAACTGCTAGGGTGGAAATATAAACAAACAAAGTAGTACCGCAAACGAAAAAGAACCCTATTGTAAATTAACGGTGTGTTACGAATCCATTGGGAAAGAAAGCCTTATCGGACCTGGAGGAATTTTAATAGCGAACGCTAGCTCACGTAAGGGGATGACGTCAGTACGAAGCAGTTCCTTAATACAAGGTAACATAAGGAACTCGCGAGCACCGGGAACCATATAAAAGCGCCGCGAAACCACCCATGAGGGGTCAGTCGGCTGTATTAACTTGGTATCCCACTGATCAGAGGCAAGAAGTGTTGTCTAATAAGGCAAACGCTTGTTTCTTTCTGTTGGAGCTTAACTCTTAATAATTATTCATTTTTCCTAAATTCGCGAGGAGCGTTGTCTACTAAAGCAAACACTCGTGACTGTTAGTCAGATACAAATTATAACTAAATTTCGATTAATAATTATTTATTTTCCTAAAGTCGCGAGGAGCGTTGACTACTAAGGCAAACTCTCGTGCATGTTAATCAGATTCAAATTATAACGAAATTTTGCTTAATAATAATTATTTCTTTTTCCTAAAGTCGCGAGGAGCGTTGTCTAATAAGGCAAACACTCGTGACTGTTAGTCTGATTCAAATTATATCTAAATTTTGATCAATAATTATTCATTTTTCCTAAAGTCGCGAGGAGCGTTGTCTACTAAGGCAAACACCCGTGACTGTTGGTCAGATTCAAATTATAACTAAATTGTTATTATCTCCTAGTGACAAGAAGAGTTGTCTGTATAGGCAAACGCTTGTTCATTTGTTCAAGCCCAAATTGTTAAAAAGGGATTTAAACTATTAATTTTTTTATAAAACTAGAAGTTTCCTTGTTTCATCCAAATTTAATAATTTTGAGAAATATTTCAATTCTATAAATACGAGAAGTGTTGACTCCAATCAGACTTGTCTGACGGTAAATTGATAGTTTCACTTATTTCCAACTAACTTCTCGAACACGGCCTCCAGGTCCGTCGGTACTCGGACAATGGACGGTCTAGAAGATAATCACGAGAGCATGCAAGGTACAGGGGGAGAGAATCCTGGTAATCTTACCGTGTACACAGGTAGAGGTAATGTAACTTAAATAATTATCGTAAAATGGCCAATTCACTTTAATTTGTTTATTCATTTCTATCTAAACTTTTACAAATTCTTGGCTACGCGAATTACATTTATACAATTCACGACTTTATATTAACCCACCCTAACGTAACACTGTGATACTATCGGCTACTGTGATACCATGATGATAATATTAATTGAAAGTAATGAGTTACTTATATTTATAGTAATCTGTTCTTATTAATTTAGGTCAAACTATTCGAGTAAGATACGTTTAATTAATCATAATTATTTTGTCTCATTGAAGGACTTTTCTTATTAATTTTGATGGGATTGCGTCGGGAGAATTTTTTGGTAATTTAACAATCAAGCTGTGAAATGGTCAGTAATACATAGCAAAACAATTTATTAGGTCACTAACCTTTCGGACCGTGGTCAATGATGTCCACCCTCTAGATTCTGTGCTGAACTTTATGAGCCATCGGTGGTTAACCTACTTTGTTGGCTTTTAAGTGTTCGACGCAGGGGGTATTGTAAATAAGGATGTTATTTAACAACAATAAGGTTTGACGGTAGCTCTTTTTTCAAAGTAATGGATTCGGATATTGTCCGAATGCCTAACACAAGATTTTATTGATGGTGTTATCAATTTATATAAAATAAATAACTACGAAGCGTATCATCGGGCATAGACAACTAGTTTTGTCTACCCCGCCAGCGAATACGCAAAGGTCCCTGTTGGCCTAACTACCTACACTCCCCCCTGTTGGGGTGTGTATGCGACGAATCCTCGAAAATTGTAAATACCATCACATAGATTTTTGTGTGGGTTTTGTTGGTCAATGTTGCGGGAAATTTCCCGGAGCCTACTGTGAAACTTTATGTTGATCGAACACAAAATTACAAGTTTTCGAAAAACAAACATTACTGGTTGTTTGCATATTTGTGCTGATCATTTCAGAGTCGTAAGTGGCAATGTTCCCTGCGCACTCTGCATCTTTATCTTTTATTTAGGACGATTTGTCCCAACAATGATTATACATACATTTTACTATAATCGAGGCTATTGCCCCAACTTGTGTTCATATCGTATAAAATAAACGTATTAAAACGTTTTCTGTGTTTTCCTTCCATATTTTACTTTTTCAGGAATAAGTGAGATTAAATAAGACTAGGTACAATTCTTTAAACAAATAAAACAAGTACTAATAAAATTGGTAATTACAGTGAACTCAGTCTTAAATAAAGTGTAGAACAAATGAAAGAATACAAAAGTAAAAGTTAGCATTAAACTAGGTTTTTCAAATAATGTAACAATAATAATAATTATATTTCAAGCAGTAAATAGGAACAAGTAATATCAAACTTTATAAAAAGAATCTGTTTTCCATAAAATTACTATCACAACGTAAATTTGGGTCCTAACTTTAAAAATCTAGACGATCACGTAAACTGCCAAATTTGTATATTTTTCTGTCTCAACAAAAAGAGAGAGATAAATACACGACTGGGGTAAGGGGTGTTTCAGTTATAATATATAAACTATGAATGTTACTTTTATTGCTTAGATAGATATTAATATAAAGTATACACGTTATGTTACAATCGTTTATTTTTTTCTTACAATATAAATTATAACTTTCTTCTCGATTATCCTTAGAAGTACTAATAGACCTTGGATAATAAATTATTTAATTAGTAAAGATATTTTGTTCTGCTTTCACTTACATGCACGTACCTAAGTACAAGTTCGACGTAATTAACTATTCCGATTTACTATAACAATATATAGAAGTAGAGTGATAAATAAAACATAATAAAAAGGGAATATTTAATAAAATAAACAATATATGAAAAATAAAATTCTTACAGAAATTACAATGGATTATATAGTCCAAACTATAGATACATTATAGACGAAGGTTCAACTGATGGAAGAAATTATGTACGTCTTATTACATAGGTACCTCAAATAGTTTATAGCACCTCAATCTTCATTGCTTAATTTATATGGTGTCTTTTTAAAAAAATTTACAGCGGTTAATACCTCGACCATAGCCATATTTCTACTGTTAAAAAACTAAAAGGAAATACTTCTTGTTGCTAAGTAGTGAACATGTTTTGTCTAGACTAGCAACATATTCACAGTAAGTACTAAGGAACCATCTGAATCTGCAATAATCCAAGGAATCAATTGCTGTTGTTCACGATGCTAACGAGTTTATAACCTGAAAAATTAATTTGTACGTTAGCAATTATTTATAAAGCAACATTTAATTAGGCAAGTTTTATGGAAAGAATGGTTGATCACTGATAACAATTCTTACCTTTGCAACAAGCTTTTATTCTGTAAATTTCTTGCAGAGTACTTCTTTCACCTAACCACAAACAGCTTCAAGACTTTTGAATGGTTTGAACTCATCTTTCGTCTATGCAAACCAAGTAATTCACAGTATCCATATGTGTAATATTTGGAAATACATCAGTATTTATACTAAAGCATTTTTTTCTCAAAATATTAGGATTTAATTCGATGGCAGCAGTATACCCTCATCCTGATGAACAAAATTGCGGATATAAAAATAAACGAACAAAAATTCGATCCGTTTTTCCTAAAATTCGAATATTTTTCGCATTTTCAAACTGTTCCTTCGCATCTTCTAAATCATTCAAAACTTGTCTAGCCACTAAATCTTCGATATCCGTTATTTAAATAAAACCGAATTAATAAGACAAGCCTCCACACGCACGGTCATAACCTACAAAGTACTTAAAAAATGATTCTTTTCTGCTTTCCCTCGACTTTCTCTTGCTAAAAGTAAGGGAATAAGTAGGGAGTGTTTTCGTCTACCTGGCTGGGGAAAATAAATTCAAGAATACAAACTTTACATGAGGGAGTAGAAAACGATTGTTTTCTCTTACACATTCTACTCCATTGACATACTACACAATGGACCGTGCGCAGTGTTGCCAACAGAGCTTTCTAAAATTCTCCGCCTACTGCCTTAAAATTCTCCGCAAATCGAAGAAATTCTCCGTCAAAAATAAGATATCAAAATTTTCTCTACAACAAAAAATATATTGATCTTTATTTGCTTCTCATATGTAATCCATTAGTCTATTACTAATTTGCCAAATTGATATTTTAATTCATCAGTAATGAATTAATAAAACCTGGTTGTGATGAATCAGCACAACCAGGTTTGGAGCACACTTGAGATTAGTGAACTCTATATACGTAGTGGAATGAGTATGAACAATTAGGAACCTATTGTTCCCTTTCAAAGAAACTTTAGAGATAAGCTAAATTTGGAGACACTCTGACTTCCTCTCACTTGTAAACTAATTATTAAGGAAACCGAGACAGGTAACCGGTAACCTTCAAATATGGCTTTCTCTCTCTTCTTCCAGCTCCAGCCTATCGGTCCTCACTCCAATATATTAGGTCATTTCCTTTGTTTTTGAGCGTAGTGTGTTTTACACTACACTCAAAGTCAGCTGAAAATCCAGTGTACATGAGTGTGATAAAAGCAATGGGTTGGAGAAGTGTAATTGAAATTGAAATTTTACTAATTTATTTTTTTCGAAAGCTTTTTGGAAGAATTCCTCAGTGAATTGATCATCTAAGAAAAATTGTTAGATTAGGTAAATAATACATTCCTATACGGTATTTTTTATAGTTACCATTTCTTAGAAGATTAATTACTTGTGGGTCATCTTCCAACTTGCAATTTCGAACTGAATTTCTTCAATTTTCCTACACCAATACACAAAAAATAATTCACCTAAAAGTCCAGAAACTACCCTATTAATTCAAATATGTCTATTGCTCATGTCCAATGCAATTCACACCTGCCTTCGACCAGGTGGAGATAAGCTACACCAGTGCTGACCAGTGGACCTTACACTGGGCAAAGGAATGGTAAAGTGTAGTGTATGTAACACCATATCTTTGAAAAGAAACAACTTTGGGTAATTCAGTGTAATTCAGTGCTACACTTCGAATACAAAGGAAAGGACCTAGTATCGAGCTCACTACTTGAGATCATATTGGTCGACAACCGGCCTCTGTTGACCCCGAATACGCACATATCGCCATCTGTTATCATTTACATAAACTCGTAAACTGCAAGAAAACAGAGAGGTACATTATTTTGTTATTTGTTATAATAAAGAAATAATTATAAATTCTGTCACCCTATATTCTCCGCCAATTCTCCGTCAAAAAGGCATTCTCCGCCAAATTCTCCGCAGGCAGTCAAATTCTCCGAAAAGCGGAGAATTCTCCGGCAATTGGCAACACTGACCGTGCGTTCCTTATGTTAGAATGCAAGTGGAATGTTGTCAACATAATAGAGTCATTTTAGGCAACCCACATTACGCATTAAGGGCAAAAAGCTGCGTAATTCTATTAGAAACACAAGGTGTTGTTAAAGAGAATACTACAAATTGTTACAAATACGATTTTTGACTGGTTTTTAATTGAAAACAATATTAATTATAATTGTTTATCACAAATATAGAAGAAATACAACAATTGTTCAAATTACAAAAAATTAAGTACATTTAAAAATAAAATAAAGATACCTACTAATTCCAAATTGTAATTTTAAATTTATGGCATATTTTGAAGTTAGTCCCTGAAATTAAACATAAATAAGTTATTTGTGAGGGTTGTGTGAATAATAAACATTACCCTTAATGCCCTTAATCTGTATTGCTGGTTGCCTAAGATGCTGACAACACAATTTTTTGGGACGCGCAGTCTATTTATAGTAGGTCGATGTTCTACTCCCTCAAGTTCAAGAATAGCCACCCAGGTCAAAAACTTGCAATAATACAAAAGACGCGACAATTCGATCAATCCAGTGTTCCGATTTGGAACTTTTTTATTGTACTGACAAATGAGATTAAAATGTACTACATGTGACTAAAATTGTACTAACGCGCGGAAATTTCAAATGTAGGTTGTTTTATTTTTATCTTCACTATAAATGAGAAGCTCGATTAAAGATACAAATAACACTAGAAAAAATGAATATATAAAATGATTTTCAAAAACTATACAGGGTGTCTCGAAAATATTGGGACAACGCTTAGCCATACATTCTTGACATCAAAACAAGTCGATTTAACCCAAGTAGCGGTCTAACTCGTTTAGTTTTCAAGATACAGGGACTGGTACAGTAAAAAAAATGTATTCGTATTTTGTCTATTATTTTTTGTATACAATGTTTGACACAATAAGCACTATTGGTCATACTTGTGTTGCAATACGGGTTTTATTGTTTCCCTCTCCTTCTTTGCCGGGTAGGTGCAACCAGTGAGAGTTCCATTAGGGGTTTACGAAAATTAAAGTAGTATTACTATGAGAAGATGCCAGCAAAAAATATGCGCAGAAACGAGTTTGTGCGCTCCATCATTCTAAACCAATGAGAAAGAATTACGTGACATTCAATGTCAACACCAGTGGCGGCGGTGCCTGCAGTAGAGCGGCGGCGACGGTAATAATAATAATAAAACAACTTTATTAGGCAAAGTTTAGTAGAACTTACTATTCTTACACTTCTCCTGATCAAAGGTTACTCGTAACAGTTGGCAAGTTTTAATCTACTCCATTTTCACAGTTCCTTGACCGCGAAACTTTTATTGCAATTACACATTCCTATACCCCAGATAAAGCTATGCCACTGGTAAAAATATTCGCGCATTTTGGCTCCGCCCTGGCATCTTCTCATAGTAATACTAGTCTAACTCTAAGTGCTCGGAGCACTATCTCTGTCTTTGTTACTATATTACAATTTTATAAAAAGAGAATGATATTTGCAAATCACTCCGAGCGAATTTTCCGATTATGTAATAGAGTTCAGTGCTGTCAATATAATAAGGTTCACCAACCTTGCAAACTGGCAGGTTTATGGCTTGCAACGACACTGACGATGTGAGTGTTGAGAAATGAGAAGGTGGAGTCACAGACTAAGCAATCATGTTAGGCAATCAGTAAAGAGTAATGCCCCGTTGTCATATTTATAGGGTGAATTGAAATATTATGTAAACATTTCAGATTGTGTATATCTGGGAAATTATTTTTAAAATTGTACTAAAATATTCAAAGTGGTACTAACGTACTACATCACTTTTCAAAGTACTACAAATAGTACAATTGTACTGACTATCGGAACGCTGGATCAATCCCATTCATAATTGAGAATTTGACCTCGGGCGTTTAATTCAGAATTTCCATTTAGCAACTGTGAAATGTAGACCCCGGATCGCAGCTAGTGATGGGATCACTCGAGTGAAAAATAACCGGTTATCCGGTTATTGAAATAACCTGCATTACTCGGTTATTGTCAACGAGTACTCGAGTGAAAAATAACCGAATGTTAAACAGTTATTGAAGTAGTCATATCACTCATCACTCTCACAAATAAATTAAATCGTATCGTGTAATAAACGAGTGAACCTCATTACTAACCTACGTTTCTAAAATAAATATTAGGTATATAAATTCGAATCGATTGATGTAATAATCAGTATCCATATATTTACCTATTATTTATAATTATTTTATTTATAATATCTATATTTATTACCTATGTCAAGAATAATCAAACTATGTGCAATTTTATAAAGAATCATTTTAACCTGTACACACTTTTCCCAAAAATTAATTGATGACTGATTTTTCCATGAAAATATTGAAACATTTTTTATGAATCGGAATTTGAACAAAAATTGTTAAATAACCTTGTAAGTTATATGCATAGCATTCAAGTGACCATCACTCGAATGATTATTCGGTTATTGAAATCACTTGAATACCTAGTATTCGGTTATTGAAATTAATCGGTTATGCCCATCACTAATCGCAGCTATTATAAACGTCAAAACCGGTATCACAGGCCTGACTCTTCTGGAATTATGAATGAAATCGCCCTAGTGTTTTCAGTGACCTCGCTGTTGAGCGCTCATTGGCTTACTCCCAACTTTTCGAATTATGAATGGATTGGGGCGGAGTTGGGAGTAGCACAGGGATATTTTTACTGTTGGCCACGGCTAACCTGCTGAGTTAGGAACTTTTAAATGTTACCAATATTTTAGTAACTTGTTATCGTCTTGTCATTTAACATTTAACCTAATTTTTAAAAATGTTTACCTTTGATAAACTATGGAATTTTTTATGTAAATTCCTCTAAAATACTGAATATTTAGGTTTCAGTGACATAAAAAAAATAAATTTATACAAACAGGTACATTGTGAATTATTCATTATATGACATTTATACACAACGTTTGTTTATTCCAAAATATTGTTTTCTCTAAATTTTAAAAATAAGGTAGTATAATTTATTTTCATATCTTCTATCTTATACGTATATGTACCTGTTTAAATGAGACATGTTAGCAAAATAAAATAGAGACGTAAAAAGGTTAGTGACTCACTTCACCAATCAGCTTTCAATTTCTTTTCAGCCCCAATTCCATGCATGCTCTTATTTTATTTCAAACAGTGTCGTTTAAACTCGGTAGGTACATAGTTCAGAAATTAAATTTTCATGTGTTCAAAACATGCTGAAGAATAGAGATAGTCTAGAGCTCATTAATTAGAGTTATTTTCTCAGATATTTAAATCATTTAAGGTTAGTTTTTGTCGTCTTGCACTTCACAAATTTTTACTTCATTGTGATATTGCGTGAAAGTTTTTTGTGCTGAACACTTCTGCTGGGAAAAAAATTGATGAGCGGGGGGAGCAGAAATTCGAAAAATCATTTCTTGATCCCAACATTTTTTGATGACCGAGAGGAAACATTTTTTTTTGATCACAGAGAGTACTCCAAACAAAATGGTGGACTTTCCAGCGAAATTCCGGACGTATGGTCACCCTATGTGAAACATATATATTACCCACCAATAATCATACATTTATTGATTTTGCCGTTACTGAGGAAATAAAAATTTGCATACAAATGTATCACAAATGTGTTGCACAACAATTTCAGTATCGAAAGAAGACTGTTTATGACTTGCGAACCATTTCAAGTCAAACTTTTGTTTGACTTGTATAAAAGTTTGGCATATTTCACGATCTCCATAATATAGATATGTAGTTATTGCGGGTAATACCTACTATGTTTTACAATAACTGAAAAACGAATGTCTTCGTTAGATATAAATAGAAGACATTTTTATATGAAGATTATTAAGCGGCAGTATATTTCTGATGATCGAACATATCTCAATTATTAAAGCAATTTGTTGATTACTATGAACGATTTGCAACTCTTTTTGTTGGCCATCTCTGCATATATAAAAATGTCATAATTAATTGACTTGACAATTTAATTTTATGAAGTGACATATTTTGTATCGGAAGTTAAATAAAAACTAATTTGTTTCACTGCTCGTGTTTAGTGATTCATTTTGTTTCCTCAAAATAACACTGCGTTAACATTATTAAACATAAATATTACCTCAGTATTTTATATATATATATTAATATATCTAACTTCCTATATTTATTCGTCTTTTTAGTATATTCTATTCTATTCTATTCAGTAATGGGTCCAATCTAAAATTTGGCATATATTATAATATAGAATGCCCTCATTCGAATAGAGTTTTAATAAATAATCAAGTGAAAAATTTGAGCATGGATGATTCCTGTTTTGGATCTGGGAATGTGAAAAATCTGTCTGTGCGGATGCAGAATTAAAAAATAAATTAGGATACTTCCCAACAGAGAACATTGCATTTGCTTTCGATCTCACAATTTAAAACATATAATTATTATTGCTAAAACAATAAGGAAATACCTGCTAGCAAATAGACATTAATAAAGTTCACATTTTATTATAGAAAAAGGTATCAGAGTTAGAAAAGTAATGCAAAAGTGGGTAAGTATAAAAGAATTTAAATATTGGGTTCCCTGTATTACATAAAGTCAAAACAAATAATAAATTTCTTCGTTACTTATCAGTATATTTTAATTGAATTAAAAATTTCCACCAAGCACATAAACATTCGTTAAAGTTTGACGTTTGTTTAAAAATTATTGTTTATAAGTTTGGTTTTGGTAAAGAAGCTACCTCTGTAATGATAAATGAGTGCCGGGGAAATCACGCTCAACAGATGGCGCCTGTAAGTTGAACTTCTCATGAATTTCCTTAACTTTGTGAATATATCTTCTAACATGTCGAAGGCATAATTTAAATTGTGTCGTTGTTTCTACTTCATTTAAGGAAACCGAATGGGTTTTTAAAGTGGAAAGCGTAACCTAACTATTACCATCACTTTCTTAGTTCCTCTTTACATGAGAGATGTCGCACCCTTTGTGATTTGCCCAGACTAGGACCATACAGTCTGTGCTTATCTTCAGTGGTCAGGATAATCATAGTACTACGGCCACAAGGTCAATGGGATTGTTTCCCGCCAACAGGGAAGAGGCATATCTGTTTATCTTAATCTGTGCCGGTATTACACAGAAGTGAGTCCTAACAATAGGAAACGATTGTTTTCTTTCACAAAGCTTTAGAGAGAGAAGCATATATGAGGAGGCTACTCTGTCTTCCTCGCACTTGCAAAACTATGATTTTAGGCAACAGAGACACCCTATTAATTTTTTTTTCTTCCCAAAATTAACAAAAATCATAACATTTTAAAACAAAAGTTGATGATTTACAGAATCTTGGGGGGGCTAATTACCCCATTACCCCCCCCCCCATAAATCCGCGCCTGGATCAATATTAAAGAAAGTGTGTATATAATGCTGATGATTCAAGATTTCCTCAAAAATATTCAGCTTCAATGACATATTACAAATGACACTTTACGTATCATACAATGAAACATGGGCAAGATGACACAGGGTGATGAAATAATGTTACTATTATATTTCATCACTTCGTCGTTTTTATATAGGAGGTTCTCTTTTTGAGTGTTCTGTTTTATTTATTTATATCTTTAGTCTTTGGTAAAACATAGATGAAAAATAAAATATTTATCTATGATGCAAAATCAGAACGCATTCCAACAATTTGAACTTTTTGAACCAATGTCCAACGTAATATGAAGAAGAAGACGAAATTTAAATCTAACCTGATTTGTCTAAATTAAGACACGTGCGTTTGACTTTGACGTTGACGTCTATGTAATTTTATGTTTTTATTTAACTATGGAAGAGGATTCTCCAACTAATGTTAATTTTGTGCCATGTGTGCGTTGGGTGTCAAAAGGAGTTGCTAATGCAAATCCAGCAAAGGCTAGAAATATTTTTAATTTTTGAAAAACTCACTAATATTTTAAATTGTAGGTACAACTATCAAAAAACGAGTTAGTACAAATTATAAAAGACACAAAAGAAAAATTAAAGTAAGTGAAACTAATGTATCATCAATGCTTCATGTTGAAATATTAATATTTCGTAGTATTACAGCAAACAGAAATGAGGACGCTCCAATGGAAGGGCAACCATCTGGCTCGGATGAATATAATTTTGAAAATTATGACGAAGATGGTAAAAAAATATTTGTTAATTATTGCTATTTTGTTATAAATCTATAGTATTTTATAGATGAAGCAAATACGGCCTCGCTTTTGGGTATAAGTTCTCTAGCAGAGTTACCAACAGAAGCCGAAGACAATTTCTCTGAGTCAGACGACTCAGAGAAAGAAGACGATATTATAAAACCCACAGATAATTTAATTTTGGTGGGACATGTTGAGGGAGATGCAAGCATTTTGGAAGTATATAGTAAGGTTCTTTCGATATGTTATGAAACCAAATATACAAATACTCTTATATTATTTGTAATAAGGAATATGAACTGAAGGCAAAGTGATAAATTGTTGGTCTATATAGCCGATACCTATCTCTTACTAATATTCTTGAAAATGCTAATTTTTTAAATGCCATTTCAGTATACAATGAGGTAGAAGAATCCTTCTATGTTCACCATGATATTATATTACCGTCTTTCCCCTTATGTTTGGAGTGGCTGAATTACGAACCAAATATGCCGAACGGCAACTATTGTGCAGTTGGGTCCATGTCACCGATAATAGAAGTATGGGATATGGATTTGATGAATGTAATTGAACCTTCCTTCACATTGGGCAAGCCGAGTAGCAAAAAGCGACACCCACATGTGGGACACACGGACGCAGTATTGTCACTGGCATGGAATAGAATATATGACCATGTGATAGCAAGTGGCTCAGTGGATGAGAGTATTTTATTGTGGGATATGGAAAAAAAAGTACCTAACACTACTATCAATGCATTTAATGAAAAAGTACAGTGTCTTGAGTGGCATAAACTGGAGGCACAGACATTATTGGCAGGTATTGATTTTTGAATGTTTTTGTTGAGTATATAAATACTGCAGTCGCCAGTTACGATGAAGTCTCTGGTTATAGATAAATCCCACCAATTTTTTTTTAAAACCATAAGTGATTGATGTAATAAATTTATTACACCAATCATTCAGAGATTCATTGAATGCACATTATGGCAAGTTAAATAAACGTACATAATAAATAAGTAATAAGTACAGAATAAAAACAATATTTTTATAGTCAAATACAAGCTAAAAACATGCTAACCCAAATATATACACACATACACAATATGTATACGTACAATATAATTAAAATAAGCATTTAAAATTTGTTTACTTCAATTCTAAAAATTTTTTACTGAGTTGTTTTTTTAAGCAACTGGGCAATTTATTGCACCCTATTATGAAGATATAGGGAGGTGAATCCTTAAAAAGTCTATTTTTATGCCTAGGAATTTGTAACACTTCTCCATGATGTGTTAATTACTCATGGTTTTCAATGTGGGTTTAATCCAAAACTGTATTCGTTATTTTTTACATCACACGTTTAAAAAAAAATACTAGACAATGTTAACAAATTCTTGTTTTTGACTATTCCTGCAACATGCTTGAGTTTCAAGATTAAATATAAGGTCCTTTCCTTTGCATTCGAAGTGTAGCACTGAACTACACTGAATTACCCAAAGTCGTTTCTTTGCAAAGATATGGTGTTACATGCACTACACTTTACCATTCCTTTGCCCAGTGTAAGGTCCACTGGTCAGCACCAGTGTAGCTAATCTCCACCTGGTCGAAGGCAGGTGTGAATTGTACTGGACATGCGCAATAGAAATATTTGAATTAATAGGGTAGTTTCTGGACTTTTAGGTGAGTTATTTTTTGTGTATTGGTGTAGGAAAATTGAAGAAATTCAGTTCAGAATTGCAGGTTGGAAGATGACCCACAAGTAATTAATCTTCTAAGAAATGGTAACTATAAAAAATACCGTATAGGAATGTATTATATTTACCTAATCTAACAATTTTTCTTAGATGATCAATTGGGTTGTTGACGAATTTTCAAAAATGGTGAAATATGGTAGAGGAGGACTTAATTTAGTTATATATTTAATTTGGAAGAAAAATTCTTAGCGCAACATATTTTAAAAAATTGTTAAACTTCGACTATTTGAATGTGCCGCGAAAATGTAGCAAAAGAAAATGTAGTAAAAGGTAGTGACATCATAAGGGCAGTTAGATGTGAACTTATAAGCAGAACAGATGAAGATGAGTAAGTTGACATTGCTGACAAGAAAGAAAATAACCTCATATGTCAAAAGTAAATTTGACGTTTAGCTAGCAGTGATTGATGTTTGCAGTTATTGTTAATATTTTTTTACAAAATGACTAAGGCAGTATATCTGACATTCTACTTGCGGTAGATATATTTATGGTCAGCGAATTTTTAAAAAGAGACGATCGTTTTGGCATTGCAATGGTTGGAAGTGCAAAAGCTGCAAGGTACTTACGTTACAGCTGCTATTGACAGTACAAACTATTGTAATTTCTGCAAGAACTTCCTTTATCTTATCTTATTAATATTACATAATATGTCTAATATGTATTTTATTATTTAATTTAGATGAATTTGTTAACTATACTTTGTATTTTATTAAATATTTCCTTTTCATTGTTTTATTTCCTATTAACTATATACATGCGTATCTAACTGAAAACAACAAAATAAGTTTATCTACTAAGGAAATTATTTATTATCCATTGATACTCACTTCTAAGGAGAGTCAGAATGAGACTTACGAAGACATCAGCCATATTCTAGACTCTCAATAAGCCAATGTAATCCAAGTTATATAGGGGTTATATGTTACAACAGGATAAAAAGTATCTTAGACTTTGATAATGTAAATTTATTTAAAAAAGAATTACACGCTTTTCTAGTAAATGAGTCATTCTATTCTGTGGATGAATTCCTTAAACAAAATTTTTCTAAAGAAAAATAATATATTTTTGTATGTAATTTATTTAGTCACGTTTATTTATTTATTTATACCCTGGAAAGGGCTGCTCTCCTTCGTGGAGAGCACTGGTCTTTTCTAGGGGATCCTAAATGTCGCGAATGTACAATGGGCCGATAGGCCTGAGTACTGCGGATCTTCGGATCTGCTCTTTTCAAAAAAAAAAAATCTATCTAAGCAATAAACAATGATATGTATTTATAACACACATAAGTCAAAGGGCATTTATAACTACAATCCAACGCATTCGTAGCCATTTCCAACTGATTGTGTTCACCGACTTTAGACGACTTTCACAGTTTGTTTCATATAGTTTTTCAACGGCGAGTTTTTAAATTTCCTTTCTTAATTTATTGATCATCCTAGTATTATGGGGCGTCTAGGGAGCTTCATAAATAATCAATAGTTAACAAAAACAACTGCACTTTATTCCAACATAAACTAGATAAAATACATAAAAGCAGATTAAAGCCATTTCCCTCCTTTTAGGAAGTCAAAGCATGAATAACTTTCTAATCTAGAACCGTTAAGAATACAGTAATACACCCTGTTTTATCCACCAGTTTGACGGGTAATTTAAATTTGTAACAGCTAGAACGCCACACGAGTCTTGTAATGCGGCCGTTTTTCCTACAACATAAACCCATATTAAAAATCAAATTCCTACATTAAGATACAACTTACCACAAATAAAACGCTTAGAATACATTGTAATTTGTTACTTTACTTGACATTGAAATGGTCTCCACAATAAGAAGACTTGGTCCTTCTCTGGTGGCTTTGAATTATTCATTATTACGTTCAGCGTTTATTATTGGAACACAACAGTTTTTCTGGTGAATTGGTGGTATTATTTACACAGTACGGCAGAAAACACTATCTGTACTTATATTTATCCATAACTAGATGCTGTTAAACTATACCGAATTGTAACCTATGAACGTCAGTTGAATTTGACGTTAAATATAATGTCAGATTAAACTGTCGTGATTGTCTTTTTTCTCCGTCGCTATCAGCGAGTTTCTAAATTAGTACCCGTTTCTCGTCGTTTTATAACTAACTTCTCTACAGACTGCCGTTATTATGTCATCTCCGTTTTAAATGCATGTATTTTTGTAAGTAATATTATAATATTATAAGACTTTCTTTTCAACTTCTACATGTTTCTAATGATTTTTTATGAATAATTGTTATTGTTTAACATAGATTCTCCTAAAATTTTAACTCAGTGCAGTAACCCAATTCACTGAGGAATTCTTCCAGAATGCTTTCGAAAAAAAAAATAAATTAGAAAAATTTCAATTTCAATTACACTTGTCCAATCCATTGCTTTTATCACACTCATGTACACTGAATTTTCATCTGACTTTGAGTGTAGTGTAAAACACATTACACTCAAAAACAAAGGAAAGGACCTATTAAGGATGGTAATGCCCTATCTATAGTAGTTGCAATTCTCAAACATACTATATTATTTGAAATATGGCTAAGAGATAATGAATAATAAACATTTAATAGATCGCCTTGTTCCAAAAATGATTATAACTGCAAAATCAGATGATTTCGCTGAGACCCTCAGAAAGAACTCTGATATTTTCTGAGGGTATCTCAGGACTACCACCAGAAACTATTGGTGGTATCATCAGCAAACATAGTAACAGTACCACTATACTGATGAAATCTGACAAATTGTTAACATACAGCCTAAATAAGAGTGGGCCCAACACTGACCTTTGAGGAACCCCAAGTTGACTGTGATACATGGCTTTTCAGTTTCACCTTAATTTTCCTATTAGTCATATATGACTCGATCCAGTTTAGCAAATTACCATGTATAACAGCCAGCTTTACAAACAATATATATGGTGTATATTATAACTTTCAAAAAACAATCTGTGTTCCTATCATATAAATTTAAAAAATATATATATATTATGTGTCTACAAATTATTGTGGTAGAAGTCAACATCAGATTTCCCTTTGTATTATTTCTGTGACTATCTCATTTGCAACTTGCTATATATGTATTTGGATTATTCTAGGTGGTTGCGACTCCACGGCAAAAGTTTTTGATTGTCGATCTCCAGAGACGTATCAGACCTGGTCATTGGATGGTGAGGCGGAAAGATTAATTTGGAATCCACTTCAGCCTTTTATGTTTCTCGCTGGTACGAGCAAAGGTTCGGTTGAATGCTTTGATTGCAGAAAAGGTTGGTATTTTTACAATAATTCATTATAGCTAATTTATTACTATTTAATATACTTAATAAGGAATTGTCTATTAAAATCAAACGTATTTGACCTTGACTGCGAGTTACATGTATCTTACTTTGCTACAATAGCGTTAACTAAACTAGCTGAAATTTTCACAAATGAAATATCCCAGGAATGCATGTATAGTGAAATGTTGCCAAATAGTTTTTTCTGTGAACCTATATTACCTGGTTCTATAATAACCATTGTAGCTGTCATTAAAAGTAAAATCAATTGGTACATGCAGCAATTAGCATACTTAGCCAATGGCTCTTTGCAAATAGGCACCTTCCCGTCTTACTTGAAAATGGGATCAGTGATACCAATTTTCAAAAAAGGCAGTGGTCTTGCAAAAGATAATTGTAGACCTATATCTGTACTTTATCTAATATATAAAAATCTCGTGTCACAGTGTTTGTTATCGAACTCCTCCTCCTTGACCGATTTTTATGAAATTTTTGGTGTATATTTGATAGGTCTGAGAATAGGTCGTAGGCTATTTTTTATACCCCTAGGTGATATGGCCCTATCCAGAAATTTTCTTTTTATTTTTTGGAAAAAAATTTATAATCTATATGGCAAAACAACGTTTGCTGGGTCAGCTAGTACTAGTATATTTTCCAAAATAATTGAAAAAGCCATATATAACAAAATGAACCAATCTTTAAATAATTAGTGCATCAGATCAAAATCGCATCATGGATTTTGTGAAAGTCAGTCCACAGAGAGTTTTTATAATGTATTTATAATAAATCGGATAAAGATCATAGATTTGTTTTTTGACAGTTAGTCATTTGACATGGTTGGTATCGAGTTTTGATCTGAAAAATTATACAGATTGAGAGTTTGGGCTACTTTTCTAGATTGGATTATATTCTGTCTATCTAATAAACTAATATGAGTTAAAGTTAAAGTACAAAATACTACATCAGATGATCATCGTATTAACTTAGGAGTTCCACAAGGCCGCGTGCTGAGGCCTCTACTGTTTTCACTGTACATAAATGATCTTCAATATAAAAGGAATTATTACCACGTATGTGGATGATACATCTGTCATGGTCTCGGCTAGGATCCTTTTGGACTTGCAGTCTCTCGCAAATGATGTGATGGATAGATTCAACTTATGGCGTGCAAAAAATTGTTTAATATTAATTACCAAAACTAATTTTTTCCCCTTGAGAAATCACAATTGCTGATAACTTCTTAATGACACAAATATTAACTTCTCTAGTTCTGCTAAATTTTTTGGCATATTTGTAGATTCACATCTAATGTAGAATGATCAGGTAGACATGTAGGCAAGTAGATATGGATCTTCCTTAATGATTCCTATGCATAAATTATCTCTATATAAGAATTACGTTATTTCTCGGGCATTAAAATTTGTAACAAATTAACTATCCGTACATTAAATGCTGGGACTTTTAATTATTTTAAAATACTATTAAAACAATACCTAATTAGAAAAATGTGTAATCTTAACAAGTGTGTTTAAATGTTTTGTGTTTATGATACTATATATCTTGTATATTTGTGCATGTCTTTATTGTACCACTAATCGTATAGCTACATGTAATTTTACGTTTTGTCGACTTTTGCGTCTGTTCCTATGTAACAACACACACGATAAATGAATTGTTATTTTATGAATGTGAGAGCAATCTCTTTTAAATGTATTTGTAATAAGGTTGTTTATGTTTTACTAGGAAAATTATGGTCAATAGAAGCACATGCCAAAGAAGTGACGGGGTTAGTCATTAGTGGTCAATGCCCGGGCCTGTTGGTTACGGCTTCTCCAGATGAAACTGTCAAGACGTGGGACTTTGCAGATGAGACCAGTGAACCAAGATTGGTCCACGAAAAAGAATTTAATATGGGCAACATTCATTGTTTGGAGCTGTGCCCCGATTCTCCATTTGTTATAACTTTAGGGGGTGATAAGAAATCTAACAATTTTACGGTATTTGACCTTCAGAATATTGATGTAGGTAGGTACAAGGGAAAATTTTATACATAAAGATTGATTTTGATTTCATTTTATAACACTTTTTCTATAGGAAATGAGGTTCCGCAGATTTGGCTGAAATTGCGCTATTTTTTAGTTCAAATGATGCTGGTCAGAAATTATCATTGTCACAATTCGATCCTATGAATTCTTTTTACACTAGAAGCGCTAACATGTCAGTTGTAGTACTTTAACCTATGGTTTATTAATATTATGATAAATGGTTCTAATCTTATTATTATTATTATTATTATTATATAATTGTTACACATTCTATAGGTTATTCTTCGCAGTTTTCTTGTAAATAGTGTTAGTTTTTGGACATCCTAAATTTTGTGATACCACCTTTGTTGTGAAAAAAATTATATGAAAAAAAAAGAAATGAAAAAAAAAATATCCAACCTGTGTGGGATTCGAACACGAGACCTTTGGATTTAATCAATCAATCAATCAATGACAATTTATTAAGAATTTTTATACATTTATGCGCCTCGCTGGAACCTGGTCTGGAGCCATCCAGACAACTACGTTGCACAGTGTTGTGGTGATTGTAGGGCTGGGCGGAGCAGGTCCGGTTTGGCTTAGCGACCGAAATTAGATATTAAAAATGTGTCTACAAGGACCTAAAACTAATTTAAAGGAAAACATTATAAAACTATCACTCACTAGACGAAGCACTTATTTAATTTTAGTTGCTGGCACGGGAAAACAGAACTGAACGAAAAAACCCGTTCGAAGCAATTCCACCCTGGTGGTCTTCCGGCCGCCAGGAAAATGTCGTGGAAATTTAAAAGATATGGTACGAAATATTTTGGTTTTGAGAATTTATTGGTCAAGATAGAATTTAGAAACAAAAAGGACAAAATAACAAAAAGGATAAAAACAAATAAAACGTTTAAAGGGAAGGGAGAAAGTTGATTATAGGTTTTAGTAAAGGTTAAAGGTGGGGAAATAAGAAGTTGTCGTATAGGAAAGTGTGGCTCGAGAGGTTGCCGGAAGATAGGCAACGCCTGGTATGGTAGGGGGTGTCGAATACCGAAAAGGATTGCGTTTTGCTGTCTGATTCGGGTTATGTTGCGGGTTAGCGGACTATCGCCCAGTTTGAATTTGTAGAATTTTTGAGACATTTCTTGGATGTAGTCCGCTAGTGGGGTTATGTGTACAACAGTTTTTTATTTGTCCTGTTAAGTCCGCTACCCCTGGCCAGGAGCGGGTACAGACTCCTGGACATGAAGTAGACCTTGTGTACCGTCTCGTTCACGTGGGCATTAAAAGTCAGTCGTTTGTCTAGATACTTCACGCACCGTTTGATTGGAATTTTTTGTCCCCCGATCTAAATTGACGTTAAGATGCGGTTCTCTGTGAACCGACACGTGAAGAGAATCGACTCAGACTTCTCGGCGTTGATCCGAATCTTCCACTTGTCGTAATACGCCACGGGTCATGTGCGCTTTCAGTAGCATATTTGCCGCTTGTGCGTTGTGTGAATGCACATACATGGCCGTGTCGTCGGCATACTTGGCAAGGTTTGTATAAACAAGGCAAAACTTTAGCCGCTGCACCACCACATATTGCTACGAAAATTGATTGTTTGTGATATATATATTTTTCGACAATCATACATATTTCAACTCATTAGATATATTTTTATAAAATATATATTAGTAAAATGCATAAACATAAAATGTATTATGGAGATAACATTTCGCAAGGTTTCTATTTAAGTACAAGCGACAAAAATTAAAAGAATATATTTTTTTAAAATTAAATAATTAATAAGTTTTTTATTTACTGACCGATTTTCTTCAAAAACAATAGGGTTCTTCCTCTAGCTAACACTAACTTACTTTCCAAATTTCAATACAATCGGACTTTTCTTTCTTAAGTTATCGTGCTTACAAGAAACGTGACGGACGGACGGACGGACGGACGGACGGACGGACAGACGGACATTTTGAAAGTTGTTCACTAACACAATGATATGAAAATTTTTTCTCTACGAGCAATATTTACGATTTTAGAAATGTGCCGATCAAATACAATATACTCTTCGTTTTTGCGAAGAGTATAATAATAATAATAATAGTAATTTATTCATCATGAAAGCTAACAAAAAAACATTATTAACTTATCTGACTAGTCAAAGAGCATATAACACAATAATTATAAAGATAAATGATCAAAACACACATTTAAAAACATCCAAAAGTAAAATTAAAAGATACATATAAATAAGTAGTAATAAATAGTAATCCATATACAGCAAAGTTACGTATTTAATGATTCAAAAATTCATCCACAGAATAAAATGAGTTTGCTATGAGAAATTTATTTAGTTTGTATTTACAAGCACTGATACTGCCATTTGTTTCAAAAAAATTAATTTTATTATAGCATTTTACACCGATGTATGTAGGAAAATTTTGACTTATATTTAGCCTAGAGAATGGGTGATGTATTAACTCATTATTGCGTTTACAGTGAGAATGCATATCATTGTTCTTTAAGAAATGCTATTTATTAGATCTAATATACATAACTAGTTGAGAAATATATAAGCATGGTAATGTAAGAATTTCTAGTTTTTTAAAATACTGTTTACAGCTAGAGAAAGGATAAGCTCTAACTATACACCTTATTATCTTTTTTTGAATTATAAATGCTTTATAATAAGACACGTAACCTAAATCTGTATACAACCCCTGATATCAATAACTATTTTTCAAACATTTGCTCACAACAATTACCACCTAATGTCGATATCCTTAATTTTTATCAAAACAATTTAAAAACAAATGTAACCAAGAAATTTCAATTGAATCCTGTTTCAGAGGAAGACGTTCTTAAAGTCATTATGAAAATGAAGTTCAAAGCTCTAGGATTAGATGGCGTTAACTATAGTTCAGCTTGTCCATTTCTACTATCCCATATAACCCATTTAATGAATTATAACCTGGAAAATTCAGTCTTCCCTAATAAGTGGAAAGGATGTATTATACCTATAGCAAAGATAAACCCTCCTATATTGAGCTAAAAGACTTCCGTCATATTACAATTTTGCCAAGGTTCTGAAGAGGATCATGGAAGCTCAATTGCTAGATTTTTTAGAAAAAAGACATTCTGCCCGAAATACAATCGGGCTTCCCGTTTGGCTATAGCTGTTCTATGGCACTGGCTAGCATTACCGAGGACATTTTGGGAGAACTTGATAATAAAAAACGTGGTGTTTTAATACTGTTAGACTACACTAAGGTCTTTGACACAATAAACCATAAAATTTTGTTATCAAAATAGCCATTGCTTTATTGCACAGGGATCCATTTTAGGTTTGCTTCTATATACTGTATACACTTCAAATGTTCCACAATCTCTCAAAATATGTAAGATGGATATGTACACTGATGATACACAACTTTATAGATTTTTTAATAAGGATAACATCAAAGAAGAAAGAAAAATAAATTATGAGTTATGTAATTTAATTAATCTATCAAGAAAACATGACCTTCAAATAAATTCCTCCAAGTCATCGGTGATGCTATTCGGCAACGTAGAACAAAATGAAATAGTAATTAAAGTGGGAGATGAAACTCTGAGAGTTGTTGATAAGGCAAAAAACCTTAAATTATTATCGATTCAAATTTAAGATTCGCGGATCACGTGCCTTATTTATACAAAAATCGTACGCCAAATTAAAGATACTATACACCCACAGACACACTTTAAGTAAATCGATAAAAACTGCAAATCATTTATTCTCTCCCAGTTTAACTATTGTTCAGTTCGAGCAATGAGGAGCAGCAGTAGTTCTCGGCGAGAACCTGAAGATTCTGCCGAAACGTCATTTAGACAACCGCAGCTAACCGTAGCTCCATCAGCATCAACTACGCGGGAAAACACCCAGAAATACAACAACACTTCATTTACCACCCGCGAAAACCTAAGAAACAACAATATATATATAAATCTGCAAAACGTTATTGTTAATTATATTTTACAACATTTTTTCACTTTATTTATAATTTTTATCGAGGTTCGATCCTAGAGCAGTTTTATAAAGATTAATAAACATTCATTATTATTACTATTATATGCATGTTATTTGAGTAAACTATCCATCTATTAATTCTGTGGTCACTGAGAGCAGTGAATAAGAATTCGAATTTTATTTTTAGTATAAATAACTTACAATATGTTTAATCAATCTGAACAATTGTGCATTTGTAAACCTCAGAAGCTAAAAGATATGTTTTCTTCTTTTTCAGTTAAGCATACATTTGGTTCAAGACAACTAATCCAGTTAGTTTCAGAGGCAACTAATGAAGAAATTCCAGTTAATTAATATTTGTAAAGCAAAATTAATAAAGCTATTTATACATATATGTTGGGAAATATTAACTTCCGTGCATTGCCTGTGCATGGCAGGAGGTTCTGATCAGTAGAGTGGGGTCAAGATTGCACTTAATCTGGTGTGGGGTATAGCATTTCTCACATTCAACGGCAGATTATCGCTGACAGACATTCATCAAAGGTGGGATACATACTTCGGTCTAAGAATATTCATAGGAATATTATGCAGTTTGCGGTTTCAATCAACTTGAACGCGTCCTCTAATTTAAAAACAATTAACCGATTTGAGGTGTTAATATGCCTTGTTTAGTAAAACAGAAAAAAAAATTAATTTAGTTATAATCTCAAAATAATATTTAGACATTACATAAGGGGCTCTAAATTTGTTTCATCTGCTAGACAAAATTCTAGCTGATTATAAAATTCTAGAGAACCCAATTCGTAAGTTCCTTTGTGACATGCCTAGCTTCCAGTTGCCTAGCGCATAAACAAGTGGAAACGTCACTTTAGCGCTGAGCTCTGGTTCGGTTAGATTCGGTTTGTCTCGAGTGCCACCTTTATAATTATTTTACGTGGGGCAAAGGTCCCACTCTAGCCTGTTGCAGTAGGGCTGGGACAAACTAAGTGAAGAAAAGAAACGGAAATGTCCAGAGGTCAAAACGGCAGATTAGATTCACATTCAACAGTAAAGCACAAGAATCGGAAAATAACAACGTTTATTAAATATAAAAATAGAAAACAACAGTAAAACGGTCAGGTACTCAGTATACTCATAAAGAGCTCATCAAAAATAAAATTTAAAATATTCTATATTACCACATGCAAAACTGTATGGATAACCAAAGGCTAACTAAACCGTTAGCCTTAGTTTAAACGGAATGTTACAAGTTTTGAAGCTACTACTAAATTAGGTTAGTGATTCGGGTTTGTTTTTACCCTCCTTTTGTTATTTCTTTTTGTCAGCAGTGGTAAGCAAGCGGTCTACAGGATGATAAGCGGTAAAACGGTAAGCGGTAAGCAGCAAAACAATAAGCAGTATATAAACAGGCAGCATAAAAAATTAGAATAGGCAGTGCTTGAATACCAGGCAATAACAAAGCAATTACTTACAGCAATAAACATGCATGAAATGATAATCATAAAGTAAGGCTAAAGAATTTAGCAGGCTTAATGAGACGGATACCAAACACCTAAAAAATCGGTTATATGTCTCCGGTAATTCTCCAGTATGGAGTCAGTTCGGAATGTAAAATGAATTGCATTCGGATCGGATCTTTTTCTTTTCGGATAGTGAGTGGTATCAGTCTCCAATGGAGATTATTTGTCGGTACGGACAGACGGACGGAAAATAATCATATGGTTCTTGTTTCGGTTCTCAAGTAAAATGTTAAAATTATATTTAACATTGGTATTAGTTTGCCAAGCCTTTCAAGCCTCAGTTTTGTTCTTTTTCGGTCTAGCAATTTGCCTGTGGGATGAAATCGGTTTACGGAGCGGCAAGCGCACAGCGGGAGGTGCGTTGCTGCTACTAGCCAAATACTGTTTTATCAGAGTGGTTACAGGAAATGGTATGTATCAAAATATGATTTCAGTTGATTTTTCAAAATTTTTGCACAAGTCCTCGGACTATAACAAATTTTCACAGATTCTTCAAAGTACGAAATAGTTAAAATAAACTAGACAGAAAACCAGGTTCTAAAACTGCGGTAAATTGACAGGCATTATTTTAGCTCGTTAAATAGGAAAACTGGTACAAGTTAAAATAATATGAACAGTAAACGGTTTTCGGATATTCTCTCAAAATGTCTACTATGTTCTTTTTTCTAGGTTTCGGTCTTGAGAAAAATTACTTGAACATATATGTTTGCACAAAATTTCGAGAATATAACAGTCTCTTTCTAAAGCACAATTGCTTTAATAATTTATATTTACTATGAAAAATACCTGGACAGTTTGGAAATCGACAATCATATTTTGATACATTTTAATCGGAATAATTTTAAATTATCACTTTTATACACTTTTTCATGAAGAACAATCTTATCAGGTAGATGTAAAGAAAATCTCTGATAAACCGTATGGCTCAGCCACTCAATAAAATTACTGCATCTTACCTAAACGGGGATGGTTCGGAAGTGAATTTAAAATGTCTTTCAGACAACTCAATATTTCCAGTGAAACAGCCAGCGACGCTAGTGGCAGCTTTTGTCAATATTTATTCATATTTCACGCTCACAGCGGAGTTTATTACATTTCTATACGAGGTAGAATTCTATAACACGTTTTGCATATATTGGGGCGGTAAACTAAATGTGGTCAGTTTGGCGGGTTAATATCAAAATAATCTTTGCGGACACAGTTTTATTTTGCATACAATGATTCAAAACAAATAAATTCAAATGCAAGCGGTGGAAGTAACGAAGGATAGTATTAATTAAATGCATTTCTGATAGCGGAAAAAACACTTTCTAAACATTATGCTGGATGTTTTCTGAAGAGCATCAGTTAATGTATGCGTTATTCACATTAACCTAGTATACCATGAAGAATATTGTTGATATTTAGTATCAACTCATCCAAAATAGTTGGGCACAAATGTTCATGTTGGAAACTTATAACACCACAAAAAAAAATCGATTGAGAAAAAAACAGGTATGTGGTCTAGCATTTAATGATACTATTTCCTATTACTATTTGGAAAGTTTTCATTGAAAAAATCTCGTCACCGTTGTATTTTGAGAGGGACAGTCATCCTGCTGCAACCGGATTAGGTTTAATTCAAAAAGGTTTCTTAATGCATGATAAACACCATTATGAAGTAGAGATATTTCTCCGAATTTAAATTTCATGATAAATGATCCAATCACATCCCCTAAAATGCCTGCCCAAACATTAACGATCTATGCAGTGGTATACTGAGATGTTTATTTTCTCCACAGCAGTGTAGAAAAATTGTGATATTCATGTCGTGTAAATGTACTTCTATCAGAGAATAAAATATTTCTAAGAAAATTTACATTTTGTTTAGCCATTTTTGTTAGTTTCATTCTTCGAATCCGAACCTTGGGAAAAATTTCCTGTACAATTTGTGTTTTGTACTAGTGGTGCTTATTCTTCTTAAGAATGATTTGGACCGTTCTTTTTTCTAAATGCATCAGTTTCCTTGCCATAGTCCTGTCGGAACAAGTTCCACCATTTCGGCAGTTGTAGGAACTGCCAGCTATCTTTAATGGTTTGGCTTTCCAACTTTCACATGCCATACCAAAGAATTTATCTATTTGAGTAGCAGTCTTCGATCCAAAAACGTACCTTTTTACTCAGAGATAGCAGTATTACCATTTACCACTGTTTCCATTGTGAAAGGGACCATTATTCTGCAATTTTACCGTCTCACTTGCAGTACTGTTGACAGTTCATCTTATAATAATCATGAGATTGTAGTATTTTGAAGTTTCGCCATTCGCTTCTACAATGCAATGTAATATACGAAATTCTTTTTCGATCCTCGTTCAAATCCTGCGTAACACATAACCGCTTTACAGTGGGGATCAGAGCAAGTTTCAAGTAATATACTTGAGGTGTGTAAATACACTTGTCTCTTATAAAATCCAACATAAAATCGAATTATTTTTATGACTTAATGTTAAACCAATGGGTGGTAAAACTGATATTAATAATAACACAGAACTTTCAACTTAAAGCCTGATTTCTTTGGCACTCGTGACAAAATGCCAGTTATTACCAACCATGAACATACTCTCATTGAAACTAGTCCTGTTGGCAATGTGTATATCTTGCTATATAATTAAAAGTCCCCCTATTGGGAACCAATAAGTAGTTTTCAATCTTTAGAAATGAAATAAGGATTTTCATTAATATTTTATTAAACAAAATACATATCTTCATAAATACCTACACATACTTAAATATAAAATTTACTATAGCAAAATTCTAATAACGGTACTTTGTGGAATAATCTTTAGGTGACACTACCAAACCTCGTCCTTTTCTTGCTCCTCTATACACTGTTTCAACTATATCGATCATTTCTTGTTTATCTTCTAGCGGCCAGTTGATTTTATTATTGTTACCAGTTCCCAAATCAATCATTATATGTTTATTTCTGAAGAAAAACATAACTGTGCACGGATCGTACAATTCGTACCTGTAACACAATATATAGTATTATTCAGAAATCAGAAAGAAAGATATCAGTCTTTCAAACAAGAACAGGAAGGGCATGGTTTATATAAATATCAGTTTTTAATATGATATCTAAAACAACGTAAAACTTACATTTTATTAAAATCAGGAACTTCCGTTATGTCAACTAAATAAATAACAGCAAAATTTTTTACTTTTTCTGCAATACTATATAAAACTTCGTCCATTTTCATACAGGATGGATCCCAATCATGTCCAAATCTAATAACCTGAAAACATGTACATATTTAATATGATGCCAGTGATCGTACTACAAAATCGTTACTTGAACATAAAGTGAAAGTAGTGCCACCAAAGAAACGTCAGTTGCACAAGAATAACAATCAATTTTACCGCTTTAATGATCTGGGTATAATGTTTGTTTTACTTATGTATATCTAAGGTGTACTCAAATTCTTTGCTGCATATTCAGATATTATATTATATTACTCAATTTACTCGATACATTAAAAAAAAATTCTCATTATCACAATATTGGAGTAAAAAAATAACTTACCACCACTCTATCTTCTTCAGATAAAATTGCCTGATCCACTTGCCATCCATTGTGTAAATGAGCTAACATATAAGACATTTTGGCTCAGTTTTGAAGAACTTTTGGGAATAAAACGAATAACAAACGTTAAGAGCTGTATCCTGTCCTGTTTACAAATTTTCACCTAACCTAACCTTAAAAATTCTGGAAGTTTCTAAACTGGTTTCTAGCAGCTAAAGGATAGACTGGAAAAATGGGCGTGACAAATGCATCCGACATATTCGACCTTGGTAAGCAACTAGTCCCCCATGGGCGTCACTTTAACTTAATGTTATGGAATTTGCCAATATTTTAAAAACATATAGAGCAGCATTTACTTTATTTTTAAATCTATTTTCATTTATTAATACTTATACAGTAATTTGACTAATAGATTTGAACTCAACTAATAATAGAACAGCAATAAAAAATCATATTCATTCGTTAATTGTATCCCTCAAAGCAGTACTCCACTGCAACTAGGGCCAACAAATTCACTCCCGCCACTGCGTCCCAAGATTTGTTTGCTCTTGAATGCTCCTCTAGTTGGTTTCTAACAAGATTTTGGTTTCTAATATAGGGCACAGGGTCATCAACATACCAATAGCTTGGTTCAAAAATCCTCCACTATCTGCACCAGTTAGTGATGGGAAAAGCAGTTATTTTTTAATAACAGTTTCAACTGCTACTGCTATTTTAAACTAACAGTTAAAAAGAACGGTTTAAAAACAACGCTGAGAAGTAATGGCATGCGCATACCGCAGCGCGCAGTTTGCAAATGTTATTTGAGAGACGTTATTTATACATCATGCTGCTGCCACTGCTGCTTATCTGTTATTTTCGAACAGAAATAAGAGTCTGTTCATGCTATTTACGAATAACAGGTTGTTAAATAGCAACTCATCTCTAGCACCAGTGTAAATGTATGCGTAACTAGTTCTTTATTCTTGCTTCCTATAGATTAAAGAATATTATATATGATATAGATAGGCAACTCTCAGGGATTTTGTAAACAGCAAAACTTACGTCGCGGGTGGCGCTGTATTCCCGCCTTTTTGATACAGGCGAGACTGTCATAGGCGGGAATTTTAAATGATTTTCAAACAAATTGCTTAGGCCATCATTAGACTACAAGTTCTTTAACAAAGATTTTTTATAAAAGATATTTTATGAGATGAAATATCTATCAAATTACTCATAAAATATCTTTTATAAAAGATCTTTGTCAAAGAACTTTTATAGTCTAACAGTGGCCTTAAAATTAAATAAGTCATTTCAAAACTAGAAATTGATCATTTATTAATTTAACGGAAAATCATTACAATAAATACAATAATATTTAAAAATACATTTAAAAAGTAACTAACGTAAGTAAAATTATTACAAAAGTATTAAGATGTTGAAACTGCCTTGAAATAAGTAAAATGTTAAAGTAACTAATGTACCAAAATACCTGTAATACAATTAAATAATAGCGGGTTTATACGTGCATGGATTTAGTGGCGCCAGTAGATATTGGCACGCCAGTAAAAAAATATTGCGCGTATAAACTGTTAACTGGCGAGCATGCATCAATGCTTGCAAGGTAAAAGCTTGCTCGCCAGTAACTGTTTATATGTGTAATATTTTTTTACTAGCGTGCCAATATCTACTGGCGCCACTAAATCCATGCACGTATAAACCCGCTATAATATACATTTTCACGTCCTTTACTAACATTAAGTGGTGTGAATCAGTCTTTTTGGAATTTAGATTTTTCATTATCATATAGGTTACAAAAAACTGACATTGATTGTGAAACGTCATAAGTAATGTATTTGAATAATGTTAATCCAGAAGAAAAACATACGTATTTTTGTTTTTTTTACTTTTTTACACCATTCGATGGGAATGATTTCGATTTATAACAAATGTAAAAACTGACGTTGAAAAATTCACAGCAACTGCACATAGCTGCGATTGTATTTATTATGTAAATAATGTAACCTAATATTTTGTACATGTCCTTCATTACAAGACTGAAAAACTTTTTCATCGGTAAACACAACATTGGTCCAAAACTCCAACGGGCGATAGACACAATTTAAACAAAACATAATGCGGGCTTGCTTGTTCTCCTGTTAATATGGTCTTCTTGGCACTTGTACAGTTTTTTATTTTCGATTTTCCTATCCTTCGCTAGCTGCTAACCTCGACACTAGAAAATGTGTCATGAACACAGCGTCTCCTGCTGTTTGAAACGGATTTTGCCTCAAATAGCCAAGGAGTGCTTCATCTTGAACGAGTTTTGAACTTCTCGATAGGCCTGAACCGTCTTTTCTCTTTACGCTACCTTTTCCCACTTTTCTTCACACTCATAACAGTACTTTTATTCAATTGATAATGGTTAGCAACTGCTCTGATAGACCATCTCTCTTTAATTTTAGAGAGAATTAAAATTTTTTCATGTTCAGTTAATTTTGGCATTGCGAAAATATGACACTGACAAATAAATAATGATTTAATAAGGCGAAAAATAGGTGTACGGGATTTCATTACACAGAAGTGTACAACCCGTCAGTCTTTCGTTTTTAGTCAATTTCTTGGGAGTCACGTTCTTTGCAGATCAATAATACCTATGCATGTTAGAATTTTTCGAAGTCGCAACACGACGTGAACACAAACAACACTTATAACCCATTACAGTTTTTAATATTTAACAGAACAGCGTCGTTTCTAATCAGTTTCATTGGAAATTCACATTATTTACAAATAAGCAAATGGACTCCTGCTCTATGGATTTAATAATTATTAGTTTAATGTCCAAAACACAAAGCACAGACATGTAAACAATAATGGCGCGACAAAGCGTTGGTAACTGTTCTGGCTTGCGTATCCGTAGACAAACCCAAAAAAATCCGTAGAACTAAATAATAAATAATAATAATAATAACTAAATTAAATAATAATCGCAAGCACGGAACTAACAGTACCTATATCGTGATTTTTCAATCACAACGTAAATCGTTACTGTGATTTTCTTATATCAGTGAATTTAAAGCGTGATGTGATCACGACTTTCATATAACGACGTACGAGAGAAATTGTTAATTGTTCCCTATCCCTAAATAAGCGCCGACAGACGATGAATGGTGAATTAGCTACTTTTGGTAATCTGTGCTGCCGCAGATATGCATAATATGTATAATATATTATGATTTGTTTATCCAAATAACCTATCTGATGTATGGATTGGTAATAAAGCAAAAGCATGCTAGGTTTTGAATGGAACTTGATAATAGGATATTTTTGTAAAGTTGTACTGTCGTGCACAAAAAAAAATGAGACAGGTCTTATAACGCATTTTTGCTAAAATCTAGTTGTGTACATCTAACTTTAATTTTTGTGCAAATAGAGACAGATTTACATTAGAAAAATAGTTGTCCTATTTTTTTTTGCTCACGACATAGTACAAACATTAACATTTCGGAAGCATCAATAAATTTCTTGTTTATATTTATGTTTATTTTATAAGAATTTTTGTTAATTTAAAATGGTATATTTATTTTTTAAAGTTATTTTTGTTGTTGTTTTATAATATACCTAAAAGGATGTTTTTTAAAAATGTTTTCATTTGCTTATTGTCGAATATTCCATATTTTTATTCATATTTCATGCCGAAACGTAAATGCTCAATATTTTCAATAAAATTGCTAGTATATATTTAATCATATAAAATATTTTTACGCATGGTTTTAGTAGTTATACTTCTGGTGTTATAACAAAAATGTTCCGTCACGACCCTGCCTCGAATCGCCACATCGCATCGCCAGTCAATAAAAGAAAGATATTTATATAAATATCTAAATAATGTGAAATAACGCTAATAAGGCACGGGATCGCTTGCTTTACGTGTTAATACATACGACCACAAACAATAATCGACTCAAAGTAAATATCGTGAAATATCGTCTTGGTTAGACCACGGCAAGGGAACGAAATACGGAAAGTCGTGATCACGTCACGCTTTTCTGCCAACTTTACTAACAGTCGTTACCTGTGATTTCTTAATATCAGTGATTAAATCACAGTTCGTGATATATCGCCCATCACTACACTGCACTGTATCATCGAATGTACTATCGACGACATTGACGTAGATTATTTCTTCTAAGTCTATTACTATCGATAACTTCCGATACTACATAACTATCGATAAACTATCGATGTTTAACGAACCCTAGTCTCGCCTACAATCAGAATATGAGGGAACCTTATACTCTACAAATCTTGGCTAAAGTTAAGTTCAAATAAATATTAAAATTTAAAAAGTCAAAATGTGGTTTTATCTCATCTAAATAAGTCTACTAATGCCAACACGCAGCCATGGATCATGGCCACAGATGATAGAATGCATTCTCTGTCATGACTATTACAACCGTAAACCATGATGACGTCGGCTCAGTAGCCACGAACTGGCTGATGTTCTTATTTCACAATTAATTAATATTGGGATAATTAATATCCTCAAAAATCCGTAGATAAATACGGTTTATCGAAAAATCGGAGCTGGCACAAAAAATCCGTAGATCTACGGATAAATCCGTAGGGTTACCATCACTGGCGACAACTGACAGTCGGGCAAGATCCAGGGAGGCATATTTTTGCGATCTTGCGTCTTACCCCAATGCTTTATTTAAGCGCCTTGAAGCGCTACGTCATCATATATTTCTCCGCAAAAATGAATGAATTTTTAGCTTTTTTTTAACAGTTTAGTTCTAACCATCTCTAACGTTCTTATGTCATATCCCCACTATTTTCCGCTTACACATTTTCTAGCGCCCTAGCACAGTAGAGGAATATTTTAAACTGTGGCCCTAGTGCAGGGTGTATTAAATAGGTGGTGCGACAAGGACCCGTTGAGTGGCTTCATAAGTGCTTACTTTGTACATAATGTAATAGATGGCAGGAGCAATAGCGTCTGTCGTTATTTACGCATATAAAGATAATTTTGCAGGTTCTGTACACACGTGCATACAGTGTTGCATACATTCCCGGCCTTTCGTTTTTAGTGAAAAATCTTTTAGTCAATCAAAATATCAGTGACATTTGACATCAAATTCCTCGAAGAAATACATTCAATACGCTAGCGCTAAATATAAAAAAGTCAGCTATATTTTCATAAGACAAGGTTAGAAAATATGGAGTGCCTATTTGTGTACTTATGCTTATGACTGTAAAGACCAAAAATTATCACTTAGTGCCAAAAAATACTGAAGAGATAGAAATGTAAAGTTTACAAAGTACCTACTTGAAATAAAAAGCCACATATTTGTGAAAAACATTTTTGCTCCAGCAGTATAAAAAGTGGTTTTACTTCACAGTCTGAAAATGGAGTTGTTATATACACTGTAAGTTTTAAATTTACATAGATATTTGTAACATAACCTATAGGTATAAAAACGTCTTTTTAAATATATTTTAAGCTTTTAGCGGCAGTTTTAAAGAAAAAGATTGAAGAAAGGTGCACTTCCAAGCAAATTAGATGCTTGTTCTTCAAAAAATGTCGCTAAGAAAATTAAGAAGTTATTAAAATATGAGTGATGTTCACGATAGTATAATTTATCCTTATTTCTGAGAGTTTGTATTTTACACTTACTAGAAAAAATTTTGTCTGAAGAATGTGACGTCAAATTACCAAATAAGAATTGGGGTATTCATAAATGTATTGAAAGTAGAAGCTGAGTGTTTACATAAGGCAGAACAGCATGAAAAATTAATTACATGTTTTAAGACGGTAAGTGCTTTTTAGATAGTATTTGTTTCCAAATGATAATTTAGTTTTTCAAGTAGGTAATTATTTGTATAATTTCTATTTTCAGGTTGGGTTTGGTCTCATGTTTGGTCCTACAATAGAGGTTATTTTTTGCATACTTAAGGATATTAGGTTAACATCAATCAGTGAACCAATCACTGTAGAAGAATTTGCAGCATATTTTTCTGAAAATTGAATCTACAACGCTTGCTTAGGTGGACCAAGTACAAATATTATTATCAAAGTGTTCATTCTGATAAGCAATTAAAGTCAACTTATGTTGGAGGCATAGAGAATGCTGAGTAATTTTGGAGAAAGGAACTATTTGTAAACATATTATGTAAATCTTGTTATAATATTGCAACCCATTATGCCCAATACTGTTGTTACAAATAAATTTGTATATTTTACATAAGTTTTATTTTCTTACCATACCTATATAAATTTGAAACTGGACAATATTTGTTTCTTTACATAACTGAAATTGCTGTTCAGTTGTGAATATATGCAACCCTATATGCAGCAAAGCAAATTCATGTACCTATATACAGGTTTTTGTTGGACGCTAAAGCTCGCGCCATCTACTAAATTAAATAGGAAGCATGCACTTGTGAAGCCATTATTATCATAGGAAAGTGCCTTAGTCGGACCACCTATTTAATACACCCTGCCCTAGTGAGACCGCGCGATACCACTTTAAGCGTGACGTCACAGCTTATTCGCTCGGATGGCTCCGGTTATCGCGGTTTGTAGCATCTTATGCGCAAAAACATGCCTCAGATTTGCGCAGCCGCCGTGTGATTCAAGTACAAGTAGCGACATATCGACGGAAGTTCAAACTAAACACGCTGTTTTGAAATATAGTGGGAGTGCGCAGGCCCTGTTGCTTCCAGTCATTTTACGGCCAGAATACTTGAGCCAGCGCCTTAATTGAGCTCAAGTATATTGTTCTTCCACAATGTTGTGTACTAATTTTGCACCGTCAATCACACTTTCGTCTAAATTAATGTAAAAAAAATGATACCGGTCCAGCCATTTTGACAATCAAGTGTCCGAACATTTCATAGTTCCCGCAAACAAACATAGCGGCAGCACATGCGCGCTTCTATGATGAAAAGGCCTATGGGATTATGAGATTAAAATACCAAGTAGAATTTACAAACGAATTTGTCGACTAATGATTGAATACCCGTTTTGTTATTAAATCATATACAAAAAACTAAAAGTGGCAGAAACATTTTCAACAAGAAATATCCAAATCTTGAAAATATCCATAGATTTGCCACGGAGAAAGGTCGCGCATACACTCGCCACAGCGCCATCTTTCGAGTCGGATGCGGAAACGGCTGCTGCCGAACGAGTTGAAGTGAATATCGAGATATTTCCTATCTTACTCTTATTTTACTGCTCAGTTCGTCATCCTAAAACGATTTAACTTAATCTACATACTGTCTAGGTCGAACATAGCAAAAAATAATATTTAAAATTTGCAATATTTACGCATAATTACTTTACATTGCATTATGTAATGCCACCATATGATATTATATGACTATTATCTGTCTTGACAGGCCGAGGACCATTCTTTACCTGTTGAGAAAGGTAAATATGTCAATAAACGTTCATCTATATTTTCACTATGGTTTACAAATTCAAAATTTTGTATTCAAAGATTTTTCAGCTTGTGTGGCAATAGGTACTTACTGTTAGTGACAGATATTTCTGACTAAATTTAGAAAAGTATTACTGGAGCGGAAACCAATTTTAAAAAAATGTTTTTCTTTGACAATTCGGTTACACTCATTCTCTTTTATCATGTTATCAACTTAGTTCAGCTTAATCACACGGGGTGACGGAGGAATTCGCATTTAAAATTCGCAAAAACACGTTTTTCCACGATAACTTTGTTATTATTGACCTGACGAAAAAAAAGTAGAATTAAAAATTGAAGATCTCTCGGAAGCGCATAATCTTGTAAAAAAAATTTTAAATCGGACGGTAACTTTTCGTGAAATTTTTTTTTTGAAAATTCTCGTTTTTTTGCCCTAACACTAATACACAAAAAAGTAATTCCTTAATTTTTTTTTTGAAAAAAAGAAGTTAGGGGGATGAGATTTTTTTGAGGTAGGTGAAATAGATAAAAATTGATGGAGTCGGAGGATTGGGGTGGGTCAATTAGGGGAGGGGAGGGAGGTAGGGAAAGGAAAATTATTCAACTCCCTCGAACTTTTTTCCCTGTCATGCGATTTTCAAAAACCAAAATGGAATTTGTTCATTATTACGTCTAATATTTGACTGAATAATTTTTTTTTTATTTTGTTCAAATAAACAAACTTGTGGGAGGAGAAAAACCTTTTGCATTTTTTTTAAAATGCGTTTTTGAGTACGAAGGAAAGGGCTCAGAACAGAAATTTTTTTACAGGTAAGTGAGATTTTTTTTATCTTTAAATTAAAAAAAAATTATCGCAATCCAAGCAATAGGAAGGGAGCAAATGCATTATGCCCCCTAATGCATTTGCAGGAATAAGGAAGGAAAAGGGATAGGGACTTCGGAGCTTAATATTCGGATATATAAATATTTTTTTCATTTTAATATTTTATCAGTCTACCCTCCATCAAATATTAAACTTACTATAAGTAATTATTTAACACCATCACGAGTTTTCGCGGCGCATTTCTCTAGTTTTAGGTGTGTATTGGATATATATATATAAACAATTATTTTTCCGCTTAACTCGCTCTAACTCAAAAACGGCACAATGATTTACTCTCAAATTTTTATCGTGTTATCACTATATATTTGTTAACATAATGTGTTAATATGTAGGTCAAATTTTAATAAGTGTAGAAAGCATTATTTTTTTTTCTAAGGCTATGTCGAAAATTTGCATTCTCAAATGTAACATGCGGGAAACTTTTGTATCTTTCGAAATAGATAGATATTGGTTCTTTACATATAATACCAAGTGTATCAAGAAGTAACGAAGATAAAAGATGGACGTAACTTTTTTTTCTAGAATTAGCAGTTTTCGAGAAAATTGCAAATGGCCAGGTACTGCAAACGTGTGAAATTCTAATAGCAATTAATTGCAGTACCTGGCCAACAATCACTCATTTGCAATTTTCTTGAAGACTGCTAATTCTAGAAAAAAAAGTTTCAAAGAAAATAGTTACATCATCTTTTATCTTTGTTACTTCTTGATACACTTGGTATCTATTTCGAAAGATAAAAAAGTTTCCTGCATGTTACATTTGAGAATGCAAATTTTCGACATAGCCTTAGAAAAAAATAATGCTTTCTACACTTATTAAAATGTGACCTACATATTAACACATTATGTTAACAAATATATAGTGATAACACGATAAAAATTTGAGAGTAATCCATAGTGCCGTTTTTGAGTTAGAGCGAGTTAAGCGGAAAAATAATTGTTATATATATGTAATACACACCTAAAACTAGAGAAATGCGCCGCGAAAACTCGTGATGGTGTTAAATAATTATTTATAATAAGTTTAATATTTGATGGAGGGTAGACTGATAAAATATTAAGATGGAAAAAGGATTTATATTGCCGAATATCAAGGTCCGAAGTCCCTATCCCTTTTCCTTAAGCCTTTATTCCCGCAAACGCATTATGCCCCCTCCCTTCCTTCCTATTGGTTGGATTCCAATAATTTTTTTTTAAATGAAAGATAAAAAAAATCTCACTTAGCTGTAAAAAAATTTCTCTTCTGAGACCTTTCCTTCGTACTCAAAAATGCATTTAAAAAAAATGTAAAAGGTTTTTCCCCTCCCATAAGTTTATTTGAAAAAAATAAAAAAAATTATTCAGTCAAATATTAGACGTAATAACGAACAAATTCCATTTTGGTTTTTGAAAATCGCACGACAGGGAAAAAAGTTCGAGGGAGTCGAATAATTTTCCTTTCCCTACCTCCCTCCCCTCCCCTAATTGGCCCACCACCCCAATCCTCCGGCTCCATCAATTCTTATCTATTTCACCTACCTCAAAAAAATCTCATCCCCCTAACTTCTTTTTTTCGTAAAAAATTAAGGAATTACCTTTTTGTGTATTAGTGTTAGGGCAAAAAAACGAGTATTTTCAAAAAAATTTTTCACGAAAAGTTACCGTCCGATTTGAAAAAAATTTTACCGCTTCCGAGGGATCTTCAATTTTTAATTTTACTTTTTATTCGTCAGGTAAATAATAACAAAGTTATCGTGCAAAAACGTGTTTGCGAATTTTAAATGCGAATTCCTCCGCCACCCTGTGTGATTAAGCTGAACTAAGATGATAAAAGAGAACGCGTGTAACCGAATTGTCAAAAATTTTTTTTTTAAAAAAGTTGGTTTCATTTCAAAACCAGATCCGGTCCGCTATATTGTGTATTCAGTATAGAGCCTTCTCTATTTAAAAAAAAAAATGCATTTAACCATGAGCGACAAATTACTTCACTATTTTTTTCCACCTGTACTTTTTTATTTTTTCCTACCCTGACTTAATTTCAAAATTTTGTAAAAATGGATGAAAAAAAATTTGTTTTTACGTTTTTTATGTTCCGCATCCGAGCGAAATGTAAACTTTTCAGGATATTATTCTATACACTTTCACAAACTCACTAAAAAAAAAATTATTCATTTTGCAAGTTTTTGTAGGTTTCACTATAAAATGTTCTTTGTCGTCTGATGATGCAGTAAAGCTCCTGTGGGCGTACTAATATTTGCATCAGAAATTTTTATGTGGTGTGTTCCTTTCAAAACAGTTGAAATAAAAACGTGCAAATGTAAATCTAAAATAAACTGTCATTTATTTATTATAGTAATATATATACACAACTGCTTTATTAAAACAACATCTTTCTAACAATTTACATACATATCTATAACTAATGATCGTACAATTAGTTATTTACCCACTGGAAGTGTCTCGATTTATTCAAAATTGTATTTACATGAATGTAATGTATAGTGTAAGCTTACAATCTAGTTACGTAAATATTCTATTTCATTAAACTAGGAGGATTTTAAATATCGATTTAGGCTCTGGTTTCATCCAAATGCTCAAACGCCAAAAGCAGATATGTATCGTTTAACTAGACTTTTATAAAAGCAATTCCTTGAGCAGTACTTTAGCTGCCTTTGTTAGTCAAGTGTATAAATTTTGGGTTAATTTAAATGTTGAGCGCTAATCGTTGAGTCACGTCCTCCTAATTCAACAAAAGTCAATCATATTATAATATTGCCTTATATATTCATAAATTATAAATATTATTAATATACCACTTGTTACTGTTATATTTCTTTGTACAGTGCTACAAAACCATTCAACGTCAGTCGCTCACGCAGTCACACATAACGTTATCTTACTGTATGCGAGCAATAGCCCCATATATATTTCTCAAAAAATAACAACAAAATATAACACTTTTGACACTTTTCTCCTACTATGTTAATGGGAAACGACTTCTACGTAATTGGCAGGGTACAATCCCACCCGGCCATCCTTTCGTCCTTTACACCAACCTTGTTCGTCTTCGTCTTCCAATTTTTCAAAAACATCCCCTGAAATAGAAAATCAATTAGATAAATTGAATTTACTTATCCACAGTATCGGTTTTAGGAATTTTCGTGGCCAATCGGCTGCTCCAAGGAAAACACAGTACCCAACATTTTTTTCAAAATTGAGATATTCACTCATGTGCTAATACTGTGCTGTGCTGTGTCTTTTTATCCAACAGTGGTTGTCCTGCACTAAAACTGTAGATTTCACAATGCAAAACACAATAGACAACTAACAATAGGAAAGAACACAGTATGTTATGATTTAGTCAAGTCAATGAAGGTTTTCACTTCTTAATTCTCAGCAACAGCGATTTTTAGGCTTCATTGTATAATGCGATTTTGAATAGGATTTAGACTTAGTTTTTGTGGATTTATGAATAATTAACAAATATCAGAGTGATTTTAATTGCTGTTACGTTATCCTCGTATATTTCACTATTCAAATTAGTAGGCATTTTAAAGTTTTTTACATACATGAAATAACCCCATTGTCGCTACCTTGAAAACCGAAACCGTAACCGAAAACCGAAAATAATGTGTTTTAGGTAACCGTAGGTTCCCAGAGTGTCGTGGCAACTATTAAATACTTGAAGGTGATTGCAACTTTGAAGTTATATTTGGGTGATATGGATTAACCTTGCTACCATCATTTGTCACTTTCAAGTTTAGAAACTTGAAGGTTATCCTACTGGTAACTATGATGTCCTCATGTAGTTATTTATACAACAAAGTCGTAAATTTAGTGGCGGTTACTGTCACTTTGATGCTAGTTTGGAATGTTAGAATTGGACCCAAATAGGAGCTGACAAACCTATAAAAAACCAAAGAAGAGTTGGATTTACCAATTCAGTTTTACTAAGACCAAAACTGAACCAGAACCATTTTAAAATTTTTCTTAAAACCCGAATCGAAACAGAACTGTTGTCAGTTCTCAATTCTCTTATATAACAACTTCCCCCTTAATGAAAAAGTTGATGTTAGGCAGCAACTTTTGAAAACTGAAAAATGTATATAATGCAAAAGTAAAAAGTAAAATGTAAGCATTAGTAAATGAAATTAAAAGTGCATAAAACATAGAAGTTTAAATTAATAAAGAGAATAGCAATAATAATTTGCTAGGGGATAAAATATTGGATTAACATAATACAAGCATGATAAGAATAAAAATTAATAAAACTAAAATTCACAGAAGTTAACAAATGAAAGTCTATGTTAACTAGATATCTTCTTGGGTTTTGATATCGAGTCGCTTCCTTGGAGGGATTATCCTTGGGAATTGTGTACAGATGACAGTGGAGAAGAGTTATTCACGGGGTGTTGAATTTTAAGTGTCTTTTCTTTTTGCATTTACAGAATATGCAGAAAAAGATTAAGAAAATGATGAAAGCAATTGAGAAATATGTTAATCAAGATAAATGTTTGGTCACAAAAAGTTCGTTTAGAAGATCATCCAGATTTTTTGAGTATTGTTCCAATTTGGTCTTTTTTCTTTATTTGCAGTGTTTAAGTCTTCTACATATGGGGTGTTCAATTTTAACGGTTTAAATTTGGAAGTTGAATTTTGTCAGGCATGTGGTTGTAGCATTCATAAGGAATCTGGACTACTACCTCCTTCGTAGAATCTCATTTTCGGCAGCTAATGGTAATGTGGAGTAGTTCTGCATTTATTATCAGCCATGTCTTCTAATTCCTGGACCTTGAATTTTGACAGTTTTTTGGGAATTATCTAGTGGTTTTAATATCCTGGCTTCGCATATGGAATTTTGATCGACGGGATATGCAAACAGGTTTGACATAACTTGGTTTCAAATATAGAGGTTCAAACAAAGCAGACAACAAAGAAACCAGCATGGACAGAATATCACACTATTGGCGAGTACAACTACGAAGTAGTCAGGGAATTCACGTATCTCGGCGCAAGTCTGATGCATAATGACGATGAAGCTACTGAGATTAGAAAAAGAATAATAGCAGCAAATAAATCCTTTTAGTCATTGTTGCCGGTTCTGAAAACAAGCGTTCGCCGAAAAACCAAGATTAGGATATATAAAACAATGATCTGTAATAGTGCTAACGTACGAAGGACCCTCTCGGTAAAAAATGCAGAGCTGCCGAACAGCTTTGAAAGGAAAATCCTGCGGATAATCTATGGACTTGTGAAGGATGGAGAGGAGTGGAGATCTCGCATGAATCATGAACGCTACCAAATCTATAATGTACCTAAATACAACTACGATGGGCAGGATATGTCCAAAGAATAGATAATGAACGCATACCAAAAAAAGCTTCGTGAACCAAAGTTACGATGGGAAGACGGAGTAAGAAAGGATGCCGAGAACATGTTAAATACAGGAAACTAGAAGGTAGCGTCAATGAAGCGGGATAGTTGGAGGCAGAAGATTGGGGAGGCCATCATAGTAGCAGTAGTCTGTCAGTTCTCCTTAAAATTGGAACTATCATCTCTATCTACTTACCGGTTTTAAAGCTGAGTTCGTCGTTTTCTGCCCCTTCATAGTCATAAAGCGCCTTAACAGGAACACCGGGTTCGCCATTGTCCACCAGTGCATCATTTTCTTCCCATTCCTCCTCTTCGAATGGATTTGACTCGTTAGCTTTATTAGTTGATCCATTCCTAAAAATAATATATTTACGTAACAAATTAAAAAACAAAAACAAAATAAGAATTAAGGGCAGAATTCAGTGACGGCTTATCCTATGAGGCAAGTTAGTGCCTCGCCAGTAAATTTGCAGTAAATCTGTTCCTAATTCGTAATTTTATAAACTGTATTGTTTTTTCAACAATTTAAACAATTTATATAACTTTGAATTGGAATTAATAAATTTTCGGGTACCCCATTTAGAACAGTGCTCCGCAGTCTGTGCGAAGCGCTGAGCCAGCTTCGTGTCTGCTAGATACCTACTGTTGTATGTGCCTTTCACGTTTCTAGTCGAATCAATGAAGCCTCCTAAAAACCGTCAAAACCTCTTAATTCTCAGCAACAGTTTCGATTTTGATCATTCTTTTTTAAAATGTGTGTTTTTTAATATTATTCAAAATCAGAAACATCCCAAGTGGCGCAAATAATTCTTTATATTGTTTAACAATATTTACAAAAAAATATATTTAAAAAATTTTTTTCGCGATATTTATGAAACATGAAATTGAAAATGTTGATTTTTCATCTAAAAAATGCATGTTTTAGAACGATTTTCACTAATAACTCGAAAACTTTACGTTTTACCAAGAAAATTATTATGAGAAAAAATGAAGCCTGTAAAATAACAAATCGATTGTTTTTTTTTTTATTTCTGTAGATGCAATACGAACCGAGTTATGACTCAATGAAGGTGACTCTTTGTTCGCCGAAAACTGAATTCGATCCTTTCAGCGTTAAATAATGAAAAAACAAAAAATATTTGGAGGAAAAATATAAGACATTTTTAAAAGTACTTGAAAACTTAGGTAAAAGTCGTTAGCATAAAAACTAACGGAGTTATGAAGAAAATAAAATGGTTGTCTCCTTTTTTCGGAGAAAAAAATCAGCAATGAAACCAATGGCTTCACCGCAAGAAATGAAATTGAACGTAATCCGTTTACAATTTACTTTAAGTACTAACAATATGTTCTAGATGTTTGACCGGTTTAGGATGCCTAAATTTGATTCAAATTTGGAATGATTTTTGAAATTTCTTAAAAAATTTTCATTTTTTCACAATAATTCAAAGACTTCAAAAGATACGTAAAAAATGCTAGAGTACAAGTTTTAGAAGCCGGTAGGTACTGCACAATATTACTGTACGGAGCTGCTAAAGAGTTACAGTTGAAAAAATTGAGCCGTGTCGAAGACTTATCAGCGTTTCTCGAGCAGATGCACTATGATTGATTTTTCAATAACTTCCTTAATTTTTAAGCTATTCAATCGCTCCAAAAATAATTTTACAGGGAACTTTAAAGGCTACAAGGCATGTAAAGTTGAACTCCCTTGAACCATTCTTTTTTGAGATTTTTGAGTTTAAAGGGCTCGGGGAAGGTGGTCCTCGCACTCAAATGCAAACTTACAATGGTGATATCTCAATTAATTTTCATCCTAGAGAAGTAAAAAAAAAAAACAAAATTTTCAGTAAAAAAAAACCTAAATTTTTGTACTTTATCATTTTTTACGTATCTTCTTTAGCCTTTGAATTATTGTGAAAAAACGAAAATTTTTTTAAGAAATTTCAAAAATCATTTCAAACTTTTTTTCAAATGTAGGCATCCTAAACCGGTCAAACTTCTTGAAAATATTGTTAGTAGTTAAACAAAGTAAATTGTAAATGGATTACATTCAATTTTGATTCTTGCGGTGAAGCCACTGGTTTCATTACCGACTTTTTTCTCAGAAAAAGAAACAACCATTTTATTTTCATCATAACTCCGTTAATTTTTATGCTAACGACTTTTACCAAAGTTTATTTTAAAGATCATTTCAAATAGTTTTAAAAATGTTTTATATGTTTTCCTTCAAAAATGTTCCGTTTTTCCATTATTTAACGTTGAAAGGATCGAATTCAGTTTTCGGCGAACAATAAGTCACCTTCAACGAGCCATAACTTGGTTCATATTGCATCTTCAGAAATAAAAAAAAATCTATCGATTTGTTATTTTATAGGCTTTATTTTTGCTTATAATAAATTTTATGGTAAAACTTGAAGTTTTCGAGTTCGTATTGAAAAATCGTTCTAAAACATGCATTTTTTTGGTGAAAAATCAACGTTTTCAATCACAAATAACTAAAAAATATTGACTCATTGAAAAACTTCATAGAACATTTTTTGCTTAGAACGTATTCCTCTATCGACGTCTGCGGTTATTTTGAATGTAATAATTTCCACCCCCGAGAAGGGGTGGCATCCACCCCCAGGGTATTTGTGCCACTTGGAATGTTTCGGATTTTCAAGAGTATTAAAAAACACACATTTAAAAAAAAAATGATCAAAATCGGAGCTGTTGCTGAGAATTAAGAAGTGAAAACCTTCATTGACTTGACTATTCCTAAGATCAAGCCATTCCATATCTACAACTGCATGTGGGTAGGCTTTCTGCAATGCACGCTTAAATTAATAATGAGCTGAAAAAGACCGATCTGAGGCATGCCTCATACATGCATTCAATATCTAAGGAGCAACAGTGATAGAAATATGTAGGTAATGCAGTATGTAATGTATAACATAACATGATAGTCCGCTACAGGGCACGCCTGTGCTTTTTTCTCATGCGTATTGATTATAACATAACCACTAATTTCTTCAATGTCAAGTTCGTTTATTGTTTCGTCTAAAAATAGTTTGTCTTGTGTATAATATTGATTAGTGATTGTGACTAAGTGACAAGTGTTTAGGAGGGCATAATTATTGGAAATGGAAATTGCTAAATTGGAATGGAATGGAAATCGCAGTCGAGGTAAACATAACTATAACAAATATTAGAAAAACAGTCGATTTGTCGACTTTTTAATAAATAAATGTGTCTTTTCGAGTTTCATGCACAAGGCTAAATTATACATGGTTAAAGAATGGGCTCATTTAGCATTATTTTTTTATTACATTTTCTGAAAGATCTATTAATTCTAGAGCGAAATGCAAAAAAAAAAGAATTTTCTAGGGTCTCTATGGGCTTCAAAATTAATCAAGAACATATCAATACGTGGCGCTTTCATGTTATAGCTGTGTGTCGTCAATGTCTCTATCGCATCGGGAGACGTAGATATAGCTGACCCGCTTGCCTAGTAGTCTACGATCCGGCATAAGAAATTAATACACTCATCTGTTATTCAGATAAGAAATAGTTTATATAAAAGATAACATGTAGGTTAATAGAAAAATGCCAAAAATGTCAATTTTGATTCGTTCGTGTCGAGCCGAATTTTCGAATTTCGGCGTGCGATTTACGATGCGGATCAACTACAAGTCTTCCTCTTTCCTTATCGACATGGTACGGGCGTCGCGGTATCGTATTTTTGATGATATGAGTATATTTAGATGTCGGGTTTTCGACGAAAATTTCTAGGTACTGTACTATAATACTAACACTGACAGATTGCGGTGGGCAAGGTTATTAGGTAAGCGAGGTAGGACTGTGGAGACATTTACGTCAGCGATTCGACCGCCTCAGCTTATGAAGAATTAGATTTTAAAGCAGTATATTTCTGGAACTACATAACGGATCGAGCTCAAATTTTCAGTGTAATAATTATTTGATGATTACTTCGCACAATTGTAATAAAAAGTGCAATATTAAATTTGACTAAATGACCCCAATGAAGCGTCCATTTCCAGATTTAAGTAAATCGCTAATTAAAGTAGGTGTAGGTGGGAAATCAAATGGGGCTTTCAGTAAATCTTGGTACAAAAAATATGACTACTTACTGGGAGTTATTACAGTCATTTAAACTGCAGATCGAAGAATAAACTTTCAGATCATCAACAAACATTAGTAGACCAGTAGAATTAGTAAAAAAAAGTCTGAAATTTATTGCAATTTGTTTCAGAATGCCACGCGGATTAAACAATAGTTTTATTGATTACGAACATGACCCTGAATTTGGTCCACTTCTTGACCGCCGGAACATTGTTTATTTAACGATTTATTGTTGAAAAATTCCAAAAAATCGACTTTTTTAAAGATAACTCAAAGACCTTTAACGATAGGTTTTTCAATTTGTAGATACTGTTAGAACTTTGCGAAACGGTTAATTTGAGAGGTGGTTCGTTTAAAACGCTTGAAAATTTGTTTAAATAATTGCAAAAAACCGCGAAAATTTTCGCAATTTACAAATATTTTTCATTCTTTAACAAAAGCACTTTAGTACTTGAAATTTTGACAAAATATGTCTTTTGTTACCCCAAAGTTACCCCTGAAATTTCATCAAAAAATTTTAATTAGTTTAAGAGATATTCAATTTGTTTATTAAAAACATAAATAATGTAAAGTGCAAATTCACCCTGTTCCCGTTATCGTAGAGGGTTGATCCGCGCATCATTTTTTTCGTTGAGACTTAAACTTTATGTTTTCATTAATGGTAAATCAAATTTGCATTATTTTCAACTTCAAAATGGCGTTTGAAAAAGTGTCACATTTTGAGGTTAGGTTTTTTGCTAATAACTATTAAACAAATGAAGATTTTGCAATATCGTTCTCATATCTTTGTAGACCAGGCAAATCTCAGTGTAAAATGGGTTTGGCGTGAACTATTTGGGGACAGTTATTTGTTTATTGCAATGGATAGCTCTATTAATGTAGGATAAGTACATAAAGCCGCAAAAAATCCCGACGTGAGCTAAAGCCGCCATTTAGAAATAATGACTGCCAGAGACATTTTCTTTAAAATCATATATCTTAGTAACCGTTGCTCCGATTTTAGATTTCTTTTTTTTGTTCCATTCCTCACTTCACATTTTACAGAAAGTTTGATTACATATTTTACAATAAATTAAACGATAAACTTAGGAAATTTAAAAATAATTTAAATATTACGGAAATTTAAACTTTTGTAAACTCGAGACGTTTGTACTGAAATTTCTAGTCACTTTTTGAAAAAATAATTTTAATAAAAGTTCTAGAGCACACAATTAGCTTTCATTTGTTTTTTGGCCGATGATACTAACTCAAATATTAACGAAGTAATAGTTATTTATATATAAAATTGTAATCATTTTTAATAATGTACATTAAGGTATAAAGGGTGTCCAGTCAGTGTTCTCTCGGAAGATTGTGCAAAACGGCTAACTTTATAAAAAAACTTTCTTAACAAAACTTTCAATGATTCGTCTCTACTACAACTTAAAATTATTTTCAATTATACAAGGTGTCACAAAAACGAGTCACACAAGAAAGTATAATTTTTTTAAATAGAACAGCCTGCATTTCCTTAACGCCAGTTAAGCCTCCAAGGGCCATGTATTACACCCTAAAATATTTTGCCAAGTTATTTTTTTCTGTTTTTTGGGGCAGTTTACAAACATTTTTGACTGGTATATCTCCGCAATTTATTAATCGTTATTTCTAAAAATGTGGGATGTTGTTTGATAATGATGTATTTACTAAAAATCATTTTTGAAGTACATCTTTAGTATATCGGGTGTCCAAAATATTTGCGTACATTTCTTGATATTTAATTATTATTTTTCCCATTTTTTTTTTTAAATGGAATGCCTAGGTATACTTTTTTTACATGAATGAATAAAACATACAATTCCTCACATTTTAATATCTCTTTATTTTTATTTCAGACATTTTTTGAGATATGACTATACTCAAATAATTTTTGCGTAAATTAAGGTGCTCTTTATTTTAGCATTAAAATCTATATTTTGTTTTACATTTTTTTCAATTTTTTTAAATGGAATGCCTATATATTTTTTAAATGGATGAGTAACGCTTACAATTTCTCACATTTTGATATAGTACACTTTCTTTTATGAACTGTTCTTGAGCAATACTTTTTTTCACGATATTGAAACTAAGCTAACAACTGCTCAAAAGGTCCACCATTTTGATTCAGGTAACACTGAGGTCTCTTGATAAATGAGGGCCTTACACAGTGTAACATATCAACATTTATACGATTGAAACATCGACGAATCCTTTCCATCACATCTTCTCGAGTCGTTGGTTCTACTTTATAAACGTCTGACTTCACAAATCCCCAAAGAAAAAACCCACTGAAGTCAGGTCGGGTGACTTAGGTGGCCATGCAATGAGACCTAGATTTTTTTTTTTTTTTTTTAGATTACTCTGAAGGAGCGGGCGATTGGCCTTCTCCCACTGCGACCTATAAGGTCTATTGTAGTACTCCTTTTTTGTGTGCCTCAGGACTCCCCATCCAAACATGGTCTTCCTAGACTTCGAGTCTGTTGATAAGGGCCCCCAGGCACGGTTATCAGCCTCTGTCTTTCTCTCGCCGAGCCGCCTCAGTCCAGTCAGTCTTTTACAGCTCAGCATATGGACTGAGATCTCCAGCGAGAACTTGGGTCACCATTCCAAGCGCTGGACGCGACCAACGTTGCTTAACATCGATGATCGAGTGCCGGCGCCTAGATCGGAACCCGTACAGAGAGCCTGCAATGAGACCTAACATAATTTAATAAAATAATAAATTAGATATTATTTAACAGTTTATTAAAATATTGGACCTCCTCTTCCTATCCACCTTTCAGGAAACTGATTACCAATGGCCTGACGAACATTTCTACTAAAATGTGGTGGTGCACCTTCAAGTTGTAATCACATATTATTTGTAATTAATCAGGAATATGCTCTATTATTTGTGGAAACGTATTTTGCGTAAAATTTAAGAAGGATGAATAACAATCATTTTTTGGAGCCAGTTCGGCTCCAAGCTAAAAATGCGTATACAAACATTAAAAATGAGAATAAATTTGAAAAACTTAAAATTCAAGGTTATGTTGGACACATGATGCAGATGCCCTATACGAATATTAACCGAACCTGTTGATGTTTCTGAATTTTACATCTCGTCTGGAAACCTGCCGATGAGACTATTTCCATGTTGCCTAATGTATATAAATGTTTAACGTTAGAGGAAATGCTCTAATTATTTCACTAAAGAATGTCTACTTTCTATCTCTGCTTTTGAAAATAATGAATTTTCATTGAATAATACACCTACTATAATAAAAATGATAATAATTAACAGAAGAAACACACTTTACATGTTGGCTCCCAACAAATAACTGTCACTTGGTAACACTGATGAAAATAAAATAAATAGATAGATTATGTTCTCTTATTTACGATTTATGTTGTGACCGTACGGATCTAGTATTTTGACTTCATAACTGTGTTTCTTATTAGTTATTTAAAAGTGTGTGTGCATGTGCGTGTGTGTGTGTACTGTGTAGACATTAAAAAAATGGAGAAAGATTTTGAGAAGGCAGCAAAGTGATAATCTCCCTATTATTGACGGTGAAATGGTGAATGACAATTCCTGTTTACTTAAATAAAATAACTTACTGATAAATCTTTAGATTTAATAATGATTTTAAAAATTATTCAATAAATGTAAAAGAAAATAAAACACTTAAGTCTAGTTGTTTATATTTATCAACTGTAATTTCTATACTACAAAAGTGAAATGAATCATATTTTAACGTTTTTATCCAGTTTTTGTACATATCTATTTAGTTTTATAAATTCAGCAGGTATGAAATACCTATACCTATAAATGTATTATTATACTCTTCGCAAAAACGAAGAGTATATTGTATTTGATCGGCACATTTCTAAAATCGTAAATATCGCTCGTAGAGAAAAAATGTTCATGTCATTGTGTTAGTGAACGAATTCTGAACAACTTTCAAAATGTCCGTCTGTCCGTCCATCACGTTTCTTGTAAGCACGATAACTTAAGAAAGAAAAGTCCGATTGTATTGAAATTTAGAAGTAAGTTAGTAAATTAGTGGTAGCTAGAGGAAGAACCCTATTTTTAGAAAATCGATCGGTAAATAAAAAAGTTATTAATTATTTAATTAAAAAAAATATATTCTCTTAATTTTTGTCGCTTGTACTAAAATGGAAATCTTATTTCCATAATATATTTTTTTTTGTTTATGGATTTTACTAATATATTTCATAGAAATAGGAGTTGAAATATGTATGATTGTTGAAAGATATATATATCACAGACAACCAATTTTCGTAGCAATATGTGGTGGCGCAGCGGCTAAAGTTTTGCATTGCAATACAAAGGTCCCGTGTTCGAATCCCGCACAGGTTGAGTATTTTTTTCATTTTTTTTTTCATATAATTTTTTTCACAACAAAGATGGTATCACAAAATTTAGGATGTCTAAAAACTAACATTATTTACAAGAAAACTGCGAATCGTATCCTATAGAATGTGTAACAATTATATAAAAAGTTCTATGAACAGGCGAAGAGTATGTTTTTGGCTTGTTAAATATTAGTACAGTAACTAGAGGTTTTAACTTTGGAATAATGTCATATGATTCAGATTTCATTCATTTTTGGCAACTTAATAGTAAATGCATCAAAGAAAAGTTTCAGTATACATAACAATCTGCTCATATGTAGCCTCTACCAAGGGTGCCAGAGTATACTGATTGGTCCATCCGCCCAATCCGTCATCAGTGGGGAAATATTGCCACTAATTTTAAATTCATACAACATAATAATTTTTTCTGTAGAAAAGAAGGAAATTTCGCAAAATGAAAAAATACGGGTCAGTTTTTTGTAAAGAGAACTTTTTCAAATATTCAATAAAAAAAACGTGGGAAAGGCCCATTCAATCAGGGTGCTTTTGTTGTTCTTGGCTACTACTATCTGTTATTTTCGAACAGAAATAACAGTGTGTTAATGCTATTTACAAATAACAGTTATAAAATAATAGGTTGTTAAATAGCAACTCATCTCTAATCAATTGTTTTCATTTTCATTGCCTGTTATTGGATGAGGTTTCCTGTGCCCTCCAGACATCGGCGTCAAAGTCACGTGACCGAAAATAATCTATTGGCGACAAATTCAAAAATGGGAGAAAACGGGTTTTTTTCATTTTAACCCTCCCAGGAAAAAAAACATTTTTGGGAAAATTTCTAACCTAACCTAACCTTTAGTCTAAAAGTTAGGTTAAAATTGGCGGCAAATTTAAAAATGGGGAAAAAACGGAAAAAGGAAAAACCCGTTTTTGGGGAAATTTCTAACCTAACTTTTAGTACTAAAAGTTAAATTAAAATTGGCGGTAAATTCAAAAATGGAAAAAAAACGTTTTTTTTTTTTTCATTTTAACCCTCTCAGGAAAAACTCATTTTTGGGAAAATTCCCGGTGAGGGAAAAAACACATTGATATCTTTAAGCAATAGCATACAAAATTCCGTTACTTTACTGCTAACATTATTAATAACTTTTGACAAGGAAAAAAGGGGGGGAAAATTTAAGTATGGTATTCAAAATGAATCAGGGCCTGTTATCTCATTCAGCAAATATTGATGCCTTGTGGGAGGGAGATATAAAACTTTTCTCTCTTTATTTTTAGGTTCCAGACCAAATAACTAGGAGCGCTGATTAACCACACTAGTGTCCATTTTTAACCGAGTGACCCTGAGCGACTGTAAATACTTAAAAAAGTACAGGTTAGCTGTGGAGTTGGGAAGTTTCACTTGTACATGTACATACTTGTAAATATCAAATAATGCATAAAATGTCAAAAGCTACTGGTAAAGAGATAATAGAAAAACCGCTGCCCAAGGAATCACTACTTCCACATCCACTTCCACAACAAAAAAATTTCGTGAAAATAATTGTTTATGGAACTTTAATAATATAATTTTTGAAATCCTCTACCCCAAAAACCCATAAAACGATACCCCACATCGGTAGTGGGGTGGGGGTGGTGATGGGGGTGGTAATGGGGGTGGCTAATGCCAAAATTTTTTTTGAGACCTTGGCTTCTCTTGTATATACTAAATACCAATTTTATGGACTCTTACCTGCTTGATCTACCTATTTACCTCAAATTTACCCCAATTTACCCCCCAACCCTTCGACGGAACAAGATGAAAATATAATCTAGTTCTAGATCTCGTTAAAGTACATATGTGTATCAAATTTCAAGTTAATATCTCAAACGGTTCCAGAGTAAACGTGCGCACAAAAAAAAGTTACAGACAGACAGACAGACAGACCGACAGACAAGACAGACCGACAGACAGACAGAAATTTTTTTTTCGCTCAAACTTAAAATCTCGACGTTTCATGACATTCTAAGCCTATTTGAACAATAAAAATTTTTAAAAATTTTTTTGTCGTTACTATACTTCCACTGGATGTGGAAGTAAAATTTAGAGAAACATTTTCACAATTCGGGATACCTAAGATAGTGTGCTCAGATAATGGTCCACAATTTACAATTGGTATTTGAAAAAGTTTGCACAAGATTATAAATTTCATTGGATAAGCAGCAGTCCAATACATACACAGTCCAATGGACAAGCTGAGAGTACTTGTCAAACTAGTAAAGAATATCCTAAAGAAACGTGAGGGGCTGTTAGCTTATAGAAAGAGAAACGCCAGAAAACATAGATAATGATATTTATCAAAAGACTAAAGATGACTCGCGAGTAGATCCAGGAGAAAACGATGAGAGCAAAAAAGATGAAGAAAAGAACGAGAATATGAGAAGTTCTACATTCCATTCTCCACCAGAAAATAAAGAAAACAAAGAAGATGAGAAAGAGAATGTTGTGAGAAGAAGTTCTAGCAGACTGCATAAGAAACCAACTTATCTTAAAGATTTTGTTTAAATACCTTTACTACAATTTCAAAATAAGAAAGGGAGATGTAGTGGACTTTGATTTACTTGTCATAGATGTCGTTCTGTTAATTAATATATTTATTATAAGTTATATGAATAAAAGTTTAATATAAAATAATACTTGATTGTATTTGCTAAAGTCAGGGTGTATTAAATAGATGATGCGACGACAACCTTCACAGTGGCTTCATAAGTGCTTACTTTGTACATAATGTAATAGATGGCAGGACCAATAAGTTCTCTCATTACATACGCATAGATAGATAATTTTACTGGTTCTGTGCATATGTGCATACAGTGTTGCATACATTCCCGGCCTTATGTTTTTTGTTTAGTGAAACAAGATTCCAGTAACATCTGACATTAAGTAGCTATATTAAAACACTGAAAGAATATATGCAACACTACATGCAGCATTGCACGTGTCGCCACAGCTAACCTCAAAAATATATATTTCTTAAGATTTACAAGTATTACGTAGCTGTTATTAAAATTTCTGCCTGGTTCCTGTACTTTTAACCAAAATCAAGTTCAACGTAATGTGTATGAAGTTTTAAATAGTTTGTTGCAATAAAATAAGACACTTTTTGCATGTTAGGAATCTAACCTATAATTAGCAGTCTATTTTTATCAATCAACAATATTGAAAAATTATTTGCGTGAATTTTTAAATATTTGCAGCTAAAAATGCCTATACAAATATTAAAAATGAGAATAAAGGAAAAAACCTTAAAATTTGAGGTTATGTTAGTTATACTATGCATATGCCCAGGTAATTGTAGGACCTTATTGCTCGTGCCATCTACTAAAGTAAATAGAAACCATGCACTTATGAAGCCATTATTATAATAGGAAAGTGCCGTACGTCAGACCACCTATTTAATACACCGTGGCTAAAGTGCACAACATTAAAAATTAGTAGTTATAAAAATCAATTTATTACAGAATTCTAGATTAGTACCAGAACAAATAAATAGATGGCGAGTTGACGTTTTCGCAAAGCGACAAGTTTTAATAATAAAGTTTCCAATCTATACCTCTCAGGGCCGGTTTATCAGTGCGCAGTTATGTACTTTAGCCGTTGGTCAAGCATTAGCTGTCGGTCATATTAACGTCAAACTGTTTATTAGTGTTCCGGTTACCAAACCGTAAGGCAAAGTCGCGGCTACTTTAACAGACGCTTTTTTTGCCTGTTATGGAGATAGCTGGAGGTTACAATGTTGTTTACATGTATAAAGTAAGGTTATAAACCGCTTGTTCGTGTTTGTGTCAAAAAAATATAAAAATCAAATGTATTTTGAAGAAATCGACGTTAGTGAGGAAGATGAGGACTTTTTTTGATTATGAGAGAAGACCTTATACAGTTAATAATGGAGTCAATGGAAGCCTGAAAATATGCATTATTTCGGAATAATTACGGGAAGCTTCGATTTTCCTAAAACCTTTTGATATCACTTTTACATAGCTTAAAATTAAATGGAAAGTTATAAACATATAATCGTGAGGAAATTGTTTATTAATTATTTAAGCAAAAAGAAACCTTTTTTTTAACAAAATTATTATAAGTTGAAAACTTTTAAAAGAATTTAATTCAAATTGACATATAAGGGGGTTGTCGAGGTCGCTGAAACAGATTATGATGTCAAAAAATCGTAATTCAAATTGGCTGATCCAATATAGCCGACTATCAAGCAATAAAATAATTCAATACACTATTCAATTCAAACACAATTTAAATTTTCACATAAAAACTTAAAAAGAAGCTGAAAAAAGTGATATTGTACATAGCATTACTAGATGATCTATGGAAAAAGTGCCCAAAATACTTTTAAATTGCTCTGCAGGCACACACACAGCGCAACGTGTGGGGCAGATGATACGTACCGCTTACCGCGAAGATGATGTTTTACTTTCAATCTCTTTCTATTATTCAAGCATTATAATTTGACTCATAGCCCTGTACTACGTGAATATTTTTAATATGTTGTCGATATTTTAAACAGGATAAAAATTGTAGAAACAATTAACATTAAGTCGATTTACCGAAAAAACTTGAGTTTTTCAATATTTCGTGAAAAGTATGGGTTTATATATATTCCAAAATTTTTTCATCATCAGATTTACTTATTTTGAGGTCCTACTATAAACATATGCTGCACAGGTAGGCTAAATAAATTTTTTTATAAAAGTTATTAACGTTTATTTTACCCATAATTTCACGAATTTTGCAGCAAAAAAAAATTGTTTTTTATTTTCGTAAAAAAGGGGGTTAATTTAATTTTTAAGGTAAATCCCCTTGAAGCATCTTAAATTACACATTTCAAGCTTTAAAAATTGCACCTACGAAGATTTAATAACGCAATTTAAACCAGAGAAATAGGTGGTTAAAGTTAGTTATATATACAAAATTTTATTATCATCTTCTCAAAATTTTGAAATTTTCAAAAATAACTTTTTGAGATTTTTTTCACTCATCGGATCTTTTTATTACTTCAAGAGTAAAATGTGAAAGACCCGAGTTTTTATCTTCATATTTTTAGAAATGGTAGAGCTTTAACCTATTTCATCGCAAATCTCTTTATGTTCCTACTTCATATATGCACTATTCCTACATACATTCATAATTATATTTGAAAATATAATAATTTAATAACTGCATGTTTCTTCTTTCATTTAAGCTTTTGTGAGGTAAATTTCGTTAATTAGTTCAAAAGTTACAACAAAATTAGTGTAGCGGGTCCGAGGTCGCGCGCGGTTCGCGCCATACTCTCCACGTTCCATTTTCGTGCATTAAACAAAAAAAATCTGGAGCTTACATTTTTGATCGTACAAAAAAACTCCATATACATTTTTGATGTGAAATTTCCCGTACTTTCGAAAGGTGTGAAGGTACTTTTTGAAAGAAAAAAATATTTTAAGATATATTTGACACAGACTGGTATTCTGCAAATATTTTATTTAATAAAAAATTACGCTCAAGGACTATTGTTGGTAACTTTTGGTATGTTGTTCCTGACATGTTCAGGGATATATCCTCAAAAGTTACCGCTTCCCGGAATTTTTCCGAAGCGAAAATCTCTATTGACTCCACTATAAGGAAAGAATCGATCCTTTTGAAGAATTAGACAATATAGAATTTCATAAAAGATTTCGACTAACAAAGGACTTTAAAATGGCAGACCTTTTTAGTTTTTTATTGCTATTTTCCATTATCACAAACGGAGTACCCAAAGACAATTATCATTTATATTACAGACACAAGAATAAAAAGTACCAACCAAACTAGGATGAAAAATAATCGAAAATCTTGGGTTAGAAATTATGAATTTACATTGTTGCTTATTTACAAATATCTATTTCCTTCGGTGGTTTATCACGTCTACATTTTCATCTTTTTTTACTGAATTGGAAAACATATTTCTACTCGCAAAATAACTTTCTGTAAGTATAATTTTTAACCTTTTTAAACAATTTCCTTTAAAAAATACATAAAACACAAAATATAAACAGGGACATACTCTTTATATATGCTACAAATTAGTATTTCCGGCAACATTGCCTACATCCCATCTGACTGGAACTCTGCTGCCAAATTTACATTTTATGTAGCTGACGGTTTTCTAACTGCCGGTTGGTCGAAGGCAGGATAAACACTTTTTAATTTAACAGAGACTTTAACAGCCAGCTATAGTTGACTGGCAGCTATGTAACAGGAACATTTAACCGCGCACTGATAAACCGGCCCTCAGTAATCTATGAAATGAATCCATTTTTATAACTAATGTCGGACAAATATTTTCTATGCTTGCCCTGTTTATAAAATTTTTCTGTTTTATCAGATAGCTGTGCTATAAATTTTTTAAATATAATATTGATCAAAGATAGCTGTGATAAAATAAATCATAATCGACAGATGTGATCATAAATGTCATTTATGTAGTTTGTGTTAATTAAAATCACTTGAATTCATTCGAAGATGCCAGAAAATGATGATCATGAGTGCAACCTACTCTATCGACATGATGAAATTGTTAAAAATTTCATCGATACAGGAATATTTATTGAAATACGGCGAAAATTTCGGAGTACTGTTATGCTCAATAGGTCCCATCCCCTAAGCTCAGGATATTTCAAGTCCATTGCTGCTGGCCGCCATGAACAGATAAAGCATCTGCTCCACTACTACTACATGGTTCATCCCTTGAGTATGTTTAACTTATTCTGGGAATTTTTTATGTTTCTTTTATTTACATGTCAGTTTACATTGATACCTGTGGATTCAACATATCAGACTCAGAAAGTTAAGCCCAATATTTATTTTGCAATGTTTATCGTTAACCTATTGCAATTAATGGACATAATAAAGAATTTCTTCACCGGATACTATGACGACAAAAAAAGTAAAGTGATTTTAGACCATTCCAAAGTTGCTAAACGCTACTTACTAACTTTCTTCTTTTTCGACATAATGTCTTCAATGTATGCCTACATGTACCCATTCAGAAACATTTTAAATCGTTATATATCCGCAAATTTACGATCGCTTATAAGGCTGCTTAACAGATTGAAAATTTGTCGAATGGTTAGATGGTTGCATACACTAGAATTGTTTCGACAATATATGGGTTACTCCAGCTATCTCTTCAAAGGAATCAGAGTGGTGCTCGTATTCCTTTTAATAGCATTCTGGGCTTTCTCCGTGATATTTTACATTCAGAATTACGTTAACGAATTCTTACTTCCTGAGGAAGTGGAGGCGCCTCAGTCAGGTGTGAATGAGGTATGTAAAAGCTATTATGCGGCAACCGTAATGCTTTTGGTGGTGAGCGTTGGCGGAAAGGATATCAAAACTATTCCACAGTTTATAAGTGCCATTTTCTTCTTGTGCTTCGGATTTGGCCTGCAAATGTTTCTGTATGCTCAAATATTGCAAGTGTGGACCAAATATGCGAGTGCTGAGAACAAACATCATGCTTTATATGAACAGTTCAAAGAATACATGAAGTACAAGGAGCTGCCCATTGCCTTACGAGAAAGGATTTTTTCTTATTTCGAATTCAAATTTCACAGGCAGTTTTTCAAGGAATCTGATATTAACAATATGGTTTCTCCGATATTACGACAGGAAATCTTGCTACATATTACCAAAAATCACATCGAGAAAGTAGATTTTTTCAAACATTTACCAGAAAATATTTTAATGAAGGTGGTCACTCAACTAAAATCAGAAGTCTACTTGCCAGATGACGTGATAATTAGCGCAGGGTCGTCTGGAACCTGTATGTTTTTTATATATCATGGGACGGTTGCCGTTTACACGCCTATGGGAAAGGAGATTTGTCATTTGGATGACGGTGCGCACTTTGGAGAGATAGCTCTGATTTTCAATGAAACTCGCGTCGCTACAGTAATTGCTGTAACTGCCTGTGAATTGTTCATATTGAGGAGAACAGATTTCATGGATACAATAGAACCATTTCCAGAGTTTAAGGAGCAGCTCTTAACCTTAGCAACAGAAAGGCTGCACAAGACAATAAAACAATCGTAATAATCTTCTTGTGGCATATAGTGGTTTATGGTATCACTATCGTTTTTTGTTACTTGTGGTCATTATAATTTAATAAAAATGATCTCTTCGAGCTTCGTCGTCAAGCTATAGGATCTCGCCTATTGCCCGCAATTTTGATCTAACGACTTTTAATCAACAATATACACTATGCACATGCAAAGTTATCCTGCGTTATCTGATGACAATCATCCAAGTATCTAACCTGGCACATATTTCTTACTTGGTATAGCTGCAAACTGTTATATTTTATGGCATTTGATAAACGAAGCGAAACGAAACGAGCCAGTCATCCTAAAAACTCCAAAGTTCCTGGTAAGTGGTCATAACAATTCACAATTTGTAATATGTAATATTTTTTGTGCATATGACTGTTTTTGTTTTATTTCTTGGTTCATTTGGTGGGGAAATATGGGGGGGAAAAGCAAAATATATAAGGATTTATGAATCGTGTTATATTTCTTATGGCAGATGAAGGATCCAAATGAAATATATCAGACATAGAGAAAAGGGTAGAGAAGTTCGAAAGAGGCAAAACTTCTTCACATAAGATGCATATTTATTTCTGAAGCATCTATAGTATATAATTTTCGTTCAAAGAAAAGTAAACTCGCTACTGAATGCATAGGGAAACAATATACTGTCCAATAACCACTTCCAACTGTGATAAAACACATTACCCCCTTCCGTGATGTGCAGTCCGGTAGTTAGGTAAACATGAATTTAAACTATTTGAAGTAGTTATACTTTGGACGAAATTTTAAAACTTTTATTATTGAAAAAATTCTGATCCGCTACTCAAGAAACAAAATTTATAGCTCGTGATGTCACATCTATCAAAGTATGAAACATCCTTTACTTAGTTTCGTAACACATTTCATTTTATATTATCCAAGATGTGAAATTCTTATCTTAAATCCATTTTGAAAATATAGAGATTAATCCTGCATGTTTATTTATAAACATAGGATTAGCCCTAAATAAGTTTAAATCAATTATTCTTGACCTCTGGTGAAAAGTGACGACCAGATTTTTTTTTTCATTCTCTTATAATTGAATAGCACTTTAATTTCGTTCGATACTGGGTAAAAATGCATCTAATGAAATTTAGTCAAGGTACTTAACTTTTTTAGATATTGGCAAAGAGCAATTTTGGATAAATATGTTCGACAAGATTGTGTGGACCACCAAGATTAAAAAAATAATAAGTAGACTGTATGTTTTAGATTGTTTAATATGTATTGATTTTATATCTTAATAAATAGTTCATGTTGAAATCTGTTTTTACTGATGAAATATTAAGAAGAAGACATACCTGGTAATAAACTTTTCATATCGATTTTGCTCAATAACAGTGCTTCCGATCGATGTTCAACAGTACCTGTTTTAGATAGAAAACTCTGGATATTTTACTGTCAAGAACTCGAAATAATTACATAAAAAAAAACAGAATTTTGGAGAACGTCTAGTATTACTGATATTTCAAGAGACTTAAAAGATATGATATTGCACAGTCAATTGAATCGTGTTATGCAACAGAGATTCAACACACATAACTATGTGTGTTGGTTGTTTGTTGCAGAAATGTATAACCCCTGATATGTGGTAAAGAACTTGCAGTGATTTAGAGAGTTTAAGTGGTCCTTTCAAATTGAGGACGAAAAATTTTTGCTGACAGTATTCTGAGTAGTGCATAAAAAAAAATGGCTACTGTTTTCAAATAAATTCGGCAAGAAATATCAAACACTCAATTAAGTGTATCGAGATTTTTACTTTTTTTAATTATTATTTACATTTACCAGAAGTTTGTCATATCCTTTTTTAGAAATAGCCACTCAATGCTACAAAGTTTGTAATTTTACGAAGTTACTGACTTAAAATCAAATCATTTAGAAGCCGACAGTAGATTATTTAGTCATATGTTTTATTATGTTAAACATTTAAATAATTGTTTTCATTTTACAAGCTGATGATACTGATATTTTTATACTAGGAATTCATTTCTGGAATGAGCTATCCTTAAATTGTGTATCTGTGTGGTTTAATGTGCTCCGCAAAACGTGCTCAAGTCCTAGGTTGCCACTTAGCTGCTGTATCGCTAGGTAATACTGTTAGCCAAATATTGCCAACACTACATGCTTTAACAGGATGTGACACTACAAGCCTTAAAATAAAGGCTCTAAATCTTTCATGTGCACCATTGGTACAATCAGCATTATTTATTTATTTATTTTTTTATTTATATAGTTACACCACCCCACAGCAAAAACCAATTACGGGGTGGGAAAAAAAACAATACAATAATTTATACCTAATGGTAAATAATACAAACAGACAAAAAGCAAAAAGAACAGATTATATACATGCATAATACACTAACAGATTAAAAGAATATTAAAATAAAATTACAGATTACTACGAAAAGATACACTTAATACTTGAAATACTCGAGTAAAATATATCAAGCTGTCCTTCAATTGACATGTAAGTGTTACACATAAAAAATAAGGGAGAGAACATCAGAGCATTTGTTCGTGGAGTGGGAAGATAAAATGTTTTATAATTACGCGTCTCAAATGAGGGGGCATGAAAATTTAACATATTCAAGATGTTAGGGCAATCGATGAGATTAAAAATTAACTTGTGCAAAAACAAAAGAGAACAAAGTTTCCTGCGGTCGTGTAAACTAAGAAAACCAAATCTATTTAGCAACTGTCCATGTTCGAAGCCAACAGCGGGATATACATGATCAATTTTGTATGAAACGAATTTTAGGTAGCGCCGTTGTATATTCTCTATGCAATTACAATATTTATTATATCCTGGATTCCAAATAAGTGAAGCATATTCAAGTCTGGATTTAACAAATGCAGAATAAAGAAGATTTAATAATTCAATGTCATCAAAACCACTTGAATTTCTAATCACAAAACCCAAACTTTTATAAGCAGAGAGAACAATGTTTTCTATATGTTTGTTAAAATTTAGTTTCGAGTCGAATAGAACCCCCAAGTCATTAAACTCATCTGATCTATTTAATACGGTATCGTTCAACTCATAATCGAATAACAGTGGATTATTCTTTCTGCAGAAAGACAGAACGTTACATTTGGCGATGTTTAAAGGCAGATTATTTAGAAGACACCAGTCATTAACATAATTTAAATTACTTTGGAGTAACGCACAATCCTCGTCAGTATCAACAGTATAATACAATTTCATGTCATCAGCATATAGCAGGCAGTTGACATCAACACAGGTCACTAAATCGTTAATAAATAAAATAAATAATAGAGGCCCCAGCACTGAGCCTTGGGGTACTCCGGAAGTAGCTAGAAATTGATCAGACTTAAAGCCACGGTATTCTACATATTGGCTCCTTCCAGTTAAAAAAGATGATAGCAGGGAAGTTAGCAAATCTGAAAAACCGAATACTTTAAGTTTATGTAGGAGAATGCCGTGGTCAAGTCTGTCAAAAGCTTTGGAAAAATCAGTATATATAACGTCAACTTGTTTGCCCGCATCGATAGCCTCAGAAATAAATTGTGTGACAGTGAATAAATTTGTAACTGTTGATCTACCCTTTACAAAGCCATGTTGAGATATACTGATCTGCCCTCGCACATTATTATAAATTTGGTCATATAAAGAAATTTCAAAGACTTTGGCGAAATTACAAATTATCGTAATAGGACGATAATTTGCAACGTAGCTTTTATCTCCCTTTTTAAAAATTGGACACACTCTGGATAATTTCCACCGATCTGGGAATACACCGGATTTTAAGCATAAATTAAAAATAATCATTAGTGGGTAAACAAAAGCGTACGCACAGTCTCTAATAATAAAAGCCGGTATGTCATCCGGTCCCTTAGTGAACTTAGGCTTCAGTTTCAGTAAAGCTTCTAAAACATTTACTTCATTAAACATATTTATATGCGTGAAATTTGTTGTGCTAAGTACATCACCAGGGTTCCAGTTAGCGTTATTCGGAGTATATGCAGTTTGAAAAAACGAGGCAAAAGCGTTGACAATGTCTAAGGGATTTCTGTATTCACGGTCGTTATATATTACTTGATCAGGCAAAGAGCCACTGTTTCTTTTGGAATTTACATAGGACCAGAACTGTTTCGCGTTTGATTTAATATTATTTTGTAATCCATTCAGATAATCTTTGTAGGAGTTATTAACATCGATTTTTATTTTTGCTCTTAACTGTTTAAATTCGTCATAAGACTTTGCATTGTTACGTTTTTTATAATCTCTCCACAGAATCGCTTTTTTCTTGATGTCCAAGATAATACTGTTTGTATACCAAGGTGGGTATTTTCTGGGGCGTGACACGTGTTTGGGGACATATAATTCAAAAACATACATCAGCAGCTCATAAAATTTCTCACATGCTAAGTTACAGTCCTGAATCTCAGATAAAAATGTCCAATCAAGTGGGTTTAAATGAGTATATAAATTTAAAAAGTCTGCTTTTCGGAAATTAAAAGTTTCAGTATTGTTCAGCGGAAATACATTATTCTTCATGGATACTTTACAAATTATACCTATGTTAAGTGCGGGATGATGAAGATCTTCAGGAAGTAGTACATCTTTAGATTTTACAACATCGCAATTTTTATTGGATAGGACTAGATCTAACACCCTGTTATTTTGATTAAGTATATTATTATATTGTTTCAGGTCATAGAAATTAGAGAAAGACTTTAATAGCAATGCTAGATCAGTGTAAATATTACGTAGGCAACAATCATGATACTCGGGAATATTAAAATCACCAACAAAGAAGATATCACCTTCACAAATATGTTCGAGGGTTTCAAGACACTCAAATAATTGATTATAAAAGGTTATATTTAAACCAGGTGGAATATAAACCACAAAAATAAAGAATGTGTATAGGCGTAATTTCATTCTGGCTCCGACTATATCTATACAGGGGACGGCATCATGAATAAAATCTAAATCAACTTCATCCAATTTAACTGTTTTATTTGCAGCTAATAAGACTCCACCGCCTCTCTTTGCCTGAGTAAGTAAAATATTTCTATCGTCCCGTATGACCGAGTATTCGCTACTGAAAAACTCGGAATTTAAAACATTAGACTGAAGCCAAGTTTCACTAAGCGCAATTATCATATCTTGGTAATGGTGGCATTATAACACCAGAAAAAACGAAAGAATTAGAGAAAGCTTGCACCTACATCACATAAAAATTAACATCAACAGCAGATGAGTTACGGCATAAAACAATCACATAGTCATTATGCTTTGTAATTAATTTGTCCCAAGTATTTTGCACATCTGATGCTGTTAGATGTGATTTTGTTGTTTTTTGGTAAATGTGGACTGTAATTAATGTTCACTGATACTGGTAACTTCCCTTTATTTCCTTTTAATACATTCACACAAAATGATGAGTTTACTTATTTTCTACAGTTACAACATAAAACATACATTTTTGAGTGTGCTTCTACCCTCAAACATTGTTCTACTTATAATAATCTTTAATTTGGGTGTCCTACTGACTGGATTTTTTGTCCTCCCTTCCCTGCAACTAGTGCACATGCGCACAGAACTCCAGCGCGGGATTAACTTGTAATTTCAAAATAATTTGATTTAACACATGCTCTACATTTATATATTCAGAGAGGAGTTTCAGCTGAAGTTTACATATGGAAAAATGCAAATAAATCATTTTATGAACCATTAAATTTCGAACACTTCGGCTATGAATTAAGAAATTCGCATCTCTACCCAAAACAAATGACAAAAGACTGTGTATAGTTCATATCAAACTTATAGCAACATGAGGCCCAGTGTTTCAATGCAAAGTTAAGCACTTTATCCTACAAATAAATTAGCTAGAAGGTTAGAATATGAAGTTTCAATATTAAAGTGTTTAACAAAGCACATTCTAAACTGCTAGCTAATTTATTTGTAGGATAAAGTGCTTAACTTTGCACTGAAATACTGGGTCTCATGTTGCTATAAGTTTGAGATGTACTATACCTTCTGGGTTAATCAGCCCGTGTACATGTGAGTCGATTTGCAGTACTAATAGTTGTAGTTATAGAAAGTTGGCGTTGACGTGGATAACTGTGCAAATGTGACACCAGTATTTGTAAGAATTTTGAATCTGAATGAAAAATATTTTTACTATGTCGTTTTTGTTTATTTTCTCCAATAAAGACCTTCAAATCGTTTAAATTTATAACAGTTTGGCGTTTACTATTAACAAAGTAAGTATTTCGAAAAATCCAAATGGACCAGAACTTTGGAGGGCAACACATGTTTTAATGTTGTTGCAGTAGTAGAAAACTCATACTCTGAGCACCTCGTCTAATATCCTACTTGATGTCAAATCAGGTATCTATGATTCTTTAATATATTGTATAGGATTAAAAATCAATGTTAAATCCAAGTTTACGAACTCGGCAGACCTTCGGGTCTACTGTAACTAGGATCAGAAAATTCATTTTACCCCGAACCCAAGCCCCAAATGGGGTCAGAGCGGGCCAAAAAATGCCACCCCCAATATATAGTACCATTATAGTAAATGGATCGGAAAAGAGGAAGGAATATTTAAAAAATATATATAAAAAAAAATCAGTTATAAACAGATCTTATACTTTTTAAACAACTTTAGCTCTCTTCGACGGTCCGGGAGTGTCGTCCGTGTCATCTGTGTCGCTGTTATCTCTTATCTCCTTTTCTTCTTCTTGAGCCCAGAAGAGATTATCCAACGCCTCGTTGTCTGATTCTTCTTCGAGATCTGGGTTAGAGATTTTTACCGATCCGCCTCTTCGCATCTGGCTCCTATAAACGAGCCGTCTCAGTGAGTTGACTCAAAAGAGCTACATGACTCACAATTCACTTAATAACCCACACGGTTCGCATGTCATGCGCGCGAGATAATTTTTTACACACTTTTATAGAGACAAATACGCGCATTTTAATTATTATAGATACCTACATTTGTAAGCAACTTACTTATTATATTAACTATATTCCAACAGACATTTTAATTATCTAAAGAACCGAGCGACTCATTTCTATTCTATCTGTCACCAACGTTCGAGTCGTGGTGACTCGACGGCTGTAAATTAATGATGGCAAGACCGGGTCTTACCAGGTCAATCACTCAAATGACCCGTTCACATAGGGCGTTTTTTCACTGGCCGATACGATACCGACAATGTCGTACCGATACTGATGAATACCATATAATAACACAGCGCCGACAAAATGTGACAAAACGGTATCGTATCGGCAAGTGAAAAAGAGTTCCATATAATTTTATGCATTTGTGCTGCCCCGATATCGTTGTATCGGTGTCGTTCACGAAAAATCGGTATCATTTCGACCAGTGAAAAAACTCCCGAAGATTCATATGAACGACACGGTGGATACATGGTCAGTTTATTCTGTTGGTTCCACGTTGGCTCTCGTTCGCCGTGCACCGATCGCGAATATCTTATTGGAAAATACGTCCAAAATCCCGTGTTCGGTCAGGTCATATGAACCATAGGGTCACGGAGAGTGATCGAATCGATCACGGGTCTTTTGGAAGACCCGTTCATTGTGAACGGGTTGTTCATGAACGACACATCACTACTGTAAATGGGCCGGCGTTCATGAAAAGAGCCGAGAGTCATGTAATTCGGAAATCGAGATCCGATTCACTTGACTCGCAGTACTGAGCCGGCTCACGAGTTACCCATCTGGGTAGTGTACATTTATACTTAAATCAGAAGCATTGTCGCATGACTGTCCACTGCAATGCATGCAAACCGTCGAACATTTCAATCCAGATTTTTTCAACTACACGCATTGCTACAGCCCCTCTTGCAGCTGCATGATATTGTGGTGATCGCCAGTGAAGACACAGATCTTCTAGTCATTCTCACTGACATTACAAAGAAACACACAATCTTTTTCCAAAAATGTGGGAGAGGAAAAGACTGGACGCGCCTTATTCAAACGCCTCCTCAAAATACAAGTCTCCTGAACTCATTTTATTTCTGCATGCCTTCAGTGGATGTGACTCTACATCGGCATTGTTCGGGCAAGGAAAAATGAAACTATTTGCTATAATCAAAAAACATCCAGACCTTGAGGATAAGATTGCTGTATTTTATAAATCAAATGGCATACCTGAGCAAATTGCCGAAGCAGGCGAGTTGCGCTATATGGAGGCAAACACCACCAGGTAAAAACAAGAGGGAAGATGCATGAAATTTTAAAATGCTTGAAAAAGTGATTTGCTCTTAATTTCCATTACGCAGAAAACGATTATAACAAAAGATAATTTGTCCAAAGTAGACGCAGTGTCCTAACCTCTTGCTGACGTCTGTCTGCGAACTAATTTTGGAGAATCTTGAATGTAAAATTACCATATTTGTAGTGATACTCTTAGTTTTACATTTAGGCACAATGCAATATTTGTAACTCATAAGTCATAATAATGTTGTTCACTAGCTCATTAACCAAATATTAACACAATAACACCCAGCTAACAATTTAGGTGTCGACGATTTTAGCTAAAGGAAATTAGACCAAAACAGGTTGAAATTAGGTAATTTTAAAGTTTAATTGGTTAAGTCGCTGTGTTCCCTATTAGGTACAGGTAAATTATTAGTGAAATTAATGACTTAATAGGTTATGACAAATATTTTAGTAACTATTTTCACCTAATAGGGGGGAGTAGGTGAAAAGTGACCTATTTGAAACAATTTGGTAATGTAAATAAGGGAATATTTGTGACTTAATAAGTAATATTTTCATTAAATAACTTATTAAGAAATTTTGTTGACGTTATCAATATACCCTGATAGGAGATATTAGTGAAGTGTATTGAAATGACTAAATAGGTGATGGTATGTCTTAAAGAAAGCTCCTTAGATACCTAATAAGGACCCTAAAAATACTTACATTTCCACCAAAAAGTCGAAATGACTTTATTATTCAACCAATAAGTTATTTGCACCTATTGGTCAAAATTATTAATTACTTATTTTGTCGAATTTTACCAAAATAAGTGACGCGCAGGAAATTGCATATAATATTAAGAACTTGCCGTCATTATTCATGTTTCTGTGGTCCAGTGTGATTGTGTTGCCATTTCGATCATTTCACTTTCTCCGTAATAACTTTAAAACACTACGAGTAAAAGAAAAGTGACATAGAGGACCGATTTTTATCGCCAAGTTAAGAAAATAAGAAGTAAAAATGAAATACAGTGGAAAACTGTGCGCAGCAAGAATTGTTCTGTTAACGTCTCTTGTACACAAGCCGTAAAAGCTATCCGTAAAACCGTGATAGGACAAACTGCAGAAAATCTACATGCTTCATCATCTCGTTCAGATATTGAAGATCCATTTACATCTACTTTCTGGTGCCGCCGCGCCGACACAACTATTGGGCGGCACAAACTCGTTCACTAGTCGCCTACTGTACCCATTATTTTATGCTCTAAAAAAGACATCCATTTTGCAAATCAAAGTTCATATAAATAAGCAAACTAGTTAAAATTAGAAAAAAATAACTCTGAACAAATAATTTTGGTTTCAAGTTGATTCATTGTTTAATTTTTTGGCACCTCCGGCGGCCCTTGTATTATGGCGCCCGGCGCGGTCGCCCCACTCGCGCTGCCTTAGAACCGGCACTGGTTTCATTGATAAATCAACTGAATTATCAAAGCACATTTTAAAACAGTTTGTATTTTCCGAAATATTCAATTTGTATCAACAGTATACAAAATCAGAAAGTCCTTCGTTTGGCATTGCGCTATTAACCGACCGCCCAATAAAGATGTCTACTAGTACTTTAGCAGAGGTAAAGAGTGGACACGTCCATCAAGAGAGGCTTTTACACGATTACATGCCTTGCTCTTATTGCCATCCCAATATGTACACTTTCCGATACTGTACACATTATGTTACATGCATGACCATGTTATGGTTTATAAAATAAATATAACTTTATAAGTACATAGAAACCTATTTTCCACGTAAAAATAAGTACACTAAGGGAATAGTCTGAGCACAAATAAACAATCGAATAAAGTAACCTGTTGGTTCATGTAAGATCTAATAGGTGAAATCACCTATTATGTATGAAATAGCCACCAATACGAGACTTGTTAGGTTGTAGAATAACCCCCAATAGGTGAATTTAGTGATTTACGTAGAATTAACGACATATTAAATGTTAATTAGATACATTAAAATGGGAGACCAATTGGTGTAACATAACGTAATTAGGTGAAATAATTACAATTATGTGAACAAATATTGGTAATATTATACACTTATTACCTAATAGATGGCAAAAATAGCTTGTTTTTCACTAATCTCTAAAGATGAAGTCAAAAATATTGGTGGAAATTAAGTTCTGACACCTATTAAGTAACATTGCAAGGAAGTAGCCATATTTATTCGAAAATACGGAACACCGAAAACTCGCCATGAAAATCTAAACTTTTGTTTTTGGAAATAATTTAATTCATAAGTATTCATTGAACGTATTGAGAATTATTGAATTATTATAAGCTTGAAAAAACAGAATATCAAGTCAAAAACTGAAAAAAAAAATTTGATATAGTTATAAGTATTTTTTTTTCTTTATAATAATAGATATTTTTAAAGGGCTTAGTAATATTTCAAGGTACAATGCCTAATTTCAACAGAAAAAAATCATTCCCTAGTAAATTCTCGTGTATATACAGTGCAAATTAAACAATAGTCAAGGATAAAAATATGTCTCATAAGTAGTTAATAAGTACTTAGTTATTATTATCAACCATTATATAGGTATATAGTTTTACCTTTTTGACGAAGCAGTTTTAAAGCAAGTATGAAAGGTAGAAAATAAGTAATCCACTACATAGATTTAATGTATTTTCGACATAAAAAAGGTGTCTGACAACTTAACCTAATAGATCCAATAACACCTATTCAGCTTGTTTTCCACGTCGAATCAACGTGTCAAAAAACACCATTTAGGTTGATTCGACGTTGAATTTATGTCCTATTTCACGTATCGAAATTGGTGGCATCACCTGTTCGACATCGAATCGACGTCGAATAACACCTAAATTGTTAGCTGGGACACCACAAACAAGAACTTGGTAAACAATAAACAGTAAACTGACATTTGACAAACCCATCGAAATTGCTTTAGATATACAAAACTACTGAAGCATGTTTATACGGAAAAAGAAACTTCCATTCACTATTCCGTCCTTGTCTGACAAGATCTGATTGGTTGAAGAAAACGTCCGATTGGCTTAACCGTCTGTACACAAACCGAGAAAAAGAATGGAATAGTGCACGCAAGTTTCTCTCTCTGTGTCACTTTCTCTAGTCGAGTGCACCTTCCAGTTTGTTTTTAATTTCAATGGACAAATCATAACGGAAAAAAAGCACAGTTAATGGCGCTAAATAACTGCCGTTTTGAAGTATTCATATTCCTCACCGATGAAATTATTTATTTTCTCGCTGTATTAACATTAAAAAAATCGTAAATTTTACATTTTTATAACTTTTTTTTGATGCTATATCGATTTTCATTATAAAAAAAATCATGCAACTTCTCTATTGTTACTTCTTTAATATTACTATTTTTACTGTATCTTTCAGGTGCAGAAGTGGCTGGGTGTGCAAAAGAATCCTGTTGATTAAGGCTGGTGCGCACGTCCCAAGGCCTCACTCCCAAAATAATGTCCAGGGATTAGACTGGCGGTACATGACCAATCAGTTGCAACGTTTTTAAAATGCATGCAAATCATATACAGTGTGTCCCAGGATAGATGTAACAAGAGGTGTAATAGACCAAAAATTTTGGAATGGTATTTGGGGATTGAGACCTGCTTGTTGTAAAACTAAAGTATACCAAAAATGACTTGATTTGGTGTTCTACGGGGTGTTTTATAAGCAAAGTTGTAAAAATCACCACTAATAAAGTACCTATATTTTTCAAAATATGAAAAAATTCCACTAAGAAAAGTTATTTAGAATGCAATTTTATACCTCTATACCAAATTTCAGGAATATAAAATTATTTTTTTGAAACTTCCCATTTTTTGCGAATTAAGAGTTGAATTGCTGCTTTTCTGATAGCCTACTTTTAGCTTCTACATAACTTTAAATATTAATTCACAAAAAATAATTTCTATGCAGTTTTAATTGAATGGTTCAAAATAAAATACTAATTTATTGAAAAAAATGCGAAGTTTCAAAAAAATAATTTTATATTCCTGAAATTTGAGAGGTTTTGTTTGTTTTTTTTTTGTTTTTTTTCTTTTATTTTAAAATGCATGCCAATAGTGCCAAACGAAAAGCCGTGAAAAAGAATCCAGCGGAAATTCATTGGCATGCAGTTTCCGCGCGCAAAACAACTTTTGATGCGCACATTAAATCGTAAAATTTTTTGGTGTTCTTGATTGTGGACGACTTTGATTTTAGATTTTTTTTCAAGGCTTTTCGTTTGGCACTATTGGCATCCATTTTAAAATAAAAAATAAAACAACACAAAAAAAACAAAAAAAAATCGATTCGCACATCCTTCTGCACGCAACGACTGTCTAAAATTTACGTTTCTGGCATATTTATGGTAATTTTATTCATATACAATATGATTGGCATGCATTTTAAAAACGTTGCACCTGACTGGTCATGTACCGCCAGTCCAGATGCAGCACAGCAAAAACTCTTGGGGTTGATATCATGCAGAGGCAAGAGAGGCTGTAGCAATGTGTGTAGTTGCAAAAAATCTTGATTAAAATGTTAGACGGATTGCATGCATTGGAGTGGACAGTCATGCTTCTGATTTAAGTATAAATATACACTCCCCAGACCTTGAAGAAGAATCAGACGACGAGGCGTTGGATAAACTCTTCTGGGCTCAAGAAGAAGAAGAAAAGGACATAAGAGAGAACAGCAACACAGACGACACGGACGAGACGGACGACACTCCTGAACCGTCCAAGAGAGCTAAAGTTGTTTAAAAAGTATAAGATCTGTTTATAACTGATTTTTTTTTATTATATTTTTTAAATATTCCTTCCTATTTTCCGATCCATTCACTATAATAGTAATATATATTGGGGAGGGCATTTTTTGGCCCCCTCTGACCTCATTGGAGGCTTGATTCGGGGTAAAATGAATTTTCTGAACCTAGTTATAGTAGTAGTAGTACGTATTTTACAGATTTTTAAGTTAAAAATGTCGAAAAATGAAAATTTTTCAAAACTTTGAACAGCTATATTTGATCCACAGCATGCGCTCTGGTACCAATTTGTAGCAAATTTAGTCTACTTTTAAAAAACACTAAATTATTTTTACCAGAAAAGTAGGTGTCAAAATTCACAAAAACTGAAAAAATAAAAATTTACCAGTTTTTTGGATTTTTGACCAAGACCTGGAGTTCTGCCGAAGTCGTAAACTTGGATTTAACATTAATTTTTAATCCTATACAACATATTAAAAAAGCATAGATACCTGATTTAAAGTTAGGTAACCCCTTTTTTTGATGACAAGGTTACTGGATTAAATATATAAAATAAAACATGTCCTTCAAATAATCAGATTTAAAAAATGTGCTCGTTACACACCCATTGAGAATTTTCGTTTTTCCTGAACAATTATTTGCAAGGGGCACTCCCAAAAACTCTTACATTATAAGCCAATTAAGCATCCAATATGCTGGGCACTGGGCCTGTGTCTCGAATTTTTATGACATTGCTTTGTCCTTTCACAATATAATGGTTTGTCATTATCTCATTGTAAACTTACGTAATTGTAGAAACTCGGTTCGATGGACTCTCATTCTTCTCGGCAGTCTGTTTAACCTCTTTTTCCTGAGTGGCTGGTACATTATTTGGCTTGGCTGATGCCACTTTTTTGACAGACTTTTGAGTTGCAGAGTAGTCCTAAAATTAGAACAAATCGATAAGAAGATTGCTATAATAGTGAGTATCGTTTTTTTTTTGTTGTATTTATCATGTATTGGCAACAATTAAACACCAATTAAAACCTTAAAAAAACAAATCAGAAACAGTGAATTAGTCAGTGGCAAAAGTGTCTACTGGGATACAGATTTCGGTCTCGCAGCATAAAATATCCAATCCTATATTCAAAATGCCTACCATTTATGAGATATACTGAGTGTTAAAGTAACTGAACTAAACCATACTTTGTTAAATATCGTCTAAACTGAAAATATCCTTCTCAATTTTAGTCTATGATTTTAGAAATTTCATACACAGTTTTGATAAAAATCTGTTAACTTTCAAATACTGGATGATTCAATTGTCTAGTTCACAGTCTTTAGGAGAAAAGAAAACTATCTGGAAAATTCAATCATCTGGTGTATTAAAGTTAACTACATTTTTACCAAATCTGTAAAATTAAAATTTCAAACACACTGGTACAGAAAATTAAGTTTACTTGGATTATGTTCTATGCTACAAGACCAATATCACCTTCTATTCTACAGGATCTTTATGAATCTATGGTATTAAATTAAATTGGTAAGTATTCATAACCAACCTTTTGGATTAACCAAAAATCATAGTAGTAAAAGTTTAATATTTTCCGATAAACAATTCCTCATTTGTTTCTTGCCGATGAATGGAGTCGGAATAAGACTGACCTACACAGGGTAGATAGTTGTTAATTCACAGATGACTCCAACATTTCTGAAGGAACTGGAACTGGAGTATACAGGGTGTTTCATAATTGAATGCTGATCCTAAAGGGCGATAATCCTTGGATGATTTTAAGAAAAATTCTTTATATGAACATAGGTCCGCAACCGCTTTATTTCTGAGACGCAGGGTGTTGAAATTTAACAAAAAATCAGTTTTTCCCCAATATCTCTAAAACGGTTTTTTTTCAATTTTGGTACATGCAAAGTATGCATAAAAATACATTCTTTCCAGGATAAATGTTTTTTAAATTTTCATCAGTGGCGTCCCTGTTAACATGCCCTGCAATATTTTTAATTAAAAAAATGATACGCCATTTTTTTTTAAATAAATATTATTTTCATATTTGCGGTTTATCTCGTCATAAAAATGGTCGATTTAAAAAATAAGATGCATCAAATTTAATCATCTTCTATTGTTTCCATATATATATTTATTCATCTTCATAGATTGGCTCTGATGTGGAGAAAGAAATTCTTGATAGTAATTAATCATCCCCAATGGAAAAGTGGCAGTTACATCTAAAAGTATATTTAATTCCCTACATTTTAAGCCTAAGTACATCAAAATTGATTAAGCACCTGCTCGTTTTAGTGCTCTGGCTCGCAAGTATTTAAACCAAAACTTTAATAATCGCTGGATAGGTCGTGGGGGAACAGAGTCATGGCTACTTAGATCCCCAGACCTAAACAGTCTGGATTGCTTTCTTTGGGGACATCTCAAGACCTTGGTTTACAGTCAGCCAATTCAAACTGAGGAAGAACTGCGAAACCGCATAATAGTTTCCTGTGAAGCTATAAGGAATATTCAAGGAATTTTCCAAAGAGTACGCAAGCATGCATACTTGCGGGAGGTGGACATTGTGAACAATTAATTTAATTTTGGTATTTTTTGTTCAAAATAGTTATGTTTTTGAAATTAAAAAAATTTCTTTTTATGCGTAAAATAAGTTTACGAGGATTTCTCGGTAGAAGAAAACTGCAATATTGGACTAACTTCTTTATTAGAACAGCTTACAACACTTTCTGATGGCTGCGAGTTTGGTACGGATATTTATATGTCCGGTTTATCAAACTTGTGGCCATTTGATAATATTTATAACTATATTTATTAGACGTTTAATAATCAAAATAAAATAATGGGTAAACAAGTGATAGCGTAAAACTATCAATATTATTTATAACTATATTTATTATGACATTTACTAGTATCGTTATCAAAATAAAAATAACGAGTAAACAAGTGATAACGTATAACTCCTCCCTTCTTAAAATGGATTCATATCCTTTACATGAAGGTTTGAATCTTGGAGTTCAATACCTAGGTTCATTGAGCGGTTTGCCTTTATTTATAATTTTTATGTTAAATGGCTTTGTCTTGAAATATTTAAAGAAAACGTAAATTAAAATTACAAAGATAATCAAAAAAATAAGAAAGTAGAGAACCCAAGTGTGATGAGTAGGAGTCTTGAAGTCTTCAATTTCTAGTGGTTGGAGTTGCTTCAGTGATTCAGACATTTTGCTTAAGTCTGCGGGAAATTCCTCTAAGTGAAGGTCTGGTAGTTGGGACATAGTATATCTTTCGATTTTCGGTAGATAGAATGGACGTCCTTCAAGTCTAGTACTATCTATCGAGTAGGTAGTGTTTTTAATAATAATGCTACAGTTGCGTTCGAGTGTAACTTCGCTGAGGGTATTTAGTTGGATTATTTCTTGTTCTGGGCATGAGCTTTTAATAACAACTTCTTCTCGAGGGAAGCAAATAATTTTATCTTTGGAAATCCTTAATAGAAGATCGGTATTTACTTTGATCTTTTGTAGGACACAGTCGTTAGGTTGTTTTCCTTCTAACAAGTTAAGGAAGCAATTGGAAGTCCAAGGTAGAGGTTCTCCATCACAAATATGGTATTTGTTGATCGTTTGGCAGGCAGTGTCTTTCCATAAATGGGCAGAATGATCAATACTCAGTACTAGGTAGGGTTTTGGTGGTATGAGGATAGTGTTATTTAAGGGAATAGGAATTAACTGGACTAATTGAAAGTCTCTAATGTCAAAGAGTGGGACAGTTAATTGAACATAAATCAAATTCTTGTTAACTTTAGTCTGAATGTGAAATAATCTGTAATATTCATCAGTGTCTATTTTTAAGAGGTTTCTAGAGTTATAAAGAGTTACTAAAGTCTTCAAAATATGTATTAAGTCCGAGTGAGACATGAATAAATGATGTATAATTCCTGAATAGGAGTTTACTAGTGCATTTTCTAAAGTTTCTAAGTGATTTAAAATGAGTAGAAAGTTCTGTGATATTTGGTTTGCTAAACTTTGGCAATATACGTTTTTTCCTAAATTATTAAGTTGGTTTATTGTCGTGTTCAAGTGAAACATGATTGATTTTTCATTTGTTTCAATGACCCCTAAAGTTTTGTTTATTCTATCCATTAGTTGCGTATACAGAGAGGTTCTCAGGTTTAGTTGAGCCGTTAAAGAATGTTGATTCCTCATAAGAGTATTTAACTTTGAATTTATGTCTTCTAAGTCATCTGCGTCAGGAGTACCGTATAAGAATTTATTAATTTTTCCAATAGCATTAACTAGTCCTCGTTTTTTTCGATTCATGGGTTGAAAGTTTAGGAATTTTGAATATACTAGTTTCGAGAGTTGGGTTAAACGCGTGTTTGAATAATTAGTACATATATTCGGGAAATCTAACATATTAATAAGTCGGGTTGGTTGGTAAGTCATTAGGTAGATGGGGTTATGAATGGACTTGATTTTTAGGCAATATGTCCTCAAAATCAACAGTAGTACTAATAGGAGTGGTGACATGTTTGTTGATCTTGTCCTGGATTAGTCTCTGTTTCACCTGAAACAAGGGTTCATCGTCAGAATCATTGTCTGGGGTTTGTTCGAGTGTATTGTCACGTACTTGATTTTTTGTAAATCGTCCTCTATTAGTAATGATAACGGGTCCTTCGTCTTTTATTACTGTTGCTGATATAAATTTAGGGAGATTCTTTGCGCGTGTAGCTTGGGAATTTCTAATATAAACTATATCGTTCGGATTATAAATTTTTGGTTCTTTGCGTTTTTTATTGATTTTTGCTATTATGTTTTCTTTGTCTAGAACTTGGTTTATTCTGAGCTGTTCGTATAGCTCTTGAGTAAGGTTTTTGTGTTCCTGTATATAGTCTGAGGTGATAATTTCGTCTGAGATTTCAAACGGAGAGGGTTTGTCTAAATGTCCAAAAAGAACTTCGAAAGGGGTGTGTTTAGTAAGGGAGTGTATCGACTCGTTGTATCCGATAGTAGCCAATTTCATTAGGTAGTAGTTGGGAAAATTAGGATTTTCTGAGGTTAGGCATCGCATGCTATCTATTAATGAACTATGGAAGCGTTCAACAGGACTGTTGGATGTATGACTGTCGGTACTGGTAAAATGTAAAGATATTTTATGCAGGTCACAGTAGTCAATGATCATGGTGTTATTAAATTCTTTTCCTTTGTCACAAATTATTTTGTAAGGTTTTCCGTAGTGTTGAATAAAGGTTAAGAGGTTTTGTTGTACTTCCATTCCTGTTTTAGACTTTAAGGGATAGCTTTGTCCGATTTTCGAGAAAGGGTCGAAGATAGTAAGGTAACATTCATTTGAAAAGTGAAAAAGGTCTATGTGAATAACATCTAGAGGTTTCTTGGGTATTGGTGTATTTTGGAATTTAATTTTCTGTGGGTGCCTGTCGTATTTACAAGTGTTACACGTGTGACAATTTTTTATATATTGGGCAACTTGATAGTTGATATTAGGCCAATAGTATTTTCTCATTATTAAACTAGTTGTGACTTTGGTTCCGCGGTGTACAGTTTTTCCTTCGTGCATATATTTTATTATTTGATTCTGTTTATCTTCTTGAGAGATATCTTCAAGAACTTTATTTGAAATTATACAACTCATTGAGTCGTTGGAGTTTAAGAACCTTTGAAATATTCTAATTATTTTGTGTTTGATAGATTCGTCGTTGAAATTAAAACAATTTTGAGTATTTTGAGTGGAACGTAAGAACTGTTTTACAAATTTAAATACCTCCTCATCGGATGTCCGTGATTTTAGTACAATTCTGTGTCTCTTGTATCCGGGGAAAGGTGTTTCTAAGATATGGGTGTTAGTGACTGCATTGTCGCTTTCTTTTATAAAAATCTGGTTTTTATAAATATTGATGGCTGATTTTGAGTAAGGCATTGTGAATGTGGAACTTGAAAGGGCTGTATGTACAGTGTTGTTGTCGAAAGTACGTTCGTCAATGTCTTTTATTAAATTTTCTGCGATTTCTGGGTCTACTTCGGGTAATTCATCTAGAATTGATTGTAGATCTGGAGAATTTACAATCATCGAATTAGTGTCATCATTGTTGATGGCATTAAGTTCTTGTATAGGGGGTCGTGAGAGACAATCTGCGTTTACGTTGAGTTTTGCCTGGTTAGCGAAAGAAGGTTTGTCGTCAGGAAAGTAAAGTATGTTGGGATTTTTCTGAAACGAGTGCATTTTTCTTCGAAATTTAAATGATCTGTGTGGATAGTTTTTATTTAGATCGATTTTTTGTTTAGAGTTTTCTAGGGGACGTATGAAAGTTTCGAAATCTGGATATGGTGGAACATCGAAAGGCTGGTCGAAGGTAGCTTGTGTAGAGAATTCCTTCATGTTATGAAGTTGTACTGTAGCTAACCCATTTTTTGAAGTGGTTAGGGTTTCAGGGATAGTAACTGTGCCGTTTGAGAATGATGGAACTAGAACTTCTCCACTGTAAATATCTACAGGTGTCTGTTTTACAAGCACGTCATGTGAATTTAAATCATAGGTGCGTGATGTGTCGTTAGGAGTTCTCAATAATAGGGGTATGCAAACATCGTGGTTAAAGAGGGCGTTATTCTTGAAATCTAACAGAAATTTAAATTTAGCTAAGTCTTCAAAACCTATTAAACCGTCGTAAAATTCGTGAAAGTTATATACTAATACGTCGAGAGTGTTGTCTGAATTAAATTCGTCGAAGGCGGGGATTTCAGCATGAAATTGTATGTCTGTCTCTCCGTGACATGTTTTAATTTTTGTAGAGTTAGTGTACATACGATCAGAATAGAAGTTTTCGATTATGTGGGGTCTAATGATAGTTTTGGAGCAACCTGTATCTATGAGAAGTTTCATTGGGGGGTTTTGAATTTGTATATATGGTAAACTACAAGGGGCGAGTACTGAATTCAATTCGACGATTGATCGTTCCGAGGCTCTTTGAGAAAATTTACGTCCTCATTGTTTTCTTCATTTTGATTTTGGAACTCGTCTGGTTCTTCTGGAGTGAGATCGATGTTTTCGGAAATATTTAAGTCTGCAAATCGAGGGTTAGGAATATCAGGATATTCTTCTGGATAATAGTAGTAGCCTACTGTTGGATCAAGTTCAGCTGTGTGTAATTCTTGGGCTATGAAGTTTTGGGGACTCGATTGTTTGAACCATGGGAATTGTCGTTTAATTTGGGAGTTCGTGTGTGGTCGAAATTGGGGCGAAAAATGCTGTTTGCTTGTTGATGGGTTGGCAAAATTTTGTCTAGGTTGGACAGAAACACCAGACATTGGAGTGGGCTTATATGACTGAGTGTTTTGTGGTCTTGGTTTAAAGACGTTTTGATTTTGATTTGTATTCTGTCTTCCGAATACTTGTTGGTTAGTAGGGAAATGTGTTTGAATAGTTTGACGTGGGGGTAAATTCATTGGTTGAGATGGAAATTGGGGTTTAAAGCTATGATTTTGGTTGATATGGAAGTTATTTTTTACGAAATTTTGCGACGATGTCTGTCTTGATGTTTTGTTAAATTGTTCTTCTCGGGCTATCAAATTTATACCTTCCTCCAGTTTTGTGAAGGGGCTTAAACGTATCATGACCTGGTAGTTTTGTGGTAAGGAATGGGTGTATGTATCAAGCGTTAGTTTTTCGTATATTTTGGTATAAGCTGTTTTTTCTGCAGCTCCGTCGTTTGATTGCGAAAGTTTTGCTAATAGTAAACTTTGTAAGTTTTGCAATCTTAACCCAAAGTCATGTAGTGATTCATTATTGTGTCGGGTCGTTTGTCTTAGGTCGTGTTCAAGATTTGCAATTGATCTTGGGTCTGAGAAATGGTCTATTAACGTTTTGCGGATGTCCGCCCAAGAATTTAGGTCAAAGCGGCAACCGACTATGGTGAGAGCTTGCCCGTGTAATTTTGATTTAATTGATTGAAGTAAAAAGTTGTTTAAATTGATGTTATCAGGAGTATCGTTTGGTTTCGCGTAGTTAACTTCGAGTGCGTTACAGGCTGTGACAAAGTCATTGAGGGCGAAAACATTGCCGTCAAATGGTCTTATGGCATCAACATACATTTTTAATAATTGATAATTAACTTGAGCCATCTCTGTATTTTGAGTACTAACAGAAAGAATAGGATTTAATTTACTGGGTCTTAATTTTGCTTGGATAGGTGTATAAGTATTATTTTCTGGTTCGTTACTTGTGCTAGGAGATGCAATAGCTTCCTCTAGGCTTTCGAGTAAATCAGTGAATGACATATGAGTGGTCTACTTAATTATAGGGTCGAGGATCTGACTCTTCCCTGTCTGTAAATTACAGAATGTAATAAACAGCAACTTAATTCTTTAGTTGTCTACGATAGACTGACTTAGCAACTAATAGTTTTTTTTTCAAATATCACACAAATTCTATTAAGAGATAGTAAGTGAATTTAGAAAAATTTAATTTCAAGACCGAAAGGATCACAAGAGTTTGAAAATTAAACAATTAAGTGACTTTCAATTTGAATTTGAGAAAGGGAAGCATTCTAAGGAGCTGAGTATTGACTTACGTTTTTCTTCTCCTCCACATAGGTTGTTTGGATAGGCCTCAACAATAAAGATTGACTTCTGGCGTCGTACCTCTGGAACTTCTTGCTCGATGCAGGATTTTTCTCAGGGGGTGACTCGATGCACTGAACAACTTGCCAAAAGGGCACTATCCTACCGACTGCGCCAAATAAGTTTACGAGGATTTCTCGGTAGAAGAAAACTGCAATATTGGACTAACTTCTTTATTAGAACAGCTTACAACACTTTCTGATGGCTGCGAGTTTGGTACGGATATTTATATGTCCGGTTTATCAAACTTGTGGCCATTTGATAATATTTATAACTATATTTATTAGACGTTTAATAATCAAAATAAAATAATGGGTAAACAAGTGATAGCGTAAAACTATCAATATTATTTATAACTATATTTATTATGACATTTACTAGTATCGTTATCAAAATAAAAATAACGAGTAAACAAGTGATAACGTATAACTCGTACTTATTACTAAAATTAAATAATAGTTACTAATAAAATTATAAAAATCTTGCCTAGATGCTTTGGTTAGCACAAATTATGTAATTGAGACTAAGAGAAAAAATCGCATAGGGACAAGCAAATGAATGCATTTTATTTTTTAAACCGAAAACCGTCCGCCGGACGAAAAAAAGTCAAGGGACCATTTTTATGACAAGATAAACAGCAAATATGAAAATATTTATTTAAAAAAAAAGTGGCGTATCATTTTTTTTATTAAAAATATTGCAGGGCATGTTGATCGGGATGCCACTGATGAAAATTTAAAAAACATTTATCCTGGAAAAAATGTATATGTACCAAAATTGAAAAAAAAACCGTTTTAGAGATATTGGGAAAAAACTGATTTTTTTGTTAATTTCAACACCCTGTACTCAGAAATAAAGCGGTTGCAGACCTATGTTCATATAAAGAATTTTTCTTAAAATCATCCAAGGATTATCGCCCATTAGGATCAGCATTCAATTATGAAACACCCTGTATAGTTACAACCCGAATAAGAATCGGGGGTGGATTCGTTGTCAACTGGTTCGTCCTGCTTACAAGTTCAGAGCAAGCTACCCTTATAACGTCACTGCCGTTTTCGCGGCACATTGAAATAGTTGAAGTTTGATTTAAAATATGCTGTACTTCGAATTTTTCTTCTAAATTAAATACATAACAAAATTAACGCTTAATTACTCATTTCACCATTTTTGATAATCCACCAATAGAATGGTGTGTAAGGAAGTTGTAACAAACGTATCTCAGATATACAGATCAATTAAAATATTCTCAGACAGACAAGCAGCAGTTAAAGTTGACTCAAGATTTACAAGACTAAAATGTACCTGAAGTTTCGAACGTTCATTTGAACGAATCTCATATGAAAAAAAAAAATTAATAAAAACCACACTTCGATTTAGGTGTAAAAACTTAATATTGTAGATATTATTGTCAGCAAAAGCGGCAATGAAGTGTTTACACCTAAATCGATGTGTTTATCATCTAAAATTCGTTCAAGTGAACGTTCAAAACTTCAGGTATATAGACTAGAACCATATAGCATGTCTTCAAGCATCGCCAAAACAACTATCTTAGTCTAGAGAAAAACAATTCGGTGCTCGCAAAAACTACTTGGATTAGTTTGTTCAAAGGATATGTGTCACATATCCATTGAAATCAAGAACTGAAAAATTATTACAACTAATAGTCTAGTCAACGAGTGCTAATGAATGGATTTTGATGAAACCTTGTGCAATGTGTTTGTAATGACGTTAATAAAAAAGTTGGAAAAAAGACTAGAGTAGGAAATGATCGGAAGAGGTAGGAAACACCCCTTTCATCAAGGGTTCCGTAACTTGTCAAAATTTAAAAAAAAAAACAATATATTTACCCTTTTTCGCACAAAATAAGATGTTTTTACTCTGGTGAATTTTTTTCTAAAAATGCATATTTTGAGGTATGGCCACTCGAAAATTCCTAAAAGTGGGGGAGGGGAAATGTAAAGTTGAAAAAAAAATCTGAAAAAATTCAGGTGAATGTATCATCGAAATACAAGACTCTTTTTTATTTGTAACTTTTCTGTAAAGTGCGTTTTCACCGAGTTTTTCCGGAAAAACATGAAGAACTACCCCTTTCTCTGAAATTGTAGAGCTTTAGAAATATGTAATTTAAAAATTTGAAAAAATTCAGGCGTATACATTGAGGCCTTCTAAACATTTTTTGTCTCTTGGAATTTTTTTGTAACTTGCTAATTTTCCGAGTTACAGGCAGTTTTTCACGATAAATATTGTACTACATTTTTTGCACATTAAAAAATATAAAATTATATTGAACCTTCAAAAATGGTATAACTACATTGTGTTTCACTTGAAATATTTGAATTTTTGTTTGAAAAGCTGTACTATGACAATTTTGTTTGAAATTAAATCAAGCTGCCAGGTAGTTGTCAAGCAATTTACAGTTTTTTTTTTAAATAATTATTTTTAAAATTTTAAAAAATTTAATTTTTCAATTTTTATATTTTGACGAAATATCGGGCTTAATGTTTTTGGACAATTCTGAACAAGTTTCATTAACAAAATTTTCCGATAATAAAATGCCTAAGTAATATGATTTGTTTATTTTCTCCGCATATTTTGGTACCGCAGGTGGCTTTGAATTTGTAGAAGGCGAATGTTTTTCTAGTCATAAGTAGATCCTAATTTGTTCTATACTTAAGTAAAATTTGATTCAAATCGGAAAAAAAAAATAAAAAAGTTATTAAGGTGTTACCATTGCAAGTGAAACACACTGTATGTTTCATATTTTTTTATAACGCTCATTTTCAAATTTTCTTGTATTTTTTGTAGTACTTTTTATCGTGAAAAACTGCTGTAACTCGAAAAATTAGCAAGTTACAAAAAAATTCCAAGAGAAAAAATATTTAGAAGGCCTCAATGCACACGTCTGAATTTTTTCAAATTTTCAAATGACATATTTTTAAAGCGCTACAATTTCAAAGAAAGGGGTAGTTTTTCAGGTTTTTCCGGAAAAACTCGGTGAAAGCGCACTTTACAGAAAAGTTGAAAATATAAAAAAGTCTTGTATTTCGATGATACATTCACCTGAATTTTTTCAGATTTTTTTTTTAATTTTTACATTTCCCCTCCCCCACTTTTAGGAATTTTCGACTGTAAAACTTTTCGAAAAAATTCACAAGAGTAAAAACGTCTTATTTTGGGCCAAAGGGGTAAATATGTTGTTTTTTTTTCACTTCTAACCTAATTCTACAAATTACGGAAACCGTCCGGTCATTTCCTACTTTATCTTTTTTTCAACTTTTTTATTAACATCATTACAAGCACATCGCACAAGGTTTCATCAAAATCCATTCATTAGCACTCAAATTAGAGATTTTGGTCATTTTAACGCTCAGTTGACTGGACTATAAACAGTTACACAAGAACTCTTACTGAGCACAGCAAATTAAATCATCACCTATTCAAACTTGGACTAGCGGAAAATGCTGAATACTTTTTACTTTTAGGAGCACGAAACTGCAGAGCACGTTTTCTGTACCTGTTACTTTGATCCAGTGGTCTCGAATATTGTGAAAAAGAGGATATTTTATTTTTAAGTCAGTAAGTATTTTTTACCTTTTTAGCAGTATAGCCTACCATTTAATTTAATACCATAAACTTTTTTATAAACATAAACATCCTGTATATCTTACATCCCAGAAGCTGCCACCTCATTTTGAGTACACCAAAATCTACAGTACTAATTCTGATACACAGATATGGCAAAATAAGTGACATATCCGAATAAGTGTCAAAAGGCAACTAACAGATTTGAAAATGACAATGAATTTCAAATATCAGCCATTGTCATTCTTTTATAGGTATTGTTGACACTGAAAACATTTTCTCGATTCAACTAAAACACTGAACAACTAAGTTGGTATTATCGGGATATGACCAAAACTCATTCAGATACAAAATAAACTTAAATTGGTGTAAACAAAATTTTCACAAAAAAAATATTTAGAAAAAATAAATAAATAAAACAAAAAGCATACATGCAAATCCTCTCCGACGGGTCTTTGATGAATCAAAGTGATTCCAGATGGTGAAGAGTCTTTCGATTTCCCCTTATGAATATCACGGAACTCCTCAGTGTAGTCCTATATAAAACATGCAATTACAAAACAAAAATACACACAGAAACCAAATATCCAATTAGAAATATACATGCTGTAATATTTCAGTCGACTTACTTCAAACTGCGGCCAATTCATGGCCATGTTTACGCCGTGGTTGTTCGACCACCATTTTAAGTCTTTTTCATAGTCTGCGTTGTTGATCGTATGGTAGAGTTCCTCATAGATCTGGTTCAACCTACAGACAAGTATATACTTAAGAAATGTTTGTGTGCTTATTATTTTCAGACAAAAGTGCATTCACACAGAAAAAATAGAAATAAAACACGCAAGGACAAAAAAATATCGTCTAAATGTGGGCATAACGTTAAAAATTGATTTTACATGTAGTGAACGATGGTGATATCATAGTGAGCCAATGAAGATACTAATTTTTTGGGTTTTGTCAATTCAAAGAAAGTTTTATTCTGTACATTTATTATTGATATTGATGCCAATATTACATTTAAAAATTCTAATGAAAGCAATACATGAGACATATTAATATCGTTAAGTTACTAAAAAGTGTAAAAAGAAACTGCTAGTTATAGGTTAGGTTTCTAAACTATAACTAGCAAAACTATTTTAGTAATTAACAATATTGATACATCCTATGTATTGTTTTTAAGTAAAATACTGGCATCAAACTCAAAAATGAACATAAACAATAAAACTTCCAATAAATTTACGTGATTTCAATTTATGTGATGCGTAAGTCCTATAGTCCTGAATATGTAAAATTCCAATTTATTTCCAATATTCCTAATCAGTAATGATTCCAAAAAGGTATAGTTGTTCGTTGTTTTTGGTTTCAGGTGAGTTTTACTGATATGAAACGAGAATTCAATTTGGAAAAAGTTAGACAACTTATTTGTTCTTTGCGATGAGGTAAGATTGCTTCCAATTCATCAATAAATCTTTGTTTGAACAAGATGATGGGGCTGCAGTGACTGCTTGTCACCGTGTATCATGGCTAGCTTATTCACGAGCAGAGATAAAGGAAAAATTCGAGTATTTTTCCAGAATATGGTTGGTACATGTGTGGATGAAATATTATTCTCAGTAAAAGTTGCAGATGTAAACAGACGTTTGTAGCTATGAAATCAAAAACAATGTTGGACAAACAAAACGTCCATTTATAACTAGATTCAAAGAGCATATGGCTCATCTAAAAAAAAGAACCGAAAAGTCTAGTGCTGTCCACCATGCCTTTGATAGCAATAGATATCAATTACCCTTAAGTTTAATTCGAAATGTAACAAATGACAAACAGCTGGGCGCTTATGAAATTTGGAAATTGCAGAAGTATAAAAAAAATAATCCGAATAAATTTAGTTCGCTTATCTGTTAATAGGTCACCGTTCATCGAGCCGGGACAGAATTTAGATAGGGATAATCGAATTAATTGAACTATCGATTTTCTTGGTTAAGTGTAGAGTACCTTACAATGTGCAGTAGAGTAATCTCTACTTTTACGTCATGTGGAACTTACGTGGGATCCTGAGATACATTAAGGTATTTGTGAATTTCGAAAAGTGTTGCTTTGATGAAGTTGAGCCTCTGTGCTTCCAGTTCTTGGCACTTGTCGAACACTACAGTCATATCTTCCATGTACTTTGGATTGTATTGGTTGATTTCTTGAAGGGCTAGCTCGTATTTTTCCCTACACTTTTGAACCTCTTCCTTCGATTTTTGAACCCTGTCTTGCATTTTCTTTACCTACAGAGAAGAATAGTTAAAACACAGAGCATGAGATTGCAAATTGGAAATGGTAAGAAAGTAAATAATAGCATAAAATGTAACTTGTCTCTTAAAATCAGAAGATACGAATTTCAAAAATGTTTTTCTTGAATTTTGATTACCAGACATATGAGAGGAGTTGAACAACTTTTTTAAATTCTTATCCTTTTGAACAAAATAACATGCAGTCATACACTATGCTTTTTATAAACACTATCAAAAATAGACTAGGGGCCCATTTATCAATGTATGGTTAAAGAGCAATGTTAAACAAAGGGCTTTTTTTGGCTCATCCGTGTTAAAGTGTGGAAGCCATCTTTTTTTACTAATTTTGGGGTGCTGAAAAGGAATCCGTCACCCGTTTTGGCGAAATATCTCCGGAACACATTAAAAAACCACCCTTCTTTGGGGGTGACATTGGAATTTTGCAGAAAATTCTCTTAACGATAACTAAGAAAATGAAGTAAAAAAATCAAATTCACCCCTTCAACTCTCCTTGCCGTTCTTTCACCACCCCCAAGAAGGTTGTAAGTTACTATAACTACTATATAGTTATTTACATATTTTTAAAAAAACCAGAACACCTCATTGAATGGTTGCTATCAGAATATAATAATCTTATTACTTCTGAGTACACTCATACGCCTTCTCACCCTCACTCTATATTTGACATAAACTATTTTGAGTTTATAAAAACAGTATTAAAAGAAATATTTTTAAAGTGTCTCTTAATTTAAAAAAAATCTTTATAATGAATATAATCGAAAAATTAAGGCACATTTTCTGTCTTTAAGAATGAAAACAGGTGAGAGGATGTCAACAATGTATAGAATACAAAGGAATTTTTTCACAATGAAAACTGATCACGAGTCCCAAGATGGTGGCCTCAGTGGTGGTTGGGGGTGAAATTGTATCATGATATCACGAATCTCGCTCCGATATTTACTACTTCATACACCACCCCCCAAGGAGTGGCAAGAGGTACCACGGAAAATAATATCTCATTCTGACAACCACAAATCAATAAAAGTATCTTAGTCAGGGGCAAAACTCCTGAAATATTTCTGAGATAATAATCTCTATGCCACATCCCACCTCCCTCAGAACGGGTAAATGATACGTTAATATATATATATATATATATATATATATATATATATATATATATATATATATATATATATATATATATATATATATATATATATATATATATATATATATATATATATATATATATTTTCAATAAGTATTTAGGGATAATTTTTGAAGTCACTAAGATACTCTATTATGATAGAAATCCATGTAAGAGGTAATGAAGGATTTCTGTTGCAATAAAAATGAATCGAAATTCCCAAAATAGTTACTCCCACCCGTTTCGTGGATAGATTTGGAATTTGAGGGGGCTATAAAATGAAAAAAGATTCCCATTCTAACAAATTATATAAATAACTAAATAATTTTTTTCTATAAAAATCAAGCAATACTGACACCCTACACCCCCCCCCCCCCCCCCTCCTTAGAGGAGTAAGAAATATTCAGGAGTGATCTGAATTGGCCATCACCTTAATATGATAAAAAAACATCCAACTGTGGATTAGGGTTTTTTTGTAATTAAAACAGGCTCGATGGCGCAGTGCTTAAAGTGTTAGGCTCCCCCCCCCCCCCCCCGAAAGGACACAAAAGGAAGAAAATATTAAGTTTTTTATAACTTTAATACAACAAAAACGAATAAAAAATACGAACTTATTAAAAATTACCCCACCCTCCAGAATAACAATCCAGGACCGCTCTTGAATGTCACCCCCAAATAAGGGTGGTTTTTTAATGAGATTTTTCGCCAAAACGGATGACGTTTTCTGCACCCCAAAATTAGTAAAAAAAAAAGATGGCTTCCACAGTTTACCACGAATGGGCCAAAAAAAACCTTTTTTTAACATTGCTCTTTGCGTGTTAGCTAGCTCTGGGCTAACTATTGGGCCAAGAACCTTACCTTGAGGTAGCCCGAAATCGATTTTCCTAGAATCCCCAAATTGTTCTCCAATTAATACTTTCACTTTTAAAATTGATGTTCAAAATAAACCACCTTTAACACTGGCGCCATAAAATGGCAATAGTAACAAACGTTAAAAAGACTACTTTCAATAGTGTTTGTAAAAAAAAACATTTAAAAAATAGTCATTTCCATAAGGAGGGCAGGGAGTTAACAGTGGAAAATATTATTTGCAAGACAAAAGACAATGTTAAAAATAGCTGGTTTTTGGCCCCCATCGCGCAACGCATAAGATCCAGAGAAAATGGTTGAAAAAGGTTCAAAATTAATAAAAATACGTCTTTGTGGTATCAAAAGGCTGAGGAAAATTCTATTTCACCCCTAAAAACATAAAGATAACCCTAAAATTGCTTTGAATAATAGCTTATACAGAATGTGAAAATTATATTGATTTTATGATTCAATAGAGATAACACAAGGGAAACAACTACCCCTCCCTATTCACGCCCTATTCAGGGGGTAGAACACCATGCACAGCACCTAATATTAAGAAAATAGGTACCAAGGTGATTAAAAATGTACAAAATGATTTTTTAATACTATACTAGTTGAGCCAGACCTTCAACTGACCCTAACCTTAAAAACAACCCCTATAAGGCTATAAAATAATATTCGCAGCAAGTATTATTACGAAAAAGCGCTTTAGTTAGCGACCCCGAAAACCACCAAACTGCCCTATTCGGGGGTGCAATTCTATTCACAGTCTCGAATATTAAAAAAAAAATGCCACAGTACTTAGTAATGCATCAAATTATAATAAAATATTATATGTATCAACACTTATACTTAATAGATATATAAAGAAAAACTGCCGTTATTTAGAGATGTTAGAACAGCATCTAGTACAGAATATTTACAGAGCAAATTAAAATAAAACGAAAGATTTCTGTTGGTTCTGCATTTAATAGAGATATTAAAGATGGCTAATGAATGAATGAAAATGATATTAGTTTATTCTCTGTTATATTACTCCATGTAAAGGTACTTCTGGGTAAGCTATAGAACTTCATTTATTGGAGAAAAGGGCACAGTAAATATACAAATGGATACTTGCAAAGGAGGATGATTTGGCCATTTATTGTGTTTTGCAGAATGCACCACGAGGAGGCGATCTTTTTTACATTACGACTTTTTTTAAATCACCGCGGTATCTATTTTTTTAATATTAGGTGCTGTGTATGGTATTCCACCCCCTGAATAGGGTGTGAATAGGGGTAGTTTTTACCCTTTTGTTATCTCTATTGAATCTATACCTAATAGTTATCATAAAATAAATATAGTTTTCACATTCAGTATAAGCTATTATTCAAAGCAATTTTAGGGGTTGCTTTTATGTTTTTAGAATTTTCCCCAGCCTTTTGATACCAGGAAGACGTATTTTTATTAATTTTGAGCCTTTTCCAACCCTCTTCTCTGGGTCTTATACGTTCCGCGATGGGGGCTAAAAATCAGCTATTTTTAACATAGTCCTTTAAAAAGTACTGGAATAAAATACATTATTAATGGTGTAAAACGCTCAAGTTGCATTCCAAGAAACTGTTATTAATCTTTAATTCAAAACACACTAAAACTAAGAAAAAGGAGAACTACCCAAAAATCTACGGAATTGGGATGGATAAAACTAAAATTCATCAGAAAAAGATTAGAATAAAAAATATGCACTTGTTTCTCAAAAGTACTTAAAAATTCTGTCAACATTTCGTGTATAAATATGTAATATGAATGATGCCGAGTTATTTGCAACAAGTAGCATTACAATTTTTATTGCAAAAAAGCAGGAATTGCCCAAAACTACGCCAAGCTTGAACTCACCATTTGCGTCTTCTGTGTTACACGAAAAAAAAGAAACAATACATTAGAGACAATGTGTGAGTCATCGCATGAAAATGCATATGTTAATGTTAGAATAGCTTACATTTGAGATGTGTCGATAGACAGGGTCGTAATTTCATAAAAAGGAATATATCTGATATATTTATGGTTTATTATAGAAGTTCGACATGAGAACGTCAAAAATACACATGATGTTCTTGGAATTATTGAAAATAAAATAACATTTCGACTTTCCATTTGGATGTTTCCAGAACCAAATTTTGATATAAAAATGAAAGTTTCCAATAAAATATTTGAATATTTGAAAGTTTCATAAATTCATTGGAAAGTTCCCTTTACCCATCTCTGAAAATACCGAAGAAATATACAGGGTGCTATTTAAAATATTCGAGTTATGGCAGTATTATTCTTTATTTGGTAAAGACAGAGAGTGATAAATTATGCAGGCAAAAGTCGGTCATGACATGGCCGTCAAAATATGACCATCGATAGATATCTTCAATGCTCCTAATTTATGAACCTGAAGTTTCGAACGTTTACTTGAACGAATTTCATATGAAAAAGTATGAATTAATAAAAACCACACTTCGATTTAGGTGTAAAAATAATAATTATTAATATTAGCAATTATTGTGGATATTATTGTCAGCAAATGTGGCAATGAAGTGCTGACACCTAAATCATGTGTGGTTTTTATTAACTTTTCTTTTTCATTTAAAATTCGTTCAAGTGAACGTTCGAAACTGCACGTACATCCTAATTTCAATATTTTATTTTAAAAACTGTGAAGAGCAGGTACTTTCTGTGTCACCCGGTATAATTCTCTATAATTTTGACCGTTTTACTTTTTCGTAGGATTAATATTTTACGATGTATAGTTGCCAGAAGGGCGGGGAACTTTAAAAACGTTTCTCGTGCTATTGCGTCGCGTCGTGCTGAAAATTATTCCAACAAAACTCTTTTCGTTCAAGGCGCGTCTTTTTACGTGGTGTTCTCAAAAGGCCTAATCTACGGTCAGTTTTCAACCACAAGTTGTTCCACATTTGCAAGATATTATTAAGTTCAATTTTCGAGAAAAATACATGATCAAAGTGCTGATGGTGCGTGATCGGCTGCGTTGGTATAGTTGAAATAATCGTATTAGTGAGAAGTGTGGTGAGAAGCAAGGGGAATAACAAAGCGGCAAATAGATCTCCCGTCTTTACTCCACTTTTATATTAAGTGAGAGAGAAGATACCGGCCATTTGACGTCGGCTATCTAACGTGGCGTGTGGGCGTAAACTTATGAGCGTGTTGTTTAACCCACGACCGCAGTTAGGACATGCAGTCGGGGTGAAGATATAATTCGATAATTACTTTATATTTCCTTATTTGGTAATGTGTTTTTGAAAATAATTTTAGTAAGTTTTGTTACCAATTTATAGCAGTGCTTTTGAGGATACTGTAAGTGTAATATTATAAAATTTTATTATTTTATAACTATTTACAATATAGTTAAATCCGGCTCTGCGTTCTGCACCCCTTGCCTCTCAAAGTCGCTCACAAATGCGATTGCTTCAACTATAATTGGTTCGAGTCCACAGTCGGTCCTATTTCTTATGAACTTTGTCAAATCAGAGCCTCGTCTGTACCCGACGATACCTGATGATATGTTCTGCATGTTGTAGTCGTGCTGGTTTTTCTGTGCGTGGTAATTTCAAAAAGTTGAATTTGCTTTTTGTAATTGATTTCGTGAAGCGCTTGAGGCGTAAAGATTTTATTGATTTTTCAGCTTTGTCGCTGCACAAAATGATAAAAAAACATTCCCCTGCCATAGCAAGAGCGTTTCGGTCTACATTTCCGAGATGAAACAATTTCAGCGTTTCTTGCAGTAGCTCTTCATTCTTCTGAGAATGTTGATGAATTTTACTTTTCTCATATTAAATAAAGAAGATAATAACTATTTTTGACGTAAGACTTACGGAAGATGTGAAAAAGGAGAAAAGCAAAAAGGTAAAAAAATAGAGAATTTCAAGTTCTACAAAATTTGTCTGTATGTTTTTCATAACTTTACAGGAAATGAGAGATTTTCAAAAGAGCTAAAGTCAAAAAATATATGTTTTTTTCAGATGGTGGCGTTTCCACCGGAACAGCAGAAGTTAGGATAGACTCCCAAGCCCTCAAAACGGCGTGGTATCATATTCATTTCCATTATCACTCAGTATTTCAGGACATACATTACTAATAAGTAATGTTTTAAAATGATTTGTTATGTTTATATCCGAATGGTGGATTTGAATAATAGAAATACCTAAACCTCATTATCAGAATTCCTCTAACATTCAACAGTACGGCCCTGTCTTTCAGTTACACAAAGGGGCATTGTCTGAGTTAACACTTACAAGAGAACCCACCTGATCGGCCGAGAACGAGCTGTCTCCAGCCGCGTTCCTCTCCTGGTTGGCGGCTGACTTCTCCGTTTTGCAGGCAGTGTGGTAGTCCGTCTTGGCTTTCTCCACTTTTTGCAGCAGCTTCGCCCAGGGCTTCTGTGCCTTTTTGAACGCGTCGTCCATATCTTTCTTTTCTTTTATGTGCATCATAGACTGTAACAAAAGGGAAATATTGAGCAAACCGCACACACTAATTGTTTGCAGAGACTCGAGACGGAGAACTTGTCGAGAGCGAGGGGATGTTTAAGAGCTTCACGTTGGGGTGCTTGCTAGGTAGGTATTGATGCGAAAAAGCAGATAATAATATGTAAATATGGCAAGTTTTTATTATGCTCCGCGTATTGTTGCCTTCGGGGGAAAATATTTTCTGTTCCTTAGGGCAACTTGAAGGGGGAAATTAAGTTTTGTTAAATCGTACATCCTATAAAACTTATATATATGATTTTAACGGAAATGTTTATGAATCACTTAGAAATTGTAAAAATTAATGTACCTGAAGTTTCCAACGTTCACGTGAACGAATTTTAGATGAAAAAGAAAAGTAATAAAAATCACACATCGATTTAGGCGTAAACACTTCATTGCCACATTTGCTGACAATAATATCCACATTACTTAAGTTTTTAGACCTAAATCGAAGTGTGGTTTTTATTAATTTTTCTTTTTCATATGAAATTCGTTCAACTGAATTTTCGAAACTTTAGGTACATAAAAATGAAATATTACAATAAATATTTTAAAACGTCATTAGAACAAACATTACACTTACGATTTTAAGGCTTATTCTATCCATTGTATTAATTATTGCAAATGATTCAATAAATCATTATTGTTATTTTTAACAATGAGTAGTGAAATACAAAACAGATTTCCAAAACGAGTTGCAGATATTTACATGTTTACAATTGCCTTAATTGACAATTCCTTGGTTCCGGACAACACCTACCATAATCAAAATTCATGTTTGGCGATCTTGAAATTACTGAAGCAGGTGAGTGAACTTATCGTATATTTAATTTAGACATGTATTGCCTGCTTTTTAATTTACTAGCAGACACACACCTGACTCACGAATGGTATTATTTAATTGCATATATTCTGTGCTACGATAAAACACGTATTTTACCTAGATATTGCTGCCAAGTCGAACAATTTTATAAAAAAATTTACACAAAATTTTTCACGTTATTTGTCGCCTGAAGCTTTGCGTATATATAACACACCACAATCGCATATATTATTAGACAACCCGCAAATCCAACAAATTCAAAGCCAAGACTGCCCGAAAGGAGGTTACACATTTGGAAAAATACGGATATCCATTACTCACCGACATTGTCAGTGTCAGAGTTGAGAATCGAACCAGTACACGATAGGCAGTGTAACCAAGCCTGTTCAACTCACACGCGCTTTAACCCACTGTGCTATCGAACCGGTTATACACTGCGTGTAATTGCCCATTAGGAATGTTCATTCACGTAGCGCGAGAGATATGACAACACAGCAGAGCAAACTCGCCCGTCGGCGAAGCATCCCAGCTCTCAGTTATTTCATTTCAGCCAGCTGGCACACGCGATGTTGTAATTCTTACTCCCTATGCCTAGCCCGCCACTACACACACTGTGTATGTTTACAATAACGATTCTTACTTCTCTGTCTTACAGCTATCCAGCTATACAGCTTGGTGGATGGTGCACTCGAAATCACGACTTCAGACTAGAGATGGGCGCGTGAGTCGATTTTGACTCACGCTCACGCACCCTCACGACTTTAAACCTTTAGCTCACGCACACTCACGCACGACTGATATATGTTAAGGCAAACTCACGCACGCTCACGCACGGGATCTTTGGACTCACGCATACTCACGAAATCTTCCGTGATTTGCCCAAGTAGCAAAATGGAATCCTAAAGAAACTGAATTATTTTATAGTTATCGTCTAGCGCCGTTTGAAGAACAGTTTTATTTCTTAGAGTATCCAATTAAAACAATTTTATCGTATAAGAGAACGTTTCTATAATATTGTTGTGTAAATGTTCTTATAGCTCATATTATAGGACAAAATCTTATTGTACTACTCACAAATTTTATAACATTTGTATAACATTTTATACAACCATCTATAAAAATATTTTAAAAGAATTGTATAAAAATTATATTACAATTGTATACCTATTCTAACAACTTTTAATTTCTGTATTAAAAAATAGTTGAATGGAAGTTGTATAAAAAGCTGTATTAAAGTTCTTTAAGCTAATTTATAAAACTGTTCTTACAGTAGCAGTATACAATAGGCATAAAATCATTTTATAATTAACCTATAAGTACATCAGTTTACTCTATTATAAATACCTTATAGAATAAAATGTAGTCCTCGAACATTAAGTTATCGGAAATTCTGAGTTATAAAATCTGTTTGCACATAATCCCATTTTGTCATAAAAATTAAATTAATTTTACTAGTCAGTTTTAAAAAATATATCGAGCAATATCTCAGTGGATGAAAATTAAAGAATTGGATTTTTTAAAAGAACAGTTAAAAAAAATTACCATCAAATTCCTGGGAGTTACTAATAATTCACCTAACTGCAACCATGGGGCTAATTTGGAAATAAAAACAGCATTATCTACCACTGCCAGGCATCATAAAAATGATACTCCAGTAGAAGAGCTGCTAATCAACATTTTTTCTTGTTATTTTGTGCAATTACAATATGCTCCTCAAAAATGTATACATTTGTTTTTGCTTTTAGCCGCATCGATATTTGAAAACGATGTTGAGATGTATAGGGATTTTTATGCTGAAGATATAACAAGTAACGTACACCTACACAATCTCTCACACTTAACTCACGAAGTAAAAAAAAATTGGAGTGCTATCAACATTTAATGCATATCCTTTTGAAAACAGACCTTTTTATATTAAAAATTTACTTAGAAATGGAAATTGTCATCTGCCACAAATAGCTAAAAGATTAGGTGAAAGGCTAGAAGTTGATAGATACCAAGTTCCAAGGGCACAAAAGTTTCCAAATTTAAAAAATGCTGAATTAACAACTAACAACAAAACATACCAACTAAATGTGTTCAATTTTGTAAGTTAGGTTACTAATGTCTAAGTACTCTATACTGGAGTTGATTGCAACAGAACAGAACAGAATAATTGTTTAGTGCAATATATACATAGGTTACGTGATACATTTTCTTCTTCTTCTACATGGTATTGAATCCGAGAACTTTAGCAGGCCGACACACAAATCGTCGTGCTAAGGGTATCACTCTATTTTACATGTTTTCAATCACTATTCTTTACTAGTTTGTAGATTGATTGATTTATTGTTTGTAATGGATTTATCACCCACACTTTATATCTCTCAAACTATTGCCGGAGAAATGGAAATATTACAGACTGCTAAACAGGATTTAAATCTTATTAAACAATATATTGGATCAATCAATAGCATTTCGATCAGCTGTTAATGTGTTAAATTTTAACTATAAAAAATAATGACAATTGGTAGCAAACTCACATTTTCATAAAATGTTGGTTAATTCGTGTACTATAAACTCGAAATTAGAGGAAAATAAATTTGCCTATATCTCTGCAATTACTTAAATTGTCGTACTCTATAAAAAATGTGTGAGAAAATAGTTTAATATATTTTGAAATCTGGCAACCTCTAAAATTTATCAAAGTTCATCTTGTTGGTTTATTTCTCGAGAATATTTTTATAGCGCCTATAGAAACAACATTATAGGATTTTAATATCCTATAGAGTTTCGAATAACACAAAAGCGTTGTATAACGTTTCATATGGGACAAAATTATCGTATTATATTACGCCATATTTACTTAAGGATTTAGCTGTTCATCAATTGCCGCCATTATGCAGAATTCTCATAGAAATGTAAAAATGTCTATTAAAAATTAACTTTTCAGAAAGGCAAAGATTATTTTCTTACAATTAATTATTTTTTATTTATTTGCTTTTATCATGATTAGAGAATATTATTTAGGTATTATGCAAATCACAACTTACACACTTTTCATTTATTATGAAAATACCTATTTTCTGTATATTGTTGCCCTAATCTGGGCACGCTAATATACCAGTCAGGTAAATACTTTAAAACACTCATTATTGGAGAATCAATCAAAACAACTACTCTTCTAGCTAATACTGACGAAGTATTGAATTACATGATAGGATTCTTAGCATTTTAAAGAAAAAATATATTGAAAATTCTTAAATCATTCATTCAAATTTAATCATTCACACTTTTTTATTTAGTATGAAATTATCTACTTTCTGTATATTGGTGCCTTAATCGGGTCACGTTAATATACTACTTAGGAAAACCCTTTAAAACACTCATTATTGGAAAACCAATCAAAACAACTACTCTTCGTCAGTATTAGCTAGAAGAGTAGTTGTTTTGATTGGTTTTCCAATAATGAGTGTTTTAAAGTGTTTTCCTAAGTAGTATATTAGCGTGACCCGATTAAGGCACCAATATACAGAAAGTAGATAATTTCATACTAAATAAAAAAGTGTGAATGATTAAATTTGAATGAATGATTTAAGTATTTTCAATATATTTTTTCTTTAAAATGCTAAGAATCCTATCATGTAATTCAATACTTCGTCAGTATTAGCTAGAAGAGTAGTTGTTTTGATTGATTCTCCAATGAGTGTTTTAAAGTATTTACCTGACTGGTATATTAGCGTGCCCAGATTAGGGCAACAATATACAGAAAGTAGGTATTTTCATAATAAATGAAAAGTGTGTAAGTTGTGATTTGCATAATACCTAAATAATATTCTCTAATCATGATAAAAGCAAATAAATAAAAAATAATTAATTGTAAAAATAAATCAAGAATAGGCTTGTAAATAATGAATGAATGTTTCTATACTCTACTGATGAGAACTAACGAGTTCGAAAAAACTTGTACAACTTTTCTAGAGTTGAAATAGAATGTATGGTTCAATAATTATTGTGAATGACTGAATTTCAATAAATAATTTAACTATTTTCAATATATTTTTTGTCCCTTAAAATGCCAGGAATCCTATCATGTAATTCAATACTTCGTCAGTATTAGCTAGAAGAGTAGTTGTTTTGATTGGTTTTCCAATAATGAGTGTTTTAAAGTGTTTTCCTAAGTAGTATATTAGCGTGACCCGATTAAGGCACCAATATACAGAAAGTAGATAATTTCATACTAAATAAAAAAGTGTGAATGATTAAATTTGAATGAATGATTTAAGTATTTTCAATATATTTTTTCTTTAGAATGCTAAGAATCCTATCATGTAATTCAATACTTCGTCAGTATTAGCTAGAAGAGTAGTTGTTTTGATTGATTCTCCAATAATGAGTGTTTTAAAGTATTTACCTGACTGGTATATTAGCGTGCCCAGATTAGGGCAACAATATACAGAAAGTAGGTATTTTCATAATAAATGAAAAGTGTGTAAGTTGTGATTTGCATAATACCTAAATAATATTCTCTAATTATTTTCTTATTATTTTAATCAATATTTTGTTTAAACCGAAAATTCAACCATTTTAAATTTAATAAAATATATTTTTTTAATCTGTAATAAACCAAACGCGTATGCTAAACTGAGGCCCTTCAGTTTTTTGCTAAAAATATATAAATATTTTGTCAGAAAATTTCGCCGCGCAAAATAATTTTCTTGCTACTAGCGTGTTAATTATACTGCTTAATAACGGGATTTTACCATGTTTAATGGATCTTGAGCGCCATTATTGAGGTTGTTATTTGAAATAATAACTACACAACATGTTTGCGTTATATAATCATTCTTGCAATAATTTTGTTCTGAATTTCATCACTAGAAAATAAAATGATTGTATAAATTTTTGTTAGTGAGATACCGTCTACATTATAACTCACTTATACAATTACTAAACAATAATTTTATAGCAGTTGCCAAGTGCATATGTAAATATGTTGTATAAGTAATCCTGAGGATATACTTATAGGACAGTTTTATAATCATCACGTAAAATAGTTTTATAATGGTTGTATGGTTTTCTAATAGAATTCCTATAATACCAAAATGTTGTATAAAAGTGGGCCCTTTTTAGTTGTATAGACATTGTATAATGGTATTTAACTGCCTTATACAATTTACATGTTTCTATAAAATATGTTGTATAGCAGTTCTAACAACGTTTATAAAAGTTATTTTGCGAGTTGGGTGGTACCTTAAATGTACACGCTCACGCCGTGACACGGTGAAATTCACGTCACGTGCCCATCTCTGGACCAGAGTGACCAGACCAGGCCAGGAGGGCTAGGCGACTGGCGAATGCAGTAGAGGGAGATTGCAATTACGCAGTTTGATTTGAATGTTGCGTCATTCATCCTGTCTCCTGTCCTTTTCCCTCCCTTCTCGCGCTCGTGTTCCGTCTTCCGTCTATCGCTTCGCTTCTTATTCTTGTCACGACACGACAGGTTGAAGTTTTAAAGCAGAGATGGGGCGTCGTGTCACGGCGTGAATATTATCTTACGCACGCTCACGCACGGGATCTTTTGACTCACGCACACTCACGAAATCTTCCGTGATTTGGTACCATAAATGTACACGCTCACGCCGTGACACGGTGAAATTCACGTCACGTGCCCATCTCTACTTCAGACAGCTTTTCGAAATCCTAAAAATTCCGTGTAATAATGACAAGCGAATTTTTGTTTAGATTCCTTATCGAAATAAACTGGGAGTAATTTCCAACGTTTAAAAAGTTTTTAGGTATGATTTAGCAACCTGGCGACCGTTTGTAGAATGCCTAAAAACTTCTCGTAATGGTAAATTTTACGCAACTGCAGCATTCTCATATTTATTGCAACTTTTACAAATGTCTAAAAAATTGTTTCAGTAACCAAGCTAACATAATGAAAATATAGTTGAACGTTTTGATTCTATGCAGTCTTCATTCCGTTTTATGGGATTTTTCAAGCTATTTTTGGTTTTTTACTAAAAATTGGCGGATGGTTGAGCTCAGTACAACATGCCACATTCATATTTAGTGCATCAAAATATTTTAAGCTTACGTACGGTAATTGCCAATTATGATGAAGCCGCCAGACGCAGATCATTCCCACCGGGAGAGGACTTCAGATGCACTGTGGAAAAATGTGCTACATCCTTACCGTACACTTGGAACAGTCTTATTGAGTTTGTAAAAAAAATACAGTTTATTGCATTTTTACTATCACTTTTAGGTTACAAAAATGTGTGAAAGTGCTACGTGCACTAAACTTTTTTCCGCCTGGAAATATTCCGTGTTCACGCAATCGACGTATGTACACAGAACAATGGAAAATGAAAGATAAATAGGAGTTACGTTCCCAATGTCTCACATAAATTACTTTTTTATTATGCAGGCACATTGTACGAGGAAAACGTTTCAGCTGGATCGCAGACAGTTAAAAGATTAAATCGCTTGTGCTGAATCAGTTGAACGAACATGCCAAGGCTGATGAGATTAAGAGAAGAGGATTATATTGGATAGCTATTAATATAGATAGACCTACTTACAACCTTCGAATGCTTAGAGGGTGGAAGAATAATTGGAGAGGATTGAAGAAAAGAAGGAATGTCGGTTTAAGAGACTCCTTAATTTAATTTTAGACAAATAATTTCATAGTCGATTTGCCAGCAATTTATTTTATTTTTGGATTTACTTCCTTCTCTAAGTCATTGGGTAGTTTGAAACGGGAACAAATCAACTACTAATATTCTTCATAAAATAGTATATACTATGTAATAACAAATTTTCTTTAAAGATATTAATAATACATTAGGATCTGCTTATGGTTACAAAGCAATCGGCCCATTCGAATGTAAAGCCACCTGCAATACCTAACTGCTTAAATGGAGAAATAGTACAGGAAAACTTGACTTTAACTAGAAAAAAAAATTGTGCAGACCTTAAACTTTGATTATAGGTTCAAAATAGGCCAAAGTTCACGAAACAAAAAAGTTTAGATGTGTTTTACTGATCCGCGGGAACCTATAGTATCTAGTAATTAAGGCAAACATATCCAATAATAATATAGGTATTTTTGTAATTTATAGACCTCCAAGCAGCCACTATACAGACATAGACGTGTTAAGAGATATTTTTTTAAATTTTATGGAAAATAATCTATTAAATTTTATTGTATTAGGGGATATAAATATAAATACGAAATCAAATAACACTTAATCGAACTATGTGAATACTATTTTACATGAATTTTCATCTAGGCAAATAATTCAATCCTTTACTAGGATAACAGAGGAATCAGAAACATTAATTGATGTAATAATAGTGAATAATGACCTAGAGGTCCTTGAACGTGACGTTTTGGATATTTGTTTGTCCGATCATAATATAATTGCTTGCAAAATAAATATCAATTTTGTAAACTCAAACAATATAAATTCATTTCGTTCTTACAAAAATTTTCATATAGAAACCTTTCAAAATGACTTGAATGCGATCGACTGGAATATTATGTACCGTATGGAATCTCTAAACGAAAAGGTGGAATATTTTAATAAGATTATAATAGATTTATTTGACAAGCACGCTCCAATTATTACACAATATAGGCGTAATAAAAAACCAAGTATGCCTTGGTTCACTCAAAATTTAAAACACATGAAAAACATGAAAGTCAATGCCTGGAATAGATATAAAAAAACTCAGTTACAATCGCATCGTGAATATTATTGCCAGATTAGAAACTTATATGCATGTGCCGTAAAAAGTGAAAAAAGAGCATATTTCAAAACAAAATTAAACGAATGTAAGTCGGATTCCAAAAAATTATGGAGCACTTTACAAAGTCAAGGTGTTGTAATTAAGCCGCCAATAACTAATTTACCAGATAAATTCGATAATCCTGATTTAAATAATAATCATTTCATAGACTCTATCTCACCCCCTGAAATTGGTAACAACTATCTTGCAAACTTTAATAATTCGTTATTTTCTAATTCGTTATGTTTCGAATATGTACCAGTTCAGACCGAAACTATTTCAAGATTGATAAAAAAAACAAAAACCGTACACTATGGGATCAGATGGTATTTCTGGAAGAATGTTGCAGTTAAGCCTCCCGCTTATTTCTGTTCCACTTACACATATAATCAATATTTCATTTGAGCAGGGTAGAGTCGCTTCTCTATGGAAAATGTCCATCGTAAAACCAATATCAAAAAACAGAAATCCGGAAAATTTAAACGATCTAAGGCCAATAAGTCTATTATCAGAAGCTGCACTACACGAACAACTAGCGACTTATGCAACTAAAAATAATGTTTTGCCACATAACCAGTCGGGCTTTCGAGAAAAACACAGTACCACCACCGCATTAACAACAGTCGTAGATGATATTCTCGGCGCTACAGATCAATAAAAAAATACGTCCCTAATATTATTAGACATGTCGAAAGCTTTCGATTCCATCAGTATTGATGTATTGATCAGCAAATTAAAGTATTTTGGATTTTCCAACAATCTCTTAGATTGGATGGAATCATACCTAAGAGGTCGTCGGCAAATTGTTTGCTTGAACAGTCCAGTGGGAAAGATATATTCAGAACCAAAGGATTTAATTTCTGGGGTACCAGAAGGCTCAGTCCTAGGGCCTCTTCTGTTCAGTATCTTCACCTCCGATTTGCAAAAAATACCCATGTACTGTAATATGCAACTCTATGCAGACGACATTCAGATATATCATATATCTATCCATGATACTATGGACGCGCAAAACAAAATAAATTTTGATCTCTCAGAAATTAGTAATTGGTGTAAGCAGAACTCATTAATATTAAACCCGAATAAATGCAAACACATCTTATTCCACAAACAAGATTCACACTTATCAATGTGTCTGAATGGTTCACAATTGGAACCCGTAGTAGTGCCAAAGATCTTGGTCTGATAATAGACAGCAAATTAAAGTTCACTGAACATGTGAAAAATAGTCTAAGAAATGGTTACTTTAAATTGAAACATTTATTTCCATTTAAATCGGATTTAGACGCCAAGACCAAAATTATGTTAATCGAATCTTTAGTTCTTTCAAATCTAAATTATTGTGACACGATAGTAGGGCCATGCTTAACATCAAATGATAAAAATAAGCTACAAAAATTGCAAAATTTAAGTATGAAATTCATTACTAATATTCCCCTGTTTGCTCATGTAACACCATATATTCGTCAATTTGAACTTTTAAAAATGCAGGAACGAAGATTCGTTCATTTTTGTTGCCTACTATATAATGTTTTAAAATTCAAATTACCTGCTTATTTAAATAGTAAATTAATAAGACGCAATGAAATTCACGAACGTACTCTCAGGCACGTTCCAAATACATTAGACCTACCACACCACCGCACTGCTGGTTTTTGCTCTAGCTTCTCCTATTTGGCACCACATGTGTACAATGCACTTCCAGTTGATCTCTTCCAAATGTCATATACAGTGTTTAAAAGAAAAATAATAAATACCTCTTTTAATGTTTTTTATTTATCTGACATCACTTTGTTTTAGTACTGAAAATTTTAATTGTTATTTTAATGATTAGTTAAATTTGTGCGTGTTTCTTTTTTGTTTTTATTTCTTGTATATTATTAAGCTGTTAGGTTTAGGTTTAAATATCAGTTTTTACTGTACCTAATACCTTTTGTGTTTTGTTTCGACTTCTATGACACAATAGAGATTTTCTAATCTAATCTATAGGGGGGTGGAAAAGGGTATTTTTAATTAAAAAATTGATTTTTCAATTTTCTCGGGAAATATGGCATTTACAGTTCAAATAAAAGTTGTTTCTGACAAGATTATCTTTAATTTGGTGTTTCTAAATTTAATTTTATAGCAATAATATAATTATCCGAAATACTAGAGGTTTTAACTTCGGAATAATGTCATATGAATTAGATCTCGTTCATCTTTGTCAGCTTAATAGTAAATGCAGAAGTTTCTATATTATGCGAGGGCGTGCTAATTTATACGGGGTGGATGCCATCTCTTTTCAGGCACTTAAAATTAATAGATTTAACAAGTGCCGTGGTAGGTCAACGGTGTCCACCATTTGAGAGCAAATAATTTTTCCATGCTGGCTGTGGTGGACTAAAGTTGTCCACCAGACGTTTTTACAGTTCAGGCCGTGGTAGTCAGCGGAGGTCCACCGAAGCCACACTAAAGATTAAGAAGTGAATTAGAATGCTTGTAGCAATATTTCGCTGTACTTGGTGGTCAGTGTTGTCCACCATTGTCAAAAGATAAATTCTAAATATTATTGATACTCTGGTGTGACTGTAACTTATTTTATCGATTAATTGTCTTTTTTTTTATAATCTAAATGAATTTCGATGCATCTGGTCATGTTTTCTAGTGTCCATGATCGCTTTAAATGATTATTCGCAAAAAAAATCCGGCCAGTAGGAACTGTCAAATTGACTTCTCATGGCGGCACTCTACGTATTAAGTTAATTTAATAATAACTACTAGAAAATTTGGGATTTTAGCTTGAAAAAGTGGCATTTCAAATACGTTTTTGTCAAATAACTCGAAAGATATTACATTGAGCAAAAAACATGCTAGAGACATTTAGAAAGCTACTAAATTAAGGATGAATTTCGTTTCTTTTTTTTTTAATTACTTCCACATCCAGTGGAAGTATAGAACGACAAAAAAATTTTTAAAAATTTTTATTGTTCAAATAGGCTCAAAATGTCATGAAACGTCGAGATTTTAAGTTTGAGCGAAAAAAAACTTTCTGTCTGTCGGTCTGTCTGTAACTTTATTTGTGCGCACGTTTACTCTGGAACCGTTTAAGATATTGACTTGAAATTTGGTACACATATGTACTTTAACGAGTTCTAGAACAAGATTATATTTTCATCTTGTTCCGTCCAAGGGTTGGGGGGTAAATTTGGGGTAAATGGGTAAATCAAGCAGGTAAGAGTTCATAAAACTGGTATTTAATATACATAAGAGAACTTAAGGTCTCAAAAAAATTTTTGGCATTAGCCACCCCCATTACCACCCCCACCCCATTATTAAAGGGGATGAAAAAAATGCGATTTATGTACAAGAACCAGAAACCTCAAAATATTTTTTTACTTCATCTACCACCCCCACCCCACTACCCATGTGGGGTATCGTTTTATGGGTTTTTGGGGTAGAGGATTTCAAATATTATATTATTAAAGTTTATGGAACTTATTTTCAAATACAAAGTTTTCTCGTTGTGAGTGACTTCCATAGAGAATCTGGATGTGGAAGTAGTGATTCCTTGGGCAGCGGTTTTTTTGTAGAGTTAATGGTTTCGGAGATCTGGAAGTCTAAAGGGGGAGTCCGAACGTTTATAAACGAAGTATTTAGTTTAAATGTTAAATATCTCAATAACTATGGCACTTAGACCAAAAACGCTAATAACCAAAATGAAAAACTATTAGGCTTTCAAATGATTTTTTTTCTATTTTTATAGCATAAAAAACAAAGAAGTTATGACAGAAACAATGTACTTTTTCACATTTTTTTAAATAAGAACGTCGCAATTTTGTTAACGTAAGTAGTCAGTAATTAAAAAAATATATTCCCATATCCTGTTTTTCGTTAATATATAGTGTGACCTAGACGCTCAAATTTTTTCATCGGCTTACAGCGATTGCTTCAGAAAAAAAATTGCATTTTAAAAAATTTTATTATTGCTTATCGCTCGCAATGTGAATAAAAACCACGCTGATGAGAGCTAACAAGCGCGAAACTGATTCGAAATTCATTGCCAACAATTTTCCTAACTCATCCAGTAGTAATTATTATTAGTCAGAATGTACAATACTCTGCTTAGCAGTTTTATTTTAGAGGGACTTTGTCCATTTTGAAGGAATTAAAACTTCGATGCCAAAAAAACCAAGAAAATAGTTTTAATTTTTCGCTTAAAGTGTGGCTCATGGCTCAACTCGTCGCAGATCAAATGAGGAAATCAGATCGTAAACCAGTCCACCAGGTCAAATAATTGTTTGTTTTCAAAATACTGATATTTTTACGAAATACGGTGTTTTACATACGTCGGGAAAGTTGCTCATTTAACACAGTTTCATGTTGATAGTGTAATTAATAGGAAAACAAATAATTATATCAAAGGCACTTTGTAATTACTTGTACCTTAACTACGTGACTTGTGAGAAAGTTGTTACCATTATGTACTTACTAGATTTAGTAAAAACTTGCTGCGTATTTAAATGAGTTGCAGTTTAGTGTTTGATCTATACAGTTCTATAACAAGATATAATTACACAATGTGTTGTGATTATGGTAAATTAGGTGATACAGAGCATGTACTACTCGAAAAAAATTAAAGAATGTCGAAAAAATATCAAATCCTCCCATTTAATCTATCACAAATCCTGGGCTCTAGGAACTTTGAAATAGTGGGGGTGGATGAAGTAAAAAAATATTTTGAGGTTTCTGGTTCTTGTACACACACTAAATCACAATTTTTTTTCATCCCTTTTAATAATGGGGTGGGGGTGGTAATGGAAGTGGCTAATGCCAAAACTTTTTTTGGGACCTTAGCTTCTCTTGCATATACTAAATACCAATTTTATGGACTCTTACCTGGTTGATTTACCTATTTTCCCCAAATTTACCCCAATTTACCCCCAACCCTTCGACGGAACGCTAGGGTGGGCTCCCTGACTACATGTTGACTACGTGAATTTGCAATGGTCTTACGCTTCTCTCGGTATAGGAACTATAGGGCCCAATGAGTTGATCAACGAGAGTAGATATTAATATTGTGGCAACTAAATTATCAAGTGTTGGCGGATTTATTTGCAATTATCTTACGCTTCTCTAGGTATAAGAACTATAGGGCCCACCCAATGAGTTGATCAACGAGAGTAGATATTAATGTTGTGGAGTCTGATATGTATACGGTACTATACCTCCATATCAGTTTATAACATACAATATCAAAAGGAGATAAAAAAAGCACGTGTTTATGTGTTCACTTACATGACTAGAGATGACGAATGTGTTCCACATTTACTAGTAGAGTGGCGTAACCAAAACTTAATCCTGGGGTTGGGCAAGAGCTAATATTTTTTACCTGATCTGGATGTAATAATATAAAATCCCTTACGTGTGGTTACCTGTTTACTAACAAAACAATTTTTTTGTGATTACAGAGAAACCTGAAATTCGCTAGACATTCCTTGGCACCTAAGTTTGATGAGAAACATCTCAAATCCAGAAAATTCAATACGGACGACGGCCTTAAGGAGCTAAAGCTGTTTTTCACGCTTCTCAAAACAAGTAAAACTTTGAGGAGGGGTAGATGCCCCTTATCCCCGCTGACCACGTCCATGACTAATCATTTAATCTATATAAACGTTTTCGCCGAGGGTACGTGGCGCCACGAACATATCATTCGCATCATCAGTATATTTATTAGATATAAGGTGATATCATATGATAACAAAATTAATCTATGTTAATCAACATAGTATTGTAAAATTATATTAATCTGGATTTACGATCTCACATTCCTAAAATATAGTGGGTTAAGTAGCAAATAGTATACGTATAAATATAAATTTAAATATTTATTCTGTCAATTATTACATTTTTATCAGTAGGATAAACACCACTCTTATACAATTAAATTTACTAATTAGACATTGATTATATGGACAGGTATCAATCACGTTAAAACACATTTTTTAAATTTCCTAAACTAGGTGTTTTTATTTCTTCAACTATTCACTATAATATAGTACTCATCTCCTTGCTGTTTTTAAAAGTTTACTTACACTTGTGCTAGGTACTTTTTAATTCACAGAGATAGTTCTGTGGAATCAAATCAATGCAATGTCGTGGTCGTGGAGGACGAACTAAGATCCCTCTTTTTGGAGATACAATTTAATAAAATATGCACACTTTAAGGGCGTTTTTTCACTGGCCGACACGATACTGACACGATACCGACGATGTCGTACCGATACTGAAGAATAGCATATAATAACACGGCGCCGATAAAACGTGACAAAACGGTATCGTATCGGCAAGTGAAAAAAAGTTCCATATAATTTTATACGTTTGTGCTGCCCCGATATCGTTGTATCGGTGTCGTTGACGACGAATCGGTATCGTGTCGGCCAGTGAAAAGGCGCTCTTACTGTTGCCCCTGGCCGTAACGGCAACGATATTTTACTTCCACATCCAGTGGAAGTATAGTAACGACATTAAACATTTACTTCCACATCCAGTGGAAGTATAGTAACGACAAAAAATTTTTTTTAAATTTTTATTGTCCAAATAGGCTTAAAATGTCATGAAACGTCGAGATTTTAAGCTTGAGCGAAAAAAAAATTTCTGTCTGTCGGTCTGTCTGTCTGTCTGTAACTTTTTTTTGTGCACACGTTTACTCTGGAACCGTTTAAGATATTAGTAGTTAAGTAAGGCCGAAATGAGACCAAACCCGTCAGTAGAGTAGCAATCAGAGTTCTGTGTGACGTCATCATTCCGGAAGCCCCGCGGGGGGGCGCAGGTGCTAGATGATAGATCCTATTATCTAGGTTGTAGTGTGAGGTGGGATCTTCTTAGATGATAGGTCCTAGGACCTAATGGGAGGGGGGAGATCGGAGATCCAATCCCTGAGCTTAGATAAGAGATTATATCTAAAAGGACGTGGCTAAGAGTATACAGGGTGTGTCTAAAATAAGATGGCTGCTGTTTATTGACTAATAGTATTGTATGTTTACGTTAGTGAGCGTTAAGAAAATGGCTACTGACGTCCATCATTGAGATTAAATAGACAAGTCTTATAATTATGAGATAAATATTCATTTACTTCTATATGTTAAGATTTGAATGTAAAACTGCGGTCAAATGCAGAGACGTTATCGGATTCCAGGAAATTGTTAATGTAAATAAATGCGGCTGTCTACGGCTATATGTATATTTAAAACGTGATTAATTACCTTTAGATAACTACAGCGGCTAGATCAAAGGAAATATCGAGACCCAATATAAACGCTTTTCAGACAAGTCTAGACTTGTTAGCCTGAGTTTTATATAAGATAAATATTCGTTCGCTTCTCTACGTTTAGATTCCAATGTAATAAGAATATAATGCAGAGCCGTTATCGGATTCCGAGAAATTGTTAATGTAAACAAATGAAATCATTTCTGATAGCCTACTAACATAAGATAGGTATACGGTAAAGATGCATGCGAAGAATTTTGTGTCTTACAATACATGGTTTCTTATGGGAATATGTAGCCACCCCGCAGCGATATAGCAATTTAACATTGTTTTATATGTAAAAGACGAACAGATTATGAAAATTCGGGGGCCTTTTAGAAATCGTTCACTGCAAAGTCACGTGACCCTCGACCGCCGAGTATAAAAGCAGCGTCATCTCCCCACCTCGATCATTAGCTGTTTATCTCTCGCGGTGAACGGTTGTCTAATTGAAACAGTATGTCGTCTACCGAGACCGTATCTAAACTCAGTACTGATATAATTAATTTAACTAAAAAATCATTGCTGCTCTTAAAGACCGATGATGAAATCAACCAACATATTTCGATAATTAATAGCAATATTAAACTAGTAGCCAAGGCAATTAAAATCAAAATTCATATCGATAATAAAGGTGAAAATATATTTAAATTGGAAAATAATTTAGCGCTTTTAAAATACTACCGAGAGCAATTGAAAAAATTAAAATTAAACAATAAAATATTAGGCGGTTCCTTAAAGCCGGCAGCACGAAAATATTTAGTATATCAAGAGGTAGAATCTTGTTTTAAAAATCGTGTTAAGTCCGGTATAATAACTAACGTACAAATTAAAGAACCGGTATTATTTTTTAAAAAAGCGTTTAGGAGCTTCTCTATTCAAATTAAAAAATGTTTAAAAGATGGGCTAATTAAAGTAAATGTTATTTTTGAATGTAACTTCGTACAGCCTACTAATGGCACAGTGGAATTAAAAACATTTGCTACAAGGAACACCGTGATAGACTTAAATACGGATTTAAAGGAATGGTATAGAGAAAATGTATCCGAACGGTTATTGAAACATCTAGAAGACTTTCAAGGAAAAGATTCAGGCTGGGCCTTATCGGAAATTATCGGGCTAAGAGTAAATGTTAATAAATATTGTCCTATAACAGTGGGATTATCAACATATGCTGAAATGCCAAGCTTTATAAAAAATAAAATGTGTGTTGTTAACGTTAAAAATAATGATGAATATTGCTTCTTATGGTCAGTAGTTTCGGCATTATACCCCGCTAAAAATCATGTTGATAGAATTGTTTCATATCCTCATTTTAAGGAAGTTTTAAAATATGACGGCATCGAATTTCCGATGGAATTAAGAAATATTAAAAAATTCGAACGCTTAAATGATATTTCGATAAACGTATACACCGTAGTTAAAAGGGAAGTTTTACCGGTATGTTTAAGTAAATACAGTTATGAACGCGTCGTAAATTTATTAATGATTCCTACGAATTCTGCCGATAATTTTACTGAAGCTACGCAATATCATTTTGCTTGGATAAAGAATATGTCCCGATTATTATCTAAACAATTATCTTCACACGGACATGAAAAATTTATCTGCAACCGATGTCTTAATCATTTCTCTACTCAAGAACTTCTAGACCGACATTCAAATGATTGTAATTCGAAAACTAATACATGCAAAATTGAATTACCCGACGAGGATGAAAAGTTTTTAAAATTTAAAAATTACCGATATAAAGAAAGGGTACCGTTCGCTATTTATGCCGATTTCGAATGTATCTTAGAGGACTGTGATGCTAACACGAATCAAAATACGCAAAATTACCAGAAACATACGGCTTTTAGCGTCGCGTATTACTTAAAATGTTCGTACGATGACAGTCTATCTCAATTTAAAATGTACCGAGGCGCCGACTGTCAGTACTGGTTTGTTAAAGAACTTGAAAAAATTTCAGACCGAGTTAATGTAATCATGTCCGACATAAAACCTATGGAATCGTTAAACGAGACACAAAAAAATGAATTCGATCTCGCGCAGGTCTGTCATATCTGTGAGGGGTCCTTCAAAGAGACGGACATTAAAGTAGCCGATCACAATCATTTAACTGGGTACTATAGGGGACCGGCGCATATGAGATGTAACATTAATTATCAAGATAGTCACGTGATTCCGGTTATATTTCATTGTTTATCAGGTTACGACGGCCACCTGATAATCAAACAGCTAGCAACGGCATTTGACGGACAAATTTCATTATTACCGATTAATAAGGAAAAATACATTTCTTTCACTAAACGAGTTAAAGATACGAAAATTAAACTAAGATTTATTGATTCGTTTAGGTTTATGGCAGACAAAATCGAAAAACTAGCTTCCTATCTCGACGATGACCAGAAACGAATCACTAAATCGTACTGTAATAATGACGAACAATTTCAATTATTAACGCGGAAAGGTGTTTTTCCTTATGATTATTTAAATTCTTGGGAAAAATTAGACGAGACATCTCTACCGGCTAAAGAAGAATTTTACAGTAAACTGACAGACGAAAACATAACAGAGGACGATTATAACCACGCTATGAATATCTGGAATAAATTCGATATTAAGACATTAGGAGAATATTCCGATATATATTTAAAAACAGATGTATTACTGCTAGCTGATATATTTGAAAATTTCCGCGAGACATGCATACAGACGTACGGACTTGACGCTTTAAATTATTATACTGCTCCGGGGCTGGCATTCGACGCGATGTTAAAAATAACTAAAGAAAATTTAGAGCTTCTCACAGACATTGATATGATACTGATGATCGAAAAAGGCGTGAGAGGCGGTGTAGCGCAGGTATCTAACAGATATTCGAAAGCTAACAACAAGTACATGGGGGATGCGTTTAATCCCGACGAAAGAGAGACTCACATCATGTACTTTGACATCAATAACATGTATGGAGCCGGGATGTCTGTTCCGCTACCTACAGGTGCTTTCGAGTGGGTACCCGTCGAACAATTTTATGCCTTAGATATTCCAAATTTATCGGACGAGTCAGACATCGGTTATATTTTGGAAGTAGATATCGAGTATCCACTTGAATTACATGAGCTACATAAGGATCTCCCGATGTGTCCAGAACATATGGTGCCGCCCGGTTCAAAACATTCAAAATTAATGACCACTCTGTTAGATAAAACGCGATATGTAATGCATTATAGGACTTTAAAAAAATGTTTAGAACGCGGATTAAAACTCAAGACGGTACATAGAATTTTAAAATTTAAACAGTCGCGATGGCTAAAGAAATACATTGATTTAAATACGGATTTACGAAAACAGGCAAGTAACGAGTTTCAGAAAAATTTCTATAAGCTAATGAACAATGCGGTGTTCGGAAAGACAATGGAGAATGTCCGCAAGCACAAAGATGTTAAATTGGTAACTAAATGGGAGGGGAGATGGGGCGCCAAGTCTCTGCTCGCGAAACCGAACTTTCACAGTTCGACTGTCTTCGGCGAGGATATGATTATTATTGAAATGAATCGACTAAAAATTAAATTCGATAAGCCAATATATGTGGGGTTCGCCATTTTAGATCTTTCAAAAATTATTCTTTACGATTTTCATTATGATTATATTAAAAAAGAATTCGGTGAGCAAGCCAAACTACTTTACACGGACACAGACAGTTTAATTTACGAATTTAGCGACGTTGATATATACAAGTACATTAAAAAAGACATCCATCAGTTCGACACATCGGATTATCCTGTAGACAATGTCTACGGAATACCTCATGCAAATAAGAAGGTACTAGGCGTAATGAAAGACGAATGTCAAGGGCGCGTAATGACAGAATTCGTAGGACTCCGTGCAAAAATGTATAGTTATAAAGTGGAGGGTGTGTCGGTAAATAAAAAAATCAAGGGTCTCTCGCGTTCGGTAATCAGAAAAATTACATTTGAAGACTTTACGAATTGTCTATTTAATAAAGAAATTTTGACCAAAGAGCAGCGATTAATTCGATCAAAGAAACATGAAATATATACTATCAAACAGAATAAGGTGGCACTCAGTCCGTATGATGATAAAAGAATTATAAATTATATAAATACCGATACGAAACCTTGGGGATATAATTTCCAACAAGTCTCGGCTCGTCAGATGACGTCATCGACGCAGTGAAGCGCTTGGCAGTAGCCGTTCGGATTCATTTACTTTAGAGACTTTGATCGCGATGGACGGGTTAGAAAAAGAATTGCAGTACAAGCTTGTACTTATCACTCGCGACATATATGAGAGGTACATTCAAAATGCATTGAATCGGGGTAATTATCAATTAGTTCATAAAATTTTAGAAAAGATTGTTATACCGGACAAAGCTTTATACTGGATGGCTTTAAGAGATAGTTCTAATTTCGATTTAATGAAAAAAATATTTACGAAAAAACTTCAAAACGATATTTTTATTCAACAGTTGGAATATATTTTCCAAAGAGAATGTATTACTCACCTTACCGTGTATCGATTACGAGAAGTAATTAACAGACATTATCCCGCCGCGAATAATAGTTATTTTAGAATTTTTTTAGAAGAATTATTAACGTGTAATGATGATTATATGTCAATTGATTTTTATTCGAAATCGTACCCGGCTAAAAATATTTCTGATAATTATAAAAGTATTGATTGGTCGATTAATAAAGCATTTTGCGAGGCAGCTTACTTTACACAATACGAATTTCTTGAAATTTTGTTTCGAGTAATTGGTAGGAATAATATACATTTCAAATTAGATATTAATTTCAATGAAGAGCATAAGCAGCTAATAAAATGGCTGGAGGATAATATATCCAAAGGTCGCTCTGGGCAGCCGACTGGTTGGAGCTCTGGTCCAGACAGCGGGCACTGGCCATCGACTACCTTAGAAGATTATGTTAAGACGCTTGACATAGTTCGTCTACATTTTTTGTAATTAGTATTAAAGTATTGTAATATAAATATTTTACATTTAATAAATTAAATTATTTATAAAATGTGTGTTTTTATTTCCTAATACCTATCCTGACATGATGATCATGAGAGAGGCAGGTGAGACAGCTTGAACAGCTCCAACAGCTCGAACAGCTCCAACAGGTGTAACAGGTACCGTACCTGTTACACCTGTTGGAGCTGTTCGAGCTGTTGGAGCTGTTGGAGCTGTTCAAGCAGCCCATATACATATACATATACGTGTATTATATATGGTTAGTTTCAACAGCTCGAACAGCTCCAACAGCTCCAACAGCTCGAACAGGTGTAACAGGTACGGTACCTGTTACACCTGTTGGAGCTGTTGGAGCTGTTGGAGCTGTTCAAGCAGCCCATATACATATACATGTAATATATAGGGTCAGTTTCAACAGCTCCAACAGCTCCAACAGGTGTAACAGGTACCGTACCTGTTACACCTGTTGGAGCTGTTGGAGCTGTTCAAACAGCTCATATACATATACATATACATGTATTATATAGGGTCAGTTTCAACAGCTCGAACAGCTCCAACAGCTCGAACAGGTGTAACAGGTACGGTACCTGTTACACCTGTTGGAGCTGTTGGAGCTGTTCAAGCAGCCCATATACATATACATATACGTGTATTATATATGGTCAGTTCCAACAGCTCGAACAGCTCCAACAGGTGTAACAGGTACGGTACCTGTTACACCTGTTGGAGCTGTTCGAGCTGTTCAGACACTTAATAAGTATGAGATGCTATCAACTCATTGAAATAAAAAAAAGATTATTAATAACATTTTTTATTAATATAAAAAAATTATAATTAAAATTGTGTAGAATTAATAAAATAATAAAATCACTGGTCTGACTATCCGGCAGGAGGACAGATCGTAGGTTAATTAAAAAAAGAAATTTATTGGTCTCGCTGGCTGGCAGATCGACTTCTCCAAATCTCCGAAGAAATTCTGAGTTCAATGGAGTCTGTAACAATTTAAAAAAATATCTATAAGTATTGAGTTATACGAAACGGAAAAAATATTTTAAATACCTTTCATGATGTCGGCTAAGAGTATCGGCCGGGGCATCTCCTGTGGTGGCGGTGGTGGTTGCGTTACGGGGTCCTGGGGCTGAGGCAGCCCCAGGTACCTCCAGCCCTCCGGTGGGACTTGACACATTGAACATTGGCAAATATTGCCCGCTATCAGCTCTCTAAGCCCCGTTTGATGGTGCATCTTTGCAGCGTCTAACTGATCACCGCGCTCTGGCTCGAGGCGAGAGCTCTCCCCCCACTTCTCTCTCTGCCCCCCACCCCACTAGTCATTCATACACGCACACATGTATACAGAAATAAAAGCCAGTATGGTTAGCATAAATTTGTTTATTCAAAATCCTTATCTTTATTTACAATATACCACTGATATATCGAGTAGACATTCTGCCTAGAGCAGCGTAAATGATTATTAATATGTTTATGACAATGATATTCTAAATTATTTAACATTAAACTATTCATATTATTACAATTATATAAGTCTATAATATTATTATTATTAGACAGATAATGCTGAAGCCATCGCTTCTTTTCCAGCCCCTTGACATAAACTTTTGCTTCTCTCTCAAGTACGTGGCTGTCGATGAAGTCCTGCAGGTCACCGTACCGGAGATTATCATAAGGCGTGGACCATTGGAGGCCGTGCACATGATCAGTTATCCAATTAATTTGCTTCTTAATATTGCGTGTAAGAAGCCCGTAACTAACAGTCGGTTTAATTATCCGATGTACACACGAGACATCGGTAATATTAAAAATTGAAATTTCTTTACATGTAAAAGCTAACTCCTTTTTATGCTGGAAGCCCTGCACGTCTATTATATACATATTAGTATGGACGAACTATACTGGTTAAAGGATTGTAAAAAATCAATCTATCATGAATTATAAGACAATATGCAGCAGTGTCTTTCGGAATATTTTTATTAGTGCTAAATTCCAGCCTAATGTCCACTGCACTCGACTTTACAACCTCATTCTGACACGACCAGTCGATAACTACCAGAGGAGCTTTTCAAAATTTATCATCTTCGTGGATTTTATTTCCACTTTTAACGTATTTTTATTGGATACTATAGAAATATGACCATCGTTACCATGATTCAGAATAAAATGCTTTCTTACGTAATTATTTATATCTTCTCTTTCATACGAGCCCTCCGGAATTTTTATAAACTTATCGTCTGTATCATAATATATATGATTATTTGTAGCGTCTATGTTCGGTATGGAGTTATACGCCTCGAAATTTATTAAAGCAAGCGAATATTCAGCGCCGTCTTCAAGGTCTATGGGTGGGGAAAAGTGCGCGGTTAAATTAGATGATTTGCCGGATAATGTAAACGTACAAGACATGTTGCGGCTTCAAGGTTAGCTCTGAGAATGAACGTGACTTAAAAGCATGACGCATTATATAGAAATTGTAAACACAGATGTCCACAATTTACTGTGTCATAAGACTGATACTGCTTGTGATTGTATTCAATAGAACAATTTAAATATTTTATTAATTCGAGAGGAGGCTGTAAATTACCAAAACTATCATAATAAACGGCTTTCGAACCGTTCTTAAAGTATGCAGTCCAATGAGTACCATTACCGCTATCACTATCCAAGTTCACAATGCCCGTCTCAATTTTATGTACGCGTTTAGGTAGTCGGTCTCGCATAAATATTCCTCGAAAATTAGGTATATTTAACATCTTAACATATTTTTTCAGATCCACGTCGGTGAGCGCTCGATTTGGTAATTTTACTAGTCACTTGCTGTTGGTGTTTTTATTCATGTATAGTCCAAGTCCCGTTCGATAGGGACGAAGATAGAGTCCCTTACCGAGGGCGATACTCTCCATAGCCTGATTGTGACGTTTAGATTCTTTAAGCTGGGAGGATGCCGCCTGAGAATCTCTTACAGCTTTCGCTATACCTGCAGATCCGCCGGCTAGCGCTCCCAGAGCACTAAGTCCAGCAAATATTGGTATTAGCGGTAGAACGCCACCCGTCTTCGGTATAGGAATAACGCGAGCAGCCATCGGTGATATTTTTTTATCTTTTTTAATACGCTGTACTGCACGAGAGGCCTTTTTAATAGCATCCCCGACAGAGGGAGCTCCACGTACTAGTTTACGAATTTTATTGGATATTTTTTTAAACGTCATCGTACCGCCACATTTTCTTTTTTTACATCCCAAGCCTAATTTAACTTTAGCACTCATGATGCCTGCTACACCGGCTGCTGCCGCTCTTTCTCCGATGGATGAATCCCTAGCAAATACTCGCTTCAGAGCACGTTTTGCCAATTCTTTATCGGCAATATGCCGTCCTTTCACATCATTGACTTTAGAATATTGTATGTCGTGGTCACGACACGCCTCATCTAGACCATTAATTCCGCGATCTCCTCGCGCCAGTCTTTTTTCTAATTTAGTACCCGGGCCGCAGAAACGATAGCCAGGGATATGGGCTTCGAAAGGTAATTTATTTATGAGAGCGTTTACAGCCATGTTACCTCTATCACATGTAATAGTAGACTGAGGTGTTACAGGTGACCGAAAGCTATTTATACTTAAACTCCTGGTGGAAATACCTCAGTGTCAATCATGCGTTTCATCAAGACAGGTAACAGTCTGAAAATCGATAATCTCGATTTCGATAGTCATGTGAAAAAAGATAGTAGACATGGTTCTCTGTTACCCGACAGCATCAGGTGTATCATATGCGGACCTTCAAATTGTGGGAAAACAAACATCGTGATAAGCCTGCTGACTCATCCACACGGCTTGCGTTTCAAGAATGTTTACGTCTACTCGAAATCTCTCTACCAGCCTAAATATGAATATCTTAGAAAAGTACTCGGCTCGATCGTGGGATATCATGAATTCAAGGATAGCGATGTAATAATGACGCCTGCGCAAGCTAAAATTAATTCCATTTTTATATTTGATGACGTAGCTTGCGACAATCAAAGTGTGATGCGTGACTACTTTAGCATGGGACGGCATAAACAGATAGACAGCTTCTATCTCTGTCAGACCTATACCCGCATTCCGAAACATCTGATAAGAGACAATGCAAATTTACTGATATTATTCAAGCAGGATGACATGAATCTTAGACATGTATATTCCGATCACGTTAATACCGATATGAGCTTTGAGGATTTCAAACATATGTGCTCGTTATGCTGGAAAGATAAATACGGATTCCTAGTGATAGATAAAGATAGCGATATCAAACATGGCCGATACAGAAAGGGGTTTGACGAGTATATATACCTGTGATTTTACTATCTCAATCAGTTGATAATTACACATGTTATCTGACGCACCTGTCGACATGGACATTACTAATAAAATTATCGAAGCTCGGAAAGCCGTAAAGCGCAAATTAGAGGCACTCAAAATGCACGATCTGCAAATCGAAAAGTCTTTTGCCCCAATCACCGCACCTTTACATTCGATAGCTAAACATATCAAGCTTGAGACGGACGAGAATTTAAACATTAAGAAAAAGTCTGAACCCTCAGAGGATGAAAAAAATATTAATATTACACCGTCACCGTCGATTGTCGACTCTGAAGAAGGCGGCCAGTCAGATGAGAAGTATCTTGAGAAATTTAGCGATCTGCCTAAAACGTATATATCTGAGATGATGCATGATACTGAAAATACACATGATTTTCGATATGGTGTACGATATAATCCCGAAGAAGATAAATATTATATTGGAAATTCTGCCATTCAGTTTGACGGTGACAATTTAATAATAAATAATAAAGAGTATCAGGGCACTCGCGGTCTTTATGAATTACTATTTAAAAAACGTTCGCATCACTATAACTATGATGATAAGAAACAGTACATTGATATTGTAAAAAGGACTAGCGCACATAAGAGAAATTATGATTCTGAAAAGCAAAAGTCCGGTAGTAAGAGCTGGAAGTACCTGCATATTATTAAACCGATGCTTTACGCTCGCGAACCTCGGCAACGTGCTCCTGGTAAAGTAAAAGGCGGCGAATTAATGATGCAAGTCACCGATAATGCTATTGATTACGTATATTGGGACGATCCTAATGAACTCGTCGATCGTCTTAGGCTTTTGATAGCTTCACAGGAGGCAGGCAATTCAAGTCATACGAATGAAATAAATAGAATTTTAGAGGAACTATTAGAAAGTAAAATAATCGAACCGCTGGATTAATTTAACAGTACGTAAATTATTGTTGAACTGTAAACATGTCTGCTATAAAAAGAGATATTGTTAATGAAATACATAAGCCGGCTAGAATTAACTTTAAGAGACGAAAAGTCGTAGTTAGAGGTTTAAATGAATTGCTTCAGGCTGACTTAGTCGAAATGATTCCATATGCTAATTACAATAAAAATTATAAATATATTCTCATTGTAATTGATGTTTTTTCAAAGTACGTATGGGCTGAACCAGTTAAATCTAAATCTGGCGTAAATGTTACTCGAGCTATGGAAAAAATATTAGTCGCAGATAAACGAATCCCCGTCAATTTACAGACTGATAATGGAACCGAATTTTATAATATTAATTTTCAAAAATTAATGAAAAAATATAAAATTAATCATTATTCTTCGTATAGCACTAAAAAATGTTCAGTAGTCGAACGCGTAAATAGGACTATAAAATCTATGATGTATAAAGAATTTAGTATAAATGGTTCTTTTCGGTGGTATAATTTACTTGCTGATATTATTAAGAAATATAATAATACTAGGCATCGTACCATCGGCATGAAACCTGTAGATGTAAATAAAAAGAATGAAAAAATACTCTTGAAATCCGTTTACAATTATCCTACAATTACATACTCGCAATTACCTAAATTTAAAATTAACGATCATGTGAGAATAAGCAAGTACAGAGGCGTGTTCGATAAAGGTTATACTCCTAATTGGTCTAATGAAATATTTACTATTTCAAAAATTAATTACACCAGCCCCATAACATACTTACTGACCGATGCACGGAAACAGCCAATAGAAGGATGCTTCTATACTGAAGAACTGCAGAAGGTTAAACATTCAGACATGTATCTCGTTGAAAAAGTTTTAAGGAAGAAAGGAAATAAGGTTCTCGTTAAATGGCTTGGATTTGACAGTTCCCATAACAGTTGGATTGAAAAAAGTAGCATTGTTTAATTTTTATGCACTTATATTAATTATTATTATTATTATTATTATTATTGCTATTATTTTTATAGGTTATGTATTCCATGTACATATATAAGCTTTATTACTGTATTATGCGTTCAGATAAATAAAATATATTATAAAAATTAAATTATTTTTTTATTTTTCGTCTGGGGTGGCTTTATTTTTTAAGATTTAATTTTTTTGATTGCATATTTGAATTCAGCATTAAAAAACACATAAAATGTAGCATGAACATTTTCGTTACAATAAACTTGAAAAATATGAATTTTTTCATTTTTTTGCCTGGGCTGGCTTTATTTTTTAAGATTTAATTTTTTTGATTGCATATTTAAATTCGACATTAAAAAAGACATAAAATGTAGCATGAACATTTTCGTTACAATAAACTTGAAAAAAAATCTGAATTCTTCATTTAATTAGGAAATGGGTAATAATAGTCAACCATTTTTTAAATTAATTTATTAATACATATAAGAAAGAGGTTACATGTTTTGTGATATAATAACAGAATATTTATGTTCAAGTACTGGATTAATTATTTGAGCGTATCGTAATATTTTAATTTGAAAACGATCTCGATCGCGGGCGTCTTGCATCCAGTTACCACATCTAGCAGTTCTATGGGCATAGCTCCAATGGTAAATGTGATGAATTTTAACGTCCTCGCTGAACTGAACTGTTCTTGGACTTCTTCGGCTGGATACTGACATGTTGAAATGTACGTAAAACTTCAACGTACTTAACGTCTTCTCCGAGTAATTTTAAATTGTTCATAAATTGCTGTAACCTCTTCTTATATGTTTCGGGATCCATCTTTAGGACTCGATGAATTCCATGTTAGTAGTCGTGCCTGCTAGCCCTCTATATACCAAGTACACTTCTTTTAGTATAATGGTTTGTTGTAGCGTTACCATATCATCATCAGAAATAATGCGTGAGTATCTGGCTGGTAGACTCACTTTACAATTTTCGAGGATTACTTGGACCTGGATACCATACGGTGAAAGTGCTTTATATATATCTAGCACTTTATATTTTCTATCGACTTCCAGCTCATAGATTTTCATGAACGGCGTGACATGAGCTTCAACATTAATTTTTGTGAAAGACATTGCTGCTGCTGCTGCTTGTATATATCGACTTTAAGATTGTGAATGAATGCAGCGATCTCAGGTCTTTACTTTTATGCTGTATTCCACCCCCACTTTTCGTATCGTGTAAGCAGAAAAATATGAGAAAAAATATGATGATTTCATTGTTTACATTATTTCTCTCCAAACCCTGAGACGCTCCTTATAATAGATCACGTGACTTATTAGTCATTGTATTATAACCGCCGGATGCTGTTATCTAAAGACAATTAATCACGTTTTAAATATACATATAGCCGTAGACAGTCGCATTTATTTACATTAACAATTTCCTGGAATCCGATAACGTCTCTGCATTTGGTCACAGTTTTAACATTCAAATATAAAATTTACGTATTGAAGTAGATGAATATTTATTTCATATATAAGACTTGTCTATTTAAACTCAATGATGGACGTCTGTAGCCATTTTTCTTAACCTCTAACGCCCTCTAACGTAAACATGCAATACTATTCGTCAATAACTATAAACAATAAACGGCAGCCATCTTATTTTTATTACTAGATACACCATATCACTAGTACACCTTATATACTTATTTTTATTACTAAATACACCCTGTATACTTCTTTTATTACTAGATACATCCTATATACTTCTTTTATTACTAGATACATCCTATATACTCTTAGCCACCCCCTCTTAGATATAATCTCTTATCTTTAGCTATAATCTAATATCTAAGCTCAGGGATTGGATCTCCCCCCTCCCATTAGGTCCTATCACCTATCATCTAAGAAGATCCCACCTCACACTACAACCTAGATAATAGGATCTATCATCTAGCACCTGCGCCCCCCCGCGGGGCTTCCGGAATGATGACGTCACACAGAACTCTGATTGCTACTCTACTGACGGGTTTGGTCTCATTTCGGCCTTACTTAACTACTGATATTGACTTGAAATTTGGTACACATATGTACTTTAACGAGATCTAGAACTAGATTATATTTTCATCTTGTTCCGTCGAAGGGTTGGGGGGTAAATAGGGGTAAATTTGGGGTAAATGGGTAAATCAAGCAGGTAAGAGTCCATGAAATTGATATTTAGTATATACAAGAGAAGCTAAGGTCTCAAAATAATTTTTGGCATTAGCCACCCCCATTACCACCCCCACCTCCTTATTAAAGGGGATGAAAAAAAATTGTGATTTAGTGTATGTACAGGAACCAGAAACCTCAAAATATTTTTTTACTTCATCCACCCCCCACTATCACCGCCCTATCACCACCCTATCACCACCCCCACCCCACTACCGATGTGGGGCATCGTTTTATGGGTTTTTGGGGATTTCAAATATTATGTTATTAAAGTTCCATAAACAATTATTTTCACATACAAAGTTTTTTCGTTGTGAGTGGGTTGGATAGAGAATCTGGATGTGGAAGTAGTGATTCCTTGGGCAGCGGTTTTTTATTGTTCAAATAGGTTTAGAATGTTAAGAAACTTCGAGATTTTAAGTTTGAACCAAAAAAATTTCTGTCTGTAACTTTTTTTGTGCGCACGATTACTCTGGAACCATTTAAGATATTGACTTGAAATGTGGTACACGTATGTACTTTAACGAGATCTGGAACTAGATTATTTTCATCTTATTCCGTTGAAGGGTTGTGGGGTAAATGGGGGTAAATAGGTAAATCAGGTAAAGCAGGTAATATAATTGGTATTTAGTATATACAAAAGAAGCTAATGTCTCAAAAAAAATTTGGCATTAGCCACCCCACCCTATTATAAAAGGGGTGAAATTTTTTTTTGTGATTTAGTATGTGTACAAGATCCAAAGACCTCAATTTTTTTTCTTCATCCACCCCCACTACCACCTCAGTCAGATTTAAGATAAAAAAAACCTTTTTCTGAAATCAATCAAGAATATCTAATTTCTGGACGCAATTTCAGATTCCAAAATACGCTATTCTAGTATTTTAGATTATTTTATATATATACAGTAGTGGCATCTTAAAATATTGAGTCGATGCCAATGTAAGGTAGAAGAGAAGAGAAATGGACAAATAATATGCTGAAAAGAAAGAGATTTAACCTACGCTGTTGCCACTTTTCTCTCTAGCTACTTTTAGTCGTCAAGATAATCCTTCCTCTTTTACTGAATTTTCTTTGTGATACATTTGCGTCGACTCATTCTGTTTCTGTCATTTCTTCATAATTAGACAAAGATTATGTTTTGAGGACATGGGTGAACTATGGATAAAAAAAAACGGCACGCCCATATTTGCCTGCCTGTTTACTTTAGACATCCCAATGGGAGGTGCGCACGTGTAGACTGTGGGAGGAGCTTCTTACCTGTTGCCGGCAAAACATATCAAGATTTGACATTGGGGGAGATTGGGGAACGTAAATTATTTTACGCCATGTTAAAATACGCAGCATAAATCTAAATAAGGATAACAAATCATGATGTTTCTATGAGCTACTGTTAACTAAATTATTTTAACAAGAATCCAATTGCAAATAAAGCCGTATTAATCAATAATTGGATTTCATCCGATTTCGCATTTTCTTTTTACCCCACTTTATCCCATCACTGCAGAGTATTCGCTTAGACATCCCCACCTAAAATGACTGTGATCTGGAAAAGGGAGAAATCCTATTTATTTAAAGAATTTTTATTTATTTTATTTATGTACCTAGGGAATGCTAGTTTAATTTTCACGCCACATGGCTAAAAATGTGCAAAAATAAAACAGTATTTTAGTTATTTGAGCATTAAAAAATGCATTAAATAACTACCAACCAGCAAACTCCAATACGCGTAACATCATTTTTGACAAGAGTAGTACATCCCAACTCATCTTGAAATGTACTAAACAATTTTTAGGAAACTTGCTGTTCATAAACGTCCCAAGCTGTAGGAGGGACAATAAGAGGGGATAGAGGGCGGAACTTTTAACATACATAAGTGCTGGCATCGCTCTCTTTCGCGTACATTATTTTGCTCTTTATATTTCACTCTATCTTATTATGGGGATCGACCCAAGAATTTTGGCTGCCACTACTGTATTTTATTATACAACGTGATCTACTATGAAATGCGGAAAATTTAACAGTAGGTTGTCCCCACCGAAAGGAGTCACTGTTTATGCCAATTAAGGAAATGTAAACAACTCCAATACGTTCTTTCACAAGTAAGTTCGTCGACCTATTCCCGACCTACTCAACATCAACGTGATCTGCTATGACATGCGGAAAATTTAACACTAGGTTGTTCCCACCGAAAGGAGTTAAAAAAATGAAAAATTAAAAAAAATGACCTTATTTTTTTGTAGAAATGCCCCGCCAATAACTTTAACTAATCTGACGCAACGCGGTACAACCATATCATTTTATCAGACTTGGGAATGACGCTATTGATAGTAAAGCTGGAGAGGATAGAAGTAACTTTTTTGGTTTTAATCAAATCACACTACAAAAATAGCGAAATCAATCGAAATAAATCGAAAAGACAATAACCCTAGGGCAGTCAACTCTGCAATAGCAAGAAATATTTACAATAACACGCCGGTGTCCTCATTGTTCGACCGAAAGCAAAAAACGCGGCTCTCTTTGATCTGCGCTTTGCCGCACTTGGCGGCTTCACCACTATTTATGCCAATTAAGGAAATGTAAACAACTCCAATACGTTCTTTCATAAGTAAGTTCGTCGACCTATTCCCGACCTACTCAACATCAGTAGTGTATCTTCGCAAATTTACTAATAATTTAATATACTAAATTACCTCAGAACCCTCTAAAATTTTGCAGGGGCTTTCCCCACATTGAAGACTAGTACACTATTTTATTTTCCGCATATCATGGTAGATCACGCTGTATATATTTTTTTATTTTAATATATTTACAATAAGACGTATTGATTGCGATTTCAGAAAAAATAGTATGGTACCTCGTAGTAAAAGCACATTCACGGATTTCAATGTTTTTTTTTACGTCGTCGTCCGGGAATGTAGTGTTTTTGCTACTAGATACACAATGTATTATTTTTTACATTTCTGTCATTGAGGCTTTGATATAATTAATAACTAAAATAGAGTAATTGAAGATCAATCGTTTAAAAATAAAATAGTTCAAATCGACAAAAAATTACGGCTGATCCGCTTTAGAATGGGTTACACTATGTAGATAATTTATCCCTGATGATGATTTAGTAGACCGAAACATAGGAGAATTAAGTAATTATATGAATAACCTAGAAACTAAACAATAATATTGAATAAGATGTATTGAAGGTAAATTAAAAAAAATTGAAGTGATTATTTCACTCAGTAACGCGATAGCCAATGAGCCGTTTTTTCATAACATTGCGCCAATCAAATGTCGTAATCCAACATAAATCGGTTTTTGACAGTATCAATATGCAAAAATTATCACTCTAATTTTTTGTGTCGCCGCGTCGACAAATATTGCTATAATTTTTTGACATATATGTCATGTTTTGTTTCGTGAAATGTTTTCCGCAAATAGGTTCACTCTTACTTTTAAATTTTATCTTATATTGTTAACGTACCTTGTAAATTGTAATATGATGTAGTAGTAAATATAGACATAAACACACCACATATATAGTAAACAACCAACCCTCAGTTCCAAAGCGAAGTCTGTCTGAAATGTATAGGCTATAACCCTTGCCTATCTGTAACTATTTCAATTTCCCTACTTTCCAATCAGGTAACAATTACATACAAAGATTGTACTTAATATAGCTCATACAGAAACAAGTCAAGCTCAGCTTTCAATAGCTCAATGACGTAGTTAAATTATAATTATCACAGGCAGCATCTAAAATTATATAGAAATGCCTACAAGGTAAGCAAATCATTTATTACAAATGTACAAGTAAACACATTCGCTCTGGAAACAAACTAAAAATGTACTTACATAGGTAATCTATCAAAAAGTAACTCGTTGTATCAAAGCTGTGCACTAAACATTATAATTTGTTGTATTTTAAGTTCTCTCTGCTTAACAAAGCAAATCTCAACTTAATGTTTAAACTTCTTAAGTTAAAAAAACCGCTGCCCAAGGAATCACTACTTCCACATCCAGATTCTCTATCCAAGCCACTCACAACGAAAAAACTTTGTATGTGAAAATAATTGTTTATGGAACTTTAATAATATAATATTTGAAATCCTCTACCCCAAAAACCCATAAAACGATACCCCACATCGGTAGTGGGGTGGGGGTGGTGATAGGGGGGTGGTAGTGGGGGGTGGATGAAGTAAAAACATATTTTATGGTTTCTGGTTCCTGTACATACACTAAATCACAAATTTTTTTCATCCCCTTTAATAAGGGGGTGGGGGTGGTAATGGGGGTGGCTAATGCCAAAATTTTTTTTGAGACCTTAGCTTCTCTTGTATATACTAAATAAAAATTTTATGGACTCTTACCTGCTTGATTGACCTATTTACCCCAACCCTTCGACGGAACAAGATGAAAATATAATCTAGTTCTAGAACTCGTTAAAGTACATATGTGTACCAAATTTCAAGTCAAGATCTTAAACGGTTCCAGAGTAAACGTGCGCACAAAAAAAGTTACAGACAGACAGACAGACAGACCGACAGACAGACAGACAGGCCGACAGACATTTCTTTTTTGCTCAAACTTAAAATCTCGACGTTTCATGACATTCTAAGCCTTTTTGGACAATAAAAATTTTTAAAAATTTTTTTGTCGTTACTATACTTCCACTGGACGTGGAAGTAATAAGGATTAAATACGTAAATATGTGACATTCATTATTATTATGCTGTCTGGAATATAACTCTAGTAGAGTAGCACTAGATGGCGCTCTTTAGAGAACCATGAGTGCATAATATATATGGGCGGGACATCGGCAATAAAGTAGTGCTCTCTCTATCGTTCCTCGTCATATTAGAGCTCAGAAACTCTTGAGATGTGCTAACCAAGTCCATATATTATAATATCTAAGGCTTCAATTCGTCTTATTTACTAGTTGCAATAGCAATCTTTTTTCTAGTAATAGCTAGAGCATTCCTAGGATATGTTTTACCATGAGGACAAATATCATTCTGAGGAGCTACTCGCCACTATATTATGTTTAAAATATGGCGAATTCTGCATAGTTTCTACTGCGTTTGTTTCAAATTTACTCTTTTGACAATATGAGTCGGTTTGGAAATATTTTTATATCAAATTAATGATGAAATTGAAAAAAAAAGGCCAGTAAACTCTAAAATGTGACAAGAAAACGTCTGAAAGCAATTAATTACAAAACATAATATTGAAGATGTATTCAGTGAATTATTTATTCGTGAAGTATTCTCCCCAAATACCACTCGTGCTTTTAAATTTTATCTAAAAATTTTTGTTCATGCTAAGTTGCCAAAGGGTAATATAACTCGTGTAAATTGTCAGTTTCTTATCAAAGATTAAATTTTTCCCGCTAAAGCGCTCGGGATTTAATCAGATAATAAACTGGCAATTTACACTCTTTATATTACCAGGCAACAACGCTTTCGAAAAAATTTAGCACTAGTGATATTACATTCGATAATACACTTTGCTAGGGATGGTTCCCTTATTGGAGCGGCTGTGTAGCATCCATTCAATTACAAATTAGTCCGTTATTATTTTTTCTTATTCCAAATGCCGCATGCTAAATTAACTGAAGCACCAATTTCAAACAACAGACGCGTCTACAATACGCTTAAGTGGCTCATTGTTATGCAGCCTATGGTTTTCCTGATTCCTTGTGAGAAAGTAAAAGTTAAATATTGCGCCAAATGGCTCAGTATGCGACATTATTTTTAATTAAGCACCAGACGAATAATTGAAGACACAACATTGCGGTATTCAACTTTTACTTTTGTTTTCGTTACGCAAGCCGGTGTACAGGACGAGCCAACTAAATCAAATTAACCTCGAAAATGAGCAAACAATGTCAACTCGTAACTGAAATACCTATTCAGGAATCTAATTGATTCGTAGTGGGTAACCTTTACAACTAATTATCGCGAGGCGAGTTCGAATTACGGTGACGAATCGAACGTTTTATCGTTGTTTATACGAAGTTATATCACAATATTATGGCGGTTTGGTATATAGATAAAGAAATTGGAGACGGTGCATCATGAAATGAGTACCTATTGCAATTACAGGAATAGCAGCGTTACGAAAGGCAATGTTTAAAAAGAAATAAAAATTTAATTAAACTCATAAAATAATTATTATAATTTGTAAAGAAAATTTAAAGTGAATATCTATCTACAGTGTGTCCCGTTTGCCTGGAACCAATCCCATAAAAAGTTTATTTTAGGACCGATTTGGATTGGGTTTTTTTTTTATAGTATGCACAATCACTTTTAATGGCTGCCCCTCCTTATCTCAGTTATTAGTAATCTGATTTCAACCAAATTTGGGTCGGTATCAAAAACCTATATTATGTCCTTTTTGAATAAAACAAAACTTATTTTAGTCACTGGCGTGCATTTTTATTAAGAAGAAAAGGATCGATTATTCGGAAAGTCATATTAGGCATTTTTTTATTGAAAAACTAATGCAGCATTTTTTTTCTTAGTAAAAATGCACGCCAATGACTAAAATAAGTCTTGTTTCATTCAAAAAGGACATAATATAGGTTTCTGATACCGACCCAAAGGTTGAAATTGGATTACTAATAGCTGGGATAAGGACGAGGAGCCATTAAAAGTGAGACGCGCTGTAGATCTAGTTATTATTAAAATCGTTGTTGAAAGTGGGGGTGGACGAAGTAAAGAAAAAAATTGAGGCCTTTGATTTTTTATAATAGGGCGGGGGTAGTAATGGGGGTGGCTAATGCCATTTTTTCTTTTTTTAATATTAGCTTCTCTTGTATATACTAAATATCGGTTTTATGAACTCTTACCTGCTTGATTTACCTATTTACCCTCATTTACCCCAATTTACCTCCCAACTCTTCAACGGAATACGATGAAAATATAATCTAGTTCCAGATCTCGTTAAAACACATACGTGTACCAAATTTCAAGTCAATATCTTAAACGGTTCCAGAGTAATCGTGCGCAAAAAAAAAGTTACAGACAGATCGACATACAGACAGAATTTTTTTGCCCAAACTTAAAATCTCGGCGTTTCATGACATTCTAAACCTATTTGAACAATAAAGAATTTTTTGTCGTTAGTATACTGCCACTGGATGTGGAAGTAAAAATATACAACAAAATGAACTTTTATTTACTTCTTGAAAAGTCACTCTCCCCGTCTTTCTCTCTTGCATCTAAATATTCTGGTGTTGGTGCGCTGCTATACAAAATAAAATTATTCATAAATAAGTGGGACATAACTCCATTGTCAACTCGTAACGGATTATTAATATTTATTCATTTTAATTTGTTTTGCAAACAAGAAGACGTACAATGTAGGTAACAAGGCCACTGGATTTGATTTAGTTTTCATGCCTCAATAATGCGAATGCAGTTTATCTACCGGAAAAATTAGAAAAGCAAGGCTCGTTGTTTTTAAACGTTAGTATCGGTAATTTGTTTCGTTTTGCCGTATTATGAGTATAGAATCGAATGTTTTATGATGCTGATTATTTATCATTTTATTGGGGTTTAAGAGTACAATCTGTGGTATGACAAATAATATTTTCATTGATATATATGAAAAAGGTTTATACGGGTGGGCGTGCCCCTTTGACCAATGAAATATGCCGTTTACGTAAACAGGAGGAGATTAACATATTGTGTAATATAAGAGAAATAGTTGAAATATATTTCTGTCGTACAGAGTAGAATTTCGCGTTGGGTGCACAAGAATTTTTATTTAAAGTAATTTGAGTAGGATAACTGAATGCGGTTGTAGTGATTCCTGAGGCAGTGGGTTTTAATTAAAAGAAAAACTATCTGTAGATACATAATGTAAATGTACAGTGTACAGGGTGTCCTAGTTAACGCGTTATGTCCGATTTTCTCGGTAGTTTTTGAGATAAGTATTTTTTTCCGGGGAATCGATGCCGCTAAGAAACATAATTGAACATCAAAGAAGAATTGATCGGATTATTTATGTTCTTAATTGACTATTAAAGGAAAGTAAAAAAAGGCATGTAAATTTTAAATATCACTTCCGGTTTACATGGCAATGGCGTTCTTTTTCTTGAAAATAGAATATTAATTACTTCCACATCCAGTGGAAGTATAGTAACAAAACAATTTTTGAAAATTTTTATTGTTCAAATAGGCTTAGACTGTCATGAAAGGTCGCCATTTTAAGTTTCAGCGTAAAAAAATGTCTGTCTGTCTGTCGGTCTAACTTTTTGTGCGCACGATTACTCTGGAACCGTTTAAGATATTGACTTGAAATTTGGTACACGTATGTACTTTAACGCGATCTGGAACTAGATTATATTTTCATCTTATTCCATCGAAGGGTTGGGGTGTAAATTGGGGTAAACGGGGAGGTAAACAGGTAAATCAAGCAGGTAAGAGTCCGTAAAATTGGTATTTAGTATATATAAGAGAACCTAAGGTCTCAAAAAAATTTTTGACATTAGCTACCCCCATGACGACCCCTACCGCTAACCCCCATTTTTTAAGGGGACGAAAAAAAAGTGTGATTTAGTGTATGTACAAGAACCAAAAACTTCAAAATATTTTTTTACTTCATAGGCCAAGAATTTTTATTGAAAAATTACCAAAAATCCTTGCTATGTTGGGGTGATTTCTATTACGAATAACTGGCAAAATAAGGATACATATATTACTTCCACATCCAGTGGTAGTATAGTAACGACAACAATTTTTTTTTTAATTTTTATTGTTTAAATAGGCTTAGAATGTCATGAAACGTCGAGATTTTAAGTTTGAGCGAAAAAAAATTTCTGTCTGTCGGTCTGTAACTTTTTTTTGTGCACACGTTTACTCTGGAACCGTTTGAGATATTGACTTGTAATTTGGTACGCATATGTACTTTAATGAGATCTAGAACTAGATTATATTTTCATCTTGTTCCGTCGAAGGATGGAAAAAAATTTTGATTTAATGTGTGAACAAGAACCAGAAACCTCAAAATATTTTTTACCTTATCCACCCCACTACCTCCCTCTATCACCACCCCCACCCCACTACCGATGTGGGGTATCATTTTATGGGTTTTTGAGGTAGACGATTTCAAATATTATATTATTAAACAATTATTTCCACATACAACATTTTATCGTTGTGAGTGACTTGGATAGAAAATCTGGATGTGGAAGTAGTGATTCCTTGGGCAGCGGTTTTTTTTTAATTGTTAAATTAGTGTACAATATCGATAATTCTATCATTTACAATTGAAATTAAAATTTTGTGGACATGCCTATTGAAAGTCGCATTTCGGAGATGAACTTTATTTTGTTTTTTTTTAAAGGAACACTCCATATATGTACCATTTGAAACGCCATAAAAAAAGCTTTGTATTTATAATATAATACGTGGTGCTTATCTTAAACAAATTTTGTCTAATTTACTATAAATTTACAATTTATCAAATTAGCCATGGAAAACAAAAGTATGTAAATTAAAATAAACAATATGTTAGTTCTGTCTAATTTCAGTTTATTTTAAATAAAATGGAGAATTTCAATAATTGATACAGTGTGTTTCACTTGAAATGGTAACACCCCAATAACTTTTTTTTTTCCGATTTGAATCACATTTTACTTAAGTATAGAACAAATTAGTATCTACTTATGACCAGAAAAACTTTCGCCTCCTACGGTACCAAAGCCACCCGCGGTACCAAAATATGTGGAGAAAATCGGAAAATCATATTAGGCATTTTTTTATCGGAAAATTTTGTTAATAAAACTTGTTCAGAATTGCCCAAAATGGCCAAAATTTAATCAAAATTAAAAAATGAAAAACTTGAAACTTTAAAAATTTTGAAAATAATTATTTAAAAAAAAACTGTAAATTGCTTTACAACTACCTGGCAGCTTGGGTTTAATTTCAAATAAAATTGTCATGGTACAGTTTTCTAAACGAAAAAACCCATTAAAATGATATTTTTGGACATTATTTTAATAAAAATTTATATATTTTTTATTTTGATTGAATTTTGGACTTAAGGTTTCTGAACAATTCTGAACAAGTTTCATTGACAAAATTTTCCAATAAAAATATGCCTTATGATTTTTTGATTTTATCCGCATATTTTGGTAACGCAGGTGGCTTTGCATTTGTAGGCGGTGAATTTTTTTCTGGTCATAAGTAGATCCTAATTTGTTCTATACTTAAGTAAAATTTGATTCAAATCAGAAAAACAAATGAAAAAGTAATATATTTTTCGGACTACCATGACTTAATGTAAGAAAATATGAAACTTAATATCTACTATAGTTTTTAAGAAAAATACTGTGTCATATATCATTGAAAAGATTTTTCTATGGCCTTTCAAATGGTGTAAAAATATATGGGGGTGTTCTATTTAAAAAAACCAAGGTAAAGCTCATATCTCCGAAATTCGACTTGTTTGAATTGTTTTGCTGAAATGATGTTTGGAAAATACATGTGATATCTCATAACTTTTATTTTTGAACTTATTTACGTAACTCCAAAAATAAAGAAGTTAAATGAGGTTCTAACATTTGCACAACCACTCTGTACTGTTGACTATAATAAGGAACTTTAGTCTAGTTAATATAAAAAACACGTTCTCAAATAAATTAAACATGTTCTGATAGAACATATTAATAATAATAATTTTTTGTTTTTATGTCTTTGGTGTTTTTCAAAAAAATTGCCGCCCTTGGATTTTGCCGCTATAGCCTCTATAGCCCCCCCGCCCTAAATCCGCCACTGACTGCGCTCCGTCAGAAACCCTAAATACATATATGCATGTTTGGAGCATATTTAATGTCCGATATATCAAAAAATATTACAACTAGATCTATCAATCTTTATATGTTTGAAATTAGAGATAAAGGATCTAAAAGAATATGTAAAAATATACAGGGTTTTCATTTAAAAAGCAACCTTCATTGTTATATCACGTGACATATGCAAGCAATTGTTTTTTAATTGCATTTAAAAAAATATGTATACAACCCTACAACTCTTATACGAAACTTTTTTTTATCTCCAATAATAACATAAATAAAGGGAGGTCAAAATATAGTTATAATTCGCCCGCTGTCTTGGATTCCTAAATTTTTACCAAAAATTCGTAACCCGCATCCCCGAAAATCCCCAGATATCGATTTTCATTCGAGTAGGACCACAGATGACGAAATTCGTCCGCCATCTTGGATTCCTAAATTTTGACCAAAAATTCGTAACCCGCATCCCCGAAAACCTCCAGATATCGATTTTCAGTCGAATAGGACCACAGATGACGAAATTCATCCGCCATCTTGGTTTCCTAAATTTTGACCAAAAATTCGTAAACCGCATCCCCGACAACCCCGAGGTATCGATTTTCAGCCAAATAGGACCATAGATGACGAAATTCGTCCACCATCTTGGATTCCTAAATTTTGATAAAAAATTCGTAACCCGCATCCCCGACAACCCCGAGGTATCGATTTTCAGTCGAATAGGACCATAGATGACGAAATTCGTCCTCCATCTTGGAGTCTTAAATTTTGACCAAAAATTCGTAACCCGTATCCCCGAAAACCCCCAGATATCGATTTTCAGTCGAATAGGACCATAGATGACGAAATTCGTCCGCCATATTGGATTCCTAAATATCTTAGCAGTATGAGATTCCTCGGAAAACCTACGTCAGACTGGATTTTGAACCATAAACTTATCTCAGAAACTACCGTGAAAACCGAGCATAGCGCGTTGACTGTACCTATTGCCTGTACATTTTGCTTGGTAATAATTTCGAATAAATTGATTTCTGACCTAACTAAAAACCGAATTCAAATTTTCATAATAAAATTTGTAGGAGTGTTTATACAAAACGGTCCTCTCTATTTGGCACCTTTTATTTATGTATTAACATTTTCAAGAATTTCATCTATTAAG